>WOAB01000261.1:0-1441913 GCA_027886185.1 Rheum nobile | reverse complement strand
TTTCTACTGAATTATTTGAAAAAATTGTGTGCTGTAGACCATTAAGGAAAACAAAATGTCATTTATTTCTTGTCTAGCTTTTGACATATCTACAAAACATAATAATAAGGTTACAAAAATGTAAAAAACATATAAGCATTCTCATCTGAATGAGACGGCATTAGTAGGTGTAGAGTATGCTCGAATAGGTTGTTAGAATGACCGAGGGACTCTTCTAATACCCTCTCCGAGCATATTCTGCACCGACTTGTTTAGCCTACTCGTTTTGTGGGAATAAATATACCAAGTAACATTACAATTCATATCTCATATAGAGGGGATATTATTAGTCGGTGTAGAAGTTGCTCCGAGAGAGTATTTGTTTCATTGGCAAAAGGACTAATGTAATAGTCTCTCATAGCAATTTCTACACCGACTTAGGATGTATCTGTATCTGTCTTTATTTTTTTCTACTATGTTTCTCATTGTTGCATCCTTTTTTTTTTTCTTCCCTTGATGAGGATGTCTGGAGGCTGGGAACAGATCATTGACTGTCCTAGTTCATTGACTATGGAGTGGACTTTGAAGAAGAAAATGTAGTTATCTGCATGCGACCATGTATGTTCCCTTCTCCCCCCCCCCCCCCCCCTCTCTCTCTCTCTCTCTCTCTCTCTCTCTCTCTCTCTCTCTCTCTCTCTCTCTCTCTCTCTCTCTCTCTAAATTCTATATAAAAAAATAATAACTGAATATCAGCTATAAAGGTATATTATTTCTAGATATTAGATCTGTTGGATTACATCTCTCTGAGGGTATTAGTTACTGCAGAGTAGGCTTGGAGAAGTTAATAGTTTCATCACCAAAAGGAATAAACTATAACTGATATAAGCATATTCTGCACTGACATTCAATTAATTATGCCTACTTGTAAAAGTCTGAAAACAGCAAGTGAAAAGAACAAACAAATTAACAAATCAAACTTCAATAAATAAAAAGTGAAAAAAACTTGAACACACATACTCAGTATTAATAATAATGTAATAGCTAAACCAAACATAACTAAGAGTTAAATGTTTTTAAAACACGACATAATAAACTGGAAATTAAAAACAGCAAAGTTTAAAACAAATAAAACTAATGCTACCATAATCTTAATTGCCTTCTTCTGCCTCAAATGGTTCTTCATCATCATCGTCTGCTTGTTCAATATCTTCTTCTTCCTCTAAGTTGACTTGTTCTTCTTCGTCTCCTTGTTCAATATCTTCTTCTTCCTCTTCGTTGACTTGGTCTTCTTCATCACTTAAATTAATCACTTTCTCTCTACCGTTTAAGTATTGCCAAGGTAGAAAATTAAGCTTTGCAAATTCATCCAAAGTACTCCATAGTAGAAGTCCGGATATTTCATTGTCCACTTCATAAATACATGAAAGCTATCACGCTTCAACAGACTTGCTATTGAATTTCAATATATAATGATTTCCTTCCCTGTCAATCCATATATTTACATCACGGCTGCGCCATGTGATGTAATTGTGTTCATTGTTGTATAATGAATCAATACGTATATAGCGGTCATGGCCATATGGTAAAAACATTTGTTCAAGAAGACTTTCTTCCAATTCAGCATGTGTAAGCACAATAATCATAGGATTATAGGATGTAAATGTTGAATGAAATCCTACCAGTTGAGTTGGACCAAAAAAACCCACCACATTTCTTATTGCAACATTCATATGAATGTTTGGGAATAGAATAGGATCCCTCTCATAAATAAATGGAGTATATCTCTTATTCATTTCATCCAAAGCATCTTTCAACCTGCACATGCATAAAACAAAAAAAAAATAGTTTTTTTTACAATATTACATTAATACAAAACGACATATAATATTATTAAATTACAAAAAACAGTATAATAAAAATACATTTGTGTTGCATTTGCTAGATCACTCGGCACAGTAATTGAACATTTTATGTAATGTTCATCGTCCGATAAATCAATTGGAAAGGAAAGTCTAATGTAAAAATTGTTTGTGATACTTGGAAACATAAAAAAATGGCTTTCCAGTACAATATCTGTAAGAAAAAGCACCTCAGTGTCAATTGAGACATCATGCGGAATGGAATGCACCATACTGAATACTATAAAATGAGAGCATGGACAACTTAACAATGTTGAACGTGATATAAGACTTTAAGAATGTGGTACTTATAGAGTCTTGATTTAATGATTTGTAATTATGTCCATATTTTGAGATAGTATAAAAATAAAAAAAAGGGAAGGAAATTTCTGCATAGTATGAAATCAGTAAATAAACTTTTTGACCTAAATTTATTTAAACAAAAATCTGCATTCAACACGTAAGGAAATTTCTGTTATCATCACATATATGAAAATTATAATGTTTCCATGTAATATAAATACTATATTATGTAAGTATGATATATACATATAGGGAAATTTATATACCAACAGCGTAATATGAAAATTATAATGTTTCCATTTAATATAAAGAATATATTCTGTAAGTATATCAATATACATATACGGACCCCAAAAAAAAGAATACAATAATGTTATGCTTTATTACATGTGGAAATTTCTGATTTCACACTTCTAGAACTTATATTCATTAATACACTTGTATAAAACCTAATATGTTTCTCCATAGATAATATACCCTACTCTAGACACTAAACCCTAAATCCTAGAACCTATATCATATAACAACACTCTATTGATTTAGTTTTAATTTTAATTATTAATATCTAAAACAATCAGACATTACAAAGCAAACAAAACACAAATAAACAATATAGTTTTTGCTTCATTATGCAAAGGCAATTTAAATAATTTTATTTGGCTTCATTATGATAATAATGTCACTTTTGTGTAACAGGTTTTAACCTAACAAATAGGTCAGACAACTGAAATCAGAAATTCATATGCACTTGATGTCAAATGGATTTCGTGTTGTACTAATATTGCAAGGTAATACTATTATTTACAATGCAAGTTATACATTTATTTCAGTTTTATATTGATTATATTTGCATAAAAAATATTAACTATATGATCCTATTCATTGAAAATACAGGTTTTAGTATATTTATGTGGATTGGTACCAGCAGACAAATGTTTTGGAGTCGTATTGCAGATCTCAAGTTATCAATAAAGGTACGCAAAGAAAATATAATTTAGGTTAATATTATTATTAGTTGTGTTTTATATTTATGTGCATGTTTTAGTATCGTAGAACCTTAGTCATATATCCACTCTTGTTTTTGATTTAGGTTAAGTAACAAAATTTCATTAAGCAAAAACAAAATCATGGATGCAAAATTATATAAACTAAACAGATTTCTGCAATAGATCCAAAACAAATAGTCTAACTTGGATTTAATAAACATGAAACTTATATGAAAACT
Source organism: Rheum nobile (assembly GCA_027886185.1). Lineage (NCBI taxonomy): Eukaryota > Viridiplantae > Streptophyta > Magnoliopsida > Caryophyllales > Polygonaceae > Rheum > Rheum nobile. The sequence goes on along the minus strand of WOAB01000261.1, from coordinate 1,438,508 downwards.
GCCATTCTAAACTTAAAAAACCTGGTCAAACGAAATAATGTAATTAAATCCTAATATGAAATTGTTTATTCATCTAGCTTTTCCTCTTTCACTTTCTTGAATATAAGCCTCTTCCTGGTACTTGAGTGCTCCCCACGATTAAGTAAAGGAAAATCATCAGCTTTAGAAATCTCATCTTCATCCGATGCACCATTTTCATCATCTTCGTCGATATTAATATAACGACGCTTACGGGGTGAAACCATTTCATTTGAAGAAACTTTTGACATAACATCATTGTCTAGGGTGAACGATTCCAGATTTTCCTATCAATAAATAAATAAAACATTTATTAAATTTGTGATTAGTAATAAAATAACTACTAAATATCATAATCTTAATTCAGCGATATATACCTCAGATTCTTTGATAGTTTGCTCAAATTTCTCAATGAGAGTTGTATCGTCGGTCATATTCATCACGGTATATGCAGAAGGTGTAGGAAGTCTACTAATGTTGAATTGCGAAATAAGAACTCTAAATAACATCTTTTTGTTCAGCAAGACATTTAACTCTTTCGGGATATTATTTATGTCCTCATCCTGAAAAAAAATATGTTCAATAACAAACAAAAAGTAATAAGTAATGCATTAAAATTTATGTTTATATATCTTATCCGTTGATTCGATAATGCTGGAAACACTTTTCTTCAAGATTTGTGAAATTTCCCTATCAAATATAGTGAACTGAGCGGTACCAGATCCGTCTATAACACTAACTTAAACACTAAATCTGCATATTAGAAAAAACTACAATATCATGTACAAACATTAAAATATCTGAATTTAAATGACAATTTTCTATGAAAGAATTCTGTACCTAGGGACTGCATAGTTAACCAAAGTTTCACATTTTTTACACCAAAACTTTTCCTCTTGCGATTGCACCTTACTTTTACAACGTTTGCAAGAATTATAGTACCATCCGTAGGAATCTTCAATATGATCAATGGTGGCAAGAGTAATAGCTTGCAAAACCTATAGTTTATATTATATACAAATATGTAAGATAGTGTACATAAATCTACGTAATCTTTATTAACACATAATAAGCAATTGTACTGAACTAACCGTTCCCCGATCGTGAAGATGTTCGTAGAGTTCATCTAAAGTTTTTCTCTCTTTTCCGTTTAAGAAAAGGTCGGCTTGGGAGTAGGACGGCTCATTTGTCAATTGTACACAACTTTGGCCAGCTTTTGAGCATTCCTTTTTTGAGAAACTACAATATAAAGATATAGTATAGGATAATTACAAATTAAATAAGACGATATTGGATATTGAACTGCTGCATATTTTATGTAATAATAATAATATTACCTTTTCTTAAATTCAGCAATCCCACATACGCTATCATCATAAAAAAATCCTTGTGCCATAATAACCATTTGACACATTAGGTGTATTATTCCATTTTCCCAGCTTTCCAAATTGTATAATAAATACGACAAAATTCTGTGCTGAAGCCCCAACAAATGGGCGACATAATTCGACATAATCATCCCATAATGTACAATTGATGACATTATCCCTGCAATATAATACAATATAAAATAACTATAAATTTAAAACAACAGAATATAAGATAACTTATTAAATTTTATTAACATGGAGAAATTCAAAAAATAACTAAATACCTTGTATCCATCAATTGTATATTGATCCTTTTACCCTCTTTTCCGTTCCTGTTAGTGAATGTAACAATGCTGTCTCCAATTCCAACCAATTGCCCAATAACATCTACACAATAAATAATATTATGTGTAAACTAAAATATTAAACCTAATGAAATAATAATTGTTATAATATAACAAATGTTAAATTGACAGATTTACTAACCATACAGATATACTTGATCCAGTGACTCGTCGAGGATTTTTTCGAAATCAGCGAATTTGAATCCATGAATAGGAATAGAAATTGATGAACTCCGCTTAATTGTAGTGTTGCGATAAAATATTATCTTGTATTTATGATTAGAGAACTTGAAAGGTATATCATAAAGAGCAACTCTAAAGTTTGAAATCAAATATACACCTCCTTCCTCTAATATTCCAAGATTCACCATAAAAGCTTCTTTAATTACTCCATGAATTTTCTCACCCTTGAAACAATGACAAATTTGTGTTAGTCCTATACAAATATTAGACAAACAAATATTATATATTAGATACAAATTATTAAAGATCTGAAAATTAATACCTTTTCATCCATTAAAATGATTTCAGTTGTACTGTATTGTGTACGATCTTCTTTCTTTGGAACCTTAAACAATCGAATTACTCGAACCATTAGCTCATAATTCCCTCGGGTACCCGTAATATCCTTTATTTCTTGTTGCTGTTTTGACATTGCCACAAATGTCCTAAACAAAAAAACAATACAAAGAACAATTGATTAATGGAATATATGTAATTGCACATTATTTCTATTCAGTATTTCCTGGTATGTAAATGGAAAATCAGTAATGGACAAAATACATACGAAAATCAGTAATGGAAAATGAGTTAAATGTTGGCTGATCTGTAAATGCAGAAACTCAGTGGAGATGGGGAAAATGTCCGAACCTTTAGCTCATTATTATGAATTGCAAAATCTACTATGAATTGCAAAAACATACATGCTGTCTCGATATTGTTTATGCATGTGCTAGAAGTCACAAAGTTTTAGAACATAATTGAGGAAGATGCACTGTATTTATAAGGCATAAGTTGTATTAATTATATTATATTGGATGATTTTATTTGATTGTGCACATATTCAACTGCCATAATGGATGTAATTGATTATGTACGTGTATTGTAATACATCTTCAAATTGGAAAAAATCTTGCCTTGCAGATTACACAATGGAGAAAAAGATATGCCCTGGGCCGAGATAATTTCCTACTATGCATGGCCTTGCAGATTACCATTTTTTTCGTGTTTAACCAATTGGATTGTTTTTTGGCTTTACGCAATAATTATCCATTCATGTAATTTATGTACGTATGCCTATGTTGTTTTTTTAAGGTCATTTGAAGTAGCAGCTCAGTGTTGTATCTTTGCATGGATGTAATTTTTGTCATTTTTGTGTTCTTTGCATATATTGTAGGTTTGTTTGCATGTTTCATGTTGCAGGTTGGGAATTGTTTATGGCTACCCTAATTGCATTAGGGTTAGTAAGATTATTTTGCAGGTTATTCTTACATTAGCAGGGATTTGCATGAATATTTAGACATTCATGTAGTACTGGTGCATATGTTATTTTGCAGGTTTAAATTTAGACATACATATAGTAATGGTGCCGTTATTGCATTAGGGTTATTAAGATATTTTACAGGTTTTTCTGACATTAGCAGGCTGTGCAAATGTATATAAGGATGAAAAACGTGATGGTTTAAATTTATTTTCAACGCATTGTTTACAACAATTTAGGTCGAGTTTTAGCCATTTTTAGTGTGCTTGTTTATATATTCAAGATTTTCCAAATATTTGTGTGATTCTGTAATATAATTTCCGAACAAAAATTCACAAAAATAGAGTAGCAGATCTTAAGTAATCAATATGGAAAATATATTCTACACATATTCTGGAAGATTGAGATTGAAAGATAGAAACGGCAAAAATCAGAAAAACGGATGAAATGACACGTGGCCAAATTGCTGAAACAATGACACGTGGCAGAAAAGATACGGTGCATTGTAGGAGCGCCACGTGGCATAGTCGGGCCTTTGTGTTTAGTAGATTACGTGTCTTGCTTTAACTTAACATGTGTTATAAATTAATTTACATTACAAATTAAAAAGTTAAATGTCAAAAACAGGTCATCACTGAACATATGTGTTACAAACTAGTACTCTATAACAAAAAGAAATATTAGCATTTCGGAAAAATATAAAACACGATGATCTTTAATTTATTGGTCCGTTATGATTCGCATATTATAATATTTTTATTATTATAATACACAATTTAATATAATTTAATAAAAAATTATACATTATAATAAAAAATTACATCATATTCTGTAATTTAAAATCTGACAATTTTTGAAAAATTAATAGTATGACTAACATACTTATTTTTTAAAAGGCACATCCCTATATTTGGATTGCTAACAATATGTACCTAATGACTCAATTCCGGAAGGATTTAGTTGTTTGGACAGTTAGACCACAACTGTATTTCGGGTCGGTCAAGTCGAGTTCGGATTCGGTAATTTCTGATCCGGGTTGAGAACAGTCGAGTTAATCGGATAAAACGTCAAGCTGAGTCGGGTTATTGCATGCAGGTCAGTGGCTGTTTGGGTTGACCAACGAGTCAAGAGACGCCACTTTTAAATATTATGTTCATTATTAAAATATTAATAAATAGTTCAAACTACTTTAGATATGTCAAATTATCTGAAATTAATAAAAAAATATTATTATTAATTATTTTAATGAGATTGATATTAGAGACCGAAATCATTTTTGTATTTTTTTTTATAAATTATATTATAGTAACTTATAAATTTCGGAATTACAAAATAATATAAGTATAACCATGTTCTTATTTAGGATACTTGAGTATATTTACATTATTTATCGGTCATTTATATTATATAGTTTCGTGTTTATCTGGTTCAGGTCATACATTCTCAGGCCAAATTCAAATTCGATAAATTTGGGTTATTAAAAATTTCAATCAGATCGGATCAAAATGTGGTTCAATCAAATCAATAAAAACGAATTCGGTCATGTTTTAACCGCTATACTTATATATCACACTAAAAATACAAACTTCCGTGACATTTTTGATAATACTAGAATATATGCCCGTGCTACGCACGGTTTTTTTTTTTAATTTATGACATTTATATTTAACTAAATAAATTACATTTATTATTTGTTGTGTACATGTTATGAATGTGATATGGTTATCCCAACCGTTTTTTTTTTAAATTTATGACATTTATATTTAACTAAATAAATTACATTTATTATTTGTTGTGTACATGTTATGAATGTGATATGGTTATCCCAACCACCATTATTTTCAAAAAAAAATATGTTAAAAGTTGAATAAAATTGGTCGATTTTAATGCCATAGTTAAACATTGTTATGGCTTTTCATAATACAATACACTTTTCTTATCTTATATTTGTTTTGATATCAATAATTAAAAAGAATTTTATTATAAAACAGTTTTATCAATTTTGAACTAAAATATTTATATTTAATTTTATTTAGTATTTACCATTTTTGCGATTTTGTAGGTTTCTAGCTAATCTTAAATCAATTGATTTACCTCTTTTCATTTTTATTAAATTTGTTTTTTGTTCTTTTAAACAATAAAATAATCAATTGCAAAATATTTGAATATACAATTGTTAATATATCACTATATATTCTACGATAATTACACTTTATTATTTTTCAATACTAATTTGTTATCTTGTCATCTTTTGATCAATTACCCATTAAGCTCAATGTTTGTGGTACTATGTCATATTTTATTCAAATATAATAAAAATTACAGGAAAATCCATGGTTTTACTTAGAAATTAGACTAAAACTTTATTAGGCAATCAATTGAATATGTAGCATACTTTTGCATTGCAAGACGCAATTAGCTATCATGCTTATAAGAACAATTGTCATCTTAACAAAGAAATTAAAGCCTAGAGAAATAAACCCCAATTGCCAATTTAACAAATGATATATCATAAATTGATGAATGTCCATACGTACGTATGGTCCATATCTGTATTTTAAAAGAAAACAGCTCAAGCATTAAAGGCTAAAAATAGTTTCAATTTTCAATCCATGCATTCTTGTAAATATAAGTATGTTTAGGTTTTTTTGTTCGGAATATATAAGTATATAGGTGCATTACTATTTATAATACGGTTTGTCTAATGTGTGTCCATAGGCACATGTTAAGAGCCTAAATTTTGATTTTTTTTCCAAAATATTCCCTAAAGTAGAAGGGATGAACCCCTGGAAAAAAAATTAAATTATTGGCTAAAATGAATTGTTACTAAACATGAGATTTTTATTGTGTGCCCATGGGCACACATTAGAAAAATCCTTTATAACTATTCAAATTTAGAATTTGTGATCATTCCGTTCTTGGATATGAATGAATGAACAACTCCATATTAACTTGATGTGTGATCATTCTACTATTGAATAGGGTTTTCTAAGTAGATGCATTTTACTATTGCTTAACTTAGGACTCAAAACGCATGCTCCTACCTATTAAACCATTATCAAAGAATGATATTCTCATTACATATATAAAACCACAAAAATTAAAAAGCTAAGATTATATCAATTACATCATATTCACTATGTAAAATAAACCGATGAAAAATGTCGAACTTCAATATAATAACATACAAAGATTAAAACAAAACCTAATATTCGCATGGCAAATGATCTTCTCATTACATCTTTTAGACCATCCCATTTAGAAAATCATAAACATGACATCAAATTGCACAACAACAAAAATTAGCATAATATCTCTCAAATTCAAAAATATAAAGATATAAAGATTGCAAGAAACATAGATTATGTCAAGTAATCATAGAATTTTTAGAAAAAATCTATAATAATAAAAGATGGATGAGATGATTTTTGTTTGAGAAGCTATATAGCATTTTCTTTTCTGTTTATATACCTTCAGTGTTCCAGTAGAATGCAGATCTCTCAAATGATCCAAATAATGAGTTCATCTTCATATTCATGATAAAGAGAGAACGTAAAAGGAAGACATAAAATAGTGATTATTTGTCTATAAATATAGAAGAAAGAATTGCATATTAGAATTATGGGTAGAACATAGATACTGTAATGAGAAGACATTATTTACACTCCTTTCTCTTTTCAATCAAGAAGATTTATAAAACGATATGAAGCTTGAATTGTAAATAAGAAAATTTATTATGTGTGAGTTGTAACCGATTTTCTCAAAAATAGACCATACATGGATGTAACCGATGTATATACTTTACTGCAATAAAATTCTCAAGCAAAAAAAAATTTAACTTAATGATGGATTTATTTTCTAGGTTGTAACATATATGCATGTATGTAGAAGATATTAAGCGTTGTAACTGATGCTTTTGAATCATTCACGTTTATTTGATGTCATGATAAACTTCTATTGGTTGGAGTTCTTTCGAATTAATTGCAAATTACGATTTAGGTCAAATAGTTGTCTTTTCATTTACAACTTTTCTTATACAGAGGCTTGTTGGTGCAATTATTTGAGAGAAAGTTTGATCAATCCTACCGTGAAATAATAATAATGTTAATTTACATTTTAAATGTTAATTTTTTACCATTTTAACTTTACAATCTAGTGAATGTGATTGCCAAAATATAGAGTATTACATGATATAAGAAGTATATAAAAAATACGATGTTATAATCATCTATATTTTATCTTCAAAAGACTTTATATTATATTATATAATATAAATAAGATGCTTATAAATGTTTATAGAGGTAATACAATAATAATTATAATATAGATATATAATATGTATTTTTTTTTTCTAATTCTAAGCTTGTATGCATTGATTGTCATACAAACTTCTTTTTCAAGATCATAATAGAGATAATATAGATTAATTTAAGATTAAATTTAAAATAACTTAAAATTTTGTATCATTTAAGAGGAGGGACATTAATTGTCAAGAACTCTATTTTATATTATATATAGATATAGATAGATTTATAAATATATATATATACCATATATATTATGTATCAATTTTTAATATTTTATACAATAAAATATTTTTATATTTTTTATAATATATCATACAATTAGTGATTGATTTGTATGTATGATAGATTTAAAAAAAATCAAAGCAAATATATAATAGAGTTTTAAAACAAAGTTATACTAATTCTATAATTAATGAGATGCGCATTGATTGTTCAAGACTCTATTTTACATTATATATAGATAGATAGATATTCGATGTTTAATTTTTTTTTGGTATGGATGAAACTAAAACAAAAAATAAATTTTTTTATTAATTAAAATGAAGGTATTGAATACTAATAAATATAGTTTATTTTGAACAAAATTATCCTATAGTTTATTTTGAACAAAATTATCCAATTATTTTTTAAAGCGTACAACTCTATAGTAGTAATCTATTAAACCTATTTTATGAACTATTGTCTACTTCAATTTGAATCATATAACCCATTTTAATATATAGATTAATAGATATATATAAAGATTTGAGTAACTAATTAATATAAATAAAAAAATAAAGTTGTTAAGAATGAGGATTGAACTCTTGACCTCTTATATTATGAGAGTGTTTTTAATCATTGAGTTATATTAGGAGATTGATTTTGAAATAAAAGATCAACAAAAAATAAGAGATAATTTATCATATTAAATAAACATTAATTATACCCTTAGTGTACTTTATATATTTAAAGATAGATTCGTTTCCATGCTTCCTGGTACTCGCTTTTGCCCTGGTACTCGCTTTTGCCCGCCCATAACATTTTGTTCTTCAACCAAATTAATAAACCCTAACTAACACGCGCTTTCTAATTTTCTACCCCTCTCTTGGATTTCTGTCTTCTCATCATTCGCAATTTCTGTACAAATCTTCTTCCAATAATCATATAGCTTCTTCACAGAAATCCGATCTTTCTTTCTTGGAAGAAATCAAAGAAAATGTCCCCAATTTCATCTCCGGCGACCTCCTTCCCCCTCCGGTGGGAGACCACCGGCGACACCTGGTGGTACGCTTCGCCGATCGACTACGCCGCCGCCAACGGCCACTACGACCTCGTCCGCGAGCTCCTCCGCCTAGACGCCGACCACCTCCTCTCCCTCACCTCCCTCCGCCGCATCCGGCGCCTTGAGTCCCTGTGGGACGACGCCGGGGACACCGAATCCCGATCCGCCGCCGATTTCCGCTCCGCCGTCGCACGCCGCCTCCTCCGAGAATGCGAGACATCCGGCGATACGAAGAGATCGAACCCCCTGATCGGCGCCGGCTGCGGCGGGTGGCTCCTCTACACCGCCACCTCCGCGGGAGATCTGGAATTCGTCAAGGAACTCCTGGACATTCATCCGCTGCTGGTATTCGGTGAAGGAGAGTACGGACTGACCGATATGCTCTACGCGGCGGCGAGGAGTAAGAGCGCCGAGGTTTTCTGGGCTGTGTACGACTTTGCGGTGTCACCGAGGTTTGAGAGGACGGAGGAGGAATCTGCGGCAGCGGCGGGGGATGTGCCTTCTGCATTTAGGAAGGAGGTGGCGAACAGGGCGGTTCACGCGGCGGCTAGAGGCGGAAGCGTGGCGGTTTTAACGGAGCTCCTCGGCGGCGGCGATGGAGATGGGGTTTTGAGATATAGAGATTCTTGTGGGTCAACTGTTTTGCACGCTGCTGCTGCTTCAGGGCAAGTTGAGGTGAGGTTTCTGTAGGAAACCATTTTGATTGATACATCATTGATTTTGTTTAGATAGCGTTTGGGATTCAAATGATTTCAATTGATTGGCTAGATTTAGGAATTCAGGATTCGGGTTCTTAAATTCAAATCATAGGTTTTATATATGATCAGGGTCATTGTTTGATCACGTTTGCTAATAATTTCAGGAGAATGAATTATATATGTGATTTGAACATTAAGATCATTAAAAGACCGAGTTTACACATTGTTGAATTGCAATATAGAATGATAAAATGATCAGATTAGTTCTTTCTGGGTAGTTTCTGAAATTGATTATGTTGCTTGTGATTTAATCTTATGTTTGCCAGTGTTCTGTTGCTGAGAATCCTGAGATGTGTTTGACTTGTATGCAGCCTTGGTCTTTCGAAGTACTTTGTGATTCTGTTCGCTACAATTACGAAAAGTTGATAATGAAGTTAAATCTTTGATTTTAGGCAGCATATGAGTAATCACTATTCATCCTTTTTTGTTTGTATTGAAATCACCACTATCTTTACACTTGATTAGAACTGCTTTAACTTAATTGGGACATTATGTATTTATTCCATTGCTTTATGGTGCTCATGATTTGTCTAAGAATGAGCAGGGCAATTTTATGCCTTCCACATCAATCTCTTGATAAAACTGCACCCATGACTTCTCAAAGTGTGTCCTTAGACGAATCGTTTCCACATAGTATGAAGTCTTGATTATTTCAACGCTTGCTCAACATTTGTTTGTGTTATTTGTGTAGGTGGTGAAGTACTTGATAACAACTTATGATGATATCCTCTCTGCAACCAACAATGAAGGCAACACAGCTCTGCATGTGGCTGCCTACAAAGGCCAGCTCGCTGTATTCAAAGTGCTGCTCAGTGCATCTCCTGCATCCGTCTCAGCAACAAACGAAGCTGGAAACACGCTTCTCCACATGGCAGTGGCAGGTGCCCTGAGCCCCGGCTTTGAGAGACTTGACCGCCACATTGAACTCGTGAAACAGCTAACAGAACTCCAAAACAACTTCAAAGTAGAAGATATCATCAATACCAAGAACAATGAAGGAAGGACTGCGCTCCACATAGCCATTATTGGCAATGCCCACTCCGACCTTGTACAACACCTGATGGCAGCTCGTTACATCAATGTAAACGTCAGGGACGATCATGGGATGACTTCTCTTGATTACCTTAAGCAACAGCCCCGGTCTTCATCATCTGATATGCTTATTAGGCAGCTGATCTTGGTTGGTGGGTTGTCAAATTGCCAAGACAACTCAGCAAGGAACACTGTTGATATCCACATGAGTATGCCAGATGATATGTGTAGTAGTCCAGGAACTTCCTTCAGGGTTTTGGACTCGGAAATCTTCAATTACTTGGGCATTGAACGTGTGTTTTCGGGCTCTGGTGCTGATCACCGAGAGGTTATAAGCCGTCTTTTTCCATCTCCTAGTGAGATGAGCCAGTCTGGGTCGAATCATGGGGAGGAAGATCCAGAGATTTTGGAGAGCAAGAAACGTGGAGGACGGTTACAGAGCGCAGCCAAGAGGTTGAAGAGTTTGTTCCGCTGGGTGAGTATGAAGAAGAAGAGAATGGATGATGATGATGATAATGATGGTTATGCAGAGTCACTAAAAAGACGAGGCAGCAGCTTTAATGAATCTCCAGTTTCGCTACGAGAGATATGCTTAGGATCTACATCAATGCCTAGCAATAAGAGGACAGTTTCAGTGAGGAGTAACGGTTCTAGTCCAACCAACAGGAAGAAGTTTGCCTCCGGTATGGTGCAAGGTGTTATGGTGGACCGACCACATGGGAACGCTCCTCGTGCTAGTTTGTCGTCTAGCTCGCTTTCCAAGACATCGATCTCTTCGTGTAACTCACCTGATAAAGGAAGAGGGTCAGATGATGTGTCGACTGAGGATGAGGCAGATGAGTCACCTCGAGTGATGCACAAACAAGGGTCGAGCCATAGGAAGTTGCTGATGAACCAATATTTGTGTTTTGGTGGCTCGGGTTTGTCTAGGAAGAGCCGCCTCGGGAGGCACGAGAGGATTCCTAGCAACGCCAACAAGCAGCCAATTCAAACCGTGGCTTGCCGCTAAGGTACCCAAATGAAGAAAGATTCAATCCGAGAGCACGTTTTTTTTTCGTACAATTGAGTTATAATGTTGGAAGAAACCAATCTAATGGTTGAAGACACGTCTCTTTTACACGATCATTACGCTATAAGTTATAGCGGTTTTCGTATTGGGCAAGGAAGAAAGTGTTGGCTAGTCATGTAATATGTTTGTAGGGGAAAGGTAATGTTGTGCTGTGTTTTATACTTGTAAAGTGTAAGTAAGCGTAATGTGTTTCCATAAATAACAAGTGCATCTTATTGGGTCTACGAATATGATGAAGAAACCTCAGTTGAGTGAAGAAGAATCATCAAGGAAGATGGATTGAGCTAGCATTTGATAAATTAATGCTCGTAAGAAGAAGAAAGCAGGCATCAAAGTTGTGTGATGATAATATGTACTTTGGTTACTACTATTGTGATGTGTGCGCTTTTTGCAATCCCTGCAGACAGAGAAGAGATCGGTGCTTACTCGGGTCCTCTCTTGGTGGGTGGAGATTTCAACTGTATCTGAGAGGCAGGGTGGTTCTGGTTGTTTACATCCCGATTCCTCTGATTTCCAGGCTCATTGACATGGGTTTCCATGGTCAGGCCCACTCCTTGTCTAGAGGAACTACTACTTGCTTGAGTCTTTCGAAATCTTTTCTTCATAGTGCCTGGCCTAACAGCAGCTTTGCTACTACTGCACTTGCTCACCTCCTTCCAAAACTGCTCAAATGCAACAAAGAGATTTTTGGTTTCAATCCACCTCGTTTTTCCATCTCCACCATCATCCGGCGTCGGAGAAATCGTGTGAAAGCTTGTTGAATGAGGTTGGTACTCTTGGGCCAATGGGCCTATATTGGTCTAGCCCAATTGTGGTCCTGCTAGGTTTTGCAAGACACATAAAAAGAATGTGAAAGTTAGTTTGTGCCTCTACCTTCAAGAGAGAAGAAACCATTGAGAGGTGTCTTCAAGCCAAAGGAGAAAAAGAGAGAAAAAAGAGGGAACTTGGAGGAGAGAGATTAAGGTGGAAGAAGAAGCGGGGTTGCTCTTCCTTAGCCTTGGAGATCGTCTCTTGGATCCTGATAACTCGTTATCAAAGGTGGATTTGGTAAGTTAGTCTCTCTTGGAATCCCCAATCTGATGAGCAAGTGTTTTAGTTAATTGGAGAAAAATCCTTTCTAGATCGGGTTGTATTTAGATTGGTGTTTGAGATTTCCATGTTTGTCTCCAGTGTGAGACTTGTATCGTTAGCCAGTTGTATTGATTTGTTGATTAGTGGATTTATTGGCTTGGTTGGCCAGTCGTGGGTTTTTTCCCTCTCGTGATTGAGGGTTTTCCCACGTTAAATTTCCGTGTTGATTATTGCTTGATTAATCTGTTGCTTGAGTTTGTCTGTGATTGGTTATCCCGAGATTTTGTGTTGTCGCTGTTTCTGGGTGTCATTTGATTGTCAGCGGAATTGTCATTATTCCTAGTTGGTCTCGAATTTGTGCTTCCGGGCCCAACAAGTGGTATCAGAGCTTTTGGCGTGGGCATTAGGAGTGGAGATGACAATGAAAGTAGAAGACTTTGCGGGTACAATGATCAGGTTGACGACTTCAAATTATTCGATCCAAAAGTCGCGGATGGACGATTTGTTGTACTACAAGAACTTGTATGATCCGATTGAGTTGGGATCAAGAAAGCCAACAGAGACATCTGAGAGTGACTGGGAGAAGCTGCATAGAAAGGCTATTGGAACCATCAGACAATGGGTGGATAACTGTGTTTATCACCATATTAGCAACGAGACAGATGCATAGGTGTTGTGGAAAAAAGTGAAAGGTCTGTATGAGAGGAAGTCAGCCCAGAGTAAAGCTTTTGTGATTAGAAAGCTGGTGAATCTCAAGTATAGAGACGAAAAGCCTATTACAGAGCATCTGAGTGAATTTCAAGAATTGGTGAATCAACTGAACACCATGAAGTTGGTCCTTGATGATGAGTGGCAAGCCCTATTGCTCTTGAGTTCTTTGCCTAACAGTTGAGAGACTCTAGTGGTATCGATCAACAGTTCTGCTCTGAGTGGTATTGTGTCTTTATCTGCAGTAAATGATAGTCTCTACAATGAGGAGACTAGGAGGAAGGATATGGGCACAAATACGTCACAAGCTTTGGTGACAGATTCGAGGAGTAGATCGAGAGGTAGATCACATACCAGGGGGAGTTATGCTTGTTATTTATGTGGCAAAGAAGGGCATATCAAGAGGAATTGTAAACATTGGAAGGAGAAAAATCAGAATAAAAACGATGAAAACACCACTGCAGCTGTGCATGGTGATGAGGATGCATTGGTTGTTCTCTCTTGTGTTGAGCTCAAAGTTGTGAGCTAGATACTTGTGTAGAGTGGGTTGTCGACTCTGGTTCGTCTTACCACTGTACATCAAGGAAGGAAGCATTCACTACGTACAAAGCAAGAGTCTTTGATATGGTGAAGACGGGGAACGCCAATCATGCAGAGGTGGTTGGTATGAGTGATGTTTGTGTGAAGACAGACATTGGTTGCATGGTGACATTGAAGAATGTGCGCCACATGCCAGACTTGCGGATGAATAAGATTTCTCTAAATGTTTTGGATCAGGAGGGCTACAAGAACTTCTTTGATGATAAGAAGTGGAAACTCATCAAACGTTCCATGGTGATTGCAAGGGGTCGTTTAAAAGACACCTTGTATCAGACTCAGATGTGGGATATCAAGGAAGGCTTGAGTGGAGCTCGAGATGATACTTCACTTGATTGGATGTGTAGGCGGTCGACATGCTTGAGTGAGATGAGGCTGCAGGTTCAGGCAAAGAAGTCTCTCAATTCCTTTGCCGGTGTGACCTTGAGCACTTGTGATGATAGGTTGTCTATGAAGCAGACAAGATTCAGTGGATCTTCTGAGACATCAGAAAAGGATGACACAAGTATGGAGTTTACTTCATAGAATGGTGTTAATGTGATACCCGTGTCAGAGGAGTGTTCATCAGGTGTTGAAGCTGATGAAGGATCTGAGCATGGGGAGCCAACACAGACTGAAGAAACTGCCAGAAGGTCAAAGAAAGAGGAGTATGAGTGCACCAGATATCCTACCTCAGTATACGAGAGAGTTACGGAGGAGGGGAGCTAGAGGGTGGTGGTGATGATGATATCTGGCGAGCATCGGCTCGGCGCCATGATGGCGGGACGGGACTCGGATGCATGTGAGGCCAGGATGAGGACATCTTCCCCTTGGGCTGGAGGGGGAGATTGTTGGGCCAATGGGCCTAAATTGGTCCAACCCAAGTGTGGTCTTGTTGCTAGGGTTTTGCAAGACACAAAAAAAAAAGAGGTGAAAGTTAGTTTGTGCCTCCACCACCAAGAGAGAAGAAGCCATTGAGAGCTTCTTGGAGTGTCTTCAAGCCAAATGAGAAAAAGAGAGAAAAAGAAGGAGCTTAGAGGAGAGAGATTAAGGTGGAAGAAGAACCGAGTTTGCTCTTCCTTAACCTTGGAGATCGTTTCTTGGATCCGGATAACTCGTTACCAAAGGTGGATTTGGTAAGTTAGTCTCTCTTGGAATCCCTAATCTCATGAGCAAGAGTTTTAGTTAGTTGGAGAGGAATCCTTTCTAGATGGGGTTATATTTAGAGGGGTGTTTGAGATCTTCATGTTTGTCTCCAGTGTGAGACTTGTATCGCTAGACACTAATATTGATTTGTTGATTAGTGGATTGATTAGCTTGGTTGGCCGGTCGTGGGTTTTTCCCCTCTTGTGATTGAGGGTTTTCCCACGGTAAATTCCCGTGTTGATTATTGCTTGATTAATCTATTGCTTGAGTTTGTTGCGATTGGTTATCTTGAGATTCTGTGTTGTCGCTGTTTCTGGGTGTCATTTGATTGTCAGCGGAATTGTCATTACTCCAATTGGTCTCGAATTTGTGCTTCCGGGCCCAACAAGTACTTGGATTACTGAAAGTGATGGACTCGAATCCCTTGTTGTGAATTTCTTTAGGGATCTCTCTCACCTTCCCTAGGAAGAGTTGTTTCCCATCGGTTCTGGCCATAGGCCCATAGTCTCTTACCTAGGCTCTCTCCCGAGGACTTACTCAGGCTGAATGCTCATGTTAGTGATGTAGAGATTTATGTTGTTGCCCACAATATGAAAGCCTTCAAAGCTCCCGAGTCGGATGGATTTCAACCGGTTTTCTTTCATAAGTGTTAGGGGACTGTGGGGCCTTCTATTATATCCACCATCAAAGAGTTCTTCTCCACTTCAATCATGCCAGCTAGCTTGAACGAAACCCTTATTACCCTCATCCCCAAAGTGGACAATCCCAAAAGAATTAGTCAATTTCGGTTGATTAGCCTTTGCAATTTGTTTTACAAAATCATCACGAAAGTCCTTATGTCTAGGATACATCCACTCTTGATGGATCTTATCCGCCCTATACAAGGGAGCTTCTTGCATAGGAGACTCATTACTGACAATATTGTGCTTGCTCAAGAGGTGGTTCATTCTATGTGTCATAAAAAAAGGACCAACGGTTGGATGATTCTCAAATTCGACTCGGAAAAGGCGTATGATCTCTTGAGGTGGGACTTTGTTGTGGATAGTGTTTTGGGCAGATTTTGTATCGCGACGCTATCCTCTTTGATTGTGGAGTATGGGGTCAAGGACTATACGTTGGCTAGAAAGAACAAGTCGTTTGAGAGAAAATATGGATTGTGTTTCGTATAAACTTGTAAGAGAGTATGATTGCAATAGCTTGAATAGATCATGTCTTACAAGGTCTTGACACCCTCCTTATATAGGGGTCCAAAATAATTCTACAAGGAATAAGATCTTACCATAAAAATAAGATAATATCTTAGCTTGGAACTTAAGATAAATAAACAAATATGGTAGAAAATATTTCCTTATATTGAACAAGGAAACTATATCTAAAACGTGTTGAATCTTCTATCGTATGGATATCACCAACTGTCACCGTCCTCCATAATTTGGGCGCGTCATATATAAGGAAACAATATCTTACCGGTCGCGTTGCTTGTCGCTCAACCTCTGCGTCCTCATGATGGTCATACCCATGTCATCTTCTTATAACAACGTTGATGAAGATCCGCGTCATCACATCTTGACGCGTCAGGGCTCTTTACGTAGGCATGGTCATAGCACCCTAACAATACCCCTAAGGCATTTGGCACCCGAATCGTCTTTGAGCATGTGAAACGTCTTCACTAAATTGTCTTGGAAACCAAAGTTCCATCAATCACATCAAAGATCACATCAAATCTTTTTCAATATTCAACGTCATTTTGCTCCATTTAAGGTAACACATGCCTCAACTTTTCCTTCACTCCTCTCTGCACCCCTGCAACGTATAGGTACATACTCCTCTTTTTACTCCCTTCTTCCTCCTCCGCTCCTCCTTTCTTCTTCTTCTTCAAAGCTTCTCTTCAATGGTGGAAAAAGCCACCTCGTCCCCCATCGACCCTCGAAACCCTAAGGGTGACTGTCTCCTTTTTTTCCTCAACATATCCTCGCCAAGCCCTATCAAAGGGCTTCCTCCGTTGTAAACCCTAAACCCTTCATCTTGGCTGTTAGCTTTCCATAAGACGCCATAACTATAGTGCCAAGTGAAAGCATTTTCCCAGACCATTTCTTAAAGGATGGATCTGTATGTTCGAATATCCCATTCAAACCAGCCATATGCTGCCTTGTATGATATTTTCAGACGGCTTTGAAGATCAACATCGGTCAAATCCTCCCTCAAACTTGGAGGATTTTGCCAACCCTGGACCACATAATTGATGCACATAACATTCCTTTCACGATCAAGGATATTCTTCACTCCTATTCCCCCGCCCTATGTAGACAGGGTTACGTCACCTTGAAATTGAGATCTGGCAAGCTGGCGTTGGTGATGGACGCGACGAAGAACGACTATGGCTGGTATGATCGCTTCTGCTTTTTCAAGCAAGACACTCTGGGAGACGAATGCGATTTCTTGCGCTAAGTGATGAGGCTAAAGTCGTGATGCCTATCAAAGAATCCCTAAAAACCTAACTAAGTATAGCATGCAAGTAAGGGTCGAATCCCAAGGGAATCAAATGATCTATGTTTAAGTATGCAAGCAAGTTACCAACTAAGAACTAGGGGGTTTTGTTGTTTGATTTCTAAAACTAATGAATGAAAACAGAAAATGATTAAGATGGTTGTAAATATGATGGTGAGGGTATTCCACCTAACAGATGTCCACACTTCAGTATGATAGGTTGATCCTTTGGTATCTCAAGTTCATTCAATCATATGGTTGTCCTAATCCCTATTCTGAAATAGTTACCAGTCCAACTAGTCCTGATAATCCTAATTATCGAACACACAAGAAACTATCAAGATTTAGAACAATAGCAGTAGGAAGCATAGGAATAGATAGGTGCATGCAGTACTTAACAACTCGTCAGTATTTAACATGTAATTAATTCTCTTCACAATAAACTTTCACAACTCGTTCCAGTAAATTGTGGTTACTACTTAAGATAAGGAATTTCAACTCGAAATAACCAAACCCTAGGGATAGAAAATTACCATTAACAACTAGTTGCGCAGGCTAGCGAAATCAATAATACTCAATAGGAATAAGCACAAAGAGAATTAAAACAACCCAAAGGAAATAGAACAAGATTTATAACCTCACAACCAAATCAACTGAAGACTTCAATCGTCAGGCGAAATAATGGAAATTAGTTCCTTCTCATGGTTTGTGAGCAAGAACTAGGGAAAAAGAACAATACGTAAAAATCTAGAACTGAATAATGAAAAAGCTCTCTAAAACTAGGTATAACCCTAGCAAAACCTAAAATCCAAAGATAGGAAATAATATCTTTTCCATAAAGAATTAAAACGGAAATAAAAGAAATAAGAAAAGGGAATAAAATAACAAAATAATAAAACTCGGAAGTAAATCTCGGCGCGCGTCTGTCAACGGGTTTCCGCGACCGCGGAAAACTCTCTGTAAAGGTTCGCTGTCTCTTCGATCTGCGACCGCGGAGGTATCTTTCGCGACCGCGGAAATCTTCCTGCATTGTCTTCAAGTCTTGCTTCGGTCTTCACTTGTGGTTTTCTCTTCCATCTTCAACATATCTTCATTTAAACACTTGAGACCACCAAATCGACATGTCTTCGTCTCAACTCCAATCTTCTAACTTAAGCTCTAAAACAATCCAAATGGTACCCAAAACACCGGTAACAGCTCCTAGTTACGCACTACAAAGTAGAGCGTATCACCAAGCATGGCGTAAAGAGGGTAACTTTGTGTCATTCTTGTTTCATTTGTTTCGATGTTGATTAATATTGTTCTTACTCTCTTTCTTTGATAGTGAATCGAGAGGAGATCCAACCAAGGGCGGAATCTGAAGCGATTGTTGGAGGATCCTTGAACTATCGACGTCAGATAGGACGTTTGTAGAGGTTCCCCTCCTCTAGCTTGTAGTTGAAGAAGTTGACGCGGCCACCTCCAAAGATGTGTAAGTATCTGACTTCGTTCTTTCTTGTGGCGCGTTAACTATGTGTCTAACGCATGACTGCCTAACTATGTACACAGCTTCAAGGGCTAGATAGGCTGAGTTTGTGGCGGAGATGATTGCGGCGAAAAAGAGAAAGCTGCTTGGAGAGTGACAACAGGTTTTAGTCGTATCACCTGATCAAAATAATCCTAAACAAACCTAAACTAGTAGAATAGGCAAGTAAGGGTCGAATCCCACAGGGAGGAGTTGTCTTTCTTTATGTAAGATTGCATGCAATAGTAACAAAGGGGGGTTTTGGTTGATTGTTGGCAAACAAGTAAACAAATAAACAAAAGCAAAGGGTTTCAATCAATTAAGGGAAAACACTTAGCCAAACAAATATCCACCACTCATATGATTGATTGGTCCTAGGTTATCTCTATTCCTTCCTTTGATTATTCCTGTCCCTATTCTGAATTAGTTACCAGTCCTACCAGTCCAGGCAACCCTAACTATTAAACAATCCCTACCAACCTTCAAGATTTAATTCAATAGCAGCAAGAAGCATATGAATTAACCAGGATACATACAACACCACGACCCGCAATATTTAACATATAATCAAATCTCTTTCATAATAAACTAGTCCTACCAGTCCTAGAATATCATGGATGCTACAACGGATAAGGAATCTCAACCCGAAATATCCAAACCCTAGCAATAGACAATTACTAATATCAACTAGGTGATCAATCCAGTCAAATCAATAATAATCAATAGGAATATGTTCAAGAGAAAAGATATAATCCAAAGGAACATGGAATAGAGTTGTAACCTCACAATCAAATCATACGAAAGGCTTCAATTGTCGGACTAAGCAAAAGGGTGCTTAGCTCCTCATAGTTCTTGGAAACAAATAAACTTCAAAGGAAAAAAATGCTGAATGGAAACAACGATGAATACTGAATTATGAAAGGAAAACTAGGTTAAATAACCTAACCCTAAAACTAAAGCGAAAAGATAACGAAAGTAATCTTAAAAGGAAACTAATATAAAGTATCGAAAATAATAAAATAAAATCAAAAAAGTGAAAATAACAAAACTTCGGAAATTCTCGCGGGGCCGCTTGCCGTGTCATTCCGCGATCGCGGAAATAGCTTGTTGCTCTCGACATTCTGCTTCGCTGGGGGATTTACCGCGGGCGCGGAATAAATTCCGCGGTCACGGAATAAATTCCGCGGTCACGGAATAAATTCCGCGGTCGCGGAAAACGGAATTTTGCTTTCGACTTTTCTCGCCTTTTCCGCGATCAGATCCCTTCTCGCCCGCGGTCACGGCATGCTCGCGGTTTAGCCTTCTTCTCCTTCGTGTGGCTTCTTCCTTCTATCTTCCTTGGTCTCCTCCAGTGGTCTACTCCTCGTCTTCAATAAATCTTCGTTTAAGCTTCTCCAAACCACCATATCCACACTTCTTCTCTCCAACTCCCTACTCCACAGTTGTGCTCTAAATCCACACAAATGGCACCCTAAACACCGGTAACAACTCCTAGATAAGCACTGCAAAGTAGTGTTGATCAAACTCTCCCATGCTTAAACCTTGCTCGTCCTCGAGTAAGCTAAAAGAAACCTACTCCTCTAATCAAATCCCCAAGGTCTCAGGAAGCATAGAAAAATCATCTCCTCTAAGACTTGCACCTAACATGAATCTCCAAGGCACCAGCACAATATGCTCAACACAACACATAACACAACACCAAAACAACACCACACACAACCAAACTAAAAGGAAAGCAGAGTACTTCCCCTAAGCTTATCCCGAACACCATAGAGTGAAATATAAACCAATCCTAGTCTCCCATCTATCTCCTTATACCTCCCAGAGTGACCTACCTGAATCCTCCTTATATCTCCTCTTCTTATGTCACCACGCCAGGTAAAATGATGATTCCTAGAAATCACTCTTCTTCTTTTCACTCATTTTGCCAAGGCGCCCTTTTGGGTTTTCACCAAGCCACTCATTTCATTTTTCAATAGATAGGCTCACATATAACTCACATCACTCTTGACCAAATATTACCCCGGCCTAATGCTGGTCTAAGCCACCTGCTTATTACCTAAGCCGCCCTTTCGGGTTTTCGACTTATCCCATGATTTTTGTTTTGCCTTTTATTAATTTTTTTGCCTTTTTTTTTCTTTATGTTTCTCCTCAACGACATTGCAAGTATAGAATCCTCCCCCATGCTTAAACATTGCATTGTCCTCAATGTAATGAAAGACAAAAAGAATGGAAGCACAGTGAAGGGCAAAAAATAACTCACAAACGTCGCCGAGCTGGCTTGGACACGTACGATGTTGCTGGCGGTATAACTCAATAAAGCTCATGTCTCTGGTGTTGGCGGGCGTCTTCAACTCAACTCTACCGTGCAACCAAAGTGAACCACTGTGGTGAGTAGTGGGATAGCAAGGATGTCGGGGCTGCACGGCCTTCAATGAACACAAAAATGGGCCCAGATGTAATCGTGGTGTGGGCCCTGGTGTTCCTCCTCCTCAGCTGTCGAATGTAGGGCCATCATCGTTGCCAAAAAAGGTGTGGGGCTAATGTTTCCTCTTTGGCAACATGATGCACACCATTTTTCCATGGGAAACTCGGACAGTTGGCCTTCGGTAGAACTTTTTTTTTTTTCAATTTTTTTTTTGGTGCAGGGCAATAGGAGGACTTACATTGGTGTGGTAAACACCGTCTTCTTTATGGTTCGGGCCTCCTCCCTGCAGGTTAGTTTGAAACAAAACAAAAACAAAAACAAAAGCAAAAACAAAAACAACTAGCATAAAGACATGAAATAAAAAGAACGAAAAGATCTATATACCTCGAGTTGCCTCCCGGACAACGCCTTAGTTATTGTCGTGGCTCGACATACTACTCGACCTCCTCAACTTGGTTCACTCACCTCCATTGAGCACTCGGGGTTCCCATCTAGAGGGTGTCTCTTGGAATCGTCTATGTTGAATCCGACCCTCTCCCCGTCGAATTCCATTGTGAGCGAACCGCTGCTCACATCGATCTTTGTACTCGCCGTATTCATAAAAGACCTTCCTAGCATCACCGGGGCTACATCCTTGTCCTGCCCCGTGTCCATCACAAAGAGGTCTACAGGGAACACCAACTTGTCCACCTCGACTAGCACGTCCTGCACCACTCCTTTGGGGTAGACGTAGGAGTTATCCGCCAACAGGATTACAATACCCGTCTTTTCTAATGGTCCCACATCCAACGACTCGTATAGTGAGAGAGGCAACACATTTATGGAGGCACCCAAATCAAGTAACGCCTTGTCAAACAAGGTACCCCCAATCTTGCAGGGAATCGTGAACATCCCATGATCACTCGCCTTCTTGGGTATCCGCTTTTGCAGCATAGCGGACACATTCTCACTAACTTGCACCTTCTTCTTCTCCTTAACAGCCCTCTTCCTCTTAAGCGTGCAGAGCTCCTTCAAAAATTTAGCATAGCGAGAGATACTATTAATCAACTTGAGTAAAGGAACATTTACCTCGCAGTTGCTAAAAGTTTCGAACAACTCCTTATCATTGGCTGGCCTCCTTGTGTCCGCTAGAGCTTCGGGGAAGGGTGCGGGAGGCTTTACTGATCCGAGCGGAGGGAAATTGGGGCGCACGTAGTCGTCATAGGGATCGTCAGAGCAAAGAGGCGCTTCTGGGGCATTTCCGCGGTCGCAGATTGGTGGCCGCAGAATTTGTTCGACCTGATCGCCTTCTTCAACACATTTTCCGCGGTCGCGGATTTCATGCCGCGGTCGCGGAAAATTATCGACCTGTTGCTCCTCTGCGTCCGTGCTTTTTCCGCGGTCGCGGATTTCTTGCCGCGGTCGCGGATTAGCGCCGATCTCTTCCTTCTCCTCGCTAGTGGTCACGCCGCGGTCGCGGATTTCTCTCTCGCGTGCTCGACTAGCCTCCACCTCAGCTCCGCTCCTTAACGTAATGGCACAGACGTTCTCTTTCGGGTTGACTACCGTTTGGGAGGGTAGTTTCCCCGACTCCCGAGCTTCCAACCTGCTCACAACTATAGAGATCTGCCCCATTTGTTTCTCCAGGTTCTGAATAATGGACTTTGTCTCTTGCTGATTTTGGGCTACAACGTTCGCCAGTGTGTTCACATTGTTAACCATGGCTTGCATGCCCTGGACAAGGGTGTTGATCTTGTCCTCACTGGATGCGGGGCGCTGGAACTCTGGCCTTGGGGTCTTTGGTCATAAGGAGCTCGAAATGGTTGTTGACCCCTAGGCTGCTGGTACTGTTGTGGGCGGGGAAGAAACTGTGGCGGCCTCTGTTGGTAGTCTTGATTCTCCTGGCCATGGTGAATGTTCTACTGGTTCCCGTACCTCAAATTGGGGTGATCTCTCCACCCTGGATTATAGGTGTTGGAGTACGGGTCATATCTTGGCCTTTGAGGGCCATATCCTCCAATTGCATTCACCTCAGCAGTGGGCTCCTACAGTATGGGACATGCATCAGTTGGATGCATCGTGTCTTGGCATATCCCACATGATTTGACCTGCTGCTGGCCACCCTTCATCATGCACCGCCTCATCATCTCCTTCATCTCAGCCATCTCAGCGAGTAGAGTGGAGTTAGGCTGAGATTCTGCAGCTCTCATGGATTGGGCGCCCGTCCTCTTGCTGAACTGTCTTGATCCCTCAGATAGCTCAAAGAAGACTTCATAGGCCTGATATGAAGTCTTATTCAGGATATTCCCTCCATAGGTAGCGTTCATAATCCGGCGCTCGTCATCAAGCAAACCTCCGTACAAATAAAGTACGAGGTCCTGGTCTGAGTAGCCATGATAAGGGCAACTAGAAATTAGCCTCTTGAAGCGCTCGTAGTACTCATATAGCGACTCAGCAACCTGCTGTTCGATGTTGCTAATACTCCTCTTTAGGCTGTTCAGCTTTGTCGCTGGGAAGTACTTCTCCAGGAAGGCCTTTTTCATCTTGGCCCACGTGTCTATGCTCCCCGGAGTCAGGTAGTAGAACCAGTCATTGGCCGCATCCTTCAAGTAGAAAGGAAATGTCCTCAGCTTGATCTGGTCCTCAGTCACTCCCTTTGGCTTCATGCTCGTGCAGACTGCATGGAACTCCGACAGATGCTTGTTAGGGTCTTCACCACTCATCCCATGGAAATGGGGGAGTAAGTGGATCAACCCTGACTTGATCTCAAAATTGACTCCATCAGCAAGCTCAGGAAAATGCACAGCCATCGGTTGCTGTTGCAGGTTGGGGGCAGTCAGCTGTCTCAACGTCTGTTGTTCGTCAGCCATCTCAAAAGTTGGGTTGTCAAAGACTAAAGATCTGTTTACTCTGCGGCTCTGGGAGAGCGTTCTCTCAATTTCTGAATTCAAAGCCAAAAGTGGGGAGTTAGTAGCACGGGTGTGGACCATAAGATAGGTCCACACAATAGTAACAAGCACGCAAACACACACAACAAAAAAACAAAACTTGCCTCCCCGACAACGGCACCAATTTGACAACAGGTTTTAGTCGTATCACCTGATCAAAATAATCCTAAACTAGTAGAATAGGCAAGTAAGGGTCGAATCCCACAGGGAAGAGTTGTCTTTCTTTATGTAAGATTGCATGCAATAGTAACAAATGGGGGTTTTGGTTGATTGTTGGCAAACAAGTAAACAAATAAACAAAAGAAAAAGGGTTTCAATCAATTAAGGGAAAACACTTAGCCAAACAAATATCCACCACTCATATGATTGATTGGTCCTAGGTTATCTCTATTCCTTCCTTTGATTATTCCTGTCCCTATTCTGAATTAGTTACCAGTCCTACCAGTCCAGGCAACCCTAACTATTAACAATCCCTACCAACCTTCAAGATTTAATTCAATAGCAGCAAGAAGCATATGAATTAACCAGGATACATGCAACACCACGACCCACAATATTTAACATATAATCAAATCTCTTTCATAATAAACTAGTCCTACCAGTCCTAGAATATCATGGATGCTACAACGGATAAGGAATCTCAACCCGAAATATCCAAACCCTAACAATAGACAATTACTAATATCAACTAGGTGATCAATCCAGTCAAATCAATAATAATCAATAGGAATATGTTCAAGAGAAAAGATATAATCCAAAGGAACAGGGAATAGAGTTGTAACCTCACAATCAAATCATACGAAAGGCTTCAATTATCGGACTAAGCAAAAGGGTGCTTAGCTCCTCATAGTTCTTGGAAACAAATAAACTTCAAAGGAAAAAAATGTTGAATGGAAACAACGATGAATACTGAATTATGAAAGGGAAACTAGGTTAAATAACCTAACCCTAAAACTAAAGCGAAAAGATAATGAAAGTAATCTTAAAAGGAAACTAATTTAAAGTATCGAAAATAATAAAATAAAATAAAATCAGAAAAGTGAAAATAACGAAATTCGGAAATTCTCGCGGGGCCGCTTGCCGTGTCATTCCGCGATCGCGGAAAGAAATCCGCGGTCGCAGAAATAGCTTGTTGCTCTCGACGTTCTGCTTCACTGGGGGATTTTCCGCGGGCGCGGAATAAATTTCACGGTCGCGGAAAACGGAATTTTGCTTTCGACTTTTCTCGCCTTTTCCGCGATCAGATCCCTTCTCGCCCGCGGTCGCGGCATGCTCGCGGTTTAGCCTTCTTCTCCTTCGTGTGGCTTCTTCCTTCTATCTTCCTTGGTCTCAACTAGTGGTCTACTCCTCGTCTTCAATAAATCTTCGTTTAAGCTTCTTCAAACCACCATATCCACACTTCTTCTCTCCAACTCCCTACTCCACAGTTGTGCTCTAAATCCAAACAAATGGCACCCTAAACACCGGTAACAATTCCTAGATAAGCACTACAAAGTAGTACTGATCAGAGAGGGTTCCTCTATCTCTGAGACGACTTAGGACCAAACCTGCTGTTGAAAATGAGATGGTCAAGGAGAAGACGTCACCTGCTTCAAACGTGTCGAAGCTTCTTGAGTTGCTTGCGTCATCAGTGATCCATGCGAGACGGGTCCTGCAAATGATGCAAGTTGTCTTGTCGCCGATGGTCAAAGAGCACTACACGAGCGTCAACACAATCGACGTAGTTGGGGTATCCCTCGTTGCGCGGTGTCAATTAAGACAGTCTTGCATGGATCACGTCATTTTTACCCTATTATTTGCTTGTTGTTGACAATTGTGTTTGATAGGGTCTTCAAACGATGATGAATGCCTGAGACCATGTCCGAGGGCTTTCATCAAAGACATACATCTTGGAGAAACAAGCCGCGATTGACAAGAACTCGATCGAGGCCATTACCTCCAAAAACTTCGAGTTGTCTCAGAGCGTTAAGGCTCAACAAGGCAAGATCCGACAACTCGATGAGGATATGTTCTGGCAGGGATGAGAAGAAGGTGGCCACTGAGGAAGGCGAGCGATTGGCGGCAGAGCTTGATGAAGTTGAGGCCTATATTCCTGGTTAGCCAGGGTAGAATCCACGAAAGATGTCGCCGTTGATAAATACAAGGGTTAGGACGTTGTTGCCGAAAAGAAGGCATTCCATGACGCATATCCCTCCGCGCCGGTCTTCCCCAGCATGACGCCCTAGAAGCTCAAGGATGCTGTTAAAGGAGAAAAGGAGCAGGGCCCCACATACAAGCAGGACCCTGTGGTGGAGGAGGACAAGTTGGAGTCTCTCACCACTTCATGAAGACTGTAAGAACTTATGACTTTTGCTGATGGTGACCGTCGCCCATAGCGAGACAATGTTTGAACATTTGGGCCCACCCTCCAGGGTGGTTTGACAATGTATTTTGCCCATGTTCACGGGAACATGGTTAAGTAGTAGTAGCTTTTCATACCTTGCTTTCTATGTGTATTGCATTCTTGTTCCTTCTTCCAGTGCCAATACATTAAGACTCAGAGCAACTTGGTTGGAGAAGAGCGAGACGTAGCCATGTTTTGAAGATGACGGTGATCAAGATCATGCACTTAACAAGACGTTGGCGATGACGGGATCAATCACGATGGAGATGTTAGAGACGTCGATGCCTCTCAAGGCGGATGTATATGTAGTATACTTTGTCATATCATGTACAATATGAACTAAGTAGAGTAGGAATGTGTATCTCTCGAGAATAAGTAATAAAATCAACTTATTTGATCATAATACTTGCCTTTAATATTTCGTCTTCTGCATTCTTCTTGATACGAATTGGAGATTAGCAACCGTGTCTACAAGCCTAGAGACTTATAATTGACATGTCGGAGAACAAACATATCTTTGACTTCTTTGTTTATTTTCTCTTATGATTGCTTTAGGAGATAGCAAGGACAAAAACACTATGTTGTTCGAAACAACGTGTAAGACATGATACCTGGGATAAATGCGATGGCGTTCAAGAAAATATAAAGAAAGCATATGTCATTGACACGTTAATAACCGTAAGGCTAGGAGCCTTGATTAATGTAACTCGATCAGATCGCGGGATTCGCGTCGCGATATTTGTAGATGATCGTTGGGGGTCATGAAGATCAGACTGACTGCGGGTTTCATATCGCGATATTTACAGATGACCGTCGGGGGTCATAGAGTTAGGACTAATCGTGGGATTCACGTCACGATATTTATAAATGACCATCGGGGGTCATAAAGATATGACTGATCGCGGGATTCGCATCACAATATTTACAGATGATCGTCAGGGTTCATAGTGATAGCATCACGACGTAACTCAGCGGAGACTATGACCAGTATAGTTAATGGCATCACAACATAACTCAATGAGGAGTGTGATCGGTTTAGCTTATGGTGTCACAACTTAACTCAGTGGGGAGTGTTACTGATATAGCCTATGGCGTCCCAACTTAACTCAGCAGGGAATGTTACTGATATAGCCTATGGCATCACGGCATATCCCATAGGGGGTGTGATCGATATAGCCTAGCGTCACGATGTATCCCAGCGAGGGGTGTGATCGATATAGCCTAGACCGTCACAGCGTAGCTTAGCGGGGAGTGGGACCAGTATAGCTAATGGCGTCACGACGTAACTCTACGGGGAGTGTGACCGAGTTAGCCTATGGCGTCACATCTTAAATCAGCGTGGAGTGATACCGGTATAGCCTATTGCGTCACGACGTAACCCAGCTGGGTGTGTAATCGATATAGCCTAGAGTGTCACAGCGTAACTCAGAAGGGAGTGTGACCGGTATAGCTAGTGATGTCACGACGTAACTCAACATGGAGTTTGACCGGTTTTGCCGATGGCGTCACGACAAATATCCAGGGGAACAACATCAATATAGCCTATGTTGTCACGATGTAACTCAGCGGGGGGTGTGATCTATATAGCCTAGAGCGTGATGGCGTAACTCAACAGGGAGTGTGACCGGTATAACTAGTGGTGTCACGACGTAACTCAGGGGGAGTATGACCGGTTTATCCAATGGCATCACGACAAAGCTCCAAGGGAGCAACATTGATATAGCCTATGGCATCACGATGTAACCCAGCGGTGGGTGTGGTCGATATAGCCTAGAGCGTGACGACATAACTCAACATGGAGTTTGATCGGTATAGCTGATAGCGTCACGACAAAGCTCCAAGGGAACAAAGTCGGTATAGCCTATGGGTGCGATGTAGCAAAGGAGTAATAAAAATAATCGCTTGCTTTTATTGAATGAATTGAGTTTCGGTAAATAACATGCACATATGTAAACTAGATTAGAAATAGTACTCTTAAGGTGTGTCGCGTTCCAACTCCGGATGAAGGGCACACCTTTAGGATTTTCCAACTAGTAAGCGCCTTGTCCGACTACCTTAGTAATTTGGTAGGGACCTTCCCAAATAGGCCCTAATTTTTCAGAATTCTCCTCCCTTGTGTTTTGAAACACTTTGCGTAAAACCCAGTCTCCAACTTGGAACGCCTTCATCCTTATGTTGCGATTGTAACTCCTGGAGATCCCATGTTGGTATGTGGCCATCCTGACGGCCGCGTCGTTGCATAGCTCGTCGACGGTGTCCAACATGAACGTAATGAGCGACGTGTTCTTCCCCTCCTTGAGGAGGCGATAGCGAGCTGTGGGGACCTGAACTTCCACGGGTAAAACAACTTCATTGCCAAATACTAAAGAGAAAGGTGTTCTACATGTCGTGATTTTTGGAGTTGTGCGGTTTGACCATAGGATGGATGGTAATTCATATGCCCATAAGCTTTTGCCTTTTTGAGCCTTTTCTTCAAGTTGTTGATGATAACTTTGTTGTTGGACTCAGCTTGACTGTTAACATGTGGGTAGCTTGGCGTTGACGTGGCAAGTTTAATATCCAAGTCCTGGAAAAACTTGTACATCCGATTGCTTATGAATTGTGATCCGTTGTCGCTAACAATGGTGTTAGGGACACCAAACCGGCTTAATATTTGTCTTCTTTTGAAGGATATGACATGCGGGTATTTGATCTCTTTGAATGCCTCATCTTTGATCCTTTTAGAAAAGTAGTCCGTCATGGCGAGCATGAAAGCACGTTGACCGGATGTGACTGGTAGTTTTCCGACAATGTCCATTCCCCATTTTATGAAAGCTAAGGCCAATGGGATGAGATTGGGTGTATATCTTCAGATGGTTGATGAGACACTAGACCGTATCTTTGACATACATCACACTTCTTTGCATAGTCGATAGCGTCCCTCTTCATGGTAGGCCAATAATATCCTATCGTGTGGGCGCACAATGCTAAGTTCCTTCCACCAGAGCGATTGCTGCATTCTCCATCCTGGAGTTCCTGTAACACGCTTTGGACTTTGTCTTCTCGGAGACATCTTTGATATTATCCAGTGGTGGACCATTTGAGCAACATGTCGTCTTTGAGGGAAAAAGATGAAGACTTGGCTAAAAGTCGTCGGGCCTCATTCTTGTCTGGTGGTAACTCGCCATGCTTGAGCCAATTATAGAATGGTGTAATCCAGGATTCGGATTTGTTAGAGTAGCTGACATGCATTGAGATTGGTGTGTTGGATAGTTTGTTGATGGGGAACACTTCCACATGTAGAAAGGGAGTTTTCTAATACTCTCTCTGGTCGATGACGGACAAGAGGCTGGCTAGCGCGTCGGCATCTACGTTGGTGTCCCTGAGAACTTGATTATTGCTGAACGTGTTGCAGCGCTTGATGATGTCGCGGACGACCTCCAGACAAAATTGTCATCTTCGAGTCATGAGCTGCATATGCTCCGTTGATTTGATTCCCGATTAGCATGAAGTCGTAGATTACTTCCAGGTGTTTCACGACTGTCTCCTTGGCAATGGTGATGCTAGTCACGAGTGCTTTATATTCTGCCTCGTTGTTTGTTGCTTTGAATTTGCATCGCACGACTTGGGCTATCCTATCCCCCTGTGGTGATTTTAGGACAACCCCTAGTCCCACACCATTGTGATTGGAAGCGATGTCGGTGTATAACGTCCACTTCAGGGGGACGGTGCCGCTAACTTGCAATAATTCTTCAAGGATTTGTTGTTCATAGGTTGGGCTGAAATCAACAACAAAATCTGCCAAAGCCTGTGACTTGATTGTTGTGCGCGTCTCGTATTGGATGTTGTAGCCAATTAGGTGGACCGCCCACTTTGTCATCCTCCTAGATAACTCTGGTTTTCTCATCACGTTCTTGATGGGATAGTTGGTTTTTACTTTCATAGTGTGTGCCTCAAAGTAAGGTTTCAGTTTGATGGATGCCGTGATGAGGGCTAGGGTTAGCTTCTCCATGGGTGAATGCATTGTGTCTACGTCTAACAACGTTCTGCTCACATAGTAGACAGGCAACTGTTCACCTTTTCTTTCTCACTTAGACGGAGCTTGTCGTTGTTTCCGTGACTACCAGGTAGATGTACAAGGTTTCACCTTCAAAAGCAGTAGTGGAGAGGCTAAGTACGTTTTCAGTTCTTGGAAAGCTTATTCGTGCTCATTCGTCCACTCGAAGGATTTGTTTTTCTTCAAGACGTCGTAGAATAAGCGATTCCTATCTGACGCCTTTGAGATGAATCTTGAGAGCAACGACTATGCCTGTCAACTTCTAGACGTCTTTGACGCATCAGTGGGATTGGATATCAAGGATAACTTTAATCTGATCGGGACTGACTTCGATCCCCCTTTGTGTTACTACATCTCCTAGGAATTTTTCGGACGAGACCACAAAAGAGCACTTAGTTGGGTTTAGCTTTATGTCGTATTTCTCCAGGATCTCGAAGGTTGTCTTCACGTGTTGAATGTGATCAACCGCTTTCTTTGACTTAACTAGCATGTCATCGATGTATACCTCCATCGTGTTGCCGATTTGGTTCTCGAACATCTTGTTGACTAACCTTTCGCATGTGTCATCGACGTTCTTGAGGCCAAACGACATGACCTTGTAGCAATAGATTCCTTGGTTGGTGATGAAGGTCATCTTTTTGTGATCTTTCAAACTCATTTGAATTTGGTGGTAGCCGTTGAAGGCTTCCATGAACGTAAGCATCTCGTGACCGGCGGTGGCGTCAACCATCGCATCGATATGAGGTAGTGGAAAAGAGTCTTTAGGGCATGCCTTATTGAGGTTGGTGAAGTCGACGCAGGCTCTCCACTTCCCGTTCTTCTTTTGTATTACCACCACATTTGTATCCAGTCGGGATATCGAGATTCTCTAATCTTGTTAGCCTCCAACAAAGCTCGTACTTTTTTATCTATGACCTTGTTCCTTTCTGTTGCAAACTTTCTTCGCTTCTGCTTGACCGGTGGATGTTGGGGATCCTCATTGAGTTTGTGCACTATAACATTTGGACTGATGCCGGTCAGGTCCTCGTGTGTCCACGCGAAGCACTCAGACTGGGACCGCAAGAAGTCGATTAGTTGCTTTCTGATTTCGTCGGGCATATTTGCTCCTATCTTCACGACGTGGTTGGGTTTGATGGGATCTAAGTGTAACACCTCCGACTTACGTCGATAGTGCCACACGCTAGTGACCTCAGACTGTAAAGTCCAAAGCCACCCTAGGCTTTAATCGAAACAATTATGCTTGAATAAATAAATAACATTAAATAATAACAAAGTAAATAGCGGGAGACTTTTGAAACAAATATTTAACCTTTATTAATATCTTTCCTCGTAAATTGAGGAGATAAGTTTTACAACTCGTAATTACAATACAACGGAAGACTTTTTAAATAAACCCTAAATACATGACTAACTTATCTAAGTATTACTTTTATTCAAGAAGATTAAACCAATACTAGAAAACTTTAAAAAAATATTATTACTTTAAATCACAATCTCCAATTGAAAGCCTTCGTCTTCGATTTATTACTTCAAGGTTGTCTGAGACCAACCACTGATGTGTCGTATAGGACGTATGGCACCAGTCAACCATGTAAGGAAAATGAAAGGTTGGTCAGTCTAATGAAAGACTGTGCAAGGGTGAAAAACTGAATGGTTCTTGTAATCGTATATAGTCATTACCCTTGTTTCTCGAATAAAACTCGGTAAACGGTATATGACTATATACTTCTATTGAAACAAAAGAAAAGGCATGCTTTAAGAGAAGACTCCAATGAATTGAGTCTTATGGGAATTAAATGAATTTGTTTGTGAACATTATAATTATCACACAAAGTTTGAAAAATGACTACTTGAATATTTGGGTCCTCGACCAACCTTATCGCATAGTGCGAATCCATATTGGAAAGGTGACTTACTTTAGACAAGAGTCCGGGCTGGTTCCACGTTGTAATTCTCGCCCAAGGGTATATTAATTATGTGCAAAATGACACTTATCTTATTTAATTTCTGCATTTACGTTAAAGCTTTTATTCCATACCAATCTCGCAATGAGATATATCATGGGACGAATCCCGAGTATCGGCACTAGCTAAGTGCACCACCACTTATATTCGAATAAGGGTAGGTCATGGCCAAAAGTATTAGGGCAATAATCTTCCTATTACGAAGTTATAAAGAAACAGCTAAACCTCACAAGGTAATTAGTATTCCTACGAATACTCGTGCTAACTAAGCATATAAGTCCACACCAAATCCACACCAAAGTTCATCTAGCACCCTACAATAATATATATATATGAGGGTCATTGCTAGCAAATATACAACCTAATAATAAGGTTCATTTACACACCAATTTAACACACAAGTTCCCAAACACAAAATTAAGACTATTTATCCCAACTTAATTAAGACAATAGATTAATTGTCAATTAAGAAAAATATGGAATAAATTGCAAGAGCAAACCACCACTTGCCTTGGATTACGAAGAGCTTGAACGTCGTAATGGAGATGGTTGCTTTCGAAAAGCAAATTGGCTCCCTGCTTTATTTCCGTTCCATAGGCGATTTCGAGATGTACCCAAGTCACACAACTTAAAAAATTATGATTAGATAATTTATCCAATAACGACATTTGAAGGATATAAGTCTCGATTTTTAATTGAATTTATTTAACTCTAAATAAATCAATTTCAAGGTTTTTCAATATAACAATTATCTATACAATACTAATAGTCAATTAGTCGTATATTCTAAATAATCATGGTATAAATAAAAAATTATTCAATTTAT
Source organism: Rheum nobile (assembly GCA_027886185.1). NCBI lineage: Eukaryota > Viridiplantae > Streptophyta > Magnoliopsida > Caryophyllales > Polygonaceae > Rheum > Rheum nobile. The sequence continues at coordinate 1,404,813 of WOAB01000261.1, read as the reverse complement.
TTATCATCTCAGATAACCCAATACATTACCCAATTGTAGTGTTATTCCTTAACAACTTACAATTTAAGATAATATCATAAGATATAATTAATTTAATTTTAATACTTCTAAAATTAAATTAATCGAGTATGTATCTAAATAACCCCAATTAGCATACATAATCATGATTAATTGGACAAAAAACCAAATAGGGGTACGAATTAGCCATTACCTAATTCAATCGATTCGTTCTTGTCGACACCCACTCGTTGTTTGCTTTGTATCTCCCTCGTCCAAACTGAAAATGATGCGTGGTTTGTGGCTCTGGAAACTAGACTTCATGGAGAAGATTTTGATACCTAACTTGTAACTAGATGTGCCCAATTGAGAGAGAAATCGCTTCTACAAGTGCACAAACGGTTTATGGATTGCCGAAAACTTAAGGCTTGAAATTGGGTAAATCCCTTCAATGGATGAGGGTAGGGGTGTTCATCCGGTCCGGACCGGATTTTTGGGCATATGTGGACCGAAGACCGGACCGGATAGGTCCGGTCCGGTCTTAATCCGGTCCGGTCCGGTCTTGGACCGGATTTAATTTTAAAAAATAAAAAAATTAAATTCTTATTTAAAATCTATAAAAAAATATCTAAAAAAATATTTATAAAACATATATACTCCTAACTTATTAAATTTAAAAAAATATCTACAAAAAAATACATATAAATCTCTAAACAAAATATATAAAACATATAAATTACAAAAAAAATATTTTTTTTTTAAATTCCGGTCTTCCGGTCCGGACCGGATTTTTTCCGGGTTTGGACCGGACCGGACCGAAAACCGATTTTGGGGAAATGGTGGACCGGAGACCGGACCGGAATTTTACCGGTCCGGTCCAGTCATTTCCGGTCCGGTCCGAAAATCCGGTCCGGTCCACCCATGAACACCCCTAGATGAGGGGCTATTTATAGTGTTTTGGAAGCCCTCAAATATAACTTTTCAATACCACAAATTTCGGCCAAATCCGATCTCAAACGAGCTCGAATTTTGGATTCTAACCGGAAATCGTTTTTACCGGGCTGTTCACGTTTGGGGATAAAATTATATCTAGTTATAAATTCCGATTTTGATATGATTCAGCTTAGGATGTGTATATATTCAAAGCCCATGGGCCAATTGAAGGAAACAAGACGAAGATCCGAGCCAAGACTCCATGGAAGGAGCTTGGATGCCATGGGAGGAAGAAGATGGGCTAGGCCCACCTATTATTTGGGTAAATTGCACATTTTACCCAACTTTCTAAGTTGTGGAAAAAATGCCCCTATTTCATTTTTCAAAAAAATTTGAAATTTGCCCAAACATGTATATAAACTTACCCAAAGTTTATATATACATTCTAACCCAAATTTATGAAGAGTAAAATTTTAGATTAGGTTAATTCCAAGATTTAGGTTACATTTTACCATATTTTAACTTTATCTTACTTAACATTTTGTTATCCTTAATTTAGTACTTTATGTTCACTTGATAAATCTATTTTAATTAATATTAACATAATTTAATATAATTTAAATATTTCATGACTTAAAGAGGTAACCTTCTTAAGTTAATTATTATTTTATCCCTACATGAATAACCATAATAATTTTATAACCTTTATTATTTATCTAAAAATTCTCGAAACCAATTCATGGTTTTACTTAATTATTTATTTCTACCCATGCTATTATAACACATTTGATAATTTGTTCTAAAATTATCTTAACCTAACTTTTGAACTTAAGTTAATAAAAATTCAAATAATTTCTCTAAAAGAAATAAAATAAATTTCATAACTTTTATTATTATCAAAATAAAATATATAGAAATTACATTAATACCCTTATGATAAAATGAGGGTTATTACACTAAAATCACCTCGTCAAGTTTTGGGGGTTCTAGTTTTGTGTAGTGCGTCAACGTCCTGCAATCCGTTAATTGCTATGCTTTCTTCCCTTTGATGTGCTTTTGCGTGATGGTCGGCTTCATGGAAATTTGATAACACTCCTTCATCAGCCTCTGTTTGCCTTTGATATCTTGGACTCCCTACTTGGTTGGAAATTTGACGGTCTAGTGATACGTCGATGGAACCGCCTTCATGTCGTGTAATCCAGGGATGACCAAGGATGACGTTGCATGGTGACGGGTAGTCCATATTCAGGAACTTGATTTGAAGGTTCACTCTTCCCGCGTAAGTAGTCAGCGTAGTGAATTGCTAACCTCGCTGCTGAAACCTACTAATGGGACTGACATCTTGATGATGTCCTCCCGGGTAAGGTCGAGGCAGTGGAGGGCTTCCATCATCATGACATTTGCAGAGTCTTCATTGTCGACTAGGATGCGTCGCACCAGACAGTTGCCTATTGTAAGAGATATGACGAGGCTGTCGTGGTGTTCTGCGATAGTGTCATCGGGCTCGTCGAACATGATGGGAACATTCCCGTGTTTCTCCTTGGTGATGGTCATTGGTCTGTTGAAGTCGGAATCCTTGGTGTGGTGCTTGGAGGCGGACATGGATGTTGCACATAATTCTGATCCTTCTGAGATGTAATTCACGATCTTTACATGTGGAAGAGGAGGCGGCGACACTTCTCATTGCTTGGTTCGATGCAAAGTTGCTTTTTCCCTATCGGTGAGCAAGTCTCCGAGATATCCCCTCTAAAGTGGATGGGAGACCTATTTTCTCAGTGCGACACAATCTTCGGTGCTATGCCCTCCGTCGCTTAGAAATCGCACCACTTGTCGGCAACCCTTCTATTCGTGGGATTATCTGGCTTTCTGAGCCATTTCACAATTTTAGTGAGTTTGGCCATGGCGTTAACTACTGCGGCAGTGTTGACGGCGAACAAGTGGTGGTGGAGAGAAGGATAGAGCCCCCAATCGTTGTAGAGGTCGTATCCGTTGTCTAGGATGCTGTTGATCGTTCGATTGTCTGGTTTTGGTCGAGGATAAGGCTTGAAGCATGTCTCGGTTTTGTTGACGGGATTGCTTGAATGAGACGGCTCCTATGACTTCTCTGATGCGAGACCGTCAAGGCGAATCCTTTTGGAGTGGATCCGAACCACTTGTACATCACTGCCTCTTTCAAGTGTTTGGGCACCGTACTCGTCATCATCCTCTACTTTTATAATGAGACGTGTTCGTCTAGATCGGCTTTTATGTCATACGACATCATTTATGGGACCACATGTTGTTTTGGGATCTCAACGTGAGCAATGGTGTCGACGAAGGGCGAGTCAATGTAACAGTCGTCGCCTTCCTCTTCTATAGGTCTAGGCACACCAGGTATTACAGAGAATCTCTCGTCTAGGGTTTTGAGCTTTTTGCACCACTTCGGTTCAATGACGTCATCAAACAACTCCGTTGGTATTGTCTCCGTTGGATCAATTGTCTTTGGGTCGCGGATGGCCTGGTTGATCGTCATCGCTGGAGGGTGGAGGGATCCCCTAGCGTCGGCCGACAACATCACGATCGCAGTATAGAAAGACGGGTAGACGGCGACGGACACGATATCGAGATGGACGATGTTGTTTTCGCAAACGTACCAGAGTTAGGAACGAGGTGCTGGTGGCGGCATTGACGTATTCAGGGAACACAATGCCTCGTTTTCCTTTAGCACCTCCTGGAGCGGTGCTTCGGATTGGGTCCTCTAAGTGGCCAGTGACTCTTCCAAAGCCATCATCTTTTCCCGGAGTTCCGCCATGTTAGTGGTGTGTTGATCCCTTGGACCGCTAGGACCTACGTGGTTGGATGGTTCTTGAGGAAGGTTTAACGTGGTTGTGATGGCATTGTCTTCAAACGTGAAGACGTTGTTGGTGGTTGGTTCGTCATTGGACATGATGACGTGGTTTGTAGTGTTTGCGGTTGGAAAAAAAAGTACAATCTTTTTGACACCGAGCCCCATGGTGGGCGCCAATTATTTTGGGCATATTTCGTATCGTGACGCTATCTGCTTTGATATTGAAGTATGGAGTCAAGGACTATATGTTGGCTAGAAAGAACGAGTCGTTTGACAGAAAATAGGGATCATGTTTCATATAAACTTGTACGAGAGTATGATTGCAATAGCTTGAATAGATCATGTCTTACAAGGTCATAACACCCTCCTTAGATATGGGTCCAAAGGTAATCCTACAAGGCATAGGATCTTACCATAAAAATAAGATAATATCTTAGCTTGGAGCTTAAGATAAAATAAACAAACATGGTAGATGAACAAGGAACTATATCTATAACGTGTTGAATCTTCTATTGTATGGATATCGCTAGTTGTCACCATCTTTCAGAATTAGGGCGCTTCATATTTAAGAAAAAAATATCTTCCCAGTCGCATTGCTTGTCGCTCAACCTCTACGTCCTCATGATGGTCATACACTCATACCCATGTTATCTTCATATAACAGCGCTGATGATGATCCACGTTTTCACATCTTGACGCATCAGGGCTCTTTATGTAGACACGATCATAGCATCCTAACAGATACGTTAATGTATACGGGATCCCTGGATGTTCGGATTGGTTGGATCGCAGAATGCATATTCTCTCCCTCCATGAGTCTTCTTTTGGAACGAGGAGACCAGTGATGTTTTCTTGCCATCAAGGGGTATCCTACAAGGCAACCCTATATCCCTGTATTTGTTTCTTCTTTGCATCAAAAGGATTAGCCAAAGGATATTTGCTTTCATTGCATCTAAGTAGAGGAAACCGATTCGCATCTCTAGAGGAAGGCCCGCTTTGTCTCATATCCTATTCGCTGACGACATCATCCTTCTCTCAGAGGCATCAGTGGGTCGGCTAAGAGTGATAAGCAACTGCCTTGATGATTGTAAGGCCTCGGGGCAAAAAGTTAACCCGAGCAAGACTAAATTGTTTATCTCCCCAAATGTTAGCCCATCGCTTGTCCAGAATCTGCGAGAGGAATGCAACTTCTCAATTACTCAAGATTTGGGTTCGTATCTTGGCATGGATCTCTTACACAAGCGTATTGACAAGGACACTTTTGCTCCTCTCTTGCAAAAGATGAACTTACAAAGTGGAAAAGCCGACATCTCAGTCTCGCCGGTAGAGTCACCCTTGCCAACTCAATTCTTACTTCATTTCCGGTCTACTCAATGGCCACGGTTTCCTTGCCAGCAAGTGTGTGCACCAAAATTGATAAAATCACTGAGTCTTTTATTTGGGGCAACTGTAATGGAGTAAAAAAGACACACCTTGTTAAATGGAAATAGGTTTACCAACCCAAAGAGCAAGGTGGCTTGGGTATCCGTTGTATGGACGATATAAACCGTGCTCTTATTGGGAAGCTTTGCTGGAGGTTTCTCAATAACAATAACAACCCATGGATCGAGGTGCTCCGTAAGTAATATGTCAAGCCATCACACACTGTTGCTGCTAATCCTTCGCCCATTTGACGTGGAATCCACAAATGAGTTCAAGAGGTGATCATCCCAAGTAAAAGATATATAGGTCTTTGTCAATGGTTCTACAATTCGCTTATGGGTTGATATTTGGCTGAATGATCAATGCTGTTGAAACCCGATTCAACCGTTCATGAAGACGTAGAGGGTCAACACACCTTCGACTCGGATTTGTTGAGGATTTGTTTGTTTGGGGGACGTCCTCAGCAACTTCCTGGTCACTTGCTTCGCGTAGGGCAGGACCTCCGACTCCGGTTCAGTTCTGATGTTGATATTATTCCTTCACACCTCTCTAGATTACATGTAGTTGTTCCCGAACTCCAGCAACCTCCTCATATGCGAGATTCACCTGAAAACACCCCGGAGATGGCTTTTCCCGGGGCGGGCTCTTGGACGCTCAAGTCAGTTTTCTATACGAAGGGCATGTATATACATATATATATATAGAGAAAGAGATTAAGGTCGAGAGGTTTATTAACCCGTCGAATTACCTTGACCGAGTATACTCGAATTACTCACCCTGTAGCTCATGTCAACATATTAGGAAATCAGAGGCATCAATCAAACATCTCTAAGAAGTTAAGCAAGCATAGCATGGGGCATCCTGTCATCAAGTAATTGGGAGTAGATTTGCATCGTAATGGAACGCATAAGCACCATTAGAGAGCCACATGGTTAGAACTTAGCCAAAGGTTATCTAAAAACCTTAGTATCGCCTATCTACTTGTTTAGGTTGCATATCAAATATTGCACAGAGAAGCAACTAGGAGCAGAAAATAGCATTGCATATCACACATTGCACACAGAGAAGCACTACTATCGGATCAAGCGAGAGAGAGAGATCAAGATCGATACGCACCTTGGAAGTTCAATCCGACAAGATCGGCTATAGAAAGGGGTCGGGGAAGGGGAAGCGGGCTTCGAGGACTGTCGACCACTTTGGGTAGCCACCGACGGACACCACCAATTGAGCGCCGAGGAGAGGAGATGGTTGGCCAGCATACAAGCCTTTTCCGACGCCGGAACAACCCGGGAATAGTCTCTGAACATTCCTCTTGTTTCGATCCGGCAAGGGAGAGCCGATGGAGCCGTCAGAGGAGGCGAAGGTTCTCTCTCCGTCTCCAGAATTGCGGTCTCTCTCGGTGCTTGTTCCCAGCTCCCTACGGCCATGTCGCCGAAGACACCGGAGTTAGGAATGGAGATCGGGCTTTTACTGTGAGAATGAGATCCTCCTTTGCGGGGATCGGAGCTTCACCGTCGAATATTCAAGCTCAACCGGAGCCTCCTAGCGGGTCATCGAGGCTGGAGGAGGAGGCAGAGATAGGCTGGAGATGATGACGGGCTAGGGTGGCTCCGAGAGCTTCATCTCCTTTGTTGAAGTCTCCTTCTCTTCCCCTCTGTCGCAGCCCCCTTTTTGCTGAAGTCCCCCTTTTCTCTTTATTGCAGCCACTGAGCCCTATTCCCCCTCTCTGTCTCCTTGGGCTTTACCCTTTTTAATGGGCCTTTGGCCCAATCTGATTTCAGCCCCCACAAATGCCTCTTTAGCTATGCTCTCTCTGAGATTGATGACATCGCCAAGTTGTTCACTGTTGACCACTTCTGGACTGTTGGTTTGGGATTGAATTGCTCTCTTCTTTCTCCGTTGCTACCAGCTTCAATCCTTATGAAAATTGCCGCCTTGGCGGTTCTTGAGGGGGCAGATTTTCCGGATGCAATTACTAGCCTAAACATATAATAGGATCCATTTCCCTGTTGTCTATAATGAAATGGACTCATGTGTCTTCAAACTCATTTGGCGCCTCATGGTACTTGAGAAAAGGAGACACTTTCTTTAGTTAGTTCTTAAGGGTTGTATCCTTACAAATTTTGAGAGGAAACGGAGGCACATGAGTGACCATGATGATGCTCGAAATGCCCACGCATACAAGAATCATGTCTCCATCCGTTCCATGACTGCCTCTACTCTAGACATATTTGGCCTCATCTCAATCTGCTTGTAAGTCTCTCCTCTTTATTTGTGGGTGATTTTGTGACTTGGCTTCATTCGAAACTGTCAAAAACAGTGGATAAGAGCTGGCCCAGTACTTTTGCTATGGCAATCTAGAATATCTGGAAGTGACAAAAAAAATCAGTGTTTGAGAGGAAGGAATTCATGGGAGACAAAGGCAACTTCATGAAGATGCGCACTTTTGAGTATATTTCTGGATGGAGAAAGAGTTGCACTTTGGTCTCTCATTGCCCCAAATCAGAGAAAAATTATTTCCTGAGTCAAGCCGGATGATGGATGTATCAAGGTCAACACCGATAGTTTGGTGTGGGATAGTAGAGCCACGGTTGAGGAAGTTTTGAGAAATTCCCATGGTGATATGGTTGGTGGGTTTGTGCACAATATTGGGAGTTGCTCGGTGCCGATGGCCGATGGCCGAGTTGTGAGAGATCATCCCAGGTCTAAAATTTGCATAGGACAAGGGGTACGTGAGTGTTTTCCTTGAAACATATTCACAATTTTCGATTATGTTACTGGGCAAACCTATAGATCGTAATCACCCCTTTTTAGCCTTGTCACCCTAGGACAATGCTTTGGCGTAGGGACTGGGATATTCATTTCTATCATATTTTCAGAGAGGCAAACGTAGTCGCTAACTACCTCACTTCTCATGCTTTCTCTTTTGTTTTAGGGTTTCATGTGTTAGACTCTCCGCGTCTAGGCGCTTTTCCCTTACTTGTTGATGATGTCAGAGGTCGGGCAACACATGGTTTTGTTTAAAAGTTGCTCTTTCTTTTATGAAGCTTGAGACTTTTGTCTCTCTTTTACCCTTATGGACTGAATTTCATAATAGGCTGGGACGTTGGGCTATTACCTTCTTTAAGTGTTGTATATTTGTTCGACGTAGGTGTGTAGATCTAAAACCTATTAAAATAAATGTCCGGTGAGAAAGGTTTATGGAAGTTTTAGAAGGTTTGAGAAATTTGGCCTATAATGTTGTGTAAATTTATTTCAAATGATTTCATTTTTCAGTATGGTTTAAATTTAAAGTACAAAAAAGGACAACGCCACGTAAAGTTTCAAGTTTTATGTTTTTTTTCAAAACTTAAACAGATTTTTGAAAACACTTTTTTCAGACTTTTCAAAAATCAAGGTGAATACTATGACACGTGTTTTGAAGCAATTATATTAATAACCATTAAAATATGTTTTAAAACTAAAAACTCACAAGATTAATTGGACCAAAAGAGCCCCACTTTTCAAATGTGAAGTGACATTCTTGAGAACTAAGGTACTACTAAAATATACCACATATATATTCAAATTAAGTACACAATGACCCTGCTTACGACACGTGTCTGTCGTGACCCAATAAAATTTTGTACATGGGCCGGAGAAATCGAATATGGAAGCTCCCACTAATTAGATGGCCGCCTTTCGTGTAAATGGGCTAAAATATTCACTCTATGTGCAACCTACCCAGCTTAAAAACATACTGTGTCTTTCATGTAAATTTGTTTTGCACATTTTTCGTCATTACACAAGGATTAGGATTCTTTCGATGTTCAACAATACACAATTGTAACTCTTAATATACAAAGAAACACAAGGATAATAGTTGAAAAGACAGGTAATGCATTTCCCTCTTTTGTAGTGTATTAACACTAGATGGTTCTTTGCATTTGTGTTACACAAATTACAGGAAAACCAAGATGAATAACAAGGAATTTAGGAAACCATGGATTAATTCTTGTTAGATTTCTATGACAATACCAATCACAACTTTAAGTGCTTCACGTATTGTATCTTCAGGAATATTTTTTGATACATTAAGAATTCGAGGTTCCAGAAAAAAAAACCAATCCTGGATCCTTGATAGGCCGACAAATCAGCAGCCGAAACAACCAACAAAAGCAAACAAAACAACAAAAGAAAAAAATAACAACAAGGGTTCCGAGAGACAAACAATCTGATAGGAGTAAAGATAAAAAGCTTAATCGAAGAGAAAGGCTCAAACATTGGTTGGAAGACACCAACGCGACGATAAAGAAACCGGGAAGCAGATACAAGACACAATTTGGAGGCAAAACGTCGATAGAAGCCACCAGGGATCACACAATCACTATCTTGATCTCTAAACTGGAACATCAGTCTCAAGCTAAACCTGAAATTAACCCCACATCAGGTTTAAAATAAATGTTGAAAAAAAATAATACAGGGTGGTGGTGGGAGCTTCTCGTTCGGGGGTGGTCGACGGATTTAATAACATCACACTCGGGGGTCGATCTGGGCTTTGTATTCGGGCCCAGCGAACTCGATTTAGTGGATCTAGGTGCGGGAAGCCGCAAAAGAGGAGCGGAGAGCAACAATTGGAGAGTGTCGTAGTGGGTTCGAGTGAGGCTTGAGTGAGGTCGGGTTGGTGCGGGTGCGAGTGGATCAGTTCGGTTCAACAAAGGGCCGCGAGTCTGGGAGCGGTGAGGAGCAGATTTGGATGCGAGTGGGCATGGTTGGCGAGGGGGATTTGGGCTCGGTGCGGAGAAAGGCCTGGTGCGCCTGCTAAGGGTTCGATGAGGGTTTTATGGCTAAGGGGAGGGAGGGGCGGGGGCAATGGGTATTAGGGTTTTCCATCTCTTGGGAGCATTTTTTTTTTGGATTTCTGGTCTCTGTTTGTCTTCTAGAATATTTTCAAACGGTTCATGCGATCATAGTTGTTATGTATTAGTTTTGGAACTCATAAACAATGTATGGATAACAACGGGTATTAGGGTTTGGACACTTATTGAGGCGAACACCGTTCGCTTCAACTAAGGGGGCTGCAACAAGTAGGGACACTTTTTGAGGCGGGCATTTTACGCCTCTAAAAGGACCTTATTGAGGCGGGCCTCCGAAGCCCGCCTCAACAAGTCCCTCACTTTGGCGCCAAAATGAGGGACTTGTTGAGGCGGGCTTAGGAGGCCCGCCTCAACAAGTCTAGTTATTTGCTAAAAAACAAGAGGACCTATTAACCCGGATCTTTAAAGGTCCGGGCTAAAAAGTCCTCTTTTTTTGAAAAAAAAATACAATAACACACCAGCTAAAAAGCAAGCAATATCTATATGAAGCAAAAATGCCTTTGATCTACAGCCATCATAGACAACATCTATATCCAATTGGTAGGCAACATCTATATCCAATTGCTGGTCCAATCTAAACTCTTTCAACTAATTCAAGATATTGAAGCAAACATGCCTTTGATCTACAGCCATCATAGGCAACATCTATATCCAATGACATAAGTTTCTCCTAAGTTTGATGGTCCTAGCTACTAGCTAAAGCAAAAGTAGACGAAAAAACATAGTTGTTTACTTGCTTAGGAAATTACAAGTATATGGCTTCAAGAAACAAGTTGGAACGAAAAGACAGGGTCCTTGAAAGAACCTTGTGCATTCAAATTTTAAAGTAGCTACTATTCAATCCATCAAAGACAATAAACAGCAAATGATATTCCTCAATCAATTTAGTGGAGGGGCTAAAATTACCGGAAGAATCATTCATCGAATCACCGTATGGAGTGTCCATTGCACACCGGATCGAGCCCCTTTTCTTTAGACTGCTCTCTCTCCCATATCGAACCAAATAGCTCCTGGAAACAGCATTGCTTAGCAATTCCACATACACAGAACAATATAGCAACACTCATAGGATTTGTTTGTCTACAGTTTTGATACAATGTGTTGAAATCGTGACATAAATGTAGTGTACTGTGTCCATATCTTCATACCTGCTGGAGCAGTACCAGTAGCATCAGCCTACAGTTGAAAGCATGGACTGGATGCCAAAAATAATGAAGAGAACCCCACCGGAAAGTGCAACCTGCAGAAGAAACAACGACATTAAGGATTAACAACAATTATTACAAGAAAAAATTACACAAACACAATAACTGTAAGTCTGTAATAGACAGAAGTCACAGAATCTAAAAGATTACCATCTTCTCAGATATTTGGGATGCCAAGCTCTTCCCGCCCAAGACAACAGCAGTTGTACAGAGAGCTTGCCCTCTTAAATAAAACAAAATTCAGAAAATAGGATCAAATTAAGATCTTTTCCAAATAAACAGGCATTCGATCAGAATTACAATTTCATAAATCAGTATAACTACAGCCATTTCTTTCTTTTAAAACATCATTATAGACTTTTCAAAGATGTATAACTTATAAGCACTACCTTTAACATTTCTACCAATTGACTAATCATACAATTAAAAAACTCAAATGAGAGGTACAAGATAATTAAGCACATAACATAAGAAGGCTCTCAAGTAAATATGCTTACAAAATTCCACCAAGAACAACACCAAATGGGTTTTCATCTGCCGCTAGACCAATGGTAGCCAACTGAAACCAAAATTTAATCTAAGTTTGAGAAATCAGAAGAAAAGGGAAACTAATATGGTTGAATAAAAGTGCTTCAAGATCAATGCATGAACTGAATTGAACAACATAATTTTGCAAATAGTGCATGCACAAATAAAGAAGTTTTAAGCAGATTACCTGGATCTTGTCACCCCATTCACCAAAAAAAGTAATGGATAATGCCTGCAGATAAAATATGATCCAAACACAGTAGAAAATGGCAAGTCAAATACAAGGCGACACATGTGAAATACATAAAGCAATAAGAAAATATAAATATAGCAACCTTCAACAGGATGGGAGAAAAAAATTGTGCAGGAAAGGATCTTCTTTCCTTCTTCAATGTATCATCCTCCTGAAATATGCAAAAGTAAGGTGTATCCTTTAGAAAGAAGAGATCAACCAAATTGAAAGAGTTCATCTACTTGTTTCATTAAAACAAGATAACTGGTAAAACACCAAAAAACAATCAGTGAAGAGTAGTGTGTGCTCTGAGAACTTTTTTATTTCTTTGTCAATCTGAGAAATTATTGACAACTAAAAAATAAGACTCTAGGATAATAATGCAAAAAAAAACTGTAAACCAAACCACGATGAATACAAATTCAGAAAATTGCACAGGATAAATCTGAAAGAAGAGGAAATAACAAGGTAAGATAATTTGTAGGAAAAGGAAACTAAGGAGGGTTAACAGAGACAAGCGAGCACAGAAGTCTTGGGAAAGCTTAGAAAAGCAAAAGCAGAGGCTCATCTTGATAAGTAACCTAACAGGTAGAGGAAAAACTGATATGGATCAAATGTCCTAACAAAGAACTTCTTTTTGGCTAACGAAGAACCCTACAAAATAAACAACCAAGAGTTTACTTGTGTTGATAACTTAGACTATCAAAAGCAGCTGGACACAAATGAATCCACATGCCAAACAGAAAGTCATCGATCGCATACCTCAATGGTGGAGGGCCTTATAGTCCAGTAACCTGAAATCATTATTCAAGCACAAAGGAACGTCAATCATTTCTTTGTATACTAAACTCTTTCATGCATTTCATCGAACACATACAATACATTGAAAACTGCATGTGCAACTATAGAAAATTTTCCAACTGTTCTTTCATATGACCAATATCTATGTCACAAAAGTCAGCATATAATATTTTGACCCGGAATGCAAAGAGTGGATTAAGGAACAAAAACAGTAACACATTAGTAGTTATGCATAGGCAACAACACTTACTTGTGTTCCAGCAACAAAATATGCAGTATTAGGAAACTCCGATTGAATCATTTCCAGGGAATCACGTATGATGCCAAAACTGCAAAACATGCATCAAACTTAAAAAGCAGTACACTCAAGCAATCACTATGAGCTTATGTAACCTTAAATTAAATCAAATCAAAACTCTAGATTAAACCTTCCTATATGCAAGTTCCTCTATTTCAAATCACTTTGCTTGAAACATATATTTTACTTGTTTAAAAAGTCCCTAACCTTGCAACTTGCTTCTATAAACTACAGTAACTTCATACTCAAGTAGGCATAAATGATATAGACCAAAACAATAAACCCCAATACTTCCTACCTGGAAATATATGTTCTTTCCACACTCTACTGAAAAATCTCGCAATCCAAATATAGATAATCCAAATTAGAAGATCAAAATGTGAAATTGATTTTAAAAAGGCTGAAGAAAATCAATATAACCCTAAACAGAGGCAACTGACATGGAAGGCATGGAGAGAGTTATATGCAGAAGGATCGAAATGCAATTCTTCCATTTCTTCGACACATTATGTACGTAAGAATGATCTCTCTCCCACACCTTTCTCTTGCGTCACTCCTTTCTGCCTCCTCGTTGTTTCCACTCGTCTACTCAAAATAAATCAAAGAGAACATTTTCTGCAACTGGTCAAAGCAAGGAAGAATCTTAAAATGCCTTAGAATTGGTTCATAAAGGTCACCTACGGGATGAAATTGTTTCAGAAGAGAGAAAGGGTTGAAAGCAAAACCCTCATTTCTCGTATTCGACGAAGGCGGCGACAAAAAAGAGATTCGGAGCATACATCGAATACGTACCTTGAAAACCTCGGGCAGAAGAAAAGGATTGTGGAGAGTGGAGAAGTCGTCGAAGGTCAACCCCTGGCTCCATGGCGGTGAGAGCGGATGGAAGAGACAAAAGAAAAAGAGAGGCGGTAAGAGCTACATACCCTAGAAGATGGGAGGTAGAGGAAGGCGGTGAGAAGAAAGAGATACTCCAGGCGTATATTAATTTGGTCTAATAGAGGCGGGCCTTACATGACCGCCTCTATTGGACATACTTGTTGAGGCGGGCTTTAAGAGGCCCGCCTCAACAAGCTTTAATTGAGGCGGGCTATTTGGCCCGCCTCAATTAGTTAGCATTAGAGGCGGGCCTTACCCTGGCCCGCCTCTAATACTTTAGCGGGAAATGTTTTTTCGGATACTTGTTGAGGCGTATATTAATTTGCCCGCCTCAAAAGATGTTTTTGAGGCGTATAAATTAATTATCCGCCTCAAAAACCAAAAAAAGTGATTGCCTAAGTCGTTGTTGAGGCGTTTTGAACTATGTACGCCTCTAAAAGGGAGCCTCAAAAAATGTTTTTTCCACTAGTCAATGGCTAAATGCACGCGGTTTTGCGTCTAAATGGACGTGAAACCGTGCGCGTAGCTTACGCGCACAGAAAAAAAATGTCATCTATCCATGCGCGTAAGCTACGTGCACAAAAAAAAAATCGATTTTTTTTTTCTTCCCATAATCATGTAGAGAATTTCAATACGAGTCCGTGCATATAAAATGCGTCCAAAACGGACATCGTTTGCCCCTCCAAAAGCCCAAAAAACGAAGCCTTCCTACCCATTTTTTTTACAATTTGGCACGGCATATAGCGCATTGTAGTGAAATTTTTTGGTATTTTTTGCATTTTTCTACTATAATTTTGTATAAAACTTTAATATGAGTCCGTACATAGACCTGTCAAAAACCGACCCAACCCGAAAGGACCCGAACCCGACCCGAACGTCACTGGGTCAAGAAGGACCCGAACGCAAATTCGAGCTCGCAGGTCCCCTTTAATTTATATATTTTATTTCATTTATATTAAATATTTTAATATACTTTATTAAATAATAATATAATATTAATTATATTTTTATAATTATTTTATTAAAGTTAAAAATCATAATAATAATCATAAGAAAAGGACATGTTCGACCCGCCGGGTCAACCCGAACCCGCCCGACCCGAAAATTTTACCAACCCGATATGACCCGAACCCGACCAACCCGACCCAGTTGACAGGTCTATCCGTACATATAAAATTCATATAGTTATACTTATGTACTATAGTATTTCATTAAATTTCGTATAGTTACACTTATATACTATAGTATTTCATTATATTTCATATAGTTACACTTATGTACTATAGTATTTCATTAAATTTCGTATAGTTACACTTATATACTATAGTATTTAACTATATTTCATATAGTTACACTTATGTACTATTGTAATTCATTAAATTTCATATAGTTACACTTATATATAGTATTTCATTAAATCTAGTATACTTAGACTTATATACTATAGTATTTCATTATATTTCATACAGTTACACTTGTATATTATAGTATTTCATTAAATTTCATATAGTTACACTTATGTACTATAGTATTTTATTAAGTCTAGTATAATTAGACTTATATACTATAGTATTTCATTATATTTCATATAGTTACACTTATGTACTATTATAATTCATTAAATTTCATATATTTATACTTATGTACTATAGTATTTCATTAAATTTCGTATAGTTACACTTATATACTATAGTATTTCATTATGTTTCATATAGTTACACTTATGTACTATAGTATTTCATTAAATCTAGTATACTTAGACTTATATACTATAATATTTCATTATATTTCATACAGTTACACTTGTATATTATAGTATTTCATTAAATTTCATATAGTTACACTTATGTACTAGAGTATTTCATTAAGTCTAGTATACTTAGACTTATATACTATAATATTTCATTATATTTCATATAGTTACACTTATATACTATAGTATTTCATTATATTTCATATAGTTACACTTACAAAATACTATAGTACATAAGTGTAACTATATGAAATATAATGAAATACTATAGTATATAAGTCTAAGTATACTAGACTTAATGAAATACTATAGTACATAAGTGTAACTATATGAAATCTAATGAAATACTATAGTATATAAGTGTAACTATATGAATTATAATGAAATACTATAGTATATAAGTCTAAGTATACTAGACTTAATGAAATACTATAGTACATAAGTGTAACTATATGAAATATAATGAAATACTATAGTATATAAGTGTCACTATATGAATTATAATGAAATACTATAGTATATAAGTCTAAGTATACTAGACTTAATGAAATACTATAGTACATAAGTGTAACTATATGAAATACTATAGTATATAAGTCTAAGTATACTAGACTTTATAAAATACTATAGTACATAAGTGTAACTATATGAAATATAATGAAATACTATAGCATATAAGTCTAAGTATACTAGACTTAATGAAATACTATAGTACATAAGTGTAATTATATGAAATTTAATGAAATACTATAGTACATAAGTGTAACTATATGAAATACTATAGTATATAAGTCTAAGTATACTAGACTTAATGAAATACTATAGTACATAAGTGTAACTATATGAAATACTATAGTATATAAGTCTAAGTATACTAGACTTAATGAAATACTATAGTACATAAGTGTAACTATATGAAATACTATAGTATATAAGTCTAAGTATACTAGACTTAATGAAATACTATAGTAAATCAGTGTAACTATATGAAATATAATGAAATACTATAGTATATAAGTCTAATTATACTAGACTTAATAAAATACTATAGTACATAAGTGTAACTATATGAAATACTATAGTATATAAGTCTAAGTATACTAGACTTAATGAAATACTATAGTACATAAGTGTAACTATATGAAATACTATAGTATATAAGTCTAAGTATACTAGACTTAATGAAATACTATAGTACATAAGTGTAACTATATGAAATTTAATGAAATACTATAGTATATAAGTCTAATTATACTAGACTTAATAAAATACTATAGTACATAAGTGTAACTATATGAAATTTAATGAAATACTATAATATACAAGTGTAACTGTATGAAATATAATGAAATACTATAGTATATAAGTCTAAGTATACTAGATTTAATGAAATACTATAGTACATAAGTGTAACTATATGAAATACTATAGTATATAAGTCTAAGTATACTAGATTTAATAAAATACTATAGTACATAAGTGTAACTATATGAAATATAATGAAATACTATAGTATATAAGTCTAAGTATACTAGACTTAATGAAATACTATAGTACATAAGTATAATTATATGAAATATAATGAAATACTATAGTATATAAGTGTAACTTTATGAAATATAATGAAACTCTATAGTACATAAGTATAACTATATGAAATATAATGAAACACTATAGTATATAAGTGTAACTATACGAAATTTAATGAAATACTATAGTACATAAGTATAACTATATGAAATATAATGAAATACTATAGTATATACTATATTATATAAAGTTTGTATTCTCGATTTTTGGCTTTTTGGAGGGGAAAACGATATCTATTTTTGATGAATTTTATATCTACGGATAGACCTGTCAACTGGGTCGGGTTGGTCGGGTTCGGGTCAAATCGGGTTCGGGTCATATCGAGTTGGTAAAATTTTCGGGTCGGGTAGGTTCGGGTTGACCCGGCAGGTCAAATATGTCCTTTTCTTATGATTATTATTATGATTTTTAACTTTAATAAAATAATTATAATAATATAATTAATATTATATTATTATTTAATAAAGTATATTAAAATATTTAATATAAATGAAATAAAATATATAAATTAAAGGGGACCCGCGAGCTCGAATTTGCGTTCGGGTCCTTCGGGTTCGGGTCCTTCTTGACCCAGTGACGTTCGGGTCGGGTTCGGGTCCTTTCGGGTTGGGTCGGTTTTTGACAGGTCTATGTACGGACTCATATTAAAGTTTTATACAAAATTATAGTAGAAAAATGTAAAAAATACCAAAAAATTTCACTACAATGCGCTATATGTCGTGCCAAATTGTAAAAAAAATTGATAGGAAGGCTTCGTTTTTTAGGCTTTTGGAGGGGCAAATGATGTCCGTTTTGGACGCATTTTATATGCACGGACTCGTATTGAAATTCTCTACATGATTATGAGAAGAAAACAAAAAATCGATTTTTTTTTTGTGCGCATAGCTTACGCGCATGGATAAATGACATTTTTTTTCCCTGTGCGCGTAAGCTACGTGCACAGGTTTATGCCCATTTTACCCCTGTGCGCGTAGCTTAGCAGCACGAAACCGTGCTGCTAAGCTACGCGCACGGTTTCACGTCCATTTAGACGCAAAACCGCGTGTATTTAGCCTTTTCGTAAAAAAAGGTATCATGAATTGAAGTGTCATCATCTAACGAGCACAAAAACAAAATAAAATTGAGTGCTCAACATTGGTCAATGACAGATCAATCCAATCAATGGATGATCAAACCATTAGCTAATTAAGTAAGACAATTACATTTTTAATAAGGGAAAATAATAATAGAACTAGTAAAAACCAAATAAAACTTATTTGATGGGTAGAGGATGAATTAAAATTTTCAAATATGCCTTTGAGTCTCATGGCTTTTTTCGAAAGTGTTTTTATAATGACCTTTTTATTTACAATGTACTTTTTAATAAAGAACAGTTTTAAAATTTCAAAATTTGAGTGATATAGGGAAATTTGAAGAGGATAACAAGAACAACAACAACCATAACAACAACCATAATAACAACAACAACAACAACAACAATAAAACGACCCAGTGAAGTCCCGCATAAGAAGGGTCTGGGGTTCAAGGTGTATGCATCATTTCCTCGAAAAAGTTAGGAGGATGTTTTCGTGCAAACCTTGGTGCAGTGTAAAGACAAGAAAAAAAGAGAAAGAGTACGAAAAACGTCAAGTAGTAGTGAGTCACACAAAGCATATAAATGCATAAAGGAGAAACATAGAAAACATACAGAGGTGAGGACTAGGCCGAAAAATCCCTAAAGTAAGGATCTAAAATATAGATCTATAAGCTAAAACATACACACGGGTGGGAATTAGACTGAAAAAATCCCTTAGCTAAGGTCCTAAATTATAGCACTATAAGCCTACTGCCTTAGGTGTAAGACCCTAAAACCAGCCCCTAAGAAGACTTAGTGACCTACTCTTAGCCTTCAAAAATTGAATATTCTCCCTCCACATGGCTTTATTTTTTTAATAAGGTAAGATTTCAAGATCCAGAACAACCAAACCTGGATTCTTGAGAGGTCGAAAAGACGATTGTTGAAACAATCGACAAGGGACAATAGAAACAACAAGGAAAACAACAATGAACAAAATCTAAAAAAACAACAAAGCAAAAACAAAATACAACAGATGTTTCAGGGAAACAAACAAAGCCGAGGAGAAGTAGCAAAAAGCAAAATCAATGAGAGAGGCTCAAACATGGGTTGGAAGACACCAATACAACGTTGACACAACCGAGGAGCAGAAACAAGACACCGTCTAGAGGCACTACGTCATTAGAAGCCACCAGAGATCACACGATCACTATCTTGATCTCTAGTCCGAAACAACAGTCTCAAATCAAACCTAAACTCAACTCCACATCAGAAATGATTGAATCAAAAAGAGGAAAAAATGTAGTCGAGATCAAATCAAGCCTTGTCACCATAAAAGAGAGCCTTTTGAACAGTGCATTGATCAAAAGCACACCACGAATTTCAGTTTAGTCAAACATAAGGGAATGAATGCTTTGGAATTTCGACACAGACCGACATGAGGGTGAGGCATTGTCTACTAATTTTGGACCATAGTGATAAGCACTACTTTGTAGGGCTTAACTAAGAGTCATTAGAGGATTTATTGGTGCCATTCAGGTAGATTTAGACAAATTCATGTGTATGGCGTTTGGAGGCGAAGTTGGTGTATTTGGAAGTGTTTGAGCTATTTTGGAGATCATAGGAGACACTGAGGAGAAGTCACCAGTAGTAGACGCCAAGGAGTTATGAAGTATTGGCGAGGAGGTGCTGAAGACACGCTTTCGGGAGCTGAAGAGACAAAGGAGGAAGAAACGAGTGCACGACGACCGCCGTGCAACTTACGGCGACCGCCGCCAATTCCTGTCCAGAGAAGCTAGCTACGACTTGATTACGGCGCCCGCCGTGGAAATGCGGCGCCCGCCGCGATTACGGCGCCCACCGTGGAGGTTGAAGCGACCGCCGTGCGTGTCTGAAGTCTGTCGAGCCGATTTTCCTTATATGTTATTTCGCATTATTTTATTACGTTTTTATTATTTCGTTTTAGGTTAACTGATCTTTATTTCCTTTAGTATTTAAGGGTTGAGAAAAGGCTGGTTTGCCTATCATCTAAAAAAACTCTCTGAACCCTAATTTTCATTCTACGTTCTACGCTATGAAGAACTAAGCCTCCCCTGGCTTAGTCAGACACTAGAGCTTTCGTTTTGATTCAGTTGTGAGATTCTCGTTCTTAATCTATTGCATGATTTTTATCTATTCTCTTGCTTGATTGCTTATGATTGATATTGATAATCTCTATCTTGGACGCAACTAGGGTTTGTCGTTATTGATCTATTGCTAGATTTAGATTATTACTGGTTGAGCATATCTATTTCAGAGTAGCAACTGCATCGTACTAGTATCTGGTTGTGCTAGTCTTATGCAGAAGAGAACTGATTTATATTCTAGGATAAAAGCTGGTTGTTTTATGCTAGAATTGTATCCAACTATATTCCTAT
The DNA here is from genome assembly GCA_027886185.1 of Rheum nobile. NCBI lineage: Eukaryota > Viridiplantae > Streptophyta > Magnoliopsida > Caryophyllales > Polygonaceae > Rheum > Rheum nobile. Next base: position 1,384,024 of record WOAB01000261.1, on the reverse strand, counting down.
TCGTAAAGCTGCTGTTAAACTGAATCTTGATAGTTTCAGGGTTGTTTAATTAGTTAGTGCTAATAGTATCTGGTTGTGCTATTAGTTATATCTGAAAAGGAATTGGAATTTCCATTGCATGAGATTTTGAATGATTTTCTATGATCAACTTGTCATACGAATAATGGATGTTGTTTGACTAAGTGCTTTTCCCATCAATGATTTCACAACTCTTTCGCTTGTTTACTTTTGCATGCTTAGATTACTTAAACTCACAAAACCCCCCCTTTGGTTACGTTTGATTGACATACGAATTGCATATTTAGATAGAATTCGCCTCCTTGTGGATTCGACCTTTACTTACCTAGGACTACGGTTTAGGGTTTGTTTGGATATTTTGCATAGCAGTTTTACACGACGAAAACCTGTTATCAAATTGGCGCCGTTGCCGGGGAGGCAATAATCTATTTTGTGTGTGTGATTTGTGTGCCAATCTTGGTGTGAACCTATCTTATGGTTCACACCCGTGTTATTAATAATCTACCTCTAGTTTTTGATCCAGAAATCGAAAGAACTTTCCTTCAAGCTCGCAGGGCTGCAAATTTGCTACTTTAGGAAGCTGATACAATGGCAGCCCGTGTTACTCTGGAATCTTTGACCGCTCCTAACTTGGAGCAACCAACTCGTGCTGTGCAATTCCCTTCCCTGGGTGATGGGGTCAAATTTGAGCTCAAGACAGGAGTAGTCCATTTACTCCCGAAATTCAGTGGAACCCCGCTTGAGGATCCTATTCAGCACCTGGATGAGTTTCTTGAGGTCTGCACCAGCATGAGGCCATCTGAGATTACTGAAGATCAGATGCGGTTGAGAGTCTTTTCCTTTTCTCTGAAGGATTCTGCTAAAGACTGGTATCATTCTTTACCACCAGGGAGCATCACTACTTGGGTGAATTTGAAGAAGGTGTTTCTTGATAAATACTTTCCGGCAATCAAGTCCAATCAGCTCAAGAAGAAGATCTGCAACGTAGAGCAACTGTCTAATGAGTCTCTCTATGACTACTATGAACGCTTCAAGAAATTGGTGAAGAGCTGCCCCTACCATGGTTATGCTAATCATGATCTAATTCTCTATTTACATGGAGGACTCCGTGAAGATGATCGTCGGATGGTGAATTCCTCATGTGGTGGGAATATTCTGAAGATGACTTATGAAGAGGCTCAAGAGATATTTGCTACTCTGGCTGATGACTCTAGACAGTACATTGGGAGAGGTTCCCAAAGCTTGGTAGTTGCTAGTTCTCAGTCAAAGATTGATCAGGCTGATTTTGATGTGCTGAGAGAGGAGGTGAGACGCCTGAAGCTGAAAGGTACGCCTCAGCAGGCTAAGGCCTGTGAGATCTGTCATGACGACTTGCATCCTACTGACTCGTGTCCTACTCTACAAGAGGAAGTGAATCATGTAGGAGGATATCAGCAGAGGCCCAGGCATGACCCTTATTCTAATACATACAATCCTGGTTGGAGCGATCATCCCAACTTTAGATGGAGAGAACCAGAACCGAACCAACCACATGGTAATCCTCAACAGCCTAGGCAGCCATTTGTGCCAAATCCTCAAGGGCAGAGTTCGAACCCATCCTCGTCTATGGAGGATATGATGAAGATGCTGATGCAGAGCCACGTCAATCTCAATGAGAATGTTGCTAAGTTGAGTAAGAACCAGTTGCAGTTCCAAGCGACTATACAATCCAGCATTCAGAACTTGGAAAGGCAATTTGGCCATATCTCTCAGGTGGTAAGCAAGCTTGACGCGAAGATTTCTGGTAAACTTCCATCTCAAACGGAAGTGAACCCGAACATAAGGAATGTCAGTGCTATGACTCTGAGGAGCGGGAAGAGGCTCGAAGAGGACGATTCTGAGGTCAACAAGGAAGCGGATCAGGAGCTGGAACAAAACAGCGACGGCGACCGCCGTGAATACCACGGCGCCCGCCGTGAAAATGACTCAGCTCTCGAATTTTCTGATGAAAATTGCGGCGCCCGCCGCAATTATCACGGCGCCCGCCGCAATAATCACGGCGCCCGCCGTAATAATCACGGCGCCCGCCGTAATAATCACGGCGCCCGCCGTGACGGTGAGCAAAATCCCGAACTTTCTGATGATGTTCACGGCGACCGCCGCACCTCTTACGGCGCCCGCCGTGATACTGTAGTCGATCCTGAGGCTGAGAAGGAGTATGTACCCCCGATTTTTCCTGATTGGAAGCCTGTTGCACCATTTCCGTCTGCTTTGAAGCGTACCAAACCACTTGCGCAAGACAAGGACATGTTTGAGATGTTCAGAAACGTTGAGGTCAATATGCCTCTCCTAAATTTGATCAAGTCTGTCCCTCGTTATGCAAAGTTCTTGAAGCAGATGTGCACCACGAAGAGAAACCAGGACAGGAACAACAAGAAGAAGGTCAAGGTAAGCGAGCATGTCTCGGCTATTTTTCAGAAGCGCTTACCCAAGAAGTGTGGCGACCCAGGTATGTTCACCATCCCCGTCACTATTGGAGGTACTAAGTTCAATAAATCTATGTTAGATTTGGGTGCCTCCATTAATGTTTTACCTTCATCTCTTTGTGAATCCTTAAGATTAGGACCTATGCATGCGACCAAAATTTCCATTCAGTTAGCAGATAGATCTAGTATGCGTCCTATAGGGATAGTGGAGGATGTTTTGGTTAGGGTTGGTGATCTTACCTTTCCTGTTGACTTCTATGTGCTTGATATGGAACATGATATGAATGCAACCCCTATTCTGTTAGGGAGACCCTTCTTAAAAACTGCCAACACTAAGATCAACGTGAGTACTGGTTCCTTGACTATGGAATTTGATGGCCAAACCATAAATTATAATATCTATGAAGCCATGAAATTCCCCGCTGATGATCATTCTTTGTGCACAATTGATGTACTTGAGCCTGTGGTGCACGATGCTTCTGATGATGAGCACCTAGATGACATACAATCTATTGTTGATTCTAGTTTGGATTTTACTCTATCTACTGAGTTGCAGGAAGGTGTCAATGAGTCGGACGCTTACTATAAGGTTCCTCCAGAGCTACCAGGCAAATCGCCTTTACTGCTGACCCCGAGCGAGAAGCTCGTTCCCTCTTCAGTGCAGGTCTCTGAAGTTAAGGCTAAACACCCCCCTAATCGATCTAAGCATGGGGGAGACGCGACTAAGAGGGTCAAGATGGAGAAGCCACTGCAGAAGAAGCATGGTCTAAGGTTCAAACCTTTCCATAATTGGTTCAGGAAGGAGGTGTGGATTGAGAAGGTTCCTAAAGAGCCTGACGATATGGATTGAGGTTATTCGAGTAGTATGTCGAGCCACGACATTAACTAAGGCGCTGATCGGGAGGCAACCCGATGTCAAGTAGATTATTTTCTTTCCCTTAGTCATTTTCTTTTGTTTTTCCTTTTAGTTTTTTTTTTCCTTTCTGTGTCGAACTAACCTGCAGGAAGCGGTTCCAAGTGAAGAAGGAGTTCATGGCGCCCGTCGCCGACCTTACGGCGCCCGCCGTTTTCACCTCCTTCGACACTTCGCTTGCGGCAAATGACGGCGACCGCCGTTTAATTACGGCGATCGCCGCCATTTTCAGGTTCGTTTTCTTTCGTTTTATTCAAAAAAAAAAAGTTCAACCGAAGACCAACTGTCCAGAGTTCCCCATGGAGAAGGTGCGCATCATGTTGTCAACGGATGAAACATTAGCCCCACTTTGTATTTGACAACGATGATGGACCAGCAGTCGACAGTTGGAGAAGAGGTACACCAGGGCCCAACCACGATGACATCTGGGCCCATTTTTGAAGGCCATGCAACCCCGTCCCTTGATTGACCACTCATTCACCACAGTGGTTCATTATGGTTGCATGGTAGGAGCTGATGGAGTTGAAGGCCGCGCAGCCTTGCTTTCCTACATAACCACCACACCCCATAGTGGTTCCCTATGGTTGCACGGTAGATGAAGATTATGGCATTGATGCCGACACCCGTGACATGGACGTTTATTGAGAAGACCGCCAGCGACATCTTCCGTGTCCAAGCCAGCTCGACAACGTTGTGAGTTAATTTTTTGCTTTTCCCTGTGCTTCTATTCTTTTGTCTTTCATTACATTGAGGACAATGCAATGTTTAAGCATGGGGGAGAGTTCTATTCTTGCTACATCGCTGAGGAGAAAAATGAAAAAAGAGAAAAAGCCAAAAAATTGAAAAAAGGCTATCATTGAAATCCTGGGATAGGTCGAAAACCCGAAAGGGCGGCCTAAGTAATAAGCAGGTGGCTTGGACCAGCATTAGGCTGGGGCAATATTTGGTCAAGAGTGACGTGAGTTTATGTGAGCACATCTATTGAAAAATGAAATGAGTGGCTTGGTGAAAACCCGAAAAGGGCGCCTTGGCAAAACGAGTGAAAAAGAAGAAGAATGATTTTAGGATTTCTCATTATTCTTGGCGAGGCGTCATAAGAAGAGGAGTCAAAGAAGGATTGTTGGGTAGGTCACTCTGGGAGACATAAGGAGCAATAGATGGAGGCTAGGATTAGAGGTTACTGAAACTATTGGATGTCCAGGTTTAGCTTGGGGGAAGTACTCTGCTTGCCCCTTAAGTTTTTTGAGTTGTTGATGTGTTGTAAATGAGAGTGGTGCCAGGAGCTTGGCATGGGTTATGTGACTCTTAGTTGGAGGATATGCTTCCTGAGACCTTGGATGCTGAATTGGAGGAGTAGACTCTCTATTAGTTTACTCGTGGACGAGAAAAGGTCTAAGCACGGGGGAGTTTGATAAGCACTACTTTGTAGGGCTTAACTAAGAGTCATTAGAAGATTTATTGGTGCCATTCGGGTAGATTTAGACACATTCATGTGTATGGCGTTTGGAGGCGAAGTTGGTGTATTTGGAGGTGTTTGAGCTATTTTGGAGATCATAGGAGACACTGAGGAGAAGTCACCAGTAGTAGACGCCAAGGAGTTATGAAGTATTGGCGAGGAGGTGCTGAAGACACGCTTTCGGGAGCTGAAGAGACAAAGGAGGAAGAAACGAGTGCACGGCGACCGCCGTGCAACTTACGGCGACCGCCGCCAATTCCTGCCCAGAGAAGCTAGCTACGACTTGATTACGGCGCCCGTCGTGGAAATGCGGCGCCCGCCGCGATTACGGTGCCCGCCGTGGAGGTTGCAGCGACCGCCGTGCGTGTCTGAAGTGTGCCGAGCCGATTTTCCTTATATGTTATTTCACATTATTTTATTACGTTTTTATTATTTCATTTTAGGTTAACTTAGCTTTATTTTCTTTAGTATTTAAGGGTTGAGAAAAGGCTTGTTTGCCTATCATCTAAAAAAACTCTCTGAACCCTAATTTTCATTCTACGTTCTACGCTATGAAGAACTAAGCCTCCCCTGGCTTAGTCAGACGCTGAAGCTTTCGTTTTGATTCAGTTGTGAGATTCTCGTTCTTAATCTATTGCATGATTTTTATCTATTCTCTTGCTTGATTGCTTATGATTGATATTGATAATCTCTATCTTGGACGCAACTAGGGTTTGTCGTTATTGATCTATTGCTAGATTTAGATTGTTACTGGTTGAGCATATCTATTTCAGAGTAGCAACTGCATCGTACTAGTATCTGGTTGTGCTAGTCTTATGCAGAAGAGATACGATTTACATTCTAGGATAAAAGCTGGTTGTTTTATGCTAGAATTGTATCCAACTATATTCCTATCCGTAAAGCTGCTGTTAAACTGAATCTTGATAGTTTCAGGGTTGTTTAATTAGTTAGTGCTAATAGTATCTGGTTGTGCTATTAGTTATATCTGAAAAGGAATTTGAATTTCCATTGCATGGGATTTTGAATGATTTTCTATGATCAACTTGTCATACGAATAATGGATGTTGTTTGACTAAGTGCTTTTCCCATCAATGATTTCACAACTCTTTCGCTTGTTTACTTTTGCATGCTTAGATTACTTAAACTCACAAAACCCCCCCCCCCTCCCTTTGGTTACGTTTGATTGACATACGAATTGCATATTTAGATAGAATTCGCCTCCTTGTGGATTCGACCTTTACTTACCTAGGACTACGGTTTAGGGTTTGTTTGGATATTTTACATATCAGTTTTTACACGACGAAAACCTGTTATCACATAGCTTCTGTGAGAGTCAAGAGGGTGAGGCATTGTCTAATAATTTTCTCCAGCTTTTTTGGAGGCAATCTCTACCTTGTCGTAAGTGATCGAAAATCAACCCTTCACACTTGTACACTAGAACATTAAAAAATGATAAATAGAATGTATTTAGATCAAACAAACCCTAAATCTTTCCAATACTTTCTAACATATGAAAAATTAGGTATGTTGAATGACGATTTTTTTTATGAGGAAAGGATTCGAAGTACCAAACATACCTGGTAAACCGAGAGATCAAGAAACTCGGTAGTCGGGCAAACCGGCAAGACAAAAATGTATGATAAAAAAGAAACAAACAAATTGAAATGGAAAGCATAGAAGATCCAGGGAAGGGGTGAAAAAGACACAAACTCGGGTGAGTATATAAACTAACGCAGCGTCGTGTAGCCGGGGAGTAGGCTAGCAGGTGAAAACACTCACGGAAGAAGTGCGACGAAACTCCTAAGAATTGCCCCGTCCCGAAGGGGCAACAAGGGTCACACAACTAGAACCTCACCCGGAATACAAACTCGATCCAAACTCCCTAGACCGGCTCCACACGAAGAGAATGCTTCTCCTGACATGACGGACATGACGTATAGGTGTTGGTTGCAATGTTGTTAATATTGGGATTCATGGATCGGATCGTAAGAGGGGTGCAGAATCGGATCGTAGGATCGTAAGATCCTACCCAATCAATGAATTATAGCAATTCTTATTTAAGTATGTCATATATTAGTCAATATTAAGGTTATATAAAGAAAAACATTCTCATTAACCATCATCTATCTCATATTATCATCCATAAATGATAATTGTGTCCATAATTACATCTTAACAACAACAAAACCGAGTATAAGGTAGTAACTTTAGAATGATTACATTTCAAAACAATAAAGTTATGCAGGAAAGGAGAGTCAAAGGAGAGTCATCACGATTAATCCTAATGTTGTCTTCACCAACGAACACATGCATCATGTGACATAATATTAATATCATATTCATACGTCCTCATTTTTATTAGATCCAACACTTCCATCCTTGATTAATAAAATGTGAAATCTTAGGATTGATAAATTAATAAAAACAAGTTAGTATTAATTGGAAGATCTAAGATCCAAAGTTATCCATAATAGAGAATGCCTAAACGCTTAGTAAGATATATTTCACATAAAAGCTAAGCAACTAATAACTTATTAAGATATCATATCAACTGAATATAATAAATACGCAACTAATGTCCATAATTAACTATGTGATGTAAGATTAATATTAGAAACTATGTGATGTTTTGATAAATAAAATCTATGTGATGTAAGATTACTTGAAAAACTATGTAATATAAGATTGCTTAAAATATTATGTGATGCATAACTTAAACATTTTATGAATTAAAAATATTAAAAAAAGTATATTACGTATCATCCTCATCATTTTAATCCCTTCCCAGAACATTGAAAAATCCCTCATTGATGGAAGAAGAGAGTTTTCTACATCAACGAGTAATCATCTGCACATTAGGACGAACCCGTTTCAACTTTTTTAACTTTTTTTTCCTTAAAATTTATAAATATATATAAATGGGCTACGTAAATGTCTTAGTGAGTCCCATAGTCTTTGAATAAGATGGCAAAATTGTCCCAAGTTCAATGAACAACCCAAAACTTGAAAAATTTAAGCAAAAAACCAAGTTTCCCTAGAATCTTACGATTCTACGTAGAATCCCGATTCTACCGATTCTAACGATCCTAGTACGACTCTACCACGTACGACTATTTCCATACGATTTGAGTCATTTTGTATGTTTTGGATCGTAGAATCGTACGATTCTACGACTCGGATCGCGATTTTAACAACACTGGTTGGTTGAAACAATTTGGTTTATGAATTTGAGTCATTTTCTGGTTTAATGTTGTAAAAGTTATTAAATGGGAAAGTTTTGAGGATTAAAAATTAATGAGATGGTTTAATTGTGTGTGTTTTGGTTGTTCGAGTAATGGGCTTTTTGGCCTATTAAGCAATAAAGCAATGTTTAAGTGAAAAGGAGTCGATTTGAATGTTACAAAAATCCAAACATATATATATATAAAGATATATATGTTAAAAATTTCATATGTAGTTAGAATATAGGTATTGGTCTGGCAATGGGCCAATGGACTTTAAAATTTTCAAATATTCTTTATACAAGCCACCATAAGCTTGTAGAATTGTGGAAAGGATTACATTTCCTCTTTCTTTTTTAAAATCAAGCGTATATTGAACTCCCAAAAATCCAAACATATATATAAAGATATATAAGTTAAATTTATTATATTTGGTTAGAATAGAGGTATTACTCTTTGAAAATTAAGCTTGCAGTGCAAGATGTGTTTTTTTTATTAGGAAAGGAATTAAGGGGGCTCCTCTATCTCGAGGTTGGCCACCCTAGAGGATCCTTGCGGATGAGATCTCTAAGATATGGAATGGCTGCAATGTTTGGTGAAATTGATTTTTGATAAAGTTTTGCAATAAAATCAACCATAGTATTAATTTCCCGGAAAATGTGGGAAATGCGACAGGATGAGAAGTGTCGCAAATCAAGAAGATATCAGAAATGATGAGTTCAATTTCCCACGGCTAGTCCCATTTAGGGCATTAGTCAGGTAGAGGTTGTCGCCTTCAATCTCGATATCTGAGATCCCTAGCTGAATTGCATATCGGATGCCATGACACATTGAGATTGCTTCAGCTAACAAGGGGGAAATAATCCCCAGGGCACCATTGGCCATGGAAATTGGTTTTCCAGCATGTCCCGAATAATATATCCGAAAGTAGCGGATCCTTTAGTATTTTTGGATGCATCTAAATTTAGTTTGTAATCATTGGTGGGCGGTTTCGTCCGGTGAATATTCCTTCTGGTTGCTTGCCCCATAGATTTAGTTATCTCTGTAGTATCTTTTTCCATTTTGGCATTTTTCCAATCTTGTTGTTGTTTCTGGATAAAGCTGGTTATGTTAGGTATTGTGTTCTTGTTTTGGACTTCAAAGGTGTTTAAGTTTCTTTGGTACCAGATGCTCCACCAGCATATGGATTGTATTTCCATTATTTTCATATTGGATTTATCCTTTACTTTGTGTAGTAATTGTGTAGCACTTTTGTTGTCTATATCCATGTTGCTGATTAGTTGTTGTATTTATGGGTCAATGTTTTGAAGTGTTAGTTGGGTTTGGGGCATTTGAATAGTATGTGAGTTAGATTCTCCACATATGGTTGCACATGATGCATTCTAGGGGAACAAGGATGTGCCTTTCATAGAGTTTCTTTGGTTGGTATTTCGTTTTTGCTTACCTTCCATATGTAGTGTTTCACTTTGGGAGGTATATCGAGTTTCAAAATCAAGTTTATGTTTGAGTCAGTCAGTCCTTTATTTTCATAAATCATATTGATTGCACTTTTGGTAGAAAACCATCCATTTCGATTGTGTTTCCAATAGAGCCTATCTTCAAATGCATTATTAGGGATTGTTTTGCTAGCTGTACTTGTGGTAGTATCTTGGTCAAATTGTATTTGGAGTTCCTCTATTTTTCCAGGATTTGTCGTGATTTATATATTGGTCTACTGTTTCTAGTTTATTTATAAGATTTATATCTTTTGCAAAGTTGATAAGTGTTCCTATTGGGAGCCAGTTATCCAACCAAAATTTTATAGTTTTACCATTCCCTATTTCCTATTGGAGGCCTTTTTTGAAAATCTGGTATGAGTTTAGTAAGGTTGTTCCACTTCCAAGAGCAGTTGGTGTTTTTCTTCCTTTTGTATGCCAGTATGTTTTTATCTTTAAGGTATTTTTCCTAGATGATCTTGACCCATATATTGGTAGGCTTAGGGAGTAATTTCCAGATTAATTTCATTTGGAGTGCTTTGTTTATGTCTTTACTTTTTCTGATTCGTAGCCCTCTTTTGCTAGTTGTTTGCATATCTCATAGCATCCAATGAGAGGCTTGTGGTTGTTATCCTTGTTCCAGAATTAAAACGATTAATTTTGTCTAGTTTTTTATGGGTGTTAGCTGGTAGTGTGATATTTTGCATAATGTAGCTTGGTTGGGCCAAAAGTGTTGCTTTAATTAAGACTTTCATGCCCTCTTGTGACAACAATGTGTTTGCCTTTCATTTGGGGAGTTGGTTCGCAGTTTTTTTCTAGAAATGGTTGGAAGGTGGAGTTCGTTACTGTTTCATTAATAATTGGGCATCCAAGGTACTTATCTAGGCCAGAGGACGATACCACATTAAAAATTTGCTGGATTTGTGATATATTTGTCTGGTTGGTATTTGTAGTTACCTAGAACGCTGATTTATGAAAGTTGACTAGTTGACCTGATACTTCACAGTAGTCATCAATGATTTTCTTTATTTTGGAGCAAACTGATAATGTCATTAGCAAAATCTAGAAAAGGGATTTTAGTACCTCCTCTGTTGATTTTGATTCCTATGGGGTTAGTTGGGTCTGACGCTGCATTTTGTAGTTGTCTCGAGAGGATTTCTGCTCCTAGGATAAATAGGAAGGGGGGATAGGGGTCGAAGACCCCTCTTGGGAAAAAAATTGTTATGTGGGCCCGTTATTGACAAGGACAGAGAAAGATACCGTTTGGGTACATTCCTTGGTCCAATTTGTGAATTTAGTGCAAAAACTGAATTTTTGGAGAGTTTGTTGTAAGAACTCCCAATCAGCTCTGTCATATGATTTTTCCATATCTAGTTTTAGTGTCACCAACCCCTCTTTTCCTTTTTTGGCACGGAAAGAGTGGAAGATTTCATGGGCTATAAGTACATTATCTTGGATACTTCATTGTTGAGCGAATGCTCCTTAAAGAGGGTGTATTAGTTTAGGTATTATGGTTTTGAGTCTTTCCGTAAGGATTTTTTATATGATTTTGTAGATTGTATAGCATATGGTAATTGGCTTATAGTGGTTAGTTGAGCTTGGGTTATCACATTTGGGTATAAGTGTTATGAAGGTATGGTTAATTTACTTAAGTAGTTTTCTTATGTGAAAGAAATTTTTTACTGCTTTGATTATTTATGGGCTTATGATCTCCCAGTATTTTTTATAAAATTCGGATGGCATTCCATCAGGGCCTGGTGATTTGTCTTCTTTGATATTTAATTTCTAGTGCTTTTTTGATTTTGTCATTTGTTACTGGTTTAGTCAGGTGGTCATTATCCTTCTGGTTGCACAAGATGTGTTTATATTACTTTTTATTATTGCTTGTAACTTATTTTTGTTTATTATAACTTTAAACAAGTTGAGCACCCAAAAAATGAGTACTCTAAACTGAGTACCCAAAAAATGAGTACTTTCGTTTTTATTTTTATTTTTTGAGTAGTCAACTTTGTCTGTAATTGTACTCCGTACAATTCACTGAGGTTTTCACGCTTGTTTTGGAAGTTAAGTCTTTTCTAGTCTTTTTATTTTTTTCTTATTAAAATACAGAGTAAAGTTGTCTTTTTTTTTTCTTCTTCCAGATTTGCACCATACGTTATGAAGGGTGAGAAATCTTGGGTTCGCACAACCCTGGAATCAAGGGTGACCAAAGGTGATCCAAGAGTGGGGTTAAGCACATATCTAATTCGGTGTTGTTGAGAGACGACAAAAGCAATTGTTGCTGATTGGTCAAACTCTAGATCTGGTTTGGTTTGGAGCACACTAAGCTCTAGCTATATAAACTTGAGTATTCCAAACGGGATTGTATTTGATTTTGTAGACTTTTGATTGTAGACAAAAAAATGGTATCTCTTCCATAGGAAGAGTATTCTTGTAGTGGGTTGTACACCCATGGTTTGAATTGGGTGTTTAACCCATGGCTTGGAATGGATAACACATCCGAGTTTGATTCTAACAACCTTGCTTCTTTCATTTTCTTACCTTGTGATTATTTACCATTTTTTATTTGGTCTGGATTTCTCATCGGGCTGGCTTGATGCTCGGAGATGGCTTGATGAGCTCTTTACTTGATCGATAGAAGCTTCATAGTGAATTTTGCTTCAGTTTGGTGACCATTGAGTGGAGTTGGTAAAAAGTTATGAGTTTGGGTTGTGGATTGTTGTTGTTTGAGGCTAAGGTTCGTAAATTTGGGTTTTGGAATTTTTAGAGAGAAGTGTGAAAGTCCATGTGGCCATTGGATGGGGTCGTGCGGATACGAGTGCATAGGCGCAGATAAGCCCAGGACATAAGCCAGTGAGATTTCATCCTAAAATCAATTGATAATAAGAGGCGTAGCCCATTGATGAAATCCATTTTATGCACATTTAGGACATGCATTTAGGCTGTAGTTTAAGCATTTTCACGTCTATTATCATGCATTTTTAGCTAGTTGCATTGTTTTCTTTAGTTTAGATGTCTACACGAGTTTCTGCGTGATTTCAGGTACATTGGTGGACTTTTGGGCTGCAAACGAGGCATGGACTTCATTGGACATATGCGCGGGCAAATTCAGAGGCGAACGAAGACAAAAAGGGGCACTCTACAGCTTGGCACGGTTTGTGACAAACCGTGCCCGCATGCTGTAAACCGTGCGCCCCTCCAGAGCCGAGAAAATCCCTATCTGTGAAGAGGAACGGTTTGTGACAAACCGTGCCACAAACCGTGCGCGTGCCCGCTGTCCTCTACTGTGCCACACGGTTTGTGATGAAACCCGCACGGTTTGTCACAAACCGTGCCACTCTCCCCCGCATCCCGAAACGTTATTTTGTTATCCTTTTTTTATTTTTGGACATTATAAATACTTTCTAGGGTTTATTTTGACACGTCTCTTTTGCCACTCTCTAGCCCTAGTTGTGTTTGAGAGTTTCTTTGAAGATTTCTGAAGATTGGAGATTGTTTCCCTGGATTTGATTAAGTATTTCTCTTCTTCTAATCTAGTTGAATGATTTCTATTGATTCTGTTATGTTTTTGATTATTTCTCCAAGCATGTCTGGCTAAATCTCTTAATTCGAGGGTTGGGGTGATCCCAATAATGGATTGGTAGACTTGTGTATGAAATTTGCCTAAATTGAAATCTGGAACCTTGTCTGATTCAATCCTAGAGTTCTTAATGCAATTGATGAATGTTGATTAGGTTTCTATTAGGTTTGAGTCTGAAAGGAGATAACCTTAATAGATAACTCAAATAGGGTATGATTCTGAAATGAGATCGATTACTTTATCAGATTACTAGGTATTGAACCTGAGTGTTATTTGTGTGACAGCAACCTAATTACTCTTGTGGAATCCTAAGCTATCATAGAAACCCTAGGTTTGCCTGGACTTAGCAGAGCGCGACAGCGAATGTTAACCCAGTTTGATCCTAGATTCTAAATGCCCAAAGGGTCTACATTTGATTAGCTTTGCGCGACAACGATTGTTAGTTATATAGGCACGTCTATTCTCGTCTGAAAGGAGTTAGTATAGACATTAGATAGCTTACCTTCAGACAAGTTCAGACTAGTTTCATGCAGATATCTGTAAGTTTACCAAGACATTGTTGTGGGGATCCCTGGTCCTAGAATCTTCTCCCTAATTGTTTACAACCATCCTTTACAATTCTTGCTTCTTGTTTTCTTATTTTCTTAGATATTAAACAAACGAAATTTCCTTCTTACGGCTTAGCTTACCGGTTTAAGTTTACAAAAGGTACTACATAGTCCTCGTTGGGAACGACACTTGAAAAGCTACAACTGAACCCATACGCTTGTGGGTAGGTTTTTGTCCTATCAAGTTTTTGGCGCCGTTGTCGGGGACTATTGCTAGTATCAGTTGTTTCTTACAGCTCGTTCGACTAAGTCTTTGTTTTATTTTTGATCTTGTTTTTTGTTGCTTTGTTTTCAGGCTTGTTTTCTACTGATGCGAAGAGTCCTGAGCACTGGTAATCTCAACGACTACGATCCCGAACCTGAGCATACTTTTCGTGCTAGAAGAAGACAACAACAAGAAGCCAGAGAACAAGCAATGTGTGACAACATAGTGGGAAACGATCCCGCTCTGGAAGTTCAAGAGCCACGTATGACGCTTGGTGATTATGTGATGCCAAATCACCTTGGTCCTATATCTGGTGTGATCCGACCTCCTGTGCAAGCTCGTAACTTCGAGCTGTAAGCTTCCCTGTTCAACATGGTTCAGCATAATCAATTTGGAGGTCTACCTTCTGAAAATCCACACCAGCATCTGGCTACCCTTTTGAGTTGATGGACACAGTGAAGATCCATGAAGTGTCCCAAGATGCACTCAACCTGTGAGCCTTTTGATTCTCTCTGCGAGACAGGGCCAAAGCTTGGTTCAAGGCCCTACCTCTTGGCTCAATCACAACTTGGGATGAGCTAGCAAAGGCATTCCTCCAAAAATATTTTCCACCAAAGCAGACTACTGAGATGAGGAATCATATTCTTGCTTTCAAGATGAAGGATGAAAAGTCTCTTTATGAAGGGTAGGAAAGATTCAAGGAATTGCTGAACTTATGCCCCCATCATGGGCAACAAAAATGGACCCTGCTGCATGTCTTCTACAATGCTATTGACAGTTCTACCAGACTAATCATTGATGCTTCAGCGGGTGCAAGAATCATGAGTATGGAGGTTGATGATGCTTGGGACTTGATCGAGAATACTGCTCAACATTCTCACTATTACAATGATCCACGATCTACTTCAAGTTCCAAGAAGCCGGGATGTATGAGGTCAATTCTGAGACACACCAACAGGCTCAGATAGATGCTATGGTATAAGAGATCAAGAGGCTGACTCTGTTTGTGCAAAAGTCTTAAGCGCAGGGTGAAGTGCAATCTACACAAGTTGTTTCTGGTGTAGCCTGTCAGTTTTGTGGAGAGGGTGACCATACTATATCATCTTTTCACCTATTTGCTTCTCGAGTGAGTCCCAGGGAGAGGCGAACTACATGAACAACTTCAACAAGGGTCCCAGGAATGATCCTTATTCCAACACTTAAAACCCTGGTTGGAGGAATCATCCAAATTTCTCCTATGGGAACAACCAGGCTGCGCAGAGGCCACCCCTTGGATTTCAACAAAGAGTCTTCCCACCGCAGAACCAAGCACCTGCTCAACCAGCTGAAGATCCCAACATGGCCCTCATATTAAAGGAGCTGCAGAAAGTGAACACGACACTGAAACATCATGAAAGCTTGCATGCTCAATACGCTTTAAATGCTCCTAGACCGCAAGGTCAACTTCCAGGCTAGACTGAAGCTAATCCAAAAGGGCAAATCCATGCTGTGTCCTTAAGGAGTGGAAGACAACTTGAGGATCCTGAGGTTGTGGATGCCAAGAAGAAGGACAAGGTTGTTGCAAAGCCTGAAGAAGTTGTGATCCAAGAGAAGGAGCCAGAAAAGGAGCCTAGATATGTGCCACCACCAACTTACAAGCCTTCTCTCCCTTTCCCACAAAGGAGAGCTCAGGCTCAATTGGATCAGCAATATGGCAAATTTGTGGAGGTGTTGAAAAAGCTCTACATCAACATTCCTTTCACCGACGCTCTAAAGCAGATGCCAGCATATGTGAAGTTCTTGAAAGAGATCTTGTCCAACAAGAGGAAGCTGGATGACTACCAATCCGTCTCCCTGAGCCAGGAGTGCAGCGCTCTAATTCAGAATAAATTGCCTCCTAACCTTGAAGACCCTGGAAACTTTCATGTCCCTATGGTGATTGGCAATAGCACCTACAATGCTTTGTGTGATTTGGGAGCCAGTGTGAGTTTGATTCCGCTATCCATATGCAAGAAGCTAGATTTGGGAGAGCCAAGACCAGTGAGGATGACTCTTTTCATGGTAGACAGATCCACTGCGCATCCAATAGGTATTTTAGAGGACATTCCCATCCAGATAGGTAAGTTCTACATTCCTGTGGATTTTATTGTCCTTGATATTGATGATGATTTTCCTGTTCCTATTATATTGGGAAGACCCTTTCTAGCTACTGCATGTACACTTATTGATGTTAAGCAGGGTGTTCTTTCCTTTACTATTGGAGATGAGAAAATTGAATTTAATTTTTCCAAAGCTATTAAACAACCTTCTTTTGAGGATGATGGTTGCAGGGTAGATGTAATTGACCAGGAAGCTCAAGGATCTATGATGTCAATTATTTCTAAAGATCCTTTGGAGCTTTGTTTGACTGAGAGTGTGACCCAGGCTGCCAATCTTGAGCTACTTGCTGACGTGGTTCTTGATTTGGAGTCCACTAGAGAGTTCCCTGGGGCCGTTGCTGAGGTCCTGAAAAGAGATGATCCAGACTCTACACATGAGTTTAAAGATGCACCTAAGGTGGAGTTGAAACCACTACCACACACTTTGAGGTATGAGTTCCTAGGACCCAATTCTACATATCATGTGATGATCAATGCTAGTCTAAATGATGATGAAGTTGAGAAATTGTTGCATGAGCTTAGATTGCATAGAAAAGCACTAGGATATTGTATTGATGACTTGAAAGGAATTAGTCCCTCAATGTGCATGCATAGGATTTTGATGGAAGATGATCATAAACCCTCTATTGAGCATCAAAGAAGACTTAACCCAAACATGAAAGAAGTTGTGAAAAAAGAAGTGCTGAAATTGTTAGATGCAGACATTATTTATCTTATTTCTGATAGTGAGTGGGTTAGTCCAGTGCATGTTGTGCCTAAGAAAGGGGGTATGACTGTTGTGAAGAATGAAAAGAATGAATTAATTCCTACTAGGACAGTCACGAGGTGGAGAATGTGCATTGATTATAGGAGATTGAACAAGGCAACCCGGAAAGACCATTTTCCCCTTCCCTTCATTGACCAGATGTTAGAGAGGTTAGCTAAGCATTCATACTTCTATTATTTAGATGGTTATAGTGGATTTTTCCAGATTCCTATTCACCCTGATGACCAGGAGAAGACCACATTCACATGCCCTTATGGCACATTTGCATATAGAAGGATGCCCTTTGGTTTGTGTAATGCTCCTGCTACCTTTCAGATATGTATGATGACTATTTTTTCTGACTTTATTGAGGACATCATGGATGTGTTTATGGATGACTTTTCTGTGTATGGTGCTTCTTTTGATGTTTGTTTGTCTAACTTGTCACGAGTTTTACAGCGGTGTGAAGAGGTTAACCTTGTATTGAATTGGGAGAAATGCATTTTATGGTAAGGGAAGGTATTGTCTTGGGTCATTTGGTTTCTAATCATGGTATTGAGGTTGACAGGGCAAAGATTGAACTCATTGAGAAGATGCCACATCCTACTTCGGTTAAGGGGATAAGGAGTTTTCTTGGTCATGCAGGTTTTTATAGGAGGTTCATTCAAGATTTTTCTAAAATTGCCAAGCCTCTTACTAATCTGCTCTTGAAGGATGTTTTCTTTGATTTTTTGAAGGAGTGTCTTGTTTCTTTTTGCAGGTTGAAGGAGGCACTGATTTCAGCTCCAATTATGCAGCCCCCTGATTGGGATCTCCCCTTTGAGATCATGTGTGATGCTAGTGACTATGCTGTTGGAGATATTGTGGGGCAAAGGAAGGACAAGAAACTTTATGCCATTTACTCTGCTAGCAGGACTCTTGATGGAGCTCAAATGAATTACGCTACTACTGAGAAGGAGTTGTTAGCTATTGTGTTTGCTTTTGAGAAGTTCCGGTCCTATTTGGTTGGTGCCAAGGTGATTGTCTACACTGATCATGCTGCTATTAGATATCTCTTGAGCAAGAAGGAGGCCAAGCCCAGACTGACTCGTTGGATCCTTCTTCTTCAAGAGTTTGATTTGGAGATTAGAGACAAGAAGGGCACATAAAATTTGGTTGCTGATCACCTTTCCAGGTTGACTCCAGAGCAGTTAGAGAGTACTCAAGATGAGCCCCCTATTGATGATTCTTTTCCCGATGACCATCTTTTCAGGATTACTGAGCAGATCCTGACCCTTGCAATATCCAGGATGCCCTGGTACGCTGATTTTGTCAATTATTTGGTTTGCAATGAGTTACCACCTGGGCTATCTTTCCAGCAGAAGAAGAAGTTTATGTCTGATGTTAGACACTATTACTGGGATGAGCCTTTGCTTTTCAAGCGGTGTGCTGATGGGATTATCAGGCGATGCATCCCTGAGGAGGAGGTGGAGAGTGTTATCACTCATTGTCACTCTCTACCATGTGGAGGCCATGCTAGTTCCTCCAAAACTACTTCCAAGATCCTCCAGTCTGCTCTTTATTGGCCCTATATATTCAAGGATGTGCACCGTTTCATTGCTTCATGTGATGCTTGCCAACGGACATGGAATATTTCCAGGAGGAATGAGATGCCTCTTAATAACATCCAGGAGGTTGAGATTTTTGATGTGTGGGGAATTGATTTCATGGGACTTTTTCTACCGTCCTGTAGCAACAAGTGCATTCTTATGGCGGTTGATTACGTGTCCAAGTGGGTTGAAGCCATTGCCTCTCCAACCAATGACACTAGGGTGGTGTCCAAATTCTTCAACAAGGTAATTTTTCCCAGATTTGGGACACCTAGAGTTGTGATTAGTGATGGGGGATCACACTTTATTGAGAAGAAGTTTGAGGCTTTACTGAAGAAGTATGGGGTAACTCACAAAGTTGCCACCCCATATCATCCTCAAACAAGTGGTCAAGTTGAAGTCTCCAACATGCAAATTAAGAGTATTTTGGAGAAGACGGTGTCCCGGTCCAGGAAAGATTGGTCTTTGAAACTTGATGATGCTCTTTGGGCTTACATGACTGCTTTTAAGACCCCTATTGGCACCACACCATACAGACTCGTCTATGGGGAGTCCTGTCATCTCCCTGTGGAGTTGGAACATAAGGCATATTGGGCAATTAAGTTGTTCAATTATGATATGAAAGAAGCAGGTGAAAAGAGGAAACTACAATTGCAAGAGTTGGAGGAGCTGAGGTTGGATGCCTACGAGAATGCCAGAATTTACAAGGAGAGAACCAAGAAATGGCATGACAAACACATTGTGCCTAAGGATTTTCAGGAAGGTGATCTTGTCTTGCTTTTCAACTCTATACTCAGACTTTTTCCTGGTAAGCTGCGTTCCAGATAGAGTGGTCCTTTCCAAGTGAAGAGAGTATATCCACATGGTGCTGTTGAGATATGGAGTGAAGGAACCAGTCAGTTTAAGGTGAATGGACATCGCTTGAAGAAATATATAGCAGGAAGTCCATTGGAGAAGGTGCTTCCATCCACCTCAATTCGATCCATTGAAGATGCAGAGGGAAGGTCAAGCTAACGACCTTAAGCAAGCGCTACTTGGGAGTCAAATGAAGGTAAGTTTTTCTGTCTTTTCTATTAAAAAAAAAATAATAAAAAAAATCGGCGTCTCTGGAATACCGCACGGTTTGTTACAAACCGTGCGGTAAACCGTGCCTCCGTGCAGAGGCACTTACTGGTGAGATGCACGGTTTGTAACAAACCGTGCGCCTAACCGTGCCTCCTCACGGAGGCACATTCTGGAGATCCGCACGGTTTGGTGTACGATTTGCGTCAAACCGTGCGGGCCCCCTGATTGGGCACATCCTTCCTTTGTCTTTTTATTTCCTCTCCTCTCTCCTTCTCTTTTAGCTTCCCAGCTAACCTAGCCCTCACCTTTTGCCTCTACCTCTTTCCCCTCTCACGTACTCCCTCATCTCTTTCCTCTCTATTTCCCTCTCCCTCACTCCGACCAGCCCCCTCACCCTCACACGACCACCGGCGACTACCGTCCGACCGAGCCACCCAGTCCGGCGAGCCACCGTGCCCAGATCCGGTACCATACCTAACCACCACCGAACCACCCCCTCTCTCTTCTCTCTCTTGTTCCAAGGTAAAAACACCCCTCTTTTCCCTTGTTAAATTGTTAGATCTAGAATAAATTGCACTTGTTTTTGTTAGAACTAGGATGATTTGCTTGTGTTTTTTGTTTGTTTATTTTTGTTTGTTTCTTCTAGTTTCCTTAATTCCTTAGTTTGTTAATTTAGTTTAGTATTTAGGATGTTGATTTGTTTTGGTTTGCTAGTTTGAGAGCTTAGGAGTTTTTCCTTTTTGTTTGAATTTTGGGTTTACTAGATAGCTTGATTTGCGGTTTTATCTATTAGCATGTTGGGTAATATGATTTTGCGCGGGAAAATTGATCGGATCTACTTGTTTACTATTTTGTCGTTTTCCTGAATCTGTGATGTCATCTATTACCTAATTTGTTCTCTGTCATAGGCCCTTGGTGGGATAGAAATTCATGTATTGGCCCTTGGCGGGATAGATTACCTTGTGAGTTGTACTGTTTTATGCTTTGTGCATTGTTGTCTTGCACTCACAGGTTTTCTTGTAGCGCTCAGATTGTTACAATGCCGCCCCATAACGCCCGCTCTTCCCGCGCTCCTCGTGTCGCCCTCCCTGCTCCTCCTGTTGCGGGCGATATCGTATTTGCAACTGCCGAGCAACGGACGAACTACAACACTCTGCAAGGTTTGCCTTGGCAGTCAACTCATTGGCTCGACACCCCTGATATGCACGCTCTTGGTCTCCTCGGCGAGATCCGTTGTCTCACCGCCCGCATGGAGATAGGTCACTTTGTCGACATGCACGAGGTCTCCTACAAGAACCTCACCTTGGAGATGCTCAGTTCCCTCACTGTTACAGAGGAGATGTTCTTTGACAGGGGCAATTTGGTTTTCTGCCTTGGAAACGAGTGGCGGGACCTCAGTTTCGTCCAGTTGAATGAGATCTATGGGTTCCCCACTTCTGGAGCGAAGTATGACCTCAGGAGTGCCGAGGTGCAGGAGTTTTGGTACCAAATCACTGGCGTGGATCATTTCAACCACCATTCCAAGGCCACCCTTATTGTCCACCCCGTCTTCCGCATCATGCAGAAATTCTTTGCGGGGACTATCTTTTCTCGTGAAGAGAGCCAGGGAAACGTCCGTTGTAGTGAGCTGATGATATTAAAGCGGATGACTGAGGGCGAGCAGGTGAATTTGGGCATTCTGCTTGCCTGACAGATGGCAAAGATGACCACCAAGTCTAGTGGTGGTATCTGCATTGGCGGTATGATCACCCCGATTATCTGTCACTTCAACGTCTCTGTAGAAGGCCATGAGGTGACCCCCGACACACTCCGGATCGATATATGATATCTCCGTCGGGCTCACATGCTCACCCACTCTCGAAACAGTCAGGTTAACTACCTGAAATTTAAGAACGGTTTCCCGCTTGTCCCTCTACCCGACGCTCGCCGTACCTCCATTAATGATGTGGACAACTGGGTCCGCAACTAGGAAGGACTGGTGCCCCGCAATGATGACGTTGCTGCACCTCCTAGCCAGTGGGAACATGGTGAATCCTCTGGTGCCTCTGCCTCCACCTCCAGTCATGATGATGTTACGGCCCTACAACGCCAAGTTAACAAATTGGCAGCCCAACGAGCTCAGGAGCACGCAATGTTCTTCCAAATGTACCGTCAGATTTTTGGGCGTGACTACAACCCCAATAACCCACCACCGTAGTAGACTGACTTTGTGAGTTTCTTTCTCTATTGTTACTTTTCTACATTGGGACAATGTAGGGTTTAGCATGGGGGGAGCAATTCACATGTAGACTTGCATGTTCATCTTAGGTTAGTTGCTTTACTTGATTTATTTATGCGTTTCATTTTTTTATATTTCATTTTCTATGCACTTGGTTTTATGTATTGCATTATGGATGTTCGACTTGACCCTTACTGCTTAATTTCCTTTGGTTGTTCTTCTGGTAATGCATGATATGTGAATCCTCTTAATACGTTTTGGTTGTTGATACTGCAATTGCATTTTGTGCATGATTATGAGGGTTTAACCTTTAGACAACTGGCTTGAGCATGTGACCTTTGATTGAGATGTATTAGGACTAGAGTTGTCAATCGGGTCGGTCAAGTCGGGTTCGGGTTCGATAATTTCGGGTTCGGGTTAGTACAAGTTCAGTCATTTCGGGTTACGGGTTAAGTCGGTCGGGTCATTACAGGTTAGCGGGCGGTTCGGGTTAACCACCGGGTCCTTTAACGTCAAGTTTTCTATTAACTTTTTGTTCATCTATTTTTAGTTTTTTTTAAGATTTTTTATATATGCGATTACATGTCTCACATAATTAAACCAACAGACATTCAACCATAATTTCCACCATCATATATTTAAACTAACATCTTACATCATCTGCTATAAGACCAACAAAGTATGATAGAAAGAAACAACTTTCACAAGCAAAAACAATTAGCATAAAAACACTATCCATTCACCAACCAAATAACAAACAACCAAAAATAGCTAGACATCACCATAAGTGTAATAAAAAACAATATTTCAGTAAGACTGATTCCTAGATGAGCAAAAAAAAAAACTCCTTCAAGCTCAATCCTCCAATTCTTCATCTTCATTGTTGTCTTGATCGGTAGAAATCTATTGTCACATTAATCATACATACATGCATATATATGTAATATAAAAAAAGAGGGATAGCATGATGGGTACCCACCCTCCCCGTGGGACTTTCACGGAAGCTGTTGACAGATAGCCTGCCTCGATGAAGCCGAAGAACATGACGAAGGGAATGGCTAGAATACCGCGTTGCCACACGAATACAAGGACTAATGCCATGAGGAATGTTGTGATTAGCATCACTGATATACAAGCAAGCCCTACATACAGGAGAAGTACATCAAATAAATTATCAATCAAATGACCAAAATGAGTTACTTCCAACAGTAAATGAGAAATCTATTCTTCCAGCATCTCTTTCAGATAAGGTTGTATGAGTACTCATATCTGCTTTCTTTGTTACGGTTGTATGAGTACTCTGATCTTTTATTACACATTTATATGCTGTCAAAATTTCAGGACCATTCTTCCAGGCTTCTGTTTTGGTTTGACCTATTTGCTCTGGCTTCAGAAGGTAAGTAAAACACATACCAACTTGTACAACTAAACCAAACTGCAATAACAAGGACTTGGCAGTTCACCTGATTAGGAAAATACAGGAAGATGAAAGCAAACGTAAATAGGATTATGAAGTTTTGGTCCATTCTACTGATGCAATTCAATTTGATAGACTAAAAACATAGAAGACCAACAAACAAATCAATAGCAGATATAAGCACTGAATCTAGAAGCTAGCTTCCTGTCATTATCCAGCCAAATATTAAAAATTGAGAGATGAAAACATCCTGAACAACCCATCTACTAACAATTAAACAATAAGAAACAGATAAAAACAAATAAAAGGAAGAAGAGACCTACCATATGCTGTCACATTAATCATACATACATGCATATATATGTAATATAAAAAAAGATTTTGGATTGTAATTATATATTTTTGTAATGTTGTTGGGTTAGTGCTTATACCAACCCACATGTCCGAACAAAAGGGTACGCTTTGATGTTTCCTGCAACACTCACATGCAATTAAACAACATTGGTATAATTACATGAATCTCTAGTGCAAGGCAAATGCATTTCACAGCCCAAATCCTCATTTCATTGTCATGATACAACCATCTTCTAAGTCTTTTTTGGTATGTTTTATCTACAATTTGCATTAAACTGAATAGCATTCTGATTCTAGAGAGGTATATGTCAGAAATTTTTCTATCTTCTACAGGCTATACCAGCACATCCTGGAAGAAGATATTTCTGTGAAAAGGGGAACAATAACGTGAGCCTCAAAGGAGAAAATGGAAGAGTTTGGTCTTGCAAATCGATCCACAACAAATTATTTGCTAATAGCTTGTTGAGAAGGAAATTCATCCACAATTATGAGTAGCAAGCAGTACAAATTGAATGCAATAATCCCATTACAAGTTGAAATTAATTAAGATGGACTCATCACTTCTTCCCGAAGTGCTTGAAGAAACTGACCTTCTTCCCGAAGTGCTTGATGAATCTCGGTGCCTCCTTGTATTATGTGGGTCGCTGGTCAAGTGACGAGCAAAATCAATGAACGCATGAGGAGAAGAAGGAGGAGACGAATTGTGAAGGTTGGAGAGAGAGAGTCAGAGCATCGTGGCTGAAGAGAGTAATTAGGGTTTTTTGGTTCAATTTTCTTATTTTGGGGAGTGGGCTGGCCCAATACAAAATTTCTACCCGGGATAAATTTCATTTTCCCGCCCAGCCGAATCCTCAAATAATTCATACAACTTTTCTTTGACCCGGCGGGTCAACCGAACCGAACCCGGAAATAATCGGGTTTAGCGGGTTCGGTTTAAATCGGGTTTCAGGTTTAATTTTTCGGGTTTCAACTTGAAAATTTTGGTCGGGTTCGGTCGGTATTTCGGGTTTGGACAAATTTTGACAGCTCTAATTAGGACCGATACTCTAGACAAAAAGCCGGTGAGGTTTTGGCCTTTTAGGACTAATTCTGTGCAAGTCCTCTTCTCTTTTCTATGTGTGCGAATCTCTCTTTGATTGCTAACTCTAGAACTTGCATTAATACTATTTTCGAGGCTACATCTATGATTCATGTACATGACATTAACATGATTGAGGCAATATTTCATTTAAACCATTTATCCTTGACCACCCTGCATATGTGTTCCTCTGCTTGAAGTCCCTTTGTGCCTTGATTGCCCTTTCTTTGGAAGCTCCACAAAAGCATACCGAGCCTATATATATTCTTCATACCCATCCGGGGATTAGGATACTTTATTTGTCTTACTAGTGTGGACTTGAGCCAAGCTTGGGGGAGGTTGCATATGTTGTTGGTTGGATATGAATGAGCCTTGTAATGTTCTCCTCTCTTTCCCCTATTTATGCCTTCCTCCTTGTGCTGGAAAAAAAAAATTTAATAAGTGAAGGCAAGGAAGAATAAGCACAAAGAGGAGACAACTTAATATCAAAAAGGGATTCTGTTGTAAGGGCTTGAAGAATACAAATGGATTGGTAGGATATTTCCAAGCTTGGTGTCGTCCTGGTAATCCTCTTACCCGGATTTAGCACCACATGACCTAAATTTATCCTTACATAAATCCTATACCTTGGCCCCATTACAACCCTATAAAGTCCTCATTATTTTTGCTATGTACACGGTCTTTCGTAGTGGAGATTTAGGACACTGTTGCAAGCCTATGGTAGTTTAGCATTCAAAGTAGAGAACTGAGCGAAACACAACCCTAAACACATGAGTAAAGTGATTTCATTTCTTTATCCTTGAGAGGTTTAGAGTAGAGGGACTACCTACATTGATATCATTGGTTGCAAAGCATGCTATGATTGCGTTTGTCTCATTGTTTGAACTTTCATGGTCATTGCTCACTTGTCTCTTGGGTAGGAACAACCTTGGCATATTTTGTGGATATGTAGACTGTGTACTTGCTTGAGGACAAGCAAGGGTTAAGCTTGGGGGAATTTGATGACATCCATTTTATGCACATTTAAGACATGCATTTAGGCTGTAGTTTAGGCATTTTCACGTCTATTATCCTGCATTTTTAGCTAGTTGCATTGTTTTCTTTAGTTTAGATGTCTACACGAGTTTCTGCGTGATTTCAGGTACATTGGTGAACTTTTGGGTTGCATACGAGGCATGGACGTCATTGGACATGTGCGCGAGCGAATTCAGAGGCGAACGAACACAAAAAGGGGCACTCTGCAGCTTGGCACGGTTTGTCACAAACCGTGCCCGTATGTTGTAAAACGTGCACCCC
The DNA here is from genome assembly GCA_027886185.1 of Rheum nobile. Lineage (NCBI taxonomy): Eukaryota > Viridiplantae > Streptophyta > Magnoliopsida > Caryophyllales > Polygonaceae > Rheum > Rheum nobile. The sequence continues at coordinate 1,358,183 of WOAB01000261.1, read as the reverse complement.
TCCAGAGTCAAGAAAATCCCTATCTGTGAAGAGGCACTGTTTGTGACAAACCGTGCCACAAACCGTGCGCGTGCCCGCTGTCCTCTACTGTGCCGCACGGTTTGTGACAAAACCCGCACGATTTGTCACAAACCGTGCCACTCTCCCCCGCGTCCCGAAACGTTATTTTTTTATCCTTTTTTTATTTTTGGACAGTATAAATACTTTCTAGGGTTTATTTTGGCACGTCTCTTTTGCCACTTTTTGCCACTCTCTAGCCCTAGTTGTGTTTTGGAGTTTCTTTGAAGATTTCTGAAGATTGGAGATTGTTTCCCTGGATGTGATTAAGTATTTCTCTTCTTCTAATCTAGTTGAATGATTTCTATTGATTCTGTGATGTTTTTGATTATTTCTCTAAGCATGTTTGGCTAAATCTCTTAATTCTAGGGTTGGGGTGATCCCAACAATGGATTGGTAGACTTGTGTATGATATTTGCCTGAATTGAATTCTGGAACCTTGTCTGATTCAATCCTAGAGTTCTTAATGCAATTGATGAATGTTGATTAGGTTTCTATTAGGTTTGAGTCTGAAAGGAGATAACCTTAATAGATAACTCAGATAGGGTATGAGTCTGAAAGGAGATCGATTACTTTATCAGATTACTAGATATTGAACCTGAGTGTTATTTGTGTGACATCAACCTAATTACTCTTGTGGAATCCTAAGCTATCATAAAAACCCTAGGTTTGCCTGGACTTAGCGGAGCGCGACAACGAATGTTAACCCAGTTTGATCCTAGATTCTAAATGCCCAAAGGGTCTAGATTTGATTAGCTCTACGCGACAACGTTTGTTAGTTATAATATAGGCACGTCTATTATCGTATGAAAGGAGTTAGTAGAGACATTAGATAGCTTACCTTCAGACAAGTTCGGACTAGTTTCAGGCAGATATCTATAAGTTTACCAAGACATTGTTGTGGGGATCCCTGGTCCTAGGATCTTCTCCCTAATTGTTTACAACCATCCTTTACAATTCCTGCTTCTTGTTTTCTTAGATATTAAACAAACGAAATTTCCTTCTTACGGCTTAGATTATTAGTTTAAGTTTACAAAAGGTACTACATAGTCCTCGTTGGGAACGACACTTGAAAAGCTACAACTGAACCCATACGCTTGTGGGTAGGTTTTTGTCCTATCACCCATCAAGCTTATATACTAGTCAAGTTATGTCCCAACTTTTAAGTGTGAGAAGTACTATTCCAACACGCCCATGCAAATGCAATTTGCCGCAATTGGCCTGACCTAGTTGATACTTGGACAAACGGGTGTGGGTGGGCATCTCAAACTCTTTATAACTAGACCCAATCAACCCAAGAAAGGGACCCAATCTTGAACCAACTCTGATACCATGTGAAAGTCCGTGGGCCAATAGACAGGGGATCGTGCAGATACGGCATATAGGCGCATATAGGCCTAGTACATAAGCCTAGTGATGTTCCATCCTAAAATCAATTGACAATAGGAGAAGTAGTCCATCAAACTTATATACTAGACAAGTTATCTCTCAACTTTTAGATGTAGAAAGTTATATTTCAACATAAAACCACCCTTTATTTGCACTTGTTTGCAACAAACCATCCTTTATAAAAAAAGTTTGCATAAAACCACCCATTATTCATATTTTATTGCAAACAACCACCCATATTATTAATTTTTGTAATTATCATATTACATATACTAAATAACCAAAATAAACTCAACAATTTTTTACATTTTTTTTGTTTTTTTGTTCTCTCATCCGAACAAGATAAACACCCTAAAGTAAGAGATGTCAACGGTACAAACCGTAGCAGACTCAAAATTCTTCCAAAACCTAGACCAAAGACCGGACCAAAATAATCCATTTCGTTCCAGTTCCAATTTGGTCCAAACCACTTTGGTCTCGATGTTTTACTTTGTGATTTTTTTTAATCCGTTTTCTTTATAATTTTGATGATGTCACTACTACAATATTGAGCAAATGAAGCGGTGGTTTGCAGCGGATTAAGGTAAGGCAGCGGTTGGGGGTAGCGGATGACCTATTGAAGCGGTGGCTTGTAGCGGATTAGGGTATTGCAGCGGTTGGGTGCAGCATTTTACTCAAATGCAGCGTCTATTTGCTGCGGTTTTGTTAATAAAATCTAAGGAAGCGGTTTTTTATACCTAATGCAGCGGTTAAAATAAAATAAAAACTCTATCGCGCGCGCATCCCTTTTATATGGCGCGCTTCTAATTAATTATCCCCATGTTATTCTTATTTCTTCCCCGATCCAAAAAAAATAAACCCAGACAGAAACAATACGACGATGGAGTTTCGGTCCCCAAAATTAGGTTTTTTCTTGCTCTAAATTTCGATGGAGATTTCAATCGATGGTTAGGAGTGTTGTTCGTCTGTTGAAGGAGTGTTGTTCGTCGATCTGGTGTTGTTCGTCTCGTATGGTGTTGTTCGTCTGTTGAAGGAGTGCTGTTCGTCTCGTCTGGTGTTGTTCGTCTGTTGAAGGACAATCCCCAATTGCTCAAGTCGAATTGATTCCATAGCTTACAAGGTATTTGTTTCCATCAATTTTGGTTTTGTCTGTTGTTCGTCTGGTGCTGTTCGTCCCCAATTGTTGTTTGCTTTCTATTTAACTGCTCCATTGCTTTCAACTTCCAGTACCACAAGGGTTGTTGCTGCGTGGGTGTTGTTGCTTCCCTGCTCCACCGCCAGTGTTGTTCGTCTGGTGCTGTTCGTCTAGTGCTGTTCGTCTGTTCCAGGTATTTGTTTCGTCTTTTGCTATTTGCAAGGTATTTGTTTCCATCAATTTTGGTTTTGTCCATAGCTTACAAGGTATTTGTTTCCATCAATTTTGGTTCGTCTAGTGCTGTTCGTCTGTTGCTTCACTGATGTTCGTATGTTGCTTCACTGTTGTTCATCTGTTGCTTCACTGCTTTCTCAGTTTTAATATATATTCTAAATCTTAGTTGTTGAATTTATTAAGCTTAAAAATCTATTTCTCTGTATATAGTGAACATGAGGCACTTGTCAGTAACAAAAAGAAGAGGAAGTGGGATACTGCTCAAAGCCATGGTAATGATTTTCTTGACTGGTTTACAGAGAGAGTTCAGCTTGAGCTTGGTCAAGGTCTATATGTTTTCGACTTTATTAAACAATTATCTCATGGTCCTTCTTTCTTTGCCAAAAGATACAGCGGTTATTTTATCAACGGCTATAAGTTTCACACTATGAAGCGTGATAGAAATTGTGTGACAGAAAATAGTGGAGTGACTTTAACAGCATCAACTTCAAGCTTTGCAAGTACTAAGGATAAGAATCCTGTTATGGTAGATGTCAATTACTATGGATCTATTGAAGAAATTATTGAGATATTCTATGAAGATCACTTTAGTGTCGTCTTATTTGGTTGTGTATGGTTCCAATCTGAGGAGGACGATGGAATTGTTAAAATCAACCATAAAAAGCTTATTTCTAAACATGAACCATATATCTTGGCTTCTCAAGCTAATCAAGTTTTTTATGTTGAAGACCCATTATCACTTGATTGTTAGTATGTTGTTCAAGAGCTTCCTAGAGATCATTCTATTGCTAAGGATGAAGGAGCTGATGGATTTGCTGAAACATATTGGAGGGACTCTCAATGTTCTCGAAAGAGGTTTAACAGTGTAGATTGTGATGTGGAGCTTCGTCATACTAGAGAGGATGTAGTTGTAACAATTGTTGACATGTCAGGAAATGTTCTAGATGATTAGCCAACTCTTTTCCATTTACTTATGTTTTAGGCAGATCAATTCCTTACTAATATCAGTGAAATATGTATCTTTATTTTGAGACTGATTTCTTATATTTCTCTTACTTGTTGCATGTTTTAGATGCATATTTGGTCATGATTGAAGCCCTACCTTGTTGTTTTATTAACTAGAATTATGTGACCATGGAATTATTCACATGTAGTAGAAACTCTGCTTTTGAATGGTGTACTATTGATTGTCATATTTTCTGTTGTCCATAGAGTATAAGACATAAGACTCGATGTTTCGTTACTTGGATTTTCTGTTGTCCATAGAGTATAAGACATAAGGCTTCAATGATTGATTGATAAACTTAAGTGTTATCTTAGAGTAGGTACTGAAGAGTTGAGAAGAGAAAATGAAGAGAACTACAGTTATTCAAGACCTTACTTCTGCTGCTCCCAAATGACAAAAGACGGATACAGAAATGTCAACTAAGGTTGTGTAGCCAATATCTCTTTCCTTAAGTTTTCATTTATAAAAGGAAATTCAGAATGCATACTATATCTTCTAACATATTTTAATATGAATTTTTCTTTGTCTTGACAAAATAGATTGGAAAAAACAAGCCATCAGGTCAGAAAGTAAGTCTTTGTGAATATGAAAAAATGAGGATGAAAATACTGGAGTCAAATGCTGAAAAAATGAAGGCAAAAGGTTATGGTACCTTAGCAAATAAGTTTTTGCAAGAAAAGTATGACAAAGTTGCGAGAGGTATTGTTGATGAGGTAACAAGAGATGACATGAATTTCCAATATGAGGTATAAGGATCTTATTCACTATGACATTGTTGTTTTAATGATCATTTTAGTTATTTTATGTACTATGCTATTGATGTCTCGATTTTTACAGCCCAAAGTCATCTCAAAGGCTAGCAAAGTGAATGATGTTCAACCAACACCATCACATGAACCTCCTAGAGTATGTACTTAATGTATTTCTTTTCTTGTATATGTTTTGTTTTTCACTCTATTGTATTAATTTTGACAGGTTTCAAATAATATGAATTCTTCAAGTTCTAAGAAGGAAAAGCAACAATTTATCCAAACATTACCCATGGTTGAATTTCGTTCATCAAAATATCGAGAGAGGCAACCAAAAAATACGAAAAGTCAACAAAATCAACCACCACTCTTGGTCCAAGAAGCAGATTCAGTTATGAGCATTGGACCATCTCAAGCTCAAGTGCAAACTTCGATCCAACCACCAGAAACTCAACAAAAGAAACTGTTTGCTGGTCAACAAGAAAAAAGTCAGCAATATTGTGCTCCAGGATCTATGTCAAGATATCTGAACGTTAGAAAATCCCAAGGCTCAAAAGGACAACAATGCAATGATTTCAATTCTCATGATACAGATGCTAATTCATATTTGGCTGATGAATATTTGAGACCACAACGACAAACAAATGTAAGTGAGCTCAATGAGGTTGACGTTTCAGAAGATGCTACCCAAAATGAGGTTCAAGTAGCAAATGCACCTGAGTCTGTCCAAAATGAGTCTAATGAAAACTCAGGTAACTTATATCCATAATTCCCAAGACCATTTATTACTTTACTAGGAAATTTTATAGCCTTCACTCTTATATTTAGTTACCAAAGTGAAGAAGCATCGAAGGAGAACACTTCTGGCGCAAATTCATGCACGTACTATGGAAGAACGACCTCTTGTCTTATTTAATAATCTAAACCAACCAGTGGGGCCTAATAAAGAGATAGTTCGTGATTTTTCTCATATTCTTGGAACTTTGGCAAAAGATTCAACATTTGCACCTTTAAATTATGTAAGTTGGAAATACATGCCTTTCAAGGATAAAATTTGGGAATATGTCCAGGTAATGTTTGTTTATTCATTATATATGTTCATTCTTTATTTTCATAGATTTAGATTATTGTTCATGCTAATACTTATAAACTATCATGTGTTTTTTTTTTTGTTTAGAAAAAAATCATATTTGAGAAAGATGCAAAGAAGTATGTTCTGCAGAATGTCAATGAAAAATTGAGGTTGCACAAAACAAGAATGAAGGAAAAATACTATAAAGAACATGAAACCATGGAACAAAGGATGGCCAGGCGGCCTGAGGACATACCAGAAGATGAGTTTAAAGATTTGATGTTATTTTGGGATTCAGAAAGGTATCTAAGCATTTCTTGCATATTTTTAAATACCATTTGTACTATTTGTTTTATAATGAGTTGTTTTCTCTCAATGACAACAAAGAGTCACTCTTCTATATGATTGTAAATAGGAAATAAGTAGGAAAAACAAAGAAAATCGAGGAAAGCAATATGACATGCATACTATGGGTCCAAAATCATTTGCCATGTTGCGAGACGAAATGGTAAACTTTCTTTTTGATTCATCGTAATTTTCTGTGAGATAAATACTTATAATTTGGTTTGATATTTTATTTTCTATCTTGTTATAGAAACAAAATGATCCAAACAAACAGGATCCATCGCAAGCAGATGTTTATATAGAATCTAGAAAGCGGAATCCTGGGCGCACATACCTTACGACAAATGAGGAAACTTTAGAGAATATTGTGAGCTGAATTATTTTATTCTTTTTATGGTCTCTTAAATAGTAGTTATTAAGATGCTAACTTGTTTTCTACTGGTTTTGTATTGTGCTTATTAGGAGAAAATGAAAGCACTTATAACATGTGAAGATGAGATCAATCAATCTGACCCTTATTATGATGTTATCACTAAGAAGGAGCATAGTGGGCGCTTGCGTATGTATGTACTAGGTGTCACAAAGTCAAGTTTGAAGAGCAAGGATCCCAAGACGCCATACAAAATTCCTTCGGTGTTCCTTGATCACATCAAACAACAAATGGAAAAAACAGTAGCTGAACAAATGGAAAAATCAGTAGCTGAACAAGTGGAAAAAGCTGTAGCTGAACAAGTGGAGCAGAAACTCTCTTATATGATATCAAAGATACGAGAAGCAAATCAAGGAAGGGATTTTGATATACCTGACTTGACTACAATCCAAGAAGATGGATCTAGTTCTCATGGTATTTCAATTAGGTGAGTTAGATTAATAATTAAAGCGATATGACAATTGGGTACTTTTTCTTATCTATTTGCATTGTGCTGATTTTTAGGGACCCGGTTGATGAATCTAAGGGGACATGAGCTATGTGAGTTGCTTAGTGGATCATGTAAACAGGGATGATGTTTCATGAAGGTATGTTTTCAAGAATTAGCTGATGAGTAATATTCTATAGGGATTGAAATTCATAGGTAGTTCAATGTGGTGCTATGCAAACTGGTTTTTGTGTTATGAATTGCTGGGAGGGGTTGGAAGCATTGTTTGAATGGTTCTTTAGCATCTTTCTGGTTTCGCTAGGAAAAACAAGGAATTATACATGTATGTCAGAGAAATGGGAACATCATTTTATTACTTGATTTCTGGTTTCTTTTGCATCATGATACCAAAAGACAAAAAGTTAGTTGGCAATTAGAGAAAATTAGTGTGGGACAACAAGGAAAAACAAGGAATTATACATGTATGTCAGAGAAATCAAGTAATAAAATGTTGTACAGCTGGAAAATAAAAGTAAAAAGTTGAATAAAAGGCAAAGCAAACCACAAAACTTGGGTCTAAACTCTCAAGTGAAGAACCTCTCAATCTTTCATATGTCTTGCAACAGAAATTTTGACCACAAAAGGCAGAAAAAATAAATAAATTCACCAACAACTAACTGTGGCATATTATTATTACAGATTTACAAGTGCAGTAATTTGTACTTTTATACATTTCTTTCTCATGCTCTTCAAATCTAGTATTCCTTTTTGTATAAACAAATCCATGTCACCTGTTTGATTGCTTGGGCAGGTAAGCAAACGGGTGATCTATGTTTCTCTCTCCTGCCAATACAGACGATCGTCTCATCTAGTACAAAGTAAGAATTTGATGTTTGAGTTCTTATTTCTGCAAGCATAAATTTCCTGATTTCTTCTTCTTGTCAACTTTATTTCTCAAATTGGATGTTGTTTGTTGGGTGTTGCATTTTCCTTATCACTCAAAGTGAAATTCGATGCCTAGCTGATCCTAATTCTCAAATTGGATGTTGTTTGTCTGCTTCTTCTGCTTTATGCTCTGAAAGCTTCACTTTGTTGTCTGTAAGAAAGCAATTTGTTGACAGTAAAGAAGGTGTTTGATTTGATCCTAGGGTTGATTACGTGGGATTTTCCCTTTCTTGTTTTCGAATTATACTTTGTGTGTCTAGGATGTTGTTGTGGGTGGGTTCTTTTGCTTTTAACTCCCCTTTCTCAGATCTATAAAGCTTCCATATACGTTTCTTCCCTTGCTGAGTTCCGCAAGATATATCAAAGGCAAGCCAAATTTAGTCAAACTACACCTTACTTTCTGTTTTGAATGAATTGTGGCATGGTTGTGCTGTAGTACGTGATGGAATTATATAAATAATGGTACTTAATAATATATTGTCTATTTTTGAAATATCTACTCATCAAGTTAGATGATGGTTGAAGTAATTATTTCTTCTTGTTTTTTTTACAGGTATTTAGTTTGTTTGCAGAACAAATATAGGTTGGATTAACTAGTCTATTTTTTTTGGATAATGAGACTTTGATGTTAGTGCATGATTTTGGTATGTTAAGTACAGCTCTAACTAACACTAAGAATGTTTATGATAAGCACAAGTCAATTATATATGAACTTGACATTTTGTAAAGTCAGAACAATGAGTTGCATATTTAAATATCAGATTTCTTTTGCAATGAAATTTGAGTTCATTTAATTAATTTATAACTGAAACAACAGCCGAACCATGATATACAACCGCTGCTATCTGAATAAAGACCGCGTTAATAAATTAAGAAAAAGAACCGCATCATCTGCTTATCACAACCGCTGCAACAAATTTTAAAAGTTTTACACTTTGAACAAACCGCTGCAATAGAGGTTGAAACCGCTGCTTGAGATTGGACAACCGCTGCACTAGGGGTTAATAACTGCTGCTTCTGTTTGGAATAACCGCGGCAAGTAACCGCTGCAAATTCATAATGCCAGCGGTTTTCCAAACTAATGAAGCGGTTGTGAAATCACCGCTATAAACCACTGCATTTTCTTCAAATAACCGCTGCTTTATACCTAAGGCAACGCGACCAGATGAAGCGGTCGAAAATCGCTGCATTATCTCATTTGTTGCGGTTTTATGATTTATTGATGCGGTTTTGGACCGCTGCATTTGGTCTTTATTGTAGTAGTGTGTAAAAATTATAATATTATAAAATTCTAATTAAGTCATATTTATTTTGTAAGTATAAAATATTAATAAAATTAAATTTGTGAAACAAATAATGTGATAACGGTCACTCTCGTGCGAAATGCGAACGGTTCTCAGGCAAAAAATTATAAACTAGAGGAACTTATGCATATTTAATTATTTATGCAAAAATATATGTTTTTTAAAATGTATAACTTTTTGCCTAAATGTGTATATATTTTATATTGTATGTGCATAATTTTTTAAGTGTATAAACTACGAATAAAATTATAGTTAATTGAATTATTTGATAAAATAAGGGTTGTTGTTTGACCTGTCAACTGGGTCGGACGGGTCGGGTCAATTCGGGTTCAGGTCAATTCGGATTCGGGTCAATCGGGTCCGATAAAATTTTCGGGTCAGGTGGGTCGGGTTCGGGTTGACCCAGCGGGTCGAAGGTATCCATTTTTTATGATTAATATTATAATTTTTTAATTTAATAAAAAAAAATATTTAAAAAATTAATATTATTTAATTAAATATTTTAAAATTTAATATAAATAAAATAAAATATATAAAATAACGGGATCCCTCGAGTTCGGATTCACTATTCGGGTTGGGTCGGGTCGGGTTTGAGTTTGGATCGGGTCTCGACCCAAAAAAACTCGGGTCTGATCGGGTCGGGTTTTTGGGTCGGGTCGATTTTTGCTTGGTCTAGTTGAGGTGGTTGTTTGCAACAAATTATAAATAAAGGGTGATTTTATACAAACTTATTTATAGAAGATGGTATGTTACAAACAAGTGTAAATAAGAGGTGGTTTTATGGATTTTTCCCTTATTTTTTTATGTTGAACGACGGCTTATGGTTGACTGGTGGGTAAGGTTCATCCAATTAACTGCATTTCTTTAAAAATAAATTCACACACCTTCTCGATTCATCTTATCCACAAATTCACACATCTATCTTTAAGAATGCGCAGTGTTGAGCACCTTATGCCCACACACAAGAGCGACATCTACAATTTAATTGCACTTCTGCAAACCAAACTGTCACATTTATTTGCCATGCTCAATAATTTGTGTAGGGTATAATCGAATTGATCCGTCAGGGTAATTTCTATCTCTAAGAATGTGTGGTGTTATACATCTAACACATTTACAAATTGCACTTCTGCAACAAATTAAATTATCACACATATTTGCGATTTAAAAAAAATGAGGGTATAATGAAATTAATAATACAATAAATTTTCAACTTGAAATTTAGATACATAAGTTGATGTATAAGTTATAAAATTGAGATAAAAAATTTCAATCTCTACCCCATATATATTTCCCTTTTATGCAAATATGGGAACGATATACAATAATAAAAATAACTTAATGCACACATGAAAAATGATGCTGACATAATATATAATAGATGTACGCAATATAAAATATACGCACGCAAATATGGGAACGATATACAATAATAAAAATAACTTAATGCACACATGAAAAATGATGCTGACATAATATATAATAGATGTACGCAATATAAAATATACGCACCAACATTTTTAACAAAACGAAGCACGCATAATACAAAATATATGTACACATGCATAATATAAAATAAATCAACAAACATTTACAATAAAATGATGCATAAACACTATAAAATATATGCATACATAGTATATATTTTTGATATAATATTATCATTCGCTTTCATTTTAATGTGTGAATTTATTTTATAATGTGTGTACATGCATGCTCTCACATTTGCTTATAATTAAGGGTCCGTTGTTATATGATTTATCCTCTTATAAGATTTTTTTTCACTTTGATTAAACTAAATAGATATATTAAATTTTAACTTCAAATGGAAACAGTTCTAAAATTTACAAGCAACCCTTTGTCATCACAATTTAGTACATAGAGAATAGAACTATGCAGAATTTGTCCAATAAGTCAATAACCCCAAAAGGGCCACAAGACATGCACATGCATTTTTTTTTATGGTTAAGAACTAGGCTTTCTTTCATAGAAATGTCCAACCTAAATTGTCCTTACGGACAATCGTAAAAAAAGCCTTTAACAAAGAGTGAAGGGTTCCATTCTGGCTAATATTGTCGTTCACAATTAAACTACGTATACTATTAATATACAAAGAAACACAAGGATAATAGTTGAAAAGACAGGTAACGCATTTCCCTCTTTTGTAGTGTATTAACACTGGATGGTTCTTTGCATTTGTGTTACACAAATTACAGGAAAACCAAGATGAATAACAAGGAATTTAGGAAACCATGGATTAAGTCTTGTTAGATTTCTATGACAATACCAATCACAACTTTAAGTGCTTCACATATTGTATCTTCAGGAATATTTTTTGATACATTAAGAATTTGAGGTTCCAGAAAAAAACCAATCCTGGATCCTCGATAGGCCGACAAATCAGTAGCCGAAACAACCAACAAAAGCAAACAAAACAACAAAAGAAAAAAATAACAACAAGGGTTCCGAGAGACAAACAATCTAATAGGATTAAAGATAAAAGGCTTAATCGAAGAGAAAGGCTCAAACATTGGTTGGAAGACACCAACGCGACGATGAAGCAGCCGGGAAGCAGATACAAGACACAATTTTGAGGCAAAACGTCGATAGAAGCCATCAGGGATCACACGATCACTATCATCTCTAAACTGGAACATCAGTCTCAAGCTAAACCTGAAATTGTGATACCCCGTATTTTTGTAAGGTTATTTTGGGAATTTTGGAATTTTCCCGAGTACCCGTTGTGTACGTCGGATTTAATACAGAGAGTTTGAGACATTCTGTAGTGTGCTCTGTATCTGTAATATTTTTCTCAGTGAAATAATATACAGACAACATTCCTTGGATTTTAATATTCGTTCGCGTACGATAATTTTTATCCCGGTTTAATGTCATGTTCGTTCAAAGCTGAACGGGCGGGAACAGCTGATCACGGCGACCGCCGTACAATCGCGGCGACCACCGTCGCGGATCCAAGAACGGCGACCGCCGTACAGTCACGGCGCCCACCGTCCCAATGCTCGAGGTGGTAGCTGGCGTGCCAGGTTATGGCGGCGACCGCCGTAATTGCCGTCGTCGTTGTCCGGCAGTCTTTGCCCGATGGTCGCCGGCGTGGTTCTGGCGAGCGCCGAACTAGCCTTCGTAGGCCCATTTTTCGTGCTCCAGATGCTTTGGCTATAAAAGGAGGTGTTGGGGGAGAGATTTGATCCATCCCAAACACCGAACCTCTGCCAAATTTTCGTGTCGTCGGAGTTGTGTTTCGCCGGAGTTTGCAAGCTCTCGTCGGTGTCGTTTGGTGGTGTTTCCAGCAGCCCTTTAGAAGCCTTTTGGTTGCCTTTGGAGGTCAGAACCCAAGCAAGGCGGAAAGGGGTCGAAACGCGCATCGTTTTGGTGAGATTTCTCTCGTTTCAGTCGTCCGTGTTCTTCACGGCGCCCGCCGTGATGAATGCGGCGACCGCCGCCAAGAACAGCGACCGCCGCCAGTGCCCAGAATGCCTTCGTGGCTTTGGCTTGGTTGGTTGTGGTCGTGGCGTCTTTCCTTTCATTCTCTTTCGTCGTTTTTAGATTCGTGCTACGGTTATGTCGGATCTAACTTAGGATTCCTTTTATGGGTCGACTCGAAGGTTGTTGTGCTGTTGGAGCTATACCCGTGTCGAGCCCGGAATCCAGTTGTCGTCGTTAGGCTATTCTGCGGATTAAGGCAAGTGGCGGTTCGCTCTTGCTCGTTCGTTCCATATTTACATTAATTATCAGTAGTTTATCTGAGTAAATAATTTGGAATGAATACTCTGTTTGTCTGGAAGCGGTTTTGATAAACTGTTTTGAAAATCATATAATAGGTTGTATATCTGTTAGAATAACGCTATTATCTGTGATCGCCTTTCGGGCCTTTATGTGGATTTATCCTGTAACTGTTATTGTGCTGTAACTGTTTAGTTAGCACTGTTAGATAGGAACGTTACTCGGACTCTGTCCAGTCGTTTCTTTATAATCTGGTATCGGGGTGGCTCGTCTCCATCTGGTACTATTCTAAGATCATGATCGGTCTCTTTCACAAGTGTGTAGAGACAGGACACTTAGCTGGTGTCACAAACCTTCCGGTATACGTCACTCTCGACGAAACGTATACTAAGATGTGTCGTCCCATTGGTGGGGTACACATGTAAAAGTCTAATAACGTCATGTGTGTTTTTGAAACATAAATCAGATAAGTGCTACTCTGATGCACATAATTAATAAACCTTCAGCGAGTAGTGCAGCTAAGTTATAGTGCAGCTAGGAAAACTCGTCTCGACTTTGATCATAGTACGTTCTCTTTCCAATCTGGATTCGCTGTATGCGATGAGGTTGGTCGTGAACCGAAGCATCTCAGTCAAATTTTAAATCATTGTTGTATGATTCTATAAACATTCCAGATTTGTCATACTTCCTTAAAGACTCATTTCCGTTAGAGTCTTCTTTTCGAGTCGATTTCTGTGAAGGTTCAGTCTTCCAAAATCTTCTCTTGTGCATACCTCTTGTCTATTCCAGTAGGAGTATGATGGTTGACTATCGTCATCGATTATTATTCGAGAAGCGATGAGTCTAACCCAATACGACTGCTTCGAACCATTCTGCTTTGTACCCTTGCTAGTCTATTCAAGTAGACTAACCCACGAACTTTGTTCTCTGCTTGTGGGCTGGTGTCATCCGTTCGATTCGGCACATCAGATAGAAAGTAGCTCAGAAGATTAGAAGGACTATGGAGTCGGCAGTGGTTTTTGAACGTTTTAATTATTTCTTTAATCAGGTTGAGATCTTTTGGACAATGACGTTGGTTGTAATGTACTTTCTAAGACTTCCGCTGTTTTTGGTTTAAACTATGTGTTAGCCTATTCGGGATTGGGTTGTAATCCCGTAACTCTTGTTTCCTTGACAATGTTTTGTTTTGGAATTGAATGCTTTGATCATTATGTATCATTTGTATTTCATAAATTGTATTTAAACGGTAAAGCCTGGGGTGATCTCGGTAAGGAACACTGGGGTCACTGGCGGTAATACATTTCCAAAAGGGTTAAGTTTTGGGGGTGTTACAGTTGTGGTATCGGAGCCAAAGGTTTTAAAACGGGTTTGGGATTTTTATAAACCATTTATCCGTTTTCGAAAATGCTTTAAAAATGGCTCTGAATTTTCAAAGTAAAAAGAATTTAAAAACACCGTTCATAGTCATATCTTCTGGATAGTCTGATATAGTAAGCTTGCTTGTATGTCTAGAAAGACTAATTCCTTCATCGTTATCCTATAGGAGATGGGTGCATGTCTCTCTCTGAAGAAGGGGTCGGAAGATGTCGAGATGGATTCACCGTCTACCGAGAGGCTAGACTTCCCTATACCCCAGAGGTGCTTTGAGATTGGAGGCCCGAGCAGCCCATCTGAGGAGATCAAGCATGTGCTTCCCGAGTCGGTAGTTCTGGTATCAAGGAATGATGTAGTTCCTGTGATAGTACCAGTGGAGCCACCAAGGGAGGAAGCAATGCAAGATGATGAATCGTCTAGGTACGCGAGAGGGTACTACAATGACGATTACCTGATGGATATGATTATTGAAGGGAGCGAGGAGGAAGATGAAGAAGAGGACCCCATAGAGGAAGAAGAGGATCCCATCGAGGATGATCCTGAGGAGGATACCGAGATGGACCTCAGCGGACAAAACCAGGAGTCCGATGACTTGAGGCACTTGCTGGTGGATAGTCAGGAAACGGGGATACAATTTATTCACCCCAGTACAGAGCTACCGCCTATGCAAGAGTTGCCACCAGTGCCAGAGTACGCACCCATGTCAGAAGCTGATTGGGAGGCACTGTATACCGAGTACGGTATTAGGAGAAGTGACAGGGAATCTCAGCCTATCCCTACTCCAAGAAGAAGGAGGTCAGAATCCGAGTTGCAGGAGATCCTCCGCCAGAGCGAGGTAATCTCTACAGAACAGCAGCGTCGGAGGGATGAGTTGATCGCTAGTACTCAGAGGAGGACTGGGATAGGAGGGCCAGTCATGGACGACCCATACCTTACCATGACTGAGATAGGACCATGTGCTTCAGGGTCAAGCCGGGTGCAAAACCCATCGCCAGAGCTCGATGGTGAGCCTAGTCCGAAGAGACCGTGCACGAGTAGCCAGTCTTATGGGAGACATTTTGGAACGCCTTGATGAGAATTGGCGTTGCCTATCGCAGTAGTTGGTTTCTTAGTATTCCAAGTTTGTACTATGTGTAATATTTCAGTATTGCGGCAAGTACTCTGAGAAACACTTATATCTTCGAGCAATGTTGTCCTAGCGCTCGGATGATAGACTTATGTGTAGCTTGTGTAACAGTTCGAAGGTTCATCTATAAAATGCCAAGTTGATCTATTTTGAGTAATTTCTTTACGTTGGTATATTGCATAAGTATATTGCATAATATTAATGTATTGAATGCTTGGAATTGGATCGGTAAACAGATGGTGAACCCAAGAAGCACGAGGAACTCGATTCGAGCCGGTGCTGGGACTAGTCAAGATCCCAGGCCAGCAGGAAGAGGTGTTCAGGATGAGCACGAGTCAGAGTCTCGCGTCCAGCAGAGGCGTGAAGGTCAAGATCAGACCCAAGCGCCGGCGCTGTTTGATGCCGCAGCTATTGAGGCAATTCGCGGGATTGTGATGCAGGCAATTGCAGACGTATTGAGACCCATTGCGCCTCAAGCACAAGAAGTGCCTACTCACCCAGCGGTTCCTGATGTTGTGGAGCCCATAAACCCTGTGGTTCAGGAGAATGCCGTCAAGGCTAGAGACAGCTATGGTCGCGCTCTTAAGACCATCACTTCCATGAGGCCCGATTGCTATAACGGGAAAGAGGAGCCAGTAGCAGTGACTCATTGGTTCTCCCATATTGAGAGGCTGTTTCGGAACGTGGAGTGTACTGAGGCCGAGAAGGTCCATATCGATTCTCTTCAGCTGAAGGAGGAGGCTAGCGAGTGGTGGGAGAACACAGGTTTGGCTGAGAGCCCAGTGTTGACTTGGTCGATGTTCAAGACCAAGATGGATGATCGCTTTTTCTCTCGTGCTATGAGAGAGGAGAAGCATAAATAGTTTTTGTACCCAAAGATGGATGGTCTGAAAGTGACCGAGTTGGCGTCTAAGTTCAATCATCTTTTACAGTATGCCACTGCCGAGATCACCAGCGAGGCCCAAAAGATCTGGTACTTCCACTAGTGGATGAGCCCGGATATCAAGCCGTTAATGGTGCACCACACATGCTCTACCTTGGAGCAGTATGTGGATTGTGCCTATAAGCTGGAGATAACTCTAGAGGAGTCGACCAAAAGGCGCAACCGACATAAGTCGATGCAGAACTAGAACCAGGGAGGTGGTTTTAAGCGCCCTGCGCCACCGTCTAACTTTGCCAAGTCCGGCCGAGCTAAGACGGAGATGACGCAAGGAGGATCGACTCAGCAGGCAGGGCAGACCAGGAGTTCAGTTCAGTGCTATAACTGTGGTACGGCTGGGCACAAGAGCAATGAGTGTCAGAAGGAGAAGAGGTCGTGCTTTGGGTGTGGACGTGATGGTCATCTGCAAAAGTTCTGCAAGCAGGGGAAGCATAAGGGAGTAGAGTCGCAGCAAGGGTCAGTTCATCAGAGCAACCGACCTAGGTTTAAGCCTGCCAAGACTCCTAGCCCTTCAGTGCAGACGACTGCTCAGAACAGGGGAAAGGCCCCAGCTGTTTCTGGAAGTCAGGGCCAACGCTTGTACGAGATGCGTGAAGCAGATGGACCCAACGCTTCAATTGCTCAAGGTACTCTATACCTTCACTCTACTTCAGTGTGCATTCTGTTTGATTCTGGTGCTACGCATTCCTTTATTTCGGATAGTTGTGTTAGCAAGTTAGATTTAGTGTGCAACGATTTGTGCGACCCTTTCGTCGTTAATCTTCCTAATGGAGAACGTTTGGTGGGAACCAAGCATCTGTCCGACTTTCCGATTACCATTCAGGGTAAGGAATTTGAGGCAGATTTAATCTACATAGCCATGGCTCCATACGACATTATTCTCGGTATGGATGGCTGACGCGTCACAAGGCGGTGATCGACTTCAGTTCAAGAATGGTGACGGTGTCATCTAGGGGCCAGTTCGTGTGCAAGTTCAAAGGTCAAAATGACGCTGATAACGGCAAGCTGATCAATGCGATGGTTGCGTTTAAGCTACTACGACAAGGATGTGTCGGGTACCTTTGCTACTTGGATTCGCCTACGAAGGATGGACCTGAGGTTCTTGATATTCCTGTAGTTAGGGAGTTTTCGGATGTCTTTTCGGAAGAAATTCCTGGATTACCCCCGAACCGTGACATAGAGTTTTCAATTGATCTTGAGCCTGGTACGACACCGATTTCTAAATCACCGTATCGGATGGCTCCAGCTGAGATGCAAGAGTTGAATAATCAACTTGAAGATCTCCTTGACAAAGGTTATGTCAGGCCGAGTGCATCGCCATGGGGTGCTCCGGTATTATTCGTCAAAAAGAAGGACGGATCGTTCCGACTTTGTATCGACTACCGAGAGTTGAACAAGGTGACGATCAAGAACAAGTATCCTTTGCCTAGGATTGATGACTTGTTGGACCAGTTGCAGGGAGCAAAGGTTTTCTCCAAGATCGACCTGAGATATGGATATCATCAACTCAGGATTCGTGAGCAGGACATTCCTAGAACTACGTTCAGGACCAGATATGGTCATTACGAGTTCGTAGTGATGCCTTTTGGGCTTACAAATGCTCCAGCTGTCTTTATGGATTTGATGAACCGATGTTTTCACCAGTACTTGGATAAGTTCGTGGTGGTCTTCATCGACGACATTCTGATCTATTCTCCGAATGAAGAAGTCCACGAGGAACATCTGCGGATTACCTTGTCAATCCTTAGACAACATCAGCTTTTTGCTAAATTTTCTAAATGTGAATTCTGGATGAAGGAAGTGGCTTTCTTAGGCCACGTGATCAATAAAAATGGGGTTATGGTTGATCCCCAAAAGATTGAAGCGATGGCTAATTGGACACAGCCCCAGAACGTGAAGGAGGTGCGCAGTTTTTTTGGACTTGCCGGGTATTATAGAAGGTTCGTAGAAGGATTTTCAAAGATCGCTCTACCTATGACCAATCTACTCCGCAAGGTTCACAAGAAGTTTGTCTGGAATGACAAGTGCGAGGCCAGTTTCCAAGAGTTGAAGCGACGGCTGACCTCGGCACCCGTGTTAGCACTCTCAGAAGGGAATGACGATTATGTGGTCTATAGTGATGCTTCAAAGTGTGGTCTGGGTTGTGTACTGATGCAGAGAGACAGAGTTATTGCTTACGCATCTAGACAACTCAAGACTTACGAAGAAAACTATCCGACCCATGATCTTGAGTTAGCAGCGGTTGTCTTTGCGCTAAAGATTTGGAGGCATTACCTCTACGGTATAAGATGCCAAGTCTTCACTGACCACAAAAGTCTCAAGTATATATTTACTCAAAAGGAGCTAAATATGAGACAACACCGCTGGCTAGAGTTACTCAAAGACTACGACATGGAGTTGCTGTATCATCCGGGCAAGGCTAATGTAGTAGCTGATGCACTAAGCCGGAAGACAACGCACGAGACTGTAGTTGCTCTACTTACTGCTCAGACCAATCTAAACCAAGAGTCATGCGATATTGAAGTCTTGTATGACCAGCGTAGAGGGTACCTGAGTATGATGGAAATTCAGGCTACACTGATGGATCAGATCAAAGAAAAGCAAGTCGATGACATCATCTTGGTGAAGTTAAGCAGTGAAGTGATGGATGGGAAAGCTCCCAGTTTTGTGGTTCAGGATGATGGATCACTTTGGTTTCAGGATCGGATCTGTGTGCCTGACACAGAAGGTCTTCGTCAGTTGGTGATGAGAGAAGCTCATTCATCTGCTTATTTTTTGCATCCTGGCTCTAGCAAGATGTACAAGGATCTCAGGAAGAAGTTTTGGTGGCCAAACATGAAGTGGGACGTAGCAGACTTTGTGGCAAAGTGCTTAACTTGCCAGAAGGTCAAGATCGAACATCGCAGGACAGGTGGTGAGTTGCTACCTCTCCCAGTACCAGAATGGAAATGGGAGGACATCGCCATGGACTTCGTCACTGGGCTACCAAAGATTCGAAGTCAGAGGGATGCTATCTGGGTAATTGTGGATAGGCTTACGAAGAGTGCACATTTCATAGCCATCAAGACCACATGGGAAACCCAGAAGTTAGCAGAAGTCTACCAGAAGGAGATTGTCCGCTTACATGGCATTCCTAAGACCATTGTATCAGACCGAGATGGATGTTTCATGTCAAGGTTCTGGCAGGAACTTCATAAGGCTATGGGAACCGAGTTGAGGTTCCACACTGCATTTCATCCTCAGACCGATGGCCAGTCTGAAAGGACCATCCAGACCCTAGAGGATATGCTTAGAGCTTGTGTACTTGATCGTCCGACTAGCTGGGAGGACAGCTTGAGTCTGATTGAGTTCACGTACAACAATAGATGGCATGCTACAATTAAGATGGCTCCGTTTGAAGCTTTGTATGGTTGCAAATGCAGATCTCCGATTTGTTGGGATGATAATGCCGACAAAATTCTGCTTGGACTAGAGTTGGTCTAAAGGATGGCCTTAGACATTGCTTTAATCAGACAAAGGATGTTGACCGCTCAGAGTCGACAGAAGTCCTACGCAGATCGGAAGTGCAGGACTGTCGAGTTCGAGGTCGGTGACAAGGTTTTTGTCAAGGTATCGCCATCCAAAGGAGTTTTCAGATTTGGTAAGCGTGAGAAGCTTAACCCTCGCTACCTGGGACCATTCGAGATTCTGGTTAGAGTAGGATCTCTAGCGTACCGCTTGGCGTTGCCGCCATCGGCTCACCCGGTGCATAACGTGTTCCACGTATCTTTGCTCAGAAAGTATGTGCCAGATGAGTCTCATGTGCTTAGTTATGAGGACATCGAGATTCAAGCTAATGGTACTTATGAAGAGTTGCCCGTGCACATTTTGGAGCGTCGGGAGAAGCGTTTGCGCAACAAGATCGTGCCGTTGGTACGAGTGCTGTGGTCCAAGTCAGGGACCGAAGAAGTTACTTGGGAGACGTGGGAAACCGAGTCAGATATACTCAGGCGTTTTCCCGAGTTATTTTCGACCTAAGTTTCGGGGTCGAAACTTCTTTTAAGGTGAAGGAGATGTGATACCCCGTATTTTTGTAAGGTTATTTTGGGAATTTTGGAATTTTCCCGAGTACCCGTTGTGTACGTCGGATTTAATACAGAGAGTTTGAGACATTCTGTAATGTGCTCTATATCTGTAATATTTTTCTCAGTGAAATAATATACAGACAATATGCATTGGATTTTAATATTCGTTTGCGTACGATAATTTTTATCCCGGTTTAATGTCATGTTCGTTCAAAGTTGAACGGGCGGGAAAAGCTGATCACAGCGACCGTCGTACAGTCGCGGCGACCGCCGTCGCGGATCCAAGAACGGAGACCGTCGTACAGTCATGGCGCCCGCCGTCCCAATGCTCGAGGTGGTAGCTGGCGTGCCAGGCTATGGCGGCGACCGCCGTAAATTACGGCGCCCGCCGTAATTGCCGTCGTCGTTGTCCGGCAGTCTTTGCCTGATGGTCGCCGGCGTGGTTCTGGCGAGCGCCGAACTAGCCTTCGTAGGCCCATTTTTCGTGCTCCAGATGCTTTGGCTATAAAAGGAGGTTTTGGGGGAGAGATTTGAGCCATCCCAAACACCGAACCTCTGTCAAATTTTCGTGTCGTCGGAGTTGTGTTTCGCCGGAGTTTGCAAGCTCTCATCGGTGTCGTTTGGTGGTGTTTCCAGCAGCCCTTTAGAAGCCTTTTGGTTGCCTTTGGAGGTCAGAACCCAAGCAAGGCGGAAAGGGGTCGAAACGCGCATCGTTTTGGTGAGATTTCTCTCGTTTCAGTCGTCCGTGTTCTTCACGGCGCCCGCCGTGATGAATGCGGCAACCGCCGCCAAGAACAGCGACCGCCGCCAGTGCCCAGAATGCCTTCGTGGCTTTGGCTTGGTTGGTTGTGGTCGTGGCGTCTTTCCTTTCGTTCTCTTTCGTCGTTTTTAGATTCGTGCTACGGTTATGTCGGATCTAACTTAGGATTCCTTTTATGGGTCGACTCGAAGGTTGTTGTGCTGTCGGAGCTATACCCGTGTCGAGCCCGGAATCCAGTTGTCGTCGTTAGGCTATTATGTGGATTAAGGAAAGTGGCGGTTCGCTCTTGCTCGTTCGTTCCATATTTACATTAATTATCAGTAGTTTATCTGAGTAATTATTTTGGAATGAATACTCTGTTTGTCTGGAAGCGGTTTTGATAAACTGTTTTGAAAATCATATAATAGGTTGTATATCTGTTAGAACAATGCTATTATCTGTGATCGCCTTTCGGGCCTTTATGTGGATTTATCCTGTAACTATTATTGTGCTGTAACTGTTTAGTTAGCACTGTTAGATAGGAACGTTACTCGGACTCTGTCTAGTCGTTTCTTTATAATCTGGTATCGGGGTGGCTCATCTCCATCTAGTACTATTCTAAGATCATGATCGGTCTCTTTCACAAGTGTGTAGAGACAGGACACTTAGCTGGTGTCACAAACCTTCCGGTATACGTCACTCTCGACGAAACGTATACTAAGATGTGTCGTCCCATTGGTGGGGTACACATGTAAAAGTCTAATAACGTCATGTGTGTTTTTGAAACATAAATCAGATAAGTGCTACTCTGATGCACATAATTAATAAACCTTCAGTGAGTAGTGCAGCTAAGTTATAGTGCAGCTAGGAAAACTCGTCTCGACTTTGATCATAGTACGTTCTCTTTCCAATCTGGATTCGCTGTATGCGATGAGGTTGGTCGTGAACCGAAACATCTCAGTCAAATTTTAAATCATTGTTGTATGATTCTATAAACATTCCAGATTTGTCATACTTCCTTAAAGACTCATTTCCGTTGGAGTCTTCTTTTCGAGTCGATTTCTGTGAAGGTTCAGTCTTCCAGAATCTTCTCTTGTGCATACCTCTTGTCTATTCCAGTAGGAGTATGATGGTTGACTATCGTCATCGATTATTATTCGAGAAGTGATGAGTCTAACCCAATACGACTGCTTCGAACCATTCTGCTTTGTACCCTTGCTAGTCTATTCAAGTAGACTAACCCACGAACTTTGTTCTCTGCATGTGGGCTGGTGTCATCCGTTCGATTCGGCACATCAGATAGAAAGTAGCTCAGAAGATTAGAAGGACTATGGAGTCGGCGGTGGTTTTTGAACGTTTTAATTATTTCTTTAATCAGGTTGAGATCTTTTGGACAATGACGTTGGTTGTAATGTACTTTCTTAGACTTCCGCTGTTTTTGGTTTAAACTCTGTGTTAGCCTATTCGGGATTGGGTTGTAATCCCGTAACTCTTGTTTCCTTGACAATGTTATGTTTTGGAATTGAATGCTTTGATCATTATGTATCATTTGTATTTCATAAATTGTATTTAAACGGTAAAGCCTGGGGTGATCTCGGTAAGGAACACTGGGGTCACTGGCGGTAATACCTTTCCAAAAGGGTTAAGTTTTTGGGGTGTTACAGAAATTAACCCCACATCATGAATAAAATGAATCTTGAAAAAATATAATATAGGGTGGTGGTCGAAGCTTCTCGCTCGGGGGTGGTCACCGGATTTAATAACATCACGCTTGGGGGTCGGTCTGGGCTTTGTATTCGGGCCCGACAAAATCGATTTAGTGGATCTGGGTGCAGGAAGCCGCAAAAGAGGAGCAGAGAGCAACAACTGGAGAGTGTCGTAGTGGGTTCGAGTGAGGTCGGGTTGGTACGGGTGCAAGTGGATCAGTTCGGTTCAGCAAAGGGCCGCGAGTCTGGGCGCGGTGAGGAGCAGATCTGGACGCGAGTGGGCATGGTTGGCGAGGGGGATTTGGGCTCGGTGCGGGGAAAGGCTTGGTGCGCCTGCTAAGGGTTCGATGAGGGTTTTATGGCTAAGGGGAGGGGGAACGAGTATTAGGGTTTTCCATCTCTTGGGAGCGTTTTTTTTTTGGATTTCTGGTCTCTGTTTGTCTTATGGAATATTTACAAACGGTTCATGCGATCATAGTTGTTATATATTAGTTTTGGAACTCATAAACAATGTATGGATAACACTTTGTATGAACAAATTATATCTTCTAATTAAGGGTTATACTTTTACAGTGTCATAAAAAAAGATTCATGAATTGAAGTGTCATCATCTAACGAGCACAAAAACATAATAAAATTGAGTGGTCAACATTGGTCAACGGATAACACTTTGGATAACACTTTGTTGACCACTCAAGAACAACAAGAACAAGAAGAAGAAGAAGAAGAAGAAGAACAACAACAACAACAACAACAACAACAACAACAACAACAACAACAACAACAACAACAACAATATAATTTTCAGGGAAACAAGACAACGTCTAGAGGCACTTCGTCATTAGAACCCACCAGAGATCACACGATCACTATCTTGATCTCTAATCCGAAACAACAGTCTCAAATCAAACCTAAACTCAACTCCACATCAGAAATGATTGAATCAAAAGAGGCAAAAAATGTAGTCGAGATCAAATCGAGCCTTCTTGGCATTAAAAAAAAAGCCTTTTGAACAGTGCATTAATCAAAAGCACACCACGGATTTCAGTTTAGTCAAACAAAAGGGAATGCATGATTTGGAGTTTCGGCACAAACCGACATGAGTCTGGACAGATTGCGGAGTCGGGTTTCGGTGTTGGTGGAATGGACCGCGGGTCAGTTTGTCTCACCAAAGGGTCGTGGATCTGGGAGAGGGCTTAGTGAGGGTCGGAGCAGGTCAGTTTGGTTCTGTTTCTCCATCATCAGGGCTCTGAACCTTTGTAATTGTTTCTCCATCATCAGGGCTCTGAACCTTTGTAATTGTTTCTCCATCATCAGGGCTCTGAACCTTTGTAATTGTTTCTCCATCAACAGTGGTTCTCTAAAGGGTCGCGGGTCTGGGCGAGGGCTCGGTGCGGAGCGGGTGAGGATGGTGTGGAGTGAGGGTGTCTGGTGCGGAGCGAGCAGGTGGGGATGGTGTGCTGATGAGGGTTCGAAGAGGTTGTGTGGCTAGGGGTAAGGGTAAGGGGAGGGGGAGGGTGGCGGCGGAGATTTAGGTTTTACATTTTGTTGGGAGCGTTTTACTGTTTTCTGGCCAAGGGGAAAAAGCCACATGGCCCTATTTTGGACCATAGCTTCTATAAGAGTCAAGAGGGTGAGGCATTGTCTAATAATTTTCTCCAGCTTTTCTTGAGGCGATATCTACCTCGTCGTAAGTCATCGAAAATCAACCCTTCACACTTGTACACTAGAACATTAAAAAAATATAAATAGAAAGTATTTAGATCAAACAAACCCTAAATCTTTCCAATATTTTCTAACATATGAAAAATTAGGTCTCGACGAATTATTTTTTGATGAGGAAAGGATTCGAAGTACCAGACATACCTGGTAAACCGAGAGATCAAGAAACTCGATAGTCGGGCAAACCGGCATGACAAAAAATGTATGATAAAAAAGAAACAAACAATTTGAAATGGAAAGCATAGAAGATCCAGGGAATGGGTGAGAAATACACAAACGCGGGTGAGTATAGAAACTAAAGCATCGTCGTGTAGCCGGGGAGTAGGCTAGCAGGTGGAATCACTCACGGAAAAGTGCGACGAAACTCCTAAGAATTGCCCCGTCTCGAAGGGCCAACAAGGGTCACACAACTAGAACCTCATCCGGAACACAAACTTGATCCAAACGTCCAAGACCGGCTCCACACGAAGAGAATGCTTCTCCTGACATGACGGACATGACGTATAGGTATTGGTTGAAACAATTT
This sequence comes from Rheum nobile, assembly GCA_027886185.1. NCBI lineage: Eukaryota > Viridiplantae > Streptophyta > Magnoliopsida > Caryophyllales > Polygonaceae > Rheum > Rheum nobile. The sequence goes on along the minus strand of WOAB01000261.1, from coordinate 1,333,152 downwards.
GGTTTATGAATTGGAGTCATTTTCTGGTTTAATGTTGTAAAAGTTATTACATGGGAAAGTTGGGAAAGTTTTGAGGATTAAAAATAAATGAGATTAATTGTGTGTGTTTTGGTTGTCCGAGAAATGGGCTTTTTGGCCTATTAAGCAATAAAGCAATGTTTAAGTGAATAGGAGTCGATTTGAATTTTCGATCGGTTTGAATGTTACAAAAATCCAAACATATATATAAAGATATATATGTTAAAATTTTCATATGTAGTTAGAATATAGGTATTGGTCTGGCATTGGGCCAATGGACTTTAAAATTATCAAATATTCTTTATACAAGCCACCATAAGCTTGTAGAATTGTGGAAAGGATTACATTTCCTCTTTCTTTATTAAAATCAAGCGTATATAGATCTCCCAAAAATCCTTTATATATATCTTAAATTTATTATATTTGGTTAGAATAGAGGTATTACTCTTTGAAAATTAAGCTTGCAGTGCAAGATATGTTTTTTTTAGGAAAGGAATTAGGGGGGCTCCTCTATCTCGAGGTTGGTCGCCCTAGAGCATCCTTGCAGATGAGATCTCTAAGATCTGTAATGGATATAATGTTTAGTGAAATTGATCTATGGTAAAGTTTTGTAATAAAATCAGCCACAGTATTAATTTCCCGGAAAATATGGAAAATGCGACAGGATGAGTAGTGTCGCAAATCAAGAAGATATCGGAAATGATGAGTTCAATTTCCCTGGGGCAGTCCCATTTGCCGTTTGGGACATTAATCAGGCAGAGGTTGTCGCCTTCGATCTCGATATCTGAGATCCCTAACTGAATTGCATATCGGATGCCATGACGCATTGAGATTGCTTCAGCTAGTAACGGAGAAATAACCCCAGGGCACCATTAGCCATGGAAATTGGTTTTCCAGCATGTCCCGAATAATATATCCGAAAGTAGCGGATCCTATAGTATTTTTGGATGCATCTGAATTTAGTTTGTAAACATTGGTGGGTGGTTTCGTCCACTGAATATTCCTTATTTTCCTTCTGGTTGCTTGCCCCGTAGATTTAGTTATATCCGTAGTATATTTTTCAATTTTGGCATTTTTCCAATCTTGTTGTTGTTTCTGGATAAAGCTGGTTAGGTTAGGTATTGTGTTCTTGTTTTGGACTTCAAAGGTTTTTAATTTTCTTTGGTACCAGATGCTCCACCAACATATGGATAGTATTTCCATTATTTTCATATTAGATTTATCCTTTACTTTGTTTAGTAATTGTGTAGCACTTTTGTTATCTATATCCATATTGCTGATTAGCTATTGTATTTGTGGGTCAATGTTTCGAAGTGTTAGTTGGGTTTGGGGGCATTTGAATAATATGTGAGTTAGATTCCCCACAGTTTGGTTGCACATGATGCATTCTAGGGGAACAAGGATGTGTCTTTCATAGAATTTTTCTTTGGTTGGTATTCCGTTTTTGCTTACCTTCCATATGAAGTGTTTCACTTTGGGGGGGTATATCGAGTTTCAAAATCCAGTTTATGTTTGAGTCAGTTAGTCCTTTATTTTCATAAATCATATTGATTCCATTTTTGGTAGAAAATCATCCATTTCGGTTGTGTTTCTAATAGAGCCTATCTTCAAATGCATTATTAGGGATTGTTTTGCTAGATGTACTTGTGGTAGTATCTTGGTCAAAATGTTTTTAGTGTTCCTCTATTTTCCAGGATTTGTCGTGATATATATATTGGTCTACTGTTTCTAGTTTGTTTATAAGATTTATATCTTTTGCAAAGTTGATCAGTATTCCTATTGGGAGCCAGTTATCCAACCAAAATTTAATAGTTTTACCATTTCCTATTTTCCATTGGAGGCCTTTTTTGAAATCTGGGTGAGTTTAGAAAGGTTGCTCCACTGCCATGAGCAGTTGGTGTTTTTCTTCCTTTCGTATGCTAGTATGTTTTTATCTTTAAGGTATTTTTCTTGGATGATCTTGACCCATATATTGGTAGGCTCCGCGAGTAATTTCCAGATTAATTTCATTTGGAGTGCTTTGTTCATGTGTTCACTTTTTCTGATTCATATCCCTCCTTTGCTAGTTGTTTGCATATCTCATTCCATCCAATGAGAGGCTTGTGGTCGTTATCCTTGTTCCAGAAATAATTACGATTAATTTTGTCTAGTTTTTTATGGGTGTTAGCTGGTAGTGTGATATTTTACATAATGTAGCTTGGTTGGGCCGAAAGTGTTGCTTTAATTAATACTTTCCTGCCCTCTTGTGACAATGTGTTTGCCTTTCATTTGGTGAGTTGGTTCACAGTTTTTTTCTAGAAGCGGTTGGATGGTGGAGTTCGTTACTTTTTCATTAATAATTAGGCATCCAAGATACTTATCTAGGCCAGAGGACGATACCACATTAAAAATTTGTTAGATTTGTGATATATTTGTCTGGTTGGTATTTTTAGTTACCTGGAACACTGATTTATGAAAGTTGACCTGATACTTAACAGTAGTCATCAATGATTTTCTTTATTTTGGAGCAAACTGCTAGTTTTGTGGATGAGAAGATGATAATGTCATCAACGAAAGCTAGAAAGGGGACTTTAGTACCTCCTCTGTTGATTTTGATTCCTATGGGGTTAGTTGGGTCTGATGCTGCATTTTGTAGTTGTCTCGAGAGGATTTCTGCTCCTAGGATAAATAGGAAGGGGGTAGGGGGTCTCCTTGTCGAAGACCCCTCTTGGGTAAAAAATTGCTCATGGGCCCGTTATTGACAAGGACAGAGAAAGATAACGTTTTGGTACATTCCTTGATCCAGTTTCTTAATTTAGTGTAGAAACCGAATTTTTGGAGACATTATCTTGGATACTTTGTTGTTAAGTGAATGCTCCTTAAAGAGGGTGTATTAGTTTAGATATTATGGTTTTGAGTCTTTCCGTAAGGAGTTTTTATATGATTTTGTAGATTGTATTGCATATGCTAATTGGCCTATAGTGGTTAGTTGAACTTGGGTTATCACATTTGGGTATAAGTGTTATGAAGGTATGGTTAATTTGCTTAAGTAGTTTTCCTGTGTGAGAGAATTTTTTTACTACTTTGATTATATCTGGGCTTATGATCTCCCAATATTTTTTTATAAAATTCGGATGACATTCCATCAGGGCCAGGTGATTTGTCTTCTTTGATATTTTCTAGTGCTTTTTTGATTTTGTCATTTGTTACTGGTTTAGTCAGGTGGTCTTTATCCTCCTGGTTGCGCTTAATGTGTTTATATACCTATTATTATTGATTGTAACTTTTTTTTGTTTATTATTACAATAAACAAGGTATGTACATATGCATAGTATAAAATAAATCAACAAACATTTTCAATAAAATGATGCATAAACACTACAAAATATATGCATACATAGTATATATTTTTTGATATAATGTCATCATTCACTTTCATTTTAATGTGTGAAATTATTTTGTAATGTGTGTACATGCATGCTCTCACATTTGCTTATAATTAAGGGTCCGTTTTTATATGATTTATCCTCTTATAAGATTTTTTTTCACTCTGATTAAACTAAATAGATATATTAAATTTTAACTTTAAATGGAAACAATTCTATTGTCCAGCTCTACATAAACCATCTCAGTGCACAAACACATGAACCATGATGCACAATTTTTTATAGTGTGATGCACCTTCATTTATGACATGATGCACAACCATCTCAATGCATAATTATTTTCAAAATGATGCATGCCATCTCAATGCATAAACACATGAACTGTGGTGCACAATTATTTATAACGTGGTGCACATTTATTTTATGACATGTTGCACAACCATCTCACTTCACAAGTATTTTGTAAAATGGCGCACATTCCATCTCAATGCAATATTATCTCTATTAACTTTTAATTATAAAATGATGCACAATTATTAGTAACATGGTACACATCCAAAACAGTGCACAAGTATGTGCAACTCTAGTGCACTAACCGATCAATGATGGGTCAATGGCGGTCAACGACAAGTCAACGTCGATCAACAGTGGATCAATGTGAGAGACCAATTGTGCACCGAAGCAATGCACAATTGTGCACCAAAATACATGTGCACCTATTTGAACATTGTGTGCATCAACTTACACATGGTTGTACATCTCACCCCTTTTGTACACCATATTGTACGGGCTTATGCACCCCTCATGCGCACGTGCGTTTGCACCAGATCAGGATCCCACCAAACATATTTATTTGAATAAATTACTTATAGCAAAAAATGACATTATAATGATATGAACAAACAAACCCCTAGATTGATTGGACTGAGAATGTTTGCCTTTAGACCTGATCAAACACGGGTCTGGGCCGAGTCCAGGCCAAAACCATTTTCTCGACCCGTTTAAGCGGGCCGGGTTTGGCCCGTTATTCGGGCCAGAACCCTTAACCGGATCCGCCCGTAATTCTGGGTTGGGCCGGCCCACGGGCGGTCCGGTTGGTCATTCTCAAGTATTTTTATTATTTTGTTATATTTTTTATTCTCTAAACTAATTATTTAATACTATTAATAAGAAAAGGGTAAGTAATTTTAGGTTATGATTTTTTTATTATATATATTTGTTATATATATTTATATTAATTAAAAATAATATACGGGTCGGGCTGCCTATACGGACCTGAACCTGTAACCGGGTTCAGCCTGCTTACCCATCCGGACCGGGCCAAACGGCCCGTTCGGACTAGAATTCTTGTCCAAGTCCGTATTATTTGTTGGGCGGACGGGCCGGGCCGAACGGACTAATCCGCGTTTGCTCAGGGCTATTTGCCTTCTTCTACCTCTGATAAGGTGGCCAGAGCAATGTGAGACTTAAACACATACCCGTGTTCCTAACTACCCCACATCAATATGACGTACGTGAATCATTTATTGTGACCTAGCTACATTATTCATTTATTTGTATGTACGTCTATATAACAACATCAATGGCAGTCCTAGAAATTTCACTACAACCTTTTCAATCTCTAAGTACGTACTCTCTCCATGATCCTCTCTTTTTATATATAATGAATTCTTTTACCATGATTTGTATTCTAAAACGTTTTCCGCGCAGATCGATTAATAGTTGAAGATGGATTCGGATTACGTTAGAGCGATTTCGGAATGCTTCATCAAACCAAAGTACGTTGTCGAAGAATCGAAGAAGCCGTACTACTTGGGATCCTTTGAGCTATTCCCATTGTCTCTATGCTACATTCAAACCGGCCTTGCATTCGAAAAGCTTCCGTCAAAGGAAGATGGAGGCGTGGATTTGTTCTTAGAGAGGCTGAAGAAGTCACTTTCTTCTACTCTTGCCCACTTCTACCCGCTAGCAGGTTTGCATTCTTATAGTAACGAGTCTTTATAAAGATTTTTTTTATTTATAATGTACTTTATTTCGTTGATAAGTAGTTTTAAAATTTTGAAATTTGAGTGACATAGAAAAACAGCGACGAGGGAAAAAAATATTTAAAAAAAAAAGTCTTTATGAATAGTATCACAAACAAACTCTCAATCGGTTTGGTTCAGTTTTGAAAAAGATTATCCGACTTTCAAATAGAAGATTATTGAGGTTGGATTTTTTTGGATCAAATAAGAGTGAATTTTTTTATGATTAGAGTTTAAATCATTTTTAGTTATAATGGTTCAAGTGTTAATTTCTTGCTATTCATGTGTTGCTAAGCCAAGTATATAAGGTCAATGAGATTTCATTCTAAGATCAATGAGTAATAGAAAGAGTTTCCACTAATTTTATATAATAGATTTTGATATTCACTCATTTTCGATGTAGGACGGACTTATATTTCAAGAGTACAAGATCTAAAAAATGATGTGGTAGCTAGGATCTTTGATATTGGTGGCATTATTAGGTATGTGATAAATGTAGTAGATATAGCCATATAGGCCTGGCTTTTCTTTTCTTTTGGTCAAAATAAGCCTAGCTTTTCTGCGTGATAATACATGCAATGTTATTGTACGTACAGGGCAACTTGCGACAGAAGTAGATGATGATCAACACAATTCCTTCATCTACATAGATTGCAATAAAGGTCCCGGAGCTAAGTTCATTCATGCTGCCTTAAGTCATGTCACTATAAATGACATAGTATCCGCTACCAAAGTACCAACAATAGTTCGGTCGTTCTTTGAACTCGGCCGAGTACCAACCAACTATGACGGTCATGATGAACCTTTGTTATCGATTCAAGTAACCGAGTTGGTAGACGGACTCTTCCTTGGGGTTTCCGTAAACCATTGTGTCACCGACGGGACCATATTTTGGCATTTCCTCTCATCCTGGTCGGAGATCTTCCAATCGAACGACACAAAGATTTCCAAGCCACCGAGTTTCGATCGTTGGTTCCCGGAAGGATATGGGCCCATCATCAAACTCCCCTACACTCAACCCGACGAGTTCATAACGAGATACAAGATGGAGAATGATGATCCACTCGAGGAAGTGACGTTGCATTTCTCGGCCGAGTCAATCTTAGCCCTTAAGGAAAAAGCTAATGAAGAGTCTGAGGCGATCACCAACGAAATCTCATCAGTTCAAGCCCTATCAACTCTTCTGTGGCGAGCCATAGCTCGTGCACGTACGCCACAAAGCGGTGCAAAATGTACTTTGATTATGATGGCAAATGGTAGATCAAGACTACGCCCGCCTCTACCACCACACTACTTTGGGAATTTCGTCCATCCAATCATAAGATCTATGAGAGTTGAGGAGTTGGTGGGGAGGAGTTTAGGGTTTGTAGCGTTGTTGTTGCACCATGGTGTTGAGGAGCTAACCGATCAAGTGTTGTGCGACGAGTTTGTCAAGTGGATACGATCTCCTTTCGTTCCGAGAGATGGGAAACTGGACTCGAATTCGGTGCTTGTCGCCGGTGTTCCAAGAGCGGATTTGAGTAGCATCGAATTCGGGCCGGTGGGGAAGGCGGTGGCGATTCGATCGGGTTCGAATAAGTATAATGGGAGGGTGATATTACGGTCCGGGAGACAAGGAAGAGGAAGCATAAGCGTGGAGGTTTGCTTATCACCGGATACAATGAAAAGTTTTGAGCAAGACCCTGAATTAATGACTTACCTTTGATCATTTTTACCGCCAAATTTAGCCCTTTGAAATCATATCTGAGGTACCCGAGACAGGGTGGCTGATGGTCTTGCTTCTATTGCTTTTTCTTTTCAATTAAGCTAGTTGTCATATATTGTACGAACCGCCTTGGCTATTTCTAGTTTGTTATTTGACAATGTAAGAGCTCTAGCTACACCCCATTTTAGTTTCTATTCAACCTCTTTTAATTCGATCAATAAATAGCGGAGAGTGATGCTTCTCCTTAAAAAAAAAACTACTAATTGTTTGGCATTTATAAGAAGACTTGTGTAATCTAAGTATTTATTGATGTTTTTTGTTAGTAATTGTACGTGATGGCACACAAACGTACACAAAGATGGCACACAAGTAATGTGCAAGCTCGGGGATTAAATCTTCTATACCCCTTCTATGTTCCCTTCTATGTACCCTATAGGCTAGGTTAAATTTGTTTATTTTATACCCTAGATCTAAAATATAAATCCTAAACCCTAAAACATAAAACCCTATACCCTAAACCCTAAACCTTAAACTATAAACCCTAAATCTTAAACTATAAACCGTAAACCTTAATTATTAACCCTAATTTAAGGTTTAAAATAAAAAATCAACAAGTAAAATGTAAAGGGTACATGAAAGGGTGCACAATTAGGGTATGGAAAATTTGATATGGCAAGATCGACCCTATAGTGATTGATCAGGATTGGCTTGATGATTTCTGAGGCTCCTCTATGCACTTTGTTTATTTTGGTAGAAAGAGAGGCGGCACTCTCAAACATATATAAATATGAAGACTACTTGGCCACCAGGCGCGGTGTAGAAAAACCCCTCACATCGTTCGAAATACAAAAGGACACTCGATCGGGCGGAAAAGCTAAAACATGAACACCTAACGGAAAATCAAAAGCAAGGGAAGCGAGTCGATCCGCGACCGCGTTCGCCTCTCCAAAGATATGACAAAATTGGATTTCCCAATCCCTACTGAGAAAGCCTTGCACCACGGAGACGAGGCTAGACAAGGGGTGATAACGATCCATAGGTTTGTAAAGAAATAGTACCGCTAATTGCGAATCTGTTTTTAAACAAACCCTCCTATATCCCCTATCCCAAGCGAACTTGAGACCCGAAAAAATGCCCAAAAGCTCCGCCATAAGGACTGAGCAAAGACCAATATTGTGGACGAAACCACCGAGCGATTCACCATTAGAGTCTATGCAGACCCCTATCGCTGTTGCATGGCCATCAATCACGGCGCCATTCGTATTAAGTTTCACCCATTGGGGCGGGGGAGCAATCCAATGCACCATGATTTCCTGCCTTTCATTACTTTGTAGCACCAGGTTTTTTGCCTTTGCTTCTCTGTAATCCTTGGCCACTCCCACAATGTATGCCGCTTTGTCTCCATTGAAATTTGTTTTGTTGAAGACCCAAGCACTCCGCCATTTCTAGATATTCCAAATAGCAATAGCAAATTGACTAGCCCAGTCCACCCCCTCCTTATTGGGCCGTTTCGATCCAAGGTTTTGACGAAACCATTGGGCAAAATTAAGCCCAAAGAACTCAGTCCAAGGAATGGGGGGTTGAAGCTGTGTCCAGACCACTTTTTCCTGTTTTTAGTCTCTAAAAAGGTGCAGGCTGGTATTCGCCACCGTCGGGCAGTGAGGACAGTCATCCGTCTAGCTGATGTTCCTTCTCTTCCTTTCCGCATTAGTGAGAACCCCCCCTCTTAGAGCTAGCCAAGCAAAAAATCTAACTCTCTCTTGGGCATTAATGTGCCAAATGATCTTGTAGATATGAGAGTCAACCTCCATCATATACTTATGGTTGAGAATCACGCACTTTGTTAACCATGATTGTTCAGACCGCTTTCCTACAATTCTCTCCATCACTAGTAGTAGTGGCGCCCAGGCTAAGAAGCTTTCCTTTGGATAAAGTAATGCTTGGGCTATTTACCTGATAAAGTCCGGTGGGACGATAGACGGGGGACGTGTCAGTCCGTGTACATGTGCGTATAATCCCAGCACATAAGCCTAGTGGGGTTCCATCCTAAAACCAGTTGGCAATAGGAGGAGTAGTCCATTAAGCTTATATATTAGGGCTCTTATTCCCAAGTTTCCAATGTGTGATTTTATTTCTCACACGCCCCCTTAAGTGCAACTGGACTGGCCTAGTTGAAACTTGACAACATGCCTTAAGGCCGGCAAGTCAAACGAGCATATCACGCCATCATGGCGGGCTATGCTCAGATAGACCAGGAAACAAACCTAGACTGGAACCCGCTCTGATACCGTGATAAAATCCGGTGGGCCAATAGACGGGGAATGTGTCAGTCTATGCGCACATGCGTGTATAAACCCAGCACATAAGCCCAATGAGGTTCCATCATAAGACCAATTGGTAATAGGAAGCATACTTCACTAAACTTATATAATATGGCTCTTATTCCCAAGTTTCCAATGTGTGATGTTATTTCTCACATTACCCATATTCATGGATACATTATCAAAAGCATGGAATATCCAAATCCCTACAACTTAGGAAGCTAAAACTCTTGAAGCGACCTTTGAGAAGACTCAAGTCAAGGACACCTGACCATGAGGAAGCTATAAGTAAAAAGTTGTATAGCAAGCTAAGCCTAATTTAAAAGGAAATCCAAGTGAGGCCGTGTGACTGGAATCTACAAAATTTGGAAGAAGTCGTACTTGAGTCCGATCCCTAAGGAATTCTATTAGATGTAAGAATGAGATGCTTGAACAAACAACTAAACTGCACTCACTCAAATATTTTGACCAATAAAGTAGTTTCGCTTACAACTCTATCAAACTTAGGAAAGTGAAAAATAACATCAAGAAACTAAACCATGAAGATGGAAGGCACATGACTAATGGAAGGGAAATTCAAGAGCACATTGTTTACCACTTCAAGAATAGCTTTGGAACTGAGGTGTTGTGCTAACCTTTCTTGAGGGTCCTATTGCTACTAATGAAGATAGGATTGCCATGATTAAGCCGTTCAATAGGGAAGAGATCCCTCAAGTTGTGCTCTCGATTGGCCGGCAAAAACAAGACCTCAAGCCTGATGGCTATGGCTCGTTATTTTTCAAGCAAGCATGGCCTATTGTTGGGAAAGTTCTCACTGGTATAATACTTGATTTCTTTAACATTGGGAGAATGCTTAAGGAGCTGTGCACCACTTCCATCTCTCTACTTCAAAAATCAGATTAGCCAAACACCATTAATGATTTTAGGCAAATATCATGTTGCTCAATAATCAATAAGATCATCTCCAAGCTTATTGTGTTGTGACTACAAGACCTCCTTCCCAAAATTGTAGATCAAACTCAAGGAGCTTTTGTGAAGGGGCGGGAAATTAGACACAATTTACTTGTTTCCCAATAGCTTGTGAAAAACTACACAAGGAAACAAATCAACCCTCGTTGTGATGTGAAGATTGATTTAAAGAAGGCTTGTGACATGGTTAATTGGTCCTTCCTCATTCAAGTTCTGATTAGACTTTCCCTACACTCAAATATGGTCAATTGGATCAAATAGAGCGCCACTAATAGCTCTTTCATAATCAAAATAGGTGGAGAATATCACATGTTCTTCAAAGGAAAGAAGGGCATGCGCCAAGAGTATCCCATTGTCCCGTATCTGTTTGTGCTAGCCATGTAGTATCTCAACAGATTAATGAAGCATATGGAAAGAATTACTAGATTCATATATCAATCCTCGTTGAGCCAAAATTAGACTCACACAATTGTGTTTTACTGATGATTTGTTTGTTTTTACACATGGTGACGTGGACTCATTGCAAGTTGGCAAGTGCATTGTTGATGAATTCTATAATTGCTCAGGCATGACCATCAACTACATCAAATAAATTTCCTTCTCCCTCTCACGCTCTGTTCCTCCTCCTCTGCGTGTCTTTCATTCGTAGAAGCTTCATTCTTCTTCCTCCCGTCCTGCCTTTTCCCTCTCATGCTCTGCTTCACTCCGTTTCTCTGAATTTCCCGGTGTTTTGCTAAAGAAAATACTGATTTTCGAACATTCAAGAAGCATTTAGGGCATTTCAAGTTAACAGAGAAATATTATGAAGACATTTTTCCCTAATTAGAAGAACAATCGTTGCTAGGAACATTTGTTGTCGGTATGTAAGAACTTTTAGAACACATTTTGCCCTAGTTTTAAGTTCAGAGAGATAAAATTATGCGTTGTGGCTTCGTTTTTTTCAAAATTCAAATTCAATGCTTCGTTCTTCTTTTGGTCTCTGAAATTTCCTTTTTGAAAAGACGATGACGAACTTGGGATTTTGTTGCTTCCTATTGCAGGCACGCCATTAAGCTAGAAAACCAGAATAGGAGAAGACGATGAAAAAATGGGCGAAGGAAAGCAAAAACTAAAAGGTTTTATCGATCGATAAATTGACAGCAACATAAGGTAATGAGCTTTTTCTTGCTTGCTTTGAAATAGCTCTATTGTCAGATATATGTCATCATGTTCTCATTTGGTTCTTTGAACACACATGAGTAATCAATTAAAGTGTTTTGTGTCAACTTCTCTAAGTTGATGCATATCGGTAGATGGTTGAAAGATGACCCATTTATCATTTCATCTCAAGCTAAACAGGTCATGTTCATTAAAAATGAGCTTCAAAAAGGATGGTTTTATGTCATTAAGACAAAGCCTAGAGATTTATTTGATTTAGGCAATGTAATGGTTTAGGCAATGCGCGATTTATTGGTTACTCACTTATTGGTTTTGTATGGCACTGATATCTTTGAAACATTCTTGTTGTCTTGAATTACTGCTATCTTGAATTACAGTTGTTTCAATATGCATTAGATAATCTTAATAATTTGCATTAGAATTTCACATTTCAATATGGGAAGATCACCACTGTTTCTTTTTTCTTTAATCTAACAGTTTTGACCAGGAATTGAGGTAGATGAAATCAGAAATTCATAGAAAATATGTTTATGCTTAGCTTAGGTTCTATATTTTACATGTCTCTCTCTCTCGCATGCGCTTCTATATTTGGTATAAAAAAGTAGGAACATTGATTAGTGCTCAGGAATCGGAATCTGGTAGTTCCAGGTGAACGATCAGGTATATGAAATAAGTTATTCTTTTAGAACTCTATGTGATTGTAATCTAGAGATGTTAGCAATGCCAAGGATTTGAGAAACCATTGCCGTTTCTTTTCTTGTTGATCAGTTCCAAGTGAATGATCAGATGAACGATCAGGAATTGGAATCTGACAGTTCTAGGTAAAAGTAAGTTTTTATTGTTCAGATTTGTGCTTATTTTGATTTAATATTATAATTTTTTGAGGATTAGTTATTTTTTCTGATCCTAGTGATAAATTTTGGAATTCCACCACTGTTGACAAACCGGTTTTGGTCAGTTAAAAAAACATAACAAAATGTCAAAAACATAGAGTACTAGCTCTTGACCTTAAAAAAAACATAAGAGTACTAGCTTTATGATTTGGTCAAATCTAATTTAACATGTCTATTATCAAGGTACCTCACAACAGAACAAAATGTAAAAAATACACAAACAGAAAGTAGAGAGCCATTTCAAAGGAAAGCTCAAAGTTCATAAGCATACAATCAGCCTAAAATAGCTATTGTTGCATTTGCCATGACCTCAACAAAAACCTAAACTAAAAATAGTGAGGAAGTCGCAATCCCAACATCATATTACACCAATACACCCAACTTATAATTCCATACTTGAGCCATAAGATGCTACTTCCTTTTTCTACAGAGAGGAAGCGATCAAAGAAAGAGCTAAAATAGATAGGATTTGGCTAACTTTAAAATTAACTAATCCTGGAACTGATGCTATGCTTTGAAGATGAGTTGTAATTGCTTATTTTGCTAGTACATTTCATGAATTTCTTCTTCCCCTTGCAATTTGCATGCATAAATTCTGAACTGATGCTATACTTTGAAGATGAGTTATAGAAGCAAAAACACGAAAAGTGTCCATGATCAAGGGCTAGAGCAAGAGAGAGCATCATACGCAAATGCTCAATCAACTAGTGTTGTTCGTAGTCAAGTCAGAGGGAGAGCATCAAGTGAAAAAACTCATTCAACGAGTATTGTTGGTAGTCAAGTACGAGAGAGAACATTAAATGAAAATACTCGTTCAACCAGTGTTGTTGGTAGTCAATTTAAAGACAGAGCTTCAAGTGGAAAATCCCATTCAACGCGTCTTCTTACTACTGTTAGAGATAGTGTAGCACCTCAAACTTCTAGACAAAGCAACACCAAAAAATGACCAAAGGCCTCTTACACCAATGATACGTGTTCGGTCCATGTCCTCTCGCCTCTTGGATACTTTTATTTTGTGTTGGATGTTTTGTGAAAAAATGAGCGTCAGTTGGCGATTTGCTTTTCAGACGTGTTCAATGATAATAACCTGAAGAATCATATGAAACATGTTGAGAGGAAAAAGCCTGGAAAAGCCAAGGCAAGAAAGAGCTTCCAATGGGTCAAGCACTCAAGCGTTAACTCACCTTGGAAGTTGGATATATGTATGAAAATGGCTACAAATATCGACACCTTAGAGTGCCAAAAATGATATAGACACTCAAATGTGTCGAAAATGGATGTTGAAAGTGACACTTTAATGTGTCAAAAATGGCTTCAAATAACGACACTTTAGAGTGCAAAAACTGACACAGACACCGAAAGGTGTCAAAAATGATTGTCAAGTGTGACAGTATAAGGTGTCGAAAATGGATAACAGTACCGACACCTTAATGTGTCAAAACGGTCACTGACTCTTAAAAGTGTCAAAAATGGCTACTTACCATTTCTAACAGTGATTATTTCGACACTATGGCATAGTGTCGGAAATGTTTTTTTCGACATCTTATGGTGTCGAAAATGGTCATAAAATGTGTCAAAAATGGCCCTTTTTTCTAGTAGTGAAAAGGTCTTTTATGTTGGTATGACACCCTTTATTGTTGATCAAGTGGTCTCTCTCCTTAACATGTATATTGTATCCCTCCCTGTCAGCTTTTTGGGAGTCCCTCTTTGTAGTAGAAGGGTTGTCAACGAGGACTATAAGCCTTTGGTCTATAAGATCACTTCGAGAGTTAATAAATGGGCCTTTAGAAAGCTATCTTATGAATGTAGGTTAGAGCTTGTAAAGGTTGTGCTTTATGGTGTTATTCATTATTGGTACAAAGCATTTCTAATGCCTAAAAGAGTTGTGAAATTAGTTGTTGCTTCTAAGAGGAACTTCCTCTAGTCAGGCTGTAATGAGGGGAAGAAAGTGTTGGAAAGATACGTGTCATCCAAGGGATAAAGGATGTGTCGGTCTTAAGGAAGTGCGCGTTTTCATGGAACAAAGCTATTATGGAAGAGTTCATATTTGATCTACACCAAGACATGCCTTCTATATGGTATTCTTGGGCTTATCCAAACTTGTTGAGAGGTGACTCTATCTGGACAGTTTCTCAGAAAAGTAGTACAAGTGCTAATTGGTGGTCAATTATCAACATTTGAGATTGTTGAAGGGTAAGTTTCGAGAATATTTTGTATTTATGATTTAACATAAAAATTAAGTTTTGATTGAAACATAAGGCTTATAATTTTCAAATTTACGTATAGATATTCTTGTAACAAAATGGACTCACAATATTCACATTACAAGAAAATAATTATGGGGCAATTGATGATGTTTTTGATTGATCCAATCAATTCATGTATCCAAATTCTCAATCATATTTTACAAATAAGGTGGGTTATTATCCATAATATTCAATAGCCTTATTATCCCTTAATTTTTATCAAGGCCGGATTTGGTATACAAAAAAAAAAAGAAATTGTCGGTGACAAATGGCTAGTTTTTTTATCAAGGCAAACAGAAGGTATACTTACAATGTGAAGGGAATACCTAAATCATCACAACGAATGATTTTTTTTTCACAGAGCTTATTTGAATACAACAATTGCTTCAGGAACTTCAACTTGAGTGCCACTTACATGTCTTCCAATCCAATCTTTCATCGACGATCAAAGCACGTCAAGATTGACTATTACTTAGTTCATGCACATGTTGATGATGGTTCTCTTATTGTTCGTCATGTTCGTATTCTTGATCAGATAACTGATATTTTCACCAAAGCTGTGTGAAACCAGTCTATTTCAAACGCTTTGTTCCATGCTTCATTTCCGCCCCTCCATTAGCTTATGGGAATATTGTGGTGGAAAATATTATGTATACAGTTTTGTTATCTTGTATATCTTTTCATTATATTTAGGAGATATATATTCTCCAAACTATATTTTTATTCTTAGGAGACTTATTCTCCGAGCAAACTTTTTGTGAATGTATACCCATTTTAAATCAATGAAAGGTCAAGAGAAGTACACTGGGAGGTTTGCTTGTCACCAAATAAAATAATATATGATTTTTCAACAAGACACTTGAATTATTGGTCCATTTAGCTTTAATATAATACCTTTCATTACTTCTTATGCAGATTTGTGCGAAAAATGCACATCCTAGTTAATGTCGGTTACATTGATATTCTAGTACGTGCACATTTAAGTGCAATACCAGTATACATTCATTTATGGTGCATAGACCAATCAACATCTGTTAATAGCCGATCAAAATCGATCAACGGTATGTCAATACCAAAACCGATTTAAATTGTTGTGGTGATCCATCAGCATTATACATAAATGTGCACCACAACTATGATATACATGAATACATATACCGACATTTTACTAAAATGTATACAACATTACAAATAAAAATACATCAACATTCCACTATTATGTGCACCTATTTATAGCGCTCGCGCTAGATATGCTCATTTTTCTACTTTTTACACTAAAAAAGGCCACACACACGAAAAGCGAGAGCGTGACTCAGGTCACACATACACAAAACGTGAACGTGACATACTGTAAGGTATCCGGTTTAGGTTTAGGGTGAAACAGAGCCACGCACACGCATCACACAAGTCACGCTCACACAAGTCACGCTCACACAGCGCTCACACAGCGCGTGAATCTATGTGTTTTTTTATAAAACACAAGTCACGCTCACACAGCGCGTGAGCGTGACTCTGTGTTGTTTTTTATAAGAGTCACGCTCACACAGCGCGTGAGCGTGACTCTATGTTGTTTTTTATAGCGTGAGCGCGACCTTTTTTAGTTTTATTAGTTAAAATTATTATGCATTTATTAAAAAATAATGTTAAATTGATTATTGTATATTATTATGTTAGTTGTAAAAAATAATAACACAATAAAGTTTGAATTATGTATAACTTTGAAAATATAAAACATAATGTTAAATTGATTATTCGGGTTTTTTATCTAGTACCCCTGAGGTAAGGCGAAATTCGCAAGGTGTCCCAAAATTTTATCTATTTCACACAGTACCCTCGAGTTTTTTTTTTTTTTTACCAAATGTCCATTCCATAAATTTTTAACAATTTTCTTTTAAAAAAAACTAGAAAAATCAAAAACAAATCCCCCCAAAAAATCTTCTTCTTCAACCATGAGCTTTCCACTGGAATCCACTTCACACCTTCTTTCCACTTCCTTCACTCCTCTCGAGTCCCTCCTCTCATCAAACTCCCTCACTTCTATTATCACTTCCTCCTCCCCGTTTAGCAATTTCGTTTAAAAAAACCATCGACACCAGCCGTTCTGGCGAGTCTGCCACCCATGAGATTCAAATTCTTCTCGCGATTGCGATCTACGAAGCTGAGATAACTTGCAAGTGAGTTTGATCCGATCGTAATCGGGCGACTATAAGAAATAACCCTACGACTCCGAATTTGAGAAACTATGTTCGCTTTGACTCCACACGTCGACGCTTGCATTTTGCTTTGAAACCTAAATCAGGCGGAAGAAAGGGGAAAAGTTAATATAATAAGGAAAAGTGAAGTCAAATCGCGAAACTGTGTAACTAGTATTAATGAAGAATGTGACTACTGAGAGCTGCTGAAACTGAAATTGGAGCAAAACGCCATTAGAATTCAAGGAACCCGATCGATCTCCGCAAATACTAAATTGATTAATTAGAGTTGCACGCCAGAAAGTAGAAGAAAGGGTGGGAATTAAAAATTAACAAACAGATAAGGATGAAGAAAGTGAATTTTTACACAAGACAGAGAGAGGATCAGAAAGAGATGGGGTTGAAACAGAGATCTCATAAGGGAAATTTCAACGTTTTAGGATTTTGCTATAACTGGATTGTGGATCTCTTCTCAATCAAATACGGTGTAAATTTGGGAATTGGCATTTGGAGAATCTACATAAATTTGGGAACCGGCATTTAGGATTTTTTTTGGATTTTTTTAGTTTTTCTCGTTTTATTTTTAAAGAAAATTGTTAAAAATTTAAGAAATTGGCATTTGGCGGAAAAAAAAAAAAACTCAAGGATACCGTGTGAAATAAGTAAACCTTTGGGACACCTCGCGAATTTTACCTTATCTCAGGGGTATCAGGTGAAAAACCCGTTGATTGTTTTATAAAATTAAAATTAATGTTCTTTTGTATTATTAAAATAATTTTATGTATAACTTCCAATATTTCATTACTTAAGTTTCAATTTGATGGTTACTAGTTTTCAACGGAAGTTAAAATTAAACATGAGATAAATTCTTTTTAAAACACAAGCCCTCAATTTAACAAATGTATCTAGGAGGGGTCATATAGTCAATGAATTCTTTATAGAATACAAACCTTCAATTTAACCCTTTATGAATTTGGTCATATAGCACACTCATTGTTTTACAGATATATAAATATTTGATTCTTTGATTGTCTTTGGTAAGAAGTAATAAATGTTGACGATCAATATAATTTTGAAGGTAGGAAAATTAAGCAGGGAATCAAATTCGTATTTCCAAAATAGACACCAATAGGTAAATTATATACAAAATAATTGTATCAGATCCAAAATACTAAAACAAACTCTAAATAAAACTAATCATGTGTAGGGTCGGGTCCATCCCCTTCCTCATCGCCCCCTACACCGCTACCTTGACTGTGCTCATACTGTGAGTCCCTAAAAATGTGTGATGCGCGCTGAGGTGGATCCGGCACCGGGTGAGCGTCCCCCACCAATATCTGGATGAGATTGAGAAGGTGCACCCTCTCTCCATTAGTGATCCCGACGGTATCCAACCGAGCACGTGTCAACCCGAGCACCATCTGGGCCCGCTGCATAATTTAAATATGTTAATATTACGTACACTAATGCATAAGTAGTATAGTAAACGTCTAAAAATAAGAAAACATATACCGCAACGATATCAACTACTGGAGGTCGGCGAATGACATCTTGTGGCAGCTGGGAGCTAGGATCCACGTACGGATGAGTTATCACATCAAAATAGTCTATGTAGTAGACATCATAGTCCCAGGGCCACCTACAGGGCTGAAACACATCAATATCGAAGAGATGGTTGTCGCACTCTACCCAGGTAGGGAAATCTTGCCCGAGGAACTCCACGTTGTAGCCCGACGAGGATACCCCTTGATACGCTTTACTTTGTAGCGCGTAACTAGGAGGTGTTACTGGATTATTAGGTGCCATTTGTGTGGGTTTAGGAGATAATTTAGGATAATGGAGCTGTAGAGAAGGAGTGGTTTAAATGAGGATTTATTGAAGTATTGAAGATTGAGGAGCAATGAAGGCCATCGAGAGAGGAACCGCGGGCGCGGGAAAATGGTCGCGGTCGTGGCACAACAAGGCAGCCGTGGGAGAGAGCTGTGATGGACGAAGCCGCGGGGGAGCACACAGAAGAAACCGCGATCGCGGTATTATACCCGCGGTCGCGGCCCAAGCCCAGGCGCGGAGCGAGTCGGGATTTTCGTCCGAGATCTTTATTTTATTTTATTTTATTTATTTTATTTCCTTTTATTTCGGTTATTATATTTTTAGG
Source organism: Rheum nobile (assembly GCA_027886185.1). Lineage (NCBI taxonomy): Eukaryota > Viridiplantae > Streptophyta > Magnoliopsida > Caryophyllales > Polygonaceae > Rheum > Rheum nobile. The sequence goes on along the minus strand of WOAB01000261.1, from coordinate 1,314,106 downwards.
AGATTATGATTTTTATCTTAGGAAGATTTGATTTGCTAGGTTATTATCTTCCTTCTTGAAACATCAGACTTTCATTATGACTTTTATCATCGTTCATTATTTTCTCCAGAGAGTTTTGTGTTTTAGAAGACTATGAAGAACTAAGTTTCCATTGTTTCGCCTGACGATTGAAGCCTTCAGTTGATTTGGTTGTGAGACTATAACTCTTGTTCTACTCCCTTTGGGTTGTATTAATTCTCTTTGAACTTATCTTTATTGAATCTTGCTGATTTCGCTAGCCTGCGCAACTAGTTGATGTTAGTAATTTTCTATTGCTAGGACTTGGTTATTTCTGGTTGAAATTCCTTATCTAGAGTAGCAACCACAATTTACAAGAACTGGTTATGAATGTTTATTGTGAATAGAATTGATTGCATGTTGAATACTGACTGGTTGTTAAGTGTTGCATGTATCCTGCTTAATTCCTATGCCTACTGCTGCTGTTAAATTGAATCTTGATGGTTTCTTGATTGTTTAATAGTTAGTATTTTCAGGGTTGGTTGACCTGTTAATATACATAAGATCGGAATAGGAACAATCATAGGATTGAATGAACTTGAGATAATCAATGATCAACCTATTATACTGAAGTGTGGATATTTGTTAGGTGAAGCGCCCTCACAATCATAGTTACAACAATCTTAACCATTTTCTGCTTTAATCCATTAGTTATAGAAAACCAAACAACAATCCCCCCTAGTTCCTAGTTGGTAACTTACTTTCCTACATAGAAATAGATCGTTTGATTCCCTTGGGTTCGACCCTTACTTGCCTGCTATACTTGGTTGGGTTTTTAAGGATTCTTTGATAGGCATAACGACTTTAGCCTCGTCACCCCTCTGGTCACTGTACTCGGCTGAAATGGAGGTGGAGGAACCACCTTCCTCAAACCAAACTGGCATAGCACTCGGCTCGGCATGTACCCCTCCCGGACATCAAGGCAACGGATGATACCGTCGAACCAGGATCCCCAGTGGGTAGTCCTGAAATCCATCTTCGGGCGTTTGCCCCTTACTCTCTAAGGCATCCAACGGACCTGTAATTACATCGTGTTACTATTTGTTAAGAGCCTAAAAAATACCATTAAAAGTAATTAGATTCGGTTGTAGATTTTACCTTATCAGTTGTAGCCCTATCCAGCGCTTGTCTGAGCTGGATGAGCCCATCCACATCCACACAGGGAATGAATCCAGGCTCATCCACGGCTACTGCTCGCGGATCCGCTAGTTGATGCGAGTCCTGTGACGTGTGTCCTCCAAAACGTGGGAAATAACGCCATATCCAACACTACAATAATGACACAAGGCGTTAATAAAATAAAATGACAGGCTACAATAAATAAAAAATAATAAATCATACCTAGAGAAGCCTCATACAACTCGCTATGCCGGCCGTCTGGGCTCGGAATGCTTCCCCCAAGTTGCGATACAAGATTGCAAGGGCCCCAGCGGCCCAGGCGAATTTGCTAGCTTTGTCATGGTCTAGCACGAATTGCATATATTTGTGCCTCACCCGGTTGGTGGACCTATTTTACAAAAATAAATTAGTATACGATATTAAAATATCGCATTAAATAAATTTACCAAAGGTACAATCGTTATACCTGTTGCACATTATAGTACAACCAATCAACAGAAATAGATAGGCAAATGCTATCTCCTCCAGACTCTGTCCTCTCTGTATCATATCCGCCACAAACGCCACGACGTCCTTCACGTGGTGTCTGTTGCCCCCACTATACTCGTACATGTCGTCCATGGAAATGTCAAACATCTTGCATATGCGGATCCCGAGAGCCCCATCATTCATCTGCTCTGTCATCTCGACCCCATCAATGGGAAGTCTCATAATCATCTGGATGTCATGCACAGTGATGGTGACATAGTCCCATGAAAAGTGGAAGTTGTTGGTCTCGGGATACCAACGCTCCATAAATGTGCTGATGAGGATGTGGTCGACATCCCCGTAGTCCAACGACCCCAGCTGGGTCAGGCCACTATGTTGTGCAATAACCCACCATGTATCAGGGTCGAGTATAGCATGCCGATGCAGTCTCTGGAACTCGAGGACACACGTGTGGGCTCGTAGCCACGGTCGGGTCTGTAACAAAATTACTAGGTTAATATAATTGTTGTACCATAATTTTATAATGAAAACTCAAACAAATTATCATTAATAAACCGTACGTACCATCGACACATCCGCACCAGCCCAAATGTACCGAGCAATGTGTGTCGGATAGCTGGTCAGAACCGTCCCTGATATGGGGCCCCCTGGCATCCACGGCCTATGCTCGCCCCTAATAGGGCCAGCCTCAGCCTCAGAAGCCGGCTCTGGAGGAGGAAGAACCGGTCGACCTCATCGCAGCCTACGAGGTCGTGCGACACGGCCTCCTTTGCCACGACGTCGCGCGGGAGCAGTAGGGGAGTCGTCGGGTGATCGACTGGCGGAGTAGGAGGAGGAGTAGCTGGTTGGGTCGTCGAGGGAGAGAAAAGGGGAGCAAAAGGAAGGAGCAGCTCGCAGGGTCGTCGGAGGAGCGAAAGGGGGGTAGAAGAAGGAGAAGTTGGAGGGGTCGTCGTGGGAGCGAAAGGAGTGGTCGTCGAGTCCTCAGACTCCGCCCTCATGTGCTTCTGAGAGTCGGGTTGTGTCATTGGCGGGCGTCCTTGTGTAAATCCTCAACCATTGGCTCTGGATGGTTGCTGCTAAGACCCGATGATGCTGCCATGGGCTCTTGCGGAAGAGGAGATGATAATTTTTTTTTGCGGACGCGAGCTTTTTTTGCGCAGGAGGAAGGAGAAGGATGGAGTAGAAGGAGGAAGAGGGAGGAGAAGAAAGGAGGTCGTCGTCGTCGGAGATGATATTTTTGGAGCAGCGAGGACGGACGGGATTTAGGGTTGCAACGGGCTCACGCTTTTATCAGCGTAAACAATTCCCGCCCACGCATCCCATATGCGTGACCGAAAAATCATGCTTACTTGGTGGAGTCAAGCTCACGCATTGCTGGAGCGGGACTATGTGTTGCATTTTTTTGCACAGAAAAATCACGCTTTCGCGCAGTGTGTGTGGGTTTTCTTTATTTTAAATTTTTTGTCTACTGCGATATTTGCCTTTTTATTGAGAAACATGGTATTATAAATTCTAAAAATATGTGTATACAAATTATTAAAATTATGTTAACATGAACCCTTTTTAAAAAACTTTGTACACTTTGCACCATTTTAAGCTATGCCAACCATTTTAAAATATAAATTGAAAAAATATGTTAATATGAACCATTTTAAAATTAAAATGGAAAAATTATGATAATATGAACCCTTTTAAAATTTTAAAAACATGTGTTTATAAATGACAAATTTCGTTAACAAACTCTTTTAAAATTTCAAAAGCGTGTATATTATTCATTCGTATATAAGTTGTAAATAAAATTATTTAACATTAACACTTTTAAAATGTGAATTACATTCTCATTTCGTAGTTTTGCATTCATAAGCATTACAACTAAGGGCTAAACCCTCAACTATACAAAATGTGTTGGTGTACGACCAACTTGCACCCTAAATGTACACCACTATGCAATCCTCTACTCGTAGAAGTTGTCCCAACCAGCGACACTAGGGTCTTTGAATCTCACCCAATAGGATGGAAGGGGCGGTAGTGGAGCAATATCATTGAGCCACAACTACAATAACATAAACATAAATATTAAGTTTGGATTTCTTATGACCTAATTTAATAAATGTTGGTATTAATTTACGTACTTACCGGAATGAAGTTCGAATAAAGCTATGGACATGATCCTGGTGGCTGGTTTGTTTCCATCCAGTATCTGGGGGCGCAAGGACTGGACAACTAGTTGACATTCTGCAAAAGGGCAGCATGCGGGTGCACAACGAGTTGTATGCTCATGTATATATCTTTGTTTACCACCAGCTCTTGCCCGATCTCCATGCGAACTTTGTAGTACTCACTCTCATGCCATCCCAATAGTACAGCCTGGCTCCGATAACCACAATGTTCGTCTACTGCCACGTTCTGAACCATGATAATGAAGGAAAACATGAAGTAGTCCACAGTCTCAACTCCAAATGTAATCCCATAGCGCTACACTTCTATCTTCGGGAGCTGTGTATCTTCGTTGATGTCTTGAGGCTGACTCCCACTCTCGGTCGACACTCCCTTACTTGACTTGCTGCCTCGAGGGCGTCCTCGTGGTCGCGGGGGCTTCTTGATCTTACGAGAATCCGAGTACTCGTCCCTGCTATGCTCAACCAAGCTCGGTTCCCTCTTTGTGGAGTATTTGCTGCCGATGGCTCCCTTTGGCCTACCTTTTGAAACGCTTTCTTTAGGCTCCTTCAACGAAGATCGTCCCGGGTATTTCAAGTCATAAAACAACTATGAGACTTGATATACGTGGTCATCAAACATTACATCGTCACGGTAATCCTGTTGCATCTCCCTAAAAATCACATGATGCACCGCAAGGGGTATCGTGTCACCATCTCTATCCTTCATAGCGTCCGAATCCCCTTCCCACTTCACTTGTTTCCAAAACCGGTGTATCTCACTTGGCATGATCGGAGTGTTCGTGATCATGGCCATTCCAATTATGTGGATGCACGGAATCCCAAAGCATGTTCTCCACCAATGATAATTGCAAACCTCCAAGATCTTTCCATCAAGTATAAAATAATACATATCAAAAAGTATCTTCAAGCACTTCTCTGTCACTTTGTAGAATAGAGGGGAAAATAAGGCCCTTATTTGGGTTGGCATGTCATCCACCTCCGTTGGAACTTTTGTATGTGACATCTCAATTGTTTCTCTAACACATTCACACTGGAACTCCAATGCATAGTGGATCCTCTCAACAAATGAGTTGAAACCGTACCGAGAAGATTCTAAAATATCTTTCAAGTTTTTGTGTATATCCTTAACCCTATAAAAAACAAAACGTTATAAACTAACTTGTGCAATAATGTTAAACATGCAAATTAGAGTATAAGATTACCTATTTGTGGTTCGGGTGAAGAAATGAAGATGAACATCGGTCCAAGCTCTGACTATATTCTCCTTGTAGGGATTGAGCCACGTCCTCTCCACGTATCCAACAAGGCCATCGCGCCATGATTCTCTCAACTGTTGGAGTCTCATTTTATAGGTTTCTTCCGTGCTTGACAAAAACAACCCCCAACATTGACCCGCAAAAGGGTCGGCTTTGTCCTTCATCTTGGTGACGGCGAGAGCATATGATTCGATATTGTGTTTAATGTGCACCCAACACAAAAGATGTTTCACCGTATCTACGAAAACTTGACCGATTGCATTGATGAGAGCGGTTTCTCGGTCGGTCACTATGGCCGTTGGCCTTTCTCCCATATATGTATATAGTTGCTCAAGACTTTTCATGATAAAAACGTAATGAGGCATTTTCTCCTCCCTAGTAAATGCATGGGCGATGTCAAACGTCTTGCCGGTGGAGGAAAAACCAACAATCTTAACCAAAGCCATGCCATACTTGTACATATATCAAATCTTAATATGATTACATAAATAACAAAAATTATGACATATTACAATTCATTAAACACGCACCTATTAGTCTTGTATGTGTTGTCAATAACAACGACGTATGGGAATAGCTTCAACAGGTGCAGTGACTTTGGGTTGGCAAAGAATAAAATATCCATATCATCAGTTTGCTTATCCCTCCTATTATACACTTTGTACCCTTATTTTTCAAGAATGTTGGCGTCCACTGGGTTACCGTTAATTCTCCACGATCCTCGAATTGAATATTTTACTGGAAGTTGTTGATTTGTTTGAGGGATGTCACATTTTCGGGGAATTGACTCTGAAGCACAGAAATAATACTCTTTGGCATCAATCTCATAACGGTCCACGTCCTAACCAAACCCTCCTGTTATGGGTTCATTCGACCCATATATGCATGCCCAAAGAAACTAGTAGAAAGGTCATGGTTGTGGTGTCCATTAATGACACTAAGCTCCCTCCATCTTTCTGTCCCTATCTCTGAATCTATGCTCACCCTAAACCCAGCCACCAAAAATGAACAGTTGCACTTTTTTGTGTTGGTTCTCATCCCCTCGATGTTTTTTACGTTTATACTTACCGAATTGCTCGCAACTCAGCTCCACCCTTCTACGATTTGAGTTTTGAATGACAATAATCATCTTCAATTCCCGACCCTTTTGTTTAACCCATTTAATCATTTCCTCCCGACTATCCCACACCAAGTCTACGGAAAAGGCCTCTGAGTAATCTCACGTGCGTACCTATTTACAATATGTTTCATTGTTTAGATAAACTATACAATGATTACTCCTTAAACAAAATGTATTTAATTAAGTAAATATTTACTTAAAAGTCATAACGAAATAGCTATACTAAGTATATAAAAGAGAACTACATCATATAATTATAATAGCTACACCAAGTATATAAAAATGATCTACATAACTTAATAGCTACACCAAGTATATAAAAATGAACTACATAATCTTTATAATTTAATAATTACACTAGGTATATAATTATGAGCTACACTAGGTATATAAAATTAAACTATATAATTTAATAGCTACAATAAGTATAGAAAATTAAACTATATGATTTAATAGTTGCACTAAAGTATCATTTAATAAAAACACAAAACAAAACAAATTATAATAATACATACCTCTCCAGCTTTAATATAATCAGCATCTTCTCCTTGTACTGAGACTCCATCATTCTTTGACATATTTTTCACTTACAAAATGCTTTTGAGAGGGTTTAGATGAAAGTGTGAAATTTTTTGATGTGAATTTGGGTTTTTATAGCCAAACTTTCAAGTGTCCCAATGGTCAAATTTTCGACCGTTGGATTGGTGAATAGTCATGCTCACGCAAAAGCGTGAGCGTGAGTCTGTGTCCCATTCCAACGTTCGAAAATCCGACCATTGGAATGGGACATTGTGTCAATACCATTTGAAAAGTCAAAAAGAGTCACGCTCACGCTAAGCGTGAGCGTGACTCTGTGACACTTTCAAATGGTATGGACACAGGATCACGCTGATGTTTTGCGTGAGCGGGATTCTTTGTTCGTTTCTTAAAGTCCCGCTTCCGCTTTCCGTGAGCGTGTCTTATTTTTTCGGATACTCGTCTTTGTTTCAATTAGGGTCACGCTTACGCCTAACGTATGTGTGACCCTTGTTACGCGCTCGCTTTCTGTGTGCATGAATAGATGAGCTTATTTAGCAAAACAAATGAGTGTCTCTAGCATCACCCTATAGCGCATAAATACTAACGATTTACTTTGTTGGATTTTGCATAAATATTAACGCATAAATATTAACGATTTGCATTAATATTTATGCGCTAACGTTTTGCATTAGATTTACACAAATTCTCGCATATATATTACTCCCTCTGTCCCTGAATATAGTTCTTGTTTTCCTTTTTTAGTGTCCTATAATATTGTTCTTGTTTCTTTTTTGCCTTTTTTGTCACTTTTTTGTGGACAAGAATACCCTAATCGAAGACCCCATATTCTCACTCTATCCTCATTAAAAAACCCACGCACCCACTATATACCTCTCTCTCTCTCTCTCTCTCTCTCTCTCTCTCTCTCTCTCTCTCTCTCTCTCTCTCTCTCTCTCTCTCTCTCTCTCTCTCTCTCTCTCTCTCTCTCTCTCTCTCTCTCTCTCCATCTTCTCTGCTCTCCATTTGCGCCGCTTCATCTACAAACTTCCTAAAAACCCTAAATCGACTCTTGCTTTGATCCTGAAAATCTTGGTTTGATCCTCAAAATTTCTGGGTTTGTGGCTCAATTTCTTTGTCTCTTCGAACCTCTCTGTTTCGCTCGATTCTTTGTTTGATCTTGTAGATCTCAGATTCTTTCTCAAATTGTCTCCCTCATCCTCAAAATTTTTGGGTTTGCATGCACTGGGTTTGAGCCTCAAATCGTGTATGTTCATCTAAGAACCCTACAACATTGATTCGTTTCTTGAAGATGAGTTGTGATTCCTTGTTTTCAACTGAGAGTCCCCTTTGTTCTGATGGATCTGGTACCTATTTTTGCACTAATGCTCCAAATTGCGAGTGGGGTTCATCCTGTGATGGAAATCACAGCTATAGTCTTGGATATCTTCAATCGGCGTATGATTCAACATCTTCCTCCTCTACACTTGATCCAACAATGGAGGCAAATTTGGAAGAAGAAATCCCAAAGGTTGAAGTAATTGTTGACGAGGCTCCCTCTGAGTCCCCTAAGGGAGGTGTCGTTTCTGTTGATGGTGCTGATGATGATGATATATGTGCTGATATTGGTGGGATATCTTCTTAAGCTGATGAAACTGGTGGCTCCAACTGCGATTCTTTTGGTGGTTCATGTAGCTAAGTCCCATGAATTCTCTAACTCTCTTTATCTTTCAGTAGTCCTTTATTTTGGAGTATGTTTGCATGTTGTGGATACTAGTGATGGATGTGAGTGATGCTTGGATGGTTTATGTGGATGAATGTCAGTGATGCTTGGATGATTTATGTGTATGATGGTTTATGTGGTGGATTGATGGTCTTATGTGTTGATAATTTGTGATATTGTCCCCTTTGAAGGATGTCCCTAATTATTGCATGTGTTTTGATGGGTCCTGTTATGGCGTTTGATCAATTGATTGTCCCTGTTATGTTGTTTGATCAATTGATTGTCCCTGTTATGTTGTTTGATCAATGATGGGTCCTTTTATGCTGAGATTACTCATCCTAATGATGCTTCTAACCATGTTATGCCATGAGAAACCAATCAATTTTGACTGAATGTGGCTCATGGTATAGTTAGGGTTAATTGCTAAGGGTAAATATACTCCCTATGTCCTTGAATATAGTTCCTGTTTCCTTTTTAAGTGTCCCAAAATATTGTTCTTGTTCTCATGTTGTTCATATTATGTTGTTTGATCAATGATGAAGTCTATTGTGCTGAGATTATTCATCTTAATGATGCTTCTAATCCTGCTATGCCATGAGAAACCAGTCAATCTTGACTGATGAGGCTCATGGTGTAGTAAGGATTAAATGCTAAGGGTAAAAGTCAATGATGCTTGGGGACATATGAGATTAGTCTTAGAAATACTTGGATGCAATTAGTGCCATAAGAAACCAGTCACTTGTGACTGAATGAGGCTTATAGGTAAGTTATTGTTGTGTGAATGAAGTGTCAAACTGTAATCCTATTGGTTATCTATAAAAGTGCTTTTCTATTTTGGGAATTTCTATAAACAGCTGTTAATTTTTATGATTAAAAGTATAGCATTAAATGCTATATATTGTTAAACAAAGTATAGCATTCAATGTAAACTGTATTGTGTTTCAATTTCCTTAACTCATGTGCATTTTTGAGAAACAAGAACTATATTATGCTACATTTGAGATTAGTCCATTTTTATGTTGTTTGATCAATTATGAAGTCTTGTTAATTATGAGATGCAATTTCTGTATGTTCACTGCTTTAATGTGCCATAAGAAACCAGTCATATATAATTGACTGATTGAGGCTTATGAGTATATTTTTGTTGTGAATGGTGTTGTGACAGTGAGGGTTATGGGGACATCTGAGATTCATTTTTGTCATATACATAGATGTTCTGAAAATATTTATATTTTGATTAGTGTTCACAAAAGTTGGAGCTTTACAAAAAAAATCTACCTTTCAAATAACTTCCTAAATTTCCACAAAAGTACCACTAAGGTTCACAAAAATATAAGATTTTTACAAGACAGTTAATGTATCTAAGATTCTAAATACATTGATTGTCTTGTAATGCATATGATGTTGTTGCTGCTTCTTGAGTGTCTTGTAGTGCATAGGATGTTGTTGCTTCTTGAGTTTGTTCTGCTGCTTCTTGAGTTTGTTCTTGAGCTTATTCTTCTTGAGTTTGTGCACCTCCATGAACTATGTCCCATGCTTGTAGCACTGCCCATATAGGTGCTTTGATTTCTCCTTCTAGGTTTCCATCAGCCTTCAATTTTTTCTTGTTTACATGTGGAAAATCATAATCATTTCCTCATTTTGCTTTTAATATCTCATTCATGACATACTGTAGTGACATCCATACATTATTTAGAGTTTTGGGATCTAACTCATAAAATGCTTCATGCACTGCATCTAGCATCTTATTAACATCCTTAGGCATTTTTTTGTGTATCAATGATTGTATACTTCTAAAGAACCCTAGTTCTAAAATGTTCAAATCAGGGCTATTAGGTGGTTTTTGAATTAAAATGAAAGTGAAACCATCTTGTTGATATACCTGCTGCCATTCTGCATCATCTTGAGTTATATGGGCCTTTGTATTATCCAGTTGTATGAATATCACTTTGTGACCTCCATCTGCTGGCCATTTTGCCTTGATTGTTGGAATGATTTGGTTGATTAACATGCTCCTTATGACTTTCTGGTTAATTGATTCAACAATCTTAGTAACAATTGTCCCCTTGTCTCTGTTTTTTGAATTCCTTTTTGCTCTCTCTGAAAGTGAATGGGAAGATATCAATCTTCGCATCAAAAGTACATTGTCCCTCTGTATTGAATCTTGGTCTAGCTATAAATACAGTGAACATGACTTTGGGTATGAACTTACTTGAACTTGCAGATCTGTATTTGTCCTTCTCACCTTGTGCTAGATATACTATGTGTGACTTCTTGCTCTGATTAAACCACTTTTCATCCAAGTGAACAAAGTCATACATTGGATAATATTGTCTATTTGTTTCTGTTGTATCCCCTTGTAGTAGCCCTAATATCCATGCCAACCTTGTCTTTTTGTTTGCATCCTTCAATCCAAGATGGAGTGGATTTGTATGTGGCTTGATAATTCCCCTTTTAATCATCCTATGACACTAGTACAAAAATGCTCATTTACCCCGTAAACAAATAGCCCGGATCATCTATATTCGGGCTAATAAGTCACAAAAATTACATTTTAATTTTGGGATTAACAAATAACCCGGATATATGGAAGGGAGTCTGGGCTAAATACTAAATTTCAATTTTTACGTTAAAATTATATAGCCCGGGCGTGTTTGTAATATGCATATCCGGGCTATATAGTTGCAATCTTATTCCGCATAGATAAATTTAGCCCGGATATACATAACCATGCAATATCCGGGCTATTTAATCCATATAAACTTGATTATTCATCACGGGTTTCAGTCAACCGGGCTAAAAAGATAAATTCTCCCTATACACAACATAATAGATCCGCCACATACTTAGCAATTTCTTTTACTTCGACCTGCGTCTTCACAAAATCGCGAGGGCTCGATCTTCCAGTGCTTGCTGCAAACTCCTAGGGCTCGATCTTCTAGGGCTCGATCGTGGTTGCTGCAAACTCCTAGGGCTCGATCTTCCAGTGCTTGTTCGTGGTCTCCTAGGGCTCGATCTTCCAGTGCTTGTTCGTGGTCTCCTAGGGCTCGATCTTCTTTAGTAAGCAATCTCCTCCTCTGCTTTTCATTATGCAACATTTTCGATTTCCTTTTTCCGACTCTGATGCTGTTTCTCGGGATTAAGCATCTAATTCTTCCTAATTTGAAGGGATTCAGGGTTTTTTACTGTGTTTTTCTTCATTTTTCTTACTCTTGTGTGCGTGATTTTGGGGAATTAAGCATAGAAAAAGGGAAAATTAGTGTTCTTAGGTGGAGTTAAATGTTTTAGACTTGTCCGACTCCGAGATTGACATCGACAGCAGCGAGGAGTTTGTCTATGCCATGTGAGACCTTGGAGCTTCTATAGACAGGATTACAAGGGCTCATTCTGATGTGGTGTATGTATGTTGTAGCCATCACTGTTTTATCACGTGCTTTGTAGTCTTAGGTGGAGTTAAATGTGATATCAGATAATACCAAAGCTGTCTGAATTTAGGATGATGGACTATATATATGTGATTTTACTTATCCACTATTGCATTTTGTGAGAATTTTTATCTCTGAATTTTGATGTGGTGATGTAGATCTTTATCTGGATATTACTACTTAGGATTCTTCTATTATTAATATGTTCATATATTAAACTAATTATATTATCTTCTATCAAGATTGTATTTTTGTGGCCCTTTTAGCAATTATAGTGATGATATTGTTCCTGCCCTTTGTACTTCTCTGATGTTTTTAAGCTTATGTCTTCCATGAAGATTCCAGATTTTTCTAGACTCTTGAGACAGATTTGTTGAGAGCAAGTGTTTTGTATTCGTGTGGCTCCATTTTAATCTATGACTGAACTTGCAAGTTCATCATTGTGAACTTATGTAAATGGAAGGGGGGAATATTTTATAGTTTCTATTAGTTGGGCTTAGAGCTATAATTATGTAAAGGAAATGTTGATGCTTAGAGCTGTAAATTCATCATTGTGAATTTATGTAAATGGAAGGGGGAAATATTTTAGAGCTGTAATTATGTAAAGGAAATATGGATGAGCGAATTGAAATTTAATTAGCATTAAAAGATATGTGTGGATCTCTACTGCTCGTAGTCATAAACATGAAACTCTAAAGCTTGAGTTTCCCTCTATATCGTAACTTAATTACATGGGCAGTCACATTGTGATTCTTCTCGGTTTCCTTTATACTATTGATTGGCAATACAGATGTTGATAGTGCAACTCTTTGAACTCCTTATTTATTTCTCTCTTTTGGAACTTCTTCTAGGCAGTTGTCTCATTTTTTTCACCAGGGTGTCTTGGGGTCTGTTTGGTGACATGCCTTTTAGATTATACGACTTCCTTATAAATTAACTTCACTAGGGGGTCTTGGGGTGTGTTTATTAACATATAGTTTAGATTTTAAGGCTTCCTTATCTTGTTAACATGTATGTATTATAAGTATATTGTACCAAACACATCTTTTGTGGCATCTTGAGGGGTCAAATAGCTCTTCTCCTGTGATTTTAGTTGCCAAAAGTGTAAAGACTATGCTTTTGGATCTAATGGGTTTTGATCTTGCTCAGTTTAAATGAAACATGTTTCTTAATAAAAAGATGTTCACCATCTATGTAGAGTTTAGATTATTTTAAGGTGGAACGTATATTCTATGTTTGATATGATTTTGGCAGGTACACACTTAATATATGGGATGTTGGAGGGAAGAAGACAATAAGATCTTACTGGCGAAACTACTTTGAGCAAACTGATGGTTTAGTGTGGGTTGTTGATAGTTTAGATCTTAGACGTCTCGATGATTGCAGATATGAGTTGGATAATCTGCTTAAGGAGGAGGTATTTCATTTTCCCAGTATGAATTTCCGTGTCTTATGTGTTTGTTAATATAATGCTATAGTTTATTATTTGTGCAGAATATGCATATGGATAAAAATAATGTATTAGCAGTTTTAACACCTCGCATCCACCTGTTGATGGTATTGACTGATAACATGCAGTGTTTTAGAAGTAGAAATGACTAGGATTTCACCCTATATATCACTCTTTTTTTTCATAGTCATTTTGTGTAATTTCCCTCTCCGATTCCTAGTTATAGGTCCTTTTTTCAGAATCTGTTATAGCCTTATAGGTCTAAAATTTGAACATGGGAATCCTATTATTTTTTTTGAACTTACTATTAACATAGTATTGCAGATTGAGTTCATATAAGGATTTCTCCTACTTTTTGTTCCCATAAAACTTCATATTATTCTTCCCCTTAGCTTCTCCTTTACAACTTATTATTTCTTTCTAAGGATTTCAGCACAAACTGAAGAAAGTTGTCCTAGAAGGGACAAGGAATATTTACAGTATGCTGGTTACTCTTTCCTGAGGGATTTCTTATCTGATCTTGTTGCAGAGGCTGTCTGGATCATTTAGATTATTCTGGTTACATTTAGATTATTCTACTGAAGAAAAAGCTATATCCCTGCGCGCAGCGCTATAACGCCGGCATGATCCAGATGGAGACGTTCAGGATCTGGGTTTGCAAGGAGTACGGGGGGAGTAAGGTTGGGAGGAAGGTATATCATTTTAAGTAAATTAGTCGGTCTTGATGCTTTTTATATTTATTTGATGGGATATCCACATGTGTAAGGTATATCATTTGGAAGCAAGATGTTAGACAATGAAATCACTCAAGACTTTGCATATTCTTAATTACATGAATGAAAATGTCTTATCTTCTTTCCCATCTTATTCCAGGAAGAGCCTGGTGGCATGGACAACGAGCTCTTATATTTGATCAAGGAAACCAGATTTCTCAGGTCTGAACAATTTAACTTGTTCATAGAGTTTTTCTAACTGGAGCAAGATGTCTTCACTTCTTCCTGTTTGATACATTGTGATTTGGTCAATTGTGAAACAGTGTGGAAGACCCAAGTATGGGGTCATGATTGTTCAAGAAATGTCGATATTGTGTGTAGTTGTATCGATTGTAGCTTAACATTTGGATGTTTCTAGTGTGGAAATTATATGCATCAGTAAAAATATGTTACAGTGTTGTAGTGGACTGGTGCTGCATCATGGACGTTTTATTTTTTTTTCTCCAAAAAATAGGACTTTTTAGCCCGGATCTTTACAGATCCGGGTTAAATGGTCCTTTTTTATTTTTGTTAATAACTACACTTTTTAGCCCGGATGTCCAAAGATCCGGGCTAAAAGGTCTATGATTATTTAGCCCGGGCGTGTTTTCTACATCCGGGCTAATTGATCTATTATCACATTAACCTGAAGCCCGGACCTATTTTGCTCTATATCCGGGCTATATTTATAAAAACGCCCGGGTTAAATAGCCCATTTTGTACTAGTGTGAACTGTGGTCTTTGAAATATTAAGCTTGGTAGCTAAGTCTCTGATGCATGATCTGTCCCCCATATTCAGTGATGTGATATCTTCAACTGAAACTTGAATTCTCTTTCTACCAGAGTTGTGAAACTTTGTAGTGACATTGTATCTCTGTCCAGCATTTTTCTGTTGTTTGGCTGTGTTCCATAATTTGCTTATGCACCTTGATGATACATTGAACTCATGTGCAACTGCCTGTATTGAACCACGTTGAAGTTGTCCCTTTGTTGCTCTATTTAGAAGCCATAACAGTATTTGCATTCGTTGTTCACTGTTGAGCATGTTCCTTGATGTCTGGTGATGACATGTTGCATGTGTTTCTGGTTGCTGATAATCTTGTTGATCTTCTTCCATGTCTCCTAGCTCATTAAGTAAAAAAAGAAGCTCATCTTCTTCCATGTCCCCCGTTGGCTCGTTAAGATCAAATTGGAACTCAAATTCTTCCATGGTATTAAAGTCTGAAGCCATCAAGAGCTGGCAGTGATGCAATTTTCTTTATTTTGTTTTCTTTTTCTAGTGTACAGGGTTTGGGTTCTTGTGTTTTCAATTATTTAAAGTTGAGGGTTAAGACATTAATGCGTGTTGATTCTTGTATTTATACTGATGAGAGAATTGATGAGGCATTTGCAGAGGGAATGTGAGTTTAAGGCACAATCTATGTGCTCAAAATACTATAATCCTATTGGTTGTCAATAAATGTAATTTTCTATCATTGTTATTTTTTGTAATTAAAAAAAAGTAACAAAATACAACATTAAATACAAATTGTACTGTATTTCAATTTCTTTAATTCTTGTGCAAAATGAAAAATAAAAACTATATTAAGGGACGAAGAGATTACCCATTTACTTTGTTGGATCTTGACTCCACATCACCAGAATTCACCCACCACCTGACACCATCAATTCATGCACCTGCCAGGCTGCCATATTGTCTCCATGATTTTCCTCTTGGGTCACCATTTCTAGTTTGTTCAGGAATGCGCCTCGTTGGAGCAAGCTCCAACACTCGTTTTTTCTCCCTTTTAATGGTGTTGCTCTGTTTGACTTGTTGGTGTACTCTCCACAGGGGTATTTATAATTCGGTCATTGTAATCTATGTTATGTTTTAATTTATTGGTTTAGAAACTAATCTCTAAAAGAGATGACTAATTCCTTTTATAAAAAAATAAATTATTACATTGATAAATTTAGCAAATATTTACATAATAACGTGCTTATATATGTTTTTAGGGTATAGAATAAATTGTTAAAGTTTAGAAGGTCAATCACCGGAAACATGTTTGTTCGCACACGTGCATAAACCCTAATACATACGCTCGTGATATTCCAACTCAAAATCAATTAATTATGGATGAAGTAGCTCATGAAGCTATATAGTTCTCTTCTTTTTATTCATGTTTTCGATATGAAGTTAATTATTTTCTCTTATCTCTACACACTTCAAGTGGCAATTGGTCTGTCTAGTTGTCAATTGACATCATGTCTTAAGATCGACAAGTCTAACCAGTGTCTTGAGGCCGATCAAATCACGCATTAAGGTCTGCTAACCCCATCAACCAGGAGTCTAACTCATATTAAAATTGGCTCTGATATCATGTTAAATTATGTGGGCCCATAGATAGGTAGCTAGACCAAGGGTCGTACACGTAGGAGCACACATTTTTATACAAGCCCGGTAAATAAGTCTAGTGTGATTTTATCATAAAACTAGTTGACAATATGAAGAGTAATCCATCAGCCTTATATACAAGGCTTGTGAGATAAATTTTTCAACACGCCTCTCAAATGCAACTGTTCTAACCCAGTTGACATTTGAACAAGATAAATAGTAAACAGATGTGTAGCTTTAGCCGAGTGTGAATAATTATAGAAAGATAGAATTGAGAAAAATAATTCCTTGCTTTTTGCATCCATTTTGGTAGAGAATATATAGAGATTACAAAAGTCTATCATTAGAAAAGATATTACGGAGTATCTTCAGGCTAAGATACAAACATGTGCAAGATAATGTTGCCAAATAATATCAGTACCGAGCCAACCAAATAAACCAGAAAAAAAATACATGATCAAACCAACTCTAATACGTACCATACTAAAATTCGATAAACCAAAACGTATTTTTCATACTTACACATATATAAAGGCCAACATATAAACTAATTAAATTTCAACCGGAACACCAATAATTAACCATAAATGGAATAGCTCATACAATTATTCAATAATTTTATTTGTATTCATACTTTCGACGCTGATTATCTTCTCTACTCTTATTTAAAGAAAAAGTTAGTGGTATATATGTACGTCATTGGCATCGGGCACCCTCGTCGATCTTTGGCGCTCCACAGTCAGTCTCGATCAAAATAGGCTGAATAATGGAAGGTGCTTCCATTAGAGCAGTTTGAGAATGTTTCATCAAACAAAACATTGTTGTGGAAGAAGGGGAAAAGCCTTACCACTTGGGATCCTGTGAGCTAATGTTGATGGATCGCGCTATTCTTGAATAGCACTGAACGCGTAGATCAACCACATTCATTCCTTTGTCTCTCTCAACCGACAAGCGAGACCCTTGTTCAAGTCGTGTCCAACCTTGGAATGATCGCGATGATTGTTTGCACGTTGTGATGTCATTCGCCCAATGGAACGAAGCCACAGCTCAACCGCCATTGGATGCCGCCTTACTCGCGCACGACACGTCACTCCATGCAAGTCACCGTTGGTTGACACGTCTCTGCTCCTTGCCAGCAATCACAAGCATGACTCGAACACTATAAATAGGCTTGAAGCTTCATCTTTTTGGAGAGACCTTTTGTTGGATTGCCCTTTTTTGGGGAGAAAACGAGAGGTCTATGTATGGTTCTCGTGTAAAGATTTGTTGAAATGTAATCGCCACTAAGATCATCGCGTTGATTATGAATAAAATGTCTTTTTTACAAGTCTCTTGTCTATCGTTTGGAAGACCGTGATCATTTTGTGGGATAGTCTATGTCATGGCGAGTCTATATTTTAAACAGCTCAAATGCACGGGAACCGCCACTGGCGCCAACCGTGGGGATGCCAAGCTCGCTTGGGGCTGCCACCGCGTTCTTCATAACGGGTGAGATCCCGCAAGCTCGCTTGGGGCTGCCACCACGTTCTTCTTAACGGGTGAGATCCCCCAAGCCCGCTTGGGGTTGCCACCGCCTTCTTTTTTACGTGTGAGATCCCCCAAGCTCACTTGGGGCTGCCACCGCATTCTTCTTAACGGGTGAGATCCCTCAAACTCGCTTGGGGTTGCCACCGCGTTCTTTTCATTTAGGGCTACCACTAAAGAAAATGTAGAAGTTCAAAAGGGTGCTTATCATTCATTTGCATATCGTACTAGTTGTTTCATGCAATAACATACATGAGGAAGAGTTAAAGAAAGTCTACAAGAAGCTAGTGGAAATCAAGGGGCATCGCGATCCTCAGGCAAGGCTGCATTGGTTGTCGCGACATTTGCATCTATGTCCATATTCTGGTCATCTCCCTCGTCAGGGTCCTCGATTGGGGGCTCGCCAAAGAGGTCCGTATAATCAGGAGTGAAGTAAACAATCCTGGAGTCAATCTCGCCGAACTTCGCCACTACCTGTCTGACTCCAATTCTTATTCCATGTTCCCAATGGGGTCCCACCTCATCATCTACCTTGATCTGATAGTCCTCCGACTTGAGATAATCGGTGACAGCGCGTTCTGCCCTAGTGCGCCACTTTTCTGCCTCAAGGTTGGAAGCATCGCGCTTTTTTAAGCTTTGTTATCTTCTTATCCTTTTCAGACGTGGTCTGCTGCAAGTCCTCAATCTTCTTCTTAAGCGACGCGTTCTCCTCCTCAAGCTTTGCCGCGTTAGCAGTAGCCTTGTCGCGTTGTGCGGCGGATTGCTCAGCTTGCTTGGTCAGTGTGGCCACCTTTGCGCGAGCTTCATTTTCTTTGCGGATTTCTTTGCATTTTGTCTCTAAGGCATTGCAGTACGATGTTGTTGCCAACATACTGAGACGAGCCTACAAAATCAAGCAAGTATAGTAAGGTTAAGAAGTAGAGTTCATATGACAAATTTCAAAGGCAGGTGGAGGATCGCGTACCATCTCCATATATTTCATAGCCTCGAACTGAAGAAATGACGGGGGCAGGGAAGTTAGTCACTCCTTCTCCTTGGTACATACGTCACTTGGAACGCCCAACTTGCACATGTCGGCCACAGAAGGCCCGGGCGCGACAAAACTGGTCTTTCTCGAGGCACAAATAAGAGCAGGGTCAGCACTACTCTCCGACTGCGATCTCTTACCCTCGCGGCTTGCTTGAGAGGCATCATCACGCTTCTTGCCACGCGCGTCTGTCTTGACCGGACCAGCTAGGGGTAGCGAAGAGGCTGTAGTCTCGCATGCAATCATTGCGTCGGAAACAAGAGCCAGTGCTTGCTCCTCTCCGGGCTGGTCATCTATTGCTCCCGCCGTTGATGGAGTCCCCGCGATCTTCTTGGCTCTCTTCAGTAGGAAGTCGGATTTCACCATCACTGAGAATGCAAAACTAGGTTAGTACAACGCGAGAAAGTAAAGAATAGGGAAAAAATGGATAATCACCTGACTCATCGTGTTCAGTCGAACGCGGTAAACTTAACCCTGCTCTCTCTAAATTCTCTTAAGTAATCAAGCGTTTGCAGTCAGAGGCATCTCCTTCATTGCGAAATTGAGCTTTGCACGCATCAATCTCCTTCTTATCTGGCTTGTTAGGACGCATGAAAGGACTCGGAAACATATTATAATTAAAGGCTGAATGAGAGGAACACCGCGCTAAGAACCATTTGTCCCTCCATTTGCCCACGTTGGAAGGCTTACAGATGATATTCAAGGTAGGAAGACTGAGGTTGCAGAAGCCCTTGTCATACTTCAAAGTGAAAAGCTTGAGCATGTGATGCACGTTGGGAGTAAGGCCAGAGTGATAGCATCGCATCGTGTATCCGTTGAGGTATCTCCACGCGTTGGGATATAGCTGAGTAGGGTTAAGGTTGAGAAGCCTTAGGAAGTCGCGGTAAAAATTAGGCAGTGGAAGGCGAAACCCAGCCTCAACGCTGGCTATGAAGACGACCATGCAATTCTCATACCGCGCCATGGAAGTTCCTCCTTTTTCAGGAAGGCAGAGCTCTGTCCCGACCGGCTAAGGAATTGATCGTGCTAAATCTTCCAAGGAGAGAGCGAGACACTTGTGGTCATTCCATAACTTCGCATGTCTTTCCCTGGATGATTCTTCATCATGGGAACCTCATCTGAAATCACCGCGGGAATAGGGGGGGGTCAGCATTCAAGCGATGGCTCGCGAAACTATCCGAACTCCGCGGTCCCTCGCCTTGGGGTTTGCTTTGAGAGACGTTTGCCACGGGAGAGTAGGAAACCACACCCTTGCCCCTCACCTTCTCAACCCGCATTACTCGCCCCTGTGAAGTAGCTTCATCTCTGGTTTGACGCGATGATTCACTCGAAGATGCGGACGCGGTCTCGGATTCGGGACTCGAGGCGGACTCATGCTCTCTATACGCGTTCTCCACTGCTCTGCCATAGGCATCACCACTCCCCGAGTTCGTTTCACTTGACATGATGAAAAGATGTGGAAGGAAGATTGCTCGCGATAAAACAAGTCCTCTGAAAAGAAGATAAAAGAATTTAGTCACAAGGAACGAAAAAGAACGCGCGCAAACAAGACAAGGCATATGAAGCTCTCCAGGAAAAGAACGCGACTAACAAGAAGTTGAAACAAGTGAAGTTATTAAAAGATCTGGAGGCGGAATTTGATGAGTCAGGCTAAAAAAAAAAGAAAAAGAAAAAGAAGAGAGGAGGAGTTTAGAATAAAGTATGACAATGAACCCCCTGTGTTTCGCAACGTGCGAGAATTCACCAGATTAAGCCATTCAACCTTTCCCTGTCCCTATTTCCACCTTCCCGGGGAACCTATACCCATTGGCGCAACCACCACCGCCATTGTTGCCCAAAAAAATCCAGAAATCGAGAAGCAAGAAGATGAAGCGGCGAGGGAGAAAAAGGGAGGGTGCAGTCATAAACAAGAGTACTAAAAAATCAAGCAAAAAGCAAGGCGCAATCGAAGTTAGAGAACAGAGAAAGCCGAATTACCTAGGCAATTTCAAGAAGAACGG
Organism: Rheum nobile; assembly: GCA_027886185.1. NCBI lineage: Eukaryota > Viridiplantae > Streptophyta > Magnoliopsida > Caryophyllales > Polygonaceae > Rheum > Rheum nobile. Next base: position 1,293,094 of record WOAB01000261.1, on the reverse strand, counting down.
TGAACAGGAAGCGTTGGCTGGCGGAGAAACGACAGAGGAAACTCAAGTGGCTCAGGAAGAGAGAGAAAGAGAAAGATGAAGTGAGGGGTTTTCCCGCCTCTGTCCTCTCTTATATATAAGGGAGTAACTAGGCCGAATTAATTAAGGCCCATTGAACAAAAGCCCAACCTGGATGAACAGAAGCGTCCTGTAGACACCTCATAAAGTGAAGTAAATGAACGCGGTATTTAAACGCGTTCTCCATGTGTTGCCTTGATAACTTCACGCGTTCATCATCAAGGCAAGGGGCTGTGATGGATCGCGCTATTCTTGAATAGCACTGAACGCGTAGTTAGACCACGTTCATTCCTATGTCTCTCTCAACCGACAAGCGATGCCCTTGTTCAAGTCGTGCCCAGCCTTGGAATGATCGCGATGATTGTTTGCACGTTGTGATGTCATTCGCCCAATGGAACGAAGCAACAGCTCAACTTCCATTGGATGCCGCCTTACTCGCGCACGACACGTCGCTCCATGCAAGTCACCGTTGGGTGACACGTCTTTGCTCCTTGCCAGCAATCACAAGCATGACTTGAACACTATATATAGGCTTGAAGCTTCATCTTTTTAGAGAGACCTTTTGTTGGATTGCCCTTTTTGCATAGAAAACAAGAGATCTGTATATGGTTCTCGTATAAAGATTTGTTGAAATATAATCGCTACTAAGATCATCGCGTTGATTATGAATAAAATGTATTTTTTACAAGTCTCTTGTCTATCGTTTGGAAGACCGCAATCATTTTGTGAGATAGTCTATGTCATGGCGAGTCTATATTTTAAACAGCTGAAATGCACGGGAACGGCCAAATGCAAATGGCTCAATTTTACCTTCAAATAGGGCTTTTGTTCGACAAATTACCATCCAAGGAAGGAGGAATGAATTTGTTGTTAGAGAGGCTAAAGGAGTCCTTGTCTTCTACGCTCTCACTTTTACCCTCTAGCAGGTATGCGTACTGATCGAGGTTTAATTAAGAGGTTTGATGTTGAGATAAATGAATAGGTTTAATTTGATGATTAAGCATGAAAAAACCAAGTTCAGAGACATCAATTAGACGTTTTAAAAGAAACTAAAACCTAGTATGCTCAAATTAGGTGATTTTACCACTACAAATGTGAAGTTTACTAGTGAAGTTAAAATTTAAAAACCATTAGCGGTTTAGTCTAAAACTGACAAGGTTATCAAACGATCGGATTTTAATAGAACTAGATTTAATTAATAGATTTGTGATCTAACTCTACCTGTGAGTTTGATAATTAACTAGTACAGTAAATCCACAAGATCCAAATTGGTTTAATCTATAGGGTCAAATTTTGGTGAGGGATCACTATTTTGTTAAACAATTTGTCTACATATAGGTTATATACTTATATGTTTTGGTTTTAGAAACTATTAGCGTATGTCCCGGGTTTGTGTAGGATCGCACGTGTTAGAAATCAAAGAAAACTGAGAGTTCAGTTCCTTAACAGCGGAATATGTAACAACACTGATTCAAGATCAGTTCCTTAGAGTGAGAACCATTGATAACCAACTATTAGACTTGTACAAATCCGGGTCCGGGCCGGGTTTTTTGTATTTTTTTGCCCGGTTGGCCGGGCCGATCAACCGGGCTGGGTTTTTTGTCCAGGCCCGCCCGGTCAACCGGGCCGGGCGGGCTGGCCCGTTCGGTAAACCGCGACCGCTGCCCTTTGTCACCGCGCTCGCGGCTTCTTCTTCTCGCCCGCTGCCCTTATAAATATAATTATATATATATTTATAATTATATATATATTTATAATTATATATATATAAAAATAAAAATATATATATAATTATATAAACAGTAACGGGTACCGGGCCTAGAGGCCCGTCCATGCCCGGCCCGTTACTGTATCGGGCTGGCCCGGCCCGACCGGGCCAATATTGCTGTTCAGGCCCGGTTCTTTAATCGGGCGGGCGGGCCGGGCCGGTCGGGCTAGCCCGGACTTGTACAGGTCTATCAACTATCCAGGATAAAACTCACTACCTCTCTTTCAAGAGGATTTCAAAGTCTACTTCTTTTATTAATGCTTCGATTACAATCAACTAGAATAGAACACACAAATTAAAGACTTAAGACACACTTAAGACTCTCTACCTAGTTCGACCTAATCAAGCACTTAAAAGAAAGAGACTTACACAGTTCTTCTCACAAGAACAAGCATGATTTCTCTTCACGATCAACTCTGGATGAATGCATTAATACGTTAATTTTTGAGAGAGTTCGATTATTCTATTTATGCAGCTCAACCATGTAGAATCAAGATCTGCAGCTGGTTGATATGCACGAATAAATAAGCAAAAAGAAATCGGAAAAGATAACATTTGTTATCAAATATTATCTTTAACGATTTTACACATTTTGTTTTCATAAAAGATATATAAGGAATCTCCTAAAAATATGGAAACGGAAATATCTTTATCTTCTCTCTCCAAAATAAAGATTTACCCTAAAGTGCCAGCCGCCACTCTAAATATCGCTTCCTAGCTAGCACGGCTCCATCGTTTTTCAGTTCCTGTGCCAGTTCCCAAAACTGACTTCTTGGTCTCTGTTCTTCTTTTCTCGAGCCTTAGTTCCCTGTTCAACTACACATATGGAAATATTAATAACAAAGTGTTTGTCGTCGTCAAAACTAGGAAAACTGAGGAATGGAACTTGGAAGGGAACCAAAGTTCCCGAAAGTTCACTTCCTAACAATTTTCCCCTTTTTGATGATGACAAACATGTAGAATCTGGCATATAAACAATATGCATGAATGGCAGTTGATATGAAATACAAAATATGAATCAAATGAAGAAGTAAGAGGAATGTGAATATTGATGAAGTTCCCCCTTAGCAAATACTACGAATTCCATAATTCCCCCTTAGAATAACAACCAAGATAATAATTCTTGTCAGCCTATTGGTCTCATTCCAAAGTTCATTCCCCATTTTGACATCATCGAAAAGATTGGTTAGAATAATCACATAGGAAACTAATAATGCAAAGTGCATAGAAGAAACTAGTTAAAACACATATTCCCATATAGTAAAGACACGAACCAAATTACATGCAAAGACCAAGATAGCATAGATATGAACATGAAAGACAAGAACATTAAAAACAAAGTGACGAAAGGGAGATGACTGTTGGGATGCTAGGAGGAGTCCTAGAAAAAGAAGGGAATCGAGGCTTCGTGTCCAGAGGAATCACATTAGACTTCACCTTCTTAGCAACAATGATCATTTCCAACGATTCTTCAGAGGAAATCTTCACTTCTTCATCTTATTTTCTTGTATGGGAACGATGCTTTGTAGTAATCCGGATTTATGACGTCTTCAGTTCCCTTGATAGAAAAAATGTTATCCACTTCTTTTCCTTTCTGTCCTTTTTCTTTCCTCTCCTTTTTTTTTACACTTTGAAGATTGCAGTAGACATCGATTCCTTTTCAGTTCCATTCCATCAATGTGCATCAACAATATGCAATAGCCGAAACATCAGTCACCGTAACTCCTTGGACACAAAGTTGAGGCTGGTTTGGGTACATTTATGTATAGGACAGGCTGAATGCACACAAGAGTACGTATCCAAATACCTCCCAGAGTGACCTACCTGAATCCTCCTTATATCACCTCTTCTTATGTCACCACGCCAGGTAAAATAATGATTCCTAAAAATCACTCTTGTTCTTTTCACTCATTTTGCCAAGGCGCCCTTTTGGGTTTTCACCAAGCCACTCATTTCATTTTTCAATAGATGGGCTCACAATATACTCACATCACTCTTGACCAATTATTACCCCATCCTAATGCTGGTCCAAGCCACCTGCTTCTTACCTAAGTCGCCCTTTCGGGTTTTCGACTTATCCCAGGATTTCAATTTTTGCCTTTTTTTAAATTTTTGGCTTTTTCAATTTTTTTATTTTTCTCCTCAACAACGTAGCAAGTATAGAACTCTCCCCCATGTTTAAACATTGTATTATCCTCAATGTAATGAAAGACAAAAAGAATAGAAGCACAGGGAAAAACAAAAAAATAACTCACAACGTCGCCGAGCTGCTTGGACACATTTGTTGTTGCTGGCGGTATACTCAGTAATGCCCAGGTCTCTAGTGTTGGGCGGGTGTCTTCATCAACTCCATAGTTTTCTCCTACCATGCAACCAAGAGGAAACCACTTTGGTGAGTAGTGGCTTTGCAAAGATGTCGGGGTTGCACGACCTTCAACGAACACATGGTGGAGCCCACATGTAATCGTGATGGGGGCTCTAGTGTTCCTCCTCCTCAGTTGTCAATTATAGGGCCATCATCGTTGCCAAATAATGTATAGGGCTAATGTCTCCTCCTTTGACAACATGATGCGCACCGTCTCTCCATGGGAAACTCTGGACAGCTGGCCTTCGGTACAACTTTTTTTTTTCCATTCTGATTCTTCTTCTTTTTTGGATTTTTTTTTGCTCCCCGTTTAAGGTTTTTTCGGGGAGTTTATTAGTGCAGGGAAAGAGAGACTTACAATGGTGTGGGAAACACCTTCTTCAATTCACATAGGTCTCCTTCCTGCAGGTTAGTCAGAAACAAAGAAAAATAAAAACAAAACACACCAAAACAAAAGCAAAAACAAAGAAAGAAAAGCAAAGAAAGAAAAACATACCTCGGGTTGCCTCCTGGACATCGCCTTAGTTATTGTCATGGCTTGACTTGGTATTCTCCCACTTAACTTGGGTTGCTCAAAGCAATTGAACTCTTGGGGTCTATATCAGGGGGATGCCTCTTTGTGTGCTCCATGTTGAGTCTTTCCCCCATGCTTGTGCACTTGTTGATGGTTGGACCGTTGTTCATATTCATGAATGCACTTGCCATCTTCAGAAATGGTCTACCCAACATCCCAGGGGCTGTATGCTTATTCTGCCCCGTATCCAGCTTATAGAAATTTGTCTTTGGAATCACGATTTCCTTCTTGTGTTTCCCTTTTGGTTTCTTTTTGATCTTCCGCAACGCCCTTAAAACTTCTATGCAGTGAGGGGTACTGTTTGCCAGTTTGAACAAAGGAGTGTTTGCCTCGCAGGTTCTGAAGGTTTCAAATGGATCCTTGTCATTCTCCACATTTCTGGTGTCCTTCAGAGCCTTGGGACAGGGTGTAGGAAGTTTCAATGAACTGAGCGGAGAAAAATTGGGACGCACATATGTGTCATATGCAGCTGCGGGAGGGTCTTGGGCACTAGGGTCTTTTCCGCGGTCGCGGCCCTCTTTACCGCGGTCACGGCATTCTTCCAGTTCCCAAAAATAATCGTCTTCAGAGAGCACAACTTGGTTCAAAACATCATCTGGAATGCCCATCTCCTCAGTGGGTGGACCGAGGTCGTAGTTTTCTTCTGCATACATCCCGCTGTATTCTACATCTGTCTCGCTGATTTGCTCTTCCCTTTCAGCTAAGGGAGCGACATGCTGCTGCTCAGTACTCTGGAGGGTCATTGAAAAGACATCCTCTCTCTGGTGCACTACTGGGTGAAATAGCTGTTTTGCCGACATCGTGGTCTCTATTCTGCTAATTTCTTGAGTCAAGTGCTCCATTTGATTCCCCAAATTCTGGAACCTGGAATCCATCTCTTGTTCATGTTGGATCATGCTTTACGTAAGAGATTGAAGTAATTCCTCAGTCGACATGTGGGAACTTGGATCGGACACTTGTAGTCTATGCTCATAGGCCGGATTGTACTGCCGTGGAGTACCCTGCTGGTAGAACAATTATGGCTTCGGGTAGAACTCCTGGTAGTCATGACCATATGGAGGGTATTGCTGGTACCCATAACTCGAATTTGGGTGATCTCTCCACCCTGGAGTGTATGAGTAGGAGTATGGGTCATATCGTGACTCTCCCCATAACTCCATTTCTATATCAAAGAAGAAAAAAAGAAATCAGTAGCACAAGTGTGGACCGTAAGATAGGTCCACTCGAAAGTTGGTAACAAACAAAACCACAAAAACAGAAAATTTTGAGTTCCCCGGCAACGGCACCAAATTTGATAGGGCTAAAGTCGTATGCCTAATCAAAGAAATCCTAATATACCTACTAAACAGAGTATAGCAAGCAAGTCAGGGTCGAACCCAAGGGAATCAGGTTATCTATTCTTGTGATTCTCAAGTCACCAACTAGGAACTAGGGGGGGTTTGTATCGGTTTCTTAGTGACCAAGTAACAAGTAAACAAGTTCGCAAGTAAAGGTTGTGAATATGGTTGGGAAAAGCGCTACACCTGACAAAGATCCACACAACAAGAGATATGGTTGATCACTGAAATCTATTAGTCTCAAGTTCTTATCTTTCCTATAGTTGTCCTTATCCCGATCTTAGGTAACTATTAGTTCTACCGGCCCTAATAGTACTTATTACCAAATCAAATCCGAAAACCTTCAAGACTCAATAAAGCAATAGCATTCAACCAAGGATTCAACAAAATACATGCAATAGAAACAACCCGTTACTATAACATGCAATTAACTCTCTCACACGATGAACACTCGCAACCCGCTTATGTAAATCGTGTTTGCTACTAGATATGCAACCCGAACCCGAAATCACAAATCCTAGCAATTAGGAAGATATCAATAGACCTAGGTAGCTACTCTAGATAAATCAACATAAACCAATAAACAATCAAACGCAAGAGAATTAATCCAACTAGATAGGAAATCGAACAAGAGTAGAAAACTCACAACCAATCAATTGAAGGCTTCAAAATGTCAAGTGCAACAATGAAAGCTTAGTTCTTCATAGGGTTTGTGAGAGAAAAACTAAGATAGGTGGCAACTAGGGTTAGAGAATGGATTCTCTCTAAAAGAGTCTTAAACTTAACTTAAATACTAAGGAAATAATAAGGAAATAAAGAAAAGAAAATAACAAACTTGGAAACAAAGTTTCAGAATTAAAATAAAAGGAAATAAAAATCTCAGAAACAGTTCCCCGTACAGGTCACCGCGGGTGCGGCAACCCCCACCGCGGGTGCGTCAACCCCCGCTGCGGGTGCGGTGGGCCTCCAGAGATTCAGATGCCAACTTCTGCTTGCTCACCGCGGGTGCGGTGGCGCCTCCATCTTCTGCGACACTTCCGTAAAAATGCCATAACGTTTTATTCCCAACTCGTATTGCGCTCATATTTTGAGGGCTTGTAGTAGACTTCAAGAGATAACTCCTAGAATTGGAATCACTCCATTTGGACATCTGAGTAGAGAGAACGAACCAATTGAATTCAATACACTGTCCTTCTACTCTTCAATGCACTTCAAACCTCTGTAAATCCCATGATTTCTTCACTTCTAGTCTTCTCTTCCGGATTACAGGATTACCATCAAATAATAATATCCAAACATCACCTAAATCATGCTAATAACCACTAGATGTCTATACAATATATCGCATATCAGGATGCCTTGCCAAGGGCACGATTTTTTGGCAATGAACAATGTAATCTCTGGATAATGTTTTCATAACAATGTAATCTCTTAGTATGTGTGGGGATGCGTTTATGATTTTTGACCATATGCATGCTATTTCAGGACAAATATAACATTTTCAGAGAACATGAACACAATGTCAGAACAAACCGTAGATGATTGTGTTTTAAAAACATGATTCAAAACATTCTAGGGTTCATATGAAGAATAATAGACTATGTAGATGATTGTGTTTATGTATTAAGTTTATAGACTAAGGTTCAAATCCTATTAACTCAAATGGTAGAGCAGATGATTGTGTTTATGTATTAAGTTTGTAGATGTAGGTTGTCAGAACGTATTGAAGGTTTACAGGTCGTGTTTTACTTTTATAGTGATTTTTTTGTCACGCAGATGATCATGTCAGGACATATACGTAGTTTTACAGGGTGTCGTAGAGTTTTACAGTTTGTTCTTGTGAGTTTTACAAAAATAAATACTCCTCTTATTGTCAATTGGTTTTAAAAACATGATTCAAAACATTCTAGGGTTCATATGAAGAATAATAGACTACGCAAATGAGTGTGTTTATGTATTAAGTTTATAGACTAAGGTTCAAATCCTATTAGCTCAAATGGTAGAGCAGATGATTGTGTTTATGTATTAAGTTTATAGACTAAGGTTCAAATCCTATTAACTCAAATGGTAGAGCAAATGGTTGTGTTTATGTTTTAAGTTTGTAGATGTAGGTTGTCAGGACGTATTGAAGGTTTACAGGTTGTGTTTTACTTTTACAGTGATTTTTTCGTCACACAGATGATCATGTCAGGACATATACGTAGTTTTACAGGGCGTCCTAGAGTTTTACAATTTGTTCTTGTGAGTTTAAAAAAAAAAAAGTAATACGAGCAACTCTTAAGCAAAGATTGAATTTATCAAGTTTATATCCCAGCCAAAAGGGAAACCCTCACAAAAAAAGGTATGGTTTAAGACTATAGAGACTTAAACCATACATCTTTTCAAGCACCCAACAACAACAGACTCAATATTTACGCGATGACGTTTACCAGCATAAACGCCTAAAAAACACCAACATGGTGACAGTTCTAAACAAAAAAAAACTAACCCATTCTCTTCCTATAATCCTTCGTCAGTCCTTCTCCTCCTATAGTATTGCTTTTTGTGTCCTATGTTGCCGCAATAAGAACACCGCCTCTTCCTAGAATAGTTCGTCTCCCACGTTGCCCTGTATCGGTTAATACGTGGCCTTCTAGAAGGACGTTTTACCTTTGGTGCATAGCATCTGATGGATGACACAGCTTCAGGAACTGACCATCGGTTTGTGGGAGGAACAAGATGCACAGTTTCCTTGTACACTTCTCTCACGCAGTCGTTCTTGAACATGGGATGGACGAGATCAGTGAGTCACACTCCTCTATCACTTGCAACCGCTATGGCATGAGCACATGAAACTTTATCAATCTGGAACATGTTACAATCACATGTACGAGCATTAAGGTTCACAGAGTATCTGATAGTTCCTTGCATAACCTCTGCTTCAAACTGGCTAAGTCTTCGAACACTCATCTTAGCTGACCTTCTGTAGTTCACTTCTACCAGCGTGGACACAGAGGGTGACAAATATTGGTCGCATTTTGAAGCCGTTTCCCTTCTTTGACAAAACCATTTAGAAATGGTCTCAAGAATCGCATCAAACAGAGCAAGAATAGGCCACTGACGCTGTGTTTTCCACAGGCCATTAAGACACTCGGCGTTGTTGCTTGTCATGATGTTAAACCTGTTCCCATGAAAATGCGCCCTCTCCCAGTTTATAACTCCAGCTTCTTTTAGATATCGACCAATATTTGGAGATGCAGCTGTTATTTCAGCAAACTGATGATTGAACTCAGCTACTATGTAAGCCTGAGCAGCTTTTTTGAATATGCCGAAGAGGTCTTGTCTACCAAACTTCCTCTTGAAGTTTTGGTATATGTGATATATGCAATATCCATGCTTGGAGAAATGATAGCTATTTCTCAGAGTCTTTCCAATGCTAACATGACGGTCAGACACGAAATACAACTCGGTATGATCAGGAACAACAACCCTCAATTCACTGAAGAAAAATGACCATGCATCATCATTCTCACTGTTAACAACGGCAACAACAAGTGGATATATTTGGCCGTTTCCATCTTGTGCCGTAGCCAGGAGAAGTATCCCCTTGAACATGGTTGTCAGGTGAGTGTCGTCAACTGATATTACCTACATACGCAAAACTATGTTGTCAATAGTTGCCCTGACAATGTAATTATCTGTTTTGAAAACAACCATATATGGCTGACTTATGATGCTTGTTTTGTTTGTCACACATGCAGTCATATAGGCTTTTGACCTGACAGTGAAATTTGTTGTCCTGACATTGACAATAATGGGACTGGATTTAAAGCCGGTGTACTAACCTTTTTCAGATGTGGCGATGCCCTTATCCATGGACCTAAAGTCCAGAAGACATAGTTGAAGCGTTGATCATCATCTCTGACTATTCTCGTGTATGTTCATGGATTAGATTTCTCTAACATGTGCATGTAAGAGTACATTGCCGTATAGCTATCCTCAGCTGTACCATGTGCCATATCCTGGGAGAAGAGCCGCGCTCGATTGGCTTTGTAGCATGGAGGCCTTTACGGACGTTTAAAAACCTGAGATGTCACGAAGTGAATCTATAAATGCATTCATATTGGCCTTTGATAAGAAAAATTGTTCAAAGGCAAGAAAAACATACTTGTGGAGTACTTTCTCGGCAATCAGCTGAGAAGTTGCTCCTTTGTGATGATTGTGGTTTACTCTCATGCCACATGTATGATCCACCACATATTGTCGCACCTTAAACAAGGACGTTTTTCGATACAATGAGCCATGACAAACGAATGTGCATTTGTCGTCAACACACTCAACATCATAATTGGACTTGTCGGACCTCTTCACACGCATCTCATAGAAATTCCATTGCCAGGGAAAAGAGTGCAGCTTTGAACTCTTCCTTAGAATTGAAGATCTGACCAACCTTCATTGTTGGATATGAGGACTTGTTTTCACTTGTTTCCTCATCTTCAACTAACATGCGTTGCATGTCCCTCTCCGCTGGATAGTACCTATTATCAATCTCTCTAAGCATGTCTTCATCAACATCAATCTCTTCTTCTTGGTCCTTCTCTGTTTGCTCCTCGTTGTATGTTCTCTCTTTGCCATTTATTTCCTCCCACACATCATCAAGACCAATAGTATTTACATCATCACCTGAAGCATACCCTAAACCATTACCATCATCAACACGATCATCACCTGATTGATAACAGCCCCCGTAATCAAAACCATCTCCTATTTCATCCTCCGAAGAATCTCCACAATTGGCATAATCAGTCATTTTCTCATTTCCTTTGTTTCTTGATGTAGCAGCTTCAATGTCCTCATCATCGCTGCTCAATGATATAATGTCTTCTAGTATCATGGGACATTTTTTCTTGTTTTTCCCCCACACTTCTTCCCTTTTTAATCTCCTTAACTCTGCTTCGTTGTCAGCTTCAATAATTTCATCGACTGACCTGACATCAGTGTCGGGTGCTCTGACTTTGTGAAAAAATGACCTGAAAAAGTCTTTACTGTCTTGGCTCTGAGTTGGTGGTGGAGTTGTTGGAGAAGGAAGAGTACGATGTTCAGCCCTTTCACTTCGAATCTCTTCCTTCTTTAAAAGCTTGGTGTACAACTCAATATTCCACTTTGATGCATTTTCTCCACAGTTGTTTAAGAACTTGAACGCATCAAGATCGTCATCATCATTTATAACGATCGATGGAAGTTCTGGTTTATTTTGATAAACGTATTGCATCTGCACAAACAACTTCTCTTCATCAAATGGATTCTTCTCAATCCATTTGTTACGCAGTGTAGCCAAGTCCATGTCAGGGGAAAGCAACATGGCTTTCACTGTTCTATCACCCTCATACAACCACCTTTTCCCTTGTTGTTTACATTCTCCACCACTGATGAACTTCACATACACTACTTTTATACCTACAAATAAAGAAGGTTTTTGAACTTCACGTATACAGAGGGGAAAATTCGAATGTTTTTCAGGAGAGTTTACTTACCCATTCAAGCTTTAATGGAGGGCGTCAGGTGTGAAAAATCTCACGTGGAGTAAATGCTAGGGTCAGGCCGCTTTGAAGTTCTTCAGGAATATTCAGGGATTGTTGTCAGGCAGAGTGAGTTACACTGGAGGGATTAAGGGGTTGAAGGAGATGATTAATTTTCTTTTGGAGGGAAACTTGCCCGCCAATTTTAATAAAGGTACAATTCTAGGTTGGGGATTTAGGCCATAGCAGGTTGATGGGATGAGGCTGCCACCGGGAGGGAGAAAGATTAAGGAGAGACTAGGGATTTCTTTTATTTTTTTTGGAGAAAATATTAGTCAACTTTTAAGGATATTTCATTAAAAAGAAAAGTTAAATTCAACCCTCAACAATAGCAAAAATACCACAAAAAGTTGCAAATAAGCCATGGGTTTTTTGCAAGTTGCTATTGGAAATCTGGTATTCTTGCAATTGTGCCATTTTATAATTTTTGAAAAGTTAAATAAGGGCACTTTTATTAAAACTTTAAAAAGTTGGGCAAAAAGTTGCAAATAAGCCAAAAACACGAGGGCCGTATGCAAATATGGAGTCTTTTTCAACCTCTGGCTTCACAGATGGAAACTTGCTTTCCATGGAAGATTTGGACACGTTTTGGCTCAGTTTTTGGCAATTGACGCTTGGGCAATGTAGGAAACACCAAATCATTCACTTACCCCTTAAAATCGCGAAGATTCATCCCCAAACAAGATCGAATTTTCAAACGAAAGGCAAGATATTATCTCGTTCGTGTAGTGTAAGAAATTGTCAAAATTGGATCCGATTCGGGATCGTTTTGGCCCAAATTTTATACCATTCTGTAGGGTTTTTAGAGATCTATCAAAGCCCTATAAGGGTGTGTTTGGATTACGCATTATAATGCCAAAAATTGACATTATAATGCCATTTTTGGCATTATAATGCCAGTTTTTGGCATTATAATGTCAAATAAAGTGTAATCCAAACACACCCTAAATAGAGCTTCACCCATGGATTAAATTTATCCAATTTAGAAGCCAAATCTCACGAACCTTAGAAATCGACCGCGGCTGTTCATCTGAAGAATTCGACCAGCACCTTGCTTCGTTGTTGCAATTGGTGTCACCCCTAGCTCCGCCAAGTCGTCCTCTTCAAAGCCCCCTCACCCCAGCCCTGGTGGCGCTCCGACGAGGGTGAATTGCCCCCTTTTTCCGACGGGTAACCACCCGCGAATTTCCGGCAAGTATTTTACCCAATTTCGGTTTTGATTAATTCTTATTTTGATTTTATTTTGTTTAATCTTGATTAATTAAGTTAATCTGGATTAATTAAAAATATGTTGGGTTAATTTAATTTATTAAGATTAAAATTTAATTAAATATATTTATTATTTATTATCTTATATTATGAATTGTTAATTATAACATTTCATTTAGATAATATGTTGGGTTATAAATTATTAGAGTTATAAATAAATTATTGGATCAATTTAATTATGTTATGATTATTCAGAATATACGACTAAATGATTTTTAGTATCGTATAAATAATCGTTCTATTGTAAAGCCTTGAAATTGATTTATTTAAAGTTAAATAAATTCAATTAGAAACCGAGACACGTATCCTTCAAATTTTGATATTGAATAAATTATCTAATTATAATTTATTTATTTTGGGTGATTTGGGTACGTCTTGTAATCGCCTTTGGAACGAAATTAAGGCAGGAAGTCAATTTGCTATTAGAAAGCAACTGCTCCCGTTACGCCGTTCGACCTTTTTCGTAACTCAAGACAAGTGGTGATTCGCTCTTGCAATATATTCCATATTTATCTTAATTGACAATGAATCAACTATGTTCATTAAGTTGGGATAAATAATATTCATAATTGTGTTTGGGAACTTGTGTGTTAAATTGATGTGAAAATGAACCGTATATATTAGGTTGTATATTTGCTATCAACAACCCTCGTATATATATGGGGTGCTAGCTAAACTTTGGTGTGGACTTGTTTGCTTAGTTAGCACGAGTATTCGTAGGAACGCTATATACCTTACGAGATTTAGGTGTTTCTTTATAACTTGACATTAAGAGGATTATTGCCCTAATACTTTTTGGTCATGACCTACCCTTATTCAAATATAAGTGGTGGTACACTTAGCTACTGCCATTATTCGGAATTCGTCCCATGATATATCTCGTATCGAGATTGGTGTGGATTAAAAGGTTTAACGTAAATGCACGTTTTGAAATTAAATAAGATAAGTGTCGTTTTGCACATAAATAATATACCTTCGGGTGAGAAGTACAACGTGGAATCCGCCGGGACTCTTGTCTAAAGTAAGTCTCATTTCCAATCTGGATTCGCGTTACGCGGTGAGGTTGGTCGAGGACCCAAATAGTCAAGTAGTCGTTTTCAAAACTTTGATGCGATAACTATAAATGTTCGTAAACAAATTAATTTAATTCCCATAAGACTCAATTTCATTGGAGTCCTTTTTTAGATCATATTTCTTATATTCAGTGAGAGTATTTTAGTTATGTATCGTCTATCGACTTTTATTCGGGAGACAATGATATTAACTGGATACAATCACATAAAACCTTTCCTTTCATACCCTTGTCCGACAATGTGATATGAGTTGCCATATAGAATCGTATTCGTATTATTGATATTCTGTTAACCTATACTCTAAGGACATTAAATTGGTTACGAATTCTGATTTTAGAAATTGAACCCTATGAAAAATTTATAAACCTTATTAAAAGTTATTAAATAATCAAATAACTTAAATTTCAATTTATAAATATGAGTTCCTAATTTATGCTCTTTAGGCCGTTAATTAGAAAATGTCTAATAATATCATTTTGTAATGGACAGACAATGCATAAATATTCAAATTGAGTTATGTTTAGAGATTTAGAGAAACCATACAAAGTAAACCTTTTTAAAAATAAATAAAAATTATAATAATATAAAAAAGAAGAAAGTAGTTTTAAAAATTATCTTAATTAATTGTTGAATTCTAGAAACTAAATCTGTCGGATATACTATTTTTCATAAGGTAAAGATTTGATGTAGCAGACAAAAAATAAAAATCATACAGGGAGAATTAAAATTCGACACTCATGCTTATTTAATTCAATTTTCCGACCTAAATTACATTTTTTTTATTAAAAAGATATGCATAAATTATACAAATCTGCGTCTCCAAGCAGCCTTGATTCCTCCGAAATATGACCTTCGCCGATCAGCCTGCTCTTTCCCTGTGCTCCTTCTGTTCTGATTCATCTGATCTCAATTATTAGCGTCTTCATCAGATTCAGGTTTCAAGGTAATGTCCTTAATTCTCCCCTCTTATTACTGCTAAATTTCATTCAAAATTTCAACTCTTTTTGTAGACTTGATGCTCGTTCAAGATTCCTGATCGCTTATCGTTTCGTGTTACTGGAATCTGAGATTTGTGGACTAAATTGGTCGTTGCTTTTAAAAATTCGTGGTTGCAATTCATTAGGATGCTGAGTGCAAGTAGCTCAGTGATATGTTGCCCATTAGATCCGAATAATTGAGATCAATCTATCAATTTGCTCATTCAAAAGTATATATTCTGATTCATTATGGTTCCAATTTGAGGGCTTTTTGCGTTTTTTTATGGTCATGCATTTTAGGGTTCTTTCTGTTTCTAGGATTCCTCTTCATCTCAATTTCTGTCTTTTTAATTTCAGGTTGTGGCCACAAATTTCAATGGCAGAAATTGTCAGGAAATTTTTTGTTGCATCGATTTTTATGTGGATTCTACTTTTAGCAGTGTTATATGGATTTCAGACTACATTGTTTCCTGGTAAGACTCTCTTCAATGCATTAGGAGCTTGTTTATTCAAATCAACTGTTTGGTTGGATGCAAAAGATTCCTATAAATATGAAAATTTGAACTAGAGCGAAAATGATGTCCTCATCAAAAGTTATCCATCCAAGGAACAAATCTATTCCTTTTTGGGTTGAATAATATCTTTAACTTGAAATGTTTATGTTGTTATATGCCTACTTGTGAAGGCTGCTAATCCCCTTGATTAGGGTAAAAGATTATTGACAATATATATATAGGTTACATAAGGGTATAAAGGTAAAACAGTAAATCATTAATCACTAATCTTTAATCTATCACCCCCCTCAAGCGAAGCGTCGGATGAACCGAAACGCAAAGCTTGGATCTAAAAAACTCAAAAAGAGGACGAGAGAGTCCCTTTGTGAACACATCGGCTAACTATAGAGACGAGGGAACATGATGAACACGCAGCTTGCCAGAAGTGACCAACTCACGAACAAAGTGATAGTCAATATCAATATGTTTGGCGCGCTTGGAAGCAATAGGGTTTTGAGCCAAGAAGATAGCGTTGTTGTTGTCACAAAGGAGAAGGGGTGCACCAGACAAAGGAATGCGGAGGTCCCGAAGCAGAAGAGACAACCAGACAACCTCAGCAGCAGAGTTAGCAAGAGCACGATACTCAGACTCAGTGCTTGAACGGGAAACCGTGGGTTGCTTCTTAGCACTCCAGGAAACAAGATTGCTGCCAAGGAACACAACGTAACCATAAGTAGAGCGACGAGTTTCCAGACAACGAGCCCAGTCCGCATCAGAGTAACCAGATACTTCAGCAGAACACGCAGAGCTGAAGGAAAGGCCATAATGAATAGTACCACGAACATAGTGGAGAATCCGTGTAACAGCAGCAAAATGATCAACCCGAGGATCCTGAAGGAACTGACTGACGGAGTTCACAGCGAAAGCAAGATCAGGCCTAGTGATGGTAAGATACTGAAGAGCACCAACCAAGGAGCGATATAATGTCGGATTCGCAAGAGGCTCACTGGTGCTACTATGCAGCTGAGACAACGGAAGGAAGGGCGTAGAGACAACGACAGCATCAGTCATGCCAGCCCGTCGAAGAATGTCACGAGCATACTTGGCCTGGCCCAAGAAAAGACCAGAAGAAGTAGAGGTCACCTCAAGACCCAGAAAGTAGTGAAGGGAGCCTAAGTCCTTAATCGAGAACTCCTTGTCAGTATGAGCAATGAACTGACGAATAATAGAGGGGTCATTTCCTGTGAGAATGATTTCATCAACATACACCAACAGATAAAGCAAGATCTTCCCATGAGAGAAAACAAACAGCGAAGTGTCAGCATTGCTACAAATAAAGCCCAGCCGAGAGAGATAGGAGCTGAATCGCTGAAACCAGGCGCGGGGGGCTTGTTTCAGCCCATAAATTGCCTTCCGCAGGCGACAAACATAATCAGGATGGAGAGGATCCTTATAACCAATAGGTTGAGCCATATAAACAGGAGAATCAAGAACACCATTTAGAAAGGCATTCTTGACATCAAGCTGATGAAGAGGCCACTTCCGCATGGTGGAACAGCAAGAACAGTCCGAACTGTGGCAGCCTTAACAACAGGGCTGAAAGTATGATCAAAATCAAATCCAGGAATCTGAGAAAAACCCTGGGCCACAAGTCGAGCTTTGTGGCGATCAACACTACCATCAGCACGATACTTGAGTCGAAAAACCCATTTCGACCCAACAATATTGGCAGTGGAAGGACGAGGAACAAGATCCCAAGTGTGCTGACTACGAAGAGCAGACATCTCCTCATCCATCGCAGCCACCCACTTCGGATCACGAAGGGCGGAGCGATAATCATGCGGTTCAGACTGAGTGAGCAATGCAGCAAGAAAGCCAGAAACATCATAATCAGAGAAATCACGGGGACGAAGAGAACCCGTACGAGAGCGAGTGGTCATAGAATGAGGTTGCACGGGCGGAGGACCGGGCAAGTCAGCGGCAGAGGAAACATCTGAAATAGACCCAGATGTTGTAGACGATGCAGGAGAGAGAACTGGAGATGCAACAATCTCAGAATCCGGCAAGGGAGCAACAGAAGCAGGCACAGTAGCGTCAGGAAGGCACAGACGACAAGGCGGCGAAGACGAAGATACAGCCACAGAGGAAGGCATAGTCACATCTGGATCAACAAAAGCAGAGACATCCGGAGAAGAGAAAACAACCGCAGAACTAGCATGAGAAGCAAACGGAAAGAATGTCTCATCAAATCGAGCATGACGAGTGACATAAACACGTCTCGTGGCAGTATCCAAAAAACGAAAGCCCTTGTACTGAGAGTTGTAACCAATGAACACACAAGGAAGACTACGAGGAGAGAGCTTGTGCGTAGCAAATGGTCGAACAAACGGATAAACTCGACAACCAAAGGGATGGAAGTTAGAGTAAGGCGGTGAACGACCAAACAAAAGGCCGAAGGGAGACTCTCCCTGGAGGACAGGCGTAGGAAGCCTGTTGATAGTGTAGACAGCAGCAGCAAAAGCATCATCCCAATGAGATAACGGCAGGTGTGAGTGAAACAACATAGAAATACCCATTTCAGTGACATGACGATGCTTACGCTCAGCACGCCCATTCTGTTCAGGCGTATAAGGACACGAGATTTGATGATGAATACCTTTAGAAGAAAAATGTGACCGAATCCGGCCATTCACAAATTCAGTGCCACCATCACTCTGAAAAACTTTAAGGCGAGCAGAGAATTGGTTCTCAACAAAAGCCTCAAATTGCAGAAAACAATAAACAAAGTCCGATTTGCGACGTAGAGGATATAGCCAAGAGAAACGCGAGAAATCATCAACAAAGATAGCATAATAAGCAAAACCATATCCAGACAAAACCGGGGAAGGACCCCATAAGTCACAATGCACCAGATCAAGAACATGCGAAGCACGTTTAGAATTCTCAACAAAAGACAATTTATGACCCTTTGCCATAACACATGGGACACATGTATATGGTTTAGGCAATAACGAAGAAACAGACAACAAGCCATGTTTGCTTAAAGTGGAAATGACACTCTGAGACGCATGTCCTAGGCGAGCATGCCAAAGCTCAAACGACGCTCGACCCTTATTCTGCTGAATAGAAGCAACAAAAGCAGCATCCCCGCGATCCAAAACATATAGACCTTTCTCATTGTGTCCTTTGCCCACGACCGCCTTGGTAACCTTGTTCTGAATGACAAACGATGAGTCAGAGAAAGTAATAAGAACACCAAGATCACGAGTTAACTTGCCAATAGAGAGCAATTTTTTGGTGATGCGAGGCACAACTAACACATCTGACAATCGTAAACAAGAAGTAAGCTGAGCATCACCAAGATGAGAGATAGAAATAGAAGCACCATTTCCGACAGAGACACGAGAAGTACCAGTATAAGGAGTGACGTGGTCTAGAGAAGAGGATGAAGACGCCATATGATTTGTAGCCCCCGAATCAATATACCAATCTGAAGACCGAGATGAAGGCTACAAGTGCAAGGAAGACTGAAAAGAATCGGCCAAGTGGGCAGATACTTGCTGTTGCGGACGAGAGGGAGACGGAACCAGCTTAAAGCAGGAAGAAGCAATATGGCCATTTTTGCCGCACCATTGGCACTGCGGGACGTCACGACGACCACCGCGTCCCTGACTGCGACCTCCACGCCGCCCGCCAGAACGGCCATCACGGCCACCAGAACGACCACCAGAGGAGCCATCACCACGTCCCGATGACTGCCAGCGACGTCCCTCATCAGAACTAGGACGGTCGGAAGCAGTAAAAGCAGCAGGGACAGTAACAGGCGGCCCTAAAGAACCAGGAGCAGAGAGAGACTGCAAAAAAGCCTCATGATTTTCGGCTTGAGCAACGACATCGACATATAACGAAGAAGGAAACTGATTCATGATGGGAGCACTGAAATCCTTATAGTCAGAACCAAGAGCACGCATGAACCACAGAACTTGATCATCATTTGTGGCAACCGAGCCCATTGAACTCAAACGATCAAAAATAGCCTTGAATTTTATATGCAACTCATGAACGGTACCTGAACGACGAAGGTTGAGAACTTGATCTCGAAGTTGCAGGATGGAGGACCGATTGCGATTCTGATAAACAGCAAAGAGCGTCTCCCATATGTGTTGCGAGGTTGAACACCCAATAACCTCAGACATAGCCTCTTTCGAAAGAGATGAGAATAGCAGACCACATAAACGTTGATCCTCAGCAACCCAATCGTCATGAGCAGCGAGCGCAACATCATAGACAGACTTGGCATCAGCAGCAGCGGTGGAGAGGGGATCGGCCGCGGCAGGAGGCGGAACAAGAGCGGGCGGGCAGACAGTGGAACCATCCAAGAAGCCAAAGAGCTGCTGAGCACGTAGAATGTGCGTCACCTGGGTCTTCCACAACATGAAGTTGGAGGCGGATAACTTAATGTTCAGCATGTGAATGAGAGTGTTGTAGGGAAGTTTTTGGTCTGCCATGATAGGGGAGGAAGGAGAAGCAGCAAGAGGGAGACGAAAGAGAAGAACGAGGAGGAAAGAATTAGGGTAACCTGACTGATACCATGTGAAGGCTGCTAATCCCCTTGATTAGGGTAAAAGATTATTGACAATATATATAGGTTACATAAGGGTATAAAGGTAAAACAGTAAATCATTAATCACTAATCTTTAATCTATCACTACTCTTAAACCGATGTTGAGAGCAAAGTAAGCTTTGTATATCCGTGCATCTTAGAAAGATCGAATATGATCTTAGTTGATTTGCTTTTGATTCTACATGGTGCGTGATGAATCCCTCTTGTGAGATTTAGGTAATTGTATAACTACTGAACCTAGGAGATGAAAAACACGAAAATCTATGGCTGTAAATGTAATACCCCTTAATTTTAGTAAGGATATTTGGGTAATTTTTCCAACCTTCGTTCAAATTAATTATTTCGCTTTCAGTGGAGTTCGGATTTTCCGTAACATCCATGATCTCCGAAATAATTCCCTGAGTGGTATAAAATACATTCGATGTATTTTCAGAACTTAGAATATTTGTTTGGATACAAACATATAATTTCCGGAGTTTAAAACTAATACCAAAGCATTCGTGTATGCTTGTGCCCCTTAAATCAAATTTGGAATTTCTTCAAATCAGCAAAGGAAGGCCGACTCAAATCATAAGCTACGTGGGCTTAATTCCATCCTCAAATATCATATTGGAAATTGGAGTAAGTCTGCAAAGAGGCTAACAGAGGCTACGTGTACTATCATCATTAGGATAAGAAATATTAGAAGCTACGTGTACTTACTTCAACCTTAAGAATTAGAATTGGCTTAAATTCTGGGGAAAGAGATCGAACAAAGCACAGGGGACCAAAATTCCATTTCTCTTCCTCTCGTCATATCTCTGTGAGCTCTCGTGAGCCGGTGCTTCCACCGCCTCTTGTGCAGCTCGGTCGTCCCCTCTGGCGAGCTCGACCCGGACCGGACCGCCGTTCACTTCGTCCTCCTCTGTTTGTGCCTCTGTCCGCTGGTGTTCTGCTGTTGTTGCAGTGTTGTTGTGCTGCGTAGCAGCTCGTGTTGCTTTTGTGGTGTTAGTTGCCGTCGTCGTCTCCGGCGACGAGGAGCTTTTCCCCGGCGAGAAGCCGAGCTGCTTCCCGGTGTTGGAGCTATTGCTCGTTGTTGATGGTGGCTGCCACTGTGGTTGAGTTGTTGCTATTTGTTGTTGACAAAGGAAGAAGGAGAAAGCTTGGTGGTGGGACCCCCTTAGCTTAATTAGCTTCTTGTTGGGCCGAGAAGCCCAATTCAATTCCATTCCAGATTTAACCCGAAATTATTCGAGCGGTATAATTTCGACTCTCTTTCATCCGTATCTGTCTTTAGGAAAATTCAATCAATATTCTTATGATTTAAGATCATAAGAATTTATTGAATTTAATTCCTTGAGTTCGTCCAGACAAATTAATTGAGATTAATTAATTTGTCACGTGCTCGATCGCGTGTGGACTCGTAATCTGTTGGAGTTATTCTGAAGCTTAGGCCATATCCTCAGAAAGGATATCATCGGTAGTCGTCTCGTCTAGATTCATCGCCGAATCTACTCCAGGCAAGTGGCGGTTCGCTCTTGCTCATCATTCCATATTTCAATTAATTATCAATTGTTTAGTTGTTAATTAATTTGGGATGATTTACTATTTTTGTTGGGAACAGTTTTGATAACTGTTTGTGATTTTAATGGATATTATAATAGGTTGTATATCTGCTAGAACAACGCTATTATATATATATATATCTAGATTGAAATATATCTATGATGCTGGCCTTGATGACTTTGATATGATTTTGGGCAGTTCTGAACTGTTTAGTTAGAACGAGTATTCACAGGAACGCTACTTGGTATCTCCTTGTGAGTACTAGTCGTTTCTTTATAACCAAGTGGATGGGATGTCCAGGCCCCAACACTTCTCTCTGGTCATGACCATGCCCTTACTCAGGGTTGGTGCACTTAGCTAGTGCCAAATCTTTTGGGATTTATTCCCTCTGATATCTCTTGTGAGGAGATCTGATATCTCTTGTGAGGAGATCCGATATCTCTTGTGAGGAGATTTAAAAGATTATAACGTGATGATCGTTTTGGAATTAAATGAGATAAGTGCCGTTGTCACACACAATTAATATACCTTGGGCGAGTAGTGCAGCTAGGCGCTAGTGCATCTAGGAAAGCTCATCTTAACTTTTAGTCGCTCGAATGCGATACTGTAATTCTGTGATTGTGTGTAATTAATTAATGTTCCCCAACATTTGTCATGTTTCCTATAAGGCCCATTTCATTTAGAGTCTTCTTTTGGGATTGATTGCTGTGAGACTCGGTCTCCAGAAACTTCTCTTGTGCATACCTCTTGTTATTCCAGTAAGAGTATGATGGTTGACTATCGTCATCGGTTATTATTCGAGAAGCGATGAGTCTAACCTAATACGACTACTTCGAACCTTCTGCTTTGTGCCCTTGCTAGTCTATTCATTTAGACTAACTAATTGTATTTGTTATCTGCATCGTCATGGTTGGTGTCGTCCGTCCATTTTGACACATCAGATAGGTTGCAGGATCCATGAAGGCTAGAACGACTATGAAGATGAACGGTGTTTTGACAATGTTTTAATCAGGCTACGATCTTTGGGCGTTGACTACTAAAGTCAATATTCTTGTAAATTATTTTAAGTCTTCCGCTGTATTGTAATAACTCTGTATTTTGTCGCATTTGGAATTGTGTTGAAATTCCGCGACTATGTTTAAATGAAAGTTATGGTAATTTTGTATCATAATTGTTCTTTATGAATTGTGTTTCAATGGTAAAGCCTGGGGTGGCTTCGGTGTGGAAACCGAGATCACTGGCGGTAATACTTTTCCAAATGGGTTACGATTTGGGGGTGTTACAGCAAAGATCTCATAACATTATGCATCTTAAAATGTTAGATGCAAAATACTACAAAAGCTTTACATGTGACTTCAACTACATGTTTATAATTTAGAAGGATTTTCTGAACTTCGATTGGCCACAATCTTGCTATGTTCTTCAGAACCTCGGTTTCATACGTATATCGCTAATAAAGGGTCGGGTTTATAATAATAGGCTTGATGCAGATGTCTTCAGAATCTCGAACGCTATTGAGTGGGTTGGTTGCCGTTGTATCCGTTAACATGGTTATAGCATACTACATATACATGGCAATGAAGGAGCCTTCAGATAAGCATGAGCCTGACCCGACATTTGTTGCTACTGCCAGAGCGAGCCTAAACCATACGGATACTGGAGAATCCGAGGGCTCAGCAGAGCTTCATGGTAAACACGAGTAGGAATTCAGTTAAATGTGTCAAAGCCAGGGAAGCACACGATTTATGTGCAAAGGAAGTACGAGGCACAAGAGCAGAAATCTATGCTTGATCATCTTGTGCTACTGCAGTTTTTATCCCTCCACTCTACTAGCTCTTAGCCTCTTAGAGCTTGGGTAGCACAGGATATATTATCGCAGTGGGTAGAATTCTAGCCAGGAAAGCTAGAATTTTTGTAAATGTTGGCTTTCAAAGTCAAGAAGGAGCTCTTGCTGAAAGCTAGAATTTTTGCGAAAGTCGTCATCTTTTTCCAATTTTGTTTCACTATGTTAAGAGTAATGGGTGAAGAAGAGCTTGGTTCAGGATGTTGTGTAGAGGGGTAATAGCTATCGGAGTAGCGGTTTAGAGTTTGGATTTGTAATTAGTGCGGGGTCTTCGCCGACTAGAGAATCGGATTTGAGTTGGTGCACTGCCAAAGGGGACCAACATCACGAGATTTGGGATGAAGCCCAAATCAGGGTCGCCAGGGGGAGTTTGGTCCAGTTGGGTTTATCCCCTTGATGATTCAAATAGTAAGAATCAATTAGTTCTTGATTTGTGCATGGAGGAGTTGATACCAAACAAGAGATCAAAATCTCGTTTGGCTCCCTCAACCTGCTTAAATTTGACAGTTTGGGATTCCCCTTGACTTAGACTGGCTTGTTCATCTTGATTAGATGAAGCAGAACATAGTATGTAGTATTTGGTATGCGAGATTGTTGGTGATTCTTCTACAACAGAGATTTGATGACCTCTTGATGTTGTGATGATGTTGTTGTTGGGTATTATTTTTGAGTTTGGGTTTGAGGTTCTTTGAGTTACGATATATGGATGTAATAAGAAGAGTTCAGATAAACATTTTCACCAAACTAATAAACAACCCTGTGACATGCCTTACCAAAGATACACTCTTTGTTCACACAAAACAACAAAAGAAAAGAGAAATTAACGTGCTAGATTTTTAGCCTCTTATAAAAGGCCATTACAAATAAAAGACATGGATTCGAACTAGAAACCTCATGGTTACGAATGTCATCGATCACTTACCACTTCAACTAGTGAGGCTTCCTATAGACGAGCAAGTCCACAATAGGATTTTTGTTGTTGTTGAAATGTCCATGATAGGATTCTCAATAGAGGAAGGACACAAATTCCTTATCTTGTTGAAGGGCACTCATTGCATCCGGTGATAAACAAACCTCTATGTCGACACTTCCATTGTCTTCTCTTGCAGGACGAAATACCACCTTCCTATCGTACTTATTTGAGCCTGTGCGTAGCGCCACCGCTTTCCCTAGCCCAAATCCAATGCCATACGGATCTTCTCTTTGTGACCCACTTATCAAAATGAAATTTCGATCCGACACTCCAGCCGGGTAAAAGATTGGAGACTTTATCCATCCAATGAATTGGTTGCGAACATATTCGTCGGTAGTGTCTTCGACCGCCTTATGAAAGATCGATGCCACCGATCCTATGCTCATTTCTAACAACTCGGAGACTTTGATAGAGTTGAAGGACGGTGCAATGAAGCTCCCAAAGTAGTTTTGTGAGAGAGGTGGCTTAACTCTCGACCGAGCATTCGCAATAAACATGCAGATACTACGTTCGTCGATGCCTATGCCACGAGAACGAACAATGGATCTCCATATTAGGGCAGAAAGCGCTTGAAACGACGAGATTTTATTCGCTCCACCGTACTCTTCATTCGCTTTCGCCTTGAGATTTTCTATGGACCCGGACGAGAAATGGAAAATGACCTCCCTAAGAGGCGGGTCATCGTCGTTGTTGAGTTTGTATCTCTTTATGAACTCGTCGGGGCGAGTATAAGGGATTTTGATGATTGGCCCGTATCCCTCCGGAAACCAACGGTCATAGTTTGGCGGCCTTGAGAGCGTTGTACCGTTTGATCGAAACATCTCGGACCAAGATGAGAAGAAGTGCCAGAAGGAAGACCCGTCCACAACAGAATGGTTTATAGAAACCCCGAAGAAGACGCCATCGACCAACTCCGTTATCTGGACTACTAGCAAGGGCTCATCATGACCATCATAGTTGGTGGGGATTTTACCGAGTTGAAAGAGTGATTGAACTATGTTTGTTGGTACGTAAGTTGGTGAAACGATGTCGTTTACGGTCACATGATCTAAAATAGCATGAATAAACTTAGCTCCGGGGCCTTTGTTACAGTCTATAAAGATGAGAGACTCGTGTTTGTCCTCGTCTATTTCCGTCACAAATTGGCCTGCACGTACAACGTGAATTTGTATAAGTGATTTTTCCTATGACGATATTGAAAACTAATATACAAAAAAGTGTTAATTACGTCTTAAGTCCTATAACTTCGCAATATTTTTGTCAAATATTACATCTTAAGTCCTATAACTACATAAATTGGGCTTAGGTATTGAACCTAACGTGCATGTATGCTTCTACGTGCACACCCTAATTTATCGGTCCACGTACTTTTACATATTTCTGCTAATTTTTCCAATCAAATGTAATATTACATTATATTTCCTAGGGCCTTGCACTTTTTGTGTTTAAACTGCCCATAAAACTAAAGTAAAATTAAAAAATTATACATTATACGTACGGAGTGAGAAAAAGACAGCTTTAACCATTCAATTGTCATTTATAGGTGAAAGTTTGATCAAATTTAACAGTAAACTCTATTATACTAACCCCTACTAAAAAGTTAATTCCCTGGAATCAAACCTGCTAAGGGGTAGAAGTGAACAAGTGTAGAAGACAACGAGTGCTTGAGCCTCTCTAAGAAAGATTCCATGTTTCCGACGCCGTCGTCCTTCGACGGAAGCTTCGGGAACAGAAGGCCAATTTGGAGGTGGCACTGCGACAATTGCGTTAGCTCCAAGGACCCCAAGTAGAAAGGCTTCTTTGATTCTTCAACCATCTCATTTGGTTTGATGAAACATTCTGAAATTGCTCTAACATTGGAAGCACCTGCCATTTCAATCTGATCAAGCTTAATTTGATTGGTGATCCGATCCGAGTGTTTCAAGACTAGTTTATATATTGAGGCAAATTAATCAGGTTATGGCCGGAGATCGAAGTTGGTATATAAGCTTAATTTTATAGTATACAATAGGAATGATCCACCTTATAAATTAATAGGAGTAGGTGAACCATACCCATAAAAATTTAAGGAAAACGTGAGTGGAGAAGTTAGAATAAACAGTATTCTATATGGAGTATGCACCAACCTAGCACGTGCTCTCGTACGTGACGCGTTGTAAAGTTATTGGCTACATTAGTGAATATTTGAGTTTGGTAAATCAAGTGTATATCTATATGTGCACTAAACTAACAAACCATTTTCATAGATAAAACTATCAAACTAACAAACCAACATAAACATAAATAACACAAATTATTCCATAAGACAAATTCTAGATTTAGAGGGTTTTTCGGTCATTGAGCGGATATTATATAGATCTTACAAAGATAAGAATCTCATAATGTTGCTTAACTAATTTAAAAGATAAAACATACTATGAAACAAAAGATGTGTCAAGTGTCAACGGAGGTTGCGAACAAATTTAAAAAGGCAAAAGAATGGTACGATCGAATCCGTATAATTCCCATAATAAAATTCGTTGGAAAAAAACAACTCTTATGCATTAAGTTATACCATTTTATGCATCAAAGTCTATTGAAAAGTGCACAATAATATATTGAATTATGCACCCCGAATTTTATTGAATTGTGCACTTTTATTTTATTTAGCAGTACAAACACATTAAACCTTCTTTGTACACAAAAAACATAAAATGTGGTGCACAATTATTTAAAAGGTGATGCACAATTATTTATGACATGGTGCATCAAAATTTTATTGAATTGTGCACTTGTAAATTTAATTAAATACAATAGTAGTGCACAAACACATGATCTGTTGTGGAAAATTATTTGTAACGTGATGCAAAATTATTTGTAACGTGATGCACAATTATTTGTAACGTGGTGCACATCTATTTATGACATGGTGCACAACAATCTCAATGCACATCTACCTGTAATCATATTTGACATTCTTAGATCATTTTGACCAATCAAAGCAAATGGACCACAAAATGGACTATACTAATGGAGTAGATGATCTTTAGGGTCATCTCAATGCACAAACACATAACCATCTCAGTGCACAAACACATGAACTATGGTACACAATTATTTGTAGCGTGGTGCACATTTATTTATGACATGGTGCACAACCATCTCAGTGCATAATTGTTTTTAAAATGATGCACATTCCATCTCAGTGCACAAACACATGAATCGTGGTGCACAATTATTTGTAACGTGGTACACATTTATTTTATGACATGTTGCACAACCATCTCACTTCACAAATATTTTGTAAAATGGTGTATATTTCATCTCAATGCACAATTATTTATAATATGGTGTACAATTATCTTTATTAACTTCTAATTGTAAAATGATGCACAATTATTAGTAACATGATGCACAATTATTAGTAACATGGTACATATCAACGTCGATCAACGATGGTCAACGCAGGAGTTCATGTGGGTTAATGTGAGAGACCAATTGTGCACCGATGCAATGCATAATTTTGCACCAAAATACATATGCACCTGTTTGACTATAGTTGTGTATCAACTTGCACATGGTTGTACATCTCATCCCTTTTGTACACCATAATATACGGGCTTGTGCACTCCTTGTACGCAAGTTCACACAGACACGTGTGTTTGCACCAGATTAGAATCCTGCCAAACATATTTATTTTGAATAAAATACTTATAACAAGAAATGATATTATAATGATATTTCCAAACAAACCCTAGATTGATTGCACGGAGAAATGTTTGCCTTCTTCTACATGTGATGAGGTGGCCAGAGCCATATGAGAATTAAACATATACCCGTGTTCCCAACAACCCTGGCCCACATCAATGAGAAAGCTCTCCCTTACCGGAAAAAACAACAACATCAATGGCATTGGCAGTTCTAGTAATTTCACTGCAATCCACGGGCAACCCCACAATCTCTAAGTCTAAAGTACTCTATCCATCATCCTCTCTTTTTATATATCATGAATTATTTTACCATGATTTGTATGCTAAAACGTCCTCTGCGCAGATCAATAGTTGAGGATGGATTCGGCTTGCGTTAGAGCGATTTCGGAATGCTTCATCAATCTCTAAGTACTCTATTCCCATTGTCTCTATGCTACATTCAACAAAGCCTTGCATTCGACAAGCTTCCGTAAAAGGAAGATGGAGGCGTACGTGGATTTGTTCTTAGAGAGGCTGAACAAGTCACTTGCTTCTACTCTTGCCCACTTCTACCCTCTAGCAAGTTTGCATTCTTATAGTAACGAGTCTTTATAAAGATTTTCTCTTACTTATAATGTATTTTTTTTTATTGAAAAGTAGTTTTGAAATTTTGAAATTTAAATGATATGGAAAAGCGTGACAGGGAGAAAAACAATTTTTTTTTTAAAAAAAAGTCTTTATAAGAGTGGAATTTTCAAATAGAAGATTATCGAGGTTGGATTTTTTGGGTCAAATAAGAGTGGAATTTTTTTATGATTAGAGTTTAAATCATTTTTTGTTATAATGGTTCAAGTGTTAATTTCTTGCTATTAATGTGTTGCTAAGCCAAGTATATAAGGTCGGTGCGATTTCATTCTAAGATCAATGGATAATAGAAAGAGTTTTCACCAACTTTATATAATAGATTTTTATGTTCACTCATTTTCGATGTAGGATGATCTGATATTTCAAGAGTACAAGATCTAAACAATGATGTGGTAGAACGAGAGCAAAAGTAGAAAAAAATAAGTAGGTTAAGATCGTATGGTAGCTAGGATCTTTGATATTGGTGGCATTATTAGGTATGTGTTAAATGTAGTAGATATAGCCATATAGGCCTGGCTTTTCTTTTCTTTTGGTCAAAATAGGCCTAGCTTTTCTGCATGATAATACATGCAATGTTATTGTACGTACAGGGAAACTTGTGACAGAAGTAGATGATGACCACCACAATTCCTTCATCTACATAGATTGCAATAAAGGTCCCGGAGCTAAGTTCATTCATGCTGCCTTAGATGATGTCACTATAAACAACATAGTATCTGCTACCAGTGGCGGATCTAAAACATCTCATAAGGAGGCTCAAAGTCTTATAAAAAACTTTAAAATAATTAGTTGAGGCTTACAAAAATAGCGACATAA
Source organism: Rheum nobile (assembly GCA_027886185.1). Classification (NCBI taxonomy): domain Eukaryota; kingdom Viridiplantae; phylum Streptophyta; class Magnoliopsida; order Caryophyllales; family Polygonaceae; genus Rheum; species Rheum nobile. Next base: position 1,263,508 of record WOAB01000261.1, on the reverse strand, counting down.
GAAGTTCATTACAACAAGTTGTCGCTTACGACTCTTCAACCACTCAACTTGAAAACACCTCGAAGTCTTACCAAATTTACTTCATTTAAAATCATAAGAGATTGGTTGATCGACATGGACCTTTAACCACGTACTCTCTCCTAACATCATCTCTAAACCGAGGATCATATTCGTTGATTGGTTTTCGCAATGTCGTATCACTAACAATATCCTATTCACATATTGTCTCCATTCTAGCTCTTTTGAGACTAGATCCACCCACATTGTTATCAATATTTTGGGATTCACTCGATCCACCCAAATTCATATCAACTTGAGGCTCACTCGGTCCACCCACATTCATATCAATTCGAGGCTCATTCGATCCACCCACATTTGTATCAATTTGAGGCTCTCTATCCACATTCATATCAACTTGAGACTAATTTAATCCACCCACATTCGTAGTCGAAATTGTCGTCATCTTAGTCCGAATAATATACTTATCCATTTCCCTAAACATAAACAATTCAATTTAAACATCAATTAAAATATTAAGTATTCAACCAATGGTCCAATGTTTAACATTTCAATCAATTCCCAACAAAAATAACTATAAACATACATTTCAAACTAGTATCCAAAATTATTATAGATTCTTTAACTAATTAACTTATTAATGTAAACTATGTAATCTTTAAGCAAGAATAGATATAATTCATACAATTTTTCACTTTTACTTAAACCCTAAATTAAAACAAGTAAAACTCACCAAATTTGGATCGGACTAAATGAGAGGCGGTGGGTGGCGGACGGGTTGACGGTGGCTGGTGGCGCCAGGCGGCGTCCGAAAAGCCGGAATTTCGCCGGAGAGTCGGAGCCGAGGTCGGTGCGGCGTACTACAGTGTTGCGTGTTGGACAGTTGGACCACTGCTGCTGCTTCTTTTTGTTTGAAAAAGATGAAGTGCTGTAGCTTTTAGATTTTGGAAGCTTTGCAGTAATGGGCAAAATGTCAAACCTTTTCTCATTTTTTTTAATTAAATAAAAAGGGGCAACTATTTAAAATTTTAACAAAACGACGTCGTTTTGACAATTAAAAAAAATAAAAACCAACCCAAAATGGGTCTTCTTCTTCGCGGGGGGGCTGGTTTTTCCAGATCTATGCTGCTCTTCAATGGCGCCGGCCGCCGGGGGGACCTCAACGCCGGTCCGGTAGTCTTCTCGCTGGAGGACGTAAGTGGGGGCGGCCGCCCCCTAGCCCCCCCCCCCCCCCCCCCCCCCCCGTAGATCCGCCTCTGTCCGCTACCAATGTACCAACTATAGTCCGATTGTTCTTTGAACTCGGCCGAGTATGTACCAACTACGACGGTCATGAACAGTTGTTATCGATTCAAGTGACCGAGTTGCTAGACAGACTCTTCCTTGGGGTTTCCATAAACCATTGTGTCACCGACGGTACTATCTTTTGGCATTTCCTCTCATCATGGTCAAAGATCTTCCAATCGAACAACACATAGATTTCCAAGTCACCTGTTGGGGTCACATGTAAATCCCACATTTCCAATGTGGGGGTTCAAAGCCTAGTATATAAGTACATGGGTTATTCCTCTTATTACCAATTGGTTTTAGAATGCAACCCATTGGAGTTATGTGTTGGGCTTGGTGGTTGTGTCCCAATAGGATTTCTCCTCCCAACAAGTGGTATCAAAGCCGATGGTTCGGCATGGGCCAGTTGCACTAGGTAGAGACAGACATCACGGTGCACACCCGACGGGCTAGCCTTTGACCCGTTGCGTGGTGGTCTCAATTCCAAGAGTGAGCATGCGATGTAAATGTGCAAGTCAAAGGATAACTCTTGGTGCTTTAGGTGCATGGTGGCCCGGTTTGTGATGGATTCACAAGTGAGGGGGAGATTGTTGGGGTCACATGTGAATCCCACATTGGAAATGTGGAGGTTCAAGACCTAGTATATAAGTACATGGGTTACTCTTCTTATTAACAATTGGTTTTAGAATTGAACCCCATTGGGCTTATGTGTTGGGCTTGGTGGTTGTTGCCCAACATGATTTCTTCCCCCAACACCACCGCTTTTCGATTATTGGTTTCCGGAAGGTCATGGGCCTATCATCAAACTTCCCTACACTCAACCCGACGAGTTCATAACGAGGTACAAGATGGAGAATGATGATCTGCTTGAGGAAGTGACGTTGCATTTCTCGGCGGAATCAATCTTAGCCCTCAAGGAAAAAGCTAATGAAGAGTCTGAGGCGATCACCAACAAAATCTCACCAATTCAAGACCTATCAACTTTTTTGTGGTGAGCCATAGCTCGTGCATGTATGTCACAAAGCGGTGCAAAATGTGCTTTGATTATGATGGCGAATGGTGGGTCAAGACTACGCCCACCTCTACCACCACACTACTTTGGGAATTTCGTCCATCATATCATAAGATCTATGAGAGTTGAGGAGTTGGTGGGGAGGAGTTTAGGATTTGTAGCGTTATTGTTGCACCATGGTGTTGAGGAGCTAACCGATCAAGTGTTGCGCGACGAGTTTGTTAAGTGGATAAGATCTCCTTTCGTTCCGAGAGACAGGAAGCTGGACTCAAATTCGGTGCTTGTCGTTGGTGTTCCAAGAGCGGATTTGAGTAGCATCGAATTCGGGCTGGTGGGGAAGGCGGTGACGATTCGATCGGGTTCGAATAAGTATAATGGGAGGGTGATATTACGCTCCAGGAGACAAGGAAGAGGAAGCATAAGCCTGGAGGTTTGCCTATCACCGGATAGAATGAAAAGTTTTGAACAAGACCCTGAATTAATGACTTACCTTTGATCATTTTTACCGCCAAATTTAGCCCTTTTAAATCATATCTGTGGTACCCGAGGCGGGGAGGCTGATGGTCGTGCTTCTATTGCCTTTTCTTTTCAGTTAAGCTAGTTGTCATATATTGTACAAACCGCCTTGGCTATTTCTAGTTTGTTATTTGACAATGTAAGAGCTCTAGCTACGCCCCATTTTAGTTTCTATCCAGCCTCTTTTAATTCGATCAATAAATAGCGGAGAATGATGCTTCTCTTTTTAAAAAAATTATTAATTATATGGCATTTATAAGAAGACTTGTGTAATCTAAGTATTTATTGATGTTATTTGTTAGTAATTGTACGTGATGGCACACAAACGTACACAAAGATGGGACACAAGTCATGTGCAAGCTCGACCTTGTAGTGATTAATCAAGATTGGCTTGATGATTTTCGAGGCTCCTCTACGCACTTTGTTTTTTTTTTTTGGTAGAAAGAGAGACGGTACTTTGTTTTTTATTGTTTTTTTTTTGTAGAAAGAGAGGAATTTTTTTTCCAAACTAGACGCTTTATATAAACTTAAACATAACTTATTCTGAAAATAGGTTGGATGGTGAAGGTTTGGGATAAGTCGCTATTTTGGACAACGACTTATTTATAAACAATCTTCTTCAAGAACGACAACTTAGGCCGAAGCTAGATCGTTAATTAAAAAATTAAAAAAGTCACGAGTCGTACATGATACAACCACTCATTACTTTTTTATTTTTTCCAACTTACCGCTTTAATTTCATAGAAGAAATAAAATTAAGAAAAAATAAGTCATTCTACAGACCGACTAAAACGAAGATAGACGACGAGTAGAACAACGATTCTCTTTTTTTGAAAAAAAATGATTGCTACTGTGAATTATTGCAATACTGGCAATCCATGAATATATAAGAGAATATGTTCAGAAATATTGCAGCGAAGAGATGGATTTGACTTGTAGTGAAGAAGGCAAAAGAGAGTCGCTGGATTGTGGGGCGACTTAGTTGAACAGAGTCGCCGGAGTGTACGGAGACTTAGTTGAAGAGAGTCGCCCCTCTGCTCAACGTTTTACATTGTTAATTAAAAAAATCAAAGTTTACATGTCTTCAACGCGGTCCTTCCATGCATTTATATCTCCATCCCCTCCTCACCAACCTCAATTAAACCTCTCCTTCCTCTCCTCAGTCAAACCCTTCCCTCTTCTCAGTTAATCTTTTTTTTCTCTCCTCAGTTAAACCTCTTTTTCCTCTCTTCACAAGCCTTTCATAGAGCGTGCACTTCCTCTCCTCAGTCAAACCTCTTCTTCCTCTCCTCAGTCAAACCCTATTTCGGCGAGTTTCAAGGAGTCATCGACGGCGACGTTCAAACAAGCAACCAACGAGCCTTAAGGAGCCACAAGTCCCACGCCGACGTAGCCTCTCCTTCACCTGGTTAGTCTCCTCCAGCGAGCCTCAAGGATCCACAACCACCGCCGACGTCGACGTTGCCTCTCCTTCACCTGGTTAGTCTTCGTCGACGAACTGAAAATGCATGCAATGTTGCCCGATCCTTTTTTGTTGTCAAATTTTATAGATTTGAATGTGTATTGCTACTGAGGTTGTGAATCACCCGTCTATTTTTTTTTGGCCGAACCATGAGTGTTTTGAAGATGTGAATCATGTTATTTATTTATTAGAAATTAGAGATATTATCAGCATTATGTTTTATTGTAGATATTGTTTATTTTTTTAGAATATATTGTATATATTTTTTGAGAAATTTGCGGCGAACCACCCGTTATATACGCGTTTTTGCGACAAACCACCTGTTCTATTCGAAATTATTTTAAACCACCCGTTACTTACATTCTGTTAGCGAATCGCCACCCACATGCCTCTGCCGTCCAAATTTCTGTCAAAATGGGTGAAATGACCCTTTTACCCCTCGTATTTCTCCAAATTTACCGGTTTTGTCCAACTTTTAATAACATTAATCTGAACCCGACCGAACCTGATTTTAATTAATTAAACCAAACCGGCTAAAATGATAACAAACCCATCTAAGGGTTTTCCGATCTTCAAGTCGTCGAGGTTTTCCGGTACAAGATCAGACGATCGGAGGGATGCGACAGCGTTGGTTGGAAAGAGTAAGTCATGGTTCTAGATGTTTTTCTGGCCGCGTAGGTTGAAGAGAGAGAAGATCTCGGTGGATGTGGAGGAAGAGGAGGCGGTTGATTTGCAAATTAGGAAGATTACGAGGTCTAGGTCGGTTGCGGCTCCGAATGTCTCTTCCTCCTCCGGCGGCATGGTAGCGGATATTGTCCCTGAAAGTCTTCCCAAGAACAAACCGATTAGTCCACAAACCTAAGTTGAGTTCCCCAAGATTGGCACAAGCAGCAATCAGTGAGATGATGGTCACATGATCAGGCTCAATCCCACTTATCTGCATCTCTCGAAACCAATGTAGAGCTTCCTTATAAAGACCCTGTTGTAGAAGGATGTCTTGTTGATCAATCTTCGGTTGTCTCGGATATGAATTGAATCGTGTTTTGAACACTTTCCAAAACCAATATTTCGACCATTTACTTGTTGCCTCGGGTTTCACGAAATTCGATTTGGGATAAGACAATCATACCTCTAATGATTCAGGCAAGATCAAAAGAGAACACTTGAAGTTTTCGGTTTTGTTCGATTTGAGAGATCGTAATTTCTCGTATATGCAAGACTTGCCCCCAACCCGCCCTTAAATAGAGCATCAGATTTTAGGCAGTTAGATGTCGGTTTAGGAGGTTAAAACCAGTTATGGCGGTTAAGTTAGGTAAAAAGCCGCCAAAAACCGCCAAAACTCACTCCCCGGCAAGGCGCACGGTTTGTGACAAACCATGCCCCAAACCGTGCCTTTCTTCAGAATGCCCAAAACTCGCCATAAAGCAAGTTCTGGCACACCGCATAGTTTATGACAAACCGTGCCATAAACCGTGTGGCTTTACAGAGACCAATTCTGGCTTCTGTTCTGTTGGCACGGTTGTGGCCCATGGTGCACGGTTTGTCACAAACCGTGCACGTCCTTAGGACCCCGGAAATCACCCTCTCGGTGTCCGCCTCTTGAACCCCGACACGTTTCGTAACTCCGAGTCCGAAACCACGCACACGAGTGTGCATTCCACACCCCCGAAACTCGTTATGCGCCGAACGAACTCCTTTAGTCTTGAGCGAATCCCGACTACACGAAATGGCCGATGACACTAAAATCACCAACATTCCTCCCCCATTTTAGTGTAATCCTTGATTCACTTAACATACATACATCAAACACAAACTCATGCATAAATGAAAATGTCTTTAGGATTGAATTTCCACATTAGTGCAATACACATTCCAAATAATTGAGAATCAGGGTGTCCAAAGGATTGAACCCTTCAACTCATTTGACTACCTGAAGATACAAACACACACAAGTTTCTACACTACTCCAAGTGCAAACTCTACACTATTTTAGCCATGTTTCCTTATCCATTCATGAACGTGTACAAAGCCAAACCCGGGCTAGTTTGAAGCGGCACCACTTCTTGCTCGTATAGGTGGATTCTTTTAATCATGCACATGCAAATGCATTTTGCAAAAGATCCATTAAGAAGATAAACTTCAACCTAACTTTACTTGCATGTCTGAGCACATACCTAGGGATGTATCATGATCATGTGTTCCAAACTCTAAGTGTAGGCTTTCCACATTGAATTCAGCCTCCAACGTCATATTAGAGGGGAATTGGGTATCCTACCATTAGAGATTTTACATGGGCTTTAAACCCATCCCGATAGACGACTTGATCACCAAGTCCCTAGCTAACCCCTTTGTCAAGTGGTCTGCCAAATTTTGTTGAGACCGAACAAACTCAATAGTAATCACCCCATGAGTGATCAACTCACGTACCGCGCTATGTCTAACGCTCAGGTGTCGTGACTTACCATTATACACTTGGATATAAGCCTTAGCCAAAGTAGCTTGACTATCACAATGGATAGATATGGGTGAAACCCAGTTTCGGCCATAAAGGAATCTCGTAGACTAAGTTCCTTAGCCATTCCGCCTCTCTACCGGCAGCGGCCAATGCTACGAATTCCCATTCCATAGTCGAACTTGTAATGCAAGTTTGCTTCTTAGAAGCCCATGAAATGGCACCTCCCCCAAGCAAGAATACCCAACCACTAGTAGAAGAATGATCTTTTATATTAGTGATCCAACTCGCATCCGAATACCCTTCTAGAACCGAAGGAAATCCGACATATGACAAACCATAATTCATGGTTCCCTTTAAGTATTTGAGTACCCGCCGTATTGCTTGCCAATGATGAGTACTAGGATTACTAGTGTATCTACTCAACTTGCCTACCACATAAGCAATATCCGGCCTTGTGCTCGTCATGGCATACATTAACCAACCAATCACTTGTGAGTACTCGAGTTGTGATACCGCTTTACCCGAATTGGGCATAAGCTTCATACTCAGATCCATAGGAGTGCTAACCGGAGAACAAGTCTCACAATTGAACTTCTTAAGCACTTTCTCAATGTAATGAGATTGTGACAAAGAGCGTCCCTTATTCTCACGTTTGATCCTAATACCAAGGATCACATCCGCCTCTCCCATGTCTCTTTTGGCAAAGCTTGATGACAAAAAGGCCTTTGTAAGGTCCACTTGTTTTTTATCTGTACCAAAGATCAACATGTCATCAACATACAAGCAAATAATTACTCCATTACCGGATTTATCAAACTTGTTGTATACTGATAAGCACTACTTTGTGGGGCTTAACTAAGAGTTATTAGAGGGTTTTATTGGTGCCATTCGGGTAGATTTAGACACATTCATGTGTATGGCGTTTGGGGGCGAAGTTTGGTGTTTTTGGAAGTGTTTGAGCTATCTTGGATAACATAGGAGACACTGAGGAAGGAAGCCACCAAGAGAAGACGCCAAGGAAGTGAAGAGGAGAGGTTAGGAGGCGAAGCCAAGGAGTAAAGGCCGAGCATTAACCGCGACCGCGGGCAAGCGTGTCGCGATCGCGGTCCCTCGGGGCAAGTCAATAATTATCTGCAGGCGCGGAGAAGTGTGAAGAGCGCGGAGCCACAAGGGGCCGCGATCGCGGTCCATGGGCCGCGATCGAGGGTCATCAACGCAGGAAGTTCGGACTTTTCCCGAATCTATCTTTTCTGTTTTCTTTTCTTATTTTCTCATTTTATTCTGTTTCTTTTCTTATTGGGCTAGGTCATTTGTTAGAAGCCCTATATATACTCTCTTTAGCATTAGGTTTGAGAGTTCGCCATTCTAGAGTTTCATTTCATCGTTGCCACTTTTCATACTTTTGAAGTTCATCATGTTTATGAGGAGCTAAGCCTCTTTTGCTTAGTCCGGTAATGGAAGCATAAGTTTATTCATATGGTTGTGAGGTTTTGTTCCTATCTATCTTATCCTATTGAGTTATATCTTTTCTCTTGCGCAAATTCTTATTTGGATGTTTGTTGGTTTATCTAGATTGATCACCTAGGTTTATTGCTTTCATTCATATTGCTAATACTAGGGAACTGTTGGGCTAACGCTCTAGTTCGAGTAGCGAGCATAGATTATATCTGCCACTGTGGAATTTATCTATGTAGAGAATTGATTACATGTTGAATGCTTCGGGTTGAGGTGTTATGTGTATCCTGGTTAATTCTTATATGCATTGCTGCCTTTGGATTGAATCACTAGTGGTGCTAGGGTTATTCATTGGTAAGGGTTCTTAGGTTTGGTTGATCTTTGAATCTACCCAAGATCAGGACAGGAATAACCGAATAGGAAGATAGGACATAATCAAGGAACAACCGTTGGATGACTTCATTACTTGGCTAAGTGTTTTCTCTCTTTGATATTTCATTCATCTACTTTGATGTGTTTGATTTGATTGTGACCAACCAACTTACAAACCCCCCCCCCCCCCCCTTTTAGTGACTTGCATGCAACCACCATTAGTTTCGCTCCTTCCCCGTGGGATCGACCCTTACTTATTGACTATACTAGTTTATTTGTGAGGTTTTATATTTGACAGCTACGAACGACATCACGTCATATACACACTTGTTCGACTGATTTAACTCGAATCCGCTCGACAAGACAACCTCATCAAACTTTTGATGCCACTGCTTTAGCCCATACAATGACTTTACCAACTTATACACCTTATGCTCATTACCAGGCATAATAAACCCTTCAGGTTGCTTCATGTACATCTCCTCCTCCAAATCACCATTCAAGAATGCCGTTTTGACATCCATTTGGTGAATCACAAGATCGTTAATAGCCGCCAAGGAAATCAATAACCTAATGGTGGAGATCCGAGCAACCGGAGCATAGGTATCAAAATAATCAATACCTTCCCTTTGTCTAAAGCCTTGGATAACCAATCGGGCCTTAAACTTATCGATAGTACCATCGACTTTCATCTTTTTCTTGAAGATCCACTTGCAGCCCAAAGGCTTGCAACCCGGTGGGAGATCCGATAAAACCCACGTGTTGTTTCCCATGATGGAATCCATCTCATCATTTATTGCTTCTTTCCAGAAAGCAACATCTTGAGACCTCATTGCCTCACCAAAAGTCCTAGGATCCTCATCAATATGATAACAATATGAATATTAGAACCCAACTTCATCTCTAGATCCTCCCTCGCTTGCTCCTACGGAGCATAGGTGACTCATTAGAAGGCACGACCGAACCGTCTCCTTCTTTAGTTCCACTTGTACTAGGAACCAAATCCTTTGGTCTAGGTATGGACGAGAATCGATTCTCATCAAATATTACATCTCTCGACTCAATCACGGTGTTAACCGAAATAGAATCATTAGGCTCTATCACATAGAACCTATAAGCCTTGGAATGCTCAGCATACCCAATAAAGATGCAATCAATACCTCTTTCCCTCAAGGTATTAATCTTGGGCTGGGGTAGTCTAACGACCACCCTACATCCCCAAACTCGAAGATAATTCAAGCTTGGTTTCTTTTTGTACCAAAGTTCATAAGGGGTGACCTTGTTCCTTTTGTTAGGAACCCTATTTAATAAATAGCAAGCCGTTAACATGGCTTCACCCCAAAATCCGTCACTCAATCCCGAGTAGGATAACATGGAATTAACCATCTCTTTTAGGACTCTATTCTTCCTCTCTGACACACCATTTTATTGTGTCGTGTAGGGAGCCGTAGTCTCATGAATAATGCCTACGGACTGGAAATACACAGGATCATAAAATTCTCCACCTCTATCGGTGCGTAGTTTCTTAATCAAGTCATTTTGTTGCAATTCAACCTCGGTTTTTTAAACCTTAAATTTATCTAGGGCATCATCTTTAGCATGCAATAAATATACATAACAATAACGAGAATAATCATCAATGAAAGTGATGAAATATTTCTTATTTCCTAAAGACGGAGTAGCATGCAAATCACATAAATCACTATGTACAAGTCCAAGCACCGCAGAATTTCTTTCAATGCCTTTGAATGGTTGTCTAATTATTTTAGTCAACATGCAAGTTCTACACTTCTCTAAATTCATGTCAAATGCAGGGATTAAACCTTCCTTAGACATATCTGTCATTCGCTTATAATGCACATGACCTAATCTTGCATGCCATAGAGAAGATTCATTTGTACTAGAACATGCCATATAAATGGAAATGACCACTTTATTAATATTAAGCATAAACATGCCATTACAAAAGTATCCAAATCCTACAAACATACCACACTTCGATAAGACATAGTTATCGGATTCAAAGACTTACTTAAAACCACATTTATTTAAAACACTACCGGAGACTAAGTTTTTCCTAATTTCGGGTACATGTAAGACATCCTTGAGTTCAAGGGTCTTTCCGGAACTAAATTCTAACACCACTTTCCCACGGCCTAGGATAGGAGTGGTTGACTCGTTGCCCATATGAAGCACGGACCCATCTTTAACCGGTTCGTATGTCTTAAATCAGCCACGGTCCTTGCAAACATGTTTTGTTGCACCCGAGTCAATCCACCAAGCCACTTCATCATCCTGCACATAAAATGCCTCAGAAATTAATGGTATATAATTCACAACCGAACTTGAACCAAAATCTGAATACTGACCTTGATGAGTGGATGGGCCTTGGTCCTTAGACCCTTGCCCCGAACGGTTTTGCCCCGCTCCATTCCTATCCTTAGCAGCCCGGAAATCACGCTTGAAGTGACCCGGTTTGCCACATATCCAACAAGCGCCTTTAGGCTTCTTGTTAGATCCACCGTTGGTGTTCTTGGAAGATTGCTTCTTCCTCTTGTTGTTCTTCTTAGCATCCCCCCCCCTCCATCATATTCACGGAGGAAGATCCGGGAGTCTCCTTTGGTTTACCGCCCTCTTGCGCCCTTAGAGATTCCTCTATGCGCAGATGGCTTCCAAGTTGAACAAGAGACAACTCCTCTTTCTTATGTTTCAACATGTGTTTAAAGTCCTTCTATGAAGGTGGCAACTTGTCAATAATGCTTGACACCGAGATGGATTCATCCATCTTCATGTTGTGCTGGGCGAATTGCCCAAGGATACGAAGCACTTCATTGTATTGCTCCATAACCGGCCTAGAATCACACATCTTGTAATTGTTGAAATTACTCACAAGGAACTTCTTACTAGAAGCATCCTCAGCCATGTATTTGGACTCCAGGGCATCCCATAACTCCTTTGAGGATTCGGCATTTTGGTAGACATCGAAGAGCGAATCCGACATACCGTTGAGAATGTGGCCACGGCATATGTAGTCGTCATTCTCCCACTTGTTCCGCTTCCTTGTCTCCTCCAAGGGCTCATTCTCCGGATCCTCCGGTGCGGGTGGCATTAGCATACTTAGAATGTACACCACCTTGAGCATCATGAGGAGGAAGTGCATCTTCTTTTGCCATCTTCGGAAGTCCACGCCTTCGAACTTCTCCAACTTCCCGAACTTGGATGTCATCTCACGAACCGATGCAACTGCCATTGATCAAACACGGAAATATTGGTTTTGAATGTTGTAGAAGAGTGTCTTGTTAATCAATCTTCGGTTGTCTCGGATATGAATAGAATCGTGTTTTGAACACTTTCCAAAACCAATATTTCGACCCTTTACTTGTTGCCTCGGGTTTCACGAAATTCGATTTGGGATAAGACAATCACACCTCTAATGATTCAGGCAAGATCAAAAGAGAACACTTGAAGTTTTCGGTTTTGTTCGATTTGATATATCATAAATTCTCGTATATGCAAGACTTGCCCCAAACCCGCCCTTAAATAGAGCATCAGATTTTCGGCAGTTAGATGTCGGTTTAGGAGGTTAAAAACCAGTTATGGCGGTTAAGTTAGGTAAAAACCCGCCAAAAACCGCCAAAACCCACTCCCCGGCAAGGCGCACGGTTTGTGACAAACTGTGCCCCAAACCGTGCCTTTCTCCAGAATGCCCAAAACTCGCCAGAAAGCAAGTTCTGGCACACCGCACATTTGTGCAAACCGTGCCACAAACCGTGCGGCTTTATAGAGAGCAATTTTGGCTTCTGTTCTGTTGTGGCACGGTTGTGGCCCATGGTGCACGGTTTGTCATAAACTGTGCACGTCCTTAGGACCCCGGCAATCACCCTCTCGGTGTCCGCCTCTTGAACCCCAACACGTTTCGTAACTCCGAGTCCAAAACCACGCAGACGAGTGTGCACTCCGCACCCCCGAAACTCGTTATGCGCCGAACGAACTCCTTAAGTCTTGAGCGAATCCCGACTACACGAAATGGCCGATGACACTAAAATCACCAACAGACCCTGCTTCACAAACCCGCTAATGAAAGCAGTCTAAGAGATTGCATCACTCTCAGGCATTTCGTCAAACAGATGGACTGCATCCTCAACTCGACCAGTCCTCATGTACCCATCAATCATGGTATTCCAGGACATCGAATTCTTCACCGAAATCTCATCAAAGCTCCTCTAGTCCTCTTGGCGAAATCCACAAGACCGTATTTTGAGTACATATCGATAAGCGCGATGCCCAATTTCACATTTCCGGTGTCCAACCCCAACTTCCGAGCGTAGGCATGGACTGAGGCCCCAAGCGACGCAGTTCCGGAGGGTGAGTGGGCGCAACCAGAGAGGATAGTGACGAACGTGACGTGGTTAGGCTTGGCGTCGGCGATCCTCATGCAGGTGAACTCCTCGGCTGCTCCAGCGAGATCGCCGACGCAACATCGGCGGGAGATGGAGGAACTTCTATCTGTTCGTGTAAGAGTTTGTTATAATTTTAGCCGGTTTGGTTTAATTAATTAAAATCGGGTTCGGTCGGGTTCAGATTAATGTCATTAAAAGTTGGACAAAACCGGTAAATTTGGAGAAATACAAGAGGTAAAAGGGTCATTTTATCCATTTTGACAGAAATTTGGACGACAGAGGCATGTGGGTGACAATTTGCTAACGGAATGTAAGTAATGTGTGGTTTAAAATAATTTCAAATAGAACGGATGGTTTGTCGCAGAAACGCGTATATAACGGGTGCTTCGCCGCAAATTTCTCATATTTTTTAGTTTGTTTATATTCTTTCCTAGTTTGTAGGATTTTTTGGGTCAGATTCGTAATATGTAGGATGTGCTAAAGGTGTGAGTCGCTGTTTCAAACAGCGACTCACACCTTTTTAATATTATTTTATTTATTAATTTAAACCGGTAATTAAAAAATAAATAAAAGGTATTAGTCGCGGCATCATTCAGCAACTCATGACTTTTTTTATTTTTTTAATTAACGACCTAGCTTCGGCTTAAGTCGCGGTTCTTGAAGATGACTTTTTATAAATTAGTCGTTGCCCAAAATAGCGACTTACCCCAAACCTTCACCATCCAGCCTATTTCCAGAATAAGTTATGTTCAAAGCCTATTTTAAGAATAACTTCGTATAAAGTGCCTAGTTTGGGAAAAAAAACAGAAAGAGAGGCGCCACTTTGTTTTTATTTTTTGGTAGAAAGAGAGGTGACACTCTAAAACATATATAAATATGAAGATAACCCTAAGAGAACTCGTTGACCATGACCATGAAAAAAAAAGCTCCCAACCTCGACCCTGAAAAAACACAAACCTCTCAAACCCTAATATGCTTCTTTTCACTCCGCCAAATCACACCATCTCTTCCAAAAACCAGATCTTGCAACTCCTATATCCACATGATTCTTGGAATCTTGCTCCAAAACCTCATCAGTAAAATTCCAATCCAAGACCGATCTTTGATCTTAAAAAATCGACCCCTCTATTGCCTCATTTTACTTTTAAAAATCATTGATATGACATCGTTTCTTTGATCTCAGCTTGGGACCTAAATTCCTTAAAGTTTGTTCATGGATCCAAGCTTGGAATCGAAAAAGAAGACCCCAAAAAGTTGAAACCCTAACGATCCTAAAGCCCTCATCCTTAACCCAATTTCCAAATCTAGAAAAAAATTATCAGATCTGTTTCAAAATCCACCATGTATCTCTTAAATTTGTCATTCAAAGCGAAATAAAGTGAAAAATATTCCATTTCGACCCTCTACTTCATCGCCTCAGGTGTTTCTTTGCCCAGTCCTTCAAAACTGATCCCTAAACGTTGCTCTCTAATATGTTGAGGTATGGCTATATGGGATAAAACCCCCACTTTCCCCCGTAACCCACTTCAAAAACACAAAAAACTCTTACAAAAGAGTCATGAACATGGTTCAACAGTTCAACCTTCCAGTGAGGTTTGAGTTGGTGGGCGACAAAGCACAACAGATTAGCTATGAACAATTTTTTTTTCCGTCTTCTTATTGAATGAACTAATTCTGGCCTTTTGGCAACAAAGGCACAACAAATTAGTCGAGAAGGCATTTACATCTGATCCAGATTTGATGGACAATAAGAAATTGATCCAGATTTGTTGAAAATAAACCACATGCTTGTTTTTCAAGCTCTACAAATTGCAGTAAATAAAAACAAAAGAAAAAAACTCTACAACTCTCAAATTTGAAGAAATGAATAATAATCTACTATATATATATATATATATTAAAGCAGAATACTGACTGCGTCACATGGCGCCCCCACAATGAACCAAAATTTAATGTTGCCACGTGGCATCACGCTATTCAATTTTCCACGTGTCACGCTCTTATTTTTTCGGGAGTTTTGTCAAAAAACTAATAAAATCAAAGAAAATAAAATTACTACCTATAATAGTCGATTTTACACACGTTCTCCAATAATTTTTATACTAATTTATAGTCTAAATCTTTCCAAAAAATTACTAGGTAATATTCTCAGCCCTATAATTTTTGTACATAATCAAATCTGTAATTATCAATAATTGCCAAAACGCAGTAAACCATATTACAGAAATCTTTTGGTTCCAATATACACATGCAATTTATTACAACCCGACCTATAATAAAAATAGTCGTGCTGTCATCCAAAAAAATGTGCACAAAAATAAACCTGCTAATGACATTATGCAATGGCATTATGAAAATGCAAATGCACATTTCTTAGAAAACTTGCATGATACATGTAAGAAAAACATGCCTACACTGAAACTGCAAGAACTAAAATAGAAATAAACCAAACCTGCTAATTACAACATTATTGCATAAAAGTTGAACCTGCACAGTATAAAAACCCGCAAGAACTAAACCTGAAGCATACACAAATGACCCTCAAAACTGATGACAACATTATTGCACAAACTGAACCTGCACACACAAATCACCCACGCCTTGCATCCAACCAATCCATAAACAACCATGCATATTATCTTTAATTCGAATTGCAAGATTTGCACAATGAAACCATAAATATTCAGGGATCATTCACAACCATGTATATTATCTTCAAAAAGATTCCAATTCGAAGATCTACTACTGAATATCAATGTTTTCTAAAATTTAAAAATAAAATATTTTGTTCCTTTCAGTACAATATTGCAATATAAATTAAACGGTTTGTGGGTTATAAAACTACAGCCCCTCCCTCAATTTCAGTACAAACAAGTGGAACCAAAGGCAAACTTTTCTTACAAGATCGTATTTGCTCATTTACCAGGTAATTACATATTTGTATATACTTATAAAAATATGTCACCATGCCTTCTCATTTACCAGATAATTACAAATTGTTTTGTCTATTTACATATTTGTATATACTTATAAAAATATGTCTTTCATACATACATTGCAACATATATTTCAATATTGATAATTTTTCTTAGTATATGATTATAGAATTTTGAATTCAATATCATTCTTGCACACAGAGAAATAGACAGATAAGGAAAATATTAGTTAATTATAGCGAAACAACAATTAACAATTAACAAATAATCCAATATATGCAGTTTAGGGTTTATGGTTAGGGTTAGGTTTAGGGTTGGGTTTAGGGTTGGGTTTGGGGTTGGGTTTAGGGTTAGAGTTAGGGTTTGGGATTAGGGTTAGGTTTGGTGTTTTGATTTAGGGTTTAGAAACAAGTACGGTAATAATGTGAAAGAATTACAGACTTTATAGTATTTGTTGAATTGGGCCAATAAACAAAATAAATTTTTAATTGGGCCAAAAGCAAGCCCATTACTAAGCCGAATGGTTCCGTGGCTATATTATTGTCGTTCGTTTAAAATAAAATTTATTCATCTTGGACTGCAATTTATATAATACTTATAAGCCCATTAACCACAAATCTGTTATACATTTTGGGTCGGAAATACTAATATTTGAATTTTTCTTGTTGGGCCTATAAGCCCATTAAAGGTTATCATTATCATTAGTATTATTAATCAGTAGGGTTAAAGGATATTGGTTTTATTAATTAATAAATGGGCCAATAAGCCCATTAAGTTATTTTAACATATACATTTGGGGCCGCACTTTTCTAGATTGTTCAGATCTGGGCAATTAGTCGGTTGAAATTCCGCAATTAAGCTCATTAAATGGTTAGCAGTCTATTTCTAGAGTGTTTAGATCTATATGCTACAGGGTTCAGAAACTGTACAAACACTTATTCATTTCAACAACCTTTTCTAGGACGTTCCACTTATTTATTATTTTTTGAGTATTAATAATTAAATATGTCGTTCGGGTTTATCAATAGATGATATAAGATTAAATCTATTATAATATATTTGTTTAGCTATTCATTTTTTATCACAAATCAATTTTTATATAGCGACGCTTACAATCAATTCATGGCAAACCAATATCTCATACTTAAACCAAAAAATAAAACATATAACCTAGCATTACGACAAACAACTAAAATAATCGATCTAAAATTATCATGTTTGTAAACTATATAAAAAAAACCAATATCGAATGAAATCCAAAATCCAAGTTTTATTGAACAGAAAGCAGTCAAGTATTTCAAAATGAATGGGTCGTTAGAGATGTAGATAAATAGATATAGAGACAGAGAGAGCTTACGTTTTGATTTCTTGATGACGGTAGGGATATTGCCATAACCTCCTCCTTCAATGTGCAATCCTCACCAATCTCCAGATCTCGACATATGAAATAAATTATTTTATTAATATGAGATTGTAGTGAACCAGGAAAAAATCAAACGAAGGATGGAACGTGTTGTCGGCAAAAGAAAAAAAAGAAAAGAGACAGGGTTAGAGAGAGAGAGAGAGAGAGAGAGAGAACGCGTTGTCGGCAAAAGAAAAAAATGAAAAGAGACCGGGTTAGGGTAGATGCATCTGGAAATGTATAACCTAAATACAGAAAGCGGGCTTGAGAGGGCATTTGGGCCTCTATTTAACGTTACGTTTTTTCATACTTGGCCCATAAGCCCATTAAAGAAATTATTTATTCATGAACATTTTCCGGGCTATAAAAGTATTATTTGGGCCCATAAGTCAATTTCGTATTAAACAATAATTGCCCGATTTTATGTTGTCAGAAATACAAATTGAGCAAATTTTGAATTTGGGCCTAAAGCCCATAATAAGTCCATTAAAGTTTAGTAGTCTCATTACAAGTAGTAAGCAGTAAATGGGCAATAAGCCCATTATATATTAATAATACTGATATGTCAATAATTTTTGATAATATAGATTTGGGCTGCAAATACAAATTTCTTTATTTTTTAATTGGGCCAATAAGTCCATTAAAGTTTAGTATGCTGTTGTAATTTGTAATCATGTAATGGGCTAATAAGCCCATTAATTAAAATATGTTTTATTTATAAATATAACTATATTTACAAACGTAATAGTCTGGTATATTAGATTTTTTTCATTTTTTCTTGTTTTTAAGTATTAATATTATGTTAATATGTCTATTCGGTTTTATTAAATTTAACATTAACCTATTGGCCTAATAAGCCCAGTAAATGGTAGCACCGTCATAAAAATATATATGCATATTTTATGGCCCAATAAGCCCATTATAAAAAAATACACACGAACCTAATTTTCAACATGTTGTGTCAGTTTTATTTGGCCCAATAAGCACATTATAGGGTTCAGATATGTAAGCTAGAGGTTCAGATCTAGAAAAGCACGTGACATTTATTCATTTTTTTTGTTTTTATGTATTAATAATATGTTAAAATATATCCAGTGAATTTTATTAAATTTGACATCTACATAATGGGCCGATAAGCCCATAAATTGGTAGCAACGTCTTAAAAATATATATAAATATTTTATGACCCAATAAGCCCATTAAGTTTTAGTCCACTATCATGTTAATTTTATTTACGAACAAATTTTTCAATCTGTAATTGTTCAATCGATTCATGCCAAGAAAATATCTCAAACTTAAAACAAAACAAATTCACAGATCTAGCCATGCAATCATACTATGCTTTAAGCATTATTCAATATAAAACTATAATCTGTTGCGAAATATCAAATGACTGAATATAATAAAACGATTCAAATCAAATCGAAATTTCAATTTTTACTGAAGATTTAGCACCCAATTATATAAAAATTCCACTGATTACTGTTTTTTCATGGTTTAATGAATAGAATTCATTCGGGATATCCAGATTTATAGATATAGATAGAGAGAGAAAGAGGGACTCACGACTGATGTTTGGTGCAAACATCTCCAGCCTTTAACTTCAGATAAAAACTCCACATCACCATGGGTTCTTGCAAGCTTTAACTTCCTTCACCAGAAATTTAGTGTTTCGGAAACCCTCCAGTAGCAAGCTCCAGATCTCCTCATCAAGTCGGTGGTTTCCTTTGCATGATAAAGAGAAAAGTTATATTAGAAGTTTTTTTTTGGATCTGAGAGAGAAAGGCCGTAAGGAAAGAAAGAGATCGGAAATAGAAAAAAACTCATACCTGTTTTGTTTCTATCAGTCTCTAGATCTCCTTTTGGAACCAAGCTTGATCCCCAAAAATGAGCCCCAGTTTTGTAAATTGATTTGCATGTTCAAAGGATATTAATTGGATCTGAAAGATTTGAAAGTGGAAAGACAAAGGATTTGACGGAATGGAGAGAAATAGAAAGAGGAAGAGAAACGTGAAGCCTGGATTTCAAAATAGAAATCGCCATGGATGGCGATAGATTTAAAAGGAAAGAAATGTCGTGAAGTGTGAAGATAATAACAGAGAGATTTGGAAACGATAAGATGGAGGCAGTGAAAAATGAGGTAGGGTTAGGTCGAAAGAGAGGGTTACGAAAAAAATGGGCTAATGGGCTTGCACGGGATCTTACGACAACAATTAGAATGGGCCGTGACTGAGAAGATTTGGGCTTGGGGTTATTTGGGCCTACTAGCAATTAAATAGAATCGAAAAGTCAGCCACATTTTAAAGCCTATATGAATATTAATTTGGCTCATAGATCAATTCATTATTTATAAATATTTATTACATTTTTACAATATTAAAATAAGGAAAAGTATCATGTGCGAAAGTTTATTAACGTACAAAATACGAAAGAATTATAACCGTCCGATTTGCTTCAGTTTTTTGCATTGTTACACGCGCTTTCAAATTATTATTTTTTCGCTCCATCTGTTCGCTTCAGCCTTCTTTTTTTCGCTTCAGCTTTTCAAATTTTTTTTTTCAAATTTTTTTTTGCATTGTTACACGAACTTGCACTTTTTTTTATTCATTTGCACTTCCTCCTTAACCACTTGCACTTCTGTTTAACAGCTTGTACTTTCGTTCTATTCGCTTGCACTTATTCATTATTCTGATGTACTTTCTGTTCGCTTACTTGTATTTTAAATATTTTTTAATATCATATTTGCTTGCACTTTCTGTTCACTTACTTGCACTTTACTCTGTATTTCCATGTACTTTCTTCCTATTGGCTTGCACTTTCGTCATTTCACTTGCACTTATTCATTATTCTGATGCACTTTCTGTTCACTTACTTGCACTTTACTTCGTATTCTCATGCACTTTCTTCCTATTGGCTTGCACTTTCTGTTATTTAATCTCTTGAACCTAAAGTGCAAGCATATAAGAAAAAAGTGCAATCAGAAAACATAAAGTGCAAGCATATAAGAAAAAAGTACAAGCAAATCAACACAAAGTGCATGAAAATAAACACAAAGTGCAAACAAATACAATGTGCATTCGAATATACACAATGTGCAAGCAGAATAAACAAATGTTCAATGAAAACATAAAGTGCAAGCATATAAGAAAAAAGTGCAAGCAAAAAAATACAAAGTGCAAGCGAATAAACACAAGGTGCATTCGAATATACACAATGTGCAAACTAATAAATAAAAGTGCAATCAGAAAACATAAAGTGCAAAAACATAAACACAAAGTGCAAGTAAACATAAGGTGTATTCGAATATACACAATGTGCAAGCAGAATAAACAAATGTGTAATGAAAACATAAAGTGCAAGTATATAAGAAAAAAGTGCAAGTAAAACAAAATAAAGTGTAAGAAAATAAATACAAAGTGCAAGCAAACATAATAAAGCGGGTGTAATAACACACTCCATAGCGCTGGCCACGGTGGACGGCTGAAGATCTTTCGTATTTTGTATTTTAACAGCCTTTCGCACCCGAACCGCGTCCTTAAAATAATTAATTAATATGTACATTTATTAATATAATGTTGAATAAGTATTTTAATTTTAAGTATTTACATATGTTTATTTTTTTTATAATATCCAATATTAATTTAGTATGTATATTTATTGATTTTATTTGGAATATATATCAGATTTAGAGATTGTGTTATGGAAGAAATTAATTCGGTTGTATTAAACTCATTATATATACATATTGGCCCGCAAATAGATTTTTTTAATTTTTTAATTTGGGCCTATAACCGCATTAAAAATTATGAGGCTTATTATTTTAAATTTTTAATGGGACAATAGCCCATTAATTAATTCATTTCTTTATAAGTATAAATATATTAAAAAAAATTAGTTGGTTTTATTAAAGTTGATTATACATACTAGGCCGCAAATACAAATATGTGAATTTTGTATTTGGGCCTTTAATCCAGACCTGACAATCGGGTCGGGCGGGCGGGTTCGGGTCTGAGTACTGACGGGTTCTGGTTATTTCGGGTCGGGTCATTTCAGGTCTAAAATTTACCGGGTCAAACCAGGTCAGGTTATTACGGGTTTATTGCCGGTTTGGGTCAACTCAATGGGTCGAGTTACGCAATTTTTTCCTGCTTTTTTTGTTAATTTAATTTGCTTTAATTTATGAAATATTTATATTAAGTTTTTTTTTCGCATGGCTATCTATCGTTCAATTTTAATCCCGATAAAAATAATGTTATCATAATGCCTTAACTCTTAATTTTAACATCTTAGTTCTATTTTATTAAAACTATCTTATAAATTTATACAGTTATACAACTTATACACTTATAACTACACAATAGAGCTTCAACATAAGATTTAGGTTTGTACTAGCTTATCTTTTCGTGGCGGCATGTTCTACCCTAATAGAAAAAATAAGTTAATAACCTTAAATTTAGATTTTAATTAGCAATAGAGTTCTAAGTTGATATAACTTTTGATTCAAAGTGAAAAAAAGAAGAGGATCCCTCTCCCTACGAAGACAATAAATCTTACATTTCAGAACAAGATTTTGCAGTTCTAATTCAGCCTTTGAGCTTTTTGAACATATATACATGTCTTATTCCACTACAATCACTCTCTCACACAAAAATCCACATCATTCACTGCACCCACCCTACTGATTCATCATATATATATATATATTTCATCAATTCAAGAACTAGAAACAAGATTAATCATTCAATCATTTTCATCAAATATTAGGAGTGAAAATCATAACCATAAGTAACCCAAATCCTCATATAAACCAAAATTCAAATGTAACAAACAAAAAAATCTAACTGTGACTCATTAAAAATCAAGTTATTCCATACCATCCACATAAAGTAAACACAGAAAGAAAGGAATTGAAGAGTTGATGATAGCAATATTCCTAATGCCATATATAATCTGAAATGACGAAGGTAACTGCAAATCTACGTTGTACTAAAATGACATTCCATATTCAGCCATGAAACAATTCAACGGGAAATCTCAAGATTACAAAACTACAAATTCTCAAGATAATAGTCTTCACGAACCCTAGCACAGGAATTCGGCAACCAATAATTCGATTCCAGTAGGAGAGAATTGAACAGAGAGAAATAGGAAGATGACGAGAGGTATAAGAAAGATGAAGAATTGATCCAATGGGAAGATGACGAGATGAAGGAGAGAATTGAGAATCAAAGTACCTAGGCGAGGCGAGGCGACTGGTGAGGTTGGAGGAGATCAGCAGATTGGACGAGGCAAGGTGCCGCCGGCGGCGGCGAGGCAAGGAGTTGTGCAGCCTGCGTTGAACTTGTGAAAGAATGGAGGCAAGCCGCCGGCGAAGCGAGGTTGGAGGAGGCGAGGTCCCAAGAGTTGCAGATGCCCTAAGCAGCTGAACGTGTGAAAGAAAAGAATGGTAAAGAATAAATTTGGGTCATCGGGTTTTAGGGTAGAATTTTAGAATGAGCGCCTGATTTTTAGGGTAGAATTTTAGAATGAGCGCCTGTTTTTTATTTTTTTTCATTTTTCCGCCTTTTTTTATCCATCGGGTTGACCCGACCCGACCCGTTTTTTACCCAAAAATTTTCCGGGTCATTGGGTTTGATTGAAAACGGGTTTCAGGTTCAACTTTATGGGTTATGACCCAAAAAATTTGGGTCGGATTGGGTCATATTTTGCCAGGTCTACTTTAATCCCATAAATGTTTATCAGGCTCGTTAGTTTTATGAATAATGTAATGGGCCAATAAGCCCATTAATTAATACAAATAATATATTGTTATATAAACTGGGCTTTTTTAAGTTGGGCTTCAATTGCACTTCCGAATTTATTCTACTTGGGCCTATAAGCCCATTAAACCAATTCAAAGTTCCATAAAAAGAGTTTAGCATATACAAATATAATTTGGACCCATAAGTCCATTTAGTATTTACAAAGATTTATTATAATTTTATAATACTAAAATAAGTAATTAATATGTAAATTTATTAATTTTATTTTGAATAATTATATTAAGTATTTACATATTTTTATGTTGATTTATACTGTTTTATCAAATAACGGGGGTGTATTCTTCTTATATGGTTATGGTGGAACATGCAAAACTTATATATGGAGGGCACTTTCGACGGCTATAAAGTCTAATGGTGAAATAGTCCTTACTGTTGCTTTAAGTGGAAATGCGGCTCTCCTAATACCTGGTAGCATAACTGCTCATTCGAGGTTTAAAAATACCTTTGCAAGTTCATGAGGATTTAACGTGTCATATATGTTCAGGTACGGAACTTTTTTAGTTGATATGTGCCGCCAAACTTATTATCTAGGATGAAGCTTCGATGACGAATAGGTTCTGTTTTGAAGCATTAGACAGGACGCTAAGAGATTTATTACGGGCTACAAATCCCCTTAGTTCAAAACAACCTTTTGGAGGAAAAGTCATAGTATTTGGTGGAGACTTTAGCCAAATCCTACCCGTTATCTCAAAAGGGAGCATGCAAGATGTTGTTTTTGCCACCATTAATTCCTCTTATTTGTGGGACCATTGCAACATGAGAAAATCAACAAGGTACATCTGATTATGAGATCAAAGAACCAAAGGAATTTTTTGAATGGGTATTAAGCATCAAAGATGGGACTATAGGTGTTGACAATGATGGGAAAGCGCAAATAGAAATTCCTGATGAACTATTGGTGAAGGATTATGACTTAGATTCAATTCCAGCAATTGTTAAATTTGTTTATCCCTCTCTTATGGACGATCAGTTGTCTTCGGCATACTTTGAAGAACGAGCAATTCTTGCACCAACACACGAAGAGGTAGATAAAGTTAATTACTACATATTGTCTTCGTTACCTAGTGATGAAACGGTCTATCTCAGTTCGGATAGTCTGTGCAAGGCAGGT
The DNA here is from genome assembly GCA_027886185.1 of Rheum nobile. NCBI lineage: Eukaryota > Viridiplantae > Streptophyta > Magnoliopsida > Caryophyllales > Polygonaceae > Rheum > Rheum nobile. The sequence goes on along the minus strand of WOAB01000261.1, from coordinate 1,239,260 downwards.
TCTGTTAAAGACAGTGATGCAAGTATTTATATGTTTGACTACATGAACAGTAATAGATGTTCTGGTCTGTCGAATCATGTATTGGAACTTAAGGTTGAGGTCCCTATTATGCTGCTTCGAAATATTGATCAGTGTTTAAGTTTTTGCAACATGACGAGATTAATAACCACGCAGTTTGGTAGTCATGTCATACAAGAGAGAATTATTTCAGGCAACAATATTGGACATACGGTTTTGATTCCTCGCATGATCATGTCACCATCAGACACTTCATTCCCTTTCAAGTTTCAACAAAGACAATTTTCCTTGAATGTCTGTTTTGCTATGACCATAAACAAGAGACAGGGTCAATCTCTTGCAAATTTTGGTTTGTATCTTCAACGCCATGTTTTCAGTCATGGTCAGTTTTATGCTGCATCATCAAGGATGACTAGCAAGAAAGGTTTGAAGATATTGATTGGCGACAAAAACAATAAAAGATATAATACTACAACCAATGTAGTATACAAGAAAGTTTTTGATAATTTGTAGCAATTTTAAACATCGTGCCAAATTTTATGTTTAGTGTTTCATTTTCATGTATTAGATGAACATTTTTATTATGATTTATCGTTTTACTAGTATTGATGTTAGGGGTGTGGCTATCCCTGTTTCAAAGACTACTTAGCCAATTTTTATTATTAATAAAGTTATGGAGAGTTCCGCCTTTCTTTATATAATGTATTTTTTTTTATCTTGAATATTTTTAGTCGATTAGTCATTTTGTATATAAGAATTTATCTACTTCTATAACAATCATTAACTATATATTTCTATATCATTGAAACATATAATTAAAATATACTATTTTTACAAATGTAAGAAAAAATAAACAGATCCCGTGCAAGGCACGAGTACTACACTAGTAATAAAAAAAGAAAAAAAACGAAAAAGACATAATGAACTTATATCCCGACTACATCTTTTGCCTTTGTTTGTTACATTCAATTCTGATGTGGAGCTGTTTTAAGTTTGATTTGAGACTATTGTTCCGGTTTGGATATTGAGATAGTGATCGTGTGATCCCTGGTGGCTTCTACTGAAGAAGTATCTCCAGATTGTGTCTTGCATCTGCTTTCCGCCTGCGTCAACGTCACATTGGTGTCTTCCAACCCATGTTTGAGCCTTTCTCATCGATTAAGCTTATTTATCTCCTTTCAGTTTTGTTTGTTTATGTTGAACTTTTGTTATAATTTTGTTTTTTTGTTGTTTCTTTTGCTTCCTCTTGTCGGTTGTTCCGACTGCCAATTTTTTGGCCTCTTGAGATTCCAGGTTTGGTGTTTCCTGAAAACTCGAATTCTTACTTTATCAATATATATATATATGAAGACTACTTGGCCACCAGGCGGGGTGTAGAAAAACCCCTCACATCGTTCGAAATACAAAAGGACACTTGATCGGGCAAATCAAAAGAAATGAAAGAATTGGGTTTCCCAATCCCTAATAAGGAAGCCTTGTGACACAGAGATGAGGCTAGACAAGGGGTGATAACGATTCATAGGTTTGTGAAGTAACAAGACCACTAATTGTGAATCTGTTTATAAACAAACATTCATGTATCCCCTATCCCAAACGAACTTGAGACCCGAAACAATACACCAAAGCTCCGCCATAGGGACCGAGCAAAGGCCAATATTATGGACGAAACCACCAAGCCATTCACCATTAGAGTCTCTGCAGACCCCTATCGCTACTACACGACCATCAATCACGGCGCCATCCGTATTAAGTTTCACCTATTGGGGCGGGGGAGCAATCCAATGCACCATGATTTCTTGCCTTTCATTACTTTGTAGCACCATGTTTTTTGCCTTTGCTTCTATGTAATCCTTGGCCACTCCCGCAATGTATGCCGCTTTGTCTCCATTGAAAATTGTTTTGTTGAAGACCCAAGCATTCCGCCATTTCTAGATATTCCTAATGGCAATAGAAAATTGACTAGCCCAATCCACCCCCTCCTTATTGGGCCGTTTCGATCCAAGGTTCTGACAAAACTATTGGGCAAAATTAATCCCAAAGAACTCAGTCCAAGCAATGGGGGTTTGAAGCTGTGTCCAAACCACTTTTGCATGTTTGCAGTCTCTAAAAAGGTACAGGCTGGTTTCCGCCACCACCAGGCAGTGAGGAAAGTCATCCGTCTCGCTGATGTGCCTTCTCCTCCTTTCCGCATTAGTGAGCACCCCCCATCTTAGAGCTAGCCAAGCAAAAAATCTAACTCTCTCTTGGGCATTAATGTGTCAAATGATCTTGTAGATATGAGAGTCAACCTCCATCATATACTTGTGGTTGAGAATCACACACTTTGTTAACCATGACTGTTCAGACCGCTTTCCTATAATTCTCTCCATCACTAGCAGCAGTGGCGCCCGGGCTAAGAAGCCTTCCTTCAAATTCAGTAATGCTTGGGCTAATTACCTGATAAAGTTCGGTGGGCCGATAGACGGGGACGTGTCAGTCCGTACACATGCGCGTATAATCCCACCACATAAGCCCACTGGGGTTCCATCCTAAAACCAATTGGCAATATGAAGAGTAGTCCATTAAGCTTATATACTAGGGCTCTTATTCCTAAATTTCCAATGTGGGATTTTATTTCTCACACGCCCCCTCAAGTGCAATTGGACTGACCAAGTTGAAACTTAACAACATGCCTTAAGGCCGGTAAGCCAAATGAGCTAGCGCATATCACACCCTCATGGCGGGGTAAGCCCAAACAATGTCTTAAGACTGACAAGTCAAACGAGCTAGCCCATATCACACCATCATGGAGGGCTAAACTCAAATAGAATAGGAAATGAACCCAGACCGGAACCCGCTCTGATACCATGATAAAGTCAGGTGGGTCAATAGACGGGGGACGTGTCAGTCCGTGCGCACATGCGTGTATAAACCTAGCACATAAGCCCAATGGGGTTCCATCCTAAAACCAATTGATAATAGGAGGAATACTTCACTAAGCTTATATACTAGGACTCTTATTCCCAAGTTTTCAATGTGTGATGTTATTTCTCACATTACCCATATTCATGGATACATTATCAAAATCATGGAATATCCAAATCCTTACAACTTAAGAAGCTAAAACTCTTGAAGCGACCTTTGAGAAGACACAAGGCATGGACACCTGACCATGAGGAAGCTAAAAGTAAAAAGTTGTATAGCAAGTTGAGCCTAATTCAAAATGAAATCTAGGTGAGGCCGTGTGACTTGAATCTGCAAAATTTGGAAGAAGTGGTACTTGAGTCTGATCCCTAAAGAATTCTATTAGAAATAGGAATGAGATGCTTGAACAAACAACTAAACTGCACTCACTCAAATATTTTGACCAATGAAGTAGTTTCTTTTACAACTCTATCAAACTTAGGAAAGTGAAAAAGAACATCAAGAAACTAAACCATGAAGATGGAAGGCACATGACTAATGGAAGGGAAATTTAGGAGCACATTGTTGACCACTTCAAGAATAGCTTTGGAACTGAGGTGTCATGCTAACCTTTCATGAGGGTCCTATTGCTACTAATGAAGATAGGATTTCCATGATTAAGCCGTTCAATAGGGAAAAGATCCATTAGGTTGTGCTCTCGATTGGCCGACAAAAACAAGACCCCATGCCTGATGGCTATGGTTCGTTTCTTTTCAAGCAAGCATGGCCCATTGCTGAAAAAGTTCTCGCCGGTGCAATACTTGATTTCTTCAACAGTGGGAGAATGTTTAAGGAGATTTGCAACACTTTCATCTCTCTACTTAAAAAATCAAATTAGCCAAACACCATTAATGTTTTTAGGCCCATATCATGTTTCTCAATAATCAATAAGATCATCTCCAAGCTTATTGTGTTGTGACTACAAGACCTCCTTCCCAAAATTGTAGATCAAACTCAAGGAGCTTTTGTGAAGGGGAGGGAAATTAGACACAATATACTTGTCTACCAATAGCTTGTGAAAAACTGCATAAGGAAACAAATCAACCCTCATTGTGCTTTGAAGATTGATCTAAGAAGGCTTGTGACATGGTTAATTGGTCCTTCCTCATTCAAGTTCTGAATAGACTTTCCCTACACTCAAATACGGTCAACTGGATCAAATAGAGCGCCACTAATAGCTCATTCACAATCAAAATAGGTGGAGAATATCACATGTTCTTCAAAGGAAAGAAGGGCATGCGCTAAGAGTATCCCATTGCCACATATCTGTTTGTGCTAGCCATGGAGTATCTCAACAGATTGATGAAGCATATGGCAAGAATTACTAGATTCATATATCAATCCTCGTTGTGCCAGAATTAGACTCATACAATTGTGTTTTGCTGATGATTTGTTTGTTTTTACACATGGTGACGTGGACTCATTGCAAGTTGTCAAGTGCAATGTTGATGAATTCTGTAATTGCTTAGGCATGACCATCAACTACATCAAATAAATTCCCTTCTCCCTCTTACGCTCTGCTCCTCCTCCTCTACATGTCTTTAATTCATAGCAGATCCACTCTTCTTCCTCTCACCCCGCCGTCTCCCTCTCACGCTCTGCTTCACTCGGTTTCTCTGAATTTCGCGGTGTTTTGCTGAAGAAAAATGCTGATTTTTGAACATTCGCTGTTAGGAGGAAGCATTTAGGGCGTTTCAAATTAACAAATGAAAAATTCTAAAGACATTTTGCCCTAAATTGAAGAACATTCGATGTTAGGAACATTCGTTGTCGATATGTAAGAACTTTTAGAAGACATTTTGCCCTAATTTTAAGTTAACAGAGAGATAAAATTATGCATTGTGGCTTTGTTTTTTCGAAATTAAATTAACTTTTTCGTTCTTCTTTAGGTCTCTGAAATTTCCTTTTTTGAAAAGACGATGACGAACTTGAGAGTTTGTTGCTTCCTATTGCAGGGACGCCATTAAGCTAGAAAACCTGAATAGGAGAAGACGATGAAAAAAAGGGCGAAATCAAGGAAAGAAAAAACAGAAAGGTTTTATCGATCGATAAATTAACAACAGCAGAAGGTAATGAGATTTTTCTTGCTTGCTTTGAAATAGCTCTATTGTCAGATATATGTCATCATGTTCTCATTAGGTTCTTTGAACATACATGAGTAATCAATTAAAGTGTTTTGTGTCAACTTCTTTAAGTTGATGCATACCGGTAGATGGTTGAAAGATGACCCATTTATCTTTTCATCTCAAGCTAAACATGTCATGTTCATTGAATATGAGCTTCAAAAAGGATGGTTTCATGTCATTTAGACAAAGCCTAGAGATGTATTTGATTTAGGCAATGTAATGGTTTATGCAATGCGCGATTTATTGGTTACTCACTTATTGGTTTTGTATGGCACTGTTATCTTTGAAACATTCTTGTTGTCTTGAATTACTACTGTCTTGAATTAGTGCTATTTCAATATGCATCAGATAATCTTAATAATTTGCATCAGAATTTCACATTTCAATATAGGAAGATCACTATTGTTTCTTTTTTCTTTAATTTAACAGTTTTGACCAATAATTGAGGTAGATGAAATCAGAAATTCATAGCAAATATGCTTATGCTTAGCTTAGGTTCTATATTTTACTTGTCTCTCTCTCACAAGCGCTTCTGTATTTGGTATATAAAAGTGGAAACTTTGATTAGTGCTCATGAATTGGAATCTGGCAGTTCCAGGTGAACGATCAGGTATATGGATTAGGTTATTCTTTCAGAACTCTATGCGATTGTAATCTAGAGATGTTAGCAATGCCAAGGATTTGAGTAACCATTGTTGTTTCTTTTCTTGTTGATCAGTTCCAGGTGAACGATCAGGAATTGGAATTTGGTAGTTCCAAGTGGAAGTAAGTTTTTGTTGTTCAAATTTGTGCTTATTTTGATTTAATAATTATATTTTTTGAGGATTAGTTATTTTTTCTCATCCTAGTGATAAATTTTGGAATTCCACCACTGTTGACAAACCGGTTTTGGTTAGTTAAAAAAACATAACAAAATGTCAAAAACATAGAGTACTAGCTCTTGACCTTACAAAAAACATAGAGTACTAGCTCTACTTTTTGGTCAGTTATAATTTAGCATGCCTATTATCAAGGTACCTCACAATAGAACAAAATGTCAAAAATATACAAAGAGAAAACAGAGAGCCATTTTAGAAGAAAGCTCAAAGTTCATAAGCATACAATCAGCCTAAAATGGCTATTGTTGCATTTGCCAAGACCTCAACAGAAACCTGAACTAAAAAGAGTGAGGAAGTCGCAATCCCAACATCATATTACACCAATACACCCAACTTATAAATCCACACTTGAACCATAAGATGCTACTTCCTTATCTATAGAGAGGAAGCGATCAAAGAAAGAGCTAAAAGAGATAGGATTTGGCTAACTTTAAAATGAACTAATCCTAGAACTGATGCTATGCTTTGAAGATGAGTTATTATTGCTTATTTTGCTAGTGTATTTCATGAATTTCTTCTTCCCTTTGCATGCAAGAACTCTGAACTGATGATATGATTTGAAGATGAGTTATAGAAGCAAAAAAGCAAAAAGTGTCCATGATCAAGGGCTAGAGCCAGAGGGAGCATCAAATGCAAATGCTCAATCAACTAGTGTTGTTCGTAGTCAAGTCAGTGGGAGATCATCAAGTGAAAATACTCATTCAACGACTGTTGTTTGTAGTCAAGTTAGAGAGAGAGAGCATTAAATGAAAAAACTCGTTCAACTAGTGTTGTTGGTAGTCAATTTAGAGACAGAGCTTTAAGTGGAAAATCCCATTCAACGTGTCTTCTTACTACTGTCAGAGATAGTATAGCAGCTCAAACTTCTAGACAGAGCAACACCCAAAATGACCAAAGGCCTCTTACACCATTGATACATGTTCGATCCATGTCCTCTTGGCTATTGGATACTTTTATTTTGTGTTGGATGTTTTGTAAAAAATGTGTGTAAGTTGGCGATTTGCTTTTCAGACGTGTTCAATGATAATAACCTGAAGAATCATATGAAACAGGTTGAGAGGAAAAAGCCTGGAAAAACCAAGGCAAGAAAGATCTTCCAATAGGTCAAGCGTTAACTCACCTTGAAAGTTGGATCCACGGGCAGTAGAAGACGTAGTTTGTCTAAAAGTCCTTTATGGCTTAAGCTGACCTTTTGTAACTAAACAATAGAGAGTTTAAACTGACCTTTTGTAACTAAGTAGAGAGCTTGGTTTGATTATTTTTCCCTCTTATAACCAAGGCACTTCCCTTGTTAGTTCCTCCACTTTATACATTATATATAATTATTGTTTCGACTTCAGTTTATCTAAAATATTTATTTTCATTATTTCGAATGTGTTTTATATATATAAATTAGCAGAGAAATATGAAATGGCCATTTGGATGGCTAATATAAATTGACAAAAAATGACACTTTATGGTGTCGTTATAATTAGCTCCATATATGTATGAAAATGGCTACAAATATCGACACCTTAGAGTGCCAAAAATGACATAGACACTCAAATGTGTCAAAAATGGATGTTGAAAGTGACACTTTAATGTGTTGAAAATGGCTTCAAATAACAACACTTTAGAGTGCCAAAACTGACACAGACACCGAAAGGTGTCGAAAATGGTTGTCAAGTGTGACAGTATAAGGTGTCAAAAATGGATAACAGTACCGACACCTTAATGTGTCAAAACGGTCACTGACACTTAAAAGTGTCGAAAATGGCTACTGACCATTTCTGACAACGATTATTTCGACACTATGGCATAGTGTCGGAAATGTTTTTTTCGACACCATATGGTGTCGAAAATGGCCCTTTTTTCTAGTGGTGAAAAGGTCTTTTATGTTGGTATGACACCCTTTATTGTCGATCAAGTGGTCTCTCTCCTTAACATGGATATTGTATCCCTTCTTGTCAGCTTTTTGGGAGTCCCTCTTTGTAGTAGAAGGGTTGTCAACGAGTACTATAAGCCTTTGGTCTATAAGATCACTTCGAGAGTGAATAAATGGGCCTTTAGGAAGCTATCTTATGAATGTAGGTTAGAGCTTGTAAGGGTTGTGCTTTATGGTGTTATTCATTATTGGTGCAAAGCATTTCTAATGCCTAAAAGAGTTGTGAAATCAGTTGTTGCTTCTAAGAGGAACTTCCTCTAGTCAAACTGCATGGGGGGAAGAAAGCGCTGGAAAGATATGTGTCATCCAAGGGATGATGGATGTGTTGGTCTTAAGGAAGTGCGCGCCTTCATGGAACAAAGCTATTATGGCATAGTTCATATTTGATCTACACCAAGACATGCCTTCTATATGGTATTCTTGAGCTCATCCAAACATGTTGAGAGGTCACTCTATGTGGACAACTTCTCAGAAAAACACTACAAGTGCTACTTGGTGGTCAATTATCAACATTTGAGATTTTTGAAGGGTAAATTTCGAGGATATTTTTTATTTATGATTGAACATAAAAATTAAGTCTTGATTGAAACATAAGGCTTATAATTTTCAAATTTACATATAGATATTCTTGTAATAAAATGGACTCACAATATTCACATTACAAGAAAATAATTAGGGGGCAATTGATGATGTTTTTGATTGATCCAATCAATTCATGTATCCAAATTCTCAATCATAGTTTACAAATAAGGTAGGTTATTATCCATAATATTCATAGCCTTACTATCCCTTAATTTTTATCAAGGCCGGATTTGGTATACAAAAAAAGAAATTGCCAATAACAAATGGCTAGTTTTTTTTATCAAGGCAAACATAAGGTACACTTACAACGTGAAGGAAATACATAAATCATCACAACGAATGATTTTTTTTCCCATATAGCTTATTTGAATACAACAATTGCTTCAGGAACTTCAACTTGAGTGCCACTTACATGTCTGCCAATCCAATCTTTCATCGACGATCAAAGCACGTCAGGATTGACTATTACTTAGTTCATGCACATATTGATGATGGTTTTCTTATTGTTTGCCATGTTCGTATTCTTGATTAGATAACTGATATTTTCATCAAAGGTGTGTGAAACCAGTCTATTTTAGACGCTTTGTTCCATGCTTCATTTTGGCCCCCTCCATTAGCTTGTGGGGATATTGTGGTGGAAAATATTATGTATACAGTTTTGTTATCTTGTATATCTTTTCATTATATTTAGGAGATATATATTCTCCAAGCTATATTTTTATTTTTAGGAGACCTGTTCTCCGAGCAAACTTCTTGTGAATGTATGCCCATTTCAAATCAATGAAAGGTCAAGAGAAGTACAGTGGGAGGTTTGCTGTCACCAAATAAAATACCCCCTCCGTCCCTGAAAGTTTGTCTCATCCCAAATATTGACACTGTTCACAGTTGAAGAGAATCTTTAAGATTTCTTCCAATATATAATAAAAAACATAGTCATGTGGGGTCTTGTTTGATTCGTCTCAACGAGTAATTTGATAATATCAAAAAATTATAATTTTTAGGCTTAAGTAATTAGAGATATTAACGATACAAAACTCGTCTCGGCATTTGTACCCCTTTTCCATGGGACAAACTTAATGGGACAGAGGGAGTAATACGGAAGTATATGATTTTTCAACAAGACACTTGAATTATTGGTCCATTTAGCTTTGATATATTACCTTTCATTATTTCTTAGGGCATGTTTATTGGTAACCCCCGTCATGGAGCTTTTAACTCATTTTTTTTCTTACAAGAGATTAGAGTTGTCAATTGGGTCAGTCAAGTCGGGTTCAGTTCGGTTATTTTGGGTTTAAGTTGAGAACGTGTCGGATCATTTCGGATAACAGGTCAAGTCGGTCGGGTTATTACACGTCAGCGGGCGGTTCAGGTTAACCAACGGGTCAAGAGTGTCATTTTTTAAATATTTTGTTCACTATTTAAATATTATTAAATAGTTAAAAAGTAATTTAAATATGTCAATAAATTGAAATGAATTAAAATAATAATAAAATTATTAATTATTTTAATGTAATTGATATTAGTAGACCAAAATCATATTTTATTTTTAATTTTTATTATATTAATTTATAAATTTCTATATTATAAAAAATTATATAATTACAATAATGTTCTTTTTTGTAGGATATTAAGCATATTATCATTAATTATATGTCATTTATCATATATATTTTATGTTATATTTTATTAATACTTCACATTTATTCGTTAATCGGGCCGGGTTCGGGTTGGTCGGGTTCGGTCTCGGTAAATTCGGGTTCGGTAACTTCGGGTTATCAAAAATTTCGGTCAGGTCGGGTCTAAAAGCGGGTCGATCAGGTGGGTAAAACGAGTTCGGTCATTTTTTGACAGCTCTATAAGAGACCCATCAACAACTTGCTCTTTATTAGTGTGACTCAATAAGGTCTCATCAACCCTATATTAAATTACAACTATATCCTTTTATATTAAATTATCAATATATACTTTATATTAAATTACTAATATATTTTATTTATATTAAATTACAAAATAAAATTTATACATAAACTTGTCAATATTTATACATAAAATTTATAAATTTCTCCCCAATGTCATTTTAATATAAATAAAGTAAATTAGAATTCATTTTATTTTAAACCAACATAAACAATAACAATATGATTTTCTTTTTCACTTACTGATATACAAAAAACATAAAAAAATTAAAACTACGAAATATATTCAAAATGGGTGTCTATGGAAATAGAAAAATAAAATTATAATAATGGTATTTTTTTAATTTAGCAATTTTGAGATATTGTTTTTATTTTTATAAATATATATTGATGGCAAGGATAAAATCTTGGCCGTCGATCGCGTGCCACGCGTCCCGCATTGCACGCGACGCCTGGCAACGCTGGGCAAGTTAAAGCATCGTTTGGACAGCCCTCCAAAACGACGTCGTTTTGGTGCGGTTTTGGGCAATTTTTTTTCTTTCTAAACGCGGCCTTGTGGTTGAGACCCCATGAGTCGTCCGTGGAAAATGCTTTTCTTGGGCCTCTTGAGCCGATTCCTTGGGATTTTTTATTTATTTTTATTTAAAATAATTCTAAAAATCTCCAAGAGTCTCACTAATAAACTTGCTCTTATGCAGATTTGTTCGAAAAATGCACATCTCAATTAATGTCGGTTACATTGATATTCTAGTACGTGCACATTTAAGTGCAAACCTAATGCAATACCAGTATACATTCATTTATGGTGCATAGACGGTCGATGACAGATCGTTGATCGATTTTGATCGGCCTAATATCAAAACCGATTTAAATTGTTGTGATGATCCATCAACATTATACTGCACCACAACTATGATATACATGAAGACATATACCGAAATTTTACTAAAATGTATACAACATTACAAATAGAAGTACATCAACATTCCACTATTATGTGCACCTTATTATAGCGCATAAATATTAACGATTTACTTTGTTGGATCTTGCATAAATATTAACGCATAAATATTAACGATTTGCATTAATATTTATGCGCTAACGTTTTGCATTAGATTTACACAGATTCTCGCATAAATATTAACGGGGTTCATATTTATATCCGTAATTTTTTAGTAAATGTACTCCTCATATGCATACGAAATGCGTACGCGTATAGTAGAATTTTCTAAAAGATATAAAATGTCAGAAAAGTGAAAAACATATAACATACTACTACTAAATGCGTAGTAGTATGTTGTCCGTTTCTCAGTTATCCGATAACGGTCGAATTTTCTTTCAATGGTAGAATTTTATCTGACCATTTAACAATTTTAATTTTCTTAAAAATGAAGCAAGCATACTTCTATGCTATGACTAAACCTTGGGAATTTTATCAATTTTCATTTTTTAAAATGGACTAAGCATATTTATACGCCATGCGTATGAGTATAACTAATCCTTTGAAAATTATAACTGTTTTATTAAAATTTTAAATTTATAGTTAACGAAATTTTAAATTCTAAAAACTTGTACATGTACGCATTTAGTATACGTACATATGTTTTAAATTCTTGATGAAAATAATAATTTGTAAGAGGGTATTTTTATTCGATCAATAATTGGGTATAAATACTAAAAAATCATGGGTACAAATATGATCCCCCAATATTAACGATTTACTTTATTGGATCTTGACACGACATCACCAGATTTCACCCACCACCTGACACTATCAATTCATGCACCTGCCATATTGTCTGCCATGATTTTCCTCTTGGGTCACCATTTGTAGATTGTTCAGGAATACGCCTCGTTGGAGCAAGCTCCAACACTCGTTTTTTCTCCTTTTTAATGGTGTTGCTCTGTTTGACTTGTTGGTGTACTTTCCACAGGGGTATTTATAATTCGGTTATTGTACGGTTTGATTGGTAGAGGTGTTTATAAATAATTTTTTATTTATACAGTTTTTTTTAAAAAAATTGTGTTTGAAATTTGAAAATTGAGTATTATAGAAAAATATGAAAAAAAGAAAAAAATGAGTTTTGTTTATAAAGAGTTTATAAATTCTTCACCAAACAAGCCCGTAATCTATGTTCTTTAAGATGTAGCTTTTAATTTAGGCAATGACTAAATACACGCGAAATAATGTATATATGTACGTTAATTTGTGCGCTTAACATAGGCACACGGTTTTGTGGGCTTATATTAAGCGCATAAGGATATAATGGATATTTTAAAAAGACAGCTCACAGATGTTTTCAACGAGTAGTAAATCTACACGCGTAACTTAAGTGCATAGGCACGCGCTTAAGTTAAGCGTGCTAGTGTAATTGGGCCGGCCCATATGGCCGGCGTTGCGTTGATTTGGTCATTAAACTTACACGCTTAACTTAAGCGCATGGGTATGCGCTTAAGTTAAGCGTGTCAAATTATAGCCGTTGGAAAGATCCGTTAAAATAATACAGTTGGTGCGCTTAAGTTAAGCGTACCAAACGGTAACAATCTATTTCTTCCTATTAGTAGTCGAAGCTCTTGCCATTACATATCCAAGAAACCGAAATTGTTCTTCTCCCAATTTTAAAGATGTATCATAGTGGTGAGGATAGTAGTGACGAAGAAAATGATTGAGTTTAAAGTGAAGAAGAAGAGGAGAAGGACGACAAATGGATGAAGTCGATTTTTTTGGTAGATGTCGAAGATGACGAAGTGACTGGCGATTGGGACCCTAGCGGCGTATTTGTGGTTAGTGTTGAAATAGTTTTGCTCTTTTCTTTATCGGTATTTTAATACGTAATTAGTATCGTAAATATCGCACTTATTTAGGTAGCCAATCTTTATCATGAATTTGTAGTTATATAATTGGAAATCATATGTAGTGTAACATAGTGATGTAGTTATGATGACTTTTAGTTAACATAAACCGCTACATTTATAGGGAAAGACTATACGGAGCATTTTATTACCGACCTAGTGTGGGATAATAAGGAAGAATTGTACGAATGGGCGAAAGAAATAGGAAATGAGCTTGTGATAGCTTTGGTGAAGCGTATCTCAAGTCCGTACCAAATTAGTATAGTGTGCAATAGGTTTGGGCCTTGGAGATCGGGGAGGCTGAAGGTGAGCAAAGAGGATCCAAATTCGCCGGTTGTTAAAATCCGAATGTCGGGATCCAAAAAGTGTGGGTGTAAGTTTGAGATAATGGGTGTTCGCATGAAGAAAGAGGCATGGACGGTTGGTGAAAAGTGGGTCTGGGTGTGATTGAAGGTCGGCACAACCATAAGTTACGAACTAGCTTTAAAGGCCATGCATTCATGGGTTGAAGGACCGAGGCAGAGCAGCTGTGCGCTAGGAGGTGGGGAGACGGTCGCAAGACGCCGAATCAAATTGTTTCAAAATTGAGGCAAAACTTCCCAGGAAATATGTCTTCCAGGAAGCAAGTGGCCAACTTCTTGCAGAAGCTGCAGTACGAGGATCGGGGAGAGTTAACGGTTACGCAATGGTCCCTAAGATTTATGGTTAAGCAAAAATATGTAGTTCATCCTTTGAGGGATGCGAAGACTGGTGAGGCTGCAATCTTATTTTTTGCTAATCCGGAGTCACTGTGGTTGTTGAAGAAATTCTCGTACGTGATAATCATTGACGTGACATACAAGACAAACAAGTAAGTCCTAAATTGTAATAATGTGTACTTTATGACAAAAATTGTTAAGGTATTTCATTTAAAATGTGTTTGGTATTATGAAATGTTTTCCATAGATATGGAATGCCACTTGTGGAGATTGTTGGTTTTACCAACACTCATAAGACGTTCAACATTGCTTATGCAATCACTCGGGCGGAAAGGAGATTGTTTGGATTTGGGAGTGATGCCGACTGTAATAATGACAAATTGTGAGAAGGCCCTCATAACTGCTATCCACAGTATTTTTGGCACCGAAGTTCAACACCTCTTGTGCTGGGTGCATATAAAGCACAACATCGAGGCACGTGCCTCGTCCATCTTGAAGAAGAAGGAAAGCGTGGATGCCTTTGCAAACCAATGTTGGGCACTTTTTTGCTCAACTAATGAAGAAAGCTATAAAGAGAGGCTTGCCGTATTACGGACATCGTGGAAGAGAGGCCTTGTCGGATACGTGGAGGAAACATGACTTACTCCGTACAAGACGAGCATATTAAGGGCGTGGACGGATCATCATCTTCACTTCTTCATGAGGACTTCAAACAGGTATGACGCTCACAATATGTTGTTTTTTTACTCATAGTTGTTAATGTCATACTAACGTCATGTGATTTGACAGGGTTGAGGGGATGCACAAGGTTTTGAAAGATATTATTGGCTCTAGCATAGGGGGCTTCAACAGAGTGATCGTGAGGATCCACTATGCCATAATCCTTTAAATAGATCAGATTAGGGGTAGCATGAACCTTTCACTTTTCAAATGACCAACGGATTTCGATGATGTATCGATGCCGCCAGTTGTATGAGCTAATTTTTCTAGGCTCTTCTACCAAGTGTCAGATAGGTGCTTTGATATGTTGTTGGGCTATTACGATATCTTGAAGAAGGGGGAGTTCTCAGAAGAATACACCGACCATTGGGTGAGAGATTGCCTTGGGTTGCCTTGCGTGTACACCATTGCAAGAGCCATCGTTTCAAGAACACCTCTCATTCCGTTAGACGTTCACGAGTTCTGGAGGGACTTGGAATAGGAAGATACTCCAACAACAACTCTTGGCCCTTCTGTCTACGTTCGAATGGACATTACAGAGATGAGACTTCGTGAAATGTTTGCCAGGTTGGAGGTTGGTACATTGAAGAAAGGCACAACATTCCTACTAGGTGAGTTGTACCACGACTTGGAGCATCCGGAAGAGAGTACTTTGTTGGAGCCTACGGGGATCAAGGCAAAAGGAAGGCCAAGTTGTGCTATAAACAAGGAGAAGGTGGATGAGAAGGCGGAGAAGAGGGATAAGTTCTTGTTTGAGCATAGACGGGATGAGCTCTACGAGAATGAGAAGAAGGTGGGGCCGAATACAAAGGCGAAGGGTAAGGCAAGTGCGAGCTCTGGTAGAGGCCCAAGTCGTCCTAAAAACAAGTGCATCTAGTTCAATGGTGATGGACTTTGACGACTTGTAATCCCAACCCATACCAGAAGAATCACAACCAGAAGATTTGCAGTGGCCTAAAGAACCTAGTCTTCCCATTGTTCATATGGGGGTGAACTTTGGGATTGACAATGTGGTTGACTTTTGGATTTCGTACTTCAAGAATGTTAGAGATGTACACCCCGACAAACATTGTGGATATCGGTCGATAGCTGTATTGGTTGGAAGGTAAGAGAAGGAATATCCCAACATCCGACGCGAGATGGTAGTGGAGTTGCTTGACAACCGAGAGCTATATGACCCGATACGTTGCCGTCTTCGACAAGGGTCCTAGGATGATCTTATCTTTTAAGTGAACCATTGCAGAAGCCCTTGCTCAGAAGTATACTGGCTTCATATGCCATTGATGGGTTTAGTGTTGCCACACTATATCAGGTTGGTCTCGTCTTATTAACTTGGGAAGTTTCGTCGTTTCGCTTACTGTTGAGGAATAGGACATCAAGCATATGTCTTCCAGAAAAGATTTTTGCCATGGCACACGTAGGCAATCATGATCACTTCATACCGGTAAATGTTTCTTCTAATAAAATATTTATGAAATTAGGTTACATTGTTTTCACTATTCAAATAGTTTGTGTGTTTATATGTAGATGGTGCTTAAGGAAGGGTCACCAATACCGTACACTCCTGTGAAATTTGAAGATGTATCGAGAGTACCGCATTGCAAATGGTCGGGCACCAAATCCTTTTATGTATGCGGGAGATGGATCCGTTCATGTAATTGATTGATGTTACGAGTATGTAATGTAATATTTAGACGGATCCGTTTATCAAGATGTTGAATGGAACAATGATAAATGAACCCATCATATCAGATATCAGATGTGCACAGTATGTGTTGTACATGAAGAGTAAGTAAAGTTAAATCTGGCACAACATTCTTCTTAGGAGCCATGAGAGAAGTCCTACAAACACAAGTGATTTTTCCAACTTGTCATACGCGTATGAGGGAAGTCCTGTCTGTGAATCTGCACGCTTAGGTTAAGCGTGCAGGCATACTCTTAAGTTAAGCGTGCAGATTCACAGACATGACTTCCCTCATACGCTTAGGATACACGTATGACTATCATAACAGTCGTTTTTTCAACGACTCTATTTCACCCTATAAATACAAAAAAAATGTCATCACAACCTTATTCACCGTTCTCTTATTGTTTTAATTCTCCAAAAGTTAGTATAGCCTTTTCGTCGAGTTCGAGTTCCACAACGGGAGAGAGATTTTGCTTTTGTAATTCGAAGGCGATCATACACACTTGTGACCGACAGTGGCAGTACGAAACAAGGTACTAGGGATGCCCTGATTTGGGCATGTATGATGTCCACAAACCTGGTAATAAAGAGGGATGTGATTTCTTTGCGTGGTTCGATACACCAGACGACGAGAGGGCACACGAGGTCATTATGGGGCTGTGGAAGGAAAAACCAACTTCTAAAGCTGAATGATGGTCTTTGTAGGTATTGTTTAAGGGCTATAACAGATATACATCGTAGGAGTTAGAAAGATAGAAGTAACCATTTTTTATGTTTTGTAGGGAAATTAGCGAAAGAGAGACAATAAGAAGGTTAATGTAAATTTTCATTTAATTTTCAGGGTGAAATTTAAATTTTAAGATTAATGTAATTTTTCATTTAATTTCCAGGCCCATTAAAGGCCCAATCCACCAAAATAACAATAAATCGATATAAAAAACGAGTTTGTACTACTTTGCGCCATTATAGGCCCAATAGGCCCAAACTAACAATAAAGCGGAATTAAAAAACGAGCTTGTACTACTTCGCGCCATTATAGGCTTAATAGGCCCAAACTAACAATAAAGCGGAATTAAAAAACGAGCTTGTACTACTTTGCGCCATTATAGGCCCAATAGACTCAAACTAACAATAAAGCGGAATTAAAAACGAGCTTGTACTACTTCACGCCATTATAGTCCCAATCGGCCCAATAGGCCCAAACTAACAATAAAGCGGAATAAAAAAATGAGCTTGTACTACTTCGCGCCATTATAGGCCCAAACTAACAATAAAGCGGAATTAAAAAAACCAGCTTGTACTACTTCGCGCCATTATAGGCCCAATTGACCCATTAAAGGCCCAATCCGCCATAAATAGCAATAAATCGAGATAAAAGACGACTTTCACACTACTTCGAGTCATAATAGACCCAATAGGCCCAAACTAACATGTATTAAGTTCAAATACTTTATCGTATTGTACTAAGTTCATAAGTATACTAACATGTATTGCATAAGTATACTAACACATACTACGTTCATATTACTAACACATACTGCATTCATATTACTTTCTCGTATTACATAAGTATACTAACATGTACTAAGTTCATATTACTTTCTCGTATTGCATATACTAACATTTTTTGCATAAGTATAATTCATATTACTTTATTGTAATGTATAAAAAGTTTCCTAACTCTATAGGGTATGCTAAACCTAAGTTTAACGAAACCTAGAAATAGTGGGCATACCCTGTACGCTTAAATTAAGCATGCATGGTGTACACGCTTAAGATAAACGCATGACTACACACTTAAGTTAAGTGTGTAGTCATGCGCTTAACGTAAGCGTACTAGGATTACAATGCAAACAATTTGTAGTGTTATCCTGATGTGTAATCCTAGCCAAACAGTATGTTTGGCTAGAAACACTGCAGCTTATAGTTGTTCATACTTATTCGTTTTTCGATCAAATTATACATCCGTTTATCGCTCGGTAAAGTTTTTTAAGTTATGTTGAGGTAAAGTATCAAACGACAAAATAAACATGAACAAACATACTAAACCAAAAACACAAAATACATAACATTTACAGAAACACTTAATACAAATGAAGCATGTCTAATCCAAACATAAAAACTAATGTGGCTGCGAGCCACTCCCTTCACTGGCGAGGTGGAGGTGGGGCCATTGGTGGAGGCTGCCCAATCAGCATCTCAAGCCATAATCTCGCAAGTCCCTCGAATGTCTGTGTCAAAGCATCGGGAGTGTGTAAGTAAGTGCAGATATCAACAGCAACCACCTAAATGCGCTGTATACAAAATAAGTAAAATTTGTCAAACTATTGCAATATACACAATAAGAGATAAAACATTCAAACAATTCAACAAAAATAAGCGTAACGCGACTACGTCAACAACCGGAGAGACATGGATAGGGCCGACCGGACGATCACGTCTGACGGAACCGGGATCGACCAAGGGATGAGTGCGTGTTTGTAATGAATTATGTAGTTGCATACATCTATAATGGAACTTAGAAGTCTGTTATTTTCAAAACAGATCACGTCTGGTTTGCATGGAACCCAGGTCTATAATGGAACTTAGGAGTCTGTACTGAATTCGGTAGATTATAGCAAAGTTTTTTGAAGCTATTTTTAAGGAGTTTGACGTTGAGGATAAAAGTTTGACAAATTCTTGGGTATGTCATATCTACGGTGAAATTAGGGGAACAATTAAAGAAGATAGGACCATTACAGATGTTAGTCTGAATAACAACAATTATAGAGTCTTTTTAAGTTTGTAATCTATCGTCTCTTAGGGCTATGAAAACTGGGGTGTCTATTCGTTTTTTGGCTAAAGGTTTTAGAGCAACTTGTATTAATCCTATATGGATATATCTATAGTTCTTTTCTAAGTATTTTTCAATAGATAAAGATGATAATAATTGAAGAGTTTGTTGTTCTTTGTCTAGAATAAGAGTTTCTTCATGACTTTTAACGCTAAGGGTTGTTTTGAAGTCTGTTCATCCTATTCTGTAAATGGATTGTATACTTTGTTATGGTATGGACCAGTCAGATATACTTTCTTCATAAAGACTTTCATTGCTATGAACTACCGGGATACTAGTTGAACTAGAACCTCTAGATAGAATACGCCTAAATTGTAGCGCCATGATCTAATACGATTTAGGAACTGTTAATCTTAATCATACGGGTTATTGTTACAGTTGGCATGGGACCATTGACCGGGACCACCCTATCCATCGGGCTGACCAAGCGGCTTTACGACTAAACCAAACACGCACTCTTTAGTAACAACTGTCAGCCCAGTTTGCAATAATGACATTTTGTGAGAAGGCCCTCATAACTGCTATCCACAGTGTTTTTGGCACCGAAGTTCAACACCTCTTGTGATGGATGCATATAAAGCACAACATTGAGGAACGTGCCTCGTCCATCTTGAAGAAGAAGAAAAGCGTGGATGCCTTTGCAAACCAATGTTGGGCACTTTTTTGCTCAACCAATGAAGAAAGCTATGAAGAGAGGCTTGCCGTATTACGGACATCGTGGAAGAGAGGCCTTGTTGGATACATGGAGAACACATGGCTTACTCCATACAAGACGAGCATAGTAAGGGCGTGGACAGATCATCATCTTCACTTCTTCACGAGGACTTCAAACAGGTATGACGTTCACAATATGTTGTTTTTTTACTCATAGTTGTTAATGTCGTACTAACGTCATGTGATTTGATAGGGTTGAGGGGATGCACAAGGTTTTGAAAGATATTATTGGATCTAGCAGAGGGGGCTTCAACAGAGTGATCGTGAGGATCCACCATGCCATTATCCTTCAAATA
Source organism: Rheum nobile (assembly GCA_027886185.1). Classification (NCBI taxonomy): domain Eukaryota; kingdom Viridiplantae; phylum Streptophyta; class Magnoliopsida; order Caryophyllales; family Polygonaceae; genus Rheum; species Rheum nobile. The sequence goes on along the minus strand of WOAB01000261.1, from coordinate 1,219,072 downwards.
GATCAGATTAGGGGGAGCATGAACCTTTCACTTTCCAAATGACCAACGGATTTCGATGATGTATCGATGCCGCCAGTTGTACGAGCTACTTTTTTTAGGCTCTTCTACCAAGTGTCGGATAGGTGCTTTGATATGTTGTTGGGCTATTATGATATCTTGAAGAAGGGGGAGTTCTCAGAAGAATGCACCGTCCATTGGGTGAGAGATTGCCTTGGGTTGCCTTGCGTGCACAACATTGTAAGAGCCATCGTTTCAAGAACACCTCTCATTCCGTTAGACGTTCATGAGTTCTAAAGGGACTTGGAATGGGAAGATACTCCAACAACAACTCCTGGCCCTTCTGTCTACGTGCGAATGGACATTACAAAGATGAGACTTCGTGAAATGTTTGCTAGGTTGGAGGTTGGTACATTGAAGAAAGGCACGACATTCCTACTAGGTGAGTTGTACCACGACTTAGAGCATCCAGAAGAGAGTACTGTGTTGGAGCCAACGGGGATCAAGGCAAAAGGAAGGACAAGTGGTGCTAGGAACAAGGAGAAGGTGGATGAGAAGGCGGATAAGAGGGATAAGTGCTTGTTTGAGCATAGACGGGTTGAGCTCCACGAGAATGATAAGAAGGTGGGGCCGAATACAAAGGCAAAGGGTAAGGCAAGTGCGAGCTCTGGTAGAGGCCCATGTCATCCTAAAAAGCAAGCAAGTGCATATAGTTCAGTGGTGATGGACTTTGACGACTTGCAATCCAACCCATACCAGAAGAATCACAACCAGAAGATTTGTAGTGGCCTAAAGAACCTAGTCTTCCCATTGTTCATATGGGGGTGAACTTTGGGATTGACAATGTGGATGACTTTTGGATTCCGTACATCAAGAATTTTAGAGATGTACGCCCTGACGGACATTGTGGATATCGGTCGATAGCTGTATTGGTTGGAAGGTAAGAGAAGGAATATCCCAACATCCGACGCAAGATGGTAGCGGAGTTGCTTGACAACCGAGAGCTATACGAGCCGATACGTTGCCGTCTTCGACAAGGGTCCTGGGATGATCTTATATTTCAAGTGAACCATTACAGAAGCCCTTGCTCAGAAGTATACTGGCTTCACATGCCATTGATGGGTTTAGTGTTGCCACGCTATATCAGGTTGGTCTCGTCTTATTAACTTGGGAAGTTCCGTCGTTTTTCTTACCGTTGATGAATAGGACATCAAGCATATGTCATCCAGAAAAGATTTTTGCCATGGCACACGTAGGCAATCATGATCACTTCATACCGGTAAAGGTTTCTTCTAATAAAATATTCATGAAATTAGGTTACATTGTTTTCACTACACAAATAGTTTGTGAGTTTATATGTAGGTGGTGCTTAAGGAAGGGTCGCCAATACCGTACACTCTTGGTTCGTGGCGCAGAAACGCAGATCAAAACATTTTGTGGTGGACAACCATGTTTGAGGGGAAATTGAAGATGTATCGAGAGTACCGCATTGCAAATGGTCAGGCACCAGATCCTTTTATGAATGCGGGAAAGGGATCTGTTCATGTAATTGATTGATGTTACGAGTATGTAATGTAATATTTAGACAGATCCGTTTATCAAGATGTTGAATGGCACAAGTATGATCATTCAACATCTTGATAAATGAACCCATCATATCAGATATCAGATGTGCAAGTATGTGTTGTACATGAAGAGTAAGTAAAGTTAAATCTGGCACAAAATTCTTCTTAGGAGCCATGAGGGAAGTCCTACAAACACAAGTGATTTTTCCAACTTGTCATACGTGTATGAGGGAAGTCCTGTCTGTGAATCTGCACGCTTAGGTTAAGCGTGCAGGAATACGCTTAAGTTAAGCGTGCAGATTCACAGACAGGACTTCCCTCATACGCTTAGGATATGCGTATGACTATCATAACAGTCATTTTTTCAATGACTCTATTTCAATGACTCTATTTCACCGTTCTCTTATATAGACTAGTGTAGTACCCGTGCCTTGCACGAAATCTGTTTATTTTTTTCTTACATTTATAAAAATAGTAATATTATAATTATATATTTAATTTATATAGAAATACGTAGTTAATGACTGTTATAGAGTAGATAAATTCTTATATAAAAAATGAATAATTGAATAAAAATATTCAAGATGTTAAAAAAGTACATTATATAAAGAGAGACAAAACTCTCCATAACTTTATTAATAATAAAAATTGGATAAGTAGTTTTTGAAACGGGGACAACCACATCAGTAACATCAATACTACTAAAACGATAAAGCATAATCAAAATATTCTTCTAATACATGAAAATGAAACCCTAAATATAAAATCTCGTAAGATGTTCAAAATTGCTACAAATTATGAAAAACTTTCTTGTATACTACATCGGTTGTAGTATTACATCTTTTCTTGTTTTCGTCGCAAATCAATATCTTCAAACCTTTCTTGCTAGTCACTCTTGATGATACAACATAAAACTAACAATGACTGAAAACAGGACGTGGAAGATACAAACCCACATTTGTAAGAGATTGGCCCTGACTCTTGTTTATCGTCATAGAAAAACAGACACTCAAGGAAAACTGTCTCCGTTGAAACTTGAAAGGGTATGAAGTGTCTCATGGTGACATGATCATGCGAGGAATCAAAACTGTATGTCCAATATTATTGCCTGGAATAATTCTCCCTTATATGACATGACTGTCAAGCTGTGTGGTTATCAATCTCGTCCCATTGCATAAACTTAAAGACTAATCAATATTTCAAAGCAGCATAATAGGGACCCCAACCTTAAGTTTCAGTACACGATTTGGCACACCAGAACATCTAACACTATTCAAGTACTCAGACGTATAAATACTTGCATTACTATCTTTAATAGAACATGCCTTACAAAGGCTATCCGAACTGAGATACACTTTTTCATCACGAGGTAACGAAGACAATATATAGTCATTAACTCTTTCTACATCTTCATGTGTTGGTGTAAGGATTGCTCATTCTTCAAAGTATGTCGGAGACAACTGATTATCAAAAATAGATGGATAAACAGAATTAACAACTGCTGAAATCAGATCTAAGTCATAATCTGTTGGAACGATGATGTTCCCTCTAGTTTTGATGATGATAAACTCAATGGCATTTGATGATTTTTAGTGTGACTATGAGTTTCAGGAAACAAATGATTCAAAGGAACGATGAAAACCAAGTGAAGAATCAAAACAGAGAATGCAAGGAACAGAGAAGCCAACAATGAGAAACAACACGCTGGAACGAAAGAGAAAGAGAGACGCACGTTGTTGATCAGAAAAGGAAAGAGAACAACGCCAAGGAACGCATGACGCGCGCTGTGAACCCTTACGCCTGCCGAATCTTTCTTTTATGGAAACAAAGATTGAAGGAGCAACTTGGGCCGCAAGAAATAATCACGTTGGAGATATTCTGGTTAGGATAGATTAGTAAAGATTGTATAGGATTATTTTATCTTATCTTCCTTAAGTAAAACTAGGGTAAATTAGATAGAATACCTAGACTATAAAATAGAAAGTTGCAAACTTCATTTGACAAGTGATTCACGGCGTTTCCCACAGAGAAGAGCATTCAGAAGAAGAAAGAACTTACAAGGACTAGACTTTGGTGAGTTGAGTACTTGTTAGAGTTTTTATTGTCTTAAGTGTTGTTAGGAACGTTACATTCAGAGGTCTAGATATCTAGGAGTAACTAGATTGAGATAAGACTTGCTTATTTGTAATTCCAGGATTAATAACACAAGTAGAGTTTCAAAATCCTACTAGGAAAAACCTAGAGGTAGAGGTTTTTCTTAGTCAACTAGTTGGTTGATTAAGTTTTCCTCTCTAAGGAACTTTGTCTGTTACTCTGTTATTCTGTTACGATATTCCGCTGCCCAAGGAAAAGTTATACCGTTCCTTGTACTAACACACTCGATTCTACAATTGGTATCAGAGCAGGTTTGTTCTAGATTGTGTGTTACTTACAGATTTTCAGGTTACGATGGCTCCTACCACTGTCGAAGTTGGTTTGAACTCTTCAAGGCCTCCTCTCTTGCTCGCTGGCCAATATCAACATTGGAAGGCTCTCTTTGTCAAGTGGGTTCAAAGAAATGACTACCAATGCTGGTTGGTTATCTCCCTTGGAGATCTTGAGATTGTTGATCTTGAGAAAAAGAAAAAACTGAAGAAATGGGATCAAGAGGATCTCCACATCATGGAGAAGAACTACAAGGCTGCCATGCTCATCAACAATGCTCTTAATCAACAAGATGTGCAAAAGCTTCAATCTTGTGAATCCGCAAATGCTAAGTGGCTTGCCCTAGAACAGATGTACATGGGAAGTAAGGACCTTCGTGAGATTGATCGTTTCACTGCCAAGAAGGATTTCTACAACTTCAAGATGGAAGAGAACGAAGATGTGAGTTCTTACCAAGCCAGGTTTGAGAAAATCACTGCAAACTTGACTGCTCACTCTATTAAGGATGAAGAAATTCTCCCTGACGAGAAGATCCTTATTATCATTGATGGGCTTCATCATCGTCACGCAATGACCAAGGCCATTCTAAAAGAGAATCCCAACACTGTCAAACCGACGTTCCATGAGGTCTTTAGCAAGATCCAAAAGTATGACAACGAAGAGAAGGCTGGAAAAACCAAGGATTCCAAGGAAAAAGGAATTGCTTTGATGGTTGGAAAGGTTGTTGATAGGATTGAAAATGACCTCGATGACAATGATAGCTCCGATGATCCTGAAGTGGTGTTGCTAACTAAAGTCATGCGTTCTCTCTACAACAAAGGAAGAAACAATAGAGGTGGGAATGGTGAGACTCGTGACATCAAAGATATCACTTGCTACAACTGCAATGAAAAGGGTCACTACTCTAGCTCATGCCCAAAGCCCAAGAAACCAAGCAAACCTTCTGGGAATGATGAGAAGAAAGCTTTCGTTGCTGTGTGGGGCAATGAGGATGACTCAGATGGTGAAGACCCTGAAGCCTGGAGTGGCAAGATGTGTGCAATGGCCATCAACGACTCTTCTGAGGATCTCAAGGTAAACCCTGAAATATTTTTGAAATCTCTTGTGAATTATGATAAGAAATCTTTGATTGCTCTCATAAGGGAAATGTATTCTGAAAATTTGAAAACACAAGAGAAACTTGCTAATTCTGAAGATGAGTGCAGTAGTTTAAAAGAAAACTTATCTAACACTGCTAGTAGCTCAACTGTTCCTTGTTCTTCATGTGATGCCAATCACGAGGAACTTCAGAGGTTAAGAAATGAAAAAATCTCTTTGCTTATGAATGAAGTCTCTAACAATACTGATGCAAGAAGTGTAGCTGGATCAACTAAGCTTGAGGAACAGATGTCTGAGATAGAGGCTTATGTTCACAAGATTCACTATGTGCTAATGGAACGGAAAGCTGAAACTGACAACATTCAGTTTGTTGAAGCAAGGTATGGCATTGGTTATACAGGTTCCAAGCAAAAGGAAGATGATCCATCTATTCTGGAACTTCATGAAGCAAGAGATAGGGAACTTCAAGATGCTAGAGAGAAGAATCACAATCTTGAGGAACGTGTCAAGGTCCTTGAGAGTGGACTGGATGAAAATCAGTCGTGGTACACTGGACAACCTGCCCACAAGATCTTCCTCAAGCAGTCTCAAGGGAAGCAATCCAACGTTCCCTGTCCAGAACGTGCGAAGCAACGCAAGAGTGTTGTTCCCAACATAAAGTATGTTCAGATGGATCAATTCAAACTGTGTTGGTATTGTGGGGACAACAGACATTTGCAGAGAGATTGTGAAAAGAAAAAGAAGTCATCTGAGGAGCACACAAAGAGAAGGAACAGTAGGAGCAATAATGTGAACTTGAATGACTTCCATGATGATTCACACGTGCATAATCATAATCATGCTAAAACTAGGAAGAAATCTGTTGTTAATGTTAGAACTATTCCTAGGGAACAATTGCATTATGTGTCTCGACCAGGTAAGGCTAAGCTTGCCTGGGTCGCCAAATCTTAACTTTTTCTGTGCAGGTTGAAGTGAGGGGGAATGAGAAGTGGTAAATTGACAGCGCTTGTTCGTGCCATATGACCGTAAAAGAAGATCAACTCACCTCACTTCACAAACATTCGAGAGAGAGTGTTGCTCTTGGAGACAAGAGATGCAGATAAATCATTAGAATAGGCGAAACAAAACTAAACTCCAGTATCACAGTAAAAGAGGTAAGTTTAGTTCATGAACTTGGTTTTAGTTTGTTGAGTATTGCACAGCTTTGCGACCAAGGGAACAACAAGACGGTCTTTACCTCACAAGAATGCTATGTCAAAGATCGTGAAACCAAGAACATAATTCTGAGAGGAGTCAGATTCAAGGATGTATACATTGTAGACAAGAATTTCAAGCCAAAGGAAATCCTATGCTTTGCGTCTATGGATGATGAAACAGAACTGTGGCATAGAAGGATTGGACATGCAAATCTTTGACTCATTCACAAGCTGTATACAAAGGAACATGTTCGTGGTCTCCCAAATGTTCTATCAGAGTTCCATGGTGTCTGTGATGCTTGTGTGAAAGGAAAACAAACACGTTCCTCATTCAAGATTAAACCTGATGTAACAACCTCTCATCCTTTGGAACTGATCCATATGGATCTCTGTGGTCCCATGAGGATAAGAAGTCATGGACGGAACATGTATGTTTTCGTAATTGTCGATGATTATTCTAGATTCACTTGGACAATTTTTCTGTCTTCGAAGGATGAAGTCTTCTCTGAGTTCGAGGCGTTCATCAAGAAGGTGGAAACAAGTTTGGGAAAGAAGCTGAAGGCTATAAGATCCGACCATGGAACAGAGTTTGAGAACTCTATGTTCTTCAACTTCTGTGAGGAACATGGTGTGTCACACGACTTCTCCGCACCTAGGACACCACAACAGAATAGGGTTGTGGAACGGAAGAACAGGACTCTGGAAGACATGGCAAGAACCCTCCTCTTTGCAAGCAATCTTCCAAGAATCTTTTGGGCAGAAGCCATTAACACTGCTTGTTATATTCTCAATCGTGCCATGCTTCGTCCCTTATTGAATAAAACTACTTATGAACTAATAAGGGATCGCAAGCCCAATATTTCTCACTTGCGTGCTTTTGGATGCAGGTGCTACATTCACAACAATGGGAAGGATAACTTAGGGAAGTTTGACCCACGAAGTGATGAAGGGATTTTTCTGGGATATGCAAAGGCGAGCAAGGCTTACAGAGTATACAAAAAAAGGCTTCGCAAAATTGAAGAAAGCATCCATGTTGTCTTTGATGAGAACTCAAAAGGTTCCAATGGCGAGTTAGAGGCAACGTTCCCTGAGAAAGGCTATCCAAGAATGCAACGAGAAGATTCCGATGATGAAGACAACGGCCCTTCCTCTCGACCCAGCTCAGGTCGTGGGAACGGTCCTTCTAATGTTGCTAATGTCTCTTGATACACACAATTATGTTGCGTGTATTGACGGAGTTTTGGCATGATTTTAGTGGTATTTTAGGATGCTCTAGTGATGATTTGGAGACTTGGCAAGGAGGCACGGAAGTTGCGTTTTTGGAGCTTTTGGAGCTGAAGAGCGAAGTATGAAGAAGCAGAATTACGGCGACCGCCGCATAACAACGGCGACCGCCGTTAATTCCCCCTGGAGAACCTCAGCTACGACATTGAAACGGCGACCGCCGTGTAATTGCAGCGACCGCCTCGATTACGGCGATCGCCGTGGGAAAAGCAGCGGCCGCCGCCGCTGTTGGACGAAGCGCCGAGCCGATTTTCCTTTTCGGTTTTAGTTATTTTATTTTATTACGTTTTGTTTTTATTTTAAGTTAATTTCAGATTAAATTCCCTTTGGTATTTAAGGGTTGAGAAGACTTGTTCTTTTCTGATCTCGGAACCCTAGTTTTATTTCTTACGTATTTCCCTTGCTATGAAGAACTAAGCCTCTCTTGCTTAGTCAGACATTGAAGCTCTTCGTTTGATTCAGTTGTAAGTTTCTTACTTTTAATCTATTGCTTTGGCTTTTATCTTTTCTCTTGCTTGAATCTTATGATTGATATTGGTAATTTCTAGTCTGATCAACTAGGGTTTGTTGGTATTTATCTATTGCTAGGTCTAGATTGCTACTGGTTGAGCATATCTATTCCTTAGTAGCAACTGTATCGTGTTAGTAACTGGTTGTGCTAATCTTATGCAGAAGAGAATTGATTTGCATCTTAGGGTAAAAACTGGTTGTTTTATTCTAGGTTGTATCCAACTATATTCCTATCCATAAAGCTGCTGTTAAATTGAATCTTGATAGTTTCAGGGTTGTTTAATTAGTTAGTTCTAATAGTATCTGGTTGTGCTATTAGATACTTTTGAAAAGGAATTGGAATTGCCATTGCATGCGATTTTGAGTGGTTTCTATGATCAACTTGTCATTCGATTAGTGGATATTGTTTGACTAAGTACCTTCCCCATACTTGATTTCAGCACTTTAATTGCTTACTTACTTTTGCATGCTTGGTTACTCTACAAACAAACAAAATCCCCCCCTTTGGTTACTTCAATTGACATACATTTTACATACTGCGATAGATTGTGTTTCCCTGTGGATCGACCCTTACTTGCCTAAGACTGCGTTTTAGGTTTTGTTTGGATTTCTTGCATAGTAGGAATTAGAACGACAAAATTCCTGTTACCAAATTGGCGCCGTTGCCGGGGAATATACAATTCTATCTTGTGTGTGTGATTTGTGTGCCAATTTTGGTGTGAACCTTCTCTTATGGTTCACACCACCCGTGTTACTAATACTCCACTTCTTGATTTTGATCTAGAGATCGAAAGGACTTTTCACCAGGCTATCAGGGCTGCGCGTGCATTAATGCAGGATACTGATACGATGGCTGATCAACGTGTTACTCTTGAGACCTTGACGGCTCCCAACTTAGACCAACCAACTCGTGCTGTGGAATTTCCCGCTCTTGGTCCAGGAGTAAAATTTGAGCTTAAGACAGGAGTAGTTCACTTACTCCCGAAATTCAGCGGAACTCCCCTTGAAGACCCTATTCAACATTTGGATGAGTTCGTTGAGGTCTGCACCAGTATGAGGCCATCTGAGATCACTGAAGATCAGATGAAGCTTAGAGTTTTCTCCTTCTCACTGAAGGACTCTGCGAAAGACTGGTACCATACTTTGGCCCCAGGAAGCATCACCACCTGGACTGCCCTGAAGAAAGTTTTCCTAGACAAGTACTTCCCAGCAATCAAATCTAATCAGCTGAAGAAGAAGATATGCAACATTGAGCAGCAGTCTAATGAGTCCCTCTATGAGTATTATGAGCGCTTCAAGAAGCTAGTGAAGAGCTGTCCCTACCATGGGTATGAAAAGCATGATCTTGTTCTTTATCTGCATGAAGGACTCCGTGAAGATAACCGTCGGATGGTGAATTCCTCTTATGGCGGTAATATTCTGAAAAGGACCTATGAAGAGGCCCTGGAGATATTTGCCACTCTAGCTGATGATGCGAGACAATATAGTGGGAGAGGCTCTCAAAGCTTGGTTGTTGCAAGCTCTAAGTCTAAGTATGATCAAGCTGATTTTGATTTGCTGCGAGAGGAGGTGAGGCGTCTGAAGCTGAAGGGTACGCCTCAACAGGTTAAGGCATGCGAGATCTGTCATGACGACCTACACCCTATTGATGCATGTCCTACTATGCAAGAGGAGGTGAATGCAGTAGGAGGATATCAGCAGCGGCCCATGAATGATCCCTATCCTTCATCATCCATGGAGGACATGATGAAAACATTGACTGCGAATGTTGTCCAAATGAGCAAGAATCAAAAGGAATTCCAGGAGCATACACAGTCCAGCATCCAGAATCTGGAAAGACAGTTTGGTCAGATTTCTCAAGTGGTGAATAAACTGGATGCCAGGGATTCCGGTAAACTCCCGTCTCAAACTGAGGTGAACCCAAACATTCGGAATGTCAGTGCTGTGACTTTGAGAAGTGGGAAGAAGCTTGGGGAAAATAATTATGAGATTAACGAGGAAGAAACTGAGGATTTGGCCAAGAACAGTGACGGCGACCGCCGTGACGACTACGGCGCCCGCCGTCAGGAGGAGTCTGCTCTCGACTTTTGTGATGAAAACAACGGCGACCGCCGTATCAATTGCGGCGGCCGCCGTGACGGTGTTCCAATTTCCGAAGTTTCTGATGATGTTCACGGCGACCGCCGCGAAACTTACGACGCCCGCCGCGAAACTGAAGTAGCTCTCGACTTATCCGAAGAAAATCACGGCGATCGCCGTGACAATTGCGGCGCCCGCCGTTCATCTGGAGTCGAAGCTGAGGCTGAAAAGAAGTCTGACTCTCCGATTTTTCCTGAGTGGAAGCCGGTTGCGCCCTTCCCATCTGCTCTGAAGCGCACCAAGCCACTTACGCAGGACAAGGACATGTTCGAGATGTTCAGGAACGTCGAGGTCAACATACCTCTTCTCAATCTGATCAAGTCCGTCCCCCGTTATGCCAAATTCTTGAAGCAGATGTGCACCACAAAAAGGAACCAAGACAGGAATAGCAAGAAGAAGGTAAAGGTAAACGAACATGTCTCTGCTGTGTTTCAAAAACGCTTACCCAAAAAGTGTGGTGACCCAGGTATGTTTACTATCCCTATCACCATTGGAGGAACCAAGTTTAATAAGGCTATGCTGGATTTGGGTGCTTCTATCAATGTTTTACCTTCATCTCTCTGTGAATCCTTGCGATTAGGACCTTTGCATGCAACTAATATTTCCATTCAATTGGCTGATAGGTCTAGTATGCGTCCTATAGGGATTGTGGAGGATGTCTTGGTTATGATTGGTGATCTTACGTTCCCTGCTGATTTCTATGTGCTCAATATGGAACATGACAAGCATGTAGCCCCTATTCTGTTAGGGAGACCTTTCCTCAAAACTGCTCATACTAAGATCAATGTGAACACAGGTTCTTTAACTATGGAGTTTGATGGCCAGGCTATTAATTATAACATATATGAAGCCATGAAATATCCTGCTGATGATCACTCTTTGTGTGCTATTGATGTGCTTGAGCCTGTAGTACAAGATGTCTTTGATGATGACCAATTAGATTCTATGTAATCCATGATTGTTGATTCTAGTTTAGATTTTACTCTATCTGCTAACGTGCAGGAAGTTGTCAATGAGTTGGATGCTTACTATAAGCGTCCTACTGAGCTACCAGGTAAAGCACCTCTGCCACTAACCCTGCCTGGCGAGAAACTTTTACCCTCTATTGTGCAGGCACCAGTGATTGAGTTGAAGCAACTTCCCGAGCACCTCAAGTATGTCTTTCTTGGAGACGAGGAGACCTTGCCAGTGATCATCTCTAACAAGCTCACCAAGGAACAAGAAGACAAGTTGGTGGTGGTTCTCAAGGAACACAAGACGGCAATTGGTTGGACCATTGCTGACATCAAGGGAATCAGCCCCACCACATGCATGCACCGAATTCTGCTGGAAGGCGAAGAGAAGCCTTCGCGACAACCCCAGAGGCGTCTGAATCCACCTATGATGGATGTTGTCAAGAAGGAAGTTCTGAAGCTTCTGCAGGCAGGTATGATCTTTCCTATTTCTGACAATAAGTGGGTTAGTCCTACGCAGGTCGTCCCAAAGAAAGGAGGGATCACAGTTGTGGAAAACCAACATGGAGAGTTAGTCCCTACACGACTATAGACAGGCTACAGGGTGTGCATTGATTACCGCAAGCTGAACGCGGTGACCAGGAAGGACCACTTCCCTCTACCATTCATTGACCAGATGCTCGAGAGACTGTCAGGTCGTGCATTCTACTGCTTCCTGGATGGATACTCAGGCTATTTCCAGATAGCCATTGCACCTGAAGACCAAGCGAAGACGACATTCACTTGTCCCTTTGGCACTTTTGCCTATCGCAGGATGCCATTTGGATTGTGCAATGCTCCAGGTACCTTTCAGCGGTGTATGGTAAGCATATTTTCTGAGTACATTGAGAACTTCATAGAGGTATTCATGGATGATTTTACTGTTTATGGAGATGACTTTGATGCCTGCTTGCACCATCTATCACTTGTGCTTGCAAGGTGTGTTGACACCAATTTAGTGCTGAATTCTGAGAAGTGTCACTTTATGGTTGAGCAGGGCATTGTTTTGGGTCATATTGTGTCGTCTAGGGGTATTGAGGTCGATAAGGCAAAGATTAAAGTAATTCAGTCTTTGCCCTATCCTACTAATGTTCGCGAAGTTCGTTCTTTTCTGGGCCATGCATGTTTCTATCGCAGGTTCATTAAAGATTTTTCCAAGATCTCATCACCTCTATGTGACCTGCTGAAGAAGGAGATTGGATTTGAGTTTACAGCTGAGTGTCGGGCAGCCTTTGATGAACTGAAGGCTCGCCTAACAAGTGCCCCAATCATCCAGGCGCCTGACTGGTCTAAGCCCTTTGAGATCATGTGCGACGCCAGTGACTATGCTGTGGGGGCTGTGCTGGGCCAAAAAGATGGAAGAGCATCCCATGTGATCCAGTATGCATCTATGACGCTAAATGGTGCGCAGAAGAACTACTCCACCACAGAGAAGGAGATGCTGGCAGTAGTGTTTGCCCTTGAGAAGTTCAGGCAGTACCTGCTTGGTACAAAGGTCTTTGTCTACTCCGACCATGCTGATCTGCGCTACCTCATGACGAAGAAGGAAGCCAAGCCAAGGCTGATCCGGTGGATCCTATTACTCAGCGAATTTGATGTGGAGATCAAGGACAAGAAGGGTGCTGAGAATCTTGTTGCTGACCACCTCAGCCGAATTGTCCAGGAAGATAACACCCCACAACCCCAGATTCAGACGAGATTCCCTGATGAGTCTCTATTCCGGCTCACTACTGTAGAGCCTTGGTATGCTGATTTGGTGAATTTTCTCACCACGGGTGACTTTCCTCCACCCTTCAACAAGGCTCAGAGGGACAGGTTGCGCAGTTCAGCCAGATTTTTTGTCTGGGATGACCCCTACCTATGGAAACATTGTTCTGACCAGGTAATTCGTAGGTGTATCCCAGAAAATGAGGTAAATTCTCTCCTTACTTTTTGTCATTCTGAGGCATGTGGTGGACACTTTGGGGTACAACGAACCGCAAGAAAGGTACTTGAAGCAGGATTTTGGTGGCCTTCCATCTTCAAGGATGCGCATAACCACTGCAAATCCTGTGACAAGTGTCAACGGGTTGGAAATATATCTCAGAGGGATGAGCTGCCACAAACAGGGTTGATTTTTTGTGAAATCTTCGATGTTTGGGGTATTGACTTCATGGGACCGTTTCCATCCTCTTGCGGTAACATATATATTTTGCTTGCGGTGGACTACGTTTCCAAGTGGGTGGAAGCGAAGGCCACCAGGACTGATGATGCTAAAGTTGTTGCAGAATTCTTGAAGTCCCACATATTTACCAGGTTTGGAGTGCCAAAGACTCTCATCAGTGATAGAGGAACTCATTTCTGCAACAGGACAATTACTGCGCTATTAAAGAAATATCATGTCACGCAGCGAGTTTCTACCGCCTATCACCCTCAAACGAATGGGCAAGCTGAAGTGTCCAACCGGGAGATAAAGTCCATCTTGGAGAAGACGGTGTCTCCCAATAGAAAAGACTGGAGTTTGAGGCTTGATGACGCACTCTGGGCATACAGGACAGCTTACAAAACACCAATTGGTATGTCACCCTTTCGGTTGGTGTTTGGTAAGGCTTGTCACCTTCCAGTGGAGCTAGAGCACAAGGCATATTGGGCTGTAAAGAATTGCAGCTTGCAGATGGATGAGGCTGGAGTGCTTAGAAAGCTCCAACTACAAGAGCTGGAGGAGGCCAGGATCGAGGCTTATGACAATGCCATTCACTACAAGGAAAGGACTAAGGCCTGGCATGACAAGATCATACTGAGGAAGGACTTCAAGGTTGGAGACAAAGTCCTCTTATTCCAGTCACGCCTTAGACTTTTCCCAGGCAAGCTGAGATCGCGCTGGGCAGGACCATATTATGTGACCAAAGTCTTCCCACATGGTGCCGTAGAGCTGTTTGACTCGACATCACAGTCTTTGTTCAAGGTGAATGGGCAGAGGATAAAGAAATACCATGAAGGCTTCACCAAAGACACCATTGAGGAGGCGTTCCTGAAGGAACCCGAAGCTGAAACGTGATTGAACCTACACTGAGTCGAGCCACGACGTTAACTACGGCGCTTCTCGGGAGGCAACCCGATGATTAGGTAATTTTCTTTCCTTTCCCTTAGTCAATTCTAGTTATTTCCCTTTTGTTTCTGTATTTCTGTGTCGAACTCACCTGCAGAAACGTGAAAAATCGAAGAAGGTGTTCACGGCGACCGCCGTTTAATTGTGGCGACCGCCGCAATTACGGCGACCGCCTCCCTCCATACGGCGCCCGCCGTTTCACCCCTCCTTGATCACGCTGTTTGCATCAAATGACGGCGACCGCCGCCGTTTCAGGTTCGATTCTTTTTTCCTTTTCTTTTAATTTTCAAAAAAAAAAAATGGGCCCCGGAAAAAACCCTAAACGGAGCGCAAAAGACAGAAAATAAATCCCCGAAAAGACCTTAAACGGGGAGAAAAAGTCAAAAATCCAATAAAAATGGACCCTGAGAAAACCTTAAACAGGGTGCAAAAGGCATAAAAAGAAACCCGTTAAAACCAAACGGGGTAAAAGCCAAAAAAAAAAAAAAAAAAAAAATTTGCCCCCCCTTCCCAGACCTATCATCTAACCTACCCCCCTACCCTCTCTCTCTCTCTCGCCACTCCCCCTCAACCCCAGATCCGGCGACCGCCGCGCCAGCTCGCCGCCAACTTCGCTCGCCGCTTGCCCGCCGCCAGCCAAGGTCGCCGTCGTCGCTCGCCGTTTCGGAAATCTGCAGAATCTGTGAAAATTGGAAACGGCGACCGCCGCATTCAACACGGCGACCACCGTTCTTAGCAGCGACTGCCGCTCAACCCGGCGACCGCCGTTTCGTCGAATCTGGTGATTTTATTTTTATTCCCTCCCTGTTCTGCTTTTTGTTGTTGCTAGTAGTTGGGATTATTGAGATGTCGGGATTTTTGAAACGCTCATTGTCTTCCCGGAAGAAATCAACGGGAGGTGAGCCCTCTCGAAAAAAATCATCGGGGGTTGAGGCCTCCCGTAACAAGGTTGAGGAGGCTCGTAGGAGGCTTTTGCAGGAGAGGGCTTTTCAGTCCACATTATTCTTTGATCCAGACACTCTGCGGGAGTTGCAAATATATGAGAGTACGCAGGAGCTTTTTGTCAATGGTGGGCTGGGTAGTTTCTTCCATTTTGCGGCGCCCACATTCCCCAGCTGGACTGTGGAGTTTCTGGCCAGCTTTGATAGTCATTGCGATGAGGAGAGGATCACATTTAGTTTGGATGGTAGCAGGCACTCTATGTCCTGGACGGACCTTGATCTAGCGCTTGGGATTACCAGGCCACCATCTTCTGCGCAGGCGTGGAACGCCGCCAATGGTTACTTCCCCTTTTGGTACCACTCCACAGGGTCCAATGTTTACAACCCGCAGGATGGGGAGTACAATTACAAGTGGTCGCATTCGGGCCTGCGGCTAGCACATAAAGTAGTGCGGATGGCCTTCCATGGCCAGTCCGAATTGAACAAGCTCCCGTACGATGATTTGTATGCTGTATGGAGTATGACCCCCGAGTGCCCTCTGGTGTGGGATTGGCGCACCCATTTTATTGCTGCGTGCAGAAAATTTTAGGATAACAAGGGGCAGAAGATCGTCATTGGGGGCATGATCACTTTGATAGGCCGCCACCTGGGTCTCGAGCAACCCGACCCTTCCCAGCAACTCTCTCCTGCTTTTACATATGATTGGAAGCAGCTCAGGACTTCCACTGTGATATCCGGGACCGGGTCTAACCCGAAGTTCTGGCTGTATGGCACGCGAGGTATCTACAAAATCCCCATCCCTTTTCCGTTTGAGGTGGCCTATGGCCCGCGCTACAGAGACTTTGATGTGAGCAGTTACCGGGTGGGAGCCCCTGGGGTGCGTCCCGTGCCAGCTGGAAGTGTTGCTCAGGATGATGATGACAGTGAGGATGAGGACGATGATGCCAATGACGATGAGGACACTGCTATGCCTGCGGTACAGGCTACCGCTGCTGCTGGACCGTCTCAGGATTACCAGAGACAGACTTGGGAAATGGTCCAGGGGATTGACTCTCGCTAGCAGTCTATGCAGTCGGACTTTGCTGCCTA
The DNA here is from genome assembly GCA_027886185.1 of Rheum nobile. NCBI lineage: Eukaryota > Viridiplantae > Streptophyta > Magnoliopsida > Caryophyllales > Polygonaceae > Rheum > Rheum nobile. Next base: position 1,202,749 of record WOAB01000261.1, on the reverse strand, counting down.
CCACCAGGAGTTCATTGACTTCCGCCAGGAGTCCAGGGATCACTACGCGACGCAGGCCCAGGACATTCAAGCCCTGGAGGAACAGATGAGGCAGTGGAACCTTTTCATGGGTTCCCAATATCCCGATTTCCCACCACCGCCGCAGTAGTAGGTACATTCTTCACTTCTCCTCTGTTATTATGTCTGATATCATTGAGGACAATGCTTATTTTAAGTGTGGGGGAGTGGATTATGTATTTATTATTGCTAGTATATTTAAAAAAAAAAAGGCAAATAAAAAAATCCTAGGATGGGCTGAAAACCCGAAAGGGCGGTCCAGGTAAAAAGCAGGTAATCCGACAGGCACTAGGCCTGGGCAAAAGTGGATTCAGAGTGATGTGAGGCGGTGAGTCCATCTATGATAAAATGAAATGAGTGGCTAGGATGAAAACCCGAAAGGGCTCCTAGGCAAAATGAGTGAAAAGAAAATGAGTGTTTCTAGGATCTTATTTTACCGGCGGGGCGACATAAGATGAGGAGACAAAGAAGGATTGTCGGGTAGGCCATTGAGGGAGACATAAGGAGTCATAGATGGAGGTTAGGACTAGTGGTTACTTTCATTTTTGGATGACCGGGATAAGCTTGGGGAAAGTATTCTGCTTGCCCTTAAGCTTGGATGTGTATTGAGTTGGCTGCTGTGGTTGAGGTTGTGGATATTTCATATGTGTTGTGTTGATGTTGTGCTGATTATGATGCTGGTGTTGAGGGTGTAGTTGTGTTGTGATTGGTTGGTTGAAGGATGTTGAGCTTTCATGTACATGCTGTTACTCTTGGTTGTGGGCTTTCCTTGCATGTTGATGATCTAGGTGCTTATTGGTGATGGGTGGTAGTTCTCTATCCACTCGAGACGAGTAGAGATTCAAGTGTGGGGGAGTTTGATACACATAATTATGTTGCGTGTATTGACGGAGTTTTGGCATGATTTTAGTGGTATTTTAGGATGCTCTAGTGATGATTTGGAGACTTGGCAAGGAGGCGCGGAAGTTGCGTTTTTGGAGCTTTTGGAGCTGAGGAGCGAAGTATGAAGAAGCAGAATTATGGCGACCGCCGCATAACAACGGCGACCGCCGTTAATTCCCCCTGGAGAACCTCAGCTACGACATTGAAACGGCGACCGCCGTGTAATTGCAGCGACCGCCTTGATTACGGCGATCGCCGTGGGAAAAGCAGCGGCCGCCGCCGCTGTTGGACGAAGCGCCGAGCCGATTTTCCTTTTCGGTTTTAGTTATTTTATTTTATTACGTTTTGTTTTTATTTTAAGTTAATTTCATATTAAATTCCCTTTGGTATTTAAGGGTTGAGAAGACTTGTTCTTTTCTGATCTCGGAACCCTAGTTTTATTTCTTACGTATTTCCCTTGCTATGAAGAATTAAGCCTCTCTTGCTTAGTCAGACATTGAAGCTCTTTGTTTGATTCAGTTGTAAGTTTCTTACTTTTAATCTATTGCTTTGGCTTTTATCTTTTCTCTTGCTTGAATCTTATGATTGATATTGGTAATTTCTAGTCTGATCAACTAGGGTTTGTTGGTATTTATCTATTGCTAGGTCTAGATTGCTACTGGTTGAGCATATCTATTCCTTAGTAGTAACTGCATCGTGTTAGTAACTGGTTGTGCTAATCTTATGCAGAAGAGAATTGATTTGCATCTTAGGGTAAAAATTGGTTGTTTTATTCTAGGTTGTATCCAACTATATTCCTATCCATAAAGCTGCTGTTAAATTGAATCTTGATAGTTTCAGGGTTGTTTAATTAGTTAGTTCTAATAGTATCTGGTTGTGCTATTAGATACTTTTGAAAAGGAATTGGAATTGCCATTGCATGCGATTTTGAGTGGTTTCTATGATCAACTTGTCATTCGATTAGTGGATATTGTTTGACTAAGTACCTTCCCCATACTTGATTTCAGCACTTTAATTGCTTACTTACTTTTGCATGCTTGGTTACTCTACAAACAAACAAAATCTCCCCCTTTGGTTACTTCAATTGACATACATTTTACATACTGCGATAGATTGTGTTTCCCTGTGGATCGACCCTTACTTGCCTAAGACTGCGTTTTAGGTTTTGTTTGGATTTCTTGCATAGTAGGAATTAGAACGACAAAATTCCTGTTACCATCTCTCCATCTTCTCAAGACTCTTCTAGTCCTGACGACTCTTCCAAGGAGGATACCTCAAGTGATTCTGCACAAGATGCAGACGTTCCCTCCTCATCTACTGCTGATTCAACAATCATGCCCCCAACTAATGTAGAAACCACTATCACTGTTCCCTCTGGAACTTCTGGTGATATTATTATTGTTGATTCTCAAAGTGATGATGACAGAACAAACCAATTTAAAGATGCCCAGTTACATCCATCTTCAACGGACGACTCTGAGATACAACCTGATGATCCATCTCTACTCGTGTCAAAGAGTGTTCGAATTCAAATAGCTCACCCCACTCATAATCTGGTCACACCTTTTGGTGAAAGAGGTTTGCGTTCTAAATTGAACATGTTCTGTGCTTTCCATGCTTTTATCTCTCTTGTAGAACCCAAGACTATCAAGGAAGCATTGAAGGAACCTGACTGGATCGTAGCTATGCAAGATGAGCTACATCAATTTGAGAGGAACAAAGTCTGGCGGCTTGTTCCCTTGCCTCGCAACAAACATGCTATTGGCACTCGCTGGGTGTATAGGAACAAGCTCGATGACTCTGGGGTGGTCACAAGGAACAAAGCAAGGTTGGTTGCTCAAGGTTACAATCAACAAGAGGGGATTGACTATGATGAGACGTATGCTCCAGTGGCTCGCATTGAAGCTATTCGTCTTCTTATCGCCTATGCTGCTCACAAGGGATTCACACTATACCAAATGGATGTCAAGACTGCATTCTTGAATGGATATCTCCAAGAAGAGGTATATGTGAAGCAGCTCCCTGGTTTTGAAGATGCCAATTTTCCCTCGCATGTGTATGCTTTGGACAAGGCATTGTATGGTCTTAAGCAGGCACCCCGTGCTTGGTATGATAGACTCGCACAGTTCCTTCTTTCCAATGGATATCGTCGAGGCACGATTGACAAAACTCTGTTCCTTCTGGAACAAGAAGGTAAGATTCTGGTGGTTCAAGTATATGTTGATGATATTATTTTTGGTTCCACTAACCCTACTCTTGTAGAAAAGTTCAAAAATCTTATGAGTAGTGAGTTTGAGATGAGCATGATTGGGGAATTGTCCTTTTTCCTCGGATTACAAGTTACTCAGACTAAGGAAGGAACGAAGATCCATCAACAAAAGTACATCAAGGAGTTGTTGAAGAAGTATGGTATGAATTCTACAAAACCAATTGTTACCCCTATTTCTCCTAACACTCGCTTAGATGCATATTTAAATGGAACAACTGTTGATCCCACCATGTTTAGAGGAATGATTGGTTCTCTCCTCTATCTCACGGCCAGTCGGCCAGATATTTTGTTTAGTGTGTGTCTCTGTGCTAGATTTCAGGCTAATCCAAAGGACTCACACTTGAAGGAAGTAAAGCGAATCTTTCGATACCTCAAAGGAATGGACCATCTATGTCTATGGTATCCCAAGAACTGTGACTTCAATTTAGTTGGATTCACAGACGCTGACTTTGCTGGGCACGTTGTAGATCGCAAAAGCACATCTTGAACGGCACAGTTCCTTGGTCCCTGTCTTGTCTCATGGGGTTCCAAGAAGCAAAACTCTGTGGCCCTCTCCACTACAGAAGCTGAATACGTCGCCGCGGCAAGTTGTTGTGCTCAGGTATTGTGGCTCAAACAACAACTGAAAGACTTTGGTATGTCTCTTGGCACCGTTCCCATTATGTGTGATAATACTAGTTCCATTAACATCTCGAAAAATCCAGTTCATCATTCACGTACTAAGAACATTGACATTCGTCATCATTTCCTACGTGATAATGTTGACATGTGCTTTATTAGAATGGAACATTACAGGACCGAAAATCAGGTAGCAGACATCTTCACCAAAGCACTAGACAAAGGTCCATTCGAGTATCTCCGATTACTCCTTGGCATGATCTCTCTGAATTGAGGACCTTCACACCCATTATTCCCTCAATGCTTGGCTAACTTGTTTCACAGATTTCATGAAGTTCCTTGCTTACATTGCATTTCTTGACGTTATTATTTCATGATTTTTGCTTTCTCGAATTGATTTGTCTTAGGGTCTAGCTTCTTTGTCTTTTGATTTGTGTTGAATTACTTGATTGCATGCTAACATCTTATTTGAGACCCAAAACAACCAATTTGATGATTGAACCCTCATTACAAGCCCACATGATAATTGGTTGTACTGTCTACCATTGCCTCGATTCAGGTAAACGTTCCCTATGATCCCTCTTCTTTTTTTTTTTGGCCAAAAGGTAAAATTTTATAGATGGTTGGGAATAAGGCCCAACGTCCTATTTACAAACACCAATACCAAACACACAAACAAAATCAAAACAAAAAACACACAAAAACAACCAAAAACAAAACACAACAATACAACCCGAATGATCAGCTAACCAACAGAAACTCAGCAAACCAAAAATAGAAACACAGCAATAGACAATCAGAGCATCTAAGAAACAACAAGCGAAACCAACAGAAAGCAATAACACAAGAAACACAATAACAACATACACAAGACCAAAGACAAACCGATAAACCCAAGAAACATCAAGGAAGAGGAACCAAAAAACAAATCAAATTCTTAATCTTCTCCTCATTGCTCTTCCTCTTCTCCCTCCAAGCTGCATCTTCTGAATAATCCTGAATTTGCACTCTTCAACAATTCGAGCTGCACACTGAGCAGAATCAACAGATCTTCCTAGGAAAATGACTTCATTTCTCAGTTTCCAAGAGTGATAAACAATCCCAATAATTGCCAACAGTTTGCTTTTATAAACATTGTTATTCCTTCTCCTGCATTGAGCAAACCAATCCCACCATTCTAGTAAAGAGTTTTTCCTGATGTTGACCCCTTGCCAAAACAACACTCTCTGAGCAATATCTTGAATCACTGAGCAACTGAACCAAAGATGATTTTCCTCTTCATCAGCAACATGGCAAAGGACACACTCAGCTGAAGGAATCAAACCCCAGTTATGCAACTTACTTGTTGTAGGAAGACGCCCCAAGGATGCCACCCAGCATAAAAAAACTCCATTTCTTAGGTTGAATACCATTCCAAATCACACTGCACCAATCCTTGTCCACAGACATAGTCCTCAACATATTATAGAGAGCATAACTATCCAATTTACCAGTATTTTTAGCTAAGAAATGCTCATTAAGATCAATGCCATTCCTTCTATCCAGAACTCTGTCTCTAACCAACAAGAGATTCTTCCACAAAGTTGAACTACAAGGAAGAGCATGCACAGACCAAATTGATTTCCCCTTAGTAACTATGATCCCTCTTTGTTAAACCATTTTACTGGGAATAATTATATGAGTTGTTTTCTCCCTACCATCTGTTTGGATATACTATATTTTGTGTGAACCCAATATTGACATATCCAGACAAGCCTCGCAAACACTCTTGGTCTCAGGGGGAACGACGACTGTTGCTCAGATTAAGGGGGAACATATGTGTATGGAACGTGGAATTTGAATCAGTGGTTGTTATTTATTGGGGTGCAGGTGAACGTTAGAACGACTCTCTATGAGATTTGACTGCTCTGTGGCAGGAACAGTGACGCGGTAAACGAAGTAAAAGTGGCCGTTAGATGAAGAGAGAGAAACGACTCTTTGATGGAAATTTTGAAAGCCGGTTGAGATTTTGGAAAGATTTTATCTTGCAAAAGATTTTATCTCTCCTATAAATATTTGATATTCCATTCAAGATTCTCCACCGCAAATCTTCACTCTCTGCTCTCTCAGAAATCAAAAAACCTTGCAAACTCTCAAAGCTCTTTGTTTCCATGGATTCTCCAAGCAAGAAAATCTCCACCGACCAGATGTCTGAAGTCGAGATGAATGTCTACATCCTCCAAATCCAACAAGCCCGAGCCGCCCGTGCTACATTGACTCCCACCGATGTGCCTCTATCTGTAGTGGCAATTGCTCACGCCGCCGTCCAACAAACGGTGGATCCCTCTACGTCTACATCGACACCTACCCCGACGCCGTCCCCCTCTGCTCCGTCCCCGCTAAAAGCCCAGGACCTCAATCATGTGCTTGCCGATGTGCCTATGGAGGAACCCCCACGTCCCCAACTTGTCGAAGAAGAGGAAGTCTCTTCTCCCTCCAAGGACAGAGGAGATGAGGAGGAATAGTCGATGCAGTCCTTGGAGAAGGAACTAGGTGTAAAGTCTGCACCTTTGGCGCCGCCTCCACCTCGCAAGCGCAAGCTCGCAGTTCTTGCTATGACTACTCAAGAAGAAGAGGAAGTTGAGATCTTGGAGCAGCAAATGGCTCCTACATCCCAGTCGACACCATCCAAATCCGATGGCGATGAAACTGCTCCTCGTCCTTTGAAGGCACGGCTGTGTTTCGCCGTGAAGCCAGAATTGAAAAGAGCAAAATCTGCTGGCAAGGCAAAGCTGGATCTCTCCATCTCCACCACCATTGTTCCCGACTTCTTTGAAGGTAAAAAGATCCTTCCACCTCTTCTGATTCGCGAAAGTTTCTACTCTGAGCACAATGTGGAGGAGATCTTGGAACTTCTGCGTTTCCAAGGCTGGGAACGTCTCTGTTCCAACAGGGCTACAGTCAATGAAGTTCAGATGCGAGAGTTCTACCACTACTTTCACCTATCCAAGGCTGATGTTCTGTTTGGGTCGACCAAGATTAGTGGCGAAGACCTGTCTTTTACTCCTAAGGTGATCTCCTCGCTTATCTATGTTCATTTGGGTGGATTTTATGAGGTTCTTGCAAGCGAGATAAATGATGAGAAGCTTGCCTGTATGGAACGGATGTTTGGTTCAACTACTGTGGAGCTACACACTGAAAGGCTGACATTGGCTCAGCGAATTGCCTTCCATATCATTTCCAGAGTTATGGTGCCTCGCCAAGAGAAGCGCAACACAATCACCCTGTGCGATTTGTTTTTGCTTGACCGATTTCTGAGAAGGGAGAAAATTGATCTCCCTCGAGTAATCTTGTGCCATATGGATCGGTGCAAGGCCAAGTCCCACTCTTTAGCCTATCCAGGCTTGGTAAAGATGTTGTTGCTTCGAGATGAAGCATATATTGAAGAGAATGAGGTGTCTCTGGGAAGTGAGTTGGATTCTGCAGCTGTGGAGAAAATGAAGTTCAAAGGTGATGTGAAGGGAACGGGTACTGTGACGGCTAAGAAAGCTATTGGCGAAGGAACGTCAAAGGAAAGCTCAATCCAGCATCAGATTTTGGCTGAGCTTAAGCAGTTGAACACCACGATGACCCTGCTCCTAGATCACTTTCTGAGTAAAGTTGAGGACACTGCTGAAGACCCTGAGATCTGAGTGTTCCCCGTTACCTCCCTGCCCGTCTAATCTTCAATTTTTGATTTTCTATGTTTTTATGTCTTTTGTGTGATTGTTCCCTATCTTTTGATAATAGTTTTCTAGGTTCCTTTGCTTTGTACTTCGCCTTGCATTATGAATGAATTATTTTGCTTATGATTTGCATGCGAGTCAAGTCTTTGTGATTTCTGTGATCTTTTGATGATGTCAAAAGGGGGAAGTATGGAAATTGTGAAACCCAAAGAAGGGTTGATAACAGAAGCTAGTGCTAAGGAGAACGACAATGTTGCTTGAAGGTAAATCTTTCTATGGACTTTCTGAGGGGGAACAATGTCAATATCGTGAACATAGTATTTGTGTGATTACATGTGAATTTGACTTCTTACTTGTCTGTTTTGAACGTGCACATTTTGAAGGAGCTTGTCATCACCAAAAAGGGGGAAATTGTTGGAACGATGATGTTCCCTCTAGTTTTGATGATGATAAACTCAATGGCATTTGATGGTTTTTAGTGTGACTATGAGTTTCAGGAAACAAATGATTCAATGGAACGATGAAAACCAAGTGAAGAATCAAAACAGAGAATGCAAGGAACAGAGAAGCCAACAATGAGAAACAACACGCTGGAACGAAAGAGAAAGAGAGACGCGTGTTGTTGATCAGAAAAAGAAAGGGAACAACACCAAGGAACGCATGACGCACGCTGTGAACCCTTGCGTCTGCCGAATCTTTCTTTTATGGAAACAAAGATTGAAGGAGCAACTTGGGCCACAAGAAATAATCTCGTTGGAGATATTCTGGTTAGGATAGATTAGTAAAGATTGTATAGGATTATCTTATCTTATCTTCCTTAAGTAAAACTAGGGTAAATTAGATAGAATACCTAGACTATAAAATAGAAAGTTGCAAACTTCATTTGACAAGTGATTCACGGCGTTTCCCACAGAGAAGAGCATTCAGAAGAAGAAAGAACTTACAAGGACAAGACTTTGGTGAGTTGAGTACTTGTTAGGGTTTTGATTGTATTAAGTGTTGTTAGGAACGTTACATTCAGAGGTCTAGATATCTAGGAGTAAACTAGATTGAGATAAGACTTGCTTATTTGTAATTCCAGGATTAATAACACAAGTAGACTTTCGAAATCCTACTAGGGAAACCTAGAGGTAGAGGTTTTTCTTAGTCAACTAGTTGGTTGATTAAGTTTTCCTCTCTAAGGAACTTTGTCTGTTACTCTGTTATTCTGTTACGATATTCCGCTGCCCAAGGAACAGTTACACCGTTCCTTATACTAACACACTTGATTCAACATAATCCTTCACCAATAGTTAATCAAGAATTTGTATTTGCGTTTCTCCATCATTGTCATCACCTACAGTACCATCTCTGATGCTTTAATACCCATTCAAAAAATTCCTTTGCTTCTTGGATATCAAAATTAGATGTAACTTGTTGAATCCTCATGTTTTTTTGTCAAATTAAGAACATTGCAATGTTCACACAAATAAGAGGAATTGATGGTGGCAAAAACAATATCTTGCCTGCTCCCTTTTGTGATAACAGGTAGGATTTGCCTAAAGTCTTCACCAAATACTATGACTTTCCCTCCAAAAGGTTGTACCGAACTAAAGAGATTTGTAAACCGTAAAATATCTCTTAGTGTCCTAACTAATGCTTCAAAACAGGATCTATTCGTCATAGGAGCTTCATCCCAGATAATAAGTTTGGCGGCACAAATCAACTCAGTAAGTTCCGTACCTGAACATATATGACACGTTGAATTCTCATTAACTTGCAAAAGTATTTTAAACCGCGAATAAGCAGTTCTGCTGCCAGGTATTAGGAGAGCCGCATTTCCACTTGAAGCAACATTAAAGACTATTTCACCTTTAGACCTTATAGCCGTTGAAAGTGCCCTCCATATAAAAGTTTTGTCTGTGCCACCATATCCATATAAGATGAAGACACCTCTATTATTTGATAAAACAACATTCATGATCTCATTATACACCCCTTTTCTGCTCCATTGTAAATCTAGAAATTAATTATGTATGCTCATCAGCTAGACATGTTGTGTCATATTAAAGTTCATCTTGTATAAGCTTGTTGACACCTTCAGATTATGACACTTTGATCTACATGAGGCATGGTCTTGTAGTGGCTCAAACTACTACTATTTCACTATAATAACTTGTCAATTTCAGCAAGAACATTGTTTTTGATCATCTGTTAGATGCAAATCTGCATATAGATGCAATTTCAGCAAGAGCATAATTTCGCCTAGTAACCCTGAGTTTTTTACTTTTTCACAAAATCCCCTACGGTTTTGACAAATTCGCCTATAACCCTGAGTTTTTGAGAATTTCGCCTAGCAACCCTGAATTTTTTATTTTTTATGAAATCTCCTCAAGTTTTGACAATTTCGTGTGGTAACCCTGAATTTTTGATTTTTTTGCCGAATACCCCTTCATCCATTTCACTTAAAAAAATGTGAACTTTAATGGTTTGGGGAAATTTATGTTTAGGGCTTAGCGGTTTAGAGTTTAGGTTTTGGGGTTTAAGGTTAGGATTTAGGTTTATATTTCTAAACTTAAAATAAATATAACTCTAACCTTAAAACCCTAAACATAAACCCTAAACCCCAAACCCTAAATATAAACCCTACACCTAAATCCTAAGCCCTTAACCCTAAAAAGTTTTTAGGATTTATGGTTTATTTTAAAAAATTCGAAACCGTTTGTATTTCACGATTTGTGTATTTTACAAAAACCCTAGTTCTAAACCCATAAACCCTAAATCCTAAACTCTAAACTCCTAAGCCCTAAAAAAATTAAAAAGTAACGTATTTTTAAGTGAAATGGATGAAGGGTTATCCGACGAAAAAATTAAAAACTCACGATTACCGTACGAAATTGTCTAAACTTGAGGGGGTTTTGCGAAAAAGTAAAACAAACACAGGGTTAGATGCGAAATTGTCAAAAACTCAGGGTTACCAAGCAAATTTGTCAAAACCTTAGGGGATTTTGCGAAAAAGTAAAAAATCTGGGGTTACTAGGGGAAATTTCCGTTAATCTATTATACAATTATTGTGGCAGATCTTTGATTTATGAAACAAAAGAAAAAAATGAGAGCTTCCCACGTGTCAATTTCAAAGTCGTGATGCCACGCGGCAGTAGAAAAATTTGGTTCATTTAGGGGGCGTCACGTGGTGTAGTAGGTATATTCTACTTTAGTAGATATATAATAGATTACAGATAATCTTTTTCTTATTTAGACCTTTATCACACAAAAAACTTGGAAATAGTATCTAGGCTTTTCCTAGTGGACTCCCAAAATGAGCATTTGTTAAAAGTGATGAAAAAGATTGCTACTTAATTCTCATTTTATTTATTTTATGTACATATCGGAATTAATCGAACATATAACAATTTCTTGTTATAATTACCTCAATAAACCCTATACAATTGCAAAAATTTCCATTTTATATATCTTGCATTAGTTGCATAGGATTTTAATATATTCTTCATTTATTTTACATACTGCATGTCTTATAAAAGACATTAAAAATGATTTACATTTGTGTTGATTTTGTATGAGATTTGCAAGCTTAGTTTTTGGCACAAAATCATTTAGTTGGTACGATTTTTTGTTTTACTCTAGGTTTATTTTGGAAATAATAGTTATAACAAATATTGTAGAATTATTTTATTCCATATGTTATGGTCTATTTTGGAAATAATAGATCTTACAGATATTGCAGAATCATTTTATTGCATTAGACTAATTGCTTTTAGAATAAAGTAGGAATATAATAATTTTGGAAATAAATTATTATGTAAATATTATTTGATGATCTTTGATTACGAAATAAACGAAAAATTTGAAAATAAATTATTATATAATTATTGTGACAGATCTTTGATTTACAAAAAAATGAAAAAAAATGAAAAAGTGATATGCTGATACGTGTCAAATTGAATACCGTGATGTCACATAGAAAACAAAAAATTGGGTCATTATAGGGACGCCACGCCACGTGTCGTAGCATGTATTATGTTTTGTTTTAGTATTTATATAATAAATTCCTTAAACCAAATACTTAAACACTTAAAAAAAAATTAAAATCAGTAAAATGGTAACATTTAATGAAGACTTTTTAAAATAAGGTAACTGTTTTTGCTAAATAGGAAGTAGCTACGAGAAAATCAGTATATGTCGATGCATATTTGTCATGACTCAGGTCTGCCTACAGATATATATGTGACACGGTAGATGTATATGTGGCGCGATCCTCGATAGGTATATCTGTGGCACGTACACACACGGATACAGCTCTGAAATGTCCAAATTAAGACAGAAAAATATGCTATATTAGGATAAATTAAGACAGAGAAACATGCTATATTAGGATTTCAATAATCAACAGGATTTTTATTTTGTACATATTCATAGACAAAATTTGTTCGTTTTACGTAACCGAATTGCATAAAAGCTTCATATGTAATTGCTCATTTATATATATCCGCTTTCCAAGGAATAGTAAAATTGTTCATTGCACTATCATATAGTGAAATTATTTCTTAGAAAAGAAAACTAAATCAACCAATTAGTTGACTGAGAAAAATCTCTAGCCGTAGATTTTATCCTAGTAGGATTTTAAATGTATACTTGTGTTATTAATACTGGAATATTCTATGTTCAAATGATCTAAGTTCAAAACAGTCAAATAAAAAGTCAATCACATATAGTCAGACATATTCTATGTTCTAAGTATTGACAAAGTTCCCCCTTAGAAAGTACATACTGAGATTTACCTTCAAGTTGCGTCAAGTTAGCACTAACTTCTGTTATCAAATCTTTATTGAGTTCATTACACATTTTCCACACTTTCTCCTTTTGGCATCATCAAAACATCATAGGACAAGCATAGAGTTCAAGACTAAGTCACAGATCATGATAAAGCAATTCATTCATTAAGTGGGAAAGCATTACATAGCTAAGGGAACAAAATAAGCAAAGTCAAAAGATAAGAGAAAACTACACAAAAGACATAAAAACATTGGGAAATGAAGAACAGAGGGAAAGACGGACTGGATGGTAACAGGGAACACTCATGTCTCAAGGGTCTTCATCAGCTTCATCCTCCTTGTTCAGAAAGTAATGCAGAAGCACTTTCGTTGTGATATTCACGTGTTTGAGCTCAACAAGGATTTGGTGCTGCACAGATCTTCCCCTGGACTTTCCTTCGACAACAAGCTTTTTTGTTGTACTAGTCCTCGTTCCCTTGGAGTCACCCTTGAATTTCATCTTCTCCACACAAGAGGCATCCAACTCACTGCCCAGTGACACTTCAGTTTCTTCTCTGTAAAGTTCATCACGGAGCAACAACATCTTCACCAGGCCAGGATATGCTAAAGAATGAGATTTATCTTTGCACCTATCCATGTGACACAGAATCACTCTAAGAAGACCAATTTTCTCCCTTCTTATTAAGCGATCAAGCTGGAACAAATCACAGAGCCTGAGGGTGGTGCGCTTTTCTTGTCAAGGCACAATAACCCTAGAGATGATGTGAAACGCCACCCTCTGAGCAAGCGTCAGCCTCTCAGTATGTAGTTCCCCAACAGTGGAGCCAAACAACGGTTCCATACAAGCCAACTTCTCATCATTGAACTCACTGGAGTTCTTCTCAAATTGCACCTCATAAAATCCATCCAAAGGAACAGACAAAAGATTGAGTTGAGAGTAGGCGTGAATGAGATGTCTTCCCCATCAATCTTTGAGGACCCTGACATGGCATCGGCCTTGGAGAGATGGTAGTAGTGGTAGAATTCGCCCACTTGAACCTCATTCATTGTCGCCCTTGCAGAACATATCCGTTCCCATCCTCGTTCATCTTTTCTCTCTCATCTGATAACGTCACTTTTTACTTGTTTACTTCATTTCCCGCGTCGGCTGTTCCTGCAGGCAGAGCAGTCAAATCCTAAAACTAGTCATTTCCAACATTCACCTATAACCACATAAATGCCAACCACTGATTCAAGCAACAACGTTCCACACATCGTTTCCCTTTAACCTGAGCAACCATCTTCGTTCCCCTAAGACCATGAGTGTATAGCGAGGCTTGTCTGGATATTTCAAGCTGGGTTCACACAAAATATAGTATATCCAAACACATGGTAAGGAACAAAACAACTCAGATAATTATTCCCAGTAAAAAGTTTAACAAAGAAGGATTATATGGAATGTTTACCTGAATTAAAGCTAAGGTAAGCTTTACAACCGATTATCATATAGGCTTATAATGAGGGATCATTCATCAAATCGGTCATTTTGGGTCTCAAGTAAGATGCCATCCTACAATTAAGTAGGTCAACAAAAATCAAAAGACAAAGTTGTAAGATCCATATGACTAAATAACTCTGACATAAGCAGAAATCATGAAATAGCAAGATCGAAGAAAAGCAGTTAAGCAAGAAACTTCATGAAGAATGTGATCAATTTAGCCAAGCATTGAGGGAATAGTGGATATGGAATTCCTCAATTTAGAGAAATCATGCCAAGGAGCAAGCAAAGATGCTCGAATGGCCCTTTGTCTAGTGCCTTGGTGAAAATATCAGCCACTTGATTTTCAGTCCTGCAATGTTCCTTTCTAATGAGACCAATATCAACATTATCATGAAGAAAATGATGATGACTGTCAATGTGCTTAGTACGTGAATGATGAACTGGAATTTTCAAAATGTTAATAGCATTAGTATTATCACACATGATAGGAACAATGTCAAGAGACATACCAAAGTCATCCAGTTGCTGCTTTAACCACAATACCTGAGCACAATAGCTTGCTGTGACAACATACTAAGCTTCGACAGTGGAAAGGGACATAGAGTTTTGGCTTCTTGGATCCCCATGAGACAAGACATGGACCAAAGAACTGTGCCGTTCCAAAGGTGCTCTTTCGATCGACTACGTGCCGAACAAAGTCAACGTCAGTGAATCCAACTAGGCTGAAGTCATAATTCTTGGGATACCATAGACATAAGTGATCCATTCCTTTGAGGTATTGAAAGATTTGCTTCACTTTCTTCAAGTGTGAGTCTTTAGGGTTGCATTGAAATCTAGCATATAGACACAAACTAAAAAGAATATCCGGCCTGCTTGCCGTGAGATAAAGGAGGGAACATATCATTCCTCTATACATTGTAGGATCAATTGTTGTTCCATTCAAGTCTACATCTATACCATATTTCTTTCAACAACTCCTTTATATACTTTTGTTGATGTATCTCTGTTCCTTCCTTAGTCTGCGTGACTTGTAATCCGAAGAAAAAGGATAACTCTCCAATCATACTCATCTCAAACTCACTACTCATAAGATTTTTGAACTTGTCTACAAGAGCAGGGTTAGTGGAACCAAAAATAATATCATCAACATAAACTTGAACTACTAGAGTCTCACCATTCTGTTCCAAGAGGAATAATGTTTTGTCAATTGTTCCTCGCCTATATCCATTGGAGAGGAGGAACTATGCAAGTCTATCATACCAAGCGGGGGGAGGGAGGGGGCTTGCTTAAGACCATAAAGAGCCTTATCCAATGCATACACATAAGAGGGACAATTGGCATCTTCAAAACCTGGGGCCTGCTTCACATATACTTCCTCTTGAAGATATCCATTCAAGAATGCGGTCTTGACGTCCATTTGGTACAATGTGAATCCTTTATGTGCAACATAGGCAATGAGAAGACGAATGACTTCATTGCGAGCCACTGGAGCATAAGTCTCATCATATGTTATATTCTCTTGTTGATTGTACCCTTGAGCACCAACCTTGCCTTGTTCCTTGTGATCACACTTGAATCATCCAACTTGTTCCTAAACACCCATCGAGTGCCAATAGCATGTTTGTTGTGGGGTAGAGGAACAAGTCTCCACAATTTGTTTCTTTGAAACTGATGTAGCTCTTCTTGCATAGCCACAATCCAGTCATGCTCCTTTAAAGCTTCCTTTATAGACTTGGTCTCTACAAGAGAAATGAATACCTGGAAGGCATAAAACAAATTGAGATTAGAATGAAACCTCTTTCACCAATGAGAGTGATAAGGGGTTCAATGGGGTGATCTTTTTTTCACTCAAACACTCTTTGACACAACAACTGAGGGATCAACGGGTTGAATCTCAGAAGCATTCGCTGAAGATAAAGGCAACAGAGCATCTTCATTTGGGATTGTACCTTCGACATTACTCAGGGAATCATCAACGTTGTCACCACCAGAAGTTCTAGGAGGAATAATGGTAATTGTCTCGGTATTGTTGAGATGTGCAACAGTTGTATGAGTAGATGTTGAGGGAACGTCCGTAGCTTATGCCGAGCTATTGGTATCATCAGTTTCACTTGTGGGAACATCCGGACTGGAAGTCCTTTGAGAATTGGAATGGTGGCTACCAGCATTAGCACCATCGTTCCCACCACTTGGATTTCTTCGGGGGAGGGGGACATCTTCTTCATCATTCGAATCCTCTCTCTGCATTCTTGGGTATCCATCAACAGGGAACGATGCCTCCAACTCTCTACTTGCACCTTTAGAGTTCTCATCGAAGACAATGTGGATGCTTTCCTCAATTTTGCGAGTGTTTTTTATGTAAGCCCTGTAAGCCTTACTTGCTTTTGCATAGCCCAGAAAAATTCCTTCATCACTTCGTGCGTCAAACTTCCCAAGTTATCCTTCCTCTTATTGTAAATGTAACACCTGCATCCAAAAGCACGCAAGTGGAAAATATTGGGTTTGTGATCCCTTATTAGTTCATAAGCAGTTTTATTCAATAAAGGACGCAACATAGCATGATTGAGAATATAACATGCAATATTAATAGCTTCAGCCCAGAAGACTCGTGGAAGGTTGCTTGTTGTGAGAAGAGTTCTAGCCATGTATTCCAAGGTTCGATTCTTCCGTTCCACAATGCCATTCTGATGTGGTGTCCTAGGCGCGGAAAAATCATGCGAAAATCCAACGCTCCTCACAGAAATTGAGAAACATGGAGTTCTCAAACATCGTTCCATGGTCGGACCTTATTGCTTTCAGCTTCTTACCCAAACTGGTTTCCACCTTCTTGATGAACGTCTCGAATGCAGTAAAGACTTCATCCTTTGAAGAAAGAAAGATTGTCCAAGTAAATCTAGAATAATCATTGACAATCACGAAAACATACATGTTCCCTGAAAGACTTCTTATCCTTATGGGACCACAGAGATCCATATGGATCAGTTCCAAAGGATGAGAGGTAGTAACATCAGGTTTGAGTTTGAACGATGAACGAGTCTGTTTCCTTCTCACACATGCATCACAAACACCATTGAACTCAGATCTAACACTTGGGAGTCCATGAACCAGTTCTTTTGCATAGAGCTTATGAATCAATCGAAGATTTGCATGACCAAGCCTTCTATGCCATAGTTCCGTCTCATCAGCTATAGATGCAAAGCATAGAACTTCCTTTGGCTTGAATTCCTTGTTGACAATGTACACATCTTTGTACCCGACTCCTCTAAGAATGATATTCTTGGTTTCGCGATCCTTGACATAACAGTATTTGGAAGTAAAGACAGTCTTGTTGTTCCCTTGATCATACAGTTGTGCAACACTCAACAAACTAAAACCAAGTTCATGAACTAAACTTACTTCCCTTACCTGGATGCTTGAGTTTAGTTTTGTGTCTCCTGTTCCTATGATTTCTCTGCATCTCTTGTCTCCAAGGGCTACGCTCCCTCTAGACTGTTTGTGAAGTGAGGTAGGTTGATCTTGTTTTCCGGTCATGTGGCACGAACAAGAACTATCAATGTACCATTTCTCATTCCCCCTCACTTCATCTTGCACAGAAAAAGTTAAACATTTGGCGACCTAGACAAGGTTAGCTTTACCTGGTCGAGACACAAAGTGCAATTATTCCCTAGGAATAGCATGATCAATGACAACATTTTTATTCCTAGATCTAGCTTGATTATGATTATGCACATATGATTCATCATAAAAGTCATTCAGATTAACATTGTTACTTCTATTGTTCCTTTTCTTTGTGTGCTCTTCGGAGAACTTTCTTTTCTTTTCACAATCTTTCTGTAAATGTCTATTGTCCCCACAAAGCCAACACAACTTAAATTGATCCAACTGGACATACTTCTTGTTAGGCGCAGTACTCTTGCGTTGTTTAGCTCTCTCAGGACAAGGAACATTGGATTGCTTTCCCTGGGATTGCTTAAGGAAGATTTTATAAGCAGGTTGTCCAGTATATCAGGCTTGGTTTTCATTCAACCCACTCTCAGGACTTTTACACGTTCCTCAAGGTTGCGATTCTTCTCTCTAGCATCCTGAAGTTCCCTATCTCTAGCTTCACGAAGTTCAGGAATGGACGGCTCATCATCCTTATCCTTAGATCTTGTCTACCCAATTCCATATCTAGGCTAGACAAACTCTATGTCCTATTCTTGAGCTTTTTGTTCCACCATCATAGAGTGTATTTTGTGAACATAGGCTTTCGGTTTGGACATCTGCATTTCAAGCTTAGTTGGACCAACTAAAGAGCTTGCATTAGAATTGTTAAAGACATCACCCATTATCATAGAGACCTTTTTGTTTCTTAATTTTTCAAGTTCATCACAATTAGCAGCACATGAAGAACAAGTAACGGTTGAGCTACTAGCAGTTTTAGACATTATCTTTTAAACTACTACATTCATCTTCTGAATTAGCTAATTCCTCTTGAGTTTTCAAGTTCTCAACAAACATTTCCTTTATGAGATTGATCAAAAATTTCTTATCATAGTTCACAAGAGAATTGAGAAAAGTTTCAGGATCTACCTCTTGTTCCTCAGAAGGAATAGTTGAGTCACCAAGATCCATAACACACATATCACCACCCCAAGCTTCAGGGTCTTCTCCATCGGATTCATTCTCATCGCCCCAGACAACAACGAAATCTTTTTTGTCATTGTTCCTAGAATTGTTTCCATGATTCTTCTCTTTAGAGCATGAGCTAGCATAGTGACCCTTTTCGTTACAGTTGTAACAAGTGATGTCTTTGATGTTGCACTTTTCACCGTTGTTCCCCCCGTTCCTGTTTCTTCCTTTCATGTAGAGAGAACACATAGCTCTAGTGAGTAAAGCAGTCTCTTGATCAACGGAGAGTTGATCTTTATCTTGTTCATTCTCTATCATGTTGACTGCCTACTCAGCCATCAAGCCAATTCCCTTGCCTTTGTCAAACATTATCCCAACTCTTTCTTCGTTGTCATACTTTTGAATTTTGCTAAAGACTTCATGGAACATCAACTTAGCAGTGTTGACATTCTCCTTCTAGAGAGCCTTAGTCATCCTATGACGATGAGAAAGATCATCAATGATGATGAGGATTTTCTCACCAAGAAGGATTTCAATTGCTGGAATTGTGTGAGTAGTCAAGCGAGCAATGATCTTTTCAAATCTAGCTTGGTAGAAACTCACTTCTTCATTGTCTTCCATCTTGAAGTTATAGAAGTCCTTCTTTGCCTGGAAAGGATCAATTTCACGAAGATCCTTGCTCCACATGTACATTTGTTCTAGTGCAAGCCACTTAGCATTGGCGGACTCGCAAGATTGAAGTTTTTCAGCATCCTGTTGATTAAGAGCATTGTTGATGAGCATAGCAGCCTTGCAATTCTTTTTCATGATTTAAAGATATTCTTGATCCCATTTCTTCAATTTTTTTTCTTGTTCTTAAGATCAGCAATCTCAAGATCTCCAATAGAGATGATCAAACATCATTGATAATCATTACTTTGGACCCACTTGATGAAGAGAGTCTTCCAATGTTAGTATTGACCAACAAGCAGCAAAGGGGGCCTAGTGGAGCTCAATCCAACTTCAACAGTGTTCATCATTGTTACCTGAAAATCTGTAAGTAACGCACAATCTAGAGCAAACATGCTCTGATACCAATTGTAGAATCGAGTGTGTTAGTACAAGGAACGATAGAATTGTTCCTTGGGCATCGGAATATAGTAACAGATAATAGAGTAATAATAGCAACGTTCCTTAGAGAGAAAAACTCAATCAACCAACTAGTTGGCTGAGAAAAAACTCTATCCCTAGGTTTTACCCTAGTAGGATTTCAAATGTCTACTTGTGTTATTAATACTGAAATTACAATTGAGCAAGTCTTATCTCAATCTAGTTTACTCCTAGATATCTAGACTTCTACATGTAACGTTCCTAACAACACCTTAGACACTCAAAACTCTATCAAGTACTCAACTTATTAAAGCTTCGTACTTGTAAGTGTTTTTTTTTCTCTTTCTTTTTCTTCTCTGAATGCTCTAGCTCCGAAAATACTCTTGGCTGCGTTGCGTGACAATGATGGTCACTTCTTCCCATATATATATTCTCTAAAATACTCAATTAATTTACCCTAGTTTCACTTAGGGAAATCAAATAAAATATTCCTAAACTGATTTTACACAATCTTTTCCAACAACCAAATCTTCAACAAACTTGTTTCTTGCAGCCCAAGACGCCTTCGAAGATCTCTTTCCAAAATTAGAAAATTCGGCAAGGCTAACATCGTGCGTGTCTCATCATTCCTTAGCGATGTTCCCTTGTATTTTCCTTCTCATCAGCGTGCGTCTCAACTTCTCAGTTTGCGCAGGCGCGTTGTTCCATTGTTGGCTTCGCTCTTTCTTGCATATTCTGTTTTGATTATCCACATGGTTTTCATCGTTTCTTGTCATACCAATTGTTCCTGAAACTCATAGTCACAAAAAAACCATCAAGTGTAATAATAAGATTTATCATCATCAAAACAAGAGGGAACGTCATCGTTCCAACAATATCAATATATGACATATAATACCGGAGAGAAAACTGAAACGTGCATGTAAATAAACATTTGACATGAATTGAACAACTATCACGATGCAAGTTAATGAAATTAAATTATTTTGTGTCATATTCATTTGTTTATTGGGCGTTGCACATTACTTCTTACTATTTAGGGGTTTTGCACTTAATTAGTTACCCCTCATTTTAGAGTTTTTATATTTTACCGCCCTTTATTTTTATTTTTTTCAAACTCCTTATTTCAAGTTATTTGCATTTTACCAAAATATCCCTAATTCAATGTTTGAATTTTCACTTTAGGAATAAAAATAGTGTAAGTTAATTTTATTTTGTTTATTGATTGTAACTGGGGTAAAATTAAAAGATATTGCTTAAAATATCTCAAAAAATAAAAAAAATTTAAACAATGTTTTGTTTAAAATGACAAATATTAATGAACGTAAGGGGTATTTAAATATCGTCTGTATTCTTCTATCACAGAAGTAAAATAAAACTTTTGATATATTATACAAATTGTACGTGCAGGTCAACTTGTGACAAAAATAGATGAAGAGCACCACAATTGTTACATCTACATAGATTGCAACAATGGACGTGGAGCTAAGTTCATTCATGCTACTTTAGACAACGTGACCCAACAAAGGACGTGGAGCTAAGTTCATTCATGCTACTTTAGACAACGTGACCGTAGATGATATACTCTCTCCCATCTACGTACCATCTATAGTCCAATCCTTCTTTGAACTCGGTCGAATACCACTAAACTATGATGCTCACAATGAACCCATGTTGGTGATTCAAGTAACTCAACTTGTTGATGGCATCTTCCTTGGCATTTATGTGAACCATGCCATCGTCGACGGGTCTACATTCTGGCACTTCCTCTCCTCCTGGTTTGAGATTTATCGATCAAATGATATCACAAGACAACCTATTTACGAACGTTGGTTCCCGGAAGGTTATGGACTAATCATCAAACTGCCCTATACTCACCTTAACGAGTTTATAATGAGGTACAATGTAAGCAAAGACGACAAACTTATAAAGGAAGTGATCCTACACTTCTCATCTCATTCAATAGCATCCCTTAAGGCAAAGGCAAACGCAGACTGTGGCTTCACCAATAGAATCACGTCGGTTCAAGCACTATCTGCGCTTCTATGGAGAGCCATGACTCGAGCTCGTTCCATGCAGATTAAGGAAACAGGTAGTACTTGCTTTTTGATAGCCAATCTTAGGCCAAGGGTTCGCCCACCTCTATCCTAAGACTACTTTGGAAGCTTTATTAATGCCATCATCAAGTCTATGAAAGATATACTTGAGAGTAGCTTACGGCACGTCGCGTTATCGTTGAACCAAGGAGTCGAAGAGCTTACTCATGAGCGTGTGCGCGATTTGTTCATTGAGTACGCGTTATCCCCGTTTTGTTTAAAAGCTTTGAAGTTGGAGCCAAATGCCACATTGATTAGTGGTTTCCCAAGAGTAGATATGAACAAATTAGGGATTGGAGTGGGGAAAGTTGTCGCAATTCGCACGGGTTCAAACAAGTATGATGGGAAGGTGATGCTACGCCCAGGAATAGAAGAAGAAGGAAGCATAAACGTAGAGATATGTCTTGCTCATGATACAATGACTATGTTTCAACGAGATGCAGAGTTAATGTCGTTTCTCTCTTGATCATGCTGAAATCAGTGGCTCAATTGTAGAATGCGCTTGGTATAAATTGTGATGGACATGTGACTCAATTTGTTTTCAAGAATGATATATTTATCATTTTGTATGGTCATATGCATGGCATTATGAGTTAGTTTGACATAATATGAAAAAAAAAATCAGTTGTTTTACTCATGATCTTCATATCTATGTTTCACTTTCAACTAAACTATCTACATTGTATATTAGTTGGGTTTTGTTTCGATAGAGTTGTATAAAAAAATCTATATTTAAACATTTTTACAAAACAATTAACCTTATAAAAATATAGAGGGATTAAGTCGTTGAGGTATTAACCCCCGAGTATATCATACGGGGAAGTGGAGATCCTTCTCAAAATGTTAAATGTTATTACAAGTGATCTAGTAGAGACTTAGTTGGGGTTGAAAGTTAAACGTTTAGAAATGAACAACGAGTAGAGTTGTGCGCTAACCGTTGTACCAAAATCGAGTTCGGAGTGTTCCATGGTTTTTGATTGATTCGAGTTATGAGATGGTTGTTGAATGATCCGATTTATGATGTGATTGCAGATTGATTTGATTTATGATATGATTGTTGATTGATCGGAGTTGTGATACGATTGTTGATCGATTTGAGTTACGATATGTTGTTGATATTATACTATTAATGTTCATTTGTATTGCCATGATTTAATTATTCTATATATATATAGAATTGTAAGAGTGTTTAGGAAAAACCCTTGATAGGGTTGTCTTGTATTGAGCATGATATATATAGAGTACATAGATACAATATTGCATATCTTAATAATAAATACATAATCAAGAATATTATCATATCCTATATTTACGTTGACTGTCATCCCCCCTCAGTTATATCGGTAACTTGTCGAACAAATAAACTGGACCTGAATTCTTGAAAGAGCGGATATGGCAACCCTTTTGTGAGCAAATCAACAAATTGGTGTGTAGATGGGACATTCAGAACATGAACCTGGCCAAGAGAGACCTTGTGTCTCACGAAATGAAGGTCAATCTCCACATGTTTGGTGCGTTGATGTTGGACCGGATTTGAGGACGTGTAAACGACACTAACATTATCACAAAATACCAAAGTGGCACTTGTGATTGGAGAATTGTTCGGTCATGAGGCTGCGTATCCAACATGTGTCTGCGATCGCGTTTGCAACAGCCTGGTACTCGGCCTCGACGCTTGAACGGGTCATGGTGTTCTGTCGTTTGGACGACCAGATAACCAGATTGTGGCCCAGGAAGACGCGTTGATGTTGGACCGGATTTGAGGACATGTAAACGACACTAACATTATCACAAAATACCAAAGTGGCACTTGTGATTGGAGAATTGAGTTCGGTCATGAGGCTGCGTATCCAACATGTGTCTGCGACCGCGTTTGCAACAGCCCAGTACTCGGCCTCGACGCTTGAACGGGTCACGGTGTTCTGTCGTTTAGACGACCAACTAACCAGATTATGGCCTAGGAAGACGCAGTAACCAGAGGTGGGCAACCTGGAGTCCGGGCATTCAACCCAATCGACGTCGGAGTAAGCGGACAAGTCAGTGATGGAGCTCCGGGAGAGTTGAAGGTCGAGAGAGATAGTCCCTTGAACATACCGCAATATGCGTTTAAGGGCTGAAAAATGTTTTCCCTTGGATCATGCATGAACAAGCAGCATTGTTGGACCACGTATGAGATATTCGGACGGGTAAAAGTCAGATACTGAAGTGCTCCTGCTAGAGAGCGGTAGAAGGTCGGATCAGCCACCTTGGGTCCTGTATCATGGTCGAGTTTTGCTGATGTATCGATCGGTGTTTGGCTTGGATTACAACTAGACAGACCGGCTTTATGTATTATTTCCCGAGCATATTTTTCTTTACTCAACAACAGACCTGCTTTGTTCTTAGTAACTAAGATGTCGAGGAAGTAGTGGAGAGTCCCCATATCAGTCATTGTAAACTTATGACCCAAAGCAGAAATAATCTGACTTAAGAACCCGACACTTGAAGCAGCTAGGACGATGTCATCCACGTAGACAAGGAGGTCAGCTTCTCTTGTGTGTTGCTTGTAGGTGAAAATAGAAGGATTAGATTTACTACCTTTGAAGCCAATACGTAGTAGATAATGAGAAAATCTTTGAAACCATGCTCGAGGGACTTGCTTGAGGCCGTATAATGGTTTTTGTAATCGACATACATGAGTCGGGTGAGTAGGATCTTCAAAACCCGGGGGTTGCTGGCAGTATACTGTCTCTTTGATAGTGCCATGCAAGAAGGCATTCTTAACATCGAGTTGATGAATCGGCCAATCACGAGCAAGAGCAAGAGATAACATTGTGCGAACAGTTGCAGGCTTGACAACGGGCGAGAAAGTTTCATGAAAATCAACCCCTTGTTGTTGTGAGTAGCCTCGATCTACCCAACAAGCCTTGTAGCGAGCAAGAGTTCCATCTGCACCAAATTTGTGTCTGAGTAGCCACTTGCCTGAAACAACATTAGCATGCATAGGCCGACGTATAAGATCCCAAGTCTTATTTTTAATCAAGGCATTGAACTCTTCTTGCATAGCTTGATGCCATTGTGGGTTTTGGAGGGCTCTTTTGTGGCTTGTGGGAAGCGGGGACATGGTGGTGGTTACACTGAAAATTTGTTTGGGTTTACTGATGCCATTTTTTGCACGGGTAAACATATGGTATTGGTTGGGGTTGTTTTGAGGGGCAGCAACAGGTTGCATGGGGTTAGGGTTTTGTTCAATTTGATTTAATTGAACAAGGGAGGTTGTTTGAGGGGAGGTGGGGCAAGCCGTAGTTGGTGGGATTTGATTGGGAGAGTTATGGAAAGTGGGAGTGAGAGGATTATGAGGGGGTTGACCGAGAGAATTTTGGGATTGAGGATAGAGAGGGTGGATTTGATTTTGTGGGGACAGGGGCGTGATTTGAGGAGTGGGTATATTTTGGGATGGAGGCAGATTTTGTGATTGAGGAGTGAGAGGGATGGACGTGATTGGTGGGTACTGATTAGGAGGAGAATTTGAATTTTGGGATAAGATCGGCAGAGGTTATGGATGGGATATGTGGGATTTTCCATGTAGAATTTTAGGAAATCAGAGGTGTTTTGTGGTGATTTTTTATTTTGATAGGGAAAGTGAGTCTCATAAAAAACTACATGTCTGGATAAAATAATTTTGCCCGTTGAAATATTCAGACACCTATAACCCCAATGATTTTGAGCATATCCGAGAAAAATACAAGGTGTAGACTGGGGTGACAATTTATGAGACATAGTAGAGGACAAGTTAGGATAGCAAAGACATCCGAAAACTCGTAAATGACCATAGGAGGGGGCTGTTTTTTGGAGCTTCTCATGAGGTGTTGTTTGACGAATGGGTTTTGATGGTAGGAGATTTAGAATGTGAGTGGTGGTAGCAAGGGCTTCAGTCCACATTTTTGGTGGTAGGTAAGCTTGGAACAGAAGAGTGCGCACTATATTGTTTATAGTGCGTAATATGTGCTCGACTTTGCCATTTTTTTGAGAAGTATGAGGACAAGAGAAGCGGAATTGAGTACTGGTTTTGTTGAAAAGATAATGAAAATTGATGTTGTCAAATTCACCACCATGGTCACATTGCAATTTTTTTGTTTTTGTTTGGAATTATGTATGGACGAAAGACTCAGTGACATAATTTGTTGAACACCTCAGATTTATTTCTTCAGGGAAAGGTCCATACATAATGGGAAAAATCATCCAAAAGAACAAGATAATACTTATAACCGGAACTACTAAAGACATGAGAGGTCTACAAGTCACAATGAACAACATCGAATGGGGCATTTGTGATGGATGTGGACGAAAATAAGAGTAGTTTGTGGTGTTTGTCGAGTTGACATGCATGACATAAAGGGGACGACCGAGTTGTTGGATTGGAATTAGGCTGACTTGAGTGGAGCTGCTGGAGGACGTGTGCACCGGGATGACCGAGGCGACGATGCCCGATTATTTGTGGTTGACTCTGAGATGCCGTGAGGGCGACCTGACTCGATTTTGTGGATGGATGAAGGAATGGGTAGAGATCACCTGACTGTTACATCGTACTATCTCGGTCCTGGTGGGAAGGTCCTTCACAAAAGAACCAGAAGGGTCAAATTCAATAGAGCAATTATTATTCGTAGTGAAGTTTCGAACAAAGATTAAGTATTTTATGAGACCCGGGGTTACAAGAACATTTTTCAGGTTTAGAAGGGGGATTTTTGACAATTTAGTGTGGCCAACTTGGGTTATTGAGAGGCTATTTCCATTTCCCACAATGATTTTAGAAGATGAGTGAATGCCGGGATTAAAAATAGACGAGAGAGTACCTGAATTGAAGTCATGTGGAAAGACGCACCGGTGTCCATATAACATCCCTTACTTGGTTATTGCATAGACATGTTGTTGAGAGCATTAACCAAGGCATGTTGATCCCATTGTTGGGAGAGCATGGCTTGTGGAGGAGTCTGAGTTTGCGGTTGTTGTGGGCGATGACCGGCACCAAGAAGACCGGCGGCCCAATTCTGCCCATGATTGTTCCAGGGGCCTGCGGTTGTTGCCACTTCCATTGTTGATTCCAGGATTGCCAGCCTCGGCCACCACGACCCCTGCCACGGCCATGGCCGCGAGAGCGACCACATTTGTTGGAGGGACCTTGTTGCGGTGAGGGAGCGGGAGGTGTAGCAGCCGAAGGAGGGGGCTGAGCCGGCGGGATTCCTCAAGGAGAAGGATGTTTCGACATTGCTGGAATTGGGAAAGGCCTCTGCATTGGGATGATGGCTTCCATTGTTTGAAAATCATTGTTCAAACCACGAATGGTCTGTAGGACAAGAGTTTTTTCAGAAATGGGGTTGTTGACATCATTGAGTCAATCAGCCAGGACCTTGAGTTTTTGACAATAATCAGTGATGGAGAGAGAGCCCTAAAAAGGCCACAGAACTCGGTTTCAACTTGAATAGCCCGCGTCTTTTTGTTGTCACGAAACAGATTTTCAATCGAGTTCCAAACTTCTGGAGCAATGGCGTCATTTTTCATGACAGTGTCGAAGATTCCTGGAGTGATGGAGCCATAGATCCACGAAAGAACCGTGAAATCTAAAAGCTTCCATTCATCGTCGGTGGTGTCCGCAGGAGGGGAGTTGTTGATGTGATCTAGAAGAGCAAATTTACCAAGTGTAACGAGAAACATAGTATGCCATTTATTATAGTTGGATTCTTTGGTGTCAAGGAGGAAAGGGATGTGTGTTTTGATGGAAGCAACATGAGTTCTTGAGCCATGGCATTTTGAGCGGCAGTGCGGCTAGAGGAAGCACCATCCGAGGAGATAGGGGTGGTGGTAGTTTGGGTCTGATCGGTACCATCAACAGTAGGAGAGCTTAGAGGGGGCGTGGTGTTGGCCATGGCAAGAGGAGGAAAAGAGGATCGTTAGAAAGAGAGATGAGATTAGGCTGATACCATCTAAGAGTGTTTAGGAAAAACCCTTGATATGGTTGCCTTGTATTGAGCATGATATATATAGAGTACATAGATACAATATTGCATATCTTAATAATAAATACATAATCAAGAATATTATCCTATCCTATATTTACGTTGTTTGTCAAGAATTAGGTTCAAGTACATATTAGTCTTATACTAAATAATAGGGAGCAATATATGCCACACGATTAAACTTATCTAAAGCTCCTAATTTGATTAAAATTCTTAACATGCAATTGCCAACACTCTATATTTCCTAGCCTTTTCATGGAAGATATTCTTTCCATATATTTCTCTAGGTAATATTTTTTTTAATCTTATGACTTAACTGAATCTAATAATTAACTTAAAGATCGAAATGAAGACAAATTTCATTGTTCATGATGTAGTTGTTCATTTTTGTGAGGTGATACTTGATTTATTGTTCATCTTTAATCATTTAGTTGTTCATTATGAATGATTTAATTGTTCAATGATGTACATGTATTTGTTCATTTACATGAACAATTGTTCATACAAACAACTACATTTTATAAATAAACAAAAACATCGATATATGAACCAACAAACATATTGAAAGAAGATTTGTTCATTTGAACAAATGTATTTTATTAAATGAACAAGATCACAAATATAAGAAAGAGTAAAAAACAAGGACGAGCAAAAAATTATATATGAACAAAATAACAATACTAAATGAAGAACTACATTTTATAAATGAACAAGAGCATTACTACGTGAACAAGAAGCAACAACGTACAATGGTGGGATGTAGAAGAGAATTTTGAACTAGGGTAGAAGATGGAGCATTAAAATAAAATCGAGATATATGGAGTGATTTTAGGACATATATCAATCAGTATAATAATTGTCTTAATCTTAATTTTCTACTTTAAAAAAAAAACTTTGTAACTTTTACTCTATGAACAACTCCTATTGTAATCTAAATATTCTCTAATATATTATCCGTAGGATTAAAAACTCAACGCTCTATAACACTCCTCACTATTTACTATAAGGAGTCTCCTTACCAGAACTAGACTATATATATATAATGTGGTTACTTACTACTAGAGTTATATATGTTCATATAGATATTATGTTTTGGTATTGCTTTGCATGCTTTCTACTGCTTGTTTAGTTCATATCAGGATCATATCATTAACTAATGTGATAATAATTGTGGCTTTTAGGTAATGATCCTGGTGTGATTGGTGCGCAAGAGGGACACTTCTCGAATGATGATGGACATCCTCGACGTGATGTGCCTTAGGAAAAGTCTCTTGGTTTGTTTGTTAGAGTTTGAGGTCATTGGAATTTATTTGGTTGTTTAGAATCTTGCATTGGTCCAAGTTAGATGTTGGATATTGCATACATGTTGGTTTCTATTGACATTTTTAATAATAAAAATTTGGATTTATTTGTTATTTTCTCGTCGTGCCTTTGTTGGAAGGAAGGTCTAGTTTAGTGATTTTTTTGTCTGACTCGGTCTGATGGACCCAAGTATGACCCATAACCATGTAATGCCCTAAGTTTTTAGACGGGGTATTACAAATTGGTATCAGAGCCGACTCTGGATACGAGTGGATTTGGCCTCGAGGATGGACAATCGACCTAGAGGGTTGATGTGTCCTTGCCTCCTATGTCAAGTCAAGTTGTCAAAGGAGACGCCTTGGATCTAGTCTTGGTTGGGAAGTCACGTCTGAACATCTCAGTTGATGAAGATGATGCTGAATGCGTTTGAAGAACGCGATGTTTGGTGGTGGTGGTGATCACGGCGGCGATGGAAGCGAGTTGATGGAAGTATGGATAGCGGTGGCGGAAGCGATTGAATGGAGGGATAGACGACTTGAAGGGACAAGTCGTTGATGTCGTAGCGTCGACTGCGGAGGGGATAAGCTCGATGGAGATCGAGTGGTTGCCATAGCGTCGGCGGCGGAGTGAATGGGGATGAGAGGGATATGGGTGACGTCCGATCAAGGGAAGGAGGGATTAACACTCGACTTTAAACCTTGAACTTTAACTTTGAACGTGAGAAATAAAGAGTACAAAGTAGGGTATAAATAGGGAATGGGTCTCGACCAAGACCTAATGGGCTTGGGTCGAAACGAGCCTAAGGGCTAGCCCATGCAAGCATACAAAATGCACAAACCCTAAAAGATAAAAGGAAACTATCTTAAATGCTATAAATAAGGAAACTATCTAAGACGTTGCAAATAAGGAAACTATCTAAACAAGCTGGAAATACCAAATATAGATATCGTCTGTAAAAGAATACGTGAAACTCAGTGACGCAGTGAAGGCTTTGAAGTGATCATCGCGTGAGATGACGACATGTCAAAATCTTCAGAAGAACGCGTTCTTTCACTCTCGATGGTGGCGAGGACGACGAGTCTGGGCTTGGTCTCTGGGCTTCCTTGGCTGGCGACGGCGCGTGTAATCAGAGACGCGACGGCGGCGGTGATGGCCTTGGACCTGGACCTTGTCACTGGGCCTTGTGAGTGTAGGCTCATGGCTTCTTCCTCGTCTTGGGCCGTCATGGGAGGCAGGGTCACATCACCCTCCCCCACTTGGTTGTGAAGCGTCCCTGCTTCACCATCATCAAACTCTGGCTCAACATATGGAGTCAAGTCGGCCACGTTGAAGGACGCGTGGACTCCAAAATCAGGTGGGAGCTCGAGCTGATAGGCATTGTCCCCTATGGCCTTGACCACACGGAAGGGACCATCTCCACGTGGTGCCAATTTGTGCTTTCGCCGCGAGGGAAATCTCTCTTTGCGAAGATGCACCCAGACAAAGTCTCTGGGGGCAAATACGATGCGGCGGCGGCCTGAGTTCTTCTGTGAGGCATACTGCGCGGCCCTCCTCTCCAGCTACTCCTTGGTTTGTGATGAAGTTCCTGCACCTGCTCGGCGCGGTTAGAGGCGGAGACGTGCACTGGGTCACGTAGTGGAAGCGGCGACAGATCAAGCGGTGTCAATGGGTTGAGGCCATACACCACTTCGAAAGGTGTCAACTTGGTCGCCGTGTGCCTGCATCTATTGTAACAAAACTCGACAATTGATAGTAAGTCCTCCCAACGCTTAGGGTTGGCTTTGAGCATCGTGCGAAGGAGGGCTCCTAGAGTTCTATTGGTGATCTCCGTTTGGCCATCGGTTTGGGGGTGATAGCTAGTCGAGAATAGGAGTTTGGTCCCTAGCTTTCCCCAAAGAGTTCTCCAAAAATGACCAACAAACTTAGAATCTCTATCACTAACAATGGTACGCGGGACTCCATGAAGGCACACCACGTGCTCAAAGAATAAATTAGCAATCTCACTAGCACTATGGGTGGTCTTACACGCTATAAAATGTGTCATCTTAGAAAATCTATCTACGACCACAAAAATAGAGTCTTTACCTCGTCTAGAGAGGGGTAAACCCGTGATGAAATCCATAGACAAATCTTCCCAGGGGGCACTCAGAATGGGCAAAGGAGTGTAGAGGCCGTGAGGACTAGACTTAGCTTTGGCTCTCTGGCAAGTCACACAACTCCTACAAAACCTAGTCACTTGGTGGGTCATGTTAGGCCAAACGAAATGTTCTCTCAGCGCGTCTAAGGTCTTCCTAATCCCAAAGTGTCCACGATTCGCGTGTGCTTCCTCAATCAATAGGAGCCTAATGGAAGATCTAGGAATGCATAGACGACTAGCCTTATACAAATAACCCTCAGAAAGGTAAAACGTCTCAAACTCACGCGATCTCAGGCAGTGCTCAAGAATAGGGGTAAAGAAAGGGTCACTAGCATATAAATCTTTAATCAAAGCAAAACCCAAAATCTTAGTTTGCACTTGAGTCAAGAGAACATACCTGCGGGACAATGCGTCAGCAACGATGTTATCTTTCCCTTTCTTGTGAACAACGACATAAGGGAATGTCTCCAGAAACTCCACCCAGCGAGCATGGCGGCGATTGAGGTGAGCTTGACTCTTCAAGTAGCTCAACGCGGCATGATCACTATGGATGACAAACTCACGCGGCCAGAGGTAGTGTTGCCAAGTCTTCAGCACGCGTACTAAGGCATAAAGCTCTTTGTCGTAGGTGGGGTAATTGAGAGTGGCTCCTGTGAGCTTCTCACTGAAGTAGGAAATTGGCCTCTTTTCTTGGTGTAGCACACCACCAATGCCTATGTCAGAGGTATCACACTCTACTTCGAAGTGTTTGGTGAAATCTGGAAGCTGAAGCAATGGCGCTTGGCATAACGCAGTCTTCAAGGCGAAGAAGGCGCGTTCATGGGAATCCTGCCACAAAACTGTGCTTCATTTCTTGGTGAGCTCGTGAAGTGGCGCGGCAATGGAGGAAAAGTCACGTACAAAACGCCGATAAAAGCCCGCGAGACCGAGAAAGCTTTGCACTTGTGTCGGAGTTGTAGGCGTGGGCCAGTCCCTGATGGCCGCGATCTTTTCCTCGTCAACGCGTAAACCATCGCTACAAATAATGTAGCCCAGAAAGTTGGTTGACGCGGAGCAAAAGGAACACTTAGCCAGATTGGCGAATAGGTGCTCTTGGCGAATACACTCTAACACTTGTCGAAGGTGATCGGCATGGTCTTCGAGGCTCCGAGAATACACAAGTATGTCATCGAAATAAACGACAACAAACTTGCCAAGGAAAGATCTCAACACGTGGTTCATCACGCGCATGAATGTGCTGGGCGCGTTCGTGAGCCCAAAGGGCATGACTAGCCACTCGTAGAGCCCATACTTGGTTTTGAATGCCGTCTTCCATTCATCACCTTCTTTCATTCTGATCTGGTGATAACCACTCTTCAAATCAATCTTGGAGAAGAGTGTCGCGCCATGAAGTTCATCAAGCATATCATCAAGGCGGGGAATAGGGTGCATATACTTGACTGTGATCTGGTTTATGGCACGGCAATCAACACACATTCTCCAGGTGCCATCTTTCTTGGGCACAAGGATCACAGGCACAGCACAAGGGGAAAGAAATTCCCTTACGTACCCGCGATCGAGCAATTCTTGGACTTGGCGCTGTAGTTCTTTGGTCTCTTCTGGACCAACTCTATAAGCAGCACGGTTGGGCAAAGAAGCACCTGGAACAAGATCAATCTGGTACTCAATCTGGGAACACGTCTTGGAACACGGCAAGCAACTTCGCGATCGATGAGGGTAAGACCGCGTTCTTCGACGATTCTGGTATGCACGGGGTTGGAAAAAGTAGAAAACACGGTGCTTTGCCAGTGACACATGCAGTGAGGTCAATGGGCCTGGCCAAAAGAACGCGTTGCTCATAGGTTCCTTGCAAAGGATGCGCTGGGGGCAACAAATGATGGGGGGCACTTGGTGTCCCAGTTGTGGCATTGTGCTTCTTCTTGCTAGCGCCTGAAGGAGATGAAGTGTGACCAGATTGGGGCATAGTGGACGCGGTCTCTATGGCCTTATGGCGATCGCGTTCGACCTGGTCCTGCAAGATCTCATTGGGAGACATTGGATGTAAAGTGATGCGCTTCCCGTGGTAATTGAACACATAAGTGTTCAAATACCCGTCATGGAGCACGGGCCTGTCAAATTGCCATGGACGCCCAAGCAAAATATGGGTGGCATCCATTGCAATGACATCACAAAGAATAGAATCACAGTATTGGCCTATAGAAAAAGAAATTAAATATTGGCGAGATACTGTGTTACCTGGCCTAGAAGAAATCCATTGGAGGGCATAAGGTTGTGGATGAGGCGTCATAGGCAATTTGAAGTGGTTGACAACCTTCTCATTCACAATATTTGTACAAGATCCTCCATCAATAATGACACTCAAGGAAGCTTTTTGCACTAGAGCCCTTGTGTGGAACAAGTTCTCTCGTTGATCACTTAAGTTGGCTTCCTTGACGGTGAGGAGACGACGCGTCACCAAGCTCAATGGTGTGCCCGCGTGCAGAGACGTGGGGTCGCAGTCATACGCGTCTTCATCCTCCTCAGCATTGTCTTCAGGAATCGCGTCAAGTGTGGCCTCCTTGTCCTCACAAGACTCGTAGCCGGCAGCGGCTGTGGAGAACAACACTTTGCGAGCGTTGGGACAATCTTTCTTGTAGTGGCCTCTTCCACCACATTTGTAACACTCAATATCACACGCGCGATCATTGTTCACTGGCGCCTGTCTTGGCGCGTTCTATCGCGGCATGGTGGCAGGTGGCGCGGTCTTTGCTTTGGGGGCTTCGCTAGACGCGGCTGTGGTAGAGGCACTAGGGCGAACATTAGTAGAAGGTAAACCACTAGAGTTAGAAGAATACCTTTGTTGGCCACTGGAATATGTGTAAGATTTCCGACGAGATAATTGGGCATGAATCTGCATCGCCGTGTGGGTGAGTGTGTTCACGTCTTTGATGGGCAAAATCTCGAGCTGATCACGGATGTTAGTGTTCAAGCCACTCAAGAATTTGGTCCTTAGAGTAGATGGTGCAACAGAGATGTTGGCCTTATAATACATGTCTTCAAGCTTGGAAAAGAACTCGAGTGGAGTCATCGAGCCCTAGCGAGCCATGGCAATGTCCAATCTCATTTGATTCCGGTAGTCTGGAGGCACGTATTTCCTGGTCATTACGTAGACTAACTGATGCCATTCTGTGACTCGTGCTCTGTGGCGTCGATCGCAGTCATCTTCGAACCTATGCCACCACATGCGGGCGGCTCCTCAGAAGTTAAGCGTCGCGGCGTCAACATGGTCCTCAGGTGGCACACGATTATAGCGAAGAGTGTACTCTGTAGCCTGCACCCATTCAAGAAACACATAAGGGTTGTATTCACCATCAAAATGCTCGATTTTTACCTTGACGTGGGGTCGCTGGTATCGAGGCTGTTCTAGGGCTGTGTTGAACGCGGTGTGTGGGGCAGCGTCATAAAGAGGGTTGTTAATGGCACGCAATCCATGTGGTCTATCGCGTCTAACGTGGTGTCTATCGTGTTGTTCACGATCTTCGCGGACAAAGTCATCCCTGGGCGTGTAGGCGGCATCGCGTTGACGTCTTTGTGGCTAGGGATCATAGTTGTCGTGTCGATTGTCTCGCTGCTGAACATCGCGGCGCTCGCCGCCAATGTCAGGAATGCGTTCTCCTCTGGGTCGGAGACGCGGCGAAGGTATCCAATCTGAAGGGTGATCCTGCAACTCAATGGGATCTCCAAGAGGTGGATGGAAAAAATTTGGATTGACCATACCAGAGTCCTCGATCTCTTCGTCATCATACTCGTCGAAGTCGTCTTGGACATTGGGTGTGATCGACGTGTAGCCATCGTCATAATGCGGTGTCCGGACACTTTGGTGTCATAGATGATTGCGTACATCATGGATGCGTTGCTGAGTAGGGGGTGTCCTCAAAGGATCATCGCGGGCGGCAGCTCCACGATCGCGGCGGCTGTGTCTTCTTGGCGTCACGTTGGCTTGGGCAGCTTGACGACGTCGGCCATCGCGTGGTGTAGAGGCTTGCACACGGTGCTGTGTTCTCCGAGAGGCATACCTGTCATCAAAATTGTAAGGTTCAGAGTACTCACCTCGAGTATCCTCGGCGTCGTGGTCGTAGTCGGAGCCGTCGTCGAAGCCAGCAGGTGTGGATCTGGGGACATAGCGGTCCGCGTGGGAAACGAAGCCTTGGCGACTCTCGATGACACTCTGCATTCTGTTGAGTTGTGGTTGATGTTGAGACGTCGAATGCAGTTTTCCTTTGCCTCTGTCGACTCTCGTCTTCGATGGACCCGCGTCAGTAGCTCTAGGTGGAGGCGGCGCGTCCATAGCACTTGGAGGGGTAGGAGTCGGCACGATGGGTGCCACTGGTGGTTGGGCTTTCAAAGTCGCGATCTCTTTTCTTAGAGCCTGGATCAAGGTTTGATCTTCGGACAATTCCATGATTGGATCGCGTTGTTGGTCTTGTGGTGGTTGGTCTTGATGTAGAACCAACTGTGGGGGTTGATCTCGGTTTGTTGTGTCGACTTCGCGGTCGTCTTGATTGGATCCAATCTGCATCATGCCTATAACAAGACGGCCAGACATGGGAGTAAAAACGAACCAAAAGACAACAAAGAACAACAACCAAGCACATCACGAATCAAGTCACAGTTCACGTAGGTAGGGCTTGTTTGGGCTTGCCGTGAGGGCGGCTTGGTTTGCACAAGAGTTGGTGTATCAAGCAAGTTGCAATCAAACAAACAAGAACAAATTGAAATCCTAAACAAACGGAAACAAAGCAACCGAGTAGCAAGAAATCACCTTCTAAGAAGCTACCTAGACGATGGAGAGATTGAGAAGATGAGCTTAGACCTGGTTGAGGGAGTTAGGGTTGCCTTATTTTGGTTTTACCTAACTTTGGAAACTTTTTTTTAAAAAATATCTTTTTGATTTTTTTTTTTTAATATCCGAGATCTTATCTTTTGATCTTTGCGGATTGCAAAAGGAAACAAAATAAAAAAAAGGTCTAAGTAACTAGAATATCACAAGTGTGATCTTTGTAGAGAGAGGAGAGAGAAGATACGATTTTGATAATATCTTATAAGGAAATTGGTAAACTTAACTAAAAAGCAAAATCGAGCAAACAAAGAAACTCTATCCACGCATGAAATAAGGAAACAAAATATTCTAGCATGCAAGATAACAAAATACCTAACACACCAAAACTTGGGAAGGAAGGAAAAAAATTCCGGCCAAGGTGTGACCTTGTAGAAACCGAAGAGTCAGCAAAGATGGAAAATTTCTGGTTTTTCGTGATCTTTTTTCTCGCGAGATAGTACGAAATCAGAGATGGGGGTCAAGAAAAATTGTGAACAAAATTGAAACTTGAGTTCGTGACTTACAAGACTGCTGGGCTCTGATACCAGTTGATGTGTCCTTGCCTCCTGTGTCAAGCCAAGTTGTCAAAGGAGACGCCTTGGATCTAGTCTTGGTTGGAAAGTCACGTCTGAACGTCTCAGTTGATGAAGATGATGTTGAACGCGTTTGAAGAACGCGATGTTTGGTGGTGGTGGTGATCACGGCGGCGATGGAAGCGAGTTGATGGAAGTATGGATAGCAGTGGCGGAAGCGATTGAATGGAGGGATAGACGACTTGAAGGGACAAGTCATTGATGTCGTAGCGTCGACTGCAGAGGGGATAAGCTCGATGGAGATCGAGTGGTTGCCGTAGCGTCGGCGGCGGAGTGAATGGGGATGAGAGGGATATGGGTGACGTCCGATCAAGGGAAGGAGGGATTAACACTCGACTTTAAACCTTGAACTTTAACTTTGAACGTGAGAAATAAAGAGTACAAAGTAGGGTATAAATAGGGAAGGGGTCTCGACCAAGACCTAATGGGCTTGGGTCGAAACGAGCCTAAGGGCTAGCCCATGCAAGCATGCAAAAGGCACAAACCCTAAAAGATAAAAGGAAACTATCTTAAACGCTATAAATAAGGAAACTATCTAAAACGTTGCAAATAAGGAAACTATCTAAACAAGCTGGAAATACCAAATATAGATATCGTCTGTAAAAGAACGCGTGAAACTCAGTGACGCGGTGAAGGCTTTGAAGTGATCATCGCGTGAGATGAAGACATGTCAAAGTCTTCAGAAGAACGCGTTCTTTCACTCTCGATGGTGGCGAGGACGACGAGTCTGGGCTTGGTCTCTGGGCTTCCTTGGCTAGCGACGGCGCGTGTAATCAGAGACGCGACGGCGGCGGCGATGGCCTTGGACCTGGACCTTGTCACTGGGCCTTGTGAGCGTAGGCTCATGGCATCTTCCTCGTCTTAGGCCGTCATGGGAGGCAGGGTCACATCAAGGGTGGTCTTTGGGACTTGACGATGGCATCTAGAGTTTAAATGAAAAGTTTGTAACATCGTGGATTTGAGCTTGATTAATACGTATTAAAAGCGCTACCATGTCAATGCGAGTAGTACAAAATGAGTGACCTCCTGAAAGTTTTTGTATTACCATGACTGTCATTTCTAAGGTCTCGGATGTATAACTATATCATTTTGTAAAACAATTGCCAAAAAAATAGATAAAGATTAAGTCGAAGAAATGTCAAACAAAAAGATGTTGATGAAGTTGAACATTGCCTGCATGTGAATTTGCAAAGAGATCCCTTATAGGTAACTGTCATGTTCCAAGCTAGATCATGACTTTAAGAAGGGAAATTGATAGAAAGAAGGGAAATAAGTAGAGTTAGAGAGGGAGATGAACAGAGGAAGAGGAGCGTAGGAAGAGGCAGAGAAGGAATAGAAAAGAGAGAAGGAAGAGAGATTAGAAGAAAGAGGTTTATTTGATATCCATTCATTTGATAACCTCTGAGTTACATATTTGATGGATATTTATATTATTCTACTAAACACCTTAAACCCCATATATGAGATTAGCCACCCCTTATAAAAGCTTTGTCCTCAAAGCTTATTACAAAAGTGGAAAGAAAATACCCAATTTACAAATGCAATATTGGAATACTATTGGCACCAATTACCATTCCAAAATGCATATCCAACCAAAGTTCAGCTTCAAATTAAAAATGCAGCACACACGTGGTGTGGCTTGGTAATTCATCCCAATGCCCAACATGGAAGTAGAGCAAGTTCAGGTTGTTCAGCTTCTAGCAATTTGCCTAATTGTTGCTCTGCATGACTCATCAAGCCACAAGTAGGAGTACACCTTCGTACTGAAATTATCAACCCACGTTGGTATACACTGCATCCTTCTCAATAACCAATCACTTAGTGCAGCAAAAAAATCCACAGCCGGGTCGACAACCACTAAGTGTAACAACTTCTTCTAATGGATGGGTCTGTAGTCACAGGATGCCCCATAACCTAACATATATAGAAACAATAAGCAACCACGTACTTGGAAATAATAAACTAGTCAACAATGTACCCATGTCCAATGATAATATTCAGCAAGTCACCTTCAACGCCACATAGCTAAACTTGAACCTGAACTTAACCACTTCTCTTCTAATACCAATACAATGACTGAAGTTATTTGCACAACCATCACAATTCAGCCATAACAAGTGGAAAAATTTAGCAGCATACGATAACACGGAATTTCATGGATTTTAGATGCGTAAAGCGGAATTTCAGGAAACGTTTTCCTAACATATAACCAAGGATCTCATGCATAAACCAAATAGATCATAGATAGGAAGAATCAAATACCTCTTGATGCGTGTTTCAATCTGCTGGAATGGAGAGAATAGAGCCTCACGTGTGACTCCTCTATTTGGTCCACCCGAGCTTGAATCTGGATCACCTAGGACTCGGTTGCTAGAGCGAGGATCGAAGGCGAACGAGGAGAGCTCCAGGGAGAAGGAGGCAGCCATATTTCTTGAAGTCAATTAGGGTTCTGGGCTTTTCCTAAAAGCCCTCCTTTTATATTGCCATGTGTAGATATCTTATTTCCTAAATAAGTATATCTCTTATTATTAATAATAACTCTCTATTATTAACAACTTTTATCTCCCAAGTTATATCATATATAACTTTATATCATATACCTTATATAATATGTCTCCCATTAAACTGATCCAGTCCAAACTCTAAGGGTGTGACCTCGTAGGACCCGGTAATAATAGCAATAGACTTTATGACATACTTTATAACATATAGTCTATAAATCATAGTTGGCTTCTAGCAAAACACTATGACTACCTAAAATCACCGGATTAAATATCTCCATAAACGGTCTCACTTCATAATCAGTAATTGCACCTTTGATTAAAGGACACAATTCCTTCAATCTCTCACTTGTCCTTAAAACAAGTGTGCAATGTTAAAATTCCTTTGTCACTTAGTGTCTTATTTGACTATATGATGGAACTCATCTTTACCGCCAAATACGTTTCTTGAACTCTTGAGATCAAACTGTCAGTACGGATGATTACTAATAATCCATCTGAGCATGGCCATGCGTTTTCACAGTTCTCACTCTTCAAGTGGCCGAGACACCAATCCTTTCCAAATGTATCATGGTATACACGGAATAGGAGGACATATTCAATCTTGTAAGACTACAGCTCCCACTCAACTTTTGGAAATCCCAATCACTGCCTGTTACGGTCAGCGTTTGACAGCGTCAAAGACATACCAGCAGTCAAATGATAATTGTATCATACTCATGTCTAAGGAACTCACTAATCATGAATAATCCTAGAACTCCGCAGTAAAGTCCCGAGGAGTCCTAAGATCGGTATGTCCGATATGTATCGGTATACACATCTATGTAATCGATTAGACATCTCCATGTCCCTATAACACATGAAACCCGGTGTTATCAATCAATCTCACATATGGTCTTTTGATTAAGTCATTTGTATCCAAGTTAACAACTTAGACCATGGACTTCTAACACTTATATAATTTCAATTCACTTAATGGGGTTACATTCACCAAAACAGTTTTGATGAGCCCATTTGATAACTTTTAAATTGTTTGGATACTTTATCTAATCCCAAGCAATGATTAAATAATAATATGAAACTCATATATAAGTCAAGCATAATTGTTTGTGATAACAATAAACAAGGTTTATCATAAAACAAACAATGTCTCAAAAGAACTCTCTAATGTGCTTGAGTCCTTTGGCCCGAGTGTGACTGTCATGCTTGGTCCTAGACATGGGCTTGGTCAAAAGAATCTGCTATGTTGTCGTCTGTGTGCACTTTGCACATCCTCACATCTCCACTATCAACATAGTGTCTGATCATGTGGTTCTTCCGTAGAACATGTCTGGATTCGGAACTCTTCCAACTGACGGCTCCTTCATTCAGAATGAAGACATATCCAGACTGAGATTCAAAATCATTTACGTCTGTCTGAAAACTTGAATCAATATAGCCATTGACGACCAGCTCGTCATCACCTCCAAATATCAAGAGATCATCCCTAATTATTCGTAAGTACTCCAGGATGTTCTTGGCTGCACACCAATGTGCATCACTCGGGTTTGATTGGTACCTTCTACACATACTCAAAGCATATGCAACATTTGGGCGAGTACAAGTCATTGCATACATGATGGATCCTATGGCTGAGGCATAGGGAATCTTGCTCATCCTTTCAGCCTCACCAGGTGTCTTAGAACATTGGCTCTTGCTGAGATATAAGTCATGCTGCATAGGCAGGAACCCTTTCTTAGAGTTCATCATATTGAATCTATCAAGGACCTTATCTACATAAGTTCCCTGACTTAGACCAATGTCTCTTAGATCTATCTCTATAGATCTTAATGCCTAGTATGTACTCAGTCTCTCCCAAGTCCTTTATTGAGAAATACTTCTTAAGTCACTCCTTAACTGTCTCCAGCATAGGAATGGCATTCCCAATGAGTAATATGTCATCCATATATAGAACTAGGAAGGCCACTTTGCTCCCACTAAACTTCTTGTAGACACAGGGCTCTTCTTCGCATCTGCCAAAATCAAACTTTTTGACCATTTCATCAAAACGAAGATTCCAACTCCTAGATGCTTGCTTAAGTCCATAGATGGACTTCTTGAACTTGCATATTCTCCTAGGATTTGCCAAGTCTCATAATCATAATAAGCGGCAATCGCTAGGAGTATCCTAATGGACCTGATCATAACGACCGTGCAAACATTTCATCATAGTCAGTACCATGAACCTGTCTAAATCCTTTGGCAACTAGTCTTGCCTTATAGACAGAAACGTTTCCA
This sequence comes from Rheum nobile, assembly GCA_027886185.1. Lineage (NCBI taxonomy): Eukaryota > Viridiplantae > Streptophyta > Magnoliopsida > Caryophyllales > Polygonaceae > Rheum > Rheum nobile. Next base: position 1,161,510 of record WOAB01000261.1, on the reverse strand, counting down.
TCCTTGTCTGTCTTGATCTCAAAGACTCATTTGCATCCAATAGGTTTTACCCCATCAGGCAAATCTATCAAGTCCCATACTTGATTCTCATACATGGATTCCATTTCGGATTTCATGGCAACCAGCCATTTCTCGGAGTCGGGGTCCGCCATCACTTGCTTATAGGTCGTAGGCTCGCCGTTCTCTAAAAGTAGAACGTCAATGCTAGCAGTCAAGACGTAATCCTCATAAGTCTAGGTTGCTGCCTTAGCCTATCTGATCTCCAAAGTGGTCCAACAATATGAGAGACTTCAGCTGCTGGGTTGACCACATCTATATGCGGGACCTCAGGTGCTTCATCAACTTAAGGAATTGCATCTTGAATCTAGACGGTTTCCCTTTGAGAAGGTACGCCTCCATAGTCAAGTTCCTTAGTGACATCATCTATGTCCTCGTGTTGTTGGGTTTGTTGCTCAACTTGAATCTCATCAAGCTGAACATTTCTCCCACTTGGCTTCTTGGAAAATAAATCCTTTTCCAAAAAGACATTATCCCGAGCAACAAACATTTTGTTCTCAGCGGAATTGTAGAATTAATATCCCCTTGTTTCCTTGGGATAACCTATAAAGAAGCAGTTGTCTGATTTGGGTGCTAGCTTATCAGATAGTAAACGCTTTACATAAGCCTCGCATCCCCAGACCTTCAGAAGTGACAAGCTAGGAACTTTTTCATACCATATCTCATATGGTGTCTTATCAACTGATCGTGACGGAGTCCTGTTTAGTGTGAACGCATTAATGGTGAGGGCATATCCCCAAAAGGATGTAGGAAGATCAACGTTATAGTTTTCAGATTTGATATCCAGTATGTATAGTCCATTACTATCCATATGGGATCGAGCATGGAAAATGTCATTCTTATAAATGAAAATCAATTCTTAATGACAAAATCATAACCCTGAAGGTTCAAAACTGAAATTGAAATCAAATACTTAGTAATAGAAGGAACAAAATAACAATTATAAAGTTCTAAAACTAAGTCTGAAGGTGGAGGTAGACTATAATCTTCAATGGCAAGTGCAGCAACCCTTGCTCCAATTCCAACGCGCAGATCTATCTCATCCTTCTGCAACCGTCTCTTATTTGTTGGTCCCTGCACATTCAAAATAATGTGAGAACCACATCCGGTATCTAATACCCAATAATGAGACTTGGTTGATAAGATTTCAGTAACATGAATACCTGAAGTGGAGACTGTTCCCCTCTTCTTGTCTTCCAAGTACTTGGGGCAGTTTCTCTTCCAGTGCCCCTTGGCTTTGCAATAGAAACAGTCGTGCTCAGCAGCCACTTTCACCTTAGGGGTGTTCCCTTGGGGTTGGGCAACTTGCTTGCCCTTCCCTTGGTGATGTTGCTTCTTCTGGAGCCCTTTCTTAAACCCTTTTCCCTTGACCATTAGAACTTCCTTCAAAGGGTCAACCATGACGTTTTGCTCAGCTGTTTTGAGCATCACGTGTAGCTCGTTGAGAGTCTTGCTCATGGCTCCCATGTGATACATCTGCCTAAAGTGGGCAAATCCATCATGTAGGGAGTATAAGATCATATCTGTAGCTGTCTCAACATTGTAAGGATTACCCAGTCGAGCCATCTTGTCAAACAAGCATATCATGTTGTAAACATGTGGCCCAACTGGTTTCCCTTTCTCGAGCTTGCATTGTAATATGGACTTGAGGGTCAAGTACCGCTCAATTCTGGCTTGTTTCTTGAAGAGATCTTTAAGATTCTTCATAATGGTATGGGCATCATGTTCTTCAAACCTCTGTTGAAGAGCAGGTTCCATAGCAGCCAGCATCAGGCAAGTGACTGGCATTGCCCGTTCGCATATTTTCTTGTGACGTGCCTTGTCCTCATCAGATGAGGTGGCAGTCAGCTCTGGGATGGGGGTTTCAAGGACATCCTCTTGGCCCTCAGACCTGAGAATGATTCTCAGATTCCTTTCCCAATCAAGGAAATTCTTGTCGTTCAATCGGTTTTTCTCAACAATTGAGCGGAGAGTGAATTTGAGGTGTTCAGAAGACATAGTAACTACAAAACGGAATAAAACATGCAGATAAATTATGCTTGACATGTAAAAACTTAAAATTTAGACCAGCTAACAGTAAGTTATTGCACATTCTACTCAATTATATTGTCCCTTGTGAGTAAAATGATTCCAAGATCCTATCTTAGATGAAACTCGAGCGTACTAAGGCACTTCCCCAAGTCTCATGTAATCAAGGTAAGTAAACCCGTTACTAATTATAACACCTTATAATTCTTGGTTGATGGCCACATCTTATGTAAGACTCATCCTTATGCCTCAAGATCCAAAACTGAGCCTTTTGGTCTCTTGTTGAGTGTAACCATACCAAGGCAGCATGTCCCTATTAGACATACCCGCACTATCCCAAGGTCAAGGAATGACACCTCGCTAGGGCGAAAACTATCCAACGAATCCCAAGGGCCTCATGGTTATGATATGGAAAGGCATGATCTCAATATTCTGTTAAGGGACTTAAGCATGCAATGGTTGTTTATTTACTAGTGAACAAAATACCATAAACAAACAAGCAAGCATGCAAAGTGGGAAATAAAGCATTCAAGTAATGCAGTAATTAAATGTGATCCTAGTATGGCCCCTAAAAACCAAAATTAAAGATGTAATCTTCATGGCTCTTGTTACTCTTGGATCTCCATCCTTAGTATTCTCCATGGATCTTCATCCTTTGGTTTTCTTAGGATCTTCTTCTTTTTGTCTTATATATAATTGAAATAAACTCTCTTGCAGAAATTTAAATTACAAAAATACATAATGATACGCAGATCGTGTACAAGAAAAACATAACGGTACGCAGACCATATTTATCTATCCTAATTTGGGCCATACTAGTCACCTCATGCAAGCAATAATATCATAATATAGTAACACATGCATGCAATAATAATATCAAATATTATCAATAATATTAATCTAATTAATAGTAATAACTAATTTAAATAAAACCATATTAAATGAAATAAATCATCTCATGACATAAATAATTTAATATCAAATTCTTAATTCAAATTAAAAGTAATATATAGAATTAATCATAATTAATTATTAAAATGGATTATTGGATAAGATATGCATAAACAAGATAAGATATCAAATATCTTGTCTAAATCTAGTGGGAATCTATCCTAACAACTTTTAGGAAATTATGTAATTTAGATAATATCAAATATTATCCAATTAGGTGAATAAGATCTTATCTTATAGTTTAGGAAATAATCCTAAAATGTCAAATCTACCCAACCGGACCGAGTTGCGCCCGAGTCAAACCCGGACCAACCCGCTCCCACCGAACCACGAAGCCCCTGTGGGCCGACCCGGGTCCGGCCCGAACCAGCCACTGCAGGAGAGCCGTACAATTCCTTAAAGCGGGACATGCCGCAGTTAACAATGGAAAGCATAAAATCATCTTATTGAAATAAAGTAGATATGATTTCTTATTGAAAACAGTTAACATGCCGCATTTAACAATTGAAAGCAGATATCTTATAAAATCAAGTAGATATGATATCTTATTAAAATCAATTCTGGAAAGCTGACCAACACTGCGGGAACAATTGAAAGCAGAATATCATCTTATGAAATTAGCCATCGAAGATGCCGAACAATTCGAACAATTAGAAAAAAATCAGAATTTGGGTAGTTGATTCATCTTATGAAAATCATATCTTCATCTAATGATTTAAAATATGTCAAAAAATCATATCTCTTGCATAATTAAATCACATGAATCAAGTATGGGTAGATCAATTTTACATGCATATATGTTCATAAAGTTCTTCAACCTTACTTAATCCAATCAATTAAAATCAGAATTTTAATCATGCAAATTAACCTATATATCAATTTACCACTTAATTTGAATCAAGACAATTATGAACATGCATCAAAACATAAAATTCTAAACTTGATCTAATCCATTTATGCAAGAGGCAATTGATACCACTTTAGGGATTTTAGATGCGTAAAGCGGAATTTTAGGAAACGTTTTCCTAACATCTAACCAAGGATCTCATGCATAAACCAAATAGATCATAGATAGGAAGAATCAAATACCTCTTGATGCGTGTTTTAATCTGCTGGAATGGAGAGAATAGAGCCTCACGTGTGACTCCTCTATTTGGTCCACCCGAGCTTGAATCTGGATCACCTAGGACTCGGTTGCTAGAGCGAGGATCGAAGGCGAACGAAGAGAGCTCCAGGGAGAAGGAGGCAGCCGTATTTCTTGAAGTCAATTAGGGTTCTAGGCTTTTCCTAAAAGCCCTCCTTTTATATTGCCATGTGTAGATATCTTATTTCCTAAATAAGTATATCTCTTATTATTAATAATAACTCTTTATTATTAACAACTTTTATCTCCCAAGTTATATCATATATAACTTTATATCATATACCTTATATAATATGTCTCCCATTAAACTGATCCAGTCCAAACTCTAAGGGTGTGACCTCGTAGGACCCGGTAATAATAGCAATAGACTTTATGACATACTTTATAACATATAGTCCATAAATCATAGTTGGCTTCTAGCAAAGCACTATGACTACCTAAAACCACCGGATTAAATATCTTCATAAACGGTCACACTTCATAATCAGTAATTGCACTTTTGATTAAAGGACACAATTCCTTCACCCATGTCCAATGATAATTGTTTTGGGGCGAAAAGATCGAACGACCTAAATCGCCTTAGACGGGGTAACTAGTCGATCGAACGATGGGAAATAATCCAAACCAAGCAAATAATAGGTAAACAAGAAATAAATATATAATAGCAAGATGGTTTTATTAGATATCGTGTGAATCGGATTAGATCGCAATACAACTTATCGTAATAAAATCAGAGATCGAGTGGGACTCGACCGGTGACTTGTGAGTGGCCACCGGGAGGGGTCAGGCGTAGGCAGCCGTTTGGAGAGCTAGATAGAGAGCGAGAGTGCTATTCTGGTGAGTTTGCTAAGTGAGAATGCGTGTCCTTTGCGTAGTTGTGAGTTCCCTGATCTTATCTTCTTCGTCGTTCCAAATATGGTAAGTCCCTTTACTCCTGTGGCCGTTGCACCATTTTTATGTTTTTATCTTCAATACCGAGTATAATGGCAAGGATTTCGCCGTTGAATTACTGGCAATTAAGGTGTTTGAACGTTGCAGATGTTGCATGATCTGAGCATTAAATGCGTGGCGAGATCTCCGCGATCTTGTCGGATGACTCTTGACTGGAGAGGTTTTGCGGGTGTCGCTCGACCAGAGAAGCCTTGTCGACTCTTCTGAACTCGTCTGCCATTCTCCCGATTTGCAGTGGGCTTGGGCTCGGTCCTCTCGATCTGTCTTCTTTGGAGAATCCAGGCCCAACAATAGCCCCAAGTTGCTATGGGCTTAAGGTTTAGGCAAGTAGACCGGGATCCATGGCAACTTCCTTGGACACGATCTTCACCATCCTTTTTGGCGCGGTTGCACAGGTTGACGTGGCGTGCGATTAGGGCACGATGCGACGTCTTCTGCAGATCATGATTTCCTTCCATAAATTCTGAGCAGGGGGAGCGATTAGTCTTCATCTCCTTCCTTTGCAAGTTTCTGGTAAGCCTTTCGGTCTCTCTTGCCATTTGCTTTCTGATTTTCTTAGCCATAGCTCTCCAATTTCCTCCCCTCTCTATTCTCGACATGGTCTCTCTCGATGCTTCTGAGTCGTCGAAGACTCTTTCCGATGCCGGAGAGGGCGATACTTCTCCTCATTTCCTCCTAACGGAGTCAGACGCGCTGGTTAGCAATTTGTCGGAGGCAGAGCTGGTCCAAGTCCTCGAAGTCGGGGGCTTTCCTCCGAAGATGATTGCTACGCTGCCTGAGCCTGCCGAGAGGGCCGACGCGCGCTACGAAGGGTGGATTTGCTTCTATGTGTACCCGTTTAGGATAGGGCATAAGTTCCCATTCTCTCCTCTTGTTAGAGATTTTCTAGCTACCTTGGCGTTTGCGCCGTGTCAAGTGATGCCTCAAGCTTGGAGAGTCCTTAGGGTTTTAGACTTAGTGAATGAGCAAACTGGTGCTGGTTTTGATTTCGACGCCTTGTGGTATAATTACTTCATCGGGTCGAAGAGTTCTTCCCGTGTGCAACTGCGTGTCCGACGAGGTCGGAAGCCTTTGGTGCAAACTCCCGATGTGAACGACCGTGGATGGGGGTCGAAATACTTTTTTGTCAAACGATCTTCTCTGGAGAAGGAAGGAGAATGTCCTTTTCTGTTGTCGGAGTGGCGGATCGACAATATGTACTTTGTTTTCTCTTTCACGCATTTATGCGTTTTTAACACTCTGTTTTTAACTTTCCCTTTTTGTAGTCCCTGAACCGGAAGAATTGGAAGTTAGCAGCCGATCGGAGGCTTTGTCAAAGATTGTGCTTGAAGTTCCCGCGTCTGAGAGGAAATTCGTCAACGTCAATTTGCTGGCGCCAACTCCTCCCCCACAGGAAGATATGTCGAATGTTTCTTCATCCCGTGCAAAAGGTAGACTTTCGGCTTTAGGAATCTTTTTGTTGTTTTTCGCTTTATCGTGTATTTTAGGATTTCTCCCTTTTTGATGCTCTGTCGTGTCAGGTTCCCCTGGTGTTCGGTCGAGTGCTCGACTGAGAGTGGCGTCTGGAAAAGGTTTGATCGAGCAAAGGAAAGCTGTAGCTAAGGCGGCGTCGAGTAAGTCGGTCCTGACTGACCTGTCGACTGCGACAAAAGCTGGCTCTAAGAGAAAAATGAGCGCTCGTTCCGACGATGCTAAGGTGGAGGACATCCCTAAGAAGAAAGGCGTGACTGCTGAGGGGGTTGACAAGATTGGTGTAACGTGTGATATGTATGCGACAGGTGGCAATGTACATGCGATAACGTGCGATATGTATGCGACGGGTGGCAATGTACATGCGATAACATGCGATATGTATGCGATGCATAGAGTTTTGTGTGATGTTTTTACCTTATTGGTTCAGAAATGGTAGAGCTTAAGATGTGCTGCGTTCCAACTCCTCGGGATTGGTTGTCCGTCTTTGTCTTCTAGTTGATATGCTCCTTGTCCGACCACTTCGGTGATCAAGTAAGGTCCTTCCCATTGTGGTGCTAGCTTTCCGTCGGATGGGTTCTTGGTGTTCTGGAATGTCTTCCTTAGGACCCAGTCTCCGACCTTGAATGCCTTGATCCGGACGTTCTTGTTGTAGCTCCTCGCGACTTGTTGTTGGAACTTGACCATTCTGATTCGAGCTTTCTCCCTGATTTCGTCCACAGTGTCGAGATTATGTGCTAGTTCGATGTCGTTTTGTTCGTTTGTTTGGAGGTTACAGCGAGCGGTCGGAACCAGTAGCTCAACCGGGATGACTGCTTCGCTCCCGTAGACGAGAGAGAAAGGCAATTGCCCAGTCGCATTCTTTGGAGTGGTCCTGTCGGACTAGAGAATGAGTGGGAGCTCGTCTGCCCATTTGCCTTTAGCCCCTGTGAGGCGTTTCTTAAGGTTGTTGATAATGATCTTGTTGCTGGATTCGGCCTGTCCGTTGGATTGCGGATACTGAGGTGTAGATGTAACCAATTTGATGTTCCATTGGTCGCAAAAGGTTCGAGTCTTATGACTGATGAATTGGGAGCCGTTGTCGCACACGATTTCGGATGGGACGCCAAATCTGCACAAGATGTTGCATTTTATGAATGAAATGACGTGTTGATCTTTTACCTCTCTGTAGGCTTCGGCTTCGATCCATTTAGAGAAGTAGTCTATCATAGCGAGGAAGAAGACTCTTTGACCCGACGCGAGAGGGAGCTTTCCGACGATGTCCATTCCCCATCTCATAAAGGGCCATGGAGCTAGGGTCGGATGGAGGAGCTCCGATGGTTGATGACGTACGGGTGCGTGCCGCTGACAGGCGTCGCACCTCTTGGTGTATTCCATGGCGTCTTTGTTCATCGTTGGCTAATAGTACCTGTTTCGTAGGGCCTTTCCCGAGAGGCTTCGTCCGTCGGTGTGGTTGCCACACTCTCCTTCGTGTAATGATTATAAGATACGTCCGACTTCTGGAGTCTTAAGGCATCGTAGGAGTAGCCCTGTAACAGATCTTTTGTACAAGATGTTGTCAATAATATCGTAAGAGAGTGCTTGTACCTTAAGCTTTTTTGCTTCTGTCTTGTCGTCTGGTAAAATACCATATTTTAGCCACTTGATGTAAGGTAGCATCCAGTCGTCATTGGTGTCGACGATGTCTTCTTCTGGTCGATCGTCTATCTCCGTGGCGACGAGTTCTTCAAGTGGTGTTGTCAACTCGACGGATGTCTTTGGGACGGCCGGCGTCATAACATGGGCCAATGGTATGTGTGGAAATTCTTTTGGGTCTAGGACGGATCCCAGATTGGCGAGCGCGTCGGCTTGGGAGTTAAGATCCCTGGGCACCTGTCGGATGTTGAATGTTTGGAATTGTCCGATCAGTTTCTTGGCTACCTCCAGGTAGGCTATCATTCTAGTGTCTTTGGCATTTTATGATCCCTGTATTTGGTTTACGACCAGTAAGGAGTCACAAACGACTTCGATCTCTTGGACTCCCAGATCACGAGCCAAGATGAGTCTGAATATGAGTGCTTCGTACTCAGCCTCGTTGTTAGTCGCATCCCACTCACATCTGACAGCCTGGGCTATCTTGTCCCCCTGTGGCGATTTCAGTACGACCCCAAGCCCCGATCCTCTGGCGTTCGATGCCCCATCTGTGTGGAGCTCCCATGCACCTGTCTCGTCTATCGCGAGTAGTTGATTTGCTTCTTTTGCGGCTTCTTGCTCTAGGGTCGGACTGAAATCGGCCACAAAGTCGGCTAATGCTTGCGACTTGATCGCTGTCCTCGGCTCGTACTCGATGTCGTAACCACTGAGGTGTATGGCCCATTTTGTCATTCTTCCTGTGAACTCGGGTTTCCTCATGATAGCCCTCATGGGATGATTAGTGCGCACAGTGATAGTATGGGATTCAAAGTATGGTTTGAGCTTGTTCGAAGCCATTACTAATGATAATAGCGTCCGACTGATAATAGCGTCCGACTGACATAGTATATTGGCGACTGTTTTCCATCTTCCTCTCTGACCAGTACACCGCTTACGGCCGATTCCGACACTGCAAGATAAAGAAATAAGGGCTCGTCGCCTTTAGGTTTGGTTAGTAACATAGGAATGGCTAGATAGTCCTTGAGGTTCTGAAATGCTGCTTCATGTTCCTCCGTCCATTGAAAGGACTTATTTTTCTTGAGCGCGTCGTGGAATGGTTTGCACTTGTCGGATGATTTGGAGATGAACTTGTTCAGAGCTGTTATCCGACCTGTGAGCTTTTGTACGTCTTTGATGCATCGGGGGGATCAGAGGTTGATGAGAGCCTTGATCTGTTCTGGGCTGGCCTCTATTCCTCTTTGTGTCACCATATATCCTAAGAACTTCCCTGACGACACTCCGAAGGAGCACTTAGTAGGGTTTAGTTTCATATTGTACCTTTCGAGTACCTCGAAGCTGTCGCGTAGGTGGTCGATGTGATCTTCTTTCTTTTTGGACTTGACCAACATGTCGTCGATATAGACTTCCATTGTGTCTCCGATTTGGTCTTTAAACATTTTGTTGACCAATCGTTGGTGTGTAGCCCCTGCATTTTTCAGACCAAAGGGCATTACTTTGTAGCAATAGATACCTCGACTGGTGATGAACGCTGTTTTTTCTTGATCGTCGGGATCCATAGGGATTTGATTGTAGCCACTGAAGGCGTCCATGAAGGTGAGCATTTCATGCCCTGTTGTGGCGTCGACCATAGCGTCGATGTGAGGTAGAGGAAATGAATCTTTGGGACAAGCCTTGTTGAGGTCTGTGAAGTCGATGCAGACTCTCCATTTGCCGTTCTTCTTCTGGACCACGACCACGTTGTCCAGCCATTCAGGGTAGTGGACTTCCCTGATTTTTCCGGTTTCCAATAAGCTTTTGACTTCGTTGTCGATTATTTTGTTCCGCTCGGGGGCGAATTTCTTGTGTTTTTGCTTGACAGGGGGATGAGATGGATCCATATTTAATTTATGAGCAATAACGTTGGGAGATATCCCGACCATATCCTCATGTGACCATGCGAAACAGTCGGCATTGGTCCTGAGAAAGTCGAGAAGCTGTTGTCTGGTCGAGTCGTCCAGGTCCGACCCGACCCTTACCGTTTGGTTTGGCTTTGAAGGGTCTAGTACGATCTTGTCGAGTTTCTCCATTTCTGGTTCAACGTATCGACTAGGTCCTTCGCCAATCTGTGGTTGCTATGCGATCTTGTGTTCGACCGCGTTCTTCATGGAAGCGACATAGCATTCCTTTGCGGTCCTTTGATTTCTTGGACTCCCCACTCGGTGGGGAATTTGATGACTTGATGATATGTTGAAGGTACTGCCTTCATAGCGTGTATCCACGGCCTGCCAAGAATACAATTGTAGGGAGACGGACAGTCTAGAACTAAGAATTTAACCTGTCGGTTGATTCCTCCAGCGTATGTGGTCAGAATGATTTCGCCAGTCGTGTGCTTAACCTCACCGCTGAACCCGACCAGTGGGGTCGATTTCTTGATTAGGTCGTTCTCAGTTAGACCCATTTTTTGAGAGCGTCGAGGGTCAAGAGGTTTGTCGAACTTCCTATATCGATTAGTACTCTCTGGATTAAGCAATTACCAATGGACAAAGAGATTACCAGACCGTCATGGTGACTATCCGACCCGTCGGAGTCGGATTCGTCGAATGTGACCGTCGGAAGGTTAGATGCCCTCCTTGGTTTGAATTCTGATGCTTCGGGCTTGTCGCCTTTGCTTTCCTTGGCGTGTCGCTTAGCTGCGGAGTACGTGTTCCCGCATATGTCGGATCCACCTGAAATGGTATTGACAACTTTCGTATGGATAGGAGATGGGGGTTTGTTCTGTTTTACCTGATCTCGGCGTTCCATGGTGGCTTTTGCCCGTTTCGAGATGACGTCGTGTAACAGCCCCTGTGATAGCAGCCTAGCGACCTCCTTTCGTAGGGCGATGCACTCGTCGGTCGAATGACCATGGTCGCCGTGGAATTCACACCATCGACTCATGTCCTTCTTGACGTCCGGTCGGTCGCTCTTTCGGGGCCATCTTACGTCTTTTCCATACTTGTCGAAACTCTTGATGAGCTCTGACACGGAAACGTTGAAGTTATAAGACTGGACCCTAGGAGGCAACACAGAACCGTCTCTCCATTCTTGTGACCTGTCTTGGAAAGAATTTACCTGTTTTGCTTCGTTTCGATTACGAGAATAGGGGTGTGGACGTCTGTCCCGACGATTGTCGGAGGAATGTTTGCGATCGGATGGATCGGGTCCGCGCGAGGCTTTACGCGACTCACGGTCCTCTTACAGCCTTACCTCGGCCATAGTTTTGGCCTGAACATCTTCGAAACTTTTGCAGGGATACTTGGTAATCTCGTCGTAGAGATTGCTGTCTTTGACCAGGCCTTGTCGGAATGCTTCGATAGACGTTGTGACGTCACAGTGGGGAATTCCCACTTTCTCTTTGTTGTACCTGTTAAGATAATTTTGGAGAGGTTCATTGTACCTTTGTGTGACTCGGTAGAGGTCACTCGATTGTTTCTCATGCTTCCGACTGCTGGCGAACTAGCTCTTAAAAGAGTTGACCAGATCCGCAAATGATGTGATCATTCCCTGAGGCAAACGCATAAACCAAGTTAGTGCGGGGCCCGCGAGGGTCGTGCCAAAGCTTTTGCACATGACAACCTCGTGACTCTCCCTTGAAACAGATGCAGCCATTAGTTTTTGTTTATACAGAGAGATATGGTCATCTGGATCGGTGGTGCCGTCGAATGTCGCCATGTTGGGGAGATGGAACTTCTTGGGGATCTCGACCCTTGCGATTTCTTCGACGAACGGGGATTCTTCGAATCCGCCGGACGCTTCTCTCTCGATCGGTTGCGGGACTCCTGGGAGCCTATTGAAACGATCGTCGATTGCCTTCATGTGTCGGTCGAGCATTTGCTGAAAAAGGGCCATGACATCTGGCGGATTGGCAACCTGTGTTTCGTCGATTCGGGGCCCAACAGACCCGATCGGTGTAGGAAAGGTGACATGGTTAGTCGAGAATGGACTAGCGAAAGGAGTTCGAGACGTACCCTCAGTGTGTCCGGGACGTCGTATGCTGGGAGGCGTTGGCTCGATATTGTCCATGTCGAGGCGCGTTCGGGCGCCGCCGCGGACGGGCGCGTTCCGAGATCCTAAGGCCACTGATTGTACCTGCGACTTAAGAGACTCGTTCTCACGGGTTAGTTGCGCGATCTCGGCTTCGGATTGGGTTGACAAAGCGGCTAGGGCTTCGGTTTTCTGACGTTGCTGGGCTAGTTCCTCTTGAAGGGCGGCCATTTTTTGAGAGAGTTCTTGGAACTGGGTTGGAGTAGGATTTTCGATTGGGTTTTCTGTGGTTTGGGTTTCGTCTTCGAGACGTGGTTCTTGGTTATCAATAGGGGGATCAATAGCCATGGTTGGAAGATTCCGGAAAGGTGATCGGCAAGTTGCCCCACGGTGGGCGCCAAATTGTTTTGGGGCGAAAAGATTGGACGACCTAAATCGCCTTAGACGGGGTAACTAGTCGATCGGACGATGGGAAATAATCCAAACCAAGAAAATAATAGGTAAACAAGAAATAAATATATAATAGCAAGATGATTTTATTAGATATCGTGTGAATCGGATTAGATCGCAATACAACTTATCGTAATAAAATCAGAGATCGAGTGGGACTCGACCGGTGACTTGTGAGTGGCGACCAGCAGGGGTCAGGCGTAGGCAGCCGTTTGGAGAGCTAGATGGAGAGCGAGAGTGCTATTTTGGTGAGTTTGCTAAGTGAGAATGCGTGTCCTTTGCGTAGTTGTGAGTTCCCTGATCTTATCTTCTTCGTCGTTCCAAATATGGTAAGTCCCTTTACTCCTGTGGCTGTTGCGCCGTTTTTATATTTTTATCTTCAATACCGAGTGTAATGGCAAGGATTTCGCCGTTGAATTACTGGCAATTAAGGTGTTTGAACGTTGCAGATGTTGCATGATCTGAGCATTAAATGCGTGGCGAGATCTCCGCGATCTTGTCGGATGACTCTTGACTGGAGAGGTTTTGTCGGGTGTCGCTTGACCAGAGAAGCCTTGTCGACTCTTCTGAACTCGTCTGCCATTCTCCCGATTTGCAGTGGGCTTGGGCTCGGTCCTCTCGATCTGTCTTCTCTGGAGAATCCAGACCCAACAATAATATTCAGCAAGTCACCTTCAACGCCACATAGCTAAACCTGAACCTGAACTTAACCACTTCTCTTCTAATACCAATACAATGACTGAAGTTCTTTGCACAACCATCACAATTCAGCCATAACAAGTGGAAAAATGTAGCAGCATACGATAACTTCCAACACCAATTTGCAACACAAACTAGGATAGCCAAACTCTCTAACCTAGTAGTGTGTAATGAGAGCTCAACATGTTTCCCTGGATCAAACACAAAGGACCTAATGGAGTTGACTGAACCGAAGGCATCTCCAAGAGGATTTAGCACTTCGATGGAATCATCAATAACACTTTCGATATGTAACGGAAACTCAAAACCTTCCCCCAGATAAAAAAAAAAAAGCTAGAACAGTCGATCGACATGAAGACTTCATCTAGAGTACTCGACAAGTCAACGAAATTATCAACATCGGTCGTTTGTTTCTCGAACATTTTAACAAACACCTTATGTGCAAGGAAAGTAACCAAAAATTCAATCGAATTTTTCTTCAATCACCTAAGCTGATTCCCATAGGATCACTCAATTCAACAACCCTTTCATTAATTTCCTCAAGTACCTTAATTTCGACCTTAGATACAACAATTTTTATATGACAAGAGTGTACCTTCAAGGTTTCTTCAACGATCTCTGGGGTCATAGGGTTCTTCAAGTCATTCTTGGAAAGTTCATACTGAATTTGAAGAATGCTTGAATCCTCGTCGACTTCTTTGATTGATTGTTTGGTCTCTTCATGACAATCATGTAATTCTTTCCCGGTTTGACCAAAATCATCCTTCTCTGGTTCATCGACAAAATCTTCAACCTTCAAGATGTCGACAATGATCTCCTTGTCGTTTTGACGGTCTTGAAATCCAGTCCCGGTTTGCCCCACGACTGCATTCATCTGTGCATCAAAAAATTTCTTGGGCAAGAAACAATTCAAGTGTACAACAATCATCATAAATGTTTCGGCCATTGAGAAATTCAAAAGCCCTCATAGTTGACTCCTTGCTCTCAGAAGAAATTTTTGAATGGAACCCATGTCCACGATTAAATAGTACGTCATCATCTAGAGCTCCAAATCTACAGAAAACTTGATTCAACTCCTTATAAGAGATTGAGTACACTTCATTATGAATTTTGATAAAGATCGTTCGAGCATATACGTGATCCTCAAGGAAATCAAAATGGTAATTCACCGGTCATTAGTACAAAATAGGGCATTAACCGTGCATTTTTTACCACGGATTTATAAAAATGGGGTAAAGAGAGTTTACGGTCCACGCTTTTTTATAAACCACGGAGTTTATACTTTTAAACTTTAGTCGAACCTCGGTTCTAATGTGCATAACCGCGGTGCGAATTTATTTTTTTAGAAAAATTGATACAGACCGCGGGTCTAAGTTCAAACCGTGGTAAAATTTAAGTAGGAAAAAAACTCGGACCTCGGATTTTATATTTAGCGAGGTCCCTTAATAATCTACTTATTTTATCTCTTAGAAAATAAGACCGCGATATGTTCAGATCGATTCATGCGATTTCTTCTTGTCGATTGTTTGCCACTGCCCATCGTCGGTGTACATCCCGTCCATCACCGCCACCGCAGGTGCTTGTTTGCTTTGGAAACCCTGTCTACATAAGAAGACGGGAGGAGCGCGACGTGGATTGGTAATGATTGGTCGATTGATCAACAGGAAGGAGAAGCATCTAGCGGTGTGTTTTTCAGCCCCAAGCGTAAGGATTGGTTGATTAAGATCAATAGGAAGGAGAAGCATCTGGCGATTTCCACCGCCTTGTCTAGCGCCGCGGTGAATAGCTTCGTATTGGAGGAGTTCGCTGACTGGTTTGAGGAGCCGAAGACGAAGGAGTTCATTGCAGCGATGAAGAGGTGGGGTTTGGACCCGAAGGAGAAGTCCATTTCTATACTTAGCCATATAGTACTAATTCCTAAATCTTACATGTTATATTTTTCATGTATATGGACACCATGTGATGTTCATTCTTTTGGCACACTATTATATCATCACTTTACAAAAAGTTGATTGCCACTAATGTGTGTTGAATGGCCATAATCACTTGAATCATTAGCTTAATTGACCAATTTGTGTATGGATTTGGATTAGATTTTCTAATTGCAAATTTAATTTCCTTTGTTCAATGCTAAGATTCTCATGACTGTGGATCTAGATGTGCCTACATGTCTTTTCCTAGCTCCTACTTCATAGTTGCATCTTATATTGCTGAATTCTGCATATTGTTGTAAGAAAATGAAAACAATATCTGAACTGCAAATTTCACATGACTAATAATCTCTTCCTTTGTTTGATCATGTTGTTATTAGAATTATAGTATGTTATAAAGTTTTGTATGATACTTCTATATATGAAGTGGCTAGTGTAATCCCCTCCTTTCTTTGACATAATTCTCTTCTTATATAAACATTTAGAAGCAAAATGTATGTTAAAGTCTAAACAGAATTACAATCAAGAGTATATAGCAGTCACTGCTATGAATGGTTAGAATGATCATCAACTTGTGGTATGAAGAATCTGAAACTCATCTTATCAGGGAATAATATGAAATTAGTTCCATCGCTCACCAACCGGCATTTGATCATCCTTTCCTCAAGAACCACACAATCCAGGTATTTCTATAGCTTTGGCCCTATTTCCTATTTATTGGATTTGATAGATTTATTGATGATTAGCTGACATTGGTTGTGGATTTTGGATTTTGGGCTGTCTTCATATAAGGCCTAGCTACCACCCAGAAGGGTTATAGGATGACAACAAAATCTCCACCAAAACCAAAGAAAGAAGTGCTCCAATTAAGCAGCCATGGCACTCCATTGGTAAGTGTCCTACTGGTACTATATCTATCAGGAGGACTAAGAAGGATGATGTGTTGCATGCGAGTTTTGTTAAGAGATAAGGAAGGAAGAAGCACAGAAGTTTCCCTAAGCCGAGGTCCTCATCAACCAAAGTGGACATCAGGTGATTCATTGATTAAACATATTTTCTATGTCATTGAGTGAAGAATCGAGAGGCTCGATCTATTAGTAAAATCAAGGACTGATTGCATCAAATAACATAGACCATTGCTCTTTATTCATAACATGGATGTAGTCAGCTAAATATATTCCATCATTCATATATCTGTATAGTTTTCTTATAACTAGGATCATTGTTTATGTCATAAGAGAAAATTAGGATCATTGTTATAGTGATTGATATAAATTCACATAGAGCAAGAACAGCTAGCTATCAAGGGTAGAAAGCTAGGATATTCATCGTTCTGCTCGTGCGATTGCCTAACAAAATCTCTTTGTAATGTTCAGCATGCAATAGCTTATGTCGAATGAGACAAATACTATGGAGCCAACGCAACCATCAATGTTTGGGAACCCAAGATTCAGCAGTCAAATGGGTTCATCTTGTCTCAGATATGGGTATTGAGAGGTTCCTTTGGCGAAGATCTTAACAGCATTGAAGCTGGATGGCAGGTGCTTTCCCGTCGACGTTGTGACATACACAATAGCGTTACTCGTGAACTTGTTTATTTTGTTGGATAATTTATCTTAAGATTTTGTTGGATGATTTATCTTAATCTATTGAGTGGTTTGGATGCTAAAAAAATATGTTGTCTGTCATTTGCAATGGGAGGGGGATATCATGCTTTTGGTATTTTTTTTTAGAAAAAATGAAACTGAACAACAGTTATTTTACAGAACCGATGTCCAACTTTATTTTATTTAAAAAAAAAACATGTACCATGGTTCTTATGTAACCGTGGTCCGACTTTTACCGCAGAATATTTAAAAAACCGCGGTCCGATTTCTTACCACAGTTATACTTATATGCGGTCCGACCCTTTTACTGCGCCGAGAACAACCACGTTCCTTAAACCGTGGTCTGCTTCATAAAAAAACGGTGGTTCAACCCCCATTTTTGTACTAGTGGGTGGCATTCCAAACTGGATTCTGAGGTCATTGAGATTCATATAGAATTTCTTGTCAGATTCTTGGAATCGAGCCTTCCATGAATCCAAGGATGAAGCCTCTGCCATGGGTGATGCTCGGCTTGATCGAATTGAAGGAATTAGGTCAAAATTTGGGTGAGAATCGAAAGGGAAAATTGGGCAGAAAATCTTCTGGCTCTGATACCATTTGTCATGTCCCAAGCTAGATCATGACTTTGAAAAGGGAAATTGATAGAAAGAAGGGAAATAAGTAGAGTTAGAGAGGGAGATGAACAGAGGAAGAGGAGCGTAGGAAGAGGCAAAGAAGGAATAGAAAAAAGAGGAGGAAGAGAGATTAGAAGAAAGGGGTTTATTTGATATCCATTCATTTGATAACCTCTGAGTTACATATTTGATGGATATTTATATTATTCTACTAAACACCCTAAACCCCATATATGACATTATTTGTCATGTCCCAAGCTAGATCATGACTTTGAGAAGGGAAATTGATAGAAAGAAGGGAAAGAAGTAGAGTTAGAGAGGGAGATGAACAGATGAAAAGGAGCGTAGGAAGAGGCAGAGAAGGAATAGAAAAAAGATGAGGAAGAGAGATTAGAAGAAAGGGGTTTATTTGATATCATTTCATTTGATAACCTCTTAGTTACATATTTGATGGATATTTATATTATTCTACTAAACACCATAAACCCCATATATGACAGTAACACCATTAATATTTGACAAAATTTGTATATTAGTAGACCTTTGGTCTTGCTTGTTCAAGTCGAGGTGAGAATATCTTTTAATATAATTTTAGAGTTGGTTTTAGGTTTGGATTGAGCTATTTTAGTCAAAGTCGTTGTTATGTTTGAGCCTTTTGAAGATCCACCATTAAAGGTGATAGGACAAAAACCTACCCACAATCGTATGGGTTCAACTGTAGCTTTTTCAAGTGTTGTTCCCAACGAGGACAATGTAGTACCAATTGCAGCTTCAACCAGTTAGCTAAGTCATAAATAGGGATATTTGTATAACTAATAACTAAGAAACAAATGAAAACAAATTGCAAAGATGATTGAATTGATGGAGAGAAGTATCTAAGACCAGGGATCCCCACAACAATTCGTCAGTAAACTATCCGAATATTTATCTGAAAATATTCTAAACTTGTTTGAAGGCAAGCTATCTAAAATCTCTACTAACTTCTTTCAGACGATAATAGATGTGCCTAAATCTAACAAGTAATCGCTGTCGCGCAGAACTAATCAAATTAAGACCCTTTGGGTTCTTAGAATCTAGGATTAAATCGGGTTAACATTCGTTGTCGCGCTCCGCTAAGTCCAGATAAACCTAGGGTTTCTATGATAGCTTGGGATTCCACAGGAGTAATCAGAATTCGTTACTCAGGTTCAATTCTAGTAATGTGATAAAGTAATCTCCTTTCAGACTCATACCCTATCTGGATTATCTATTGAGGTTATCTTCTTTCAGACTCAAACCTAATAGAAATCTAATTAACTTTCATTAATTGCATTAAGAACTCTAGTATTGAATCAAACAAGATTTCAGATATCAATTCAGACAAATAACACATTTAAGTTACCTAAACATCATCGGGATTAACCCAATCCTAGAAATATGGATTTAGCTATGCATGATTGGAGAAACAGTCAAAAACATCATAGGAATGAAGAAATTCATAATACTAGATTAGAAGAAGAGAAATACTTGTTCAAGTCCAGATTAACAATCTTCAACTTGCAGAAATCTTCAAACAAATCCAAAAACACAACTAGGGTTCAAAGTCTCAAGAGATGGGAGAAGAAGCTCCCTTCTATTAACCTAAAACAAAGTATTTATACCTAAGATAAAAAGTTTTCGTAAATAAACAACCCGCAACAAAACGCACGGCGGTGCGTTTTATGCACGGCCAAAACGCACGGGTCGAGTCTTCAATCCGTAGAAAGCTCGTCTTGTCCCATTCGATCCTCGTTCGCTACTCGTACCAGCTCCGCTCTGACTTGAGTCCTCCCAATACTTCCATTAGAAGTTCCACACTGTCTCATGAGTCTCGTCATACTCTACAGAACGTTCCAGAAATCCACCAAACTACCTGAAATATGCAAATATACTCGTGTAGACATCCATCACCAATAAACGATGTAACTAGCTAAAAATGAGATATAAACATATAAAAATGACCTAAGTTAATGTCTAAATGCATGCCCTAAACATGTATAAAATGGATGTTATCAAAAGGCAATATCAAAATGATTTATTTTAGACTTCCCTTAATATATCCATTTAGCCTAAGTTCCGACGATGCTTCTTTTCATTATGCTTCGCTCTCGGTCCATGTATTCACCATCCTTGCATATACATGTATTTACTATCCTCGCATGTGCAAGCAAGCAATAAGTTCCCGTGTACGTGCTCACGCACGCGGCCCTACACCTAGTTAAATGAAAAATCAACATATGAATATATATTTAGAATAGAATCCCCGTGTGTAGCATTTATATATATTTAGCCTAGTGAATTAGTGATAATATATACTTCATCCGTATTGCAATATTTGTCTTTTTAATTTTTTTATTTTTTTATTTCAATATACTTGTCTTTTTTGTATTTTTTGCATCTACTTTATATATATGTCTTTATAGGTTTTTGACACTTTTAAATAAACTAGAAAAGAATTTTTAGTAATTGTATTGAAAAAGTAATAAAATAAATTAATAAATAAAGATATATTTGTACAATTCTTACGATCCTTAATATATATATAATTGTTTAAAAAAATAAATATTGTGATACGGATGGAGTAATCTAGATCCATAAATGATGCCGAACTCGAAAATACAAGGCCATCAATTAAGACTTTCAAATGCATAGCTATTGCAATGGGGATTATTCAAAGCAGACATTGCTCAAATTTAAAATACACGCCGAATTGCGTACATAAACTTCAACATCATTATTCATGCAGGATATATAAGCTGAGATAATCATCAAATAAAATTGAGTTCAATTCTCAATCAATTTCAAATGTAACGCAATAATATTTTTGCGCCAAATGAAACTAGTTTTTATGAAACTCTATGATCCAATTGCTATGAGCAACACAAATGACACGACAATCTGAAAAGCCAGATGCGAAAGCCAAAGCCTTGAAGTCTTCTATAGACCTCTCCATTGCACCAAAGGTCGCATACATGGTAAAATTTGTCGCCAAAGTAACCTGCGATTCGAGGTTGTTTTCTGGTGCCAACGGAAGAAGCTCTTCCATAACTATCACCTTTCCATTATTTGGAAGCGCTTTCCAGCAATTTTTCAAGAGTCGTACACAATCTGAGTCATTCCAGTTATGTAGTATCCACTGCATTCAATTACAAGTAAATATAACCATTATAAGCATATCAGATAATATCTATTTCCCATACTTCTCCCATATATTCCCTCCCTTTACATATACTTGTCTTTATACAATTTTGGTACACGTATTAATAAATTTATTTAAAATTTTTATCACCCACCACCCTTTAAAATAAGTGAAAAAAAAAAAAAGTCAAGATAACACAATTCCAATAAAATTTTATGATTTATATGTGATAATTTATCTTCAAAACCTATAAAGACAAATAATGGATAAAATTTTAAGGTTAAAAGACATAGAACGGGTGTAGTAGTTTATAGTAATGAGTATATTAATGATATGGATTATGTTCTCAATTTCCAACTAGTGTCAGTTGTGATATCCTTGTATGATGCACTTTATTTTCAGGATTTGAATTCGAGACTTTTGTATAAGATGATATAATGCCAATGTTCACCTCACCCTTCGGGATTACATTTATATATAGATCGATTTTAGATTGAATATTTTATGATCCAAACTAAATGATACTCCGTATCATTTTGTCCTAATTAACCCTTCTCTAAATACTCACCCGTAACCTTGCAATTTAAGTAACTAATGAGGCCAAACAAATCAGAACATGTATATGTTACGTACCTTCAAAAAGATTGCATCTCCATGAGGAACTTTTTCAAACATGTCTCCTCCAACATGCTCCACTCCTACATTCAATGTAGTCACAATAAAGGTATTGAAAGTTTAGTTTCTAAATAGTATATATATGTATATATATACATATAAACTGAAAATGAAACTACAAATAATTGTATATCGATTTGAATGGATATATAAATGATCAGCAACATTATATGACTTGAATTGTTTTATGTACCGGGGAATTTAGGTGCATCAGCCACAACATGTGGCAGATCAAAGTTTATACCCCTGATGTTGGGATACTTTGAAGTGATTAGACTGAGACTGGCTCCAATTCCACCACCTACATCCACCAACACACTGTTCTCTTCTAACCCTCCATATAGATCGAGGATTTTCTTCATGATAATGACTGTGTAATCCGACATGGCATCGTTGAACACCTTGTTGAGCCTCGGGTCCTTTTGCGCGTACTCAAAGAGCTTCATCCCTCGAGCCTTTTCGAACGCAGTTCCTCCTTCTATGATAGCATCACTCAAGTGGTTCCTAGTAATCAAAATCAAGAGGATTGACCATCGATCATATGTTAAGGTTTATTATATACGTACTGTTATGCTTGCTAGCTAATCCTGTTGTTGTAATAATCTTAAATATGTAACCAGTTATAATACAAGTACTGTGGCTAAGTAGAAGTTAGGAGCTAGGGTTCTAGGGCTGGAAGAAAAATTACACTTAGTTGCTAGATTTAATTACCAATTAATGTGATTGAAATAACAAATTATATATATATAATAGATAAATTCTACATGGAATTAGTTCATGTAACAAAGAAGGCAGCATAAACATAAATAGGAAAATAGTTTGCATACCATGTTTCATAGGTGACTTTATCATAACGCATGCAAAGCAAGGGCGCCATGGATCCATCAACCTTGTTGGTAAGAAAATACTTGCAAACCGGCGCCACTCCATATACCTTCTCTTCACCTTCTCCGCCATTAATCTTACTCCTGAACTCGCACTTCAAAACAGAGAAGCTAGCCAAGAGACTAAGCATACAATCCACGAAAGCCGACGCGTTAGGGTTAACGCAGCCCGGGATCTTAGCGGCCACCTCAGAAGCCGACAGGTGCACACCGCGTTTGTCGGCTTCCGAGATCGTATCCAAGATCCCGAGCTCTATCGCTGACTTCATCGCCATCTGAAGTTCCATCCCTCTCGCTATCTCTATGGCTTTTTGGCTAATTAGCTTCTCCTCTTCTTCTACTTTAGTGATAAGGCCATTTATGGACGCTTGTGGTGTAGGAATCATTGTGGTCTCCTAGTTGGAATTGTACGTCTATGGTGTGGGGCGAATTATGAAGAGCAAAATGAAATGAGAATTGCAAGTTGTTCTTTCATGAAGGGGAACCATCTGCACATTAATATTGACATGTTATTCATACATGATCGTGCGGATATGTGACTGCTATAACAATATAATACGTAGTAGTTGTAACTGATATTAATTAAAGATTACAGTAGTTAATCAAGAGTATATATATATATATATTATTACTCAATAGATTATCCGGCCACCGAACTTTCACAATTTTCATGATTCACGCATTCAATTTTCACCTACTAGTCCACTGATAATCACTAGGAAGATTGATATATACGCGCAGACACATAATGCAGGAACATATATACTATATAGCAAGTCCAGCAATTAATAGGAGTGTATGAACTAAATAAGTGATGGTGTTAGGTCAGGTGGTCGGTCATATCTTCTGGTGTTGGGACATGGATTCATAATTCTAATTATAAGGGGATCAACTAGTAGGAGTGTAAGATCCAACCAAGCAAAATTGCTGATATTTATGTATCCAAGCTAAATAGGCCAAGTAAAATTGAAGTAACACCTAGGAATGTGAGAATGTAAGGGAAGAAACCCTAGTTTAAGTTCGCTTCGATCGAATAAACCCAAAAACGATTGACAAACCTCTAAAAACAGAATAAGCAAAAGCAAGTAAAAGTGGACACACAGAATTGATAACGCAGTTCGGACAAAGTCCTACGTCTGCGGAGCCTCAAGAGGGGAGACTCAACCAAATCCACTAGGCATCACAGGCCTCAAGAGTCACACAGTTACAAGCAATGCACACAGGCAGCAAAGGAAAGGAACAGGAGAAGAAACAAGGCACAGGAGCAAGACAAGAAGAGAGAAAAGAGAAGAAGCAAGTCCCCTGAAAGGACACAGAGAAGCTTAAGCAAGCTTCACACAATCGAGCAACCACAGTTCTCCGAGCCAGCTCTCTTTCCTTTTTTTCTCTTTCTTTCTCTATCTCTCAATCTATGGCACCATCGGAAACCATCAAAGGAGTAGGTGAGATTCGCTCTCAGAGAGCCATTCTCAGCAAAGCTCCAAAACGGCGATTCTCTACAGTGACATCGAGAGGTTATCAGATTAGGGCAAAGCTAGCCCTTATAAGGCAGCCTCAAAGTGCCTGAAATGACGCCGTCTCACAAGCTGCAGAGAGGGGCTACGTCCAATAACGCAGGCCAAGGCCCAACATCAAGAAGAGGCCCATTACAAACGGCAAGAGGAGAATAGGCCCAAGAGCAACAACAGAAACACAAGGTCAAGCAATTGGGCTCATGGGTGACTTAGCCAAAGATGGCTAAGTCTCTATGAGCCAACCATGACTCGACCATGGCTTGGTCACTCAAGTCCATGTCTCCTAAAATCCCTAACCTCTACCTAGCCTAGTGTAAAAAACTATAAATATAGGACAACAAGAGTTTACATATTACAACTTTGGATTATAAACATTACAGAGAAGATCGAAGCATAAAACCAAGATTGGATAAATTTTCCTCTGCTAATCGATCATTTTATTAGAAGATTACAACAAATAAAGAAGACTGGGCTTAATGAGAAAGCAACCTATCTACAACTACGGTATGTTATTTTTATAAGATAGAATAAAGGAAACTAACTATATACACATATGTGTAAGAGATAAAGATGTCTTAATATTTCTAATACTTCCCCTCAAATTAGAATATATAAATCGAGAATGGCTAACTTGCCATATAAATAGTTGAAATGTTGTTTGCCCAATGCTTTGATGAAGATGTCAGCGAGTTTCTCATTGGATCGAACATGAGACCTCGAGATGACACCATTTAGGAGGAGAGTGCGAGCGAAATAACAATCATTTTCTTTGTGTTTTGTTTGTTCGTGAAATACCAGATTTGAGGAGATGCGCAATGCAACATGACTTTCAAAAAAAGAGCTTCATAGGAGCGGAGTGGAACACACTATGTGAACGAAGCAAGGGTTTGAGCCATATAATCTCACAACAGCAGAATCCATCGACCGGTATTCGGCCTTAGCCAAAGAACGAGAAACGGTTTGTTGTTTATTCCATTTCTAGGAAACTAGGAAAGACGCCAGGCATAATGAATTAACCAGTGAGATAACGATGAGTAAGCAGACATCCGGCCCAATTGGCATCATAATAAGCGGTAACAGACAATGAGCTATGACGGGAAATAAGCAAACCTTGGCCAAGATAAGGTTTGATGTAGTGGAGAAGTCAGACGCCAGCTCGACCGTGCTCCTCGGTTAGGGCTTGCATAAACTGTGAGAGTGTGTGAACATAGTAGAGCATACTAGCACAACTCGAGAAGAGTTATTGTCATGTAGATTAGGAGGCCAACTAGTCGACAATACTTTTCCAAGTCAAAATTAGGAGCAACCGCACGTAGATGTACTCAGGTCGTGATTTTGGAGAATTGGAAAATCAGATGGCTTAGGCCCAATCAGCCCTGCTTCGGTCAGAATCTTGAGCCACATATTTACGCTGACATAAAAAGAGCACATCCGGTCCATGAGAAATTTCAATTCCCAAGAAGTATTTACGGAGGCCAAGACCCTTCATGTCAAAACACTTATGAAGGTGGGT
Source organism: Rheum nobile (assembly GCA_027886185.1). Taxonomy (NCBI): domain Eukaryota; kingdom Viridiplantae; phylum Streptophyta; class Magnoliopsida; order Caryophyllales; family Polygonaceae; genus Rheum; species Rheum nobile. Next base: position 1,136,231 of record WOAB01000261.1, on the reverse strand, counting down.
GATGGCAACGAGAGAGTTCCCGACTATAATCAGATTCTCGACGTACAAGAGTACGTATGTTACTGTGCCCGGAGAATTGAGTGAAAACAAAGAGTAGTCAGCATATGATTGTTGAAATCCAAACTTGTTAAGGGCAGCAACAAGTTTGGTAAACCAATTTCGAGGCGGTTGTATACGGATGTTCATAGATGACAAACCTTCGCGAAAGGAACAAGAAAACCAAGTGGGGGCCTCATATAGACCTCTTCGTCGAGGTCCCCGTCTAAGAACGTGTTCTGAACGTCCATCTGTTGCAATGTCCAACCCGTAACAGCGGCGACGAAAATGAAAACCTAAAGTGACGTCATTTTGGCTACTGAGCAAAACGTTTCTGGATAGTCGATCTCTTATACTTGTCGATTTCCTAGAGCCACTAGTCTTGACTTGTGATGTTCTATCGAGCCATTAGCCCGATGTTTGACTAAGAAAACCCATTTACTCCAATGGGTTTTTTTCTGGATCAAACATCTGACCTCGAGATGACATCGGTTAGGAGGAGAGCACGAACGAAATGACAATCATTTTCTATGTGTTTTGTTTGTTCGTGAAATACCAACCTCCATTTACGGCAATGAAGCCTTTCTCTTCTCACCTCCATCTCTGCGACTCTGTCTTTTTCACGGCTTAAATATTTTAACAAACTTATTATAATGAATAAATAATAGTATCTAAATTAATAGATATTTTAGAATAGTACAAATAAATGTGGAAACTATATATACTTAAGGAATGCTTATCAAGTGTACCAAATTATGTCGATATTAATATATTTAAACGAATATGAGTATCTGATTAACAAATTAAATCAACATAGATTTATGATAATATAGTTAATATAAAATAAAATTGTGAGATTCATAATTGATTTGTAATTTTTCTAATTGATTTCTATTTAAATAAGGAAAGATTAGTAGTAGGTTTAGGATAGAAATCATTAATATATAATTAAATTTATTTTAATAAAAATAAGAAAAAGAGTAAATAACATGTGACAAATTGAATATGAGGGTGCCATGTGCATTAGTAAATTTTGTTTTAGTATATATATAGTAGATTAAGGTCATGCCAAGTCATATTTCCACCTTCTAACAACCATCTGATATCTTTACAAAGGTGTTAGGCAAAGGACAATTTCACTTCCTTCTTGGCAAGTTGGACGTTGTTGATCTCATACTCCAACTTAAGTGGAAGTATTGAGATAATATCTTAATTAATATATCTTTTATAGGGATCCTGATCTGGTGCGAACGTGCACACAAGGGTGCACAACCCGAGCAATATGGTACACAAAAGGGGTGAGGTGCACAACCATGTGCAAGGTGGTGCACAACTATGTTCAAACATGTGCACATGTATTTTGATGTATAATTGTGCATTGCATCAGTGCACAATTGATCTCCCACATTAACCCACCGAAGCTCCGACGTTGACCACCGTTAACCGGCATTGATCATCGTTGACCTGCCGTTGATCAACCCTATTGTATAATATAGCATACTCTTTATTCTAACTTCTCCACTCATGTTTTCCTTAATTTTTTATGGGTATGGTTCACCTACTCCTATTAATTTATAAGGTGGATCATTCCTATTGTATACTATAAAATTAAGCTTATATACCAACTTCGATCTCCGGCCATAACACTCGGATCGGATCACCAATCAAATTAAGCTTGATCAGATTGAAATGGCAGGTGCTTCCAATGTTAGAGCAATTTCAGAATGTTTCATCAAACCAAATGAGATGGTTGAAGAATCAAAGAAGCCTTTCTACTTGGGATCCTTTGAGCTAATGCAGCTGTCGCAGTGCCACCTCCAAATTGGCCTTCTGTTCCCGGAGCTTCCATCGAAAGGCGCCATGGATTCTTTGATAGAGAAGCTCAAGCAGTCCTTGTCCTCTACACTTGCTCATTTCTATCCGTTAGCAGGTTTGATTTTTCCGGGGAATTACATTAATATTCAATTCATATCTGCTAAAAAGTCTAATCTACTCATTGAAATAGCATATAGACTATAAACAAAGGTTTAATTATGTATGCTAAAAATGCTCACTCTTTCATAAATGGCGTCGGGCATAAAATTGCACGGACCTCAATGTATTAGAGAGAGAACTTGATGCATGAATCGTGAACCAAAACGCACGAACTCCAACGCATTACAGGTTCTAACGCATGTTCTGTGTGTTTGCCTGAGTTCATGTTTATTTGCCTCTTTGTTCGTTTCATTTTGTATAATTATATCATTTCGGGACCATCGTCCTAATCTAGGAAATATAACATTATTAATTATGAGTTCGGTTGTACACCCCGCTTCTTCTAATGTGTATTAGAGTCAAACCAAATCCTTAGGTTTTGTATGAATCCCAATTACATCAAATGACCAATAAAGTACACTAAAATCTTAAACATATTCCAACAAACGAGCAGGTCATATAAAATAATCTTATCTAATGATAACGTGAAAGAAGTGATCATCTGTTTCTTTTGTTTTCTTTTTCCATATCCATATAAAAAATTGGCATCAGTCAAATAATTTGATCACATATATTGAACGTGCAGGCCAATTTGTGACGGAAATAGATGAAGCCAAACACGAGTCTTTGATCTTCATAGACTGTAACAAAGGCCCTGGAGCTAAGTTTATTCATGCTGCTTTAGATGATGTGACCGTAAACGACGTAGTTTCTCCAACTTATGTACCAACAAACATAGTTCAATCACTCTTTCAACTCGGGAAAATCCCCACCAACTATGATGGCCATGATGAGCCATTGCTAGTAGTACAAGTAACCGAGTTGGCCGATGGCGTCTTCTTCGGTGTTTCTATGAACCATTCCGTCGTGGACGGGTCTTCTTTCTGGCACTTCTTCTCGTCTTGGTCCGAGACGTTTCGATCAAACGGTACGACGCTCTCGAGGCCGCCAAACTACGACCGTTGGTTTCCCGAGGGATATGGGCCAATCATCAAAATCCCTAGTACTCACCCCGAGGAACTCATAACAAGATACAATCTCAACAACGACGACCCGCCTCTTAGGGAAGTCATTTTCCATTTCTCGTCTGAGTCGATTCAAAGTCTCAAGGCGAAAGCTAATGAAGAGTGCGGTGGGGCGAATGAAATCTCGTCGTTTCAAGCGCTTTGCGCCCTAATATGTAGATCCGTTATTCGTTCTCGTTGCATAAGCATCGACGAACGTAGTATGTGCATTTTTATCGCCAATGCTCGGTCGAGAGTTAAGCCGCCTCTCTCACAAAGCTACTTTGGGAGCTTCATCTACCTATCATTCAACTCTATCGAAGTGTCTGATTTGCTAGAGAAGAGCTTAGGATTGGTAGCATCGATCTTCCACAAGGCGGTCCAAGACTTCGATGATCGATATGTGTGCGACCAATTCATTCAATGGATAAAGTCTCCACGCTTTTACCCGACGACAAAATTGGATCCGAAGTTCGTTTTGATAAGTGGGTCACAAAGGGAAGATGCGTTTGGCATTGAGTTTGGGATGGGGAAAGCGGTGGCACTACGTACGGGCTCGGATAAGTATGATGGGAAGGTGGTGCTTCGCCCTGCAAGAGAAGGCAAAGGAAGTGTTAATGTAGAGGTTTGTCTATCACTGGATACAATGAGTGCCCTTCAACAAGATCAAGAATTTGTGTCCTTCCTCTATTGAGAGTCCTACTTTGTTTGAAATCATATATACTCCTTTTTTTATGTAGCTCGTTTATTTGTTTTTGTTTTTTAGGTTCGTGTCTTTTCCTTTTGTGTGTCATATGCTTCACAATAAAGAGTGCATCTGTTTGTGTCACCAATGTAAGCTCTCTTGTATTCTTAATCCCCTTTGTGAAGCTTGGTGTTGAAGATTTCTGCCTTGGCACCACTAACTTCCTCTTAATCGTCTTATACCCATAGACCGACGTTTAGGAGAATCGTTAGGCATGGTTCAACCGAACAGTTCTCAGGGTTACCTTACATATATACATTGCTGAATTGCTTGCTTAGTGCATGGTACGGGGCGCCAATCGTATCACACAAATGGGTTAGAACTCACAAGTGTACTGCAGTATATTTGAAGATTGAAGTTGTGCCTTAACTTTGTAGATTTAGAGTAACATAGTTTTTTCTTCTCCTTTTCATCTATATGATGATCAATATTCACAAAAGTTATTGTGTTATGAGATGAAGCTGATTTTTATTTTGAGGGAATTCCTAATTCCTCTGACTTTTGAATGTCTGCATCCATGAATGTTGAAGCATCAAAATTAGACTAGCAGAAAGTGGGACAATTATTCTCGATGTTCGGGTGCTCCCCCCTTAAACATATAGAAAATTACTAAACCTAGATGAAAACAGAATACTGATATTCAAGCTAAGATGCAGTTCAAGAGATTTTAAAAAAATGATGCAGAATGAAACTCTTAATGATTGAGGTATTAGAATAAGACGATTATTACTCTTCATTTGGAACTACTTTATTCTGCATGCTGCAATTAAATTATAATAGTTTGGTGTAAAAATGCTGATGAACACATTGCTGAATGAATACATTGGACAACAAAGTGTTGCCCCAAACATTCTCCTTAAAAGTAATGTGCATAAGCTTGCTGCTTTCCGTCAATTCATTGAAACAAATGAAATTAATGTGTGTTTGCATTTCTCTGCCTACTTTACTTCTCTATTCAAGAATCATATTTTCTTCTGGTAGTTTAACACCATGAACTCTATAAAGCAGTCAGAAACTACATACACAATGAGAGTAATATTCTTCCCGCATCCTATGTTTGCGACTGGCAAGACTTGAAGGGGTACACTACAAGAAAGGGAACCTTGCTGTTGCTCTAGAGGTAAATATACTTATATTTATTTCTTATCTCTATTAGAGTTTTCTTGCTTTCATTATTAATGATCAACTAAATCTTATTGCTGCAGATTTATTTCTTATCTCTATTAGTCAAGTCTGCAAAATTGAATCAGTAAAATACTACCAAATAAAAACAAAAGGATTTGTGTATTCTGTTTATATGATTAATGAAGATAAAAATTATATGTGTGTACTGTGCAGGAGGGTCAGATTCAGACAGGAGAAAGGAGTTGGTGGGTGAAGGAAGGCAAAGTAAAGTTGCAGAGTTCACGTGGGCACATGCCAGAGTGCAGATGTGTATATGTGACTAAGCCCTTGAGATTTCCTAATGCACACGCACACTTGAGTAGATTACAATCAAGATTTCATGTTACTGTTGTATTTAAATCAGGAGTGAAGATTCAACATTGCTAATTTAATTAAAATAATTTCAATTACATGGGCAGAATTAAAAAAAAATCAGGAGGAGGTAAAATGCTCACACTTGGGTTTCTCTGTCTGATATTATAAAGCTTGTTTCTGCCTTTATTAACACTTGGCAAACATATTGTTGCACGAGTAGAGAAGCTTCTTGCTGCAGGAGGTAGAATGCTCACACTTGGGTTTCTCTGTCTGATATTATAAAGCTTGTTTCTGCCTTTATTAACACTTGGGTGTGTTGTCAAATGAATGCCAAAAGGAGAGCCGGGATGTCTCAAAACCCTGCAGTATAGATGGAATAGGAAACAAGGTTGTACAACTAACATGAGCTCCAACTTGTCATGATCAACCGCCCTCCTAATCTTGTCTCGTCTCGTGGTCTCATAAGGTCTCTTTGTCCATCCTTGAATGCAAACATGTAATGGTTTTGTTTCTAAAATAAAAAGTCGACGCCTATGCTTATGGAAAAGGAAGTGTACATTGTGTAGTAATTTAAGTAAGGTGTTTTAAAAAAAAGACAATTGTTGGTGTTTTAATTTATTTTTGCAATGGATACAGAAATGATGAGGCTGACTTGTGCGTCGACCATGAGCTCGGATTTGCCAATGATCGAACTGTTAGTAGGTAAGCACATACACAAACAAAAGTAAATTAGAAACTATAATGCGTCTTTGACAACAAAAGAAGATGAGTTGCAAAGTCAGAGTAAAGCTTTTCATCATTGATTGTGCTTTTTGTATCTGTAAAATCTAAATTCTGTTGTCATGATTCAAAATAATTTGTTTTATGGCTTCCTCACGAGGTTTATGCAGGTTGACTGAGATGAACATCAAAGAGTACCAGGAGCAGCATGCTACCTTAATCCAACTCAAAAGACGAGGGAACGGAGAACACGATGCAAGCATAATTATTCAGTATGTCTCAACTCTATATTTGTTGTATAAACAAATAAGAAAGTGTTTGTTGCATGTCAATGCTTCTGAAGAGAAGAGTTCAAGGATCAAAATAATCTGATATGCTCTACTTGTATAGTCTTGTTGTAAATGTTGAATAGTTGTAGTTTTGAGCTATTATTGTTGTGATTTTAGGGCTTCATTTTGTTAAGGGAGACTACTAGGTGTTCAATTTTGTGGATATATATGAATGGTGCTTCATTTTGTTAGGGAGATTAGTCTTGTGTTACTCTACTGGTATTGACCTAAGTACAAATTTTATGGATATAATACTGATTTTAACTAGACAATTAAGTATTTTATGGATGTTGGATATAGTAGTACTGGTTTGATATGATTTTGAGTTCTGAAAGCTTGTTGCTGTAAATATTGAAATACCCCAAATAAGTTGATAATGGCATTTTGGTAAATTAATTATGGGGTTACTAAGAAGGGGGAAAAATGGGAATTTGGGGGATTAAATCCCTAACTCCCTAAATTCGGATCTCCCTCTCTCGATCTTCACTGTACGTGGTCTCCCTTCCCTGTGCTCAGCTTCATCTTCTCCGACGAACCGACCCCTTCTCCGGTGCGAGCCAGCTTCTTCTTCGGCGAGCCCTGTCCAACCGGCGTCGTCCCCCGCTGCTCTTCGTGTTGCTCTGTTGTCCAGTGTTCGGAGCTGTTCGCTGCTGCTGAAGGCCGAGTGCTGCTGTCCGCTGTAGCTGCAGTGAGTCCGGCAACGAGAAGCTCTTCCCGGCGATGGAGGCGAGCCACCGACGAGGAGCCGCGAGCTGCTGCGTTCTGTAGCTGTTGTTCACTGTGTTCTGTGTTGCAGTTCGTGGCTGCCTCTGCTGGTGTTTGATGTGCAGTTGTTGCTGCTGAAGTCGCCGTCCACCGCTGCTGAGTTCCGGCGTCACGAGTTCGACCGCCGACGAGGTATTGTGTGTGTGTGTTGGTGCTGGATAGTATTACCGAATCTGATTTTTTTGGGGTTGAATTAGTTGGTAATTGTTGTTAATTGGGCAGATTTGGGTGCTCGGATTGAATTGAGTTTTGGGCAAATTTAGTTTGAAATTTCAGGGAGTTTGGTTGTATTGGGTGTGGTTGTTGACTTGGAAATTGAGTTATGAATTTGAAGTAATTGGAATCGAGTTGATTTGGGTGTGATTGGCCTAATTAATTAAGGTTTGATTTTAGGGTTTGATTTGGGGGTTTATTGGTTGTGATTCAGTATGAGTAAATAATGCCAGGGATTTGCTCGGATTGATTTCGCAGGTTCGTTCGAGTGGTTTGGAGACCTCTGGGGTCGTTGCGGTTCGACTTGAGGCAAGAGGATCCTTGCCTAACTTATATATTTTTATAATTGATTTATGCTTAGCTTATGTCATAATTAAATTATGGTTGCTTGAGCTATTTTAAATTGGTTAGAATTGACTATAATTGTTTGGTTGTGATGTGTGATAATATGTGTTTGTGTGTGATAATGTGTTGATATGTGTTGATATGTGGTGAAATGTGTTGAAGTGTGATGAGGTGTGTTAAGGTGTGATTATGTGTTTGTGATTGTTGTTGATAGTGTCTGTTGACACGTGGGTGTGTTGGCTTGAGTGTGAGTGTCTGTTGACACGTGTGTGTGTGTGTGTGTGTGTGTGTGTGTGTGTGTGTGTGTGTGTGTGTGTGTGTGTGTGTGTGTGTGTGTGTGTGTGTGTGTGTGTGTGTGTGTGTGTGGTGGATCGTATGTGTGTATTGGATTGAATGTGTGAGTGTGTGTGTTGGATTGTGTGTGTATGTGAATATGTGTTAACCTTTGCCGTATGTGATATTTGATTGATTGTCGTATATGATTTTATTTGATTGGTATCGGTGTGGTGGTGGAATGTTGTTCGATGGTGAAATTCCTTATATGTGAGGGCCTCGGTGGGTATGAACCCCCGAAGGTCGAAGGGTCAGGTGATGATAGTCTCACCAAACCGCGTAGGGTGCACGCCTACGTCGTTAAGGGCCAAGGGTTGGATGGTGAAAGTCCCATCCGGAAAGTGTGTGTTGATTGTCTCACCCGGTGATGTGGTGGTATAGACGGGGGTATTGTGGATTGTCTCACCCGGTGATGTGGTGGTGGAGACGGAGGTTGGATTGGAGGTGTTGGTGGTTGTGTGTGTTGGTTATGTGTTGAATGTTGGTTGTGTACTTGATTAAGTGGTTGTGTTGGTAATTTAGTTGTATGTTTGATAATTGGTTTATGTTGGACGTTGATTGTTATTAGTTGTGGTTGTGGGTCATTGTTGGCCATTGGTTATGGTGGTGAATTTACGGGTGTTATAGTTGTTGATTGTAACTGGTCAAGGTTGTGAATTTATGTTGGTATGGTTATTGTTGGTAGTTGATGGATTATGAATGTTGGTTGTGTTGTTTGAGTGTATAGATTGGTTTCCATCTTGAGGGTGTGGGCCAATACGAGTTGAGTTTGAAGGTATGAGTTGCAGTCGTGGTTGACGAACCGGCGACACCAGAAGGGTGGCTGGCCTGGACCGTTATTTAGGTTCTGATTGTGTTATGTGATAATTATCTCGTTGATGCTTATGTGTTTGTGGATGTGCAGGTTAATTGAATTTGTTGTGTTAGTACAGTAGTGAGTTCTGTATTATCGGTTAGCTTTAGTTGTAAGTCAGTAGTAAGATATGTGTATGTGCATAGAGTTGTTGTTTGAGGTATTAGTATTGGAGAGGAAGTTGGATTGGATCTTTCTATTCGTTTATGCTTGAGTACTGATGAGTTTGATGTTGGATTGAAAGAGGTTAATATCGTGCAGAATTGGATAAGAATGGATAATTGATCGGTTATGTGATAGCGTGTTATGTTTGTGTTTTGACGTGTGGTTGGATAGTTGGTTTAAGGTGTGATTGTGTATTATTGATGGTTATATGTGATTGTTGTTGAGTGTCGGTGTGGTAGTTGGTTTGTTGGATTGAGTATGGGTCTGGTGTTTGGATTATCGTTGACTGGGTTAGAATGGATTATGTTGGAGTTATGTTGGAGTTATTTGCGTTTGAGAGTTGAGTACTCTCTTGGTTGTTTTGGCTGGATTTTGTGACGTTATATATATCTTATATGATTGTATGTTGTTTGAACTGTTTTGGCTTGGCTAATCTTGCCATAGTCTTTCAAAAGACTGACTAACCTCGGTTTACGTGCCGTGGTTGGCTGGGGTATCGGGTCCCCCAGTCAATCAGGCTTTGCAGATTTAGCGCCAACAAGGAGGATCCTGATCACCGTCGGTTTTGGAGTCGTGAACTCTACTTTTGGTTTGAGACTTTGACTTGATTATATGTATCGTTTTGGTTTTGGACCTTGAAGTGGTCGAACTTGTTGTATTGGCTTTTGGTCTTTGGTTGTTGGTTTCTGGTTTGTAAATTGTAGTACTTTCAGTATGTTAAGTTTGATTGTGATTTCAAACTTTGGACAGGTTTTCCGCTGTGCTGCTTTTGATATATTTTATATATATGGGTTATGTTTTGCAATTTTTTTTTTACCCGCCTTATAATCCTTCCGGATTATGGCACTGTAGCACCACTGACCTGGGGTTGTTACAGAAGTTGGTATCAGAGCTCTTTTCAAAAATGTGTTCTTTCAGAGTTTTCAACTTGGGAATTTCTATACGTTGTGATTGTGGACGATCGGGTGATCAGGAATCCTTGTTGTAAACCGTAGTGAGTTGCATTGGTAAGTATTGGTTGTTTGTGATGTTTTGTGCTAATATTTGATATATTTATATGTGATGTTGAGTATTGATGATTAATTTCATATGCGATGTTTAATGTTGTTAAGTAAATTTTATGGTGCGTTCCTTGGTAAGTGGGACGTGCTAGAGGTTTAAAGAGTATGAGTATGGTAGAGGATGAGGCCGTTGGGCTTATCGTCAAGAGGTTGATGCAGGTAGTTTAGTGGTGATGATTCTGTATGAATTGTTGTGTGCTGCTGTTATTGTTAAGGTTGAACAGGACAGATTAAGCGCATTCAGATATGGTTGTGTTCCGAGGTGGAATCTCGATGGCGAGGCTCAGCTGTACGATCAGTGAACAGTATGTTGATGAGTGATTGATTGTAGAGACTACTACAGATGATTTTGATTAGACTGTTGATATTGGGAGTAGTAAGAAATAGAGAACTCGGTCTGCATCTGAGACAGTGGGATTTTACGACTAGGGGTTCGGTTGAGCTGAGAAACAGAATGTGTCTGTGACTTCCGGAAGATGACAGTTACCGTAACAACAGATTAGGGTTTAATGCATGTGTTGAGTCATGATCCTAGAGACTCTGACAAAATTGTTAGTGCGATGACAGCTATAAAACTGTTTAGAGAAGGTTGTGCCGGTTGTGTGTGTCTGTCGAGATAGAAAGAACAGATAGAGAAACTTATGAAGTTATGCTTCTTAAGCCAAGTGCTTCTCTTTGGAATGCGCCTGTATGGTTGGTTAAAAGGAAGGATGGTTCCTTTTTGACTTTGCCTCGATTATTATGAGTTGAATAAGGCGATAGTCAAGTATAAGTATCCGCTTCCTCGTATTGATGATCCGTTGGATCAATTACAAGAGGTTGTTGTGTTTCCAAAGGCTGATTTGAGATCAGAGTATCCTCAGTTTAGGATTCGAGAGGCATATATTCATGGTACTACCTTCAGAACTGAGTATGATTACTATGAGTTGGTTGTGATGTCTTATGGGTTGACTAATGCTTCCGCAGATTTCAAGGGTTTAAGGAATTAATATTTTTAGAAGTACTTGGATTGTTTGCAGTGAGTTTCATTGATGATATTTTAGTATGCTCTCGGAGTAAGAGGGAGTATGAGGACAACCTTAGAATGCTAAGGAAATTGGGAGTATCCTCAGACTAGCAGATTGCTACAGGCAGATTGTGACTGGTTACGTAAGGCTAAGAATTTATAATAGAACGTGAAATGTCAGGAGAGAGTTTCGAAGAACTCAGGAAGTGTTTGATTAGTGTGTCAAGTGTTGGTTTTTCCGCAGGGAACAGAAGGGTTTGTTCTCTACAGTGATATGTGTAAGCAAGGTTTGGGTTGCGTTCTAATACAGAATAGAAAAGTCATTGCGTATGCTTTTCGTCAGCTCAAATTGTATGAGAGAGAATTGATCATGAGATACAGATGGTTGCTAGAATTGACTGAGGATCATGAAAATATATTGTTTATCAATCAGAAAAGGGCTATTGTGGTAGTTGATGCTTTGAGTAGGAAGTTGACGCTCGAGTATATGGTTGCTTGTCTGACAGTTCTGCCGGATTGCAACTGGAATGGTGATGAATGAAAGTGAAAATGGTTCGGGAAAGAGCGGATACAACTGAATGTGATGGAATGTTGAGTGAAGTATGCAGTCAGATTGCTCAGGGAAGAGTGCAGGAATTCTTGTTTATGAGGATGGAGTATGGTGACTCTAGAATCGGTTATCTGTGTTGGCAGATAAAGAGATCAGAGAGATGATTCTCAAGGAAGATCATTCTTCGACAAGTCCTGTATATATTAGAGTCGGTTATGCGACGCAGTTATCCGAGCTTATTTGACTCTAGTTTCGAGGACGAAACTATTATAAGGGGGGGAGAATGAAATACCCCAAATAAGTTGATAATGGCATTTTGGTAAATTAATTATAGGGTTACTAAAAAGGGGGAAAAATGGGAATTTGGGGGATTAAATCCCTAACTCCCTAAATTCGGATCTCCCTCTCTCGATCTTCACTGTACGTGGTCTCCCTTCCCTGTGCTCAGCTTCATCTTCCCCGACGAACCGACCCCTTCTCCGGTGCGAGCCAGCTTCTTCTCCGGCGAGCCCTGTCCAACCGGCATCGTCCCCCGCTGCTCTTCGTGTTGCTCTGTTGTCCGGTGTTCGAAGCTGTTCGCTGCTGCTGAAGGCCGAGTGCTGCTGTCCGCTGTAGCTGTAGTGAGTCCGGCGACAAGAAGCTCTTCCCGACGATGGAGGCGAGCCACCGACGAGGAGCCGCGAGCTGCTGCGTTTTGTAGCTGTTGTTCACTGTGTTCTGTGTTGCAGTTCATGGCTGCCTCTGCTGGTGTTTGATGTGCAGTTGTTGCTGCTGAAGTCGCCGTCCACCGCTGCTGAGTTCCGGCGTCACGAGTTCGACCGCCGACGAGGTATTGTGTGTGTGTGTTGGTGCTGGATAGTATTACCGAATCTGATTTTTTTTGGGTTGAATTAGTTGGTAATTGTTGTTAATTGGGAAGATTTGGGTGCTCGGATTGAATTGAGTTTTGGGCAAATTTAGTTTGAAATTTCAGGGAGTTTGGTTGTATTGGGTGTGGTTGCTGACTTGGAAATTGAGTTATGAATTTGAAGTAATTGGAATCGAGTTGATTTGGGTGTGATTGGTCTAATTAATTAAGGTTTGATTTTAGGGTTTGATTTGGGGGTTTATTGGTTGTGATTCAGTATGAGTAAATAATGCCAGGAATTTGCTCGGATTGATTTCACAGGTTCGTTCGAGTGGTTTGGAGACCTCTGGGGTCGTTGCGGTTCGACTTGAGGCAAGAGGATCCTTGCCTAACTTATATATTTTTATAATTGATTTATGCTTAGCTTATGTCATAATTAAATTATGGTTACTTGAGCTATTTTAAATTGGTTAGAATTGACTATAATTGTTTGGTTGTGATGTGTGATAATATGTGTTTGTGTGTGATAATGTGTTGATATGTGTTGATATGTGGTGAAATGTGTTGAAGTGTGATGAGGTGTGTTAAGGTGTGATTATGTATTTGTGATTGTTGTTGATAGTGTCTGTTGACACGTGGGTGTGTTGGCTTGAGTGTGAGTGTCTGTTGACACGTGTATGTGTATTGGATTGAATGTGTGTGTGTGTGTGTGTGTGTGGTGGATCGTATGTGTGTATTGGATTGAATGTGTGTGTGTGTGTGTGTATTGGATTGTGTGTGTATGTGAATATGTGTTAACCTTTGCCGTATGTGATATTTGATTGATTGTCGTATATGATTTTATTTGATTGGTATCGGTGTGGTGGTGGAATGTTGTTCGATGGTGAAATTCCTTATATGTGAGGGCCTCGGTGGGTATGAACCCCCGAAGGTCGAAGGGTCAGGTGATGATAGTCTCACCAAACCGCATAGGGTGCACGCCTACGTCCTTAAGGGCCAATGGTTGGATGGTGAAAGTCCCATCCGGAAAGTGTGTGTTGATTGTCTCACCCGGTGATGTGGTGGTGTAGACGGAGGTATTGTGGATTGTCTCACCCGGTGATGTGGTGGTGGAGACGGAGGTTGGATTGGAGGTGTTGGTGGTTGTGTGTGTTGGTTATGTGTTGAATGTTGGTTGTGTACTTGATTAAGTGGTTGTGTTGGTAATTTGGTTGTATGTTTGATAATTGGTTTATGTTGGACGTTGATTGTTATTAGTTATGGTTGTGGGTCATTGTTGGCCATTGGTTGTGGTGGTGAATTTACGGGTGTTATAGTTGTTGATTGTAACTGGTCAAGGTTGTGAATTTATGTTGGTATGGTTATTGTTGGTAGTTGATGGATTATGAATGTTGGTTGTGTTGTTTGAGTGTATAGATTGGTTTCCATCTTGAGGGTGTGGGCCAATACGAGTTGAGTTTGAAGATATGAGTTGCAGTCGTGGTTGACGAACCGGCGGCACCAGAAGGGTGGCTGGCCTGGACCGTTATTTAGGTTATGATTGTGTTATGTGATAATTATCTCGTTGATTCTTATGTGTTTGTGGATGTGCAGGTTAATTGAATTTGTTGTGTTAGTACAGTAGTGAGTTCTGTATTATCGGTTAGCTTTGGTTGTAAGTCAGTAGTAAGATATGTGTATGTGCATAGAGTTGTTGTTTGAGGTATTAGTATTGGAGAGGAAGTTGGATTGGATCTTTCTATTCGTTTATGCTTGAGTACTCATTGGGTTTGAGGTTGGATTGAAAGAGGTTAATATCGTGCAGAATTGGATAAGAATGGATAATTGATCGGTTATGTGATAGCGTGTTATGTTTGTGTTTTGACGTGTGGTTGGATAGTTGGTTTAAGGTGTGATTGTGTATTATTGATGGTTATATGTGATTGTTGTTGAGTGTCGGTGTGGTAGTTGGTTTGTTGGATTGAGTATGGGTCTGGTGTTTGGATTATCGTTGATTGGGTTAAAATGGATTATGTTGGAGTTATGTTGGAGTTATTTGCGTTTGAGAGTTGAGTACTCTCTTGGTTGTTTTGGCTGGATTTTGTGACGTTATATATATCTTATATGATTGTATGTTGTTTGAACTGTTTTGGCTTGGCTAATCTTGCCATAGTCTTTCAAAAGACTGACCAACCTCGGTTTACGTGCCGTGGTTGGCTGGGGTATCGGGTCCCCCAGTCAATCAGGCTTTGCAGATTTAGCGCCAGCAAGGAGGATCCTGATCACCGTCGGTTTTGGAGTCGTGAACTCTACTTTTGGTTTGAGACTTTGACTTAATTGTATGTATCGTTTTGGTTTTGGACCTTGAAGTGGTCGAACTTGTTGTATTGGCTTTTGGTCTTTGGTTGTTGGTTTCTGGTTTGTAAATTGTAGTACTTTCAGTATGTTAAGTTTGATTGTGATTTCAAACTTTGGACAGGTTTTACAGGTTTTCCGCTGTGCTGCTTTTGATATATTTTATATATATGGGTTATGTTTCGCAATTTTTTTTTTACCCGCCTTATAATCCTTCCGGATTATGGCACTGTAGCACCACTGACCTGGGGGTGTTACAAATATGCTAGCAGGCTAGTGGTGCAGGAGCTTCCACTGTAAATATTAAAAATAAAAATAAAAATAAAAAAACATGGCGCTTTTTAAACAAAAGCGCTAAGAGACTAATAGGAATAATAAAAAACATAGCGCTTTTTAAAGAAAAGCGCTAAGAGTTGTGGTTACCCATCACACTCTTAACGCTTTTTTAAGAAAAGCGCTAAGAGTTGTGGTTATCCATCACACTCTTAGCGATTTTTTTTAAAAAACGCTAAGAGTTGTGGTTACCTACCACATTCTTAGCGCTTTTTTTAAAAAAACGCTAAGAGTGTTAATATTGTTTAAAAAATAAAAACACAAAAAACATAGCGCTTTTTACAGAAAAGCGCTATGCGTGTATTTCTTATAGCGCTCTCTTATTAGTGCTATAGTGGTATTTATCACGGACGCTTAGATAGCGGCTGTAAAACCGCTATCCGTATAGTAAAAAAACTGTTATGCCAAGGCCGTTCTGTACTAGTGTGTGCACCATATTATAAATAATTGTGCATTGAGATGGAATATGCACCATTTTACAAAATATTTGTGAAGTGAGATAGTTGTGCAATATGTCATAAAATAAATGTGTACCACGTTACAAATAATTGTGCACCACGATTCATGTGTTTGTGCACTGAGATGGAATGTGCATCATTTTAAAAACAATTATGCACTGAGATGGTTGTGCACCATGTCATAAATAAATGTGCACCACGCTACAAATAATTGTGTACCATAGTTCATGTGTTTGTGCACTGAGATGGTTATGTGTTTGTGCATTGAGATGACCCTAAAGATCATCTACTCCATTAGTATAGTCCATTTTGTGGTCCATTTGCTTTGATTGGTCAAAATGATCTAAGAATGTCAAATATGATTACAGGTAGATGTGCATTGAGATTGTTGTGCACCATGTCATAAATAGATGTGCACCACGTTACAAATAATTGTGCATCACGTTACAAATAATTTTGCATCACGTTACAAATAATTTTCCACAACAGATCATGTGTTTGTGCACTACTATTGTATTTAATTAAATTTACAAGTGCACAATTCAATAAAATTTTGATGCACCATGTCATAAATAATTGTGCATCACCTTTTAAATAATTGTGCACCACATTTTATGTTTTTTGTGTACAAAGAAGGTTTAATGTGTTTGTACTGCTAAATAAAATAAAAGTGCACAATTCAATAAAATTCGGGGTGCATAATTCAATATATTATTGTGCACTTTTCAATAGACTTTGATGCATAAAATGGTATAACTTAATGCATAAGAGTTGTTTTTTTCCAACGAATTTTATTATGGGAATTATACGGATTCGATCGTACCATTCTTTTGCCTTTTTAAATTTGTTCGCAACCTCCGTTGACACTTGACACATCTTTTGTTTCATAGTATGTTTTATCTTTTAAATTAGTTAAGCAACATTATGAGATTCTTATCTTTGTAAGATCTATATAATATCCGCTCAATGACCGAAAAACCCTCTAAATCTAGAATTTGTCTTATGGAATAATTTGTGTTATTTATGTTTATGTTGGTTTGTTAGTTTGATAGTTTTATCTATGAAAATGGTTTGTTAGTTTAGTGCACATATAGATATACACTTGATTTACCAAACTCAAATATTCACTAATGTAGCCAATAACTTTACAACGCGTCACGTACGAGAGCACGTGCTAGGTTGGTGCATACTCCATATAGAATACTGTTTATTCTAACTTCTCCACTCACGTTTTCCTTAAATTTTTATGGGTATGGTTCACCTACTCCTATTAATTTATAAGGTGGATCATTCCTATTGTATACTATAAAATTAAGCTTATATACCAACTTCGATCTCCGGCCATAACCTGATTAATTTGCCTCAATATATAAACTAGTCTTGAAACACTCGGATCGGATCACCAATCAAATTAAGCTTGATCAGATTGAAATGGCAGGTGCTTCCAATGTTAGAGCAATTTCAGAATGTTTCATCAAACCAAATGAGATGGTTGAAGAATCAAAGAAGCCTTTCTACTTGGGGTCCTTGGAGCTAACGCAATTGTCGCAGTGCCACCTCCAAATTGGCCTTCTGTTCCCGAAGCTTCCGTCGAAGGACGACGGCGTCGGAAACATGGAATCTTTCTTAGAGAGGCTCAAGCACTCGTTGTCTTCTACACTTGTTCACTTCTACCCCTTAGCAGGTTTGATTCCAGGGAATTAACTTTTTAGTAGGGGTTAGTATAATAGAGTTTACTGTTAAATTTGATCAAACTTTCACCTATAAATGACAATTGAATGGTTAAAGCTGTCTTTTTCTCACTCCGTACGTATAATGTATAATTTTTTAATTTTACTTTAGTTTTATGGGCCGTTTAAACACAAAAAGTGGAAAGCCCTAGGAAATATAATGTAATATTACATTTGATTGAAAAATTAGCAGAAATATGTAAAAGTACGTGGACCGATAAACTGGGGTGTGCACGTAGAAGCATACATGCACGTTAAGTTCAATACCTAAGCCCAATTTATGTAGTTATAGGACTTAAGATGTAATATTTGACAAAAATATTGCGAAGTTATAGGACTTAAGACGTAATTAACACTTTTTTATATATTAGTTTTCAATATCGTCATAGGAAAAATCACTTATACAAATTCACGTTGTACGTGCAAGCCAATTTGTGACGGAAATAGACGAGGACAAACACGAGTCTCTCATCTTTATAGACTGTAACAAAGGCCCCGGAGCTAAGTTTATTCATGCTATTTTAGATCATGTGACCGTAAACGACATCGTTTCACCAACTTACGTACCAACAAACATAGTTCAATCACTCTTTCAACTCGGTAAAATCCCCACCAACTATGATGGTCATGATGAGCCCTTGCTAGTAGTCCAGATAACGGAGTTGGTCGATGGCGTCTTCTTCGGGGTTTCTATAAACCATTCTGTTGTGGACGGGTCTTCCTTCTGGCACTTCTTCTCATCTTGGTCCGAGATGTTTCGATCAAACGGTACAACGCTCTCAAGGCCGCCAAACTACGACCGTTGGTTTTCGGAGGGATACGGGCCAATCATCAAAATCCCTTATACTCGCCCCGACGAGTTCATAAAGAGATACAAACTCAACAACGACGACGACCCGCCTCTTAGGGAGGTCATTTTCCATTTCTCGTCCGGGTCCATAGAAAATCTCAAGGCGAAAGCGAATGAAGAGTACGGTGGAGCGAATAAAATCTCATCGTTTCAAGCGCTTTCTGCCCTAATATGGAGATCCATTGTTCGTTCTCGTGGCATAGGCATCGACGAACGTAGTATCTGCATGTTTATTGCGAATGCTCGGTCGAGAGTTAAGCCACCTCTCTCACAAAACTATTTTGGGAGCTTCATTGCACCGTCCTTCAACTCTATCAAAGTCTCCGAGTTGTTAGAAATGAGCATAGGATCGGTGGCATGGATTTTCCATAAGGCGGTCGAAGACACTACCGACGAATATGTTCGCAACCAATTCATTGGATGGATAAAGTCTCCAATCTTTTACCCGGCTGGAGTGTCGGATCGAAATTTCATTTTGATAAGTGGGTCACAAAGAGAAGATCCGTATGACATTGAATTTGGGCTAGGGAAAGCGGTGGCGCTACGCACAGGCTCAAATAAGTACGATAGGAAGGTGGTATTTCGTCCTGCAAGAGAAGACAAAGGAAGTGTCGACATAGAGGTTTGTTTATCACCGGATACAATGAGTGCCCTTCAACAAGATAAGGAATTTGTGTCCTTCCTCTATTGAGAATCCTATCATGGACATTTCAACAACAACAAAAATCCATGTCTTTTATAGGAAGCCTCACTGGAGAAGTGGTAAGTGATCGATGACATTCGTAACCATGAGGTTTCTAGTTCGAATCCATGTCTTTTATTTGTAATGGCCTTTTATAAGAGGCGAAAAATCTAGCACGTTAATTTCTCTTTTCTTTTGTTGTTTTGTGTGAACAAAGAGTGTATCTTTGGTAAAGCATGTCACAGGGTTGTTTATTAGTTTGACGAAAATGTTTATATGAACTCTTCTTATTACATCCATATATCGTAACTCAAAGAACCTCAAACCCAAACTCAAAAATAATACCCAACAACAACATCATCACAACATCAAGAGGTCATCAAATCTCTGTTGTAGAAGAATCACCAACAATCTCGCATACCAAATACTACATACTATGTTTTGCTTCATCTAATCAAGTTGAACAAGCCAGTCTAAGTCAGGGGGAATCCCAAACTGTCAAATTTAAGCAGGTTGAGGGAGCCAAACGAGATTTTGATCTCTTTTTTGGTATCAACTCCTCCCTGCACAAATCAAGAACTAATTGATTCTTACTATTTGAATCATCAAGGGGATAAACCCAACTAGACCAAACTCCCCCTGGCGACCCTGATTTGGGCTTCATCCCAAATCTCGTGAAAGGAAAGGTTTTATGGCAACTCATATCACATTGTCGGACAAGGGTATGAAAGGAAAGGTTTTATGTGATTGTATCCAGTTAATATCATTGTCTCCCGAATAAAAGTCGATAGACGATACATAACTAAAATACTCTCACTGAATAGAAGAAATATGATCTAAAAAAAGACTCCAATGAAATTGAGTCTTATGGGAATTAAATTAATTTGTTTGTGAACATTTATAGTTATCACATCAAAGTTTTGAAAATGACTACTTGACTATTTGGGTCCTCGACCAACCTCACCGCGTAACGCGAATCCAGATTGGAAATGAGACTTACTTTAGACAAGAGTCCGGGCGGGTTCCACGTTGTACTTCTCGCCCGAAGGTATATTATTTATGTGCAAAACGACACTTATCTTATTTAATTTCTCGCCCGAAGGAGGGACGGCCTTGAATTTGTGGAAGAGAGGAGCGACGGCGCCATCGACGGAGGAGACGGCGGGCTTGAGAGGGCTGAAGTGGTGCTTGGCGTAGTCGTAGAGGCTCGACAGCCACACCAGCGTGTTGACGGCAGCGGCTCTCACAAACCCTAGGTGCTTCAGTTCACCCCCCTTGTTCTCGTTCTCCATCTCCGAGTGCGTGATTAGGGCTATGTAACTGTAAAATTGGGATTGTTGATGCGAATGCTAAAAACGAAAACCAAGCTTTATTTTCTTCTGTCGGCAATGTAGAACAAAAAACACATGCGCTCAGCTAAATCGTCTTATATAACCATTGATTTCTTTTTCCAAATGTCTCAGTAAATTAATGTACGGACCTTTCCACCAGTTCGCCGTTGGATCATTACCTTCATCGTCTTGTATATTATTCTTACACTGAACAATCAAAATATAAAATGCGTCACTTGTCAACATGTTCCACTAAAATTTAGAAATTTCACCATAGAAAAAGAAAATCATGTTATCTAGTTGTTCACATCTCTAGTTGTTAGTGGTTTTGGTAACTGTCCCCGATTCTATATTATATTTCTTCACTGTTCCCATATTGTTGTGAGATTTTCTAACTGTCCTCATATTGTTTTTGTCATTTTATAACTGTCCCCGATTCTATAGTATATGTTTTCAATGTCCCCATATTGTGACCCCCTATTGTTGTAACAGGCGGGACAATTGTCCCCAAATTCATTTTGGAAGTGTCTTTTTTAGGGACAGTTGTTTAACAATATTTTCTCTCTAGGGACAGTTGGAAATTGTCTCTTTAGGGACAGTTAAAAATTGTCTCCATATGCTTCTTGAAGTGCCTCTTTAGGGACAGTTGTGCCAAAGCCGTTTTGGAAGTGTCTTTTTTTAGGGACATTTGTTTAACAATACTTTCTCTCTAGGGACAATTGGAAATTGTCTCTTTAGGGACAGTTAAAAATTGTCTCCATATGCTTCTTGAAGTGCCTCTTTAGGGACAGTTGTCTCCAAAGGCATTTGAAAGTGTCTTTTTTTAGGGACAGTTGTCTAGGGATAGTTGGAAATTGTCTCTTTAGGGACAGTTTCCAACTGTCCCCATATGCTTTTTGAAGTGTCTCTTTAAGGACAGTTGTTACCAAAGGCATTTTGGAATTGTCTTTTTTAGGGACAATTATTTAACAATATTTTCTCTCTACGGACAGTTGGAAATTGTCTCTTTAGGCATATGCTTCTTGAAGTGTCTCTTTAGGGACAATTGTCCCCAAAAGCATTTTGGAATTGTCTTTTTTAGGGATAATTGTTTAACAATATTTTCTCTCTAGGGACAGTTGGAAATTGTCTCTTTAGGGACAGTTGGGAACTGTCCCATATGCGTTTTGGAAGTGCCTCTCTAGGGACAGTTGTCCCCAAATGCATTTTGGAAGTGTTTTTTTCAGGGACAGTTGTTCAACTATACTTTCTTTTTAGGTACAGTTGGAACTTGTCCGAGAGGCTTCTGTGAAGTGCCTTTATTGGGACAGTTGTTCCTAGATGTCTCTTGGAAGTGTCTTTTTAGGGACATTTGTTTAATTACATTGTCTCTCTAGGGACAATTGAAAATTGTCTCTCTAGGGACAATTGAAAATTGTCTCTCTAGGGACAATTGAAAATTGTCTCTTTAGAGTCCATTGGACACTGTCCCATATACTCCTTGGAAGTGTATCATAAAACGAATAAGAAATTAAATAATTAAAAAGCAGAGACGGAAAATTATAGCAAATGATATGAGATTGAAATACAAAGACAAGGCCAAAGCTTCTTCATCTGTAACTGAGCAAATCTGAAGATGATGAATGATGATCCTCAAGTAAGCAGACCAGTGAAAAAAAACACTTGCAATTGATCGGTGGTGAGCACCTGCAGATACTTGTCCCTGAAAGCACTTGAACGTCTTCTTGAATCCGACAAACCCTAGAAACCAGAAATCGAATTGATCGGTGGTGAGCACCTGCAGATACTTGTCGGATAGGCGCTCGGCATCCTCCCTCTGGATCGCCCTGGACACCTTCGGCAGTGGGATCGACACCTTGTAGTGGGAGCGGAGAAGCTCGTCGGCGGGGGAGGGGAACTTGATGGGGCGGTCGCTGCAGAAGGCGACTTTCTCGGTGGAGATGAAGAGGAGCCCGACGATGGGGCCCGACGTGGTCCAGAGGTAGCATTGGGAGGCCTTGAGGAGGCGCTCTCCCTCTTTTGCGTTCTTTAAGACTCGCCGGAAGATCTTCTCGACGCCGCCGACCTATAAGATCTTGGCTCCTAAGCTTATTTTTCTCCTTAGCATTTCTGAGATGTCCACTGAGACCATCGATTCTCGAGTGTGTAGCAGGTGATGGTGACGGGGAGGGCGGAGAATGTGGTGAAGGAGATGGTGGAGGAGGAAACAGAAGCCGTTCGGATTTGTTGCACGCGTGTTGTTATTTTAATGACATAGGGGGTCAAGCGGCTGATATTCATAATTTGGACCCTAAATTTGTTATTCAAGCCCTTTTAAGGGGTTATTTATCCTAAGCATGATTTTTAATTTTACTTTAGTTTTATGGGCCGTTTAAACACAAAAAGTGCAAAGCCCTAAAAATATAATATAATATTACATTTGGTTGGAAAAAATAACAGAAATATGAAAAAGTACGTGGACCGATAAACTGGGGCGTGCACGTAGAAACATACATGCACGTTAGGTTCGATACATAAGCCCAATTTGTGAAGTTATAGGACTTAAGATGTAATATTTGACAAAAATATTGCAAAGTTACATGACTTAAGACGTAATTAACACTTTTTTGTATATTAGTTTTCAATATCGTCATAGGAAAAATCATGTATACAAATTCACGTTGTACGTGCAGGCCAATTTGTGACGGAAATAGACGAGGACAAACACGAGTCTCTCATCTTTATAGACTGTAACAAAGGCCCCGGAGCTAAGTTTATTCATGCTATTTTAGATCATGTGACCGTAAATGACATCGTTTCACCAACTTATGTACCAACAAACATAGTTCAATCACTCTTTCAACTCGGTAAAATCCCCACCAACTATGATGGTCATGATGAGCCCTTGTGATAGCTCCATGATCCCCTCGACGACGGCGACGGACGAAGAGAAAGCAATGAAGGTGCGTTCGAATGGCCCGGTAACAAGAGCTCGCGCAAGGGCAATGGAGCGAGCAACACAATCATTAGTCTTGCGGGCGCAAGCAAGTGACGCGAGTTCATCTAGTCCTAAATGGGTCCTCCTCTTGACCTATGAAGGATTAGGTGAGGTTCCGCCTTAGCCAATCCCGCCAAGAAGACAAAGACGATGAGATCGCGGAAGCAGAACGAAGCAGCCAAGAACTCGACCCAGAACTCGACCGAGTTCTGGACCGAGTTATTACTCCAGCCAAGAACTCGACCCAGAACTCGACCGAGTTCTGGACCGAGTTATTGCTCCAGCCAAGAACTCGACCCAGAACTCGACCGAGTTCTGGTCCTCGTTCTGGTTCCAGATCGAAACTCGGCCAAGAACTCGACCGAGTTCCTGACCGAGTTCCTACCCGCGTCAGCGATCTCAATTTTCGTCGTTTTGCTGAAAATTTTATTATTATATTTTTCATTATTTCTGTTGGTAGCTATTTAAACCCAAAAACCCTAGTTTGTAATCTTTTACGTTGAATTTGAGTAGTAAAGTTGAGTATGCTCCTTCCCTTGAGTTCCAACGTCAACTCTTCGATCCCATGGATCGTCTATCCCGTAGCTCATCGCTTCGAGCAATTGTTCATTGTCTCTTCGGTGTTTGTGATCATCTCTTTGATCCTTTCGTTCATCACTTTGAACGCGTTTGAGGGTTATCGCTTTAGCCCTAGGGAAGCCATCACTTTGGCTACGGAAGAGAAGGAATCGAATTCAAGCTTGAGGAATCAAAGATCATGCGTTGCAGACAACACTTCAGGGGTTGTTCGCATCAACTGGTATCAGAGTCTATCCAAGCTAAGTTTTTTTCTCTCTCACCCAATCGCCGGAATCACCACAACCACCTCGCCACCACCACCGTCCGCCACCACCACCCCGTCCTCCACCCCTCACAGCTGAAACCCTACTTTCCCTTAGGTTTTGGTTACTTTTCCAACAACCCTAAACCTTATCCTCTAGCAAATCTTGTTTCCTTAATTGCATATTTGATTTCCTTGTTTCTTGTTGATCAAGTCTTGCTTTATCTTTGGATTAATTGCTGGATTAGTTGTTAGATTTTACTCCCTCATAGTTGCTTTGTCTCTTCTTTCTTCTCCTACACTTGCTTGTGTGGTTCTTTCTTGCTTGATTCGCCATCATCTCAAAACAAAAACAAAAATACAGTGTGACCGTATAAACAAAAAACATACATACTGTTCTAACCTTCCATCAAACAAAACAAAAGGTTTGGAAAGACGGAAGCCTCAAAAACAAAAAGAAACAAAAGAAAAGGCAGAGAACACACCATACGGTCATACTCCATCTTCTCTTCTTTCATGTCTCTATGCAACTCTCATTGAAAAGGGAAAAAATTTCAACTCTCTTGTGATTAATTCTGAGAAACTTGATTTGATCTGCTTGCACTTGGAAATTTGTGTGTTGTTTGGGACTTGATTTGCTAGTTCTTGCTTTGTTGCCTTCCGTTCAAGCCTCTCCCTCCTCACGAGCAACCAAAATTAGTACGCCCAGCGGAAAATTTCTTGGTTCACTTTTGAGACAAGGACTTGGCTTGGACTTGTTCTTTTGCTTGGTGCACCTTACTCCTTGTGTTATATTCTTCGTATAGGTACTATGGAGGTTCCTACGATAATCTACTCTCCTTCTACGGGCAACCGCAGCCCCGGACAGATGGACTCCGTCTTTGAACGAATTGACGCACTTCGTGCACGAAGTGAAGAACAAGATCGCCAACTCGCCGCGTAGACTGCCGAGCTTGCCCACCTTCGTCGGGCCATGAGTGACATGACACTGCCCACGGCTGACCCAATGTTGAACCCTCCGGCCACAACTAGCCGGCCAATGGACCGCAGGGGTCCCCTTCTCAATGTCCTCTTCTCGAACACCTCCGGCTACGAGTTTGTTGACGAGGACACCCCCGACGCCGGACCGATATTTGACACCTCTGACGATGAGGAGGAGGAGATGGACAGCTACATATGCAGCTCTATGGATGAGCAAGGCAACATGCCTCTTATCTTGGTTACACGCCGCGTTCTTAACGCCAAAGAATGTATCTTACTTGACTAACGTGACAATTTGTTTCATACTAAGTGTGCGGTCCATGGTGCTTCTTTTAGTGTGATCATAGATGGTGGGAGTTACCGCAACATCATCAATACAAAGGTGATCCAGTACTTCACGTTTGAGACACCCCCACAACCCGACATTCACGGCAACTGCGAGAATCGACTGCCCTTAGCCCGGTCACGGGATGTCTCTCTAATAATTCAGGGACGTCTTCCTTGCTTTTTACTTATTCCTTACGCGTGTCTCTTACATGTTAAGGCTTTGGTTGATTTACCCCCTAAGGTGTCTACTCTTTTGCAGGAACGCAACACAAGCCGGCGTACCGTGGAGTTTGGGCCCGGAGGCTTGGTATGGTTGCACTTGTGTCGCGATCTCTTTCCATTCAAGCGACGCTACAAGATGGATGCTAGAGGTGATGGTCCATTTCAGGTGCTACAAAGCCTTGGTGCCGACGCCTACCGCTTGAATTTACTCGATGACTATGGTGCGCCTCCTACTTTCCACATCGATGTTCTTTCTCCTTCTACGCCTTCTGCTTTTGACGACAAGGACGAAGCGGGGACGCTTTGAAGCCAAGAAGGGGACACTGATAGCTCCATGATCCCCTCGATGACGGCGACGGACGAAGAGGAAACAATGAAGGTGCGTTCGAATGGCCCGGTAACAAGAGCTCGCGCAAGGGCAATGGAGCGAGCAACACAATCATTAGTCTTACGGGTGCAAGCAAGTGACACGGGTTCATCTAGTCCTAAATGGTTCCTCCTTTTGACCTATGAAGGATTAGGTGAGGTTCCGCCTTAGCCGATCCCGCCAAGAAGACGAAGACGACGAGATCGCGGAAGCAGCCAAGAACTCGACCCAGAACTCGACCGAGTTCTGGACCGAATTATTGCTCCAGCCAAGAACTCGACCGAGTTCTGGACCGAGTTGTTTCTCCAGATAAGAATTCGACCCAAAACTCGACCGAGTTCTGGTTCCAGATCGAAACTCGGCCAAGAACTCGACCGAGTTCCTGACCGTGTTCCTGCCCGCGTCAGCGATCTCATTTTTTGTCGTTTTGCTGAACAATTTATTATTATATTTTTCATTATTTCTTTTGGTCGCTATTTAAACCCAAAAACCCTAGTTTGTAATCTTTTACGTTGAATTTGAGTAGTAAAGTTGAGTACGCTCCTTCCCTTGAGTTCCAACGTCAACTCTTCGATCCCACAGATCGTCTATCCCGTAGCTCGTCGCTTCGAGCAATTGTTCATCGTCTCTTCGGTGTTTGTGATCATCTCTTTGATCCTTTCGTTCATCACTTTGAACGCGTTTGAGGGTTATCTCTTTAGCCCTAGGGAAGCCATCACTTTGGCTACGGAAGAGAAGGAATCGAATTCAAGCTTGAGGAATCAAAGATCTTGCGTTGCAGACAACACTTTAGGGGTTGTTCGCATCACCTTGCTAGTAGTCCAAATAACGGAGTTGGTCGATGGCGTCTTCTTCGGGGTTTCTATAAACCATTATGTTGTGGACGAGTCTTCCTTCTGGCACTTCTTCTTTTCTTGGTCCGAGATGTTTCGATCAAAAGGTACAACGCTCTCAAGGCCGCCAAACTACGACAGTTGGTTTCCGGAAGGATACGGGCCAATCATCAAAATCCCTTATACTCGCCCCGACGAGTTCATAAAGAGATACAAACTCAACAACGACGACGACCCGCCTCTTAGGGAGGTCATTTTCCATTTCTCATCCCAGTCCATAGAAAATCTCAAGGCGAAAGCGAATGAAGAGTACGGTGGAGCGGATAAAATCTCGTCGTTTCAAGCGCTTTCGGCCCTAATATGGATATCCATTGTTCGTTCTCGTGGCATAGGCATCGATGAACGTAGTATCTGCATGTTTATTGCGAATGCTCGGTCGAGAGTTAAGCCACCTCTCTCACAAAACTACTTTGGGAGCTTCATTGCACCGTCCTTCAACTCTATCAAAGTCTCTGAGTCGTTATAAATGAGCATAGGATCGGTGGCATTGATCTTCCATAAGGCGGTCGAAGACACTACCGACGAATATGTTCGCAACCAATTCATTGGATAGATGAAGTCTCCAATCTTTTACCCGGCTGGAGTGTCGGATCGAAAGTTCATTTTGATAAGTGGGTCACAAAGAGAAGATCCGTATGGCATTGAATTTGGGCTAGGGAAAGCGGTGGCGCTACTGATAAGCACTACTTTATAGGGCTTAAGTAAGTGTCATTAGAGGTTTTATTGGTGCCATTCGGGTAGATTTAGACACATTCATGTGCATGGCGTGTGGGGGCGAAGTTTGGTAATTAATTAAAAGCCACGTGATTGATGGGCCGAATTGGATGAAATTAGGCCCAAGTGAATAAAGGCCCACGTACTAGCTGAAGACACGTGAAATTCCGAAGAATTGAAAGCGGGCATGTGTTTGCTGAAGATGGGCCGTGATAAGGAGAGGCC
Source organism: Rheum nobile (assembly GCA_027886185.1). NCBI lineage: Eukaryota > Viridiplantae > Streptophyta > Magnoliopsida > Caryophyllales > Polygonaceae > Rheum > Rheum nobile. The sequence goes on along the minus strand of WOAB01000261.1, from coordinate 1,108,562 downwards.
CACGTGGAGGGAGAAGCCCACATGAAGCTCCGCGTGAAATTGAAGCTGGAGATTTGAAGCAATTCGGCCGTGACATCACCATGACGCCGAGCTGCTGGAATTGGAGTTGGGCCGTGATGGGCCATGGGAGATTGAAGTCGTGATGGGCCGTGTCTGTTCGCGAGAACTGAAGTGGTCGAGCGAGAGAATTATGGGATTAATTCCCAATCTCGTTTGTTGTTATTATTATTATTTTATTACGATTTATTATTTCTTTTTAGGTTAACTTAGCTTTATTTCCTTTAGTATTTAAGGGTTGAAAAAGGCTTGTTTGCCTATCTATCACCAACTCTCTGAAACCCTAATTTCCCTTTCTACGTTATGAAGAACTAAGCCTCCCTGGCTTAGTGAGACGCTGAAGCTTTCGTTTTGATAAAGTTGTGAGATTCTCATTCTTAATCTATTGCATGGTTTTTATCTTTCTCTTGCTTAAGTTGTTTATGATTGATATTGATAATCTCTATTTGGACGCAACTAGGGTTTGTCGTTATTGATCTATTGCTAGATCTAGATTGTTACTGGTTGAGCATATCTATTTCAGAGTAGCAACTGCATCATATTAGTAACTGGTTGTGCTAATCTTATGCAGAAGAGAACTGATTTACATTCTAGGATAATATCTGGTTGTTTTATGCTAGAATTGTATCCAACTATATTCCTATCCGTAAGGCTGCTGTTAAACTGAATCTTGATAGTTTCAGGGTTGTTTAATTAGTTAGTGCTAATAGTATCTGGTTGTGCTATTAGTTATATCTGAAAAGGAATTGAAATTTCCATTGCATGAGATTTTGAATGAGTATCTAGGATCAACTTGTCATACGAATAGTGGATGTTGTTTGACTAAGTGCATTTCCCATTACTGATTTAATCAACTCTTTCGCTTGTTTACTTTTGCATGCGTAGATTACTTAAACTCACAAAACCCCCCTTTGGTTACTTTGGATTGACATACGAATTGCATACATAGATAGAATCCGCCTCCCTGTGGGTTCGACCTTTACTTACCTAGGACTACGGTTTAGGGTTTGTTTGGATATTTTGCATAGCAGTTTTTAGAACGACAAAAACCTGTTATCAAATTGGCGCCGTTGCCGGGGAGGCAATTTCTATTTTTGTGTGATTTGTGTGCCAATCTTGGTTTGAACCTATCTTATGGTTCACACCCGTGTTACTAATAATCTACCTCTAGTTTTTGATCCAGAAATCGAAAGAACTTTCCTTCAAGCTCGCAGGGCTGCGAATTTGCTACTTCAGGAAACTGAAATGATGGCTGATCGTGTTACTCTGGAATCCCTGACAGCTCCTAACTTGGAGCAACCAACTCGTGCTGTACAATTCCCTGCCCTGGGTGATGGGGTTAAATTTGAGCTCAAGACAGGAGTAGTCCATTTACTCCCGAAATTCAGTGGAACCCCCCTTGAGGACCCTATTCAGCACTTGGATGAGTTCCTTGAGGTCTGCACCAGCATGCAGCGATCTAATATTACTGAAGATCAGATCAGGTTGAGGGTATTTTCTTTTTCTCTGAAGGACTCAGCGAAGGACTGGTATCATTCTCTACCCCCAGGAAGCATCACTACTTGGGTGAATTTGAAGAATGTGTTCCTTGACAAGTATTTCCCAGCTATCAAGTCCAATCAGCTTAAGAAGAAGATCTGCAACATTGAGCAACTGTCCAATGAGTCTCTCTACGACTATTATGAACGCTTCAAGAAACTAGTGAAGAGTTGCCCTTACCATGGTTATGCTAATCATGATCTGATTCTCTATCTACATGGAGGACTCCGTGAAGATGATCGTCGGATGATGAATTCTTCATGTGGTGGAAACATTTTGAAGAGGACTTATGAAGAAGCTCTGGAGATATTTGCTACACTGGCTGATGACTCCAGACAATACAGTGGGAGAGGTTCCCAAAGCTTGGTGGTTGCAAGTTCTCAATCCAAAATTGATCAAGCTGACTTTGATGTGCTGAGAGAGGAGGTGAGACGTCTAAAGCTGAAAGGTATGCCTCAGCAGGCCAAGGCCTGCGAGATTTGTCATGACGACTTGTATCCTACTGATTCGTGTCCCTCCCTACAAGAGGAAGTGAATGCAGTAGAAGGATATCATCAGAGGCCCATGCATGATCCCTACTCAAATACATACAATCCTGGTTGGAGGGATCATCCCAACTTCAGATGGAGAGACCCAGAGCAAAATCAACCACAGGGTAACCCTCAACAACCAAGGCAGCCATTTGTGCCACAACCTCAAGGGCAAAGCTCGAATCCTTCTTCGTCTATGGAGGACATGATGAAGATGCTCACTGTGAATGTTAATAAGCTGACTCAGAGCTCAGCGCAATTCCAAGAAAATACTCAAGCTAGCATTCAGAACTTGGAAAGGCAATTTGGCCAGATCTCTCAGGTGGTGAGCAAGCTTGACGCAAAGATTTCTGGTAAACTTCCATCTCAAACGGAAGTGAACCCGAACATTAGGAACTTCAGTGCTATAACTCTGAGGAGCGGGAAGAAACTCGACGAGGATGATTCTGAGGTTGACAAGGAAGCAGATCAGGAGCTGGAACAGAACAGTGACGACGACCGCCGCGAAACACACGGCGACCGCCGCGAAAGGGACGCTACTCTCGACCTGGAGGATAAAAATTACGGCGACTGCCGTACTAATTGCGGCGCCCGCCGTGACGGTGATCCAAACTTTGAACTTTCTGATGATGTTCACGGCGCCCGCCGCACTTCTTACGGCGCCCGCCGCCCCTCTGAAGCTGATCCTGGGGATGAGAAGGAGTATGTACCCCCAATTTTTCTTGAGTGGAAGCCTGTTGCACCATTTCCGTCTGCTTTGAAGCGTACCAAGCCACTTGCGCAGGACAAGGACATGTTTGAGATGTTCAGAAACGTTGAGGTCAACATGCCTCTCCTAAATTTGATCAAGTCTGTCCCTCGTTATGCAAAGTTCTTGAAGCAGATGTGCACCACGAAGAGAAACCAGGATAGGAACAGCAAGAAGAAGGTCAAGGTAAGCGAACATGTCTCTGCTATTTTTTAGAAGCGCTTACCCAAGAAATGTGGCGACCCAGGTATGTTCACCATCCCCGTCACCATTGGAGGTACCAAGTTCAATAAAGCTATGTTAGATTTGGGTGCTTCCATAAATGTTTTACTTTCATCTCTTTGTGAATCCTTAGGATTAGGACCCATGCATGCGACCAAAATTTCCATTCAGCTAGCTGATAGATCTAGTGTGCGTCCTATAGGGATAGTGGAGGATGTTTTGGTTAGGGTTGGTGATCTTACTTTTCCTGCTGACTTCTATGTGCTTGATATAGAACATGATATGCATATAGCCCCTATTCTGTTAGGGAGACCCTTCTTGAAAACTGCCAACACTAAAATAAACGTGAGTACTGGTTCCTTGACTATGGAATTTGATGGCCAAACCATTAATTATAATATCTATGAAGCCATGAAATTCCCTTCTAATGATCATTCTTTGTGTACAATTGATAGACTTGAGCTTGTGGTGCAAGATGTTTTTGATGAGGACCACCTAGATGACACACCACCTATTGTTAATTCTAGCTTGGATATTGCTATATCTACTAACTTGCAGGAAGGTGTTGATGAGTGGGACGCTCACTATAAGCTCCCCCCAGAGCTACCAGGCAAATCACCTTTACCGCTAACTCCGAGCGAGAAGCTCGTTCCCTCTTTAGTGCAGGTCTCTGAAGTCAAGGCTAAACACCCCCCTGATCGATCTAAGCATGGGGTAGACGCGACTAAGAAGGTCAAGATGGAGAAGCCGCTGAAGAGGAAGCATGGTCTAAGGTTCAAACATTTCCATGATTGGTTCAGGAAGGAGGTATGGATTGAGAAGGTTCCTAAGGAGCCTGATGATATGGATTGAGGTTGTTCGAGTAGTATGTCGAGCCAACAACATTAACCAAGGCGCTGCTCGGGAGGCAACCCGAGATTTGGTAGTTTATTTTCTTTCCCTTAGTCAATTTCTATTATTTTTCTTTTAGTTTTTGTATTGAACTAACCTGCAGGAAGCGCGAAAAAAAAACGGAAATGGTGTTCACGGCGCCCGCTGCGAAATTTACGGCGCCCGCCGTAAATGCCTCGCCAAGCAAGTTGGCTACGACCTAAAAACGGTGACCGCCGTTTAATTACGGCGTCCGCCGCAATTACGGCGACCGCCGCACCCCTTACGGCGACTGCCGCAACATATCTAAAAAAAATCGAAAAAAAATAAAAAATAAAAAATAAAATATTTTTTGCGGCGACCGCCGCCATCCTTACGGCGCCCGCCGTAAATGCCTCGCCAAGATAGTTGGCTACGGCATCCTGGCGGCGACCGCCGTTCAATTACGGCACCCGCCGCAATTACGGCGACCGCTGCACCCTTCACGGCGACCGCCACACTTTCTCAGGTAAAAAAAAATAAAAAAAATAAAAAAAAATGGGCCACGAAAAAACCTTAAACGGGGAGCGAAGACGAAAATAAGATACCCCGAAAAGACCTTAAACGGGGAGAAAAAGTCAAAAAAATAAAAATTAAAAAATTACCCAGCTGTCCAGATTCTCCACGAAGAGGTGCGCATCATGTTGCTAACGGAAGATTACATTCACCCTACTTTTACTTGACAACGATGATGGCCCTGCAATCGACAGCTGGAGAGGTGATACACCAGGGCCCAACCACGATGACATCTGGGCCCATTTTTGAAGGTCATGCAACCCCGTTCCCTTGATTGACCACTATTCACCAAAGTGGTTCCTTATGGTTGCATGGTAGGAGTTGATGGAGTTGAAGGCCGTGCAGCCCTGATTTCCTACATCACCACCATACTTCACAGTGGTTTCTTACGGTTGTACGGCATATGAAGGTTATAGCGTTGATGCCGACATCCAGGACATGAACTTTTATGACTACACCGCCAACAACAAGGAAGTGTCCAAGACAACTCGGCCACGTTGTGAGTTATTTTTTGCTTCTCCCTGTGCTTTATTCTTTTGTCTTTCATTACATTGAGGACAATGCAATGTTTAAGCATGGGGTGGGGTTGTATACTTGCTACGCTGCTGAGGAGAAAAATAAAATAAAAATGAAAAGAGCCAAAAATTTGAAAAAAGGCTATCATTGAAATCCTGGGATAGGTCGAAAACCCGAAAGGGCGGCCTAGGTAATAAGCAGGTGGCTTGGACCAGCATTAGGCTGGGGTAATATGAGGTCAAGAGTGACGTGAGCTTATGTGAGCACATCTATTGGAAAATGAAATGAGTGGCTTGGTGAAAACCCGAAAGGGCGCCTTGGCAAAATGAGCGAAAAGAAGAAGAGTGATTTTAGGATTTCTCACTATTCTTGGCGAGGCATCATAAGAAGAGGAGTCAAAGAAGGATTGTCGGGTAGGTCACTCTGGAAGACATAAGGAGTAATAGATGGAGGCTAGGATTAGAGGTTACTCACACTATTGGATGTCCGAGTTTAGCTTGGGGGAAGTACTCTTGCCCTTAAGCTTGTTGAGTTGTGGATGTGTTGTGAATGAGATTGGTGCCAGGAGCTTTGGCATGGGTTAGGTGACTCTTAGTTGGAGGATATGCTTCCTGAGACCTTGGATGCTGCATTGGAGGAGTAGACTCTTTATTAGTTTACTTGAGGACGAGCAAAGGTCTAAGCATGGGGTGGTTTGATAAGCACTACTTTGTAGGGCTTAAGTAAGAGTCATTAGAGGTTTTATTGGTGCCATTCAGGTAGATTTAGACACATTCATGTGCATGGCGTATGGGGGCGAAGTTTGGTAATTAATTAAAAACCACGTGATTGATGGGCCGAATTGGATGAAATTAGGCCCAAGTGAATAAAGGCCCACATACTAGCTGAAGACACGTGGAATGCCGAAGAATTGAAAGCGGGCATGTGTTTGCTGAAGATGGGCCGTGATAAGGAGAGGCCCACGTGGAGGGAGAAGCCCACGTGAAGCTCCGTGTGAAATTGAAGCTGGAGATTTGAAGCAATTCGGCCGTGACATCACCATGATGCCGAGCTGCTGGAATTGGAGTTGGGCCGTGATGGGCCGTGGGAGATTGAAGTCGTGATGGGCCGTGGGAGATTGAAGTCGTGATGGGCCGTGTCTGTTCGCGAGAATTGAATTGGCCGAGCGAGAGAATTACGGGATTAATTCCCAATCTCGTTTGTTATTATTATTATTATTTTATTACGATTTATTATTTCTTTTTAGGTTAACTTAGCTTTATTTCCTTTAGTATTTAAGGGTTGAAAAAGGCTTGTTTGCCTATCTATCATCAACTCTCTGAAACCCTAATTTCCCTTTCTACGTTATGAAGAACTAAGCCTCCCTGGCTTAGTCAGACGCTGAAGCTTTCGTTTTGATAAAGTTGTGAGATTCTCGTTCTTAATCTATTGCATGGTTTTTATCTTTCTCTTGCTTAAGTTGTTTATGATTGATATTGATAATCTCTATTTGGACGCAACTAGGGTTTGTCGTTATTGATCTATTTCTAGATCTAGATTGTTACTGGTTGAGCATATCTATTTCAGAGTAGCAACTGCATCGTATTAGTAACTGGTTGTGCTAGTCTTATGCAGAAGAGAACTGATTTACATTCTAGGATAATATCTGGTTGTTTTATGCTAGAATTGTATCCAACTATATTCCTATCCGTAAGGCTGCTGTTAAACTGAATCTTGATAGTTTCATGGTTGTTTAATTAGTTAGTGCTAATAGTATCTGGTTGTGCTATTATTTATATCTGAAAAGGAATTGGAATTTCCATTGCATGAGATTTTGAATGAGTATCTAGGATCAACTTGTCATACGAATAGTGGATGTTGTTTGACTAAGTGCTTTTCCCATTACTGATTTAATCAACTCTTTCGCTTGTTTACTTTTGCATGCGTAGATTGCTTAAACTCACAAAACCCCCCTTTGGTTACTTTGGATTGACATACGAATTTCATACATAGATAGAATCCGCCTCCCTGTGGGTTCGACCTTTACTTACCTAGGACTACGGTTTAGGGTTTGTTTGGATATTTTGCATACCAGTTTTTAGAACGACAAAAACTTGTTATCAGCTACGCACAGGCTCAAATAAGTACGATAGGAAGGTGGTATTTTGTCCTGCAAGAGAAGACAAAGGAAGTGTCGACATAGAGGTTTGTTTGTCACCGGATACAATGAGTGCCTTCAACAAGATAAGGAATTTGTGTCCTTCCTAAATTGAGTATCCTATTGTGGGCATTTCCACAAAATCAAAAATCCTATTTTGGGCTTGCTCGTCTATAGGAAGCCTCACTAGTTGAGTGGTAAGTGATCGATGACATTCATAACCATGAGGTTTCTAGTTCGAATCTCGATCTTTCTATTGTAATGGCCTTTTATAAGAGGGGAAAAGTCTTTGTTGTTAATTTCTCTTTTTTGTTGTTGTTTGTGTGAAGTATGAACAAAGAAGCTATCTTTTATAAGGCCATATACAAGGTTGTTTTTTTTAGTGTATATCTATGGACACACTCTAAGAACTCCATTTTTAGCAATAACTTTTTTAGTGTTATAATATTATGTATCTGGATATACATAAGATAGAGCTCATGTAAACCCTAGAATTGGCTTATGGGCCTAGCCTAGTAAACCCTATATATATCCTAATTGGAGGTCTAATAATACATCATCTTGACTCTCTCATTGCTTTCTTCTCTTCCTCTCAGTGTCTCTCTTTCTCTTAGTTTATAACACGTTATCTGCACAAATTTCTTTGGGTTTAGAAGTGCTCATTGATTATCGATTTATTGCTTCTTGCTTTTGTTGTGATGCATTCTTTTCTTGCAATAATATGAAATTTCATATATGTTGCCTCTAGCTTCGGGTAGAGTTGTCAAAACTTGACCCGATCCTAAAAATCCGCCCGACCCGCCTGACACTAGACCCGACCGACACCCGAAAAAAGCAATAAAAAGTGTATACCCGAGAGTAACCCGACCCAAACCGATTACAACCAAACCCAAAAACAATCCAAAACCAATACACTCGAATGGACTAGCCCGTTTTCAGCCCGATACCCGAAGCTACATGACCCGAAATCACCCGAAAACCTGAACTTACGTATTTCAACATTAAATATATTAGCCTAATATTAAGTAAAATATAATTTTATGATAAATGTATTCATATTGTTTAGTATCCTAGTTTATATCACTATATGGATATAATTACTATATATAATTATTGTTATATTAATCAAAATATTTATCATATAACAAACTCTAAACCTTAAAGCATAATTGGGTAACACTCCTTAACCAATTTTTTGTAAATTCACCAAAACTAAATTTAGTCTATCGACTCTTCAATCTTTGAAGTAACTAGAGTTAAAAAAATTCATCATATGAAATCTGATTTAATTAAAACCCGACTCAACCCAAAATCTGACTCCGCCCGAAATCCGATTTGACCTGAAATCCGAACAACCCGAAATCTAGTTCGATCGATATCCGAATCGACCGAAATTGATCCGAAACCCCGATTTTACCCGATAAATGAATACATGATCCGACCCGGGCCAACCCGATTTGACTGAATCGCTAGAATATCCGACATTGACCCGAATCCGAAACGTCCCGAAACCGAAATGACATGACTCGAAATCGATCCGACCCGCCCGATTGACACCCCTAGTCCGGTGCTTCAAATTCTCTTCCTTTCTCTCAAGATAAAAGATTCTTTGGTGCTTTTTTCTTTATTGCTCCTCTATTTTTTATTAATTTAATCTGTGTGGACGTTTACTACTTGTTTGATGAGATTAGTCAACCACTAATCTCTCATCCATTCTATCACTGCATGTGTTGAATTACGATTATTGGGTAATTGTGCTCTGCTTGCTTGCTCTAGACACGGAAATCTATCAATATGGACTTGCGTACGTACTGCCGTTAATTATTATTCATGTATAGAATTTGGTTTTGGTGAAACAACCATTTAGAGTAAAACGGGAGTATAAATAGGAGCCTTTAGATTAGGACTGAATCAATGGCCGAGATTGAATGTAAGAGGGTGCACATGAGGGAGAATATGATGCACACACCTGATTCACCAAAATTAACGTGATTGTAGAGATTTGATATACCGAAATATTCACTTTCCAAAATCACATGTACACGATCTCGTGCCGTTACTCTCTCCTAATTAGTCTTCAACCTCTTGCTTGGTCTCCCCAGTTTCCTCTCTCAGTCATTGTTATCTTCTCTACTCTTTGCGATGACTCTCTCTGCCCCACTCTCTCTCGTTCGCCAGGCTGCCAAATCCATCTTCCACGTATCCATTGACGTATCCATCTTTGTGTCTGTCAGTATGTCCAGTTGCGTGTCCCGGACTCCCCCAAGGCGGCGTTCTTTGCTATCGCTTCTCCGCCTTCACACGTGGCTGCCACCGGAGAGTTTGAGCTCCTTCTCAAGACTGTCGTTGGCTCCACTGTCGAGATGATCTGTGGATTGAGGAAGGGGGATTTGGTGGAATTGATCCCTGTTTTAGGTCATGGATTTGATGTTGACCGGATTTCTCCGGCCACGGAATTTCCGTCGATTTTGATTTTCGCCACCGGATCTGGAATTAGGTTTGTCATTTTGTTTCCAATTGCATCCGTGACTTATCTATTTTGTCAGTTTCTTATTGGTGTTTGCTAGATCAGAAATTTTCTAATTTGCTAGATTATATACATTCAAAAATGCAAGGAGTATGGCCAATAATCGGTCAATTCTCTCATACAAACAATTATCTTACTAAATAGTCATCAAGCAATTACTGGGTTCTAATACTACTTGGTGAGAATTTTAGGAAAGATTATGAGATATCAAAGGAAATTAAGAAATGAAACATGGTAGTATGAATGATAGTTCTACGGATCAAAAAACTTGAAGGATCCAGTAAAGGGTAAACTATTACAAGTTTGATTTAACTTCTAATGTCAGGGAATAATGTTGACATAGTATGTTGTGATTGAATGTTTATGTCGTGTTCATGTTGGATGTAGGTTTCATGCATTGAGTAGTTGATATTCATGTCGTGCAATGTGATATTCATGTTAATGTCGTTGATATTCTTGTTGGATCAGTATTTGGTGTTTCGTTGGTGTTGTTTGTAATGTTTGCTATTCATATTCAAATTGTTTGATGTGATATTCGTATAAATGCTTTTGATGTTCATGTTGATGTAGGATTCATGCTCTGAGTAGTTGATATTCAAATTTTACGATTTGATATTCACTATAATTTCATTGATATTCATGTTGGATCAATTTTGGTGTTTTGTTGGTGATGTGTGTAATGTTTGCAATTGATATTCAAATTGTTTGATGTGATATTCATACAAATGCTTCCGATATTCATGTTGGATGTAGATTTCATGCTCTGAGTAGTTGATATTCAAATTTTACGATTTGATATTCACTATAATGTTGTTGATATTCATGTTGGATCAATTTTGGTATTGTTTGTAGAGTTTGCAATTGGTATTCAAATTGTTTGATGTGATATTCATACAAATGCTTTTGATATTCATGTTCGATCAGTTTTGGTGCTTTTATTTATGTTTAGGGTTTAGTGTGTATGGATTTATTGTTTAGGAGTTAGGGTATAGGGTTTCTAGTTTAGGGTTTAGAGTTTAGGGTTTATGGTTTATGGGTTTAGGGATTAGGGCTTATGGTTTAGGATTTATGGGTTTAAAGGTTTAGGGTTTAGGGGTTTAGAGTTTAGGAGTTTAGGATTTAGGGTTTTAGGGTTTAGGATTCATGGGTTTAGAGGTTTATAGTTTAGGGTTTAGAGTTTAGGAGTTTAGGGTTTATGATTTAGGACTTAGGGTTTAGGATTTATGATTTAGGGTTAATGTCTATGGGCTTTTTGATGTTCATGTGTTATTTTGCTGATATTCATACAAGTATATAGTGATGTTCAAACATACACGAAACATGTAGAGTTCTTTTTCTCTATCATATCCTTATATAGAAATATTCATGTTTTTGTTCTTGATATTCATGTACACTTTGATGATATTCAGGAATCTACGTGCAAGGTTCAACAAATTTGCCAACAAGAAGCCTGTAATTCTTAACATGAAGTAGTTGGAAGATAAAACAAGATTGATTTTGGGGTATACGTAGATGCTAGGTGTAGGCGTACCTAGGTCAAGGTATAACTTATTGTGAAACTGGATTAAAACATAATTCTTCAATGTACGTGATTTGATATTCTTTCAAGTTTTATCAATCATTTCAACTTACCCCACCAGTGTATAGCACAGTAGCCACAACTTTAAGCATGAAGTATGCATGAATATCAAATGTAACTCAATGAATATCATTATGAGATTCATGAATACTAATTCAATTCAAGTTAATATCAATTTAGTTAATGTGAATGTATGAAACAAAAATCTAATTAACAGACATACAAGTTTTCAATTCCTTGCAATACACACTGTAAGTTTGAAGATCAATTATAAATTCACAAAAATACAAACACATATCAAATCATAGTAATACAAAGCATACACATTTTGATAGGCAAATCATGAATTTCTAGATTAAGAATATGCACACTTAGTATTAGAATATGAATATCAAGTCATATATATCGAACACAAGCCCACTTCTTATTAATGCAAAATGTATGAATATCGCTACTCAACACATGAATATCTGGAATAAGAATATAAATATCTAAACTATAGATCTTCTTTGCAATTCCCATGGTCATGTCTTGCATATTTGTTGCCCCTCTTGCATTTCCTCATGCCCTTCTTCATTCCAATAATACTCTTCTCCTTTCCATCTTTGAACTTTTTGCCACTGCCCTTGTTATTCTATTGAATCATTCTCTTTACGTAACCCTAATAGTACAAGTGGAAAAACTAATGAATATCAATATTGAATATATGTATTATGAATATGCTTACACAATGCATGAATATCAATACAAGAGATCATGAATATCAATGCCATCCTCTGAGTTTTCTATCATCATATCTTCGCTTGAACTATTCCTTTAGCGCGACCCTGACATGTTCAAGAATTTTTTGAATATTTGGAATAAGAATATGAATATCTAAACTACAGGTCTTCTTTGCAATTCTCATGGTCGTGTCTTGCATACTTGTTGCACATCTCGCATTTCTACAAGAATATCCTTATAGTTTATATGAATATCGCCTAATTAGGTTCATGAATATGGCGCACACAGTACATGATTATCATTTCATTATAATCAGTTTACCATCAAATGGGATGTTCAAATTCGGAAAAACAAAATTCATCATGTAGAAAAAAGCTTTAATGAACACGATTCAATTAGAAAATTTTGATACTAACACACGAATATCCGTACAGATTGTATGAATATCGCCCAATTGGGTTCATGAATATGGCGTTCATAGTAAACGAATATCATTACAGAATGTATGAATATCGACAAATTTATTCATGAATATCAATAAACAGTACATGAATATCATTTCATCATAATAAGTTTACAATCAAACAAGATGTTCAAAATCCGTTAATCGATATTCATCATATATAAAAAAAACACATAAGATCATGATTCAATTCCAAAATATTGATTTTAACACACGAGTATCAATACATTTTGAATGAATATCGCATAATTGGGTCATGAATATGAGTACACATTTCATCAATATTATTACATATTGTATGAATATCGATAATCTGGTTCATGAATACGTATACAAAATTACAAAGTACATGAATATCATTAAGTGATGTCATGAATATCAATTCAATATGGACGACCAAGATAAATATGCAAAACGAAACAAACAATATTCATGCTACATCAACAATTGTTTGGATGCACAAGTATCTTCCAAATTTCGAAAACCAAAATTTGAACAGAATATTTACAAACAGACAATGAATATCAGTAATTTAGGTCTCGAATATCCAACAATACATATTTTGTAAGACCCGAGACCTTAGAAGCATCATCTCATGCCAACTCGGGAACTTCCCAGGAGGTCACCCATCCTAGTACTACTCCTGCCCTAGCACGCTTAACATCAGAATTATTTGTCCTCACTTGAACCCTGAAAAGGAAGAGCTCTTGTTAACATAGGTAGCACACTCTAATGCTTATAAAGGATTACAAATCTAGGGTGTTACAATCACCCCCCACTTAAACAATTGACGACCTTGTCAAGGACCAAAGACCGCACTTTAGGTCGAGTGACCGCCATCCAGGCCAAGTCCACTCATAACCTAGAGTCGGCTCTGATACCATTTGTAGGACTCGAGGCCTTATAAGCGTCATCTCATGCCAATCCGAGGACTTCCTAGGAGGTCACCCATCCTGGTACCACTCCTACCCTAGCACGCATAACTTCAGTATTATTTGTCCTCACTTGTATTTTGAAAAGGAAGAGCTCTTGTTGACATGGATAGCACTCTAATCCTTATAAAGGATTACAAATCTAGGGTGTTATATATTTTTCATTTCATATGGATAACGAACATGAAACGATTGAAACTAAATCCACAAGTTGTATTCTAACATCACATGAAAATCATAATCAAGTTTAGCAAACGTTCATGTAACACCCCCAAATCGTAACCCATTTGGAAAGGTATTATCGCCAGTGACCTCGGTTTCCACACCGAAGCCACCCCATGCTTTACCGGTTTAAATACAAATCATAAACAACAATCATGGTTAAAACATATGTCTGGGGATTACATCCCAATCCCCATAGGACAAAACAAAGTAATCAGCGGAAGTCTTTGCAAAGTATAAATACAAGGGTCTTGATCGTAATGATCACCCGCCAAGGATCGCAACTTGGTAAATCCATTAAAACACCGTTTGCTTTTATAGTCGTTCTAGCCTTTGTTTCTCGGATTCTTATCTGATGTGCCGAATCGAACGGATGACATCAGCCAATCATGCAGAGAACAATTACGGTTGGTTAGTCTAATGAAAGACTATGCAAGGGTACAAAGCAGAGTGGTTTGAAGTAGTCGTATTAGGTTAGACTCATCGCTCCTCGAATCAAAACCGATAACGATAGTCAACCACCATACTCTACTGAAACATATGAAGAGGCATGATCAAGAGAAGATTATGAAAGACCAAGTCTTACAGCAATCAACTCAAAAGAAGACTCCAATGAATTGAGTCTTATCGGAAGCATGACAATGTTGGGGAACATTAATTAATCATACAAGCGTTCAAAAACGACTTGATGTTTCGGTTCACAACCAACCTCACCGCTTAACGCGAATCCAGATTGGAAAGAGAACGATACTCTGATCAAAGTCAAGATGAGCTTTCCTAGCTGCACTACTCGTCTGAGGTTTATTAATCATGTGCTAGAACGGCACTTATCTTATTTAATTCCAAAACGCGCATCGCGTTATAAGCTTTTAAATATATGTTTCGCCATGAGGGACATATATTGAGTATATGTTTCGCCATGAGGGACATATAGGACATATGTTTCGCCATGAGGGACATACTCCTAAAGGGACGTATCCCAAGATTTGTAGCATCAGTTAAGTGCCACCATCTCTATACCCGAGTATAGAGATCGGTCATGACCCACCAAATGGTTTTTGGGTTTATCACCCTTTGTACCATTAATTATTATTAAGAAATGACTGGACTTCGAATAGTCCATCGCTCCTACGAATACTTGTGCTAACTAAACAGTTCAACACAGTAATAATCATATCAAAGCCCTCCGGGCCATCATCATAATAATATAGATATTCATAATAGCGTTGTTCTAACAGATATACAACCTATTATAATATCATATTCTTTTCACATTCTTGCCCTCCCGGCAATTATCATAAAATATATATCTATAATAGCGTTGCTCTAACAGATATACAACCTATTATAATATCAGATTTTAATCCATATCATTTATCAAAACTGTTCCCAACAAAACAGTAAATCATTCCAAATTAATTAACAATCAAACCATTAATAATTAATGGAAGTATGGAATGATAAGTAAGAGCGAACCGCCACTTGCATTAGATTAGACGAAAGTTTGAGCGAAGCTTAGGTACGACAAGTTTCCGGGTCTGGAACTGGGGTGGATCCTGGATATTAAATCCTTCTGGAATGACCCATAACGAGACCCTAAGTTAGATTCGACAATAACTAGTACGAATCTAAAGAATAACAAAAGGAATCGAAGGGAACGAAGCCCGATCAAAAGCCACAGAAGCCAAGGCCGAAATAAGCCAAGGTCCTGTCGGCGGCGGTCGCCGCCTACCTTATGGCGGGCGCCGCCTGTTCGTGGCGGCGGTCGCTGCTACGAACAGGCCAGAATATTTCGAGAAGAAGAAATCTCACCGACGTCAATCGATTTGCTTCTCCTTTGGTTTGCTTTGGATTCTAAGCTTCCTAGGGCCACCAAAGCTTCACTTTGGGATCAACCAAACTCAAGAACGAAGCTTCGACGAAGCTTTAAAGTTCTCCGGCGAGATGGGATTTTCCGGCGAGATTTTGGAAGAGAAAGGGTGAGTTCAGACGAGCTCGAATTGCTCTTCTTTCTCTGTATATAGAACCCAAACAAGGAGGAGAAGCAGCCAGTTGCGTTGCCCGACCAAATGGGCGTCCTCCGAGGCGTTAACGGCGCAAGTTTCCAGCTCCGGCGATGTTAGAGATATTGGCGGCGGTTGCCGCCGACGACAGAAGGTCGCCGCCCGATTTATGCCTGGCGGCGGTCGCCGCTTTCGCCACTTTGGCCATTTTTTGTCCGTTTTGTCGCCCGGGTTAATAATATCTGTACACGAATGACTTTTTAACCCAAAAATACATTAACTGTATTTTATATGCCTCAGAAAAATATTACAGAGACCAAACATCTGACAGAATGTCCGTACTTCTCTGAATTTAATCTGACTTGTAATATGGGAATAAGAAAATTCAAAATTTTCCTTACAAAATAAGGGATATTACATTACCTCCCCCTTAAAAGAAGTTTCGACCCCGAAACTTAGGCCAAAAATAGTTCGGGAAAGCGTCTAAGCATATCCTCCTCCGTTTCCCAAGTCTCCCAGGTAACTTCTTCTGTCCCTGACTTGGACCACAAAATCCGTACCAATGGTACCACTTTGTTGCGCAATTGCTTTACACGGCGCTCGAGAATACGCACAGGTATCTCTTCATAGGTACCATTTGCTTTAATCTCGATGTCTTCATAACTTAGCACATGAGACTCATCTGGTACGTATTTCCTCAGCAGAGATACGTGGAACACATTATGCACTGGATGTGTCGATGGAGGCAATGCCAAACGGTACGCTAGAGATCCCACTTTGTCAAGAATTTCAAATGGTCCCACATAGCGAGGGTTGAGCTTCCCACGCTTACCAAATCTGAACACGCCTTTAGATGGCGAGACTTTGACAAAGACCTTGTCACCAACCTCAAATTCAACATTTATACGCTTCGGATCAGCGTAAGATTTTTGTCGACTCTGAGTTGTCAGTATCCTTTGTCTTATTAAGGCAACATCCGAAGCAGTTCTCTCGACCAATTCTGGTCCGAGAAGAATCTTGTCGGCGTTCTCATCCCAACAAATCGGAGATCTATATCTGCGACCATACAAAGCTTCGAATGGAGCCATCTTGATAGTAGCATGCCAGCTATTGTTATATGTGAATTCGATTAGACTCAGGCTGTCCTCCCAGCTAGTCGAACGATCGAGTACACATGCTCTTAACATATCCTCCAGGGTCTGGATCGTCCTCTCAGACTGTCCATCCGTTTGAGGATGAAACGCAGTGCTGAATCTCAATTCAGTTCCCATGGCCTTGTGGAGTTCCTTCCAGAACCTCGACATGAATCGGCCATCACGATCCGATACAATGGTCTTCGGAGTACCATGTAAATGGATAACCTCGTGTAAAAACACTTCTGATAACTTCTGGGTTCCCCACGTTGACTTAATAGCAACGAAGTGAGCACTCTTCGTGAGCCTGTCAATGATAACCCAAATAGCATCTTTCTGACTCTTAGCCTTGGGTAATCCTGTGATGAAATCCATTGCGATATCTTCCCATTTCCATTCTGGAACTGGAAGAGGTAGCAATTCACCACCTGGTATGCGGTGCTCTATCTTGACCTTCTGACAAGTCAAGCATTTCGCCACGAATTCTGCCACATCCCACTTCATGTTGGGCCACCAGAACTTCATTCTGAGGTCCTTGTACATTTTACTAGAGCCTGGATGTACAGAGTAGGCTGACAAATGGGCTTCTCTCATCACCAATGGACGAAGACCCTCAACGTCAGGCACACAAATCCGGTCTTGAAACCAGAGTGATCCATCTTCCTGAATCACGAAACCGAGAGCTTTCCCGTCTATCACTTCACTACACAGCTTCACCAAGATCACGTCATCAACCTGTTTCTCTCTGATCTGATAAAAAAGTGTAGCTTGGATTTCAAGCATACTCAGGTATCCTCGACTTTGATCATACAAGATTTCAATCTCGCATGACTCTTGGTTCAGCTTGGTTTGAGCAACGAGTAAAGCCACTATGGTCTCATGCGACGTCTTCCAGCTCAATGCATCGGCTACTACATTAGCCTTGCCCGGATGATACAGTAATTCGAGATCATAGTCCTTGAGTAGCTCTAACCAACGACGTTGTCTCAAATTCAACTCCTTCTGAGTGAACACATACTTGAGACTCTTGTGGTCGGTGAAGACTTGACATCTCACACCATAGAGATAATGTCTCCAAATCTTCAGGGCAAACACTACCGCCGCTAACTCCAGATCATGCGTCAGATAGTTTTCTTCATAGGTTTCCAGCTGCCTTGACGCGTAAGCAATAACCTTGCATCTTTGCATCAACACGCATCCTAAACCACTTTTCGAAGCATCACTATAGATTGCATAATCATCAGTTCCGTCTGGTAGCGTTAGCACTGGTGCGGAGGTCAGACATTGCTTCAATTTCTGAAAACTGACCTCGCACTTGTCATTCCAGACAAACTTCTTGTGGATCTTGCGAAGCAGACCGGTCATAGGTAGAGCGATCTTAGAAAATCCCTCTACAAACCGTCTATAATATCCGGCAAGTCTAAGGAAACTGCGCACCTCCTTCATATTCTGAGGCTGCTTCCAGTTAGCTACTGCTTTAATCTTTTGGGGATCAACCATTACCCCCTTCTCATTGATCACATGGCCTAAGAAAGCCACTTCCTTGATCCAAAAATTGCACTTAGACAATTTAGCGTACAACTCATTTTGTCTAAGGATTGACAACACAATCCGAAGGTGTTCCTCGTGAACTGCCTCATTCGGAGAATAAATCAAAATGTCATCGATGAAAACCACCACGAACTTATCCAAGTACTGGTGAAAACATCGATTCATTAAGTCCATAAAGACCGCTGGAGCGTTGGTAAGTCCGAATGGCATGACTACGAACTCGTAGTGACCATACCTCGTCCGGAATACAGTCCTCGGAATATCTTCCACATGAATTTTGAGCTGATGATAACCAGATCTCAGATCGATCTTGGAAAAGACTTTAGCTCCCTGCAACTGATCCAACAGATCATCAATCCTTGGCAAAGGATAATTGTTCTTGATCGTGACTTTATTCAACTCACGATAGTCGATACAAAGTCGAAACGATCCATCCTTCTTCTTGACAAACAAGACCGGAGCACCCCAAGGCGATGCACTCGGTCTTATATAACCTTTGTTGAGAAGATCCTCTAGTTGTTTCTTCAACTCTTTCATCTCAGCAAGAGCCATCCGGTACGGTGCCTTCGAGATCGGCGCAGTACCCGATTCAAGATCATTAGAAAATTCCACGACACGATGCGGGGGTAATCCAGGAATCTCTTCCGGAAAAACATCAGGAAATTCACGAATCACATGAATATCAAGAATTGTTGGTTCATCTTTCATGGGCGAATCCAGATAGCAAAGGTACCCGACACAACCCTGTCGAAGTAGCTTAAACGCAGCCATCGCATTGATAAGCCTGTCGTTATCAGCGTCATTCTGACCCTTAAATTTGTACACGCTCTAGTCCCTAGATGACACCGTCACAGTTCTTGCACTAAAGTCGATTACCGCCCCATGACGTGTCAGCCAATCCATACCGAGAATAATGTCGTATGGAGCCATGGCAATACAGATCAAATCTGCCTCAAATTTCTTACCCTGAATGGTAATCGGAAATTCAGACAGACACTTAGTCCCCACTAAGTGTTCACTATTAGGAAGATTCACAACGAAAGGCTCACAAACCTCGTTGCAGACTAATCCTAACTTACTAACACAACTCTCTGAAATAAAGGAATGGGTAGCACCTGAATCAAACAGTATGCACATTGAAGTAGAATGAAGGTATAAAGTACCTTGAGCAATTGGAGCATTAGGTCTATCAGCCTCACGCATCTCGTACAGGTGTTGACCCTGACCTCCAAAAGTTGTTGGGGCTTTCCCCTTGTTTTGGGCAGTTGTCTGCACCGAAGGACTAGGAGCCGTTGTCGGTTTGAACCTGGGTCGGGTACTCTGATTAACAGACCCCTGCTGTGACTCCGCTCCTTTCTGCTTTCCCTGCCAACAGAACTTCTGCAAATGCCCTTCATTCCCACAACCAAAGCATGTCTTTCTTTCCTTAGGACACGCAGTACTCTTGTGCCCAGCAACACCACAATTATAACATTGAATCGGACTCTTGCCCTGACCTGATTGCTGTGTCGACTCTCCTTGAGTCCCACCCGTTTTTGCCTTGCTAGATTTAGCAAAGTTAGACGGTGGCGCAGGACGTTTGAATCCACTCGCCTGAGGTTGATTTTGTGTCGACCTCTGGCGATTCTTTCTCTTGGTCGACTCATCCAGAGTCACCTCCAACTTGTAAGCCGCATCCACATATTGCTCTAAGGTAGAGCAGTTGTGGCTCAACATCATTGGCTTAATCTCTGGGCTCATCCACTCGTGAAAATGCCAGATCTTCTGTTCTTTACTGGATACCTCCGGTCTAGCGTACCGCAACAAGTGATTGAACTTGGTTGCCAGCTCAGTCACCTTCAACCCATCAGTCTTAGGGTAGAGAAATTCTTTGCGTTTTTCTTCCCTCATAGCCCGAGAGAAGAATCTGTCAGTCATATTGGCCTTAAACATTGCCTAATTCAAATCAGGGCTATCAGTAAGACCATTGTTTTCCCACCACTCACTAGCATCTCCCTTCAGTTGAAGAGAAGCTATGTGCACCTTCTCAGTCTCAGTGCACTCCACACTGCGGAACAACCACTCCATATGGGAAAACCAATGAGTTACTTCAACTGGTTCACCCTTCCCATCAAAACTGTCAGGCCTCATAGAATTTATGGCCTTCAGTGCTCGGCCATAATCATTCATGTTCCTAACCACGTTCTCCTGATGCAGAGGTACATGGGTTTCCTGTTCTTCAACTCCCGGAGTTACTGAGGATACCGGCACACCTTATGCCTGAGGCACATTCTGGTGTAGCATATCAGTCATTGCCTGCATAACAATTCCTCGAATTGCTTCAACTACAGCAGTATCAAATACCATTGGAGCGTTGGCCTGAGCTGGGCCGTTGCCTCCAGGATTAACATTGGACGCAGACTCATGCATATCCTCTGGATTTCCAACATTTCTCTCGTTAGGTCTGGGGTTGTTGCTCAGCCCAGCACCAGAACGAGCATTGATTCTTGTGTTCACCATCCGTTTACCGATCAAATTCCAAGGATTTCATACATTAATATCTTCCAATATACTTAATGTAATCAAATCAACTTAGAATAGATCAAACTTGGTAATTTCATTGATGAACTTCAAACCGAGTTACTAGGTTCTACAACCTCAAATCATGACAAGGGAACTGGAAAATCAAGCCTAACTGGAGATGGCGAAACCATCTCGGCTTTTTCTCAAGTCCCTCTAAAGAGAACAGAATGCACCCATATCTACGGGAGACGAGAAGAGAGTTCGTCTTTCTAGATATAGAAGTTTGCTTCCATATCAGACTAAAGAAGAAGGCACGACTATAAACGGTGATTAATAATTTCTTTTTGAAAATTCAGAGCCCTTGAAAACATTTTCAAAAACGAGTAAATGGTTCATGAAATCCCAAATTCGCTTTAAAACTTTTGGCTCTGATACCAGATCTGTAACACCCCCAAATCGTAACCCATTTGGAAAGGTATTACCGCCAGTGACCTAGGTTTCCACACCGAAGCCACCCCAGGCTTTACCGGTTTAAATACAAATCATAAACAACAATCATGATGTAAACACCAAAATCTTTGGTTAAAACATATGTCTGGGGATTACATCCCAATCCCCATAGGACAAAACAGAGTAATCAGCGGAAGTCTTTGCAAAGTATAAATACAAGGGTCTTGATCGTAATGATCACCCGCCAAGGATCACAACCTGGTAAATCCATTAAAACACCGTTTGCTTTTATAGTCGTTCTAGCCTTTGTTTCTCGGATTCTTATCTGATGTGCCGAATCGAACGGATGACACCAGCCAACCATGCAGAGAACAATTACGGTTGGTTAGTCTAATGAAAGACTATGCAAGGGTACAAAGCAGAGTGGTTCGAAGTAGTCGTATTAGGTTAGACTCATCGCTCCTCGAATCAAAACCGATAACGATAGTCAACCACCATACTCTACTGAAACATATGAAGAGGCATGATCAAGAGAAGATTATGAAAGACCAAGTCTTACAGCAATCAACCCAAAAGAAGACTCCAATGAATTGAGTCTTATCGGAAGCATGACAATGTTGGGGAACATTAATTAATCATACAAGCGTTCAAAAACGACTTGATGTTTCGGTTCACAACCAACCTCACCGCTTAACGCGAATCCAGATTGGAAAGAGAATGATACTCTGATCAAAGTCAAGACGATCTTTCCTAGCTGTACTACTCCCTAGCTGCACTACTCGTCTGAGGTTTATTAATCATGTGCTACAACGGCACTTATCTTATTTAATTCCAAAACGCGCATCGCGTTATAGGCTTTTAAATATATGTTTCGCCATGAGGGACATATATTGAGTATATGTTTCGCCATGAGGGACATATAGGACATATGTTTCGCCATGAGGGGCATACTCCTAAAGGGACGTATCCCAAGATTTGTAGCATCAGTTAAGTGCCACCATCTCTATACCCGAGTATAGAGATCGGTCATTACCCACCAAATGGTTTTTGGGTTTATCACCCTTTGTACCATTAATTATTATTAAGAAATGACTGGACTTCGAATAGTTCATCGCTCCTACGAATACTTGTGCTAACTAAACAGTTCAACACAGTAATAATCATATCAAAGCCCTCTGGGCCATCATCATAATAATATAGATATTCATAATAGCGTTGTTCTAACAGATATACAACCTATTATAATATCATATTCTTTTCACATTCTTGCCCTCCCGGCAATTATCATAAAATATATATCTATAATAGCATTGCTCTAACAGATATACAACCTATTATAATATGATGTTTTAATCCATATCATTTATCAAAACTGTTCCCAATAAAACAGTAAATCATTCCAAATTAATTAACAATCAAACCATTGATAATTAATGGAAGTATGGAATGATAAGTAAGAGCGAACCGCCACTTGCCTTAGATTAGACGAAAGTTTGAGCGAAGCTTAGGTACGACAAGTTTCCGGGTCTGGAACTGGGGCGGATCCTGGATATTAAATCCTTCTGGAATGACCCATAATGAGACCTTAAGTTAGATTCGACAATAACTAGTACGAATCTAAAGAATAACAAAAGGAATCGAAGGGAACGAAGCCCGATCAAAAGCCACAGAAGCCAAGGCCGAAACAAGCCAAGGTCCTGTCAGCGGCGGTCGCCGCCTACCTTATGGCGGGCGCCGCCTGTTCGTGGCGGCGGTCGCTGCTACGAACAGGCCAGAATATTTCGAGACGAAGAAATCTCACCGACGTCAATCGATTTGCTTCTCCTTTGGTTTGCTTTGGATTCTAAGCTTCCTAGGGCCACCAAAGCTTCACTTTGGGATCAACCAAACTCAAGAACGAAGCTTCGATGAAGCTTTAAAGTTCTCCGGCGAGATGGGATTTTCCGGCGAGATTTTGGAAGAGAAAGGGCGAGTTTAGACGAGCTCGAATTCCTCTTCTTTTTCTATATATATAACCCAAGCAAGGAGGAGAAGCAGCCAGCTGCGTTGCCCGACCAAATGGACATCCTCCGAGGCATTAACGGCGCAAGTTTCCAGCTCCGGCGATGTCAGAGATATTGGCGGCGGTCGCCGCCGACGACAGAAGTTCGCCGCCCGATTTATGCCTGGCGGCGGTCGCCGCTTTCGCCGCTTTGGCCAATTTTTGTCCGTTTTGTCGCCCGGGTTAATAATATTCATACACGAATGACTTTTTAACCCAAAATACATTAACTGTATTTTATATGCCTCAGAAAAATATTACAGAGACCAAACATCTTACAGAATGTCCGTAATTCTCTGAATTTAATCTGACTTGTAATATGGGCATAAGAAAATTCAAAATTTTCCTTACAAAATGAGGGATATTACATTACCTCCCCCTTAAAAGAAGTTTCGACCCCGAAACTTAGGCCAAAAACAGTTCGGGAAAGCGTCTAAGCATATCCTCCTCCGTTTCCCAAGTCTCCCAGGTAACTTCTTCTGTCCCTGACTTGGACCACAAAATCCGTACCAATGGTACCACTTTGTTGCGCAATTGCTTTACACGGCACTCGAGAATACGCACAGATATCTCTTCATAGGTACCATTTGCTTGAATCTCGATGTCTTCATAACTTAGCACATGAGACTCATCTGGTACGTATTTCCTCAGCAGAGATACGTGGAACACATTATGCACTGGATGTGCCGATGGCGGCAATGCCAAACGGTACGCTAGAGATCCCACTTTGTCAAGAATTTCAAATGGTCCCATGTAGCGAGGGTTGAGCTTCCCACGCTTACCAAATCTGAACACGCCTTTAGATGGCGAGACTTTGACAAAGACCTTGTCACCAACCTCAAATTCAACATTTCTACGCTTCGGATCAGCGTAAGATTTTTGTCGACTCTGAGCTGTCAGCATCCTTTGTCTTATTAAGGCAACATCCGAAGCAGTTCTCTCGACCAATTCTAGTCCGAGAAGAATCTTGTCGGCGTTCTCATCCCAACAAATCAGAGATCTATATCTGTGATCATACAAAGCTTCGAATGGAGCCATCTTGATAGTAGCATGCCAGCTATTGTTATATGTGAATTCGATTAGACTCAGGATGTCCTTCCAGCTAGTCGGACGATCGAGTACACATGCTCTTAACATATCCTCCAGGGTCTGGATCGTCCTCTCAGACTGTCCATCCGTTTGAGGATGAAACGCAGTGCTGAATTTCAATTCAGTTCCCATGGCCTTGTGGAGTTCCTTCCAGAACCTCGACATGAATCGGCCATCACGATCCGATACAATGGTCTTCAGAGTACCATGTAAACGGATAACCTCGTGTAAAAACACTTCTGATAACTTCTGGGTTCTCCACGTTGACTTAATAGCAACGAAGTGAGCACTCTTCGTGAGCCTGTCAATGATAACCCAAATAGCATCTTTCTGACTCTTAGCCTTGGGTAATCCTGTGACGAAATCCATTGCGATATCTTCCCATTTCCATTCTGGAACTGGAAGAGGTAGCAATTCACCACCTGGTCTGCGGTGCTCTATCTTGACCTTCTGAGGTCCTTGTACATTTTACTAGAGCCTGGATGTACAGAGTAGGCTGACGAATGGGCTTCTCTCATCACCAATGGACGAAGACCCTCAACGTCAGGCACACAAATCCGGTCTTGAAACCAGAGTGATCCATCTTCCTGAATCACGAAACCGGGAGCTTTCTCGTCTATCACTTCACTACACAGCTTCACCAAGATCACGTCATCAACCTATTTCTCTCTGATCTGATCAAAAAGTGTAACTTGGATTTCAAGCATACTCAGGTATCCTCGACTTTGATCATACAAGATTTCAATCTCGCATGACTCTTGGTTCAGCTTGGTTTGAGCAACGAGTAAAGCCACTATGGTCTCATGCGACGTCTTCCAGCTCAATGCATCGGCTACTACATTAGCCTTGCCCGGATGATACAGTAATTCGAGATCATAGTCCTTGAGTAGCTCTAACCAACGACGTTGTCTCAAATTCAACTCCTTCTGAGTGAACACATACTTGAGACTCTTGTGGTCGGTGAAGACTTTGCATCTCACACCATAGAGATAATGTCTCCAAATCTTCAGGGCAAACACTACCGCCGCTTTCTGGCGGCGGTCGCTGCTTTCGCCGCTTTGACCAAATTTTGTCCGTTTTGTCGCCCGGGTTAATAATATTCGTACACGAATGACTTTTTAACCCAAAAATACATTAACTGTATTTTATATGCCTCAGAAAAATATTACAGAGACCAAACATCTTACAGAATGTCCGTACTTCTCTGAATTTAATCTGACTTGTAATATGGGCATAAGAAAATTCAAAATTTTCCTTATAAAATGAGGGATATTGCAGTTCATTACAATGGGAACATAATCACACAATGAGAATAGACATAAGATCAACATAGCATGAATTAGAATTAGGGTTTTGCTGGAAAATCAATTTACACACCTCGATTCATATTAAGACGATTCGACCAACCCTAAAGTAGATTGCTCGATGATGAGTCTTTCACATTTCGAAAGGGGATATTCATAGGATTCGAACAAATTCGATTGCTTGATGATGAGTTGTTGTAGACGAATATTTATTGGAGAAGAGAATGCATGTGCAGCGTTAATGGAGTTTCTACAAGTGAAGAATCTTTCTAACGTAGATGGGAACGGTTTGTAAATGAATATTTAATTTTCCCTCTCATCTAACAATATTCTCAATTATCTTTTGTTAATTAAAAAATCCATTAACTGTCTTATTAGAGAAGATATCATGGTTACACCCATATCATATCATCTATAAGACCAATCATTCATTTGTCCATCACCCTTCATCCAACGTCTCATATTCATCCCTCTTTTTTACCACAATTTCCGTTTTACTAGAGTCTTCCTCTTCATGTATATTTCTTTGTTTGATTTAGTTTCATATAATTACGGTACTGATTTGTTTACATTTATAAGTAAAATATATATATATATAAATATATGGTTCATCTCACAAAAAAGATACGGTTTTTCGAAAAATGATATATGTATGGTAACTGGTAAGGTAATATCATCAATGAGATCGATACATTGTATGATTGTATCTCCTGAGTCCTGAAGAGAATATTTTAATATTATGATGAACTTTTCAATTCTAAAGTGGATGTGTTTACAAGGATTGATCATCCAATGCATTTGTATCCTCCGAAGAGATATTATTGACCTCATAGTAGAAAGGCAAAATTAAATTGCATATGAGGTATGCTATGTATACGATGAATTTCATCCCTTCAGTAGATGAAAGCAATAAAAATCCTAAAGTGATTAACTTTCAATCTCGAAAGTAATAATTTACTATATATCTACTAAAATAGAATCAAAACTACGTCACATGGCGTTTACACATCAATTTGGTCATATGACGCTTTTACATTAATTTTACCACATGTCAGTTTCTCTGTTTTTTAACTTTTTAAAATAAGTTAACATATATTAAAGATTTACCTACTAAATCTATAACTAATCTTTCCTTATCTAAATACAAATCAATTGAAAAGATTAAAAACTTATATATTAAAGATTTCTATACTCTACCTATAGTTAATCTTTCCTTATTTAAATAAAAATTAATTGGAAAGATTACAAACTTATATGTTAAAGATTTATATACTAAAATTATAACTAATCTTTCCTTATTAAAATAAAAATCAATTGGGAAGATTATAAACATATGTATTAAAGATTTATATACTAAATCTATAACTAATCTTTCCTTATTTAAATAAAAATCATTTGGGAAGATTACAAATCAATTAGGCAATTTGGAAGATTACAAATCAAACAATTAGGAAGATTATAAATTAAAAATGAAATATTTTACTTAATATTTATGTTGCTTCAACAAAATATACGACACTCCATTTGATATTATGTTTATGTTGCTTCTTCAACAAAATATACTCGGCGATTCCTATGGAGACTCTTTATCTTCAGAATTTGATAATCATGTTAGCAAGCCATAATTTATAATTTGATATATTATGTTGTGTGGTGCATAAGAGAAGAAAATATCACAAGCGTTAGTACAAGGTGAGTCCCTTAGATTAGCCATCTCAGGTACTTCTTAGTAGAAATCATCATACGGTACTATAAATATAGAGTGTTATTGTAAGGTTTAGAAAAAATGATTAAGATTTGTAGAAAAAGTTTTCAAATTGGGTACACTATTAACAACCATAAAGCTTACAGAACAAGCAATATATTTTTGTTTATTAGGAAATACAAGATTGAAAAAATATTATATATCTATCTATTAAACAATTAATTAAATATATGCAATATCTTTTTTATACTTTTAGATAGTTTATCAACAACCATAAAGTTTAAAGAACAATCCAGTTTTTTTATTTATTATGAAAGAAAATATTATGAGAATATATATTATATATAATCAACAAGATCTTTTTGTATATTTTTAGATAGTGTTTTTATCATGGTATTGTCTTTTCATTATAATATTAGGGTTTCATATAGTAGAATCTGATTATAAATCATATCATTCATCGTGCCAGACTACCAAAACCTCATATTTTCTAGAGAGTATATAGCATCAATTGTGAGCCGGTATTGTCTCTTTCGTGCCTTTTAATTTTGCTTCTTTATACATTTAGATATATAGTACATTAATCTACCAAATATATACTAAACTATAACCTAACTACGCCACATGACACACCAGTAATTAGAAGTGATGAATCTGGGAGTGGTTCAGCCATAAGTCTACCACCGTGAGTCTGTAAAAGTCCATGGGCCATAGTGACAGGGCTAAAAGTCGTATGCCTATCAAATAAATCCTAAAATACCTACTAAAGCGTATAGCAAGCAAGTCAGGGTCGATCCCACAGGGAGTCAGGTTATCTATCTCTGTAATTCACAATCACCAACTAGTAACTAGGGGGGGTTTTGTAGTGTTTTCTTGGAAATCAAGTAACAAGTAAGCAAATAAACAAGTCTGCAAATAAAGGTTGTGAATATAATGGGGAAAAGCGCCACACTTAACAAAGATCCACACAACAAGAGAATGGTCGATCACGGAATTCTATCAATCTCAAGTTCTTAATATTCCTATAGTTGTTCTTATCCCGATCATAGATAACTATTAGTTCTACCAGCCCTAATAGTACTTATTACCAAATCAAATCCGAAAACCTTCAAGACTCAATAAAGCAATAGCAATCAACCAAGGATTCAACAAGATACATGCAATAGAAACAACCCGTTACTATAAGCATGCAATTAACTCTCTCTCACGATGAAGCGCTCAGATCCCCTATACGCAACAATCGTGCTTGCTACTAGATATGCAACCCGAACCCGGAATCACAAGTCCTAGCAATTAGGAAGATATCAATAAACCTAGGTGATCAATCTAGATAAATCAACATAAATCAATAATCAATCAAGTACAAGAGAATCAATCCAACTAGATAAGAAAACGAACAAGAGTAGAAAACTCACAACCAATCAATTGCTGGCTTCAAACTGTCAAGTGCAACAGTGGAGGTTTAGTTCTCCATAGGGTTTGTGAGAGCAAAAACTATGAAAGGTGGCAACTAGGGTTCTAGAATGGATGATGCTCTAAAAGAGTCTTAAACTTAACTTAAATACTACGGAAATAATTTAGAAATAAAGAAAAGAAATAAACAAACTTGGAAACAAAGTCTCGGACTTAAAATAAAACGGGAAATAAAAACTCGGAAATATCTTCAGCGCGTCGCCACCGCGGGTGCGGTGGCTCCCACCGCTGGGTGCGGTGGGATTCCAGTGGCTTCTGTCCACTTCTCTGACGATCTCGCCGCGGGTGCGGCAGTGCCCACCGCTGGGTGCGGTGGGATTCCAGTACTTCAACTTCTGCGACACTTCAGTAAAAATGCCATAACTTTTGATTCCCAACTCGGATTGCGCTCATCTTTTGAGGACTTGTAGTAGACTTCAAGATCTAACTCCTAGAATTGGAATCACTCCATTTGGACATCTGAGTAGAGAGAACGAACCAATTGAATTCAGTACACTGTTCTTCTACTCTTCAATGCACTTCAAACCTCTGTAAATCCCATGATTTCTTCACTTCTCGTCTCTAACTCTCAACTCCACAATTGTGCTCTAAACCCATCCAAATGGCACCTCAAAACTGGTAATAACTCCTAGATATGCACTATAAAATAGTGCCGATCAAATCCCCCATGCTTAAACCTTGCTCGTCCTCGAGTAAGCTAAAGTCAACCTACTCCTTCAATCAATCCCCAAGGTTTCAGGAAGCATAGAAAAATCAATCCCTCCAGGAATTTCACCTAACAATAAACTCCACGTACCAACACAATAAGCACAGCACAACATACAACAATACCAATCAACACCACACACAATCAAGCTAAAAGGAAAGCAGAGTACTTCCCCCAAGCTTATCCCAAACACCATAGAGTGAATAAAAATCTAATCCTATCTCCCATCTATCTTCTTATATCTCCCAGAGTGACCTACCCGAATCTCCTTATATCACCTCTTCTTATGTCGCCTCGCCAAGAATAATGAGAAATCCTAAAAAGCACTCTTCTTCTTTTTCGCTCATTTTGCCAAGGCGCCCTTTCGGATTTTCACCAAGCCACTCATATCATTTTACAATAGATGTACTCACATAAGCTCATCTCACTCTTGACCTCATATTACCCCAGCCTAATGCTGGTCCAAGCCACCTGCTTATTACCTAGGCCGCCCTTTCAGGTTTTCGACCTATCCCAGGATTTCTATTTTAGCCTTTTTTCAAATTTTTTGGTTTTTTCTCTTTATATTCATTTTTCTCCTCAGCGACGTAGCAAGTATAGAACTCTCCCCCATGCTTAAACAATGCATTATCCTCAATGTAATGAAAGACAAAAGGATAGAAACATAGGGAAAAGCAAAAAATAACTCACAACGTCGCCAAGCTGCTTGGACACTGAAGGTGTCGCTGGCGGTCTTCTTCAATAAATGCCCAGGTCTCTGGTGTTGGGTGGGTGTCTTCATCAACTCTATAATCTTCTCCTACCGTGCAACCAAAATAAAACCACTATGGTGAGTAGTGGTATATCAAAGAATTCGGGGCTGCACGACCTTCAACGAACACATTGTAGAGCCCAGATGTAATCGTGGGGGGCTCTAGTGTTCCTCCTCATCAGCTGTCGATTGTAGGGCCATCATCGTTGCCAAATAATGTGTGGGGCTAATGACTCCTTCTTGGACAACATGATGCGCAACATCTCCATGGGAAACTCTGGACAGCTGGCCTTGGTACAACTTTTTTTTTTTTAATTCCGATTATTCTTTTTTTTTTGGAAATTTTTTTTGTTTTTTTGTTTGCTCCCCGTTTAAGGTTTCTTCGGGGAGTTTATTAGTGCAGGGAAAGAATAGACTTACATTGGTGGTAAACACCTTTTTTAATAGGCATGGGTCTCTTCCATGCAGGTTAGTTGAAAACAAAAACAAAAACAAAGTAAAAACAAGCAAAACTAATGCAAGAAATAAAGAAAGTAAAACATACCTCGGGTTGCCTCCCGGATAACGCCTTAGTTATTGTCGTGGCTTGACATCCTACTCCAACCTCAACTTGGGTTGCTCATAGCAACTGAACTCTTGGGGTCTATATCAGGGGGATGCCTCTTTGTATATTCCATGTCGAGCTTGACCCCCGTCCTCCTGCACTTCAAGATGGGTGGACCGCTTTTCTTATCTATGAATGCACTTGCCATCTTTCGAAACGGTCTACCCAGCATCTCAAGGCATGTATGCTTATCTTGCCCCGTATCGAGCATATAAAGATTCACCACTTGAATCAAGGCCTCCTTCTTGTGCTTTCCCTTCGGTTTCTTTTTTATCAAGCCCGGCACCTTTAACATTTCCTTGCAGCGAGGGGTGCTGTCAGCCAGTATGACCAAGGGAACGGTTTTAATGTAGTCACTGAAGGCCTCATAGATATCCTCGTTGTTCTTTAGCTTTTGAGTAACTCGGGAAGCCTCAAGGAAGGGTGCGACGGGGTGCAGCGAGACAAGCGGGAAGGAGTTGAGATGCACAAATTCATCATAGGCAGCCTCCAGAGGATCGGGGACTGCCGGGGCATCTTCGAGAGGGGCGGGCGTCGCAGGATCGTTTCCGCAATCGCGGCTCTCCTCCTCTTGGTCACTGAATTCCTCCAGTCCCAAAAAATATTCTTCCTCAGAAAGCACCTTGCGGTCCCAAATATCGTCTGGAAGGCCCAACTCCTTGAGCGCCTCTGGGAATGGGGCGGGTGGCTTCTCAGAACCAAGAGGAGGAAAGTATGGACGAACGTAGGTGTCCACATAAGGCTCAGCAACAGCTCCAGAAGTCTCATCGCGGGTGCGGCCAAAGGTCACCGCCGGGTGCGGTGGATCCCCAGAATTTTCTCGAGAAACAGTACCGCCACCGCTGGGTGCGGTGGGTGCCACCACGGGGTGCGGTGAACTTGACAGAACATTTTGTCCCTCCTTTTCATGCACGCCGCGGGTGCGGTCACCTTGTCGCTGGGTGCGGTCATTTTCCAGAATACCCTCTTTTCCTGAGTCGTCCTCTTCAGCACTAGGATCGACATGCAATTGCTTTCCACTTCTAAGGGTTACCGCGCTAACGTTTTCCCTCGAGTTCACTACCGTTTGAGATGGTAGATTTCCCGAAGTCTGCTGATCAATCCTTGTAATCGCCTCAGCCATCTGTCCCATCTGTGTCTCAAGGTTCTTGATACTCGACGTCGTAGCTTGGACGTGAGTGCTGAAATGTTTATCCAGAGCTTGGAGCATATCTTCAGTTGACATGGAGGGACTAGGACTGGAAACTGGCGGGCTATGCTCATAGGCCGGATTGTACTGCTGTGGAGCACCCTACTGGTAGAACGATTGTGGCTCCGGGTAGAACTCCTGGTAGTCATGACCATATGGAGGGTATTGTTGGTACCCATAACTCAAATTGAGGTGATCTCTCCACCCTGGAGTGTATGCGTAGGAGTATGGGTCATATCGCGGCTCTCCCCAGAAATCCATATCTGAATCAAAATCAAAACAAAGAAAATACAAAAATCAGTAGCACGGGTGTGGACCGTAAGATAGGTCCACACCAAGGTTGGTAACAAACAAATCACAAAAACAGAAAATTTGACTCCCCGGCAACGGCGCCAAATTTTTACAGGGCTAAAAGTCGTATGCCTATCAAATAAATCCTAAAATACCTACTAAAGAGTATAGCAAGCAAGTCAGGGTCGATCCCACAGGGAGTCAGGTTATCTATCTC
The DNA here is from genome assembly GCA_027886185.1 of Rheum nobile. Lineage (NCBI taxonomy): Eukaryota > Viridiplantae > Streptophyta > Magnoliopsida > Caryophyllales > Polygonaceae > Rheum > Rheum nobile. The sequence continues at coordinate 1,075,933 of WOAB01000261.1, read as the reverse complement.
TGTAATTCGCAATCACCAACTAGTAACTAGGGGGGGTTTTGTAGTGTTTTCTTGGAAATCAAGTAACAAGTAAGCAAATAAACAAGTCTGTAAATAAAGGTTGTGAATATAATGGGGAAAAGCGCCACACTTAACAAAGATCCACACAACAAGAGAATGGTCGATCACGGAATTCTATCAATCTCAAGTTCTTAATATTCCTATAGTTGTTCTTATCCCGATCATCGATAACTATTAGTTCTACCAGCCCTAATAGTACTTATAACCAAATCAAATCTGAAAACCTTCAAGACTCAATAAAGCAATAGCAATCAACCAAGGATTCAACAAGATACATGTAATAGAAACAACCAGTTACTATAAGCATGCAATTAACTCTCTCTCACGATGAAGCGCTCGGATCCCCTATACGCAACAATCGTGCTTGCTACTAGATATGCAACCCGAACCCGGAATCACAAGTCCTAGCAATTAGGAAGATATCAATAAACCTAGGTGATCAATCTAGATAAATCAACATAAACCAATAATCAATCAAGTACAAGAGAATCAATCCAACTAGATAAGAAAACGAACAAGAGTAGAAAACTCACAACCAATCAATTGCTGGCTTCAAACTGGCAAGTACAACAATGGAGGTGTAGTTCTCCATAGGGTTTGTGAGAGCAAAAACTATGAAAGGTGGCAACTAGGGTTCTAGAATGGATGATGCTCTAAAAGAGTCTTAAACTTAACTTAAATACTAAGGAAATAATTCAGAAATAAAGAAAAGAAATAAACAAACTTGGAAACAAAGTCTCGGACTTAAAATAAAACGGGAAATAAAAACTCAGAAATATCTTCAGCGCGTCGCCACCGCGGGTGCGGTGGCTCCCACCGCTGGGTGCGGTGGGATTCCAGTGGCTTCTGTCCACTTCTCTGACGATCTCGCCGCGGGTGCGGCAGTGCCCACCGCTGGGTGCGGTGGGATTCCAGTGGCTTCTGTCCACTTCTCTGACGATCTCGCCGCGGGTGCGGCAGTGCCCACCGCTGGGTGCGGTGGGATTCCAGTACTTCAGCTTCTGCGACACTTCAGTAAAAATGCCATAACTTTTGATTCTCAACTCGGATTGTGCTCATATTTTGAGGACTTGCAGTAGACTTCAAGATCGAACTCCTAGAATTAGAATCACTCCATTTGGACATCTGAGTAGAGAGAACGAACCAATTGAATTCAGCACACTGTTCTTCTACTCTTCAATGCACTTCAAACCTCTGTAAATCTCATGATTTCTTCACTTCTCGTCTCTAACTCTCAACTCCACAATTGTGCTCTAAACCCATCCAAATGGCACCTCAAAACTGGTAATAACTCCTAGATATGCACTATAAAATAGTGCCGATCACATAGACTGGGGCTCGTGCAGACATGAGCGCATAGCATAGATAGGCCTAGTACATATATATGCCTAGTGAGATTCCATCCTAAAACTAATTGGCAATATGATAATTAAGTAGTCCATTAAGCTTATAGAGGAAGGCTCTAGTAAAACAAAAATTGTGGTAAAACGGGGGGATGAATCTGAGACGGGTGATGGACGGATGGATGATTGGATCTTATAGTTGATATGGTATGTGTAACCACCATATCTTCTCAAATAAGGCAGTTACTAGATTTTTAAATTAAAATAAGATAATTAGGGATATTGTTAGAGGAGAGAGAAAATCTAATATCCTTTCCCAAATCGTTACCAGCTACGTTAGGAAGATTCTTCCTTGCATTCTCTTCTCCATTGAAGTTGCACCTGCGTTCTACTCTCCAGAAGAATTTCCATGCATTCTCCTCTACATCGACTCATCATCAAGCAAGCGACTTTGTTTGAATCCTGTGAATATCCCTCCTCGAAACGTGAAACACTCATCATCGAGCAATCTACTTTTTGGCTGATCAACAAGTCTTAATATGAATCGAGGTTTGTAAATTGATTTTCCAGCAAAACCCTAATTCTAATTCATGATACGTTGATCTTATGTCTATTCTAATTGAATTTCGAATCATATCATAGGGTTTAAATTCTGATTTCTTGTTGTGTGATGATGTTCCAATTGTAATGAACATTTTTTAAACAAGATTGTGATTTTCATTTGATGTACGAATACATTTGTGGATATTCGAGACCTAATTACTGATATTCATTGTTTGTTTGTAAATATTCAGTTCAAATTATGGTTTTTGCAATTTGGAAGATACTTGTGCATCCAAACAATTGTTGATGTAGCAGGAATATTGTTTGTTTCGTTTTGAATATCTTATCATGGACGTCCATATTGAAGTGATATTCATGACATCGCTTAATGATTTTCATGTACTTTGTGCATGTATTCATGAACAACATTATCGATATTCATACAATATGTAATAATATTGATGAACTGTGTACTCAAATTCATGAACCCAATTACGCGATATTTATACAAACTGTATTAATATTCGTGTGTTAAAATCAACTTTTTGGAATTGAATCATGATCTTATTCTTTTGTTTTATATATGATGAATATCGATTAACGGAATTTGAACATCTTGTTTGATGGTAAACTGATTATGGTGAAATTATATTCATGTACTGTTTACTGATATTCATGAATAAATTTATCGATATTCATATAGTTTGTAATGATATTCATTTACTGTGTGCGGCATATTCATGAACCCAATTGGGCGATATTCATAGAAATTGTACGAAAGTACGTGTGTTAGTATAAAAAGTTGTTAATCTCAATATTTTCGAATTGAATCACGTTCTTCCAAGATTTTTACCTACATGATGAATTTTGGTTATCTGAATTTGAACATCCGATTTGATGGTTAACTATTTATAATGAACTGATGTTCATTACTGAGTACGGCATATTCATGAACACAATTAGGGGATATTCATACAAACTGTACATATATTCTTGTGTTAATCTCAATATTTGTAATAGAATCATGTTCTTCAAGACTTTTTTTTTTGTATATTCATGTACTATGTACGCATATTCATGCATTCAGTTAGGCAATATTCGTATAAACTGTACTGTTATTCATAAAATTGTGTTAAGATTGAATCACATTCTTAAAAGCTTTTTTGTATATGATGAATATCGCTTATCCGATTTTGAACATCTTGTTTGATAGTAAACTGATTACGATGAAATTATATTCATATACTGTGTATACATATTCAAGAACCACAATAGTGATATTCATACAATATTTAATGATATTCACGTATTGTGTATGCATATTCATGCAACCAAATAGGCAATATTCATATAAACTGTACTGATATTCATGAATTTGTGTTTGATATTCAGGCGATAGAGAAAATGAGCATTCAAGCGATGATGACATCTTTGAAAGCTCTGAAGAAGATATTGATGTATCTGATAATGAGCTTTCCCAAGAAAAATAATCTGATTTCGTATTTGGTACAGAGTGTTCTGTTGATCCGGGAGACATGAATCCAAAGTACTGGATGCCGCTATGTCATGAGTCTTGTAAACCGGCAATGGGTAAGAAGTTCAAATCCACGGCTCAAGGGAAGTCGTTCTACCGTGAATATGCCGTCGTTGTTGGCTTTAATGTCCGATCAAGCAGAACTCACAAGTTCATCTGATCAGATGTTGTGAAATTGAAGTACTTTGTTTGCACAAGGGAAGGTTTCAAGAACTCCGCCAATAGTACAAGTAAGCGTAAAACAACCTCTAATAGAATAGGTTGTGAAGCAAAGTTGACACTAAAATATAGTGGTGTTAGTGATTATGTGGTTGACAAGTTTATAGAGAGACACAACCACGATATGATGCCCAACATAGCAAAGCATTTTCTCAAGAGTAGTAGGAAGTTGGACATTGGCCACAAAAAAAATTATGTTGAGTTGTGAAAAGGCAAATATGGGTCCAATGAGGTCCTACAAGTTGTTGAAGGAGATGGTTAGTGGATACGCAAACATGAGAGCAATGCCAACTGACTTCAAGAATTTCAAGAGGGATTTGATGTCAAACATCACAGTTGTTGATGCACAAATGGTGATCAATAGGTTCTTGAAGAAGAAGGAACAAAGTTATTTTGGGCTGATCCTAAATCATGTAGGAACTATGTTGCTTTTGGGGATGTGGTATCATTTGACTCAACGTACAAAACCAACATGTACTTTTATTTGTGCAAATTTGGTGAATTTATTACACGAAACTGGTGATATTCATAATTCGTGATACGATATTCATGTAGGTATTGCATGGTATTCGCACCTTTCACCGGAATTGACAACCATTAAAAGAGTCTTACCTTTGGTGTCGGTTTGGTTATGAATGAGGATGTTGCTTCTTATGAGTGGCTATTCAAAAACTTTATTAAAGCTATGGGTCACGCAACAATGATTATGGTGACATATCAAGATGATGCAATAAAGGTTGTGATAGAAAATGTGTTGCCGCAAACAAGACATCGGTTGTGTATGTGGCACATCATGGAAAAGGTGTCAAAAAAGGTTGGTGTGAAGAAAATTAATTCACCTAATTTCATAATGAAATTAGGTAGATTGTTTGGGATCATAAACAATCTATATCTGAACTTGAGGAGGGTTGAAAATCATTTGTGGCTGAAGAAGAACTTGTAGAAAACCGGTGGTTCGAGGATATGTATAATCTTCGAAGTAATTGGATCCCAGCCTATTTTATGGATATCGCGCTGGGCGGATTGGTTCGCACAACATCAATCACTGAATCTCAAAACAGTTTTAATGGGGTTTATTCAAACAAGAATTTTAGCTTGGTTGAATTATTGATGCAATTTGGAGTGCTATGGAGACCCAACGACACCATTAGTTGAGGAATGATATTGATTATGATACAAGGGCGCACGTGTTGAAAACATCGTTATTGATTGAGAAACATGCGTCGGAAGTATACATACTTAAAATGTTCGCTCTTATACAAGAAGAGATAGCTGCAACTTGTTATTTTTGTTCTGTTATAAGTGAGAACCCATGTATGGTATCTGTCGTGAATACCAATATACTCTAACTTGAATAATGTAACACTGTTAGTGAATAACTAGTGGCTTTGGGGATAAAATTCTACGATTTTAATCGACATTCAATCCGATTAAATGTGGAATTACATATATGATAAGGTCCTCTTAAATGCCCAATAGTTAATGGCTTCAATCGAATCCAAGAAATTTGCCAAATCCTCCATTGAAGCTTATAAAAGCTTACGGATGCGCACGGGTTGAAGGCTTCGTTTTTTGGGCTTTTGGAGGGGAAAACGATGTCCGTTTTGGATGAATTTTATATGTACGGACTCGTATTGAAATTCTCTACATGATTATGAAAAAAATGCAATTTTGAAAACAATAATAATTTAGTACTGTACGCCTAAGGTAAACGTGTGCTTTTAAACTTGCAAAAAAAAACTACACGCTTAGCTTAAGAGTGTAAGCATACGCTTAAGCTAAGCGTGTAAGAACCGTGAGTTGTATTTTCAAAATACCCACAATACCCCTACACGCTTACCTTAAGCGTGTAAAATCGCGTACATTTAGCCACATTCTCGCGTGCATTTAGCGATTGTCTTCATATATGTTGTTGGCTAGTTTAAATCTATTGAATATGTCTTCAATTATGTTTGGCTAAATTTCTAATTCTAAGGTTGGGGTGATCCCGACGATGTGTATGTAATTAGAATTATTTCTTTGCCTGAATTGAAATAGTGTTTGATTCATTCCAAGATGTTTTATGCCCATATTAGCCTATGCAAAATGGATCCTATTAGGGTTTGAGACTGAAAGGTGATAACTTTAATAGGTAGTCAGATAGGGTTTGAGATTGAAAGATAATAACTTCTATTGGATTCCTAGGAATTGAACCTGAGTGTTATTTGTGCGACAACAACGTAATTACTCTTGAGGATTATTAGGCTATCATAGATGTTCTAGGTTTGAGTTGGATTAGCGGAGCGCGACAACGAATGTTATTTCAGTTTATCCCTAGAATCTAAGTGCGTTAAAGGGTTTGAGATTGAAAGATAATAACTTCTATTGGATTCCTAGGAATTGAACCTGAGTGTTATTTGTGCGACAACAACGTAATTACTCTTGAGGATTATTAGGCTATCATAGATGTTCTAGGTTTGAGTTGGATTAGCGGAGCGCGACAACGAATGTTATTTCAGTTTATCCCTAGAATCTAAGTGCGTTAAAGGGTTTGAGATTGAAAGATAATAACTTCTATTGGATTCCTAGGAATTGAACCTGAGTGTTATTTGTGCGACAACAACGTAATTACTCTTGAGGATTATTAGGCTATCATAGATGTTCTAGGTATGAGTTGGATTAGCAGAGCGCGACAACGAATGTTATTTCAATTTATCCCTAGACTCTAAGTGCGTTAAAGGGTTTGGATGAGATTAACTCTGCGCGACAACGATTGTTAGTTTAGTCCAGACATGTTTACTATCGTCTAAAATGAGTTAGTAGATTACCTTAGATAGCCTACCTTCAAATAATTTGGACTAGATTCAGGTGAAGTGTGATTTTATTTACTGTTGCATCGTTACGGTGATCCTTAACCTAAGACACATTTATCCTATAGATTTTATCATTTTATTTAATTATTATTCATTATCTTAGTTATTGATTTCTTCCCAATTCCTTACTCATTGATAGTGTTTCAATTAATCATGCATTGGTCTATGTGGGATCGACACTTGACTACTACAACTGATCCCGTACACTTGCGGGTAGGTTTTAGCCACATCAAGTATTTGGCTCCGTTGCCGTGAACCAATTTGTTAATATTAGTTTTTACCTCTATTGGTGAGTCTAGGTCATTATTTTTGCTTTGACTTTTTTTATTTCTTATTTCAGGTAAAAAATAATAAAAAAGATACCACCTCCCTAATGTCATCCGCCTCCAACACCTCCCTGATGTCATCCGCCTCTAACAGCTCTCCTCGCGGGTAGGTTTTAGCCACATCAAGTATTTGGGTCAATGTAGAATTTAAGCTCGGGGGAGGGATAATTCCATGTGTAGCTCCGTTTGCATTTTAGTGATTTCTAGTCTTAGTTTGTTTGTTTTTTCATTTTTCATGACATTTCACGCATCATGCATTGCATTTTAGGTGTTTGATATGATTCCCATACTTTGCTTTGTTTGTTTGTCTTGCAAAAATTCCTCTTGAAATATATTGGTTGTTGATATTTTAATTGATTTTAAGCATGTTGATGAGAATTTTCATATTTAATGACATTTGAGTTGAAATATGTATTTAGTCATTGATTGATACTAGTTAGGACTGAAATTCTAGACATATGAGCTTTTGAGGCTTAGGACTACACATAACTGAGTCCTCTTATTTCTTGTCATGTGTATGTTTCTCGCTTTGATTGTTTTATCTCTAGAACTTGTGTTTAGAACTTATTTTGAGGCCATGTTTATGACTCTTGTACATGATATAAAAATGATTGAGGCATTATTTTTATTAGCCTATATTTTCCTTTACCACCCTGCATGTTATTCATCTGCTTGATGCCAGTCTGAACCTAATTAGCCTTTTTTTTTTTGGAAGCTCCACAAAACATCCTGAACCTAATGATTAGCCTTTTACCCATCCGGGAATTAGCTAGGATGATTTGTTTGTTTGTTTTTATGGTTGCAAGCCAAGCTTGGGGGAGTTATCTGTATGGTGTGTTATTGTTGGAAGTGTTTTGGCTTTTGAAAAAAAAAAGAAAAAAAAAAGAATGAAAAAAAAAGAGTCAAGAATAAAGGGTGTTTAATTGAAAAGAATGGTATGAGAAATCCTCAAGTTTGGTGTAGTCTTAATTAGTTCCTCTTTCCCGGATTTAGCACCACATGGCCAAATTGTATGAATACCTTTTTTTTTACCTGGCCCCATTACAATCCAATAAAAGTCCTCTTGATTTATGTCATGTACAAGGTCCCTAGTGGTGGAAATTTAGGACGCTGATACAAGCTTATGGTAGATGAGTTTTCAGTAGAGATTTGAGCAAAAACACTTATCCTAAACACATGAGCGAGAGTGATTCTTATTCTTTTTTCTACGTGCGGTCTAACGTGGATGTTCTACTTAGTCTCTTTGATGATTATTTGTACGCTTTGATTATTATATTGTTAAATATTTAAGTTTTCATAGACTTGCTTGAGTATTGATTGGATAGAGACAACCTCTGTATTTCTTGTGGAATTTTGAACTATGTTCTTGCTTGAGGACAAGCAATATTTAAGCTTGGGGGAATTGTGTCACACGGCCTTCACTTGCATGTGTTAAACTAGTGTCGTCCAAGGGGCCGATTTGAAAAAATCCAAAATTGGATCAAATCGTCTTCAATTGGAGGGCATGCACCATAGGGCCTTGTTGAGGATATCCTAAGATTCAAAATGCCTATAAAATCCCTTTCAATCGTTGCCCCAATGCATCCAATTTCGAAGTCAAAATTCATGAACCTTAAATCCCGTTACCGGTTGTTCTTGACCGAAATTCGAGCACATGCAAGCTTTATTCTTGCAATTGTTGGTACTACTAGCTTTGGAAATTGGTCCTCTTTCAAAACCCTCTCTTTACATCGCCAGAAAAAGACCACTTCTATTCAATTTGGAGTTTTTCCGACGAGGTGTCAAGAAGGTATTCCGGCGGGATTGAATTTGTGCCCATTTTGCGATTTTTGGGGTATTTTTGATTTGTTTTGTCTTAATCTTGGTTAAATTAATTAATCTAGATTAGTGAAAAATACTTTAGGATCAATTTGGTGAAATACTATAGTACATAAGTGTAACTATATGAAATAATATAGTATATAAGTCTAAGTATACTAGATTTAATAAAATACTATAGTATATAAGTGTAACTATATGAAATATAATAAAATACTATAATATATAAGTTTAAGTATACTAGATTTAATGAAATACTATAGTATATAAGTGTAACTATACGAAATATAATAAAATACTATAATATATAAGTTTAAGTATACTAGATTTAATGAAATACTATACTACGTAAGTGTAACTATATGAAATTTAATGAATTACAATAGTATATAAGTGTAACTATATGAAATTTAATGAAATACTATAGTGCATATAGTTACATATAGTTATACGTATATACTATAGTATTTCATTATATTTCATATAGTTACACTTATGTACTATTGTAATTCATTAAATTTTATATAGTTACACTTATGTACTATAGTATTTCATTAAATTTTGTATAGTTACACTTATACACTATAGTATTTCATTATATTTCATATAGTTATACTTATGTACTATAATATTTCATTACATTTCATATAGTTACACTTATGTACTATAGTATTTCAGTACATTTCATATAGTTACACTTATATAGTATAGTATATTATTAAATCTAGTATACTTAAACTTATATATTATAGTATTTTATTATATTTCATATAGTTACACTTATATACTATAGTATTTCATTAAATCAAGTATACTTAGACTTATATACTATAGTATTTCATTACATTTCATATAGTTACATTTATATACTATAGTATTTCATTACATTTCATATAGTTACACTTATGTACTATAGTATTTCATTACATTTCATGAAGTTACACTTATATAGTATAGTATTTCATTAAATCTAGTATACTTAAACTTATATATTATAGAATTTTATTATATTTCATATAGTTACACTTATATACTATAGTATTTCATTAAATCTAGTATACTTAGACTTATATACCACAGTATTTCATTAAATCTAGTACAGTTACACTTATGTACTATAGTATTTCATTATATTTCATATAGTTACACTTATATACTATAGTATTTCATTAAATTTGGTATACTTAGACTTATATACTATGGTATTTCATTAAATCTAGTATACTTAAACTTATATAATATATTGTTTCATTAAATTTCATATAGTTACACTTATGTACTATAGTATTTCATTATATATATTTCATATAGTTACACTTATATACTATAGTATTTCATTAAATCAAGTATACTTAGACTTATATACTATAGTATTTCATTAAATTTCATATAGTTACACTTATGTAATATAGTATATCATTACATTTCATATAGTTACACTTATGTACTATAGTATTTCATTACATTTCATATAGCTACACTTATGTATTATAGTATTTCATTACATTTCATATAGTTACACTTATATAGTATAGTATTTCATTAAATCTAGTATACTTAAACTTATATATTATAGTATTTTTTATATTTCATATAGTTACACTTATATAGTATAGTATTTCATTAAATCTAATATACTTATACTTATATATTATAGTATTTTATTATATTTCATATAGTTACACTTATATACTATAGTATTTCATTAAATCTAGTATACTTAGACTTATATACTATAGTATTTCATTAAATTTCATATAGTTATACTTATGTACTATAGTATTTCATTAAATCTAGTATACTTAGACTTATATACTATAGTATTTTATTATATTTCATATAATTACACTTATATACTATAGTATTTCATTTTATTTCATATAGCTACACTTATGTACTATAGTATTTCATTAAGTCTAGTAAACTTAGACTTATATACTATAGTATTTCATTATATTTCATATAGTTACATGTATATACTATAGTTTTTCATTATATTTTATATAGTTACACTTATGTACTATAGTATTTCATTAAATCTAGTATACTTAGACTTATATACTATAGTATTTTATTATATTTCATATAATTACACTTATATACTATAGTATTTCATTATATTTCATATAGTTACACTTATTTACTATAGTATTTCATTAAGTCTAGTATACTTAGACTTATATACTATAGTATTTCATTATATTTCATATAGTTATATGTATATACTATAGTATTTCATTATATTTCATATAGTTACACTTATGTACTATTGTAATTCATTAAATTTCATATAGTTACACTTATATACTATAGTATTTCATTAAATCTAGTATACTTAGACTTATATACTATAGTATTTCATGAAATTTCATATAGTTACACTTATTTACTATAGTATTTCATTATAATTTAGTATTATGAACTTATTACTTATATACTATAGTTACACATTATGGTTAAGTATTATGAACTTATTACTTATATACTATAGTTATGTATTATAGTTAAGTATTACAAAATATATTAGTTATAAAGTATTGTTATGCATTATAATTAAGTATTACGTACTTATTACTTATATACTATAGTTAAACATTATGGTTAAGTATTTATGAATTTATTACTTATATACTATGTATTATAATTAAATATTATGAACTTATTACTTACATATTATATGCTAGGCACCAAATTGATCCTAAAATATTTTTCACTAATCTAGATTAATTAATTTAACCTAGATTAAGACAAAACAAATCAAAAATACCCAAAAATTGCAAAATGGGCACAAATTCAATCCCGTCGAAATACCTTCTTGACACCTCGTTGGTAAAACTCCAAATTGAATGGAAGTGGTCTTTTTCCGACGATGTAAAGAGAGGGATTTGAAAGAGGACCAATTTTCAAGGCTAGTAGTACCAACAATTGCAAGAATAAAGCTTGCATGTGCTCGAATTTCGGCCAAGAACAACCGGTAACAGGATTTAAGGTTCATGAGTTTTGACTTCGAAATTAGATGCATTGGGGCAACGATGGAAGGGGATTTTATAGGCATTTTGAATCTTAGGATATCCTCAACAAGGCCCTATGGTTCATGCCCTCCAATTGAAGACGATTTGATCCAATTTTGGATTTTTTCAAATCGGCCCCTTGGACGACACGGTGGCTTTGGGGATAAAATTCTACGATTTTAATCGACATTCAATCCGATTAAATGTGGAATTACGTGTATGATAAGGTCCTCTTAAATGCCCAATAGCTAATGGCTTCAATCGAATTCAAGAAATTTACCAAATCCTCCATTGAAGCTTATAAAAGCTTACGGATGCGCACGGGTTGAAGGCTTCGTTTTTTGGGCTTTTGGAGGGGCAAACGATGTCCGTTTTGGACGAATTTTATATGTACGGACTCGTATTGAAATTCTCTACATGATTATGAAAAAAATACATTTTTTAAGAAAAAAAATTTAGTACTATACGCCTAAGGTAAGCGTGTGCTTTTAAACTTGCAATTCATATTTCAGCTCCCTCTGTAGGCACCAGTGGTGCTTGATTCGTCTTTCTCTAGCTAACCAATCCCTCTTTTGTTCCCTAGCACATTTATCCCTTACTGCTTGATTTTCCTTGTCTCTGGCTCATGTGTTTCCATTGACTGGCATGTTGATCATATGTGTTATCTTTGCTTATTTTGTAGTTGTCTTTACATGCAGTCTATGTTTGGGCGTTTCAATCTAATGCAAAAGGGGGTGTTGCTCATCTTGATGTGGTCGTTTTCTCTCTATCTCCTTACCTATGTTTTTGATGATGCCAAAAGGGGGAAAATGACAGGTAGCTTTGGTTAAGGGGGAACAGAACATGGTTTCATATGTTGCTGAGTTGAAGAGGAACTAATACTACCTTAGTGGGAAGACTTTCTCTCCATAACTGTCTTTATCTTGTACGTGTATGCTTTATTGTCAAGGGTGTTTGTCACCATCAAAAAGGGGGAATTTGTTGAATTCCTTAGGTTTTGATGGTAACAAACATTCAACTAATCTGGGTACTAAGTGTTTCAGGAACAAAGACAATTATCTCAGGGAACCATTGCAGCAAAGGATCGCAGAGGGAACAAAGCTCTGTTCATGTGCTTTGTTACCTCTCAAGGAACTAAAGTGACGGACCAGATCAAGGCTGTAAAAGGAAAGAAGAAATCCAGCGTGTTGAATTAAGGAAACAAATCAAGAAGCACACGCGGTAAAGGATGAAGACTTCGGCTCCAAGGATCAAGCCGGATTGCGCGAAGATAAGGAGAGAGAAGAAGTCCGATTGTGTTATCTTAGGAAAACTTTCCTAAGATAATATATTTGGAGAGAAGAATCTTATTTTAATCCGTTAATGTTATCTTAGGAATTATTTCCTTAGATAATATCGGTTGTTAAGATAATATTCTTCAAATCAATTAATATCATCTTGTTACCAAGTTTAGGAAGATAGGATTATCTTGTTACAATTAGGGTTTGGCCGAGTTGTATTTAAGAGAAGTATGGATTTATTTCTATGTAACCACGAAGAGGAAAAAGAAGAACTGAGAGCGTTCAGTTGAGAAGAAAAAGAGAGTGAAGTGTTTGTAAGTCTTAAAGGCCGGGTTGAGTTCGATTCATCGTTGTAGAAGAGGTTTCAAATCTAGGTGGGAAGTCTAGAGGTTGGAGTCCAGGATACAAGTGTAATCGAACAAGAAATCAATAAGACAAGTAGACGCTTCAAAATCCTCTCAAGCGGTAAGCTTGAAGGTAGTGGTTTTTCCTTGAGAAGCTAGTTTTGCTAATCAGGGTTTCCACTATATATCGTGAGTTCGTTCCTTTATCTTTCCTGCTATATTATTTCCACTGTGCCTTCTGTGGGAACAAAGCTTTTGTTCCCTCAGATGTAACTCTAACGATCCAACAAGAACCATTCCCTAAGAGAGAACTAATAACAAATCACAGTCATCCACGTAAGCTAGCTGTAACAAATGGTAGGCGCGCGTGTAAACCTAGAAAAAGGAAGAAAAGGAAAGAAAGGTAGCGCTCTAGTTTGTTCATGGACAGTAAACAATTAGTTCAAGGATACTTAAATAACAGTTCATGGACTTTTTCTCTCAACTGTTTCCAGCCTTTTACATCCATGTTCAAGGACATAAGTACAAACGTTCAAGGATACTTAAATGACAGTTCATGGACGTTTTCTCTCAACTGTTTCCAGCCTTTTACATCCATGTTCAAGGACATTAGTACAAACGTTCAAGGATACTTAAATGACCGTTCATGGACTTTTTCTCTCAACTGTTTCCAGCCTTTTACATCCATGTTCAAAGACATCAGTACAAACGTTCAAGGATACTTAAATGACAGTTCATGGACTTTTTCTCTCAAATGTTTTCAGCCTTTTACATGCATGTTCAAGGACATCAGTACAAACGTTCAAGGATACTTAAATGACAGTTCATGGATTTTTTCTCTCAAATGGTCGTTCGTCATGTGCCACCATCCGGAGGAAGAGGACCACCGCCATTGATGCCCAGCAAGAGCCTTCTTCTCCCAAGGTCACCACCATCGGCCAAGTCCGTGTCCGCCGCTTCTCTTCCAAATCCGACGGTCGACGGTGACGGTGACGAGGAGGAAGAAAGACGGCGAGAAGAACGAGAAGAAGAGAGAAATTCGGGCACGAGAGAGAGTTATTGTCGGGTATACGGGTCGGATCCATCAGGCAGCCCGCCGAGGAATGCGTTGATATTGGCGAGGTGCAGATCGGCGTTGCATCGATCTTCATATATGGCTAGTCGATTGTGGGGGTCGCCGTTGAAAACAAAGGAGCAAGAAACAGGGGGGCAAGAAAACAGATAAAGCGCCGCAGAGGAAGAGAAGAAGGAGGTCAGGGGATCCCAGCCGTCCGATTGATTTGTGATCAACGGTCCAGATAATTTCTTAGTTCTCTCCTAATATATTGTTCTTATGTGAAGCTCTTCCTCCATCTTTAATCCAATTAGCAGCACATGTCCCCGACAATCTCAAGAGTCAGGCCGTCCAAACCAGTAGCACACCAGGTAATGGGCCGGCCCACACATAAAGCGGCCCATTTGGATAAAATAGCGTACAAAGGTTATGCTCTTTTGCTACGTCAATTAGCTTTTGGTGCATAGTTTTTTCGGTTATCAGGTTTTAACCACCTTTAAAATAGCCTTAAAATACATGAGATGCATGAAAGTACGAGTGTAGACTTCGAATACAAAATATAGCAAAATTAATTATAAAAGATATAAAATATGCATGCAAATGATCTAAACTAAGATGTAACTAGACTCCTAAAACATGTATAAATTAGGTATTATCACATACACAGTGAATGAAGGCCGTGGTGATTACTTCAAAGTAGAGTGCACAGTATGTGGCCATTTCACTAAATGTAGTTGCATAATGTTTAACCGAATTAGGCTTCCTTGTAGGCATGTTTTCACCGCTTTGAAATACATTGGTTTAGACAGGATTCCAGAATGCCTAATACTAGACAAGTGGAGGAAAGGTGCAACCAAATGTCCAAAGAGTGGAGTGGCTAATGACGTGTGGGAGCAAAGTGTACTTATAGAGGAGAAGCAATGTATGTTGAAAGAACTCTGGTCAGTTATATACTCTTGTATTGGCCTTGTGGAAGATGATAAAGACTTGATAAGTGAGATGTTGATGACATTGAAAAATAAGAAGGAAACTTACTCCGCTGAGGATGATAGTGCGCAACGAGACGAAGAAATACGAGATACAATGGTTGAGAGTTTTACTGGAATTATTGCAACCAACGATGTCGTCGTATGACCTCCCGGTCAGGCAAAGAATAAGAGTAGTGGCAAGAGGCTTATGGGTGGGAAAGAGAAGGCTATAAAGGAAATGAACAAGGGTGAGAGAAAATGTAAAAGGTGCAACAAGTATCCAGGGAATGACAGTAGGAATTGAAAGAATAATTATAGTTCAAATATTGACACTATTTCTCTAGTTATTCGGGTTTTGTTATATGATATTCAGGTTTTGATTAATGATAAGAATGTATATTCTCCATATTAATCTTTTGATAAAATATTCCTCTTTGTTTTCAATGATATTCATGTGTTTTGCAAAACATTATAATGTTATATGGGATTGTTTGGTCAATTAGCTGATCATATACTCTATATTCGTATTCCATGTATGGATATTCATATTCAATGCATGGATATTCATGTGATGCGTCTCAAAATTATATCTTATTCGTGATAGTCTTTAGGTGATATATACTAGTCATATGCTTGTCAAATTTCCAGGACGTATTGATTGACGATTCTAGTTAATCAAATCTGTAACTACTCAACTCTATTTACTTCTACATTGATGTACATTACCTGGTCGTTTTGCACGAATAACCTATAAATCAACATGCATATCCTATAAAATGACCAACTTTGTATTTAGTATTCATATATTTAAATACGATATTCACATTTTACGCATTGATATTCAATAATATCGCAATAACTATAATAAAAATAGAAGTATTGCATCAATTGTTGTTGTAGTACTCAAGTTTAAAGGTTCAAACTAAACTACGCTGCGAAAAGGTGAGATCCAACATATTGTGTCATTAACTAACAAATGTACCTTCTGAAGTATGAATCAAAACACTACTTTCGAACAAACTAAACACCAAAATTCCAATGACAAAAAACATCAATGCAATTTGGACTCAATCACCACGCTTTCTCCACTCTGCAATGAACCTTGTTGCATTTGTCGGTGTAACCTTGTTGAATCTGTTCATCTTATGTGAAATGATTTTGTGAAGATACTTTGTCCGCAAGGAGATCATGTTCTTTGATGAGTTAGGCTTGAATCCAGACTCCCAATGCTTTACATCTTGACCCATATATGTCTCCATATGCCGCATGGCGTATACTCCATAATCAATCTTGTTTTTCGCATCCTGCCATTTCATGTTCATGATTTCGGGTTTCTTGTTGGCAAAACAATTGCACCTCTCGCCCAGCCTCATTAAACCCATGTAGTGGACGAACATCTTTGTATGTGGGGTAAACATTAGTTGAGTATTTTGTAATGATTAACTTCAAAATGGATAAAAATTAAGAAATTATAAATAATTACCAATAATGAGATAGTGTCGAAATATTTCCCATCGGGGTCCGCATCACTAGAAGTCGAATTGTCAATAATCTCTATAGTAGAGCGGATGAAGTTGTATCACGACATAAATGTGTGAATGCTTGAAGATGGGAAAGAAAACCTATAGTCGCACATGAGAAAGTTTAACCGAATATCAACTAGTAAAATATGAATATCAGCAGTACATATACTGAATATCAATAATTAAAATATGAATATCAACATTACATATATTGAATATCAACTTGTAAAATATGAATATCAACAATAATTTATTCAGTCATGCGACGAATGCATACCAAGTTTACGTCCACTAGTAATGCATTTTTTACATTCGCTGCCAGTTCATCCATTCCAGATTTGAATATGGAAAGGTTTGCCTCGTAACTCCGCGAGCTCGCGTAGGCGATTGGACCAATCTATGATTATAAACGGTAATAAATAAGGATGAAATCTAGTTATTTTAAATGTGCTGCTAAAGTGTAATACGTACCACGTTTTTTGGCGTGACAAACATCCGCTTCACACTGGTGTTAGATCGAACCTATTCCAATACGTTCAGATATACACACCATATGTCAACAGCGGAAATCGATACAAAAGTGGACTCCTCAAGTGATTTGAACACGACTGCTCTAATTGTTCTACAATTGTACTTGAATAGAACTTCTCTATAATAAATAAAAGGATAAAACAATGCTTTAATAAAATATTGTATTCAATATTGCTTAAAATTGTATAATTCAATCACTACTTACCCATCCTCAGTGTGGTTAGTCACATAACTATATAGATCTAGTTGTTCCTTTGTGCTCCTTGTTGTTGGGTTTATGATCCTTGTATACCATGGGCTCCTGCTAGACGTCGAGATCTGTAAGTCCCTGTTCGGATTTTGTTTGGGATGATTTATAGGTGTCGCAAAGTCATCTCCTTGTGCTTAAAGATCGCCAAATCCTGAATTGAAAGTAGTCAACTGAATGTATAATATACGCTACCATGAATAATCATTCAGAAAACATGAATAACTGAATTATAAGGGGGATATATGCTACCAAATAAAACTGACACAAACATAAATTGATCATATGTATCCTAAGTCTGAGCATGGAATTATAACAAGTTAATTAGGGTGCTAAAATATCATATATATGTCAACATCGGGTTACACATTGTCTTCATACAAAATTATGGCATATAAGCCATCTAATATTTTTTCACCTGGGCAAGATACAAAACATAAACAAAAGTGATATGCATCACTGACAGACGGCCTTATCTTAAGACATGTACATAATGTTCAACCACATTTGGGACAACAAAAAGTTACAGACAACATACGCATAGGTTAAAATCAACATCCTCTCTTCCCCCACCAATCTACTACTCCTCCTTACCGTAGCCGGATTCTTGTCGGCTTTGCGCTTTTTGGCATGCATAGCCAACTAAACAGGTAGCGCATTCGATGTACGTTCAGAATCCGAATCACCGTCATGGGTCGGATGTGCAACAATAATGTCCTTCAAAACAGCATTGACGACATCGGTTGGGTTGCTTATATGTTGTTGCAATTCACAACACATGAATATCAACAATACAACAAAGAGCATACACTGCAAAATGCCTTTATTTTAAAATTAAACATTATGAATACCTGCAATGTGTGCCACTTTGGTTATATTTCCTTCGACACCCTTAAACATTATAACGAAAAAAATTAATGATCAATATTCCTGAAATGAATATGAGTACAAAATGTTGGTTTTCTTCACCTGTTGATCCTTGGTTGTATCCAGCTGAATCTGTGCAGGTGTTGTAACTTCCTCAGTAACCGTCTGAACCTATACGAAAAATAGAAGATTATAAATAATTCCAAAAGGTTCGCCAAACAATATGAAAAGTATGTGATATTACATCAACTTGTACATCATCCTCCATAGCTCTAGTCATAGTAGCGAGGTCATCGACATTCGTCCTTGAGCTACCTCCTTTTTCAAACACTCTTGCGACGCCATCATCATTTAATGTGTTGTCCTGGAACGAGGGAGAGTTAGAGTTGAAAGCAAATTCTTCATACTCATGCTTGATGATGTCATTCTGGCTCGTTATGGCAGCCTCAATATCCTCGACCATCTTAATCAGCTCTGGATCTGTCCAGAAAGGGTCTTTAGATTGGGTGAGGGCCTTGCCAAATTGACTACAGACACCTAGCTACTCTTCATGCAAGTATTCTGCAGTAGACCCCATCAATGCCTTGGTTGTCTCACTGAGTGCCTTTGACACCTCGTCGTCCTTGCAATCTTCAGGTACTTTGTTAGTCTTGTCGGCTATCCTCACAATGACTTTCTCCAAATCCCTCAAGTCCTCGCCCAATGCCCTATTAAATTCCTGCAAAGTACAATTGTAAATTACCCAAAAAATAGATCAAGCAATATAAGATGAAAATCACCAGTACCATACTGAATATCATTCATATGATTATGAATGTCCAAATGTAACTGAACCCTAAACACATAAACAACATTCATATATTCTAAACAATGAATAATGACCCATGAACACAATTCATGTGTTCTACAATATGAATATACCTTCATACAGAATGAATACCAACAACATAACTATGAAAAATGATACTAAACTGAAACATGACCAATAATCACCAGTCATATGTAATATAAAATTAATGTAGAACACATCATCATTAATATCATCACATTATATTTCTAATATATACTTGTTGTGGTTAATATTAATAGCACCACATACATAAATAATGCTAGTCATACAATTGTGAATATCTACATTGACTGAATAATGACACAAAATATGAATATCACAACACACAGAATGAATACCAATCAAATAAACGTGAACATTTTTATGAAACTTAAACATGCTCAAAAATCATCATTCATTTGCAATATAAAACAAGGTAGAACATGTAATAACCTGTTTTGTTGACGGTACACGTTCACCTTCATTGTTTGGGCGATCTTCAACCCTCCTCTGTGGAATTTGATGGTGGGGAATTTGTTGTTGGTGAATTTTTTGTTTGGGTTCAACTAAACCTTCACCCAGAACACCATAACTCATCTCAGACTTCTCCCTTTGTGCAACCAACACATTTGTCCATCCAATGAATGCTGGAAGTGCTCTTGGTATGGTTGTCTGGCAATACAAAATAACGCTATCCAGATACAGTACCTGCAACATCGACTGAAAAAATTAATAATTACTAGTTAAAAACAACAAGATTTACTTTGAACATCAAAACTTACGGTCAAAAAGATCAATGGACCGGTACAGCATGCATCAGGGTTAGGGTCACATTTCTTTTTGGCGTCGACGACACTTCAGGAGGTAGGGACACCAATTCATTGATCCCAGCCGATCGACACACTCTAAGCTCCGTACGAGAGACACTTCAGGTGTGTGCAATCAACTGTACCAATTTGCACCTCTTTAGATTTAATTTGGGCCTTTAATTTACTTCTAATCTAAGGATTGTCATTTATAATTCCGTTTAACTCTAAATAGTTGTTTCACCAGAACCAAATTCTAAACTTATGTACTATATCTTTTATTTTCAAATTTCCAATATATATGACCGGAATATTATTTCTCACAACAACTCTATAGATCAATGTGAATGTGAAAAGAAAGATGATGACAACTTGGAATCATTCATCGATGTGAACGTGACAAACAAGATGATGACAACTTGGAATTAATGATTCTTAGATAAACGTACTCAAAGATTTAATTTCTTAGAAGGATATTGAAGAAGATATACCTTACTCTAAATGGACTAATGCCTAACGGGGCCAAGTTACAACGTGTCTGATACAAAACCGCTGCTAGCTCCACTAGTCGCACATGTCTAGAACAACCGCTGAACAATCTAGCTATACTGCTTTACATGCTCTCTTTTTTAATGGGTTCTTGATTACCTACTCCTTCCCCATTATAAGGTGGAAACTAGAAACCTGTCTTGACACAATATTCACTATCAGATTAAACAGATCAAAACATATGGCAGGTGCTTCCGAAGTTAGAGCAATTTCAGAATGTTTCATCAAACCAAATGAGATGGTTGAAGAATCAAAGAAGCCTTTCTACTTGGGATCCTTTGAGCTAATGCAGCTGTCGCAGTGCCACCTCCAAATTGGCCTTCTGTTCCCGGAGCTTCCATCGAAAGGCGCCATGGATTCTTTGATAGAGAAGCTCAAGCAGTCCTTGTCCTCTACACTTGCTCATTTCTATCCGTTAGCAGGTTTGATTTTTCCGGGGAATTACATTAATATTCAATTCATATCTGCTAAAAAGTCTAATCTACTCATTGAAATAGCATATAGACTATAAACAAAGGTTTAATTATGTATGCTAAAAATGCTCACTCTTTCATAAATGGCGTCGGGCATAAAATTGCACGGACCTCAATGTATTAGAGAGAGAACTTGATGCATGAATCGTGAACCAAAACGCACGAACTCCAACGCATTACAGGTTCTAACGCATGTTCTGTGTGTTTGCCTGAGTTCATGTTTATTTGCCTCTTTGTTCGTTTCATTTTGTATAATTATATCATTTCGGGACCATCGTCCTAATCTAGGAAATATAACATTATTAATTATGAGTTCGGTTGTACACCCCGCTTCTTCTAATGTGTATTAGAGTCAAACCAAATCCTTAGGTTTTGTATGAATCCCGATTACATCAAATGACCAATAAAGTACACTAAAATCTTAAACATATTCCAACAAACGAGCAGGTCATATAAAATAATCTTATCTAATGATAACGTGAAAGAAGTGATCATCTGTTTCTTTTGTTTTCTTTTTCCATATCCATATAAAAAATTGGCATCAGTCAAATAATTTGATCACATATATTGAACGTGCAGGCCAATTTGTGACGGAAATAGATGAAGCCAAACACGAGTCTTTGATCTTCATAGACTGTAACAAAGGCCCTAGAGCTAAGTTTATTCATGTTGCTTTAGATGATGTGACCGTAAACGACGTAGTTTCTCCAACTTATGTACCAACAAACATAGTTCAATCACTCTTTCAACTCGGGAAAATCTCCACCAACTATGATGGCCATGATGAGCCCTTGCTAGTAGTACAAGTAACCGAGTTGGCCGATGGCGTCTTCTTCGGTGTTTCTATGAACCATTCCGTCGTGGACGGGTCTTCTTTCTGGCACTTCTTCTCGTCTTGGTCCGAGACATTTCGATCAAACGGTACGACGCTCTCGAGGCCGCCAAACTACGACCGTTGGTTTCCCGAGGGATATGGGCCAATCATCAAAATCCCTAGTACTCACCCCGTGGAACTCATAACAAGATACAAGCTCAACAACGACGACCCGCCTCTTAGGGAAGTCATTTTCCATTTCTCGTCCGAGTCGATTCAAAGTCTCAAGGCGAAAGCTAATGAAGAGTGCGGTGGGGCGAATGAAATCTCGTCGTTTCAAGCGCTTTGCGCCCTAATATGTAGATCCGTTATTCGTTCTCGTTGCATAAGCATCGACGAACGTAGTATGTGCATTTTTATCGCCAATGCTCGGTCGAGAGTTAAGCCGCCTCTCTCACAAAGCTACTTTGGGAGCTTCATCTACCTATCATTCAACTCTATCGAAGTGTCTGATTTGCTAGAGAAGAGCTTAGGATCGGTAGCATCGATCTTCCACAAGGCGGTCCAAGACTTCGATGATCGATATGTGTGCGACCAATTCATTCAATGGATAAAGTCTCCACGCTTTTACCCGGCGACAAAATTGGATCCGAATTTCGTTTTGATAAGTGGGTCACAAAGGAAAGATGCGTTTGGCATTGAGTTTGGGATGGGGAAAGCAGTGGCTCTACGTACGGGCTCGGATAAGTATGATGGAAAGGTGGTGCTTCGCCCTGCAAGAGAAGGCAAAGGAAGTGTTAATGTAGAGGTTTGTCTATCACTAGATACAATGAGTGCCCTTCAACAAGATCAAGAATTTGTGTCTTTCCTCTATTGAGAGTCCTACTTTGTTTGAAATCATATATACTCCTTTTTTTATGTAGCTCGTTTATTTGTTTTTGTTTTTTAGGTTCGTCTCTTTTCCTTTTGTGTGTCATATGCTTCACAATAAAGAGTGCATCTTTTTTGTAAGTCCATGTCATGGTGTTGTTTGGTTAGTATTGTGGTGTGTACAATAATATCAAAATATATGGGTTTTTCTAGAGAATAGGTTCATCTACCCTTAATTCTATGTTCTTCTTTCTACTACTCAGAAAATCATTTAAACAATGTATTGGGATTGGTCAATTTTAGATACAACGTCGAAATCCATTTTTTAAAACAAAATAGTTGCCAACTCACTCATTCTACCCCTGATTTCCCTTATGATAAGTGATACTTTTTTAGGGCGTTGCTAAATAGTGGAGAATCTCACCGATTTTATATACAAAATTTTAGTTGTTACCAATTTTTAATCTGATCGAGATGTTTTTTTTTGTTTACATTTACAAGAGTTCGATTTAGAGAATATATTATTTGATATTCCAAATACGCATTCTAAGTAAATCTAATGTATTTCCTTTCCACACAAAAAAGTAAATCTAATGTATCAGACACTATATGAAAATTAGTTATTAGAGGATTTGATTTTATTCGTATTAAGAATTTATAGAGGACTAACTAGTTGATTTTCCATGTCAAACACAAAATTGAATATATTAAATATTTTTAATTATGTGATATAAAATTCATGAACTTATATACGCTCGTCATACTAAACGATTATCACTTTTTTGTACATCGATACTCATAATATATCATATATGAGAGGATGTAGAGGTAGGGAGAAGGGGAGGATGGTGGCTCGATCTGTTGAACCACACCCTGTTGCTCAGCATCCAAAGCTGACTCCACCAAGGGCTCAACGCTAGATCGAGGAATTGTACGTGAACATGCATATGGGACCTAAAGGTTTTGCAAGAGATTAGAAACAATGTTGTTGTAGCCATTCATATACTACCTCTCGCTTCACAAGGTCCTCATTTTTGTTACGAAAGCTAACCTCCCGCGCATTAACTTTGGGTTGGCCGAGATTTCCACCAAGATTTTAGCATAAGAAAGACGTTTTTGGAATTCCGAGTTGTAATCCGTGAACACCGGTTTACCGACAATGCCTAGACCAGAATCACACATCTAAATTTGGTAAAGTGACCCAAAACGGGATGTCCTCCAAGCAAGAGATATTAAACTGCATTCTCAGGAACCATCTCTTGGTCACTAGGGGATGTGACCCAGCTATCATTCACGAGCCATGTTCCAACACAGACAATAGATGCTCCTCCTAATTAAATTGAAGCACATAAAAGTCGTGATCATTAAGAGGAATCTTGGGAGTAGGGATGTCGAGCCAATTGTTGGCCACAAACCAATCCATCGCCTTGAAAGAGATGTTATGGCCCATGGGGGCACCAAACAATGAAAGGTTCCAACGATCAACCAAGTCAGCCACATTGTCATCCGAGTAATCAACAATGCCACTCCAGCCACATATTGGAGAGGAACTGGTTTCATTTTAACAGCTTTAGGGTAAGTGATGTCTCAATATGAAGCATGAGGAGAGGACCTTGTAGAGACAGAAGAAGAGGCATGGGGAGAACCCAGAAGCCAAAGGCATGAGAAAGGACTCAACAGGGCAAGGGGAGAACCCAGAAGAAGAGGCATGTGCAACTCCCAAAATAGAGGGTTAAAAAGAGGGGGGCAAGAAACAAGAGTCGAGTGGGCCGTCAGAATAGTGGGAGAAGGGAAGCCTGAGGACACACCAGTGGCAGGGGCCACTAAAGGTGCAAGAGGGAGAGAGGATGTATGAGTGAAGGGGGGGTAAGTCGGATGAGCATAAGAGTGCACCACAGCGGCGCCACTACCCAGATCCAGCCTAGAGAATGAATCTGCAGAGTCGAGGTTAGAAGAAGAAGAAGAAGAGGGCAAAGGGAGGGCCCGCAGAGACGGTATGAGTTGCGGTGGAGAGGAGGGGGGTGCAAGACGCAACCTCTAGTCATTGGATCTGGGGAAGATTTGAGGAGTCAGGCATTGTTGGATGGGATAATTTCAACAGAGAGAAACTCAAAGGGGTCGAGCTCAACAAAAGTATAATTGTGTATATAATCACATCAAATCTATCAAATTATCTAACTTATGTATAATAAAACTACCCAAAAGCTAGGCATTATAGAGCACAAGATGTAATTTTTTTTTTTTAGTATTCAGGGTATTGACTTAATTAGCACTAATTTAGATATTAAATATTAAGCTTTTCCAATTAAATTGCTATCGAATAAACAATGTACATGTTCATCATGTACACTTGTACTAATAACAAAATTAATAATAAGCTTTTTACTTAAAATAAATTTAGTTAAAAGAAAAAGGAAATTAACCATATTATATAATATATATGAATTTAGATAAATGATTAATATGAGTTAATAATATTTGTTTAAATTTGTTAGTCTGAATTTTGACATATCCTTAATGCACCTGCATTATTTTAAAAAATTCTAAAAAATCATCAAATGAGAAAGATTACATATCTCAAAGTTGACATAGCAAGATTAATGTAAGGTTAATAATAGACGAAATTAATGTGAGGTTAAAATATAAGCGACGGGTATATATACTAGTTGTCGGGGGTCTGTTCGCACGGAAAAACGAAGTTTTTGTGCGTTAGTTCTTTTTCGTTTAATGGAATTCTAAAAAATATAGTCAAAATTAAATGGATTTAACGACATTCTAAAAAAATTATTTTTTAGAACGATAAGGTAAATTTATTGCAAAGAAAATGCATGAATCTATAAATCGTAATTACATGTTTTTTACATTTTCACCATCCTTCAAATTGTTAAGATGGTTGTACCAATATTCATCTATTTGGACATCGTATTGATATTCCTTCATTTTTTTCGCACATTACATATAATTTTGATTGTATATAATGTTTTGATAAGAAAATTATTTTGTCTTTTTTATTCTGTATATCATTATCTTTATAGATATTTACATGAAAAAAATATAAAATACACAAATTAATTGAGCAAGAAAAGAGCCAATATGAAAACTTTATGCAAATGATACAAAATCAAAAGATAAAATTCAAGTATAAATTTTTATTGCACCTCCAAATTTTACTTTTTCATAACTATTGTGAATTCTAGATAAATACTAGCATAGTGTCCGTGCCAAGCACGGGATTGAATTGATTAAATTCATTTAATAATATGACATTAGAATCGAAGCCGCTATATACACTACCATTTTCGGCCTTTCGCACTACATTTCTCTACGCTTGCGTACGCAAGATTCCTGCATAGAAGAGGAAATTTCTCTACGCAAGTATCTTACGTACACAAGATACCTGCGTAGAGCAAGAAATGGGGTCGTTGTAGATTTGAAAATATGGCCATTGGGGGGATTGCTCTACGCAGGAATCTTGCATACGCAAGAATCCTGTATAGAGCAAAAATATGGCCATTGGAGATTTGAAAAAATGGATGTTGGGGGTTTTTGAAATTTTTGGCTCTTACGCAAGGATGTTGCGTACGCCAACTTCTTGCGTAGCCCAACGACTATAATTCCAACGACCGAATTATCCCTCTATATATACTCAAACTCATTCATCCAATTTTTTCACACACGAATACAATCTTACCATAATGGAAAATAACGAAAACGGATATTTGAGCAGTGATGAAGAATTCAACCCCAACAATTTCGCGATTATTATTCCATAATTGTTCGTAAAGGGTTTGATATTTGCGTTATATAGATATGTATGAATTAGTTATGGTAATATTGCAGGCGATACTATGAATTAGTTCAGGTATAGAGGAATAAAAGTATATATAGTTTTACTCATGTTTTTTATCGTATAAATCATAAGTTTTTATTGTTTACATTAATAGGGTAACGATTATGGATTTGAATTTCGTACGAATCAAAAGTGGGATAGCCGAGAGGAGTTGGTTGATTGGGCTCAGAAGAGGGGCAAAGATTTGATGATGATTCTAGTCATTCGTCAAAGTAATGAAAGACATGTTAGTTTGACGTGCGAGAACTATGGTGAATATAGATCGGGGAGGAAGAAAGTTAGTGAAGAAGATCCGAAGGAGGCTGATGTGGTACTTCGTGAAACCAGATCGAAAAAGTCCGGGTGCACATTTGAGTTATACGGTGTTCGAATGAAGAAGAAGCCGGGAGTAGAGACTCGGAAATGGATCTTGAATGTGTTGAGTGGACAACACAACCATAAGCTTCCAACTATCTTCCTTGGGCATGCATACATGTGCCGAATGACCCCGGATCAGTAGCGCATTGTCGGGAGGTTCGGCGAGAGGTTCAATCCGCCTTGCAGTTTTGTGTCATGATCATCAGTTTTGGTTGCCTAATAATCTATCTGATCATTATTGGTAAGTCTGCACTTTCTTCCTTTTCTTTATTATGTTACCTTGGCTTACAAGAATTGGGATGGATCATACATATTGCTCAAAGTGATAAATGACATGTTGTTTGATCCTATTCATTTATTGAATTGGTAACCAACATCATAAGATCACTAGATTGATTAGTAAGAAGAGAATAAATATTATAGTTTGAAGAATTAGATTCTTTAGGGATAATAATATGGTGTTTTTTTGGTAAAAATAATTATATGGTGTTATGGTCTTACAAAATGTCTAGTCTTACATAACAAAAAGGTCAATTTTACCCATATGTAATGAGTCAATGGATATTAAAATAAGCACTAGTTTTTATTTGTAATTTTGTTTCTGTTATTTGGTATAAAATGAAAGTATACATTAATTGAGCATGGATAAAATTGAAGTACTTCATGTGAATAATCATATAACAATGTTGTCTTCTTTTTCTACAGTAGTGGTCCATCAGTTCAACAAGCATCATCATCTGTACCTTATGATGTATTATTTTTCAATTAGTTTAGTCTTACCTTTGTTTATAATATTATGCAAAGTAATGTTACTTTCTACATTGTAATCCGAGGATTTGGCTTAACAAAATTAAATTAAAATATTTTCTCTTTCAAAACTTTTACAGGTCTGCTAATCGGTTTCTTGGTTTGAATTGCCTCTTAGTTCTTAGTTCTGAAATTATTTGAATGAGTATTAGTTCTTAGTTTTGAAATTAACATCTTGTTCTTCATAAGAAAAAGATGTAATATGGTTCTTAAGTAGAGTACATCATGTTCAATTTCTTTGATGTTTCTCAACTGGTTGTTTAGAATAATTAGAGTGAAACCTTATTCATATTTTTATTATTTATTGAATTAAATAGCATGAACAAGATGCTGGAAGCCTTGGAAGTGGTTGGTGTTGACCATGAGGTTTTGGAAGCCCCGTAAGAAGTAAGTTCTATTTTTTGTAGCTTTCTTATGTCATGTTAATGGGTGAAACTATGAATGAGTAAGAGGTCTTCGACAATTAATAGCATGTTTATTGATGTACCATCACATTTCAAAAGCATGCTATCAAATCCCTTTTTTCCAGTTGCACTTATTTCTGCATCCTTTTTTCATGTTTGCCATAAAAGCATTACCTATATTTTATATAGCTTTGTGTAGTTTGATTGGTATGTAGTGTATTCTGAAATCTGAATAACCATAGACTTTCTATTATCTTGGATATTCAATTTTTCATAATATAATTTTCAGATGAACCATTTACGAGCTCTAGAAGAGAGAACTTCCACAACTAACTCGGGCCAGACGACAATTGCCTTACTAAAAGCGTAATGGATTGCACGCCCTTCACACTTTTTGGCAGCTGCACATGGAGATGCAGATTAACATGTACATGATATAGTATGGTTCAGTAACTATAGATTTCTTGCAAAATATACCTGATGTCATAGTAAATAGATAAGTGACATTTCAACACTTTATTGTTTGAGATTTCAAATGAATCAATGTCTGATAAACCATTAGCCTTGCATTCATGCATGCATTTAACAGATTCATAAAATTTGATGTTTGTATAGAATTTCTCGGCATATTAAATATAGAAATACTAATTTACTATATTGTCTCCAAGAACACAATATTTAGATGTTCATTGTATATTAATGAATTAGTGTTATTATGTATTTTTTTGCTCTAATTTAATCAAAGTCGACACTTTTTCCTATCTAGAATTATCACAGTCATGGCACAAATTATTTCTCGACACTTTTTGGTGTCATTGGACGTAGGGTCAATCCAAATTCTCCATGCTCTAAAGTGTCAAAGAAACAGCGGGAATTTAGAAGGCAAGTCTCGACGCTTTTAAGTGTCTAGGATTAGTCTCAACATGCAAATCTCGACGCTTTTAGGCGCCCAAAAGACAATTTCTCCGTGGGATTTTTGTAAGCACAATCGTCAGTAACTGACATCGATGAACAAAAGCGTCGAGTTTTTCGACGCATAAAAGCCTCGACCAAATGCAATGTTGAAAATCCCGACACTTTTCTAAAGTGTCGAGAAGGAAAATATTTGACGCTTTTTTATGTCGAGATGGGTTAAATAAAGCGTCCAAAAAGACATGTTTTCTAGTAGTGACAATTGTGCAACTTTAAGGTACAACTATTCAACTTTATATAACTGCTCAGATATAGTTGCTTAATTTGAAAATACAATTGCTCAACTTTTAGAGACAATTGTCATGAAAATGTGTAGAAAATCAAGAATAAAAAAAGGTCGTTGCTATTTAGCGCACCGGCAAAATTTCTATTTAACGCCCTGGTTCATCCGTGACGGACGAAGCATGTTCATCCGTGACGGACGAAGCATGTTCATCCATGACGGACGAAGCATGTTCATCCGTGACGGACGAAGCATGTTCATTCGTTACGGACGAACATGCTGATCCGCGACACGATTTTGGAATCACCATAACTTTTGATTCCCTAGTCCAAATGCGCTAATATTTGGAGGAGTTATAGTTGACATCTTGATATTTAATCTGACGTTGGAATCACTCAATTCGGAGTTACGTAGAAAATGTTATACTTCTCCAAATACGGGACAAAAAATAGAGATCTCTTAAGCGCCAAGGCGAGTACAATAGCATTTAAGTCGGATTGCAATAGCATTGCAATCATGGATCACAATAGCATTACAATGTGTGAGTACAATAGCATTTAAGTCGGCTTGCAATCTCGTCTCTTTCTTGTGGAAGAAGGTTCGAACGCCATCAGCTGAGAAACGAATGGATCATATAGACAAGCAGCAAAGGATATTTGGTCTAGAAGGTTCTTGAAACGAATGGATCATATAAACGAAGGTTCGAACGACCTCGTCTCTTTCTTGTGGAAGAAGGTTCTTGAAAGACTTCTTGACTATTGATAGGCGTTATCGTGACACCTAAACAAAATAATCCTTAAAAACCTAACTAATGTAGTCTGGTAAGCAAGGGTCGAATCCCACGGAGAATCAAGTTATATATCATGTTTGCAAAATCATTCACCAATTGATAACAAAGACAAAGGGGGGGGGGGGGGGGTTGGATGAAACTAACTAAGAAAACGATAAATAAAACATAGAAAGCTTGGCAAACAAATATCCACCTTTAGTTTGGTTGATCAATCATTGATTATTCCTAATTCTCAATCATCATGGATGTCCTAATCCCTGTTCTGAAATAGTTACCAGTCCAACTAGTCCTGATAACCCTAACTATTAAACAATAAAAAAACTATCATGATAAATCTAACAGCACCAATGAATTCAGGAATAGATAGGTGTATGCAATACTCAACAACCCGTCAGCATTTAACATACAATCAATTCTCTACACAAACTAAGGGATCAAGATTCTCAACCAGTCTCCTCCAATCCTTAGTAGTATGATCAATAACAATTTCAACAGGTTGTATAGAAAAAGGGAACCAATAGCATAATATTAATCTTCTCTAGGTTGTCAGGCTAGAGGGAATACTATTAACAATCTATTTGATATCTTAATCAACAAATCAAGGGGAATCGATATACGATCATTGAGATTAAGCACGAGAGAGAATTAAAACAATCATAGAAAGAGTAAAGGAGTAATCTCAATATCAAATTCAAACTAAGGCTTCAATTGTCTATCCAAAAACAAAACAAAGAACTAAACTAAGAAAAGGGAAAAGATGAAGAAAGGTAGAACCCAACTTGAGGAGCACCCAACTTCCCAAACTAATGTTCTAAAGAAAGAATATATAGACTTAGCTAAACCTAATTTCCAAAAGATAGGAAATAAAATCTAAAAAGAAAATAAAATAAATTAACCGGAATAAAAGAAATAAAAGAGAAAAGAAATAAAATAAAATAAAGTAGACTTCGGACGAAAATTCCGAAGTGGGACTCCGGACGAAAATTCCGGAGTCCCACTCCGGATTCGCTGCCGCGCCATTCCGTGGTCGCGGAAATAATTCCGCAGTCGCGGACAATTCAACTTCGCTCTCGACTTGGCCTCGCTGGGGGATTTTCCGCGGGCGCGGAAAATGGAAATTTCTGCTCCGCGCTCTCGACTTCTCCGCGATCAATTCTACCTTCGTCCGCGATCGCGGATCCCCTCTATTCTCCTTCGTGTGGCTTCTTCCTTCTATCTTCCTTGGTCTCCTCAAGTGGTCTACTCCTCGTCTTCAATAAATCTTCGTTTAAGCTTCTCCAGACCACTGAATTCACACTTCTACTCTCCAACTCCATACTCCACAGTTGTGCTCTAAACCCATACAAATGAAACCCAAAACACCGGTAACAACTCCTAGATAAGCACTACAAAGTAGAGCTGATCAAACTCCCCCATGCTTAAACCTTGCTCGTCCTCGAGTAAGCTAGAATAAAACCTACTCCTCCAATCAAAATCTCCAAGGTTTCAGGAAGCACAGAAAAATCATCTCCACCAAGAATTGTACCTAAACATTAAACTCCACGGCACCAACACAATATGTACAGCACAACACATAATACAACACATGACTCAACACCATCCAAGCTTAAAGGAAAGCAGAGTACTTCCCCCAAACTTATCTCGAACACCATAGAGTGGATAAAAATCTAATCCTAGCCTCCATCTATCTTCTTATCGCTCCAGAGTGACCTACCCAAAACCTCCTTATATCACCTCTTCTTATGTCACCACGCCAGATAAAATGATAATTCCTAATAATCACTCTTCTTCTTTTCACTCATTTTGCCAAGGCGCCCTCTCGGATTTTCACCAAGCCACTCATTTCATTTTCCAATAGATGTGCTCACATAAAGCTCACGTCACTCTTGACCAATTATTACCCCAGCCTAATGCTGGTCCAAGCCACCTGCTTATTACCTAAGCCGCCCTTTCGTGTTTTCGACTTATCCCAGGATTTCTGTTTTTGCCTTTTTTCTATTTTGGCTTTTTTTTTTCTCCTCAACGACATAGCAAGTATAGAATACTCCCCCATGCTTAAACATTGCATTGTCCTCAATGTAATGAAAGACAAAAAGAATGAAGCACAGGGAAAGGTAAAAAAATAACTCACAAACGTCGTTGAGTTGGCTTGGACACTGAAGTTGTTGCTAGCGGTATAACGATGAAAGCTCATGTCTCTGGTGTTGCGCGGACGTCTTCAAAATCAATAGTCTTCTCCACCGTGCAACCAAAAAGATCCACTGTGGTGAATAGTGGAATAGCAAAGATGTCGGGGTTGCACGGCCTTCTACGAACACATGGTGGAGCCCAGGTATGATCGTGGTCGGGGCTCTAGTGTTCCTCCTCCTCAGCTGTCAATTGTAGGGCCATCATCGTTGCCAAATAAAAATATGGGGTGAATGTCTCCTCCTTGACAACATGATACGCACCATCTCTCCAGGGAGAACTCGGAAAGCTGGCCTTCGGTAGAATTTTTTTTTTTTGATTTTTTTTTTCTACTTTTTTTTTTGACGAACATTTTTTTTTTTTACTAAACCCTAATTCGTTGCGGTAGTCGCGATTGCGGATTCTTCTCGAATTGTTCACCACAGTCGCGGTTTTTCTTCTGTTCTTCATGCGGGTTAGTCGAAACACGAAACAAAAATACGAAAACACAACAAAGAGGAAAAATAAACGATAAAGATAGTGTCTTGTTATCAAATCGGTAAACAAACAAACAAGAAAATACGTACCTTAGATTCTCCGGCAACGGCGCCAATTTGATAGGCGTTGTCGTGACACCTAGTAAAGGACATCAAGGGGACCTTCAACGAGAGTGTATAAAGCACGATGACTCTTGGGACATGAGTTGATGTTTTCAAGCGGTTGAAGTACAAAGTATCTAAGGTTGCACTTGACTGCTTGACGGAGGAATACAAAAAAGGGGAAAATCCGTTTTGTGACAAGATCTGCACATGCCAAATGAGGGTGAGAGATGGATTGTCGTGTGTGCATGACATCGCTAGAAATGTGACGAGTTCAATCCCTATTAAGCCTCCAGCGTTGCATCCGTTTTGGAGACGATTGAGTTTGTCAGAAGTGCAAGATGAAGGTGAGGTTGAGGTGAAGCGTAGAGTTGCGAGATCTTTGATGGATCAATTTTATATGGATCATTTCATCAATCTGTCAGCAGATGATCAAGAAAAATATGTCTCGCAACTTTACGACATAGCTCGCCCCGAGGGGACTACTCTGCAAAAGCCGGCTATTGTGATGCATAAAGGACGACCAATGTGAGCTCTAAACAAAGATACCACTAAAAGACATCCTTCTTCATCGGAGTACACAGACAAAGACACGGAAGGGACACCTCCCAAGAAGCAACAAGGTAGGCCACCAATGCCCACTAGCACACCTTCATGAAACCCTAAAGCTCATACCACTCCTTTGAGGCCATCTCAGGTTAGACCTCCCAAGAATTCAGTGGGTCAAATGTTTTCACCACCTTATATGCTTCCACAATCCTTCATTAAAGACTTTGAGCCGTATAAGCTTAAGACGATCTGCATCTGCCATGTTGAGAAGGAGAGACATTTCATTTTGGTATGATACTAATCATTTAATTATTTTATATTAATTATTTGAACCCATGAGTAGATGGTCCTATCAGAGGCGTCACCATTGCCTCCAATATTTGTCATGTGGGAGCATGCACATGATGCCCCTGCTGCTTGTCTGTATGATCCATTTGTTTCTCAGCTGATAGCATTCAAACCTTCTTGCACAAGAAAGAGACGAGGTCACAAGCCAACATAAATGCTATTGTACCCACACATTGTAATGCTATTGTGATCCATGATTGCAATGATATTGTAAGCCAACTTAAATGATATTGTACTCGCCTTGGCGCTTAAGAGATCTCTGTTTTGTGTCCCGTCTTTGGAGAAGTATAACTTTTTTCTACATAATCCCGAATTGAGTGATTCCAACGTCAGATTAAAGATCAAGATGTCAACTATAACACCTCCAAATTTCAGTGCGTTTGGACTAGGGAATCAAAGATTATGGTGATTCCAAAATCGTGTCGCGGATTAGCATGTTTGTCCGTCACGGATGAACCAGAGCGTTAAATAGAAATTTTGCCGGTGCGCTAAATAGAAATCGTGTAAAAAAATAGTCAAAAAAGTATTGGCCTGAAAAAACTTATTGTTTACCGATCAATGGTCAATCAACATTGACCGTTAACCGGGATTGAGTGTAGTAGGGTGTATTGTAATATTAAAATAATTGGCCTATAATGCTCGTCACTTTGTACTCTAAGGATACTTTCTTACATGAAAATCTCTCTATAGATAGATAGATAGACAAACATGTAGTGTGTGATTTGAACTAAATAACCCAATTTAATACATAGACAAAGATATAGATAGTTGGTATAATATTGGGTGTGCATAAGATTTGTATTTAAGACTTTTTTTTAGATTTAGTGTACTTTTGATATCACAAAATATTTGGTTAATTAGCTAACACTATTAAATTTGTATGTGTTTGTGTGTGATTTGAACTAAATAACCCAATTTAATACAGTATTCGTTACTTGATTTGAAAATTTTAATTTCATGCATTATGTAGAAGAAAATTATGTTTATCATTTGCATGGTCTTAGAAAACAAATTGTGGCAAATTAAGACAAAAATACGTTTATTTTTTTTGGTAATGAAACGGGGCTATGCCCCTGCGAGCAGTTAAATTAAACCAAGGAAAGAGTTGTCTCAAAAGAGGCTACAACATCAGCAACAAGAAACTGAGCAATACAGGAAGGAGAGTGAACAAATTCAGAAAAGACATCAGTAAAAGCTAAAGCCATATTGGCTAAACAATCAGCAGCCCCATTAGCAGCTCGACAAACATGACGAACAATCGTCATCGGCCCCAGCTCCAGAAGAAGGCTTTGACCCTCACGAATTAGGTAGTAGTCATCGGCCCCAGCTCCAAAAATACGTTTATTTGAATTGTTAATAGGAAGACAACTTTCAAATTGTAAAACGTATCAAAATTAAATTAACTTAAATGAAATTAGTTTAGATTGTTAAGAGTGGTAAATCTGATTACATGCTTGTTTGAAAATTTAAATTATTTATAGAAATAATAAATATAAGTAATCTAAAAATTATGTGGTTAAGATACTCAGGTAAGATATTTAAAAAATATATTATTTAAATGATCGATTATTCGGTTAACCAAATATAGAGAAACAACTAACCGTTACCTAACCATAAATTTTCGGTCGGTTAATTGTACCGTAACTTCGGTTAATTTTTGATCGGTTAACCTAAAAAAAGGCCGATTTTTCGGTATGCTTATTCGGTTTCGGTAATTTGTGCTCACCCCTAATATAAGCCGACAATTTTTAGGCCAATTTAATATATTTATCAAGAACAGGTTTACCCGTAAATTAAAATTTACTGATCCACCCAATCACACGATGTATTTCTAATGAAAGACAAGAAAACAATTTTATTGAGGGTGTTGCTCTCTGGATAGCAGTAAATAATGTTGCACACAATAGTGATCATACTTGTGATTGACTATTCATCAATTGGCTCACTTGGAATTGTAGAATAGGGAAGGCAATAATTTTATAAAGATTATCCATCGGGTGAATTTGTGATGATTCAGTTGTCATTCTGTTTTTGAATGAGTCTTATTATTTACTTTATATAAAAAAAAATTATGCACTAGGAAAATTGCACAATTGCTTGGTGAAAAGTTTATTAGTCAAATTCTAAATTTTAGAATAATTTGTATATATATATACGTTGAACTGGCAAATAATGGGATGTATTATGTATCAACCCGTATTCGACCCGACACACAAGTCCATTGATGAGTTAATTAGATTTGATGTCTTATGCTTCCTTTATTAAAATGATCATTTCTTAGTATCAAACTTACAAGAGCTAGATTTTAATAAATATCAGATTTATTAACTTCGTATCCCTGTGCGGACGCCGGACCTAAGAAAAAAGCGAACATAACATTACTCTTTAATTAATATTAATCCACCAAATTCTTAAGAAAATGAAGTTTTAAACTAAAGCATACAAGTACAATGTGTATATTCAGACAAAAAAAACTACGATGGATGTGATAAGAAAAGTTCAAATAAACATTTTCGCCAAACTAATAATGGTTTATCTTATATTTTTGGTCAAATAATAACAATTTTTTTAGTTTGTGCTCATAGGTACATGCTTACAAGTTAAAATAGAAAATTATCTTCAAATATTTTCTAAAAGAGAATGGATAAACCCTTGACAAAAAAAACTAAACTAATGACTAAAAATAAAGTTTTTAGAGTGTGTCTATGTACACACTAGAAAAAACAACCCCGTATATGGCCTTATGAAAGATACACACTTTATTCATATTTCACACAGACAATAACATAAAACAAGAGAAATTAACAAGCTAGAATTTTCCCCCTCTTATAAAAGGCCATTACAAATGAAAAGACCGGGGTTCGAACTAGAAACCTCATGGTTACGGATGTCATCGATCAACTAGTTAGGCTTCCCATAAACGATACAATTCCCACGATACAATTCCCACGATACAATTCTCAATAGAGGAAGTACACAAATTCCTTATCTTGTTGAAGTAAATGTGCATGTACTCTTGTACATTATATTGCTCCCAAGTAAATGTGCATGTATGTTTGGACTTATGTACTAGACCTAACGTGCATGTACGCTTGTACATTATATTGCTCCCAATTTATCGGTCCACATACTTTTTCTAGGGCTTTGTACTTTTTTGTGTTTTAACAGCCCATAAAACTGAAGTAAATTTTAAAAATTATACATTATAATACGCAGTGAGAAAAATATAACCATTGACTTGTCATTTATAGGTGAGAGTTTTATCAAATTTAAGAGTAAACTCCATTAAACTAACCCCTGCAGAAGTTAAGCATTGTGAACAAATAAGAGTTAATGTAATTCTCTGGAAAAATTAATAAATCAAACCTGCCAAGGGATAGAAGTGAGCAAGTGTAGAAGACAACGAGTGCTTGAGCCTCTCTAAGAAAGATTCCATGTTTCCGACGCCGTCGTCTTTCGATGGAAGCTTAGCGAACAGAAGGCCAATTTGGAGGTGGCACTGCGACAGTTGCGCTAACTCAAAGGATCCCAAGTAGAAAGGCTTCTTTGATTCTTCAACAATCTGATTTGGTTTGATGAAGCATTCTGAAATTGCTCTAATATATATTGGAAGCACCTGCCATTTTAATCTGATCAAGCTTAACTGGATTCAGGGGCGGATCTACAGGGGGCTAGGGGGGCGGCACCCCCCGCTTCCCCCGGTAAATCCCTTATAGTATGTCTAATTTTTGGTTAAGTCTTCTTTTGAATTTTTAATTTTCATTATGTATATATAAAATGATAAGTAAATAACAAGAAAAATGCAATGGCCTAGTGGTATTTGTCTTACAACTTGTTTAGAAAAAGCTAAAGGTCATGGATTCAAATTCATTTCCCAACCCTTTTTTCTACTTTTTGTTAAAAAATTAAGTTTTAATTGCTTTATGAAATTTTTTGTATTTATTAAGCATATTTATTTCTCTTTTATTTTTTATTTTTTCTTTCATGTTTTAATTTTTTATTAACACAAAAATTGAAAATCTTACATTTTTTAAATAATTTTTCAAAAGCCAAAAAAATAGGGTATATACTGCATAAATACAAAATTTTCAAAAGGTGAATCTAATATTTTTTATAATTTTAAAATATTAATATAAATATCAATTTATGAAGTGAAAAATATACGAAACTCACCCATCCTTCGATTAAGTTCTAGATCCGCTACTGACTGGATTGGTGATCCGAGTGTACGTTGCAAGACTGGTATATATATGGAGGCAAATTAGATGACGGAGATCGAAGTTGGTATGGAAGTATAAAAACATATTATAAAATAGGAATATAGGATTAATCCACCTTATAAAGTAATACGGTCCATACCCCAAGAAAATGGAACAGGTGAAACGAGAAATTAGAATAATAATGTTTGGTGCCAGAATCTAATATATTATATTAAAAAAAAACCTATGTCATGTGGCATCTCCATATTAAATTTATCACATATTATTTTTATTATTTTTTAAATAAATTTAATTATATATTAAAATTTTCTATTCTAAAATTATTACTAATTTTTTTCTTATTTAAATACAAATTAATTAATTAGATTAATTACAAATCAATTATGAATATTACAAATAGATGACGGATCGGGTGAAAATGAGCGATAAGGTAAGAATGTGAGAATACGCATACACGGGTAAAAATGCATGAAGATCACAAGATGCATGTGCATGCATTTTTACCTGTATATGCGTGAGTTTTCACTTACACATAGTCACACATATAGTAAAACATATATGCACATTAATGCAAAAATCCATGCACATCTTGAGGTATACATGAACTTTTCCCGGTATGTATATGAGTTTTCACTTACCAAATTTATGCACATACAAACATAAATCCATGCACATCCGTCATTCTCTCGTTCTCACTTAAGTGCACATTCTCATATGCAGTGTTGTTAAAATCGCGATCCGAGTCGTAGAATCATACGATTCTACGATCCAAAACATACAAAATGACTCAAATCGTATGGAAATAGTCGTACGTGGTAGAGTCGTACTAGGATCGTAACAAGATCGTTAGAATCGGTAGAATCACGTAAGATTCTAGGGAAACTTGTTTTTTTGCTTAAATTTTTCAAGTTTTGGGTTGTTCATTGAACTTGGGACAATTTTGCCATCTTATTCAAAGACTATTAGACTCACTAAGACATTTACTTAGCCCATTTATATATTTTAATCAATTTTAAGAAGAAAAAAAAATTGAAACGGGTTCGTCCTAATGTGCAGATGATTGCTCGTTGATGTAGAAACCCCTCTTCTTTCCACCAATGAGGGAATTAAAATGATGAGGATGATACGTAATATACTTTTTTTAATATTTCTAATTCATAAAATGTTTAAGTTCTGCATCACATAATATTTTAAGCAATCTTATATTACATAGTTTTTCAAGTAATCTTACATCACATAGATATTTTTTTTATCAAAACATCACATAGTTTCTAATATTAATCTTATATCACATAGTTAATTATGGACATTAATTGTGTATTTATTATATTCAGTTGATATTATATCTTAATAAGTTATTATTTGCTTAGCTTTTATGTGAAATATATCTTACTAAGCGTTTGGCCGTTCTCTATTATGGATAACTTTGGATCTTAGATCTTCCAATTAATACTAACTTGTTTTTATTAATTTATCAAGCCTAAGATTTCACATTTTATTAATCAAGGATGAAAGTGTTGGATCTAATAAAAATGAGGACGTATGAATATGATATTAATATTATGTCAGATGATGCATATGTTCGTTGGTGAAGACAACATTAGGATTAATCGTGATGACTCTCTTTTGACTCTCCTTTCCTACATAACTTTGTTGTTTTGAAATGTAATCATTCTAAAATTACTACCTTATACTCGGTTTTGTTGTTGTTAAGATGTAATTATGGACAAATTTATCATTTATGGATGATAATATGAGATAGATGATGGTTAATGAGAATGTTTTTTCTTTATATAACCTTAATATTGACTAATATAGGACATACTTAAATAAGAATTGCTATAATTCATTGATTTGGTAGGATCTTACGATCCTACAATCCGATTTTACTATCCGATCGATTCCGCATCCCTCTTACGATCCGATCCATGAATACCGATTTTAACAACATTGCTCATATGAACCTTTTCCTTACAAATAAATTACAAAAGATAACAAATAAAAAAATTGGACTGAACAACATGTGTCTTCTTCAACAAAATATAATCGGCGAAACTCCATGTGTGCTTTCTTCCTATGGAGACTCCATGGGCTTTAGATCTTTATCTGCATAAGTTGAGAATCAGGGTTAACTTTTACAAGGTACACAGTATGTGATTATGCAAATAAGTCAAATCTATGAAACTATAGACTGCACATTCCCTTGGATGATTAAAAAGATTAAATTTTGTATTGATCAAAATGTACACTTAAACCTGATTTCTCACATATCAAACACAACAACAAAACGAAAGAAACACATATTCAACAATAGATCAAGTAGCACATTGTTCTACTATATTTCAAAATTTATGATTGAAGAACCATTTTTTCTCAAAGTTATAAAGTATTTCGCTCTAATCATTCTCAAGTTATAATCTATAGACCAGCTCGAATAATAGGTTCACAAAATTATTGAATTCAACTAAGAAAATAAAAGTATCATAATTTTTGGGGCATGACTTTGTGTTTAGTAAGGCGAAAAGATTGAGAAATGATTGCCACTGCTTTGCATCAACCACGCTCCGCAAATCGTGGTCTGATGCATAATATCTTGGTAAATCACCACTAAGTTGTTGTAGAATATATAATATTTTCATATCATAAGATCACTAATATATAATATATTTTTTGTCTTCACTTCAAATATAATATGTTTACCATTTATTAGGTTGATTATATACTATATTTAGTTATTTTGTAAAATCTTACGATTTTAGGATCCGATTCAAAAAACATCTTACGACTAGATCTCGAAATCCCGGTTTTAACAACATTGGGTGTAGGTGTGCTAGGAGCCTAGGATATATGAACCTTCTATCCTAGCCTTCATTTGTCCCAAAATACACGACTCACATTCCTCCTCACGATTCATCGTATGCATCTGTTTCACCGGAGCCTAATAGCCTATACATATATATACATTAAACGATAAGCCTACCGCCTACATATCGGCCTCATATTGATTTTACCTACGTGTCAGTCTCACACTGATTTCGCATACTTGTCAGCTTCTGATATATGCCATATCATCAGACTTGGAAAAATTAGAGTAGTAGACCCCACATTTATTATCTTAATAAATATCTTATTTACATAATCTTTAGATTTTTTTCAATTTAGAATTATATTTTCAAACAAGCATGTAATCAGATTAAAAAAAGTTCAAGATAAGTTTATTAAAGTTAAATAAATTTTAATAGGATTTATAATTTGATATTTGTCTTCCTATTATTAATTTAACTAGTCGTATATTTGTCTTAAAGAGCCACATTTTTTTCTTAAGATCAGGCAAAGAATAAACATAAATTCTTCTATATAATGCATGAAATCGGTCAATTTTTTCATTTTTCAATCCAAGTAATTAATATAAATTAGGCTATTTAGTTCAAATCAAACACTATAAATACGTAAAAAATTATACTCTCTTTGTATAAAAAAATTTGGCATTCTAGTCTTGTTTTTTTTGTTCAATAAAGATTGTCATTTTACATGTTTTAACATGATTTTTCCAATAATACCCTCATTAATTAATGATATAAATTAATTATGTTTCTAGGTGAGTGTGTAATCTCTTCTACACAACTCTTAAAAATACAACAGTTAAAAGTTTTAAATATATTAATTGAGAGTACTTAAGTTAAATTATAACATATCTTAATAGTAGTGTCAAATTCTAGGATGATAATGTTTTTGTAGAGATTTGGTAAACTGATGAATCTTATTAATGAGAAAGCAACCATATATATGGAGATTACAAGATAGATATCTAAGGTAAAGATAAGATCTTCTAAACTAGAATAATAAAAGATATACTAGGAAAACTTAAGATAACTTAATATTTAATTATCTCTAACATGCCCCCTCAAGCGAGACACCGGAACGGAGAGTCCCAGCTTGGACGTGAGTTTCTGGAACTGTAGTCTTGGCAAAGGCTTAGTCAAGACATCAGCTAATTGATCATCAGTAGGCACATAGGACACTCGAACAGTCCCGCCTTGCACTTGTTCACGAACAAAATGAAACGCTAAGGCGATATGCTTCATCCGCGAATGAAAGACGGGATTAGCACTAAGACTCTTGGCTCCTAGATTATCACAATATAGGACCGGTTGAGACGGTAGACAAACTCGTAATTCCTGCAGCAGAGACTTGACCCAAACAATTTCACTGCAAAAATCGGCTAAGGCACGATATTCAGCCTCAGTAGAAGAACGAGCAACAGTCTTCTGCTTGCGGGAGCTCCAGGAGATGGGGGTGCGGCCAAGATATAGCAAGTAGCCAGAAGTGGACAGGTAGTCATCCTTGTCACCTGCCCAATCTGCATCAGAAAAGGCATGCAACACTAGAGGAGATGACTGTGAAATGATGATACTGTAATACCCCTCATTTTTAAGTAAGGGTATTTGGGTAATTTTCTCAACCCTCGTTCTGTAATCGTGACGCGTTAGGCGAAATTCGGAATTTCTGTAACGCGTATAATCTCTGTAATAATTCCCTGAGCATTATAATATACATTCGATGTATTTTCGAGGCTTAAAATATTTGTTTGGGTACAAATATTAGTTATTGCAAGGTTTTAGCACGTGTTCAATCGTTTCCCTGGTAAAAGGACGCGAACAGGCCTTTTCCGCGATCGCGGAAGATTTCCGCGACCGCGGAAAATGATGCGTCGTCAGCCTCGCGCACAAGCATTTTTCCGCGACCGCGGAAAACGCTTCGTCCTCGTCTTCAATGGCTTCGTCGGTTGAGATGGCCGTCGATTCGTCGGGGGGGATTTGGAGGTTCTTCTGGCCGGGAGTTGGGGTGCTCAGTGGCTATAAAAGGAGGGCTCGGATGGAGGGTTGGAGCATCCGAAATCCAATCTCTCTCTCTCTCGCTCGTGTCGTCGGAGTTCTCGTATCGTCGGAGCTCTCGCCGGTGGTTTTAGTGGTCGAGTGGTGGTGCAGTAGAGGCGTCATGGTGCCAGGAGACGAAGCCCTCTCGTTCGGAGCCTCGTTGTGTCATCGCCGGTGAGGATTTGTCCGATTAGGGTTGTCGGGTTCATGGCCGCGACCGCGGACATGAACAGTCGCGACCGCGGACGATATCCAGACATCCGCGACCGCGGAATCCAAGCCGCGATCGCGGATTGCCTTAGCAAACGCGATCGTGGCCTTGGACGATCCGGTCACGGATGGGACCCTCGTTTCTTTCGTTTCCTTAGATCCATATTATTATTTATCGAATCTAACCTAGGGTTTCGTTGTGGGTTCGTTGGCGTAGTAGGAATCCGCAATCCGATTCCGTTTCCAGTTCCCGGATCCAGAAACCCGTCGTCATTCGTTCATCTCGATCAAGGCAAGTGGCGATTCGCTCTTGCTTATCATTCCATGTTTCCGTTAATTATCAATTATTTCGGATTGTTAATTAAATTGGGATGAATTGTTGTTTTCGTTTGGGAACAGATTTTATAAATGATATGATATAAAATGTGATATTATGATAGGTTGTATATATTGCTAGAAACAACGCTATTCTATCTGTTATTACCATGATGTTATTGGTGTGGATTTTATGTGTGAACTTATACATATATAGTTAGAACGAGTATTCGTAGGAACGCTATGTACCTTGCGAGGTCTAGCCGTTTCTTTATAACCGTGGTGGATAGGATGTCCAAGCCCTAACACCCTTTCCTGGTCATGACTATCCCCTATCCGAGTATAAGGGAGGTGCACACAGCTGGTGCCAATAATCGGGATTTATTCCCAAGATATCTCTCGTATCGAGATGATATATTATATGATAAAAGCTTTAACGTAAATATGCGTTTTGGAATTTAAGAAGATAAGTGCGATTATGCACATAATTAATATACCCTCGGGCGAGGAGTACAACGTGGAAACCGTCCGGACTTCGGTTAGAGTAAGTCTTCTTTCCAATCTGGATTCGCATTGCGCGGTGAGGTTAGTCGTTGACCCAAATGATCAAGTCATTTTTAAACACTTGTATAAAAACTATAACGTTCCCAAACATTTGTCATACTTTCCCATAAGACTGAATCTTTTGGAGTCTTCTCTTCATATATTTCCCATAAGACTCAATTCCTTTGGAGTCTTCTTTTCAATGCATGTCTATTCTAATCATTCCGTGAAAGTTTCGGGTTATATATCGTTCCTTCGGTTATTATTCGAGGGACAATGATAGTAAACGGTTACGATCACTAGAACCATTCTGTTTTTACCCTTGCATAGTCTTTCATTAGACTAACCAACCAGGTTTTATTCCTTGCATGGTTGGCTGGTGTCATCCGTCCTATACGGCACATCAGTGGTTGGTTCCCGAAGAC
Source organism: Rheum nobile (assembly GCA_027886185.1). Lineage (NCBI taxonomy): Eukaryota > Viridiplantae > Streptophyta > Magnoliopsida > Caryophyllales > Polygonaceae > Rheum > Rheum nobile. Next base: position 1,031,417 of record WOAB01000261.1, on the reverse strand, counting down.
TTGAAGTAACCAATTGAAGAAGAGGCTTGCAGTTGAAGATTTAAGTGTTAGTGTTTTAAGGTTGTCAACTATTACTTTAATATATTGTTATAACCTAGTCATGTAATAGGTTTATTCTAAAAAGTCTTTCGCTGTGTAATTTATAAGTCTTCCGCTGAGATTTAACTTTGTTGTAAAAATGCTACTCTCGTTTGATGGGAGATATTTTAATAAAAGGGATGAGTTTCATATTTAAATGTTTTCCGCTGTTTAATCTTTCGTTAATTAATATGTTCCTTTAAGTTTAATTGTTCCGATTAAAGCCTAGGGTGACATTGGACAGTAATGTCTGAGGTCACTGGCGTGTGGCATTTCCGACAATAAGTCGGGGGTGTTACAGATACCCTGATTAGCAGTACCACGCACATAACGAAGCAAGCGTTTGAGTGCACTCCAATGTACTGTCGTAGGTAACTGCATGAACTGGGATAGTTTGTTGACTGTGAAACCAATATCCGGTCGTGTGAGAGAGAGGTATTGAAGACTACCAACTAACATACGATACTCAGTCGGAGAAGGGAGCGGACTGCCACTGGTTTTCTGGAGTGTTGTAGTCGTACATATGGGTGTAGAGATGGGTTTGGAATCAGCCATGTGTGCCCGAGCAAGCAAGTCAGTCACATATTTATGTTGATTCAGGAAAATACCTGCAGGATACGGCAAGACTTCCACACCAAGAAAGTAAGCAAGAGGGCCGAGATCCTTGATGGAGAAACGAGTTGCAAGTGCGGTGATGATCTTCTCCAGCGGCACAGAATGACTCCTTGTAACTATGATATCGTCGACATAGACAAGAAGGTAGATGACAACCCCCTTGTCATGGAGTATGAATAAAGAGGAGTCGGCAACAGAGTTGATGAAACCAATCTGAAGAAGAAAGCAGTGCAGTTCATTGTGCCATGCACGCGGAGCTTGTTTGAGTCCATAGATCGCCTTCTTCAATTTGCACACATGGGAAGGGAATTGTTTGTCAACAAATCCTGGTGGTTGCGACATGTATACATCTTCAAGAAGGGTGCCTTGGAGGAAGGCATTGTTGACATCTAGTTGACGCAGAGACCAACCCGAGCAGACGGCAATGGCAAGAACCGTTCTGACCGTGACTGGCTTAACAACGGGGCTGAATGTTTCTATGAAGTCACATCCGGGTCGTTGATGAAACCCTTTGGCAACTAGGCGGGCCTTGTACTTGTCAAGCGTACCATCTGACTTGTATTTGACGCGAAACACCCAGCGATAACCAACCACATTCAAGTGCGAAGCATGTGGCACAAGTTGCCATGTGTCATTGGACCGAAGTGCAGCGAACTCATTCGACATCGCATTGTGCCAGTCCGGATCCCGAAGGGCATGGGTGATGTTGGCTGGTTCGGTATGGTGGGATAGGGTAGCAGTGAGGTTGAGTTTTTGAATGGGCTTGTGGATATTGTTTTTGGCTCGTGTGATGATATCAACGGCTGGTGGAGGTGGAGATGTGGGTTGCGGTTCAGGGATAGGGGCGGAAGGTGGTGGGGGAGAGGATGATGGGGTAGTTGATGACGAGAAAGAGGAGGTGGGATTGGTGTCAATCGAAATAGAAGGAGTGGCAGGCAACGGTAAAGGGGGCGGAGGGTTCTGCAGCGGAAGAAGGGCGGGAATAGGGTGAGGCTGTTGTTTTGGGCGTAGGAGGGGCAGCTTGACGCTGCACCAGGGGTGGTCAACAGGAATTGTGGGCAAGGAGGGAGGGGTGACAGCAGGGGAGAGAAAAGGGAACACATGTTCAACGAAGGCGACATGGCGAGAGGTATGGACTTTGTAGGTGTCCGGATTGAGACAAAGGTAAGCACTTTGGGTGAGAGAGTAGCCAACAAACACACAAGGTTCAGATTTGGGTTCCATCTTGTTGTTGGTATATGGTTTGAGCCAGGGAAAACACAAACAACCAAAGCTTTTTAACTTGTGATAATTGGGAGGAGTTTGAAAAAGTTTGAGATATGGAGAAAGATTTTGTAAAGTAGGAGTGGGCATCCTGTTGATGAGATAGACAGTAGTTTTAAAAGCATAGGGCCAGAGTTCCTTTGGAAAGCCAGAGAAGGTCATGAGAGAAAGATTTGTTTCAACAATGTGGCGATGACGCCTTTCAGCAAAACCATTATGTTGGGGTGTATGAGGAGGACTAGTGAGATGTTGGATACCATTAGAATCAAGAAACGAAGCTAGAGCAATGAATTCTCCACCATTGTCAGAGTAAAGGGTTTTAAGCTTAGTATCAAAATAGTTTTCAACTAAATCTTTAAATTTGATAAAAATGTTCTTGGTGTCCGATTTTTGTTTTAAAGGAAAAATCCATATATATTTAGTAAAGTGATCCACAAAGATAACATAATAACGATATCCATCAAGAGAGATAACAAGAGATTGCCAAACATCCGAAAAGATAACTTCTAGAGGAGTTTTAGATATAATAGAGGATTGATGAAAAGGTAATTTGAGACTTTTATTAATAGAACAAGAGGTACAAAAATCGGATTTTGAAGATGAAATGCCTAAGCTAAACTGACTATCTAGGAATTTTAAAACAGTTGTTGCAGGGTGACCCAACTTGTGATGCCAAGGAGAAGTAGTTGAAGCTTGCATTGTAAAAACGTGTGGTGTAGAAAACGTAGGCCAAGTGTAGACTCCATTAGTGCAAGGACCCTTAAGGAGAGGTGTTCCCGTTTGAAGATCCTTCACAAGAAAATAGGTGGGTAAGAACTCAATAGAAATATTGTTTTGAATGGCTAGTTGAGAAACAGATAAGATGTTTTGAGAAATACTGGGAACATGAAGAACATTATCACAAGTGAAAATCTTTTGAGGAGAAAATAGTTTATATTTGCCCACATTAGAAATTGATAGACCTTTACCGTTCCCAACAACAAGATCATCTAGGCCCGTGTATGGATGATGGAGACTCAGGTTTTGGAGATCGGCAGTGACATGATGAGAAGCTCCGCTATCAACAAGAAAGAGAGGATACGGTTGGGGTTGATGAAAGTTATAATTGGCTTAAGGTGGTTGGTATGACGGTGATTGGGTAAAGGTGTAGTTGGCTTGTGGTTGAGGTTGTTGAGGAGGGTATGGAGACAGAGCATAGGTGGGGTTAGGATTGTGGTTAGGGTTGCGAGGACGGTATAGCGGCGGCGGTGGTTGAAGGGTAGGGGCGGCCTGACGAAAGAGAGGACAATGGCCAACAACGTGACCGGTTTCACTGCACCATTGACAGCGGCCAAAGAAAGGGCGAGGAGGATTGCGTGGAGGATACATCTGGGGAGGGCCAGACGGGGTTGATGGGGACCAGGAAGGCGAAGACGATGGTTGATATTGCTGACGATTCTTTGACTTGGACGGCCGGTTTTGCATCGCCATAGCACTTGCCGGAGAAGATGAGGACGACTCCTCCACCTTGAGGGACAACTCTTTGTTTATGAGTTTCTCATGAAGTTCTTCAAACAAGATAGTGGTTTCCCAGGCATGGACGCCATCAATCATAGATTGAAAGGAAGAGTCGAGACCTTTCAGGACATGATCAATAACATCCTCTGGATCTTGTGGTTTGCTGAGAGAAGCAAGGAGATCAATGCAACTTTTGATTTGAAGCATGAAATCCGTTACCGATTGCGTGCCTTTCTTCAAAGAACGAAGCTTTTCTTTAATTTGATTGATATGCCCCCTGGAGGTTTTGGCATATGTATCTTCGAGTATTTTCCATGCAGCTTGAGTTGTAGTTGCTTGAGTAACAAGGGAGGCAACAGTCTGCCCAAGTGTACCAACAAGCGCACCAAATAGGAGTTGGTCTTGACGAACCCAAGTAGCATGTGCTGGATTGGGTTGTGGTTCCGAGGTCGTGGCGGGGGCCACCGGCGCTGGAGTCACTGTTGTTGGTGGTGGAGGATGCGTGCCATCTACAAATTTGAAGAGACCGAACCCTACCAAGGTTGATTTGATTTGAGCTTTCCACGTCGTGTAGTTTGTCGCGGAGAGCCTAATTGCATTTGAGAATTGAACGATGAAGGGGAAACGTGGTTCCACATCATTAGGAATTGTGTGATTGCTGCCAGCCATGGAAGCCGTACGAACAAGAGGAAAAAATTTGAGAGAAAAAAAAGATCAGGCTCTTGATACCATGTAGAGATTTGATAAACTGATGAATCTTATTAATGAGAAAGCAACCATATATATGGAGATTACAAGATAGATATCTAAGGTAAAGATAAGATCTTCTAAATTAGAATAATAAAAGATATACTAGGAAAACTTAAGATAACTTAAGATACAGGATATTTAATTATTTCTAACAGTTTTATATATGGAGGGAGTAATATTGGCTTTTAAAGTTATTATTACCTGAGTACCATTTTTTATCTCTAACAATAAGATAATTATAATTAATACCCATCAACTAAATTTAAGATACTAACAAAAACCAGTGTATTATTAAAGCAATTAATAATCTGTTTGAAAGTTTGAAAAAATACATGAAATTATATTATCTTACATTAAAATAATAATTTAATATAATTTAACATTTCGTATAAGATAATATAAATATATTATCTTTGAGAAATCAAAAGGTCCCAAAATTACAAGTGATGCACCTGGCCGGGAGTGGTCAGCCATAAGTCTACCACTCTACAGATCGGTGTGACTGTGACAAGAAAGATGAGGACAACATGGAATTAATTAACGATTCTTAGATAAACTCAAAGATTGAATTTCTTAAAAGATTAATTAAGAAGATATACCTTACTCTAAATGGACTAATGCCTAATGGGGCCAAGTTACAACGTGTCTGATACAAAACCGCTACTAGGTCCACCTACTAGTCGCGCGTCTAGAACAACCGCTGAACAATCTAGTAATTATTTTGTACTATAACGATCAATTATTGTTTTGTAATATTCTAGCTATAGTGGGTTCTTGATTTCATGCCCCATTATAAGGTGGAAACTAGGAACCTGTCTTGACACAATATTCACTATCAGATCAAAAAATATGGCAGGTGCTTCCGAAGTTAGAGCAATTTCAGAATGTTTCATAAAACCAAATGAAATTGTTGAAGAATCAAAGAAGCCTTTCTACTTGGGATCCTTTGAGCTAATGCAGCTGTCGCAGTGCCACCTCCAAATTGGCCTTCTGTTCCCGGAGCTTCCATCGCAAGGCGCCATGGATTCTTTGATAGAGAAGCTCAAGCAGTCCTTGTCCTCTACACTTGCTCATTTCTATCCGTTAGCAGGTTTGATTTTTCCGGGGAATTACACTAATCAATTCATATCGGCAAAAAATTAATGCTAATTTATTCATATCTGCAAAAAAATGCTAATTTATCCGGGGAATTTCGATTTTTATATGGCTAGACTTGCACGAAATCTTGGTATGAAAATTGAATCCCTCTTGTTCTATTCTATAGGGAAAAGAATGAAGGGAGCTCTTGTGTTTTGTTTCAAACCCAACCCAACACACCTTTATATTGGAAAGGGTCTAACACTACACCGAATGACCAAGGACATACACTAAAATCTTAAACATATTCCAACAAACGAGCAGGTCATATATATTAGTCTTGGCTAATGCTAACGTGAAAAAATGATCATCTTTTTCTTTTGTTTTATTTTTCCATATCCATATCAAAAATTGGCATCAGCTAAATAATTAATTCGATCACATAAATTGAACGTGCAGGTCGATTTGTGACGGAAATAGATGAGGACAAACACGAGTCTCTCATCTTCATAGACTGTAACAAAGGCCCGGGAGCTAAGTTCATCCATGCTGCTCTAGGTGATGTGACCCTAAACGACATCGTTTCACCAACTTACGTACCAACAAACACTGTTCAATCACTCTTTCAACTCGGTAAAATCCCCACCAACTATGATGGTCATGATGAACCCTTGTTAGTAGTACAAGTAACCGAGTTGGTCGATGGCGTCTTCTTCGGACTTTCTATAAACCATTCTGTTGTGGACGGGTCTTCCTTCTGGCATTTCTTCTCGTCTTGGTCCGAGATGTTTCGATCAAACGAGCTCTCGAGGCCGCCAAAATACGATCGTTGGTTTCCGGTGGGATACGGGCCAATCATCAAACTCCCTTATACTCACCCCGACGAGTTCATAAAGAGATACAAGCTCAACAACAACGACGACCCGCCTCTTAGGGAGGTCATTTTCCATTTCCCATCCGGGTCCATAGAAAAACTCAAGGCCAAAGCGAATGAAGAGTGTAGTGGGGCAAATAAAATCTCGTCGTTTCAAGCACTTTCTGCCCTAATATGGAGATCCATTGTTCGTTCTCGTGGCATAGGCATCAACGAACGTAGTATTTGCATGTTTATTGCGAATGCTCGGTCGAGAGTTAAGCCGCCTCTCTCACAAAACTACTTTGGGAGCTTCATTGTACCGTCTTTCAACTCTATCAAAGTCTCTGAGTTGTTAGAAATGAGCATAGGATCGGTGGCATCGATCTTCCATAAGGCGGTCAAAGACACTACCGACGAATATGTCCGCGACCAATTCATTGGATGGATGAAGTCTCCAATCTTTTACCCGGCTGGAGTGCCGGATCGGAAGTTCATTTTGATAAGTGGGTCACAAAGAGAAGATCCGTATGGCATTGAATTTGGGCTAGGGAAAGCGGTGGCGCTACGCACAGGCTCAAATAAGTACGATAGGAAGGTGGTGTTTCGTCCTGCAAGAGAAGACAAAGGAAGTGCCGACATAGAGGTTTGTTTGTCACCGGATACAATGAGTGCCCTTCAACAAGATAAGGAATTTGTGTCCTTCCTCTATTGAGAATCCTATCGTGGGCATTTCAACAACAACAAAAATCCTATTGTGGACTTGCTCGTTTTTGTGAAGCCTCACTAGTTGAAGTGGTAAGTGATCGATGACATTCGTAACCATGAGGTTTCTAGTTCGAATCCATGTCTTTTATTTGTAATGGCCTTTTATAAGAGGCGAACAAATCTAGCACGTTAATTTCTCTTTTCTTTTGTTGTTTTGTGTGAACAAAGAGTGTATCTTTGGCAAAAATGTTTATCTGAACTCTTCTTATTACATCCATATATCGTAACTCAAAGAACCTCAAACCCAAACTCAAAAATAATACCCAACAACAACATCATCACAACATCAAATACTACATACTATGTACTTCCTTTGCACATAAACCGCGCGCTTCCCTGGCTTTGACACGCTTAACTGAATTCCTACTCGTGTTTACCGTGAAGCTCTGCTGAGCCCTCGGATTCTCCAGTATCCGTCTGGTTTAGGCTCGCTCTGGCAGTAGCAACAAATGTCGGATCAGGCTCATGCTTATCTGAAGGCTCCTTCATTGCCAGGTATATGTAGTATCCTATAACCATGTTAACGGATACGACGGCAACCAACCCACTCAATAGCGTCCGAGATTCTGATCGAAGACATCTGCATCAAGCCTATTATTATAAACCCGACCCTTTATTAGCGATATACGTATGAAACCGAGGTTCTGAAGAACATAGCAAGATTATGGCCAATCGAAGTTCAGGAAATTCTTCTAAATTATAAACATGTAGTTGAAGTCACATATAATGAATCAGAATATATACGTTTGAATGAGCAAATTGATAGATTGATCTCAATTATTTGGATCTAACGGGCAACATATCACTGAGCTACTTGCACTCAACATCCTAATGAATTGCAACCACGAATTTTTAAAAGCAGCGATCAATTCAGTCCACAAATCTCAGATTCCAGTAACACCAAACGATAAGCGATCAGGAATCTTGAACGAGCATCAAGTCTGCAAAAAGAGTTGAAATTTTGAATGAAATTTAGCACTAATAAGAGGGGAGAATTAAGGACATTACCTTGAAACCTGAATCTGATGAAGACGCTACTAATTGAGATCAGATGAATCAGAAGAGAAGGATCACCGGCAAAGAGCAGGCTGATTGGCGAAGGTCGTATTTCGGAGGAATCAAGGCTGCTTGGAGACGCAGATTTGTATAATTTATGCATATCTTTTTAATAAAAAATGTAATTTAGGTCGGAAAATTGAATTAAATAAGCATGAGTGTCGAATTTTAATTCTCCCTGTCTGATTTTTATTTTTGTCTGCTACATCAAATCTTTACCTTATGAAAAATAGTATATCCGACAGATTTAGTTTCTAGAATACAACAATTAAGATAACTTTTAAAACTTCTTTCCTCCTTTTAAATATTATTATAATTTTAATTTATTTTAAAAAGGTTTACTTTTTATGGTTTCTCCAAATCTCTAAGCATAACGCAATTTGAATACTTATGCATTGTCTGTCCATTACAAGATGATATTATTAAACATTTTCTAATTAACGGCCTATAAAGAGCATAAATTAGAACTCATATTTAAAAATTGAAATTTAAGTTATTTGATTATTTAATAACTTTTAATAAGGTTTATATATTTTTCATAGGATTCAATTTCTAAAATCAGAATTCGTAACCAATGTCACGTCGATTCAATTTCTAAAATCAGAATTCGTAACGAATGTCATATCCTTAGAGTATAGAATAAAAGAATATCATTCTATATATGGACTAATGGCCAAGTGACCGACGTCTCTCGAGTAGTTGCCCCACTAGTCGTCTAGAACAACCGAGCGGACACAATCTAGTATTTTTGTACTCTTCCAATTATTGATCTGTAATATTCTGCAAATGTTTAATGCTTTTATTCTGACCTCTCGTTTCACCATCTCCTTTTTTATGGGTTCTTGATCATCTACTTCGTTTCCATTATAAGGTGGAAACTAGGAACCTGTCTTGACACAATATTCACTATCAGATTAAGCATATCAAAAAATATGGCAGGTGCTTCCGAAGTTAGGGCAATTTCAGAATGTTTCATCAAACCAGATGAGATGGTTGAAGAATCAAAGAAGCCTTTCTACTTGGGATCCTTTGAGCTAATGCAGCTGTCGCACTGCCACCTCCAAACTGGCCTTCTGTTCCCGGAACTTCCGTCCAAAGGCGCCATGGATTCTTTCTTAGAGAAGCTCAAGCAGTCCTTGTCCTCTACACTTGCTCATTTCTATCCCTTAGCAGGTTAGAATTTTCCGAGAAATCACATTAATCCATTCTTATCCGCTAAAAAAGCTAACTTAATCATTTAATTATAGTATATATATATATAGAGAGGCACGCTCCGGTAAAACGGAAATTGTGGTAAAACGAAAGTACTAATCTGGAGCGTCGGATTGATGTTGATGGATGGTTGGATTAATGGGTTATAGGAGATATATGATAGAGCCCTAACCACCAAATCTAACCTAATAAGGATATTATTAATAAGAAATAATTAATTTTGGTTGTTATAGGAGAGAGAAAATAATACAATATTCTCTTTTCTAATCGATTTTGCTCCCATTAACGTTCGTGAATATCGTTAATATGTTCACGAATATCAATCATTTGTTAATGAATATCATTTATGTTTGTTTGAATATCAATTTCTATTTAATAAGTGAATATTTAATATCTTAAAAATGTGAATATCATCACTTAAATCATGAATTTCACCACTTGATAATATGAATATCACACTAAGTTACATAAATATCTCAATTAATCACATGAATATCAAATTTACTTACACGAATATCACCACTCAATTTATGAATATCACTACTCATTTTGTGAATATCGTCCACCACCCAATTACATTAATATAGTCACTCAAGTACATGAATGTCATCAACTAACTACACGAATATCACCACCCAATATCTTCGAAGCTTTGATTCATGGCGGTAAGGTTTACCAATGATATTGTCGCGTCGATTTTGGGTCGTACAGTCGTTCGATCAACCTGAATATGAACATTATTATAATGAATATCAACAATATTATTATAATGAATATCAACAACATTATATTGAATATCACATCATAAAATTTGAATATCAATTATTCAACGCATAAAACCTCCTGAATATGAACACCATTATAGTGAATATCACATCAAACAATTTGAATATCAATTGCAAACAGTACAAACAACACCATCAACAAGCAATTTGAATACTATAATAGCGATATTCATTCCATATGTGATGATATTCACGTATTTTATACACATAGTCATACAAGTAAGTAGTCGATATTCATAAAAACAGTGTCAATATTCAGAGTTTAATTCGCACATGATAATTATTCAAAGTTTAGGTGAATATCACATCATAAATATCAAATATTCAATGCATGAGACCTACAAGCATTTGTATGAATATCACATTAAACAATTTGAATATTAATTACAAACAATACCCCAAAACACCAAAACTGAAACTTCCTAGAACAAGTTGTCAATTAAACACAATAACACCTTCAGAGTAGTAAGAACTTACATTCATGATTCTCCTTTGATGTTGAAAGTTTCAACCCAGATACCACGGAGTGCCCTGTCGAATTGCACTTCAACTTCTGCAAGAATTGATAGTAGCTTTCCAGAAATTCAGCGTGACTTCAACTTGCTCATTCTCTTTCGTCTGGACTCAGAATTGGGTGATTCCAACTCCCAGAGTTAGATCTGGAAGTCTAATTTCGTCCCTCAAAATTGGAGAATTTTCTGAGTTGTAAATCAAAAGATATGGCATTTTAACTGAGAGGTCGCTGAGATTTTTGGGAAGGAATTGACAGCAACTTTCCAGAAATCTAGCGTGACTTCAACTGGCTCGTTCTCTTTCGCCTGGACTCGGAAGTAGGTGATTCCAACTCCCAGAGATAGATCTGGAAATCTAATTTCGTCCCTCAAAATTGGAGAATTTTCGGAGTTGTAAATAAAAAGATATGGCGTTTTAACTGAGAGGTCGCTGAGATTTCCGAGAAGGAATTCAGCGAGATGAGTTTATGGGTGAAGGACGTGAAGATGAGGATGGATTGATAGAGGTAGAGAAGTTGAAGACGACGGCGTGTTGAAGCCCTCCTATGTGGCCGATTCCAGTCGAAAGTTGAAGACGATTCAGTCGAGGTCGAAGGCGGCGGCGTGTTGAAGCCCGGCGGCGTGTTGAAGCCCTCCTCTGTGGCCGATTCCAGTCGGAAGTTGAAGACGATTTCAGTCGAGGTCCAAGAGGATTCCAATCGAGATCGATATTAACTGGGAGGGAGAGAATAAAATAAAAAATGAAGGGTAGGATCTTTTATAATTTAGGTAAAAAAATCCCTAAATTAATGAGAATCATGCATGTTCAATTCCACCATATAAACATGCATCCAATTACTTTTAATCACAACCATTCATTTATTTGTAATTCAATGGCCCTTAATAGTACTTCCGTTTTACTAAGCCGTTTTACTAGAACCAAATTCTATATATATATACAAGCTTCGTTAAAAGGACACTTACGTAGCAATATAATCCACTCATTTGGAAGCAATAGAAATTTAGGATGGCTAACACTCATGCATGCATTCTCCCACCCTATCTATCACCTGCTATAAAGTTGAACAAATGTCCAATTTATCCATATACTATTACTAAGCCGTAATTATCTCTCCTACGTATCGTTCATCTAAGTATGTCATGTCATCAAATAATTATGTATATTTATATATTCACCCTTATTCTATTTATAATTTATTTATCTTTTATTTATATAAATTTCCTAAATTACCACCCCAAAATATTTCTCATTGTACATGATAATTCTACACTTGTCAAAACATTATTATCATACTTAAACGTTATACGGTTCATCTACCAACATACATATAATTATACACTTACCAAAAATATTATTATCATACTTAATTAGTGTTCATGATTTAATAAAGGTGAATAGATTGTCCATAAACTCCATTATAAAGAATACAATATGCAGTTTTATTTTAATGCAGTTTTAGTTTTAAAAATTATATAAAATTCCTAATCTATTTTTTCTTCTATTAATATAAATTCACACATCTACTTCTAATTTTCATCATATAATACACCTTATAAATTATTCCAATCAAGAAATTATATTTTCGATACATCATGTTAATTTTCCTATATAATTCTCTTTTATATTTTACATACTATAAACAGATTAAATTCATTCTTAAAATATATGGTCATACTCGTGCAAGACACGAGGACACATGCTAGTTATATTTTAAAGTCGAACAATTTTATTTTTAAAGTTAAACAATTGTATTTACTATGTATATAAAGTTGAACAATTATATCAGAAAGTTGAACAATTTCTTTATTAAGGTTTAATAGTTTCGTTATTAAAGTTTAACAACTTCATTATTAAAGTTTAACAACTTCATTATTAAAGTTTAACAATTGTGTTACTATATATGTATATATAGTTACTTGTTTCATTTAAAAAAAAATATATAAACAATTGCTAAAGTTGAGCAAATATATTTATAATGCATATAAAGTTGATTATTATCTAACTCTAAGTTTTGTATAAGTCAAAACTTTTATGTATTAAGTTTGAACATTCTTTGCATATATTTGAACAATTTCGAGTTGTACATGCAGGCCAGTTTGTGACAGAAATAAACGAAGACAAACACGAGTCTTTCATCTTCATAGACTGTAACAAAGGCCCCGGAGCTAAGTTTATTCATGCTGCTTTAGATCATGTGACCGTAAATGACATAGTATCTCCAACTTATGTACCAACGGCTCTAGTTCAATCACTCTTTCATCTCGGTAACATACCCACTAACTATGATGGTCATGATGAGCCCTTACTAGTAGTTCAGATAACCGAGTTGGTTGATGGCATCTTCTTCGGGGTTTCTATAAATCATTCCGTTGTGGATGGGTCTTCCTTCTGGAACTTCTTCTCGTCTTGGTCTAAGATGTTTCGATCAAACGGTTCAACACTCTCGAGGCCGCCAAACTACGACCGTTGGTTTCCCGAGGGATACGGGCCAATCATCAAAATCCCTTATACTCGACCCGACGAGTTCATAAAGAGATACAAGCCCAACAACAACAACGACCTACCTCTTAGAGAGGTCATGTTCCATTTCTCGTCCGTGTCCATAGAAACTCTCAAGGCGAAAGCGAATGAAGAGTGTGGTGGGGCGAATAAAATCTCTTCTTTTCAAGTGCTTTCTGCCCTAATATGGAGATCCATTATTCGTTCTCGTGGGATAAGCATCGACGAGAGTAGTACTTGCATATTTGTTGTGAATGCTCGGTCGAGAGTTGATCCACCTCTCTCACAGTACTATTTTGGGAGCTTCATTGTCGGCGCCTTCAACTCTATCAAAGTTTCTGAGTTGTTAAATAATAGCTTAGGATTTGTAGCCTCGATCTTCCACCAAACAGTCCAAGACTTAAAGGGTCCATATGTACGCGATCAATTCGTTCAATGGATAAAGTCTCCAAGCTTTTACTCGGCTACAAGGTTGGATCCGAAGTTCATTTTGATAAGTGGGTCACAAAGGGAAGATGCGTTTGGCATTGAATTTGAGTTGGGAAGAGCAGTGGCGCTTCGCACAGGCTCGAATCTCTATGATGGAAAGGTGGTGCTTCGCCCCACAAGAGAAGCCAAAGGAAGTGTCAATGTGGAGATTTGTCTATCACCAGATGCAATGGCTGCCCTTCAACAAGATCAAGAATTCGTGTCCATCCTCTCTTGAAAATAACTAGTGTATCTCCCCGTATCTTGTACGGGTGTAGCTGTCAAATTACTTTTACTATAAATAGCACATACCACATATCTTGTATTGATGTAAGGTCAACTTGTTTTTTTAGTAATTGGAGAGTGGTATTGAAAAAATATAAAGTTTATCATTTGAAGTAAATAGTATTATTGAAAAATAAGAGTTATTTATTAAAAATCTTAAAACATAAGGTTTACTAAATCACTTTTTATATTTTTCGTAAGATGTTATAAGTTATTATAATGTTAGGCTGTTTGTTTTTAACCTCATAGATCTTATAATGTATAACACTTGCTGGTGGTTAATTAAGGAATTGAATATCTTAACATCTAGATATATTAATAAACCTAAAGTTGCCTTAAACACATAAATTAGGACAACTTATCAAAAAGGGCTCAAAATTTTCTTGTCATTTTACATTAAATGGCACACCTATACTTCCAGATAAGCTAGTATGGTTGCATTCAGTGTTAAACTTAAATTCACATGATAAGAAAATCACAATATTCATTTTCTTGTAAATTTGTTGAAGTTCGCTTTTAATGCAGATTCTTAAGGTTTATTAGACATTAGTTTTCTATTTTTTAATAATAATGAAAAAATGGTTGAAAGCGGTTGTAAAGAAGGTGGTGGAGAAGAATATGAGAGAGTGAGAGATATATAGAAATTTGAAAAATAAAATTAAATACACATGTCAAATTGAAAAGAAGCCAAATGAAATGTTCAAAGTCTTTCAAAGTGAGGTGGTGAGATGAAAAATGAAAACGCTCCCTGAAACCCTAGAAAATCCATGGCCGCCGTCAGGCATTCCAAACCTTTCCCTTCACGCTCAAACCCCCAATCTCCTTCATCCAATCAGCAACAACAGCATTAACCTCCATTTTGCCTTGAATCGGGGTGTTCTCCAACATCCGTGGCTCACTATCCCCATTTCTAGGAGTGATGTTACCAATCTTTGCCCCCATAAAATTACCCTTTACCCCCTTCAGTTGAGCTGTTTCTCTTCGCTGAAGTCGAGCAACTTTCTCATCTTTAGCCTTGATGTTGAGCCACATCTCGTCCCCGACGATGCCAAACCTCACAACCCTCACGATGCTATCCCTCACAACCTGGATCCCAGTCCTCCGGCCGGACCGTGCACTAGATCTCCTTGCTTTGCTCTCTATCTCTTTCCAGGGACTTCTCGCCTTTGGTGGTTCCGGTGGCAGTCGCAACCCTCTTTGACCACTCCCTTGCCTTGTAAGATGGTGGTGGATCGAGAGCAACTGTGGTGCTGGTGGGGTTTTGCTCTCAAGCGCCGGTCCTCTGGTGCTCTTTAGGTGTCATGCTTTGCCAACCAACTTTCAGGGCTCTATTTTGGATTGAGTCTCCGTCCTTGGTCCAGGTTTTATTGCTATGTACCTCTCCTTCTTGTTTTTCTCTTTGACGAGTTTCCTCTATTGTCTCCTCTCTTCTCTGTTATGGCGAGTCTTGTTGTTTGTGCGCGTTTTTCTGTGTTTAACATCTTGGACTCTCTGAATCTGAACATTTACTACTTGAATCCTGCTCTTTTTGACTCTTTATTAATCCTTTGCCTCTGGTTTTGGATCTGTGATTTAACTTGTTGTAACACCCCCAAATATATACTTGAAAGCATTACCGCCAGTGACCTCGGATTCCACATCCGAAGCCACCCAAGGCTTAACCAATTTATACAAGTCATAAAACGACATTCATAATATGAAATATCATGACATTCATTTAAATCAACGTCTCGGAATTACATCCAGAATTCCAAATACAACCAAAATACAGAACTATAGAGTAGTCTTAGTACATAATATATTTTGATACATCGGAAGTCTTTTAAATAAAGGACACAAGTGTCTTGATCGAGCGATCACACGCCTAGGATCTCAACCTGATAAAACTCTTTAAAATTCCATCTGCCTTCCTCGTCGTTTCTAGCCTTCATGGAACGTAAGTTTATCTGATATGCCGTATGAGACGGATGACACCAGCCAACCATGCAAGGGAAATTAACCGGTTGGTTAGTCTAATGAAAGACTATGCAAGGGTCAAACAGAAAGGTTCTAAGTAGTCGTATTAGGTTAGACCCATCGCTTCTCGAATGAAAGCCGATGACGATAGTCAACCTCAACACTTCTACAGAAATATACGAAACAGAATGATCGAAAGAAGACTCTAAAAGATTGAGTCTTATCGGAAAGCATGACAAATGTTTGGGAATATTATAATTTCACACAAGAGTTTAAAAGCGACTTGACTATTTGGGTCCACAACCAACCTCACCGCGTAATGCAAATTCATATTAGGAAGGTGGACTTACTCTAATCGAAGCCCAGACGAGTTTCCACGTTGTACTTCTCGCCCAAGGTTCATTAATTATGTGCATAGCGGCACTTATCTTATTTAATTCCAAAACGTATATTCACGTTATAAGCTTTTATCATATAAATATATCATCTCGATACGAGAGATATCTTGGGAGCGTATCCCGAAAGGTTTGACGCCAGCTAAGAGCACCTCCCTATATTCGGATAGGGGATAGTCATGACCAGATAAAGGTGTTAGGGCTTGGACATCCTATCCACCATGGTTATAAAGAAACAGCTAGACCTCGCAAGGTATGTAGCGTTCCTACGAATACTCGTGCTAACTATATTTCAAGTTCACATAAAATCCACAACAATACCATCACGGTAATAACAAATATAATAGCGTTGTTTCTAGCAATATATACAACCTATTATAATATTCATTTTAATCGTATCATTTATAAAATTTGTTCCCAATGAAAACAGTAATTCATCCCAATTTAATTAACAATTAAACAATTGATAATTAATAGAAATATGGAATGATAAGCAAGAGCGAACCGCCACTTGCCTCGGATTAGACGAACTCTTGATGAATCTCAAAGACAACGGGTTTTCGGGTCCGAAACGGGGACAGAACTCGGGTTACAATTTCCTACGGAACGACCCATAACGAAACCCTAAGTTAGATTCGATAATAAAATATACGAATCTAAAGAAAGATGAATGAGAACGAAGGAACGAAGTCTCGATCAAGACCACAAAGCCCAAAACCACATCGCGAATGCCCAGGCACACCGCGGGTGCGGCCGCGGGTGCGGTCACGATACAACGGCGATACGACGAAGATGAAATCTTACCGGGATCGACGCGATGGGGTTTGTTGGATGGGGGTCGACTTCCAGACTCCTTGGACCACCAGACACCACCTTGAGAGCACCTCCTCCTCCTATGGTAGCTCCGGCAACAACTCCGGCGAAAGCTTGAACTTTCCGGCGACAATGGAAACAAGAGAGAGATTTAAGAGAGAGATTGTGATGCCTTCCAAGCCTCCAGGTCTCCTCCTTTTATAGGCCAAGCAAGCACCTCCCCAAACCGCCTCACCGCCTCAACTCCGACCAGATGGGACAAGAAGCTCAGGCGACACGATGGCCGAAGTCCGGCGAAGCAGAAAAGGTATGATGACAGCGCAGGTGCGGTGGGTCTGACCGCGGGGTGCGGTGGAGGCCAATTTTGACCGCGGGTGCGGTGGAGGCCAATTTTATGCCTTTTTGTCCGGGAAAAGTATGGGCTTGGGTATTTAACCCCGGGTTAAATATATTTGTATCCGAACAAATATTCTAAGCCCCAAAAATACGTCGAATGTATTTTATTCCACTCAGGGAATTATTACAGAGATTAAGCATTTTACAGAATGTCTGAACTTCTCTGAAAATAATCCGACTACAGTACGAGAGTTTGGAAAATTACCAAAATACTCTTTACTAAAATGAGGGTTATTACATCACCTCCCCCTTAAAAGAAGTTTTGACCCCGAAACTTGGCTGAATAAACCAAAAAAAAAAAGAGGTGTTACAACACTACCCCCTTAAAAAGGTTTCGACCGTGAAACTAGGCCGAAAACAGCTCGGGAAAGCGTCTAAGCATGACCTCCTCAGTCTCTCAGGTTTCCCAAGTAACCTCTTCAGTTCCTGACTTGGACCACAAAATCCGTACCAATGGTACCACTTTGTTCCGTAACTGCTTCTCACGGCGTTCGAGAATACGCACAGGTATCTCCTCGTAGGTACCATTTGTCTGAATTTCGATGTCTTCATAACTCAGCACATGAGACTCATCTGGCACGTACTTCCTCAACAAGGATACGTGGAACACGTTATGCACTGGATGCGCCGATGGCGGCAATGCCAAACGATACGCTAGAGACCCCACTCTGTCAAGGATCTCAAATGGTCCCACGTAGCGAGGGTTAAGCTTCCCACGCTTGCCGAATCTAAACACACCCTTGGATGGCGACACTCTAACAAACACTTTGTCACCAACCTCAAACTCGACATTCCTGCGCTTCAGATCTGCATAAGACTTTTGTCGACTCTAAGCGGTCAACATCCTCTGTCTTATCAAAGCAATGTCCGAGGCAGTCCTTTCGACTAATTCCGGTCCGAGCAGAACCTTGTCGGCATTCTCATCCCAACAAATTGGAGATCTGCACCTTCGACCGTACAAAGCCTCGAATGGAGCCATCTTGATGGTAGCATGCCAACTGTTATTGTATGTGAACTCAATCAGACACAGGCTGTTCTCCCAGCTAGTCGGACGATCGAGTACACAAGCTCTTAGCATATCTTCCAAGGTTTGGATGGTTCTCTCAGACTGTCCATCCGTATGAGGATGAAACGCAGTACTGAATCTCAACTCGGTTCCCATGGCCTTGTGGAGTTCTTTCCAGAATCTTGACATGAATCGGCCATGACGATCCGATACAATGGTTTTTGGAGTACCATGCAAACAGACAATCTCGTGTAGGAACACTTCTGATAGCTTCTGGGTTCCCCATGTTGACTTGATAGCCACGAAGTGAGCACTCTTCGTGAGTCTGTCAATGATTACCCATATAGCATTCTTTTGACTTTGAGTCTTTGGCAGCCCCGTAACGAAATCCATAGTAATGTCCTCCCATTTCCATTCTGGCACTAGAAGAGGTAGCAACTCACCACCTGGTCTACGGTGTTCTATCTTGACCTTTTGACAAGTCAAGCATTTTGCCACAAACTCTGCTACATCCCACTTCATGTTGGGCCACTAGAACTTCTTCCTGAGGTCCTTGTACATCTTGCTAGAGCCTGGATGTACAGAATAAGCTGACGAATGGGCCTCCTTCATCACCAACTGGCGAAGACCATCAATGTCAGGCACACAAATCCGGTCCTGAAACCAGAGTGATCCATCCTCCTGAATCACGAAACCGGGAGCTTTCTCGTCCATCACTTCACTGCTTAGCTTCACCATGACTACATCATCAACCTGTTTCTCCCTGATTTGATCAAGTAACGTAGCCTGAATTTCAAGCATACTCAGGTATCCTCGACGCTGATCGTACAAGACTTCAATCTTGCACAACCCTTGGTTCAACTTGGTCTGAGCAGTGAGTAGAGCTACTACAGTCTTGTGCGGTGTCTTCCGGCTCAATGCATCGGCTACTACATTAGCCTTGCCCGGATGATACAACAACTTGATGTCGTAGTCTTTGAGTAGCTCTAACCAGCGACGTTGTCTCATATTCAGCTCCTTCTGAGTGAACACGTACTTGAGACTCTTGTGATCAGTGAAGACTTGGCACCTCACACCATAGAGATAGTGCCTCCAAATCTTCACCGCAAAAGAACGGCTGTTAGTTCCAGATCATGCGTCGGATAGTGCTTCATAAGTCTTCAACTGTCGGGATGCGTATGCAATAACTTTGCCTTTTTGCATCAGTACGCATCCTAACCCATGCTTCGAAGCATCACTATAGACTACATAACCATCATTTCCTTCCGGTAGCGCTAACACTGGTGCGGAGGTCAGACACTGTTTCAGCTTCTGAAAACTGGTCTCGCACTTGTCATCCCAGACAAACTTCTTGTGGACTTTGCGGAGTAAACTGGTCATAGGTAGAGCGATCTTAGAAAATCCAACCATGAACCGTCTGTAATATCCAGCAAGTCCTAAGAAACTGCACATCTCTTTCATGTTCTGAGGCTGCTTCCAATTGGCTACCGCTTCAATCTTCCGGGGATCCACCATAACCCCATTCTCATTGATCACATGGCTTAAGAAAGCCACTTCTTTGATCCAAAAGTCACACTTAGACAACTTCGCGTACAGCTGATTATGTCTAAGGACTGACAAAGCGATCCGAAGATGTTTCTCGTGAGCTTCCTCACTCGGGGAATAGATCAAAATGTCGTCGATGAAGACCACCACGAACTTGTCCAAATATTGGTGGAAACATCGATGCATCAGGTCCATGAAGACCGCTGGAGCATTGGTAAGTCCAAATGGCATGACTACAAACTCGTAGTGACCATATCTCGTCCGGAACGCAGTCCTCGGAATATCTTCCTCACGAATCCTGAGCTGATGGTAACCAGATCTCAGATCGATTTTGGAAAAGACTTTGGCTCCCTGTAGTTGATCCAACAGATCATCAATCCTTGGCAATGGATACTTGTTCTTGATCGTGACTTTATTCAACTCTCGATAGTCGATATAAAGTCGAAACGATCCATCATTCTTCTTGACGAACAAAACTGGAGTGCCCCAAGGTGATGCACTCGGCCTTATATATCCTTTCTCAAGAAGGTCCTCGAGTTGCTTCTTCAACTCTTGCATCTCAGCAGGAGCCATCCGGTACGGTGCCTTAGAGATTGGCGCGGTACCAGGCTCGAGATCAGTGGTAAACTCTACGTCACGATACGGGGGTAAAGCAGGAATGTCCTCCGGAAAGACATCCGGGAACTCGCAGATGACCAGAATATCAGGAACTAAAGGTTCATCTTTCTTGGGCTTGTCCAGATAGCACAGGTACCCGACACAACCTTGTCGAAGTAGCTTAAACGCAGCCATCGCATTGATGAGCCTGCCGTTATCAGCGTCATTCTGACCCTTGAACTTGCATACAAACTGGCCCCCAGATGACATTGTCACAGTCCTTGAGCTAAAATCGATTACCTTAAACGCAGCCATGGTGTTAATGTTTGACATTTAATTTGTACTTTACGGATTGTTAGTTTTGATTGAATTAGAAAAAGTAACATTTTGATTTAATTTTTAATAGGTTTTCTAGTAACTGGATAATTTGGATATCCGAGTCGAATATCCGATCCGGATAATATTTACCGGATACGGATAGGAGTTTTGTGAATATTTTGTTTACCAGATATCCGATATAACAGACCGGACCGGATATATCCGTTTACTCACCCCTACCCCTCCCCCTAAATTAAGGCTAAGCTAAGTTGCTTTTCAGCCTACGTAACGTAAACAATATCCTATATTAAATGAAACAAAGCCCAATCCTCTCATGTGAAAAGTCCAAAACCGACTTGTAAGCTGCTGCCAATGTGGTTTGCTTTCTCCATACAATTGTCGGCCCACCAGAGAAATCAAGTCCGTGCTCCTCTTACTTCTTTCCTTTCTCTTCATGTGAAGTACGGTTGGACATAATAGCGGGTCGGCCCATGCAGTAGACAATTTTAGGCCCATCTCTTATTTTATTTGTATTTTGGCCTTCGAAAATAATCTTGTATCATCCGTTAAATTAGACCTTAAATACCTGAAATATTTAAAAGCACGAATGTAGACTCCGAATACAAAATAATGTTAAAATTAATTATGAAAATGACCTAATCTAATATGCAACTAGACTCCTAAAATATGTATAAAATAAGTGTTATCAGAAAGCAAACTCTCTTTCCCAAGCAGGAAGAACAACACTAATAAAAATCAATCTGGCAGCAAGACCAAACTATCTTATGCAAAGTTTTATGTTACCTACACACACATAATGAACTTGACAAGTTAAATAGATCCTTCTTTTGGAACAAAGACAACTCTTATAAACCTCTTATAGGCTGGGAAAAAATATGTAAACCGACACAACAAGGATGTCTTGGATTGATAAAATCAAAGGACATGAATAAAGCCCTACAATTCAAATTACTATGGAAAATCTTAGCAGAACCGAATAACTACTGGGTCAGAGTTGTTACTGAAAAATACTTGAAAACAATCCATATATTTCATTAGGAGAAAAAAGGAAATTGCTCTTGGCAATGGTCCAAAATGACTGAACTCATTGATGAATTCAAGTCTAGACTAATTTGGCAAGTTGGTAATGGCAGAACAATCAAATTCTGGTTGGATAATTGGGTCTTAAGCACCCCTCTAGGTGATATCATAAACACACAATCAATCCTGAATAAGGATGCACTGGTAGCTGATTTTATGTTGCCAAATAAAACCTAGAATAAGGACCTAATAGAACAATGTTTACCTCATGATTTAGCAAAAAAAATAACCTCTATCCTGATACCTTTAAATGATATTCATGATAGAATGTACTGAAAAACTAGCAAAAATGGTTGGTTTTCTACGAACTCTGCTATGGAATTACTTAACAGAAACAAGAGATATGCTGCATATGATTCTTCATGGATCTGGAAGATGGACACATATCCCAAAGTTAAAACTTTGCTTGGAAAATAATGAAAAACAGACTATCAACAAAAGCTAGATTAGCAGAAAAAGTGTAGCAATCCCCCAGGGTTATATCCGATGCATTGCTCAACCGGAGGATTTGAATCATCTCCTATTCCATTGTAACCACACCATAAAAACAATAGAAGAAAATGAACTATCATACTTATGGTATTATTACATCCCTAAACATAGAAAACAAAAAAAATCAATGAAATCATTGATGAAATTCGACAAAAAACTGATAGATCACAATTTATAGAATTAATGGTTTTTTGGTGGGGAATTTGGTTTTATAGAAACCAACAAAGTTTTGGAAGAACAAACGACGATGCCGACTCCGTAAAAGATGTACCAATTTATATTAAAAAAAAATTGAGAACTGGAATAAGACGAAAAGTTGGAACTCTGACTGCTTAGCAGAGGACAGACTAAAAACACATAGAATGAATAATGTCAGACGACCAATAAAGAAATTGAAAAAATCACCGGATAACATTATTAAAATCAATATAGATGGATCCACCAAAACTAATGGTGAATCTAGCTTTGACTATATTTTCAAGAACAACACGGGTAAACCAATCTTCCTCTTTGGGGATAAATGTGGTATCTCAACCCCTTTAAAAACAGAAACACTTGCAGTAAGAAATGACCTTCGTAAAGGCCTATGAATTAGGCATTACCGACATTCAACTTGAATGCGATAACCTTACCATTGTGAATGTTCTGAATCAAATCTAGCACTTTCCATGGGATATTGAAATGTTAATTTCTGATATCCTGTGTGTTTTACAATTTTTCTCTTCAGTGCAGATTTTTCATGTTTTCCGAGAAACAAACGTGGTGGCCGACTTCATCGCAAAGAAGGTCCAGCAGAGTTCCTAGGAAGATATTCGAGCTAATCTAGAATTTGTAATTCTCATCCGAAAGGATGCTATAGACTGAGAAACCGACTCTTTTGTGATTTTCAGTCTAATTTTTACCTAATAAAAAAGAGAGCCAAATGTCACATTTAAAATTGGTCAAATGGCTCAACTTTTTGTGAAGACTTGACTTCTCAATTAATATATTAGGGAGGGGGTTAATTAGGTACGTACAGACTTTCCCATGCGAACGTGCGCGAGGTGCACAAGTTTGTGCATTGTGGTGCACAAGGGGAATGAGGTGCACAATTAAGTGTAATTAGGTACACAAATATCATGGTGCACAATTATGCATTACATTAATACACAATTGGTCTCCCCCATTAATTCATTAGAGCTCCGACCTTGACTGGCCGTTGACCGTTCGTTGACCCGACATTGACCGTTCGTTGACCAACCCTTGACCAACAGTGACCAACTCTTGACCAGTCAATGCACTAGAATACACATAACTATGAACCGCTTTGGATGTGTACCATGTTACAAATAATTACGTATCACGTTATAAATAAATTTTCATATAGATAATTGTGCATAATGTTACGTTGTAATTTATTTTCACACTAATAAATTTTCATTGATATATATTCTATATCCATAATTAATCAATCACGTTGTAATTTATTTTCACACTAATAATTATTTCATAATTAGATTTGAATCAATGTTTAGTATGTCTTCCAACATAAAATTCAATATATTGTATAAGTTTTGATTTGGAGTAGGTCCAATTTTCCCTTTTAATCTACTTGTCAAACACTCAATTATTGTTGCTAGATTTATTATCAAATATATTTAATATTAATTATTTTGATTATAACTTTTCTAACGGATATCATTTGCTATAATATCCCAACTATTTCTAAAAATAAATTAATCGTGCTTGTCCCCCTACACAAAATCACATATCATTCTTAACAAATGATAAGTGACCATATATAGCAACGACATGCTTTTACGAATAAATTCTATCCTTATATATCCAACTAGTCTATATTTAATTTCGTACATAAAATTGAGGACAAAAAATACTTAAATTAAGAATAAAAGTGTATATCCCAAGTAATTCCCAACACAAGTTTAGTTAACTATAATTTTTCAAATTGAATATTTATAAAAATAATCACCAATTTTTTTTCTACAAATAAAATTGGCTGAAATAGCATAGTTGCAAATTGAAATCACTAATTATTTTTCAAAATGATTATTAGATTAAATAGTTACTATGATATAATTTTTTATCCACATGCAGGATGATTCATCAAGCTAGGCTACTCTGTAATTTGTTTAGTTCATGGGCCCTAACCCAAGTTTAGTTTTAGGAAACTAACAAGAACTAAGGCTAATACAAGAAGATGCCAAGATTCTTCATTCTTGTGCTACATATGTGTTGGTATTATATTCTCTAATTCCAGACATTTTATTGTTGCAATCTACCTTTTGATCATGCTCTATACGTTTTACAACTAAAACCTTTTTCCTTATAAGTGCTCGTTTGGTTGAATAGGGGAATATGGAAAGTGTAATTCCTAAGAAATTATTTAATGTGAAATCAAAACATGAGAATTTGAATTCATGGAAATTGATAAATTATGTTTGGTTAAAATCTAAATCATGGAAAATATGGAGAAGAAAATCTTACCCACCTCTCCCTAGGTAATTGCACTTTCTATATTTTGTAGGAATTGAAAATCCCATGAATTCAAATATTTGGATTTTTCAAAAATAAAAAGCCAACCAAATACATATATTTGATATCACTTCCCAATGTATTTAAAATCATGAGAATTTACTTATCAATCAAACGAGCACTAAATAATTTAATATTTCATTTGAAATTAGAATATAGGGTTTATTGTTTGAAATTGCCAATGTTCTAAAAGTCGCTAAGCGGGAGCTGAGCGGTGAGGGGGCTAGGGCCTAGGCGGCTAAGCGGGGGCCTAGGCGGGGTCTAGGCGGACTAAAAATTAATGCATGATCCATGTGATTATTTGATTATGTTCTTCCAAATTCATTAATCTTTATAAAACTATGTTGGAATGAGATTTGATATTATATTATGGGCCTTAGTGTACAAAGCCTAACCCAAAATCATGTTAATGTATCCGTCATCTTCTACGATGTTGCAGCTTCCACAACATTTGATGATTCTTCTCGCCTAGGCGAATCTAGACGGGTGCTAGGCGGAGGGTGACCGCCTAGCGCTTAGCCGGGGCCTAGGCGGCCCTAGGCGGGGATTTTTAAAACATTGGAAATTGCATGTTGGTAGATAATACGCTTAAAAATTGTAATTGTTTATATAAGGTACACGTAAACGTGCTCTTTAGGATTTTAACATCTATTAAACTAAAATCTTGAGTCATCATAGATTCGATCATAGATTCCATGAACACACTCTAACAAGTCTATTTTTAATAATAATTTTTATAGCCACTAGTTTAATATTTATTTTTAAGAGTTTATCCATTTTCTATTAGAAAATATTTTATAAATAGTTTCCTATTTTAACTTGTTAGAGTATGTCGAGAAAAACCTATATATTAATTCAAGAAAACCAACTAGATTGAACCAAGGCAAGCACAAGGGGAAGCCAACTTCATTAATCTTACGTACTAAACTACTAGTTTTTTTGTACAGTTTATCACATTTACTTGAATTGCTGAGAGCGCATAGTTTGTCAAGGCTCTAATGCATCTTAAACTCTACCGATGGATCCTGGAAAGAGGAAGCGGTGATCAGGTGGATTCGAACTCCGAAACAGTCTTGGTGCAAGCGGGCGGGTTGATCTTGCCGCCGAGCACCGGCTTCACGTTGCAGCACTCGGAAACAGGTTTGACGGCGCCGTGGTACGTCAGGTCAATGTTAACTAGCTCCACCTTCCCGGCCTTTGCGCCGCTACTACACACCAGCTTCACCACGTCCGGGCTCGATGCCCAGCCCCTCACGTTCTTGAAGCTGATGTCGTCCAGCTTCACTTTTGAGGGCACCTGCAATCAACATAATAACGACTGCATTTGTCTTACGAGAACATGTATACAGACGGTGGCGGAGCCAGAAATTGAAATTAGTGAGATGATACCTTCTTTCCGCATTTCCCGTAGGGGCAATAGCCTTGATCGAGCATGATGGGGTTGGTGACGTTTTCGACGATGATTTCCTCGAAGTGCAAGTTGGAGGCGGTGGTGGGGTAGGAGTTAAGCCACGTCTTGATCCTGACGCCGTTCATGGAGTTCTTGATGGTGCAGTTCTTGACGAGGACGCCGGTGACGGGCTCCTCGTCCTTGTACAGCCCGAGGCTGCCGACGCTGATGCCGTGGCCTCGCCCGCACGTCACCTTCTCCACCGTGAGCTGCTTGGTGCCGTCGCCCACCGACACGCAGTCGTCCCCCGTGTTGATGTGGATGTCGATTAAGTTCACTTTCTCCGAGCGTCCCACGTGGATGCCGTCGGTGTTGAGGCTCTCCGGCGGGGCCAGGATCTTCCACTTGGTGAGGGTGAAGTTCCTGCATCCCAGGATGTTCATGTGGAATTGCTTGCTGTTCAGTGAGGTTAGTCCGGTCAACACCGCGTTCGTTATGAAGTTGAACCGGAAGTTCTGCATAGGTTCATCCATCATATATCGCTTCAGTTTCATTATTATATTAACCACACCACATGCATCGATAATAAAAAAAGAGTTTTTGGAAACTGAAAACTCATGCATACAAGACAATATGGAAGGTAGGCTTACGAAGGGAAGTGAGTTGCACGTCCCGGTCTGAGCACAGTTATTCTGCTTCCAGGCGATGTGGCCTTGGCCGTCGACGATACCCCCTCCCGCAACACCCGTGATGGTTAAGTGATCGACGCTCTCGATCTTGATGAAGGAATCGTAACCCTTGAAGACGGCAGGATCAGCCGGGGCCTTGAGGTTCCCAGCCAGCTCGATATCAATCGAGCCCTTGCAAGGCCCTTTCAGAGCGCATGGGCCCGTTGGGTACTCCCCCTTCGGGATCACAATCTTGTCATTCCCTGCAGATTTGCAAGCCTCGTCCCACGCCTTGGACAAGGGCTGGGGAAAAAACAATTAGCTAAAACCATTTTATCTCACCTTCTAATACAAAAAAAACTTAATTAGGTCCCAGGATTTGAATTCTGACCTGAGCTATTGAGGCTCCAGGCTTGGCGCCGTACTTGGCTACGTTAATAATCCCCGCATTGGCGTGCAAGGCTAAAGAAAATACAATAAAAACAGAAAAGTTGGATTTTCTTGCCATTATTGGGCGGGGATTATTTATTTATTTATTTATTTATTTATTTTGGTTAGAGGGTGGGGGGTGCTTTGTATGTTTGCAAAGGCAAGATTATATATAGGGCACTGATCGAGGAGGAGGAGGAAGACAATTTTTGGGAGCCTCCAAACGATTGGTATTCCTTATTGCTTGGTCTTCCATAGAAGCTAGGCACTAATCCAGGAGAATGATCGGAACACAAATAGTGTTAATTGTTGAGTTACTAATTGGTCTTCCTTAATTTTTGGAGATTGCAGTATTTAGATTTTTGTGGGATCTTTATTCTTGATTTTCTATTACTCAGTGACTTTTTTTTTAATTAAATTAGATATAGAGTTGAAATTAAACAATGTGTACCTTGCAACCTAGAAATGATATAATTGCATGTAGTATAGTCAAAGCCGGAATTGTTGAAACCCGATTCAACCATACGTGAAGATGCTAAGGGTCAACACACCCTCAGCTCGGATTTGTTGAGGATTTGTTTGTTTCGGGGGCGTCCTCAGCAACTTCCCAGTCTCTGGCTTCGCGTAGGGCGGGACCTCCGGCTCCACGGTTCAGTTCTGATGTTGATATCATTCCTTCACACCTCTTCAGATTGCGTGTAGTTGTTCTCGAGCTCCAGCAACTTTCTCATACGCGAGATTCACCTGAAAACACCCCGGAGATGGCTTTCCCCGGGACGGGCTCTCCGACGCTCAAGTCAGTTTTCTATGCGAAGAGCATATATATATATGTAGAAAAGCTAAGGTTGAGAGGTTTTACTAACCCGTCGAATTACCTTGACCGAGTATACTCACTCTTTATTTCACTAGTCGGGCATTGTGCTTTTCAGTGGTAATTATTCCACCACAAGCACAGTAATGAGCTAACATACTTTCTAGCATTCAAACAAGACATCGAGCACGTATAGATGACCTCAGAAGCTATGTAATCATCCCATATATCAAGCAAAGTACTAAAGTCACTAGCCTCCCGCGACCCGCCTAGATGCAATTGTAATCCGAGCTAGGTCGGCGATGCTAAGTTGCAGTAATATTGTCCAAACCTAAGTCTCTGGATACATCAGTTATCAAGTGCTGTTTTATATTAGCATGCTAGTTGCATTCTACCAAGGATCTCTTCATATCTTTGGCTAATTAATTAGAGTTCAATACCAGCTTAGCCCCTTCTTTCTCGTGTTTCTAGCTAATTAATTAGAACTTAGTCTTGTCAAGACAAAACACGCACATAAACACATTGCACAAAGAAGCAATTAGGAGCAGAAAATGACCTTGCACATCAAGCATTGCACAAAGAAGCAATATTATCAGATCAAGCAAGAGAGATAGGGATCGAGATCGGACACGCACCTTAGTAGCTCAACCGATGAGATCGGCTAGAGAAAGAGGGCCAGGGAAGGAGAAGCGGGCTTCGAGAGCCATCGACCGCTTAAGGTAGCCACCGACGGGCACCACCAACTGCGCGGAGGAGAGGGCTGCTGGCCACTATTGGTTTGCAGAATGTTGGAGGATGAGAGAGAGCGACGGAGGTGATGAAGATAGGCAGTGAAGAAGTTGAAGACGGCGATGGAACAGTGGTGGAGCTTCGTCCTCGTTTCCATGGCGGATCCGGTCGAACCTCAGAGAAGTCCCACGTATTGCTTCCCTTTCTCCCTCCTCTCTCTCGAATCGCAGCCATGGTGTCTGAGAGATCAGGGATTCATCTCTCCAGCTCCTCCTTTCTGTCATCTCTCTCTCGCCTCCATGAGAGATCTCTCCGGTGCTCCTCCATTAGAGCCACCAAGTGAAGCTCTCGAGAGCCTATGTCATCTCTCCCTAGTCTCGCTTTTTCCCATTGTTCATGGTCGAGCTTCCGAAATCAGCTCTCTCTCCTGTCGCCGAATAATAGCAACCTCTCCTCCTGCTGCCCTCTTCCTTGCTGCCCCCCTGTACCCTCCATTTTTAGCTTCAGAGAGCTTCCCAGCCTTTTCCCACTTGCGGCCCCCCTCTGCTGAAGTCTCGCCCCTTTCCATACCCTCTGAATTGCCCTATTACCCTTTCCTCTTCTACTTGGGCCTTAGCTCTTTAAATGGGCCTTTGGCCCAATCCGATTTCAGCCCCCCACAGCCAGCCCCCCAAGCTCTTTGACTTCGCGTAGCGAAGGTGAAGGCTTGGTTCACTGGTGGCCTCGCGAGATCTTGCAATCGTCCGGGTTCCTTGCGAATCTTTCTTGCAAGTTATCTTCTCTTTTCTCTTTCATTTCGAGGAGTGACTAAGCTAATCATTGTCTTACGGTTAGGTTCTCTCTTATTTTGCTCGTTTTCCGCGTCATCTCTCATTTTGTATTGATTTTTGAACCATCTCTATGGTTGGATGGAGCACAGGTTAAAGTGCAAGCTTGTGAGTGAACTGGTAAGAGTGGCACAGAGCCTCGAGATATTGCACTTTGAGTTCGCGAGGGAACTCGTCGAGTGGGGCGCGAAGCCCTGAGACTTTGCTTTTAGAGTTCGCGAGGGAACTCGTTGAGTGGGCCTCAAGCCCCGAGACATAGCTTTTAGAGTTCGCGAGGGAACTCGTCGAGTGGGTGCGAAGCCCCGAGACATTGCTTTTAGAGTTCGCGAGGGAACTCGTCGAGTGGGCGTCAAGCCCCGAGACATAGCTTTTAGAGTTCGCGAGGGAACTCGTCGAGTGGGCGCAAAGCCCCGAGACATTGCTTTTAGAGTTCGCGAGGGAACTCGTCGAGTGGGCGTCAAGCCCCGAGACATAGCTTTTAGAGTTCGTGAGGGAACTCGTCGAGTGGGCACGAAGCCCCGAGACATTGCTTTTAGAGTTCGCGAGGGAACTCGTCGAGTGGGCGTCAAGCCCCGAGACATAGCTTTTAGAGTTCGTGAGGGAACTCGTCGAGTGGGCGTGAAGCCCCAAGACATAGCTTTTCGGGGAGCATGGCTCCACTCTAGTTAAGTCGCTTTTCGGTGCGCTTTGCACTCTACTTTTAATTGTTGACTCGTATTTGTTTTATTCTTGCTCTATCACTTTCTTGTTAATAATGCAAGCATGAACCTTGTATCTGAAGGAAAATGCAAGTTTCCCATTGAGGGCCTACAGACTTGCGCGTAGAGAAGCACATGCATGTGCGTCATAGAAAAGAGACTCGTGAAGGGGGGATGCGTTTGTGCACAAAGGACCCGCCAAGCGTCGGAGAGAGTGACCCCATAGAGGGTATAAGGGAGGGAGTGATTTCACTAGCTTGCTCGTGTTGCTCAGCTTGCTTTTTTTGTTTTACTTCAGTTACTTGCTTTCTCATGTTGCCTATACATTTGTCTTCTTGTATTTCCTTTTTACTCGCTTTCTCTAAGTCCATGGAGGGTGCATGGTTGGGTAGTTATGAGCGAAGGGAAACCTTTGTGAAGGGGAGCTCTCGTGAAGGACGTGCCTTCATGAAGAATGGATTACGTGAAGCATGCCTTCGTGAAGGGACATAGGCACGAGCCGGGAAGCCACGACTATGGGCTACGAGTACCACACGAGGGTCAATAAGGCCTTCATGAAGGGACTTCACTAGATTTCTTGCGTTGTTGTTCAACTTGCTTTCTCATATTGTTTTTCTTGTATTGCTTTCTTGCATTGCGTTTGTACTTGCTCTCTCACATTGCCTTTTCGTATTACTTTTGCGTAATACTTTTCACACTCACGCACTTTTTGTAAGTCTTTTCAAGACTTGCATTTCACACGTCGCGTTCACTAATTGCTTTGTTTTTGCTTGTTTCATGCATCATCTTGGTTTTAATTTACATCTCGTTTGTTATTCGGATCTAGAGTTATGAAAGCTTGTTATGACGGGTTAAAAACTCATCGTCCTAATTTTGTAGTTTACGAATGGAACATGAACTACAAGACCAGAGTATCGTCTTCTAGCGAGCACAGTCGTGTCCCTAGAAGACAACTTTATCGGAGACTCGCTTGGGATGAGGCTGGTCACCTTTGCCAGAGAGATGCCCTAGAAGACGTCTCGTTCTCCAGAGAATCATTACAAGGCCAGGCACGATCGTGCCCCTCGATGCAGTGGGGAAAGCCTTTCTGAAGAGGACTTGCCCCATTGTGTTACCCTTTTCATGCTTTCATAATGTGGTTGTTATTGAGCAAAGTTCTTTGATGGATAACAACGTTTGGCCCAATGGATTCAACATTCTGTTTTAAGTTTCCCTTACTTGTTTCGCATGTGTTGCTAGTTGTTTTTAGCATATGAATTATGTGCATGTAACTCTTCGCGTAGCTCACTCGCGAGGCTGACTATGTCGTGCGCACTGTTTTTTGGACATGGCTTAATCGATCTTGGCTTAGTAATCATGACAACTACTCGAATAGACCGCGCATTTTTCACTTTGTTCGCGTACAGCCCCCTTCTCTCCCCCCATCCCTCCTACAGTTTGCGAACTGTAGGGGGGATTAAAGAAGGGGTTGTGAGGGAGATTAGCTCATTGTTTTTAGTATCCGCCATGGTGCTTGGCCTTGGGGCCACCTTGTATGTTTCGGACACGCGCAAAGAATGCAAGCATGGTAAATGCAATGAAGCTTTGCATTGGGCAAAACAATGTATCTACAACTCTCGTTGTATCCTCGCAAAGGCGTACCTCATCGCCACTTAAATTCTTGCAAGCGATAGTTGCCCTTTTAACTTGTTGAGTTTTTCTCGTACCAATTATTCTCGCGTGTGTTTTGCATTTTGCCACTGTAATACTTTCTCAAAAACCTGCTTGACACTTGCTCAAGACTTGTTTTCTGGTTTTCTCATCTATATTCTTGCATTGTTTTTCCTTGTTTGCTTATATGTCGCAGATTATATTACTTTTTTAGTATTGTTGCATATTTTGCGTTGCTCAACTGTGTTTCTCTTCTCGCGTATCACTTTCACATATTGCTTCGCATATTGTTTTTTCCCGACATGCTTTTCAAGACTTACGCACTTTCTATTATCTCTTCTCTACTTGTCATTTCGTATTTATTTTATTCTCGAGTATGAATTGTTTTAACACTTACATTGCTTTTTCTCGCGCATATTGCTTCTCAAGGGTGTTGCTACACACACTGGCTAATTCGTCAAGCCAGTACCGTCTGGTATTGCTACACGTATTGGATCGATGTGGCTAAGCCCAATACTGTCTGGTGTTGCTATGCGTACTGGTCGACTCATCGAGCCAGCATCGTTGGATAATGCTACGCGTACCGCCGACCCTCGGCCGGTACCGTTTGGGTGTTGCTACACGCACTGGCTAATCCTTGCCAAGCCAGTGTCATTTGGGTATTGCTATGCGTACCGCCGACTCTCGGCCGGTACCATTTGGATGTTGCTACGCGCACTGGCTAATCCTTGCCAAGCCAGTGCCGTTTGGGTATTGCTACGCGTACCGCTGACTCTCGGCCGGTACTATTTGGGTGTTGCTATGCGCACTGGCTAATCCTTGCCAAGCCAGTGCCGTCTGGATATTGCTACGCGTACCGCCGACTCTCGGCCGGTACCATTTGGGTGTTGCTACGCGTATTGGCTCGATGTGGCTGAGCCCAATACCATTTGGTGTCGCTTTCACTTTGTTCAAACTCGCTTGTACTTGCACATACTCACTTTTTCTTGCATATATTTGCTTTTTCTTGCGCATACTTGCTTTTTCTTGCACATATTTGCTTTTTCTTGTGCATACTTGCTTTTTCTTGCACATATTTGCTTTTTCTTGCACATAGTTGATTTTAACTCGCACTTGCACAAAAGAAGATAGCTTAGGATTTTTGTTTGTTTATCGTATTGCAGATTACGTTTTTTAATGATTCGCGCGCTTATCTCTTGGGGTACTTTGTGTTGTGTATCTTGTTGTTACGTATTGCTTTTATCGTATCGCCTTTGTAATTTACTTTCTTTAAGCCCGTGGAAGGCATGTGGCTGGGAAGCCATGCATGAAGGGAAGCCTTTGTGAAGGCTATGAAGCGAAGGCCTTCACGAAGTGGATACCTTCGCGAAGTGGAGACCTTCGCGAAGGATGGACCTTCTTGAAAGGGTGTCTTCGTGAAGACAATAGGCTTAAGCTGGGGAGCGACGAGCACATGTCGTGAGTTCTTCGCGAAGGCCGGGAAAGGCCAAGCGAAGAACGGGGAAGCCAAGGGCAAGGGTCGGGGAGGCCTTCGCGGAGGATGCCTCGCCAGTTTTTCTTACGATGTTGCTCCATTCGCTCTAAAGTGCAGTGTCTCTTCCTTTTCGACCTCATATTGCTTTTCTTCTTTCAGCCTTGTAAAAGGCATGAGTGGTGGCGAGCGGAGTGGTGGCGAGCGGAGTGATACCATGGATGGCGTCGGCTTGAGGGACATACGAGCCCAACCGTTGTAAGATGTTGTAAAGCCTACGCGAAAACAAAGGTAAAGTAGTAAGAGCTACGCGAAGTATGAGTAGAGAGGAGAAGGCTAACTGAAACCGAAGTGGAGTGTAGTGGAGCTTGGTTGCCGGAGGTTCTTCGTAGAGCGGGCATTTCGTCATGGCAAGAGCGTCTCTAGTGCATGAGGACATCCCCACGGTCGGCGCCAGTGTTGAAACCCGATTCAACCATTCGTGAAGATGCTAAGGGTCAACACACCATCAGCTCGGATTTGTTTGTTTCGGGGGCGTCCTCAGCAACTTCCCAGTCTCTGGCTTCGCGTAGGGCGGGACCTCCGGCTCCACGGTTCAGTTCTGATGTTGATATCATTCCTTCACACCTCTCCAGATTGCGTGTAGTTGTTCTCGAGCTCCAACAACTTTCTCATACGCGAGATTCACCTGAAAACACCCCGGAGATGGCTTTCCCCGGGGCGGGCTCTCCGACGCTCAAGTCAGTTTTCTATGCAAAGAGCATATATATATATGTAGAAAAGCTAAGGTTGAGAGGTTTTACTAACCCGTCGAATTACCTTGACCAAGTATACTCACTCTTTATTTCACTAGTCGGGCATTGTGCTTTTCAGTGGTAATTATTCCACCACAAGCACAGTAATGAGCTAACATACTTTCTAGCATTCAAACAAGACATCGAGCACGTATAGATGACCTCAGAAGCTATGTAATCATCCCATATATCAATCAAAGTACTAAAGTCACTAGCCTCCCGCGACCCGCCTAGATGCAATTGTAATCCGAGCTAGGTCGGCGATGCTAAGTTGCAGTAATATTGTCCAAACCTAAGTCTCTGGATACATCAATTATCAAGTGTTGTTTTATATTAGCATGCTAGTTGCATTCTACCAAGGTTCTCTTCATATCTTTGGCTAATTAATTAGAGTTCAATACCAGCTTAGCCCCTTCTTTCTCGTATTTCTAGCTAATTAATTAGAACTTAGTCTTGTCAAGACAAAACACGCACATAAACACATTGCACATTGCACAGAGAAGCAATTAGGAGCAGAAAATGACCTTGCACATCAAGCATTGCACAGAGAAGCAATATTATCAGATCAAGCAAGAGAGATAGGGATCGAGATCGGACACGCACCTTAGTAGCTCAACCGATGAGATCGGCTAGAGAAAGAGGGCTAGGGAAGGAGAAGCGGGCTTCGAGAGCCATCGACCGCTTAAGGTAGCCACCGACGGGCACCACCAACTGCGCGGAGGAGAGGGCTGCTGGCCACTATTGGTTTGCAGAATGTTGGAGGATGAGAGAGAGCGACGGAGGTGATTAAGATAGGCGGTGAAGAAGTTGAAGACGGCGATGGAACAGTGGTGGAGCTTCGTCCTCGTTTCCATGGCGGATCCGGTCGAACCTCAGAGAAGTCCCACGTATTGCTTCCCTTTCTCCCTCCTCTCTCTCGAATCGCAGCCATGGTGTCTGAGAGATCAGGGATTCATCTCTCCAGCTCCTCCTTTCTGTCGTCTCTCTCTCGCCTCCACGAGAGATCTCTCCGGTGCTCCTCCATTAGAGCCACCAAGTGAAGCTCTCGAGAGCCTATGTCATCTCTCCCTAGTCTCGCTTTTTCCCTTTGTTCATGGTCGAGCTTCCGAAATCAGCTCTCTCTCCTGTCGCCGAATAATAGCAACCTCTCCTCCTGCTGCCCTCTTCCTTGCTGCCCCCCTGTACCCTCCATTTTTAGCTTCAGAGAGCTTCCCAGCCTTTTCCCACTTGCGGCCCCCCTCTGCTGAAGTCTCGCCCCTTTTCATCCCCTCTGAATTGTCCTATTACCCTTTCTTCTTCTACTTGGGCCTTAGCTCTTTATATGGGCCTTTGGCCCAATCCGATTTCAGCCCCCACAGGAATAACTTAGAATAAATTGATAACAAAATTCAAAATTGTTTTATGAGTTTTTTATAATTAACTTGCAAACTAACATATTATGCATTAGGACTCAACAAATCTATTCTGAAGATATTGTTGATTCACATATCTGGAACTTGTAGTATAGTCAAACCGTGTGTGTTTCCATCGTCAAATCCAATTACCAAATCCGGATGTTGTTAAACAACACAGGCCAAAAGGCCCAAACATCACTTTGACTCTAGCCAGTCACTTACCCACCACTCAAATATATGGATGAATCATAGAACACACATATATGAGAATGAGAGAACATACTACACGTAGTACAGAATTTATAAGCACAAAAGAAAAAAATGACACGGTTATATTATATAACAAAACGCGTATTTTTATGTGCATAAATGTTTTATTACGTGTGTATAAATATTAGAGAAATTTGAGTGGAATCACCCGCTATATGGTCAAACCTGCAAGGAATCATCCATTATATTTTGGGGGTATGGGATGTGTGCACACACTATCTATATATCGACCTAAGTGTTCCTTTAAAATGTAAGTAATGTGCATCTTTCTTAACAAACAAAAATATAGCTGAGATTGAAAGGGATTTTTTCTCTATTCAGGATGAGAAGGCCCTAAGGCCGGATGGCTACAACAACAAGTTCTTCAAAGCTGCTTGAACTATTGTCGTTAATGAAGTTATTGTTGGAACTCATTTTAAAAGTGGCACCGGTGACTTTTTTGGGCAGAATTCCGGTGGGCTTCGCCTAATGAAAACATCAGAATATGGAAGCATTGGCTTTGTCTCCGCGAGCACATTCTCGTAATATACTCATATGTTAAAAATGAATTCCGTTTGAATGAGAAATGGAGGCCTAAAGTTGGTTGCTTGAAGTGCATAACTTGGGAAAATTTTAGGGTGAAATTGCATCCCACATTGGAAGTTTGGGATAAAATTCACTAGTATATATACTAGGAATTTGGATCCAAGGTTGTGGCCTTGGATCACCACCAATGTGTAATGGGGAGAGGACCTAGCTCATCAAAACCACACGCGCGTCGGGTCGGTTCGGCCCGGCCCGGCCCGGCCCGGCTGGCTGGCTGGCTGAGCTGAGCCTAGGCCGGGTTGGGTTGGGGTGAGGGCCCAATACGTAGCTTTACTACTGAGTCTTCCCACCTTATTCTCCGCCACTCTGCAACAGACTCCAAAGGCTGCTTTAAAAGAGCACTCTGCTTCTCATTCTACAACACACAGAACTCCACATCGTCTTCTTTTCTTCCTCCTTTGTTTCGCGTCTGAGAGTACTCATAGAAAGTAGGTTCGTAGGCTTCTGAAGTTTGATTGTGCAACACAGAAGTTCAATTACAGTTGTATCCTGGGATTCGGATTGCTACAGAACCGTCGCAATACGGGGCGATTTTCAGAATTAAGGACAGAGATTTCTTCTCAACTCTACATCAGATCCAATCCGATCGCTGTTCGGTAGTTCTTCGTTGTATTTTTACAATTACAGTGCGATTTATTTATGCAGTTCTTAATTCTGTTCGATTCAGGAATATAGGTTCCTGCAGTCTTAATTCTGAAATTCCGCTTAAACTGCATTACGTACTAACCAAATTTTGTTTTTGAAGTCTCTAAACAGCGCAGGAAATTTTTAAGATCTGTGTTGTTCATCAACACATTCCGGAAATTTTACACCTATAATTTTCGCTTCTGCAATTTAATTCGAAATTAAATTGCTTCCGTTAAATTCCCTGATTGAACTTCGTACTAATTCTCGTTTACTTGTCTGTAAACAGATTTTAATAGTATGGCTGACGTGAATGAGAAAACTGCTTCTAGATCTGTTGATGTTGCTAGAACTAGTAATGGAAATCCTGTTGAGTCGATACCCCAGATTCAGTTTGGGAGTGGTCTGCCAATAGTGAATCTGCCAGCGGTGAATCTGCCAGCCGCGAGGGTCGGAACTGATGCTAATCAGATTGTCCAACCGACTGCTTATTAGATTGTCCAACCGACAGTTCATATGCCTGGTGCTGTAAACGCAGGGCTGATGCCAGAAAAGTTTGATGGAACTGGCTTCAAGACATGGCAACAGAAGATGTTCTTCTTTCTGACCACACTGAAGCTAGAAAAGTATCTGAATGAGGATAAGCCTGTGCTTTTGCCTCACAATAGAGATCCGTTCGCCCTAGCCAGCGTTGAGGCCTGAACTCATAGGGACTTTCTGTGCAAATGTTGGGTTCAAAGCCGCCTGATAGATCCACTGTACAACGTATACAGCAAGATCAAGACTTCCAAGGAACTCTGGATAGCCCTGAAAAAGAAATACAAGTCTGATGATGCATGCTCTAAGAAGTTCGCAGTGGCAATCTGTGAGACATTCCAGGTAGCTGCTTTCATTGAAAAACTCCCTTCAGGTTGGAAGGATTTCAAGAGCTACCTAAAGCACAAGTGAAATGCTATGACCGTTGAAGACTTGATTGTCAAGCTGCAGATTGAGTCAACCAACCGCAAAGCAGATGCAGGTGTTCCGACTGTTGAACAGAAAGCCAACTTAGCCGAACACAAGGACAAAGGGAAGAAACGAAAGTTCCAACCCCAAGGCTCCAACAAATTCAAGAAGCAACCAACTAATAAGTTCAGTGGGAAATGCCACAAGTGTGGAAAAATGGGTCACAAGGTTGACGAGTGTCGAAGCAAGATTGACCCACGCAAGGACAAGGGAAAGTCCCAAGTCAACATGACTGAAGGCAGGCTCTCGGATGCAGATTTGTGTGCTGTAGTGTCTCAATTCAACATGGTTGGAAGTAACCCGAGGGAATAGTGGTATGATACAAGCGCCACCAGACATATATGCTCTGATAGGGGAATGTTTACCACTTATCAGAAGAGCAATAGTGACGATCAACTATTTATGGGGAACTCATCCACATCCAAGGTAGAAGGTCACGGCAAAGTGGTGTTGAAGTTGACTTCAGAGAAGGATCTGACTCTCACCAATGTCATGCACGTGCCAGAAATAAGGAAGAATCTGATCTCCGGCACTCTGCTGAGCAAGAACGGCTTCGCGGTGAAGCTTGAGAAGCTAGTTCTCTTAAGAATGGGGTTTATTTGGACAAGGGATATGTAAAGGATGGACTGGTCAAAATGAATGTAATGATAGTCCTCCCAAAATCTATTGTTTCTAATGTTTCAATGAATGAAAAGAATCCTATTGCTTATGTTGTTGAGTCTTTTAATATTTGGCATGAACGATTAGGGCGTGTGAATTACAAGTCTATACGAAGACTGATTAACATGAACCAGATTCCAAAATGCAAATCAAGTAAAGACAAATGTGAAGTATGCGTACATGCCAAACTCACAAAAATGCCATCCCCACATGTAGAGAGAACAACCGAACCTCTAGGTTTAATACACACAGATCTGTGTGATTTAAAATTTGTGCAAACTAAAGGCGGTAAAAAGTATTTCGTGACCTTTATCGACGATTGCACAAAATATTGTTATGTATACTTGCTAAGAAGCAAGTATGAAGCCTTGGAAAAATTCAAAGAATACAAGTTGGAAGTTGAAAACCAACTTAGCAAAACCATAAAAATAATCAGAAGTGATAGAGGAGGCGAGTATGATGAACCTTTCAACGCGTTCTGTAGAGAACATGGGATTATTCATCAAACAATTGCTCCCTACTCACTAGAATCTAACGGAGTTACGGAACGAAAGAACCGAACTTTGAAAGAGATGATGAATGTAATGTTGCAGGAATCTGGGTTACCCCAGAACATATGGGGGGAAGCGCTGCTTACCACCAATTATATCCTCAAAAAAATATCGCATAAGGTTACTGGCAAGACGCCATATGAAATTTGGAAAGGTAACGTACCATCGTACAAATACCTCAAAGTATGGGGGTGCCTAGCAAAAGTGGCAGTACCACCTCCTAAAAAGGTCACAATCAGACCTAAGACCGTTGATTGTATTTTCATAGGATATGCACACAACAGTAGTACTTACCGGTTTTTGGTATATAAATCTGACATACCAGACATACATGCAAATACAATAATGGAATCAAGGAATGCGTCCTTCTTTGAACATGTGTTTCCGTGCAAGGATAAAGAACATCCAAAACGAACTCGTGAACAAAGAGAAGCAAGCACTTCTGTAAATGAAACAGATTAGGAAAAATATGAACCTAGACGAAGCAAGTGA
The DNA here is from genome assembly GCA_027886185.1 of Rheum nobile. Classification (NCBI taxonomy): domain Eukaryota; kingdom Viridiplantae; phylum Streptophyta; class Magnoliopsida; order Caryophyllales; family Polygonaceae; genus Rheum; species Rheum nobile. The sequence continues at coordinate 991,499 of WOAB01000261.1, read as the reverse complement.
GCTCGAAAGGAGAAATCATTTGGGCATGAGTTCATAACGACTTTTTTTTAGAAAATGAGCCTAGAACATTCAAAGAAGCCATGTCTACACCTGATGCACCTTCATGGAAGGAAGCAGTCAAAAGCGAAATAGACTCCATTATGCAAAACCATACATGGGAGTTAGTCGATTTGCCACAAGGGTGTAAAGCACTTGGGTGCAAATGGATTTTCAAAACAAAATTGAAAACCGATGGCTCAATAGAGAAGCACAAGGCTAGGCTTGTGGTGCAAGCATTCCGGCAAAAAGAGGGCTTGGATTTCTTTGACACTTATTCCCCGATGACGAGAATAACTTCAATCAGAATGCTAATAGCAATAGCAGCATTATGAAACCTAGAAATCCATCAAATAGATGTAAAAACTGCTTTTCTAAACGGAGAATTAGAAGATGAAATCTATATGAAGCAACCTGAGGGTTATGTTGTCTCTGGACAGGAACACAAGGTGTACAGACTTGTAAAGTCCCTATATGGACTCAAACAAGCTCCAAAACAGTGGCATGAAAATTTTGACAATGTAATGATGTCAAATGGTTTCAGCATCAATGAATGTGACAAATGTATCTACTTCAAAAACACTCCAAATGGATATACTTTGTTGTGTTTGTATGTAGATGACATGCTTATCATTGGAAGCAATAAAGACATGATCAACCGAACTAAGAACATGCTTAGTGGGAAGTTTGACATGAATGACTTGGGACTAGCAGATATCATATTAGGGATCAAAATCACTAGACATTCTGAAGGAATTATCCTGTCTCAGGCTCACTATGCTGAAAAAGTACTTGAGAGATTCAAGAACTACTCAAGTGGGACTGTAAAGAGTCCTATGGACCCCCATCTCCACTTGACTAAAAACTCGAGGGATGCGGTGTCACAATTGGAGTATGCACGTGGGATGCAATGTATAACTTGGGAAATACTCAAAGTTATGGGCTGCACTATGGAAAATACCCAACAATTCTTAAAGGATACAGTGATGCCAACTGGATATCAGACTCCAGAAACTCAAAGTCCACAATGGATATGTATTTACACTTGGTGGTGCAACATTATCATGAAAATCTTTCAAACAAACACTATTGGCCAGATCTACTATGGAATCTGAGTTCATTGCTTTAGACAAAGCAGCAGAGGAAGCTGAATGGCTTCAGAACTTTTTGGAAGATATCCCGATGTGGGGCAAACCAGTGACATCATTATGTGTACACTGTGACAGTCAATCGGCTATAGCACGGGCACTGAGTCGTCTGTACAATGGTAAGTCACGTCATATAAGAAGACGATACAAAACCATTAGACAACTACTCTCGAATGGTGTAATCTCAATAGATTATATCAAATCGGCTGACAACCTAGCGGATCCATTTACTAAAGGTCTGTCACGAGATCAAGTTGTCAAATCATCAAGAGGAATGGGTTTAAAGCCTATGACAAAAGAGGATGCTTGATGGAAAACCCCACCTACGTGACTGGAGATCCCAGGATATAGGTTCAAAGGGAAAACTAAATCAAGCTGAATCTAGTTGAGCACTGGGAGACTCAGTTCTCCTCCCAGTTCCTAGGATGGTGAACAGTGCTACCTGTATGAGTTGAGGTTAAGCTTGGTTTTTAATGATTCCATAGCTTTGAAATAAAAGTGGGATATGACAGGATACTCTTTATGGTCAATCACCTTATGAGTGTGAAATGGGGCCGTTTCTAGGAGAATGAAGAGAGGCTACATTCTCCAAGTTCACTTATGAATAACCAGGTATGTTCAAGGCCAAAATGAACACAACCAGCGAACCAAGTTCTGTGAGAAGATGAAACTGTGTGATAGTTGTTGTTTCAGCTTACATCAAAGCCCGGGTGGTTCAAAACATCATGTTCACTACCTGGTCGAGTAAATTCGATAGCTACTCACTATGGGTGGTTCAAGGCTGAAAAACGCTACCAGCCCAGATGTAGTGATTTTTCGACTGTACTCTCAAAAGTCTTTCTATCTAGTTTACATATGTTTAGAGTCATTTCTATTCATGTGGGGGATTGTTGGAACTCATTTTAAAAGTGGCGCCGATGACTTTTTCGGGTAGAATTCCGGTGGGCTCCGGCCAATTAAAACATCGGAATATGGAAGCATTGGCTTCGTCTCCGCGAGCACATTCTCATAATGTACTCATATGTTAAAAATGAATTCCGTTTGAATGAGAAATGGAGGCCCAAAGTTGGTTGCTGGAAGTTCATAACTTGGGAAAATTTTGGGGTGAAATTGCATCCCACATTGGAAGTTTGGGATGAAATTCACTAGTATATATACTAGGAATTTGGATCCAAGGTTGTGGCCTTGGGTCACCACCAATGTGTAATGGGGAGAAGACCTAGCTCATCAAGACCACACGCGCACCGAGCCGAGTCGGGCCGGCCGGCTGGCTGGTCGGGTTGGGCCTTGGGCCCAGTACGTAGCTTGGGCTGGCCAGCCAATGCTACTTTTTGGACCGATCCAGAGTCCCAAGCTGTTGCAATAGCGTTGACCCATTCAGCTATAATCCGGGGCAGTTGCTGATACTGCTGAGTCTTCCCACCTTCTTCTCTGCCACTCTGTTGGTGCGCCAACAGACTCCAGAGGCCGCTATAAGAGAGCACTCTGCGTCTCATTCTACAACACACAGAACTCCACATCGTCTTCTTTTCTTCCTCCTTTGTTTCGCGTCTGAGAGTACTCACAGAAAGCAGGTTCACAGGCTTCTGAAGTTTGATTGTGCAACACAGAAGTTCAATTGCAGTTGTATCCTGGGATTCGGATCGCTACAGAACCGTCACAATACAGGGCGATTTCAGAATTAAGGACAGGGATTTCTTCTCGACTCTGCATCAGATCCAATCCGATCGTTGTTCGGTAGTTCTTCGTTGTATTTTTACAATTACAGTGCGATTTATTTATGCAGTTCTTAATTCTGTTCGATTAAGGAATATAGGTTCCTGTGGGAGTCAGATTTCCTCGTGTGGATAGCTCTACGCGTGGGCTCCCATGTCCACCAGAATTCCGTTATGGAGAGAGATTCGGCGTCAGAGCAAGAGAAAGATTTGATGCAAGTTGAAGAACTCCGTCAATCAGGAAGCAACACTTGGCGGTTTGGTAATGGACATCAATGTTTATAAATACCCATGAGCTCTCTGAGAAAGGCATAGGCAATTCTGAGAAAGATAAGAGAGAGAAAGAGTTTGAGAGCTCCATAGCCATTCTCTGGTTTTTGCTCTGAGTTCCTTGAGAACAAAGCCATTGAGAGATCCACTTATTCCTTCCCTTTTCTCTTCTTCTCTGTCACCAGATTTGTTGATCTCCTTACTGACTTGGGCGTCGAAGAGTGTTCTCCCGGGGAAGTCCTCTCCGGGATTTTCAGGTTGTTCAAGGAGGAGGAGGAATTCGGCGGCGTAAGGTGATCAGAAGGCGAAGTTGGACTCAACTCGATGGAGAGGAGTTCAGCCCAGAAGCAAGCTACAAACCAGAGATCTCAGCTTTCCAAGACGATGAAGTGACGTGGCCTAGATCTAGCTCAAGCACGATAATCGTGATCCCATAAAATCCACAACCATACCTCGGAGCCCTACGCGAAGACCGGCAGAGGACATCCCCCAAAACAAACAAATCTCCGAGTAAATCCAGGTCGAGGGTGTGTTGACCCTCGACGTCTTAACAAACTATTGAAACAAAATTCAACACTGGCGCCGACCGTGGGAAGGTCCTCGCGCAGCTAAGTTCGACGTGGCCTTTGAAGATGGCAACCACACACAGAGATCCGTCGGTAGGAATCGAAGGGGAAATGTCTTCACCTAAGGGGGCACCCAGCGACAGCACGCGAGAGGTGCTAATGAATGACGAAGAGTGGGAGCAATTCTGCCTGTTCCCTAAGTGGCAAAAAGTAAGCCAAGAGCTCCATGTGCAAGAGACATCTCTACCACAGCGCCAAGCAGCACGACCTCATCCAGAACCATATATTCCTATGGATCCTCGCGAGGAATACGGAGAACGGTACCAAGCTGACCAAGCCTCCATCACTCACGAGAACTCTCGGTACTCACCATGGAGAGAGGTATACAGGGGACGCTACCCAAATTATGGACCTCAGCACCACCCGGGTTATGCAGCCCTAGAGGTACCACTGGCACTGTTCGGGTCCACAACATTCGCGGACCATATACTCCTGGCACCTCCACCCCCAGACTTCAAGATACCCACGTTCAAAGAGTATTCTGGGGACGAAGATCCTTAGGACCATCTATCCAGGTACCAGTACCTAATGCTCACGAGCAAGGCCGACGAAGCCACTATGTGCAAATGCTTCCCAAACACCTTGGATGGACCTACTCTAACCTGGATGATAAGTCTTCCTGCGAAGAGCATAGATGGGTTCCAGCAGCTCGCGGACTCCTTCATGGCTCATTTTGGATGCTCGCAGAAGAGGAAACTCAGTATGCAAGAGGTCTTGAACGTTAGACAGCGCGAAGGAGAATCACTTGCCTCCTTCGTCAAGCGGTTCACACAGGAAGTAGTCCAGGCTCATGACTTTGATGAGAAGGTGGCTCGCATGACGTTTATCCAAGGACTCCGAAATGAACCCTTCAAACTCAGTGTGTGCAAAAAACCGCCTGCTTCATATACCAAGTTGCTTGAGAAAGCCAACTAGCACATAGTAGCAGAAGAGCTGGCACGCGGAAGCTCAACGGTGGTGACATCACCCGCAAACCACGAAAGAAGAAACGAAGCAACCAAAAGGGATGCCCCCGAGTGGGAACCGCGTTGCCACCAAGTGAATGTGCGAGGAAAAGCTGTCGAAAAACCCCTGACCGCAGTAGAGATGAATAGTCAGGAGCAAGCCCTCGCATACTCGCAAAGGCCACAGTCTAGGCCCCCTCCCATACGGACAAGCATGCCACCACCACCACCCCCTCATGCTCAGCCAGAAAAAAAGTTATGTGTTTACCACCAGTCAACTTCACACGACGGACAGGAATGTCTGAGGTATGGGCCCCCGCGAGGGAGGGCAATGTCAGGACCAGGGCCCACGCAGCAAAGGCAAGCACCCAAACGCCCTGTGCCCTATCCACATGCTGAACAGAACATCCCGCGGCCAGATGGGCAAGTAGGGACCATTTCGGGAAAGCATGAGCCAAGGGGTCCCAGTAGAAGAAAAGGAAGGAGGATCGCCAAGCGCCCCCCCCCCCCCCCAAAGGGAGGCCAGTCATGAGCATTTCCAACCCTTCGCGACAAGATCATAAACTAACTTTTAGCTCAGAGGATATTGCAGAGTCCTGCATCCCCATCACTGACCCTTTAGTTCTTCACGTGCAAATGGGAACGAAAATAGTGAAGAGGGTGATGGTCGACACCGGGAGCTTAGCCGACATCCTACACTGGGAGACATTCCAGAAAATGGGCCTGGACCCTGCGAGTCTTGCACCTACAGACTGCACCTTGGTTGGGTTCGCAGGAGAGCGAGTAAAGCATATCGGAGTAATAACCCTTGATCTAATCTTGGGAGATGAAGGAAGCCCACGAAGATGTGAGAAAGTGGAGTTCCTAGTGCTCCAGTCACCCTCCGCGTAGAACGCCATTCTGGGAAGGATCTCTTTATGTAAGTTTCAAGCCGTAATCTCCATCTATCACTTTGCTCTTAAATTTCCCACGCAGGTGGGAGTAGGGATTGCAAGGGGCCAGCACGCGGAGAGCCGCACTTGCTATTTAGCAGCGCTCAGCGAGAAGTGCCTACCAGTCTTGGCCATGAGGGACGAACTTGACCAGCCAGCCATATTGAGTCAGGAAGAGGAAGCAGAGCTAGAAGTCAGATACCGAATGGAAGCCATGGTGTCTGAGGATGAAAAACTGTCTATCGCTCCGTTTGCCCGCGAAGAAGAAAAGTTGTATATGGGACAAGCTTTGGACATAAGCACGCAAAGTGAGATTAAAGAATTGTTAGGGGCTTCACGAGATGTATTCGCGTGGACACCGAAAGATCTGAAGGGGATCTCGGTGACCCTCATGACTCACTCCCTCAATACGAGTCCGGAGGTTAAACCAAAGAGACAGAAAAAAGGAAGCAAGCCGGGGATAGAGCCCAAGGGGCCAGAGAAGAGGTCGAAAAACTGCTAAAGGTTGGATTCATACGCGAAGTTAAGTATCCCCGATGGCTGGCCAATGTAGTCATGGTGAAGAAGTCCAACGAAAAGTGGTGAATGTGTGTGGACTTCACAAATCTGAACAAAGCTAGTAGATTCAACTGCAGGGCATGAAGCCCTAAGTTTCCTTGATGCATATTTAGGGTACAATCAGGTCAAAATGAATCCAGCTGACGAAGAAAACACAGCTTTCATCACATAACGAGGAACATACTGCTATACGGTCATGCCATTTGGGCTCAAAAACACAAGGGATACCTTCCAAAGGTTGGTGGATCTAATTTTTCGAGACCAGATCGGCTCCTCCGTCGAAGCCTACGTGGATGACATCATGGTGAAAAGTAAGCAAGAAGCAGATCACGTAGCTGACCTCCGCTAAGTATTCGCCACCCTACGAAAGCACAGAATGAGCCTCAACCCAGAGAAATGTGTCTTCGGGGTCAAGGCGGGGAAGTTCCTCGGGTTCCTAATTAGCTCATGAGGAATGGATGTAAACCCCAAGAAAGTGGAAGCAGTGCTGCAAATGGCTTCTCCGTGGAGCATCAAGGAAGTACAAAGATTCGTGGAATCCATTAACTACCTGGAACGTTTTTGCTCGAAGCTCGCGGAGCGAGGACTCCCATTTTTCTCCATTTTGAGGAATCCACAAGACTTCAAGTGGACCCCCAAATGTGAGTTGGCGTTCACGGAGCTCAAAAAACATCTAGTCAGCCTTCCCACCCTGTCCTCACCAGCCCAGGAGAAGATCTGCAGCTGTATTTGGCAACTAGATCAAGGGCGATCAACGCTGTATTAGTACGAGAACAAGAGAAGCCAGTGTATTTCGTGAGTAAGTCCCTTGGACCAGTTGAAACCAGATATCCACCCATAGAAAAGATTGCTCTGGCACTGATAGTGGCTGCCAGAAAACTGCGGCCTTACTTTCAAGCTCACCCCATTCAAGTACTGTCAGACCTTCCCTTGCGGAGTTTGTTCAGCAGGCCAACTATGTCAGGGAGATTGAACAAATGGATAGTTGAGCTATCAGAGTTCGATATGGACTACAGGCCCCGTCCATCAATCAAAGCGCAATCCCTCACATACTTCCTCGTAGAGACTAGTTTCCGTGAATCAAGCACTGAAGATTTGAAAAAAGAAAGAGCTCAGTGAGTCCTCTTTGTCGACGGAGCCGCGAACGAGGAAGGAAACGGGGCTGGAATCACACTTACTTCACCCGGAGGAGAAAAGTTCGAGTACGCCCTATGTCTTGAATTCGAGGCAACAAATAATGAAGCTGAGTACGAAGCACTTCTCTCCGGGCTCGACCTAGCCCTCACCAACGGCGCTCGCAAAGTTGTATGCTACAGCGACTCTGAGGTGGTAGTAAAGCAAATGCAGGGTGTATACGAAGTCAAAACGGGGAATTTGCCCGCGTATCATTCAAGGGTGAAAATACTCACCGCAGCCTTCGACCACTTTGAGATTCAAGCCGTCCCGCGAAGAGAGAACGCCAGGGTAGACAAGCTCGCGAAGCTCGGTTCAAAGGCCAAACTACAAAAAGGTCAAGTCTAGGTAGATTCCAGGGCTACCCGGGCCATCAACGCAGATCTAATGATGATCGACTACGAGGAGGATGAAAGTGACTGGAGAACCCCAATCCGCCGATACATTCTATCAGGAGCAGTACCCAAAAACTCTCAAGAGAAAAGAAAGCTACAAGTACGAGCGAGCTGCTTCTATATGTAGAACGGAGTGCTATACAAGCGGGGGTAGATGGCCACAGGCTTAAAATGCATCACTCTCGCGGAGGGAAGAGAATTAATAACTGAAATACATGGGGGACTGTGCGGAGGCCACGCAGGATTACGAGCCTTGGTGTACAAAGCCCTACGTGCCGGATACTTCTGGCCAGTAATGAAGGAAGAAGCCATTCGCATCGCTCGAACGTGTGACGCCTGTCAAAAACACACTCCAACCTCACATCAACCCGGCGTTGAAATGCAGGCTATCAGCGCTCCTTGCCCCTTCGCGAGATGGGGAATGGACTTGCTTGGAACTTTTCCGCGAGCACCAGAACAACTGCAGTTCATACTCGTGGCAATAGACTACTTCACTAAGTGGATTGAAGTCGTGCCACTCGCTATGACAACAGTTGAGCAAGTCAAGAAGTTCTTGTGGCAAAATATCATTTGTTGCTTCGGGCTCCCGCAAAGCATCATCACAGATCGAGGCCCACAGTTCAACACCAAGAAGTTGATCGACTTTTGCGAAGGTCTGGGCATTAGACTACACTTTGCATCGGTGTCCCACCCACAATGCAACGGCCAGGTAGAAAACGCCAACCAGCGAATTCTCTTCGACCTCAAAAGAAGGCTCATGCGGGCGCATGGACGATGGGCGGAAGTCCTCCCCCCTGGTATTATGGGCCAATCGAACCACATCTAAAAGGGGTACAGGAGAAACGCCTTTTACACTGACCTACGGGTTCGAAGCTGTGATACCGGTAGAGCACCTTTTCCCTAGCGAGAGACTCCTCGACTACGACGATGAAAGGAACTCTGAGAAGTTACAGTTAGAATTGCAACTAGCTGAAGAAATGCGAGAGATGGCAGCAATATACGAGAGTGAATACAAACGCCGCATAGCAGCCTATTACAACAAGAAGGTAAAGTGATGGGGCTTCACGGAAGGTGATCTGGTACTCAGAAAAATCGAAGGGGGAAAGCTTGACCCAGGTTGGGAAGGCCCATACATCATCGTCCGCGAAGTAGCACCCGGAGCCTACCGCCTCAAGGACCACGCGGGGAACATGGTCCCAAATTCGTGGAATGTAATGAGGCTCCGCAGGTATTACCCGTAAAAGAAGGTGCGCCCCAAGTGTGCTCCTTACAAACCTTGACTGGTTCGAGTTACACGAATTACCCTAAAGCATAACCTCACGAAATGCTAACGTACATGCAACAACATTGCCACTCAAAACAACACCAAACGAGAATGATAAGCCTGGGGGCTAAGCGATAAGTAATAATAAGGTACACAATGCGAAGTACCCTAAGAAATACGCGCGCAAATCATTAAGAAACAGAATCTGCAATACGAAAAATAATCAAAGATCCTGAGCTATTTTCTTTTATGCAAAATGTAGGAAAATAGTAATGCAAAACAAGTTGTAAAGCAATAACAGACGGTATTGGGCTTAGCCACATCGAGCCAATATGCGTAGCAATAACAGACGATATTGGGCTTAGCCACATCGAGCCAATACGCATAGCAACACCAGACGGTATTGGGCTTAGCCACATCGAGCCAATACGCGTAGCAACACCAGACGATATTGGGCTTAGCCACATCGAGCCAATACGCGTAGCAACACCAGACGGTATTGGGCTTAGCCACATCGAGCCAATACGCATATCAACACCAGACGGTATTGGGCTTAGCCACATCAAGCCAATACGCGTAGCAAAACCAGATGGTATTGGGCTTAGCCACATCGAGCCAATACACATAGCAACACAAGACGGTATTGGGCTTAGCCACATCGAGCCAATACGTGTATCAACACCAGACGGTATTGGGTTTAGCCACATCGAGCCAATACGCATAGCAACACCAGTGATATTTGACGGTATTAGGCTTGGCAAGTATTAGCCAATACGCGTGCAAATGCAAGTTAAAGCAAGTGCAGTGTGTGCAAGTATGAGCAAGTTAAAGCAAGTACAAGTGAAAACAAAGCAATTATCGCAAGCAAGACACAAAGTAGCGATAAGGTACCTAACACGATCCTATTAAAGTTACACTATTTATCACGCGCGCAATCCCTTATACAAAGTAAAAATCTGAACAGGGCAACTCTGGAAAAGAACAAGCGCAATCCAAGAAGAAAGAGCATGCGAAGATAGCAAAACAAGCAAAGTATATAGCAAATGCGAAAGGCCTTACGCCAGATCATTACATTTTACTAGATCCATGTAAATATAACGTTGTTCTATTACAAAAGTTCAGGAAAGATTTGCCACTATCATCCAAAAGTTTACACATGAATCACATTGCATACATCCCCAGCAGGGACGCAACATCCAAAGGTGCATAACCTAATAACCCACCCCATACAGCCCCTCTTCTATCCTTCTTTTAATCTGTAAACTAAAAGAAGAATGGGGAGGGGGGGAAGAGGGAGGATCGCAAACAAAAATAAGTAAAACATAGAACAACACCCTAAAGACCCACAGCACGAAGACTACGAGCAGCAAAGCCGGGAGGAGGTGGCCCATGCACGTAGACATGGACAAGCCCTTCTTGCCCCAGTCGAGCTATATGAGCAGTGTCGTAGTTAGTCGCAACCTCACGGAGGCGCCGCCCTCTAGCAAGGGGTCTGGGGAAGTAGAAATTTGGCCCACTCCCAAGCGAACAGCTTCCGGGAAGAGGCGGGCACGCATCACCTCCAGATCGAACTCCCCGACAGACTCTCCCACATTACCCATATCCATGGTCCATAAGTAACCACCATCATAGCGGTGGACAGACGACAATCGTCGATCGCTGCGTTGGCACACAATCCGCCCATTGTAATGAACAACTAACACCAACCTAACCATGTTTAACAAAGAGCAAAGCAAAGGCAAGCAAAAGAAAAGAAAGAACGCAAGAAGCAAGACAGAGAAGAGTGGTGGGAAAGCAAAGAAAGAAGGGTATTTATAGAGAAATAAGGGAAGGTTGGGACGATTAATCCTCCCGATAAAAATGCATACAAGGGGGAGCATTTACTCCCTCTCTAAACAAAAGTACCCGCCACAGTAACTACTTACAAGGGAACCCTCTCTCTCTCACCATAAAGAAAAAGAATTATCAGAAACCGTGTTAAAGAAAAGACTGAAGTGACTAGTACATTTAATGAAGGGAGAAAGTCAAACCAAGGGAAGTAACCCATGCAAAACAATGATTACCAGCCACGCCCGGTCTAATCACATTCAAGGCTCTGTTGCAAGGCACCAATACGCGAACAAGAAGCGCAAAGCAAAGCAAAATCGCAAAGAAAACCCAGAAATACTACACCCATGTACGAAGCAAATAGTTAAAGAAAACGCACGCGAGATATTTGTTCACGGAAACGAGAGCCCAATATTGAAATAAAGAGCATCAGTTTGCCATACAAACATTCACGAAGACAGAAACATGCACCCAAAAGATCCAAAATAAGAGCGCCATACAAACATCATCCAAAACAAACGCCATAAAAGAAAACACGAGCAATTCAAAAATTACAAGACAAGCAATGACAAACAGGGGCCCGACTAAGGATGAGAGGTAACAGCACTCGAGAACTCGTCGCACGAAGACTCTTCACGCGTGCGCTTAACACCTGCAGAAGTAGTAGTTGGAGAAGGCGGTTTTTTCATAAGAGGATCACCCTCCTTCAAGGTCGTCACGTTCCATGCCTCCAAAACCCCATCATGATTCTCTTTCACGTCCCCAAGGGCAGGAATCTGATAAGGAGCTCTCAGTTTGTAGACCACCCACGCGGAGTTCCGAGGATCAGGACGTATTGGCCGAAGTTTGTAATGATCAGCCATTTGCTTAACACCAATTTTCAGGCCGTGATAGTACTCCCCAGCGGCATAATACATGCATCGCACTTTCATACGATAACCCGCCGCGTACTCTTCCACTCCTCCCTGCCTACCTTTCTCTTTCGCTTTCTTGCAATCCTCTGTCATAGACTCCACCTTTTTCTCCAGCATGTCACACTTCTCGACAAAACCCCTAAGCCCGCGAAGTTCTTCGACCTCCGTCTGTAACAACACCTTCTCGGCTAACATAGCATCCCTCTCCGCTTTCATCCGAGAAGCTTCCTCGCGGAGCTTGTCTATCTCCGCATCGCGAGAAGTAATTTTCCCTAAGGCACCCAGAGCATCGCGGCACCCTCTCATAGCCTGCATATAAAAAAGAGCCTTATAAGAAACAAAAAGAAGAAACACAATCCGCGAGCAAGCATGAAAGAAAAAAAAGGAGGACATACAGAGTCCAAATAGCGAGCCATCGACCCTACCGGATCAGCCTGATCCTTAGCATGATGCTTCGCCTTTTTGCTGCGAATAGATTTCTTTTTTAGATCGGCCAAAGGACATTCGGGGCTCTCCATCATCTCCGTCGCTGGGGCTTTCTCTCCTCGCGAAGAGGTACCAACAACATCTCTGGTATCTTCTCCAACCTTCTCTTGGCCATGAGAAACCCTCGCTCCATCTGAAGCAACATGAAGGCCATGCTGGTCCCCACCCGGCACCGAATCCGCAAAATCAAGCCCTTCCTCCAAATCCTCAAGACCGTCCATATAATCAAACAGCATGGCGGACGAGGACCCTAGAGAGACAAGGAAATAAGAACATTAGCTAAGCATGCAACAAACAAGAAGAAAAAAAAGCACGTAAACATGTGTCCCCACAAGCATCATAGAACCAGGCCGCGAAGATTGAAACCACAAGATAACAAAAATCGGCTCACCCCCGCGAGGGTGGAGGGAGCTCAAGCCTAATTCCTCAAGCTTATCCACCGTCATCAGTTGGCTGTACTCATAACACAATGTCCGATCAAACTTGGCAATCAAGGCTTTCTTTTCGCTCTGCTTCTTCTTCTTAGCAGAACCAGATGCGAGGCAAGAAAAATGGAGAGCCCTCCCAGGACTGATGTTAACCCCAAACGCCCCGGGAACCCTAAGTAGGAACCACTCATTTTTCCAGGTGCCCAGATTGGTGGGTTTGGAAACCCACGGCGTATACTCCACCTTCCATGACCAATACCCATCAGCAATGTCGCGCATAGAAATCAGATTCTGGACTACATCAAGCGATGGCTCCACGTCTAGCTCGCGGCAATGAAGAAAAAGACAACAGAAATTCCTCCACGAGTTCGGGTGCAATTGGATAGGGCTAGTGCCTTGAGCATTTAGAATATCATTGAAAAGAGGATGAATGGGTACGCGAAACCCGGCGTACAATGCTGGAAGAGACACTACCATGAAGTTAGGAAAATGGTGAAGAGATCGCGACCCCTCCTCCGGAAGAGCTAAAATAGACCCAACTGGGAACGGATAAGTTTGTATGATCCCCTCTAAGTGCTCAAAGTCTAACACGGACTCATCTCCATCATCCTCCCAGAGGAAAGCGTTATCCGTAAAAGGTAGTTGCCTTACGCGCCTTTTCAAGATCCAAAGCTTGCTCTTCTCTGGCACGACGCGAGGAGGCGAAGGTGCGGAAGACACGTCTTCGCGAGGCCGATCTTGACCAGAAGTTGAGGGTGAGGTTTCCTCGCGAAACTCTTCTTCATCATGCCATGATACGCGATCGTGCTTAGCTTTGTAGCGAGCCTCAGGGAGAACGAGACGCTTCCTAGGACGCATGTCCGGTGAAGGCGACCCCACTGATTCAGTAGAAACACCCGACGATGAACGTTGGCCTTGCTCGCTAGACGTACGAACCTGATGCTTGAAGTTCATCACCCTCCTCTTTTGCAGAAAGAACAACGGGTCCCAAACATGACAAAAGGATGAAAAGGAAACATCAGCCCCGACTAAAAAAGAAATATTCAAAGGTATGGAGAGATCAAGACAAAGCATTCTAAGACGGCCAGAAAGCAAGTCAGGACCGGTAAAAGTAAAAAGGAGATCCCTTTACCCCAAAACCCTAGAAGTTCAGAAAAGGAACAAAAGGCCATGGTCTGAAAAAGATGACAGAACGAAAACAATGGGAAGAAACTTGGAGAATACCTCAAGTCGCAATCCGTCGCCGGAAAACAGCCCAGATCGAACCCGAATCACAACAACAAAAGGGGGAAACCTTTTCTCGGAATTTCAGCTCCAGGATGTTTCTCGCTCACCCAAACGAAAAGGAGAAAAGCCGTAGAAAGGAAGTAAGAAGAAAAAAAGAAGGAAAGAGAAATTACCTGACGAAGCGCAGAAACCACCGGAAATACGAGATTGACAAGAGTCTGCCACCGGAGAACCGCCGAAAGGAAAAGCGCCTTCTGTGTAAGTGAACAAGGGAGGGAACAGACTCGAGAAGAAGAAGATTTATAGGGTTTGACAGTTTGAAATAGCAGTTGAAGGGTCACACTTAAAAACCACGTGGATAACCCCTGATAAGACACATGGCGAGCAGAGAAACCCTCAAAGAATTCGAAATTTGAACGAAAAGAGAACATAAATTAAAGCGGGATAAAGGTCTACGAAGATCACCTGACATGTGGGACAAGAAAACCCACGTGTGGCAATCCCAGAGAAAGTCCTCGAAACACCCACAAACCAAGCCTTCGCCCATGCTTCGCGAAGCGCTTGGGGGGCTGGCTGTGGGAGTCAGATTTTCTCGCGGGATAGCTCTACGCGTGGGCTCCCATGTCCACCAGAATTCCGTTATGGAGAGAGATTCGGCGTCAGAGCAAGAGAAAGATTCGATGCAAGTTGAAGAACTCCGTCAATCAGGGAGCGACACTTGGCGGTTTGTAATGGACATCAATGTTTATAAATACCCATGAGCTCTCTGAGAAAGGCAGAGGCAATTCTGAGAAAGAAGAGAGAGAAAGAGTTTGAGAGCTCCATAGCCATTCTCTGGTTTTTGCTCTGAGTTCCTTGAGAACAAAGCCAGCGAGAGATCCCCTTATTCCTTCCCTTTTCTCTTCTTCTCCGTCACCAGATTTGTTGATCTCCTACTGACTTGGGCGTCAGAGAGTGTTCTCTCGGGGAAGTCATCTCCGGGATTTTCAGGTTGTTCAAGGAGGAGGAGGAGGAGGAATTCGGCGGCGCAAGGTGATCAGAAGGCGAAGTTGGACTCAACTCGGTGGAGAGGAGTTCAGCCCAGAAGCAAGCTACAAACCAGAGATCTCAACTTTCCAAGACGATGAAGTGACGTGGCCTAGATCTAGCTCAAGGACGATAATCGTGATCCCAGAAAATCCACAACCATACCTCGGAGCCCTACGCGAAGACCGGCGGCAAGAAGAGGCGGAGGACATCCCCCAAAACAAACAAATCTCCGAGTAAATCCGGGTCGAGGGTGTGTTGACCCTCGACGTCTTCACGAACTGTTGAAACGGAATTCAACACTGGCGCCGACCGTGGGGAGGTCCTCGCGCAGCTAAGTTCGATGCAACCTTTGAAGATGGCAACCACACACAGAGATCCGTCGGTAGGAATCGAAGGAGAAATGTCTTCACCTAAGGGGCACCCAGCGAAAGCACACGAGAGGTGCTAATGAACGACGAAGAGTGGGAGCAATTCTTCCTGTTCCGTAAGTGGCAAAAAGTAAGCCAAGAGCTCCCTGTGCAAGAGACAGCTCTACCACAGGGCCAAGCAGCACGACCTCATCCAGAACCATATATTCCTATGGATCCTCGCGAGGAATACGGAGAACGGTACCAAGCTGAAATCTGGTTATTTTTTATGTTTCCGAAATGTGAATTTATTTTATATTACATGTCCATGGTCCGCACTTCATACTAGAGGTGCTTTCCATATAATCAGTCATTCCTAACTCTTGTTTTGTAGCACTGGATGACAATCAAAATTTGCAGAAATTTCGTATCTTTCAACTCAAGATTTCTAAGATGACAAGGACAATCGCATATAGTTTCTTTTGCTCCAAAAGAGAAACACAATGTCATCGTGTATTATTATTATTATCATAATTGTTGTTGTTATGATCTGTGACGAGTGTTGGTTTTCTCTTAACCTGTGTTTGTGCCATTCTTATTTCTTTCCCTCCAGTGGTGGATCTAGGGGGGGGGGGGGGGGGGGGGGGGGGGGGGGGGGGGGGGGCTAGGAGGGTTTTCGCCCCCTCTTATGATCCAGAGTGTTTATATATATACTATGAAGCTCAATATAAAACACATAAAGTAGCTAGTGCAGTTGGCACTAGATTTGTGCATCTGTCCCTCAACCCATGTTCGACTCCTCTTGACACCAAATTTGGTGTTTTATTTCTTGCCATTAAAATGGACCTAGCCCAATATCATTAGCCAAATAGCAAAATCTAATCTCTATAATGTACGTATTTGACAATTTCAAAAATATAAGTTCTCAGTTTTTATTTATTTTTATCTAAAAATACATAATGTAATTTTAGTTAGTATAAAAAACCCAAATTAAAGTAAGGGATCAGAAATCTATATAATATTTTTGTTTGTTAGGTCATAAACTTGAATATTATCACATAACATGTGTTTAACTACTTTTTAAAATTATAAATTTTATTTAACTTACTATATTTTTATTAAGTGTTATAAAGATAATATTAACCATGATATATTAAATATTAGCTAAAACTTATACTAATATGCAATATTATATATTTAATTTTATATTATTAAATAAGTGCCAACTTCAAAAATAGTAAAATTTTCATTTTAATAGAATAATAAGCTTTCTATTGGAGAAGGCCTATTATTGATACGTCTCTTTTGTCCATTCCATCGAATAAATTGGGATTTTATCTCGTTTATCCCTCTAGTAAAAGTAGGCTTGTCAAGCCAAGTTCATCCCACTTATCGCACCACATGATAAAGACTCACGCAATACTAACCCTGTAATTTATTAAATAATTAGCCCCCGTTTCGAAAAAATTGTGGCTCGGCCACTCTTTCCCTCATCCTTGTGATTTCCTTGTCGCATTGTTTGTTTCGGTGTGACTTACTGTTATGATTTTGTGCTTTCTCATCTCGGTTGTTTTGGCTAGAGCTTTGTTGCAACGTTAGCTACCTCCTAATAACAAAAGGAAAAGCAGGTGACTTCACAGTAATATATACTAGCTTTTTTTTTTTGGGGTCAAATTGTAATATATAGTTGCTGCGATGTACACTTTATTCATTCATATAACATAAGTACATAACCATATATAGTCTCATCAGTCACTAATATAGAAGACCATAAGAAGCTATACAGTATCCAAGGAATGCATCTCAATTACAAACATCAATCATGCGCGCATAAACACAGCAATTGCAATGGAAACAATGAATTGATCAACCATGTAAAATAGTAAAAAATCGATCAGTATAACAAACATAGTTGCTCAAACAAACAACACTGTAGCAAACAGATTGATACCAAGGATCAAGTCTGCTATTTCACAAGCCCAGATTGGAAAAACTCTGAAACGAATCTCGAGTCGTAACAAGAGGCTTCTGATAAGGGAAGGAGCCGATCTCGCCCTCGATCCTGCCTCTAATGTCCACCAGCAAACACTTGAGCCTCGCCGCCTCCGCCTCCAACGCCGACTGACTCTGCAACCTCTTCACCAGCTGCTGATTCACCGCCCTCAGCTTCACAACCTCCTCCTCCAGCGACGCCGCCCGCGCCTTCTTCTTCTCCCGGTACTTGCGGACCGCTTGCCGGTTGCTCAGCGGCCGCTTTTCGCCTTTCCTCTCGACGGACTCGCCGGAGTCGTCATCTTCGTCGTCTTCGTTGACATTGTAATTAGCGTTGTCGTTTAGCAGCTCGTCAAGGAATGTTTCCATGGAGCCGTTGCTTGGAAATTCTGCCATCCGGATTTGAAAAAGTCAAGCTCTCAAGCTTGGTTCTCTGTTTCTTGATCTGAATCAAATCAAATTTATCTTCAAATCAAGAAACTCCTAAAATATCCAATATTCCTGCAACAGCGTGAGAATAAGTTCAGAGCTACCCGAAATTGGAAACGGAAACCATAATTCGAATCATGAATACAGAGATTGGAAAAGAGTTTAGTTCAACTCAAAGATTAGTTTGAGGGGCAAATTGAAATTAGTAGCAGGTAGCAGAAAAGGAAAGAATATGTATACACGGATTACTTCGCCTGAGTTGGAGAATAAGATGAATCGAAGAGAAAATGATTGAAGTGGTTATTGAGGAAGGAGAAGAGAACCTCTAGAGAGAGATGCAGAATCTGTTTTGAGAAGAATCCCTCTCTGTTTTCAGGAAATGATAATCAATTCAAGACAAAAAAAAAATTATTTGAAATTCACAGAATTGAAGATACAAGTGTGAGATACAAAAAGGAAATCTTGAAGGGTCTTATTTAGCTGCCGAGGAGGTTAATCTAGGAAGGCCTGGAAACGTGTCTCAGACAGCAAAGCCTTTTTTTATTCCTTTTTCATCATTGAAAATCACAAGTGGACTTATTTTTGGTTTTTTCAAATAAAGGAAAAGTTTGTAAATGAAATTTCCACCTACTTGTTTGGCTACAAGGTTACAAATATCATGCTAAAATGGACCGGCGCTCAAGTAAAATGAGTCTTGTAGTAAAAGAGTAGAGAGCGTCAGATTAAGGGTAATGGACGAATGAATTTGAATAGAGATATTGGGGTACAGTGGCCAGTGGGGCGTGTAACATGAGAGTGAATATCACAATGATAATTGACAAATTTTCCTAATTTAAAAAAAAACGGAAAGATTTGCACCAAGATTGGAGAGAGAATACGAGAATCTGCATCCCAAATCTTCGGACTTCTATTATAATATTTAAAAAAAATGGAAGAATTGTGGTTTTGTTATAATTGCAATCTCACGTGAGAGAATACGAGATGATATTCGGGAACTTATATGCATGGTACTATAACTGATATTCAAGAACTGTTAAGACATATTCAAGACACTGTAATGATACTCGCGAAATGATATACAAGAAACTATTAATGATATTCAAGAATCGTTAAGGCATATTCAAGCCACTGTAATGATATTTATGAATTGATATACATGATACTATAAATGTTATTCATCATATTGTCTTGAATATTCACTTTTTAATATGATATTCATGTGCGTCGTGTTGCATTGATATTCATTATCTTATATACTGAGTGCGTTGTTGAATGGATATGCATTTCGTTCGTATTGATATTCATTGTTCACTAAGTGATATTCATCATGCTTTTAAATTCTCATATTAGGATCGCACTTAGACAAGTTCGTGAACATCTCAACATGCAGTTTGCATAACATAAAAAGAAGTGTGCATATCATACACAAAGAAGTGAATATCACATACATCGTATAGAAAGTGGTTCTACCACCCATATCCTATAGAAATCAAATACTTTGTGTGCACAAGGGAAGGATTCAATGACGTAACTAACAGTACGGGCAAACGTAAGACCACATCTAACAGTATGAGCAAATGTAAGACCACATCTAACGGTTGGTCTTATCCCTTTCACAACCAGCCATGAGCTCCAGGCATCTATTCACCAGTCTTGTAGTTGTAACATTTGGAGACTCATCTCTAACTTCAGTGTTCCCAATAGCTTGTGGAGATTCAATGTTCCCAATTGGATCAATTACATTATCAATTTCAGTGTGTTGAACAAGTTGTGGGGATTCATCATCCGACCTTCTTGTAGGCAACCCTGAATATAAGAAACTAAGAACAAGAAACCTAAACATGAATAACAATAATTCCAAACATGAATATCATATAAAAGAGTGAATGAGTATCAATGCTAAGGTCATTAGACACTCAATATTTATTTTGCTTATCAATACAGGAAGTGTGAATATATATCATACTCATACATGCAATACAACTGCATATCACATATATGACTATCTTTTTCATATCAACACATGAAGCGTGAATATCAAACCCATACAAATGAATCTCAGATACACAAATTCATACCCATATCAAAACATACAAATGAATATCATATCCATATCAAAACAGGATTGTGACTATCAAATTCGTAAACGAAAAATCAATCAAATCGATAAATATTCAATATTTATTTTACATATCAATACAAGAAGTGTGAATATCATACCCATACAGATGCATATCACATATATGGCTATCTTTATGGCGAATAGCAGTGCAAAAACATACCAACATCAGTGCACACGAAAACAAACAAAAAAGTTATGTCAAAGCAAGCAAATATCAGTGTACAATCCAAAAAAAAAACGAACTTTACGTACCTATATTTCGATTTAACGACGGTAAAATATAGATCTCGAAGCTTGAGGATGCAGATCAATGGTGAATTTTTGAATCAGTTGGCAAATTAGAGGATCCTAAACCCTAAAATCAATAAACCATCAGCCATAATAAAAAATCGGAAATTTAAAACACGGTCGAATTTAAACCAAAAAATCAACATCAAAAACGTAAAATTTAATGGTGAAAATCCGAGTTTGAAGATGAATACATGTTATGGAAAGATGACGAACCTACACAAATGTTGAAGATTGTCGACGAAGACAATTCAAGGGAGACAACTTCGGGGAGAATACAACTTCAAGCTTCACAATGAACTTCAATGGAGGTTGAGGGCGATTTTTGGGAGGAGAGAAGGCAACGTTTTTTTTATTAGGAGAGAAGACATCGTTTTTTTGGGAAGGGGAAAATCACATATGTGATTTTGGGGGAAAGCAAATCCCACTAAATCGGGATTGTGATTTAATCAGACGGGTGTGTTTTAATTTATTTTTTTTGCATCCCTTATGATTCAATCTGGTCCATTCGTTAATTCCTCATCCAACGTTTTAGATTAGTACACTCGTTTTACTCTAACACTCTGTTTCACCAGAGCCTAAATCTGCTAAAATGACCTAATTTCTTATTATGCTAACTATGCGGTGTGGATCGAGTTATTGTGGTCGTTCTCATCTGCTCGAGGTTTCTGAAGATTTTTCACTTCGGTGAAGGCAATGTCATAGTAGTTGATTTCACACTTTACGAAGAGATATCCTCTTGATCTGTTTCCATCGGCGATTAGATTTAAATGTGCTTTATTGGTCATCCTCTCTAGCTAGGTTAGGCTTATTAGTTGTTTTGTTGTATTTCCCTCTGCGTATTTTTTTCATGTCTGATTATGTTTGTTTTCATGTCAATTTGCCCACCTATAGACTTATTCGGCCTCTCGATTATCAAATTTACTTAATACATCGAATTCTTATCTTATCAAAAAATAAAAAAATCCAACTATTAAAATACGTACTATGTCATATTTTTGCTGTATGTTTTATTTATCATCTTAAAAAAGTTAATTTCATCGTTTTATCAATCATCAATATTATAATTTTGGGTAACAAAACTAAATCCAAACGTATTGCTTTTCTTCAGTTTTGTCTATTACTCGCCCAGTTCAATAGATCAGGTCCCTCTGCGTCCGAAATGGGTATTCTGTGGCCATTTCAGAGAAAGCCTTTTATAACCCCGTTTGGAGAAAAAATAACTTAATATTAATTTTCATATATGTCGCTTTATCACGGGACACTATTAATTTCCTTACTAGTGGTAAGGGCCAAACAACCCAAAAAAATTACAAGAACAAATATTTAGTTAGTATATATGTAGTAGTAATTTCTTGGTCCAATGCCAGAAACCACATGGTATATATCCTCGAAGCAAAGATTGATAACTAATCTTTACACGAAATTTTACATATTGGCAGAATCGAACACGAAACTCTCAGCTGAATATATGGTTCTCATGTAACTGCAGTGGGACCTACCCGTTTGGGTGACTAGAACTAGTATACTTAAATCATTATACTGCAAATACAATCACAAAAGGTTTACACATTTCATAATAATTAACCGCTCACTATTCCGACAGTGTCGAACACAAATTAAAACTGCAGCTTGTGGTACGGAAATCACGTGCCTCGAGTGATCATCCAGAGGCACGTTTCCACCCATTTCTGGCACGAAGAAAAGAGCTTCGTCCTCAGAAACTCCGAATCGATCTTATGGGTTCCTTCCTCCTATACAACATACATTACAATTTATGAAAATAACATCTCACATAACAAACTTGAGAATAAAAGGCCTATTATATAAACATAGTGAACTATTTCTCTTATTGCCAAATGCTTTTACGATGAAATCCACTGAACTTATGTACTGGGCTTATACGCGCATGTGCGCGCGAGTTGACACCGTCTCCCGCCTATAGGCTCACCGGACTTTATCACAATTCAAACCCACATTTCATCATAAAGGAAGAGATTAAATCTAGTACTAATACAAATTCATATATCTCCATGACAGCTATAATAGGTGGTGAAAATAAATTAAGGCAAGATTACCATGAGATGAATGTGGTAGAAGAGTCTTCCAGCAGACGACTCGGAGGACGAAACATCGAGAACAACAAGGCCGTCTTCTTCCTCCAGCAGCCGTAACACCTCCGAGATGGGGATAAAGGTGCTGATGAGGGATTTGGGGGTCGAGATTAGGACTGAAATCGCGCCGTTTCCAAGACCAGTTGCTTCAACTGACCAGGCAAGGGCTGCAGTAGTAGCAGTGTTGTTGGAGTTGGCTGGTGGTGCTAATTGCGGTAAAACGACGTCGCTTGGAGGAGTAGCGTAGCCTGTACATGGGAAGAGCTGTTGCTTCCTTTGTAAAAGCGTTTCCACTTCCTCTCGGAGTTGTGGTATGTATTTTATCACGCGCTCAACCGTGGATGGAGCGGTCTGCTTCTTCTGTGAATATTTTACCATAAAAACAATTTACTAATTAAAATCAAACTCTGTGCATACTGCATACCCTCCTCTAAAGTCTAAACGCAAGTTAGAAACGCATGTATCCTGGCCATGTTTTTAATGAGGATACGTTAAGTTTCCTAGATTTAGCTTAGTGGCCACAACATTTACAAATTATTTACCTTTTCATGAAAGTATATTATTTTGATAACTATTATATATCCTAATTTTAGGGAGATAAATCCAATAAAGTAATTAAATAATCCAAAATTAGTAAACTTTTTTAAATTTGAATTCTATTATCCTATGTCATTGGGGTATAGGTAAAAGAACTGCTAATTAATAAAATCTATTAACTAAATCGTATTTAAAATTATAGAAGTGAATTATACTCTATATATGAGTTTTTATTCAAGCAATTACTAAAATAATGTCATCATTGAGAGCCTAGGGTTTTGTGATATAATATAATACTTGACCTAATTAAGATAACCGTTTTTCTAACCTATGCACTAGGTTAAGAACCTTTTTTTAGAAATATTTGGGTCAATGTTTCCCATTTAGGAATTTTTAATTTTGTATCTAAGGGTTTAAACATTTCATATAGGGTTTTAGTTTCTTAAAAAAGACTTCTTAACCTATGTCCTTAGGGCATAGGTTAGAAAAACCGTTAAGATAATATGTATATGAGTTTTATTCAAGCAATCACTATTTGTCGCTTTCATACCATGGAGTATATTACTTGACCTAATTTGCTGCTTACATACTACAAGAGTTTTTCTCAATTAGCAATTACTATTATTTTGTCATTAAAATACTAAATAGCTGGCTACCTAACAATAATAAGAAATTATGAAATCAGAAATTGTCTAAAGTATGACAAAAGTAGAGCTGTCAAAAAGTGACCGAACCCGTTTTACCGACCTGACCGACCCGCTTTAGGACCCGACCCGACCTGACCAAAATTTTTGATAACCCGAAGTTACCGAACCTGAATTTACCGAGACCGAACCCGACCAACCCGAACCCGACCCAATTAACGAATAAATGTGGAGTATTAATAAAATATAACATAAAATATATATAATAAATGACATATAAATAATGATAATATGCTTAATATCCTTAAAAAAAACATTGTTGTACTTATATAATTTTTTATAATGTAGAAATTTATAATTTAATATAATAAAAAATTAAAATTAAAATAAAATATGATTTTGGTCTACTAATATCAATTACTTTAAAATAACTAATAATATTATTAGTTTAATTCATTTCAACTTATTTTGACATATTTAAATTAGTTTTTAACTATTTAATATTTTTTTAATAGTGAACAAAATATTTAAAAAATGACGTTCTTGACCCGTTGGTTAACCCAAACCGTCCGTTGACTTATAATGACCCGATCGGCTTGACCTGTTATCCAAAATGATCCGATCCGTTCTCAACCCGAACCCGAAATAACCAAACCGAACCCGACTTGATCGACCCGATTGACAGCTCAGCAAACTTATATAGGCTAGAAAAAACAAGAGTCTCATCTTTTTATTATTACTTTTTCCGGGGAAAACTGTTTGGTAAATAGAAGAGATCGAGCAAATATAACAATGTTATAATTAATTTCGCAAGTAATACTATTTAATAGTACCATTTGATCGGCGCCGGGTAGTACGGAACTAAGGGCGGCGAACAAGCCGTTGAGCCTATTCCTCCTCATCCTCTCACTCGCATTGTGATGCTTCCTCTTCAACATCTCCTCCGCCGCGGCCGCGGTGTCAGCTGCCGCCGGCGGCGGCAGCGTCTGCTGGGGCAAAACAGCCGGCTGTGGATTAATCAGCACCTCCTGATCGGCATCCCAAGGATTATAATAATAGCGATCAAGATGAGTTGAATTGGGGAAATTTTCTTGCTGGAGTAATACTTCATCGTTATGAGGATTAATTGGGAAAGAGAAAGTGCCGAGTTCTTGAATTGGGACGTGTTGCTGCTGGTAATTAGCTGCGGAGGCGAAGCCGGAGCTACCGGGGGGCGTGAAAAGAGGTGAAAAGGCGAGCATGGCCTGATCTTGATCTTGGTGGGTTTTAAGGAATTGAGAGAATGGATCCATTTGTTTAACTTCCTTGATACCCTTTGGAGTATAGCCAAGCTAGGGTTTGCGATCTTTGTTTAGTTTGTTTATTGGGAGGGTTTGGGGATTATATGACATTTGGTTCCTCCTTGATGACACAATTTCAGGAATATTTTTTTTTGCTGAATTTCAGGAATATATTAGATCATGTTATACGTATGTGTATATATAGATTAGGTCTTAAGTTAGCTGTAACATTGTAGTACATTTTTTTCGTCATATATTGTAGTACACTTATTTGTGAAACGGTTTTAATTAATAAGTTGGTTCTTTTTTAATGAACGGTAATTCATTCATAAGTAAGTAATAAAAAGGTACACGAGAATCAGGACTTCCTAGGTATTACTAGATTTTCTCCAATCCAAGGCTAACAAGCCATCGCCTTTTCTCTCGATTCATTTTACACAATTTAGGTCGCAGACTTTGCTTTGCTGTGTTATGGAGCCTGATGGATTGTATACCGAAGTCCAACTTCAGCGATTTAACTCGCTGCTGAGTTAGTCGGGGGCTGTGGGGGCTCCGCCCCCGTTTTGCGTGTGAAACACCGGGGTCTGGGACGAAGCTCCAATAAATTTTTTTAGGCATGTCCGTACAAGAGTTTTTTGGGCCTAATTAGGGTTTTGCTCATTAGTATAAATTGTAATCGTTATCACAAAAATAGTAGAAAAACCCTGGCTTGACAGCGTCCCCAGACGTAGTCAATATCTTGACGAACTGGGCTAACATTCTCGTGTTCTTTGTTTCAATTTCTCTCATTAATGCGTTTGAAACCTAACATGTAGTGAACAACAATAGTTGCACATTCTTGTGGGCCAATTACAAACTTTTCATAGCACAAATACAAACTTTTCATAGCACAAATACAAGCCATCTAGGTGAGGAATCATATCCTTTCTTGCTCTTGCACTTGGTCATGTATGAAGTCCAATTATGGATTTTCTTCTCAAGTGCTTTGCTTGTGCCCAACAACAAACCTTCTCCACTACTTTCTTGCTATACGGACACTCAAACCACAAGTGATTTGCGGTTTCGTCTTCTTCTTGGCAAAAGGTACAAATAGAATCCATGGTTATACCATATCTTTGAAGTGTAAAAGTTGCCATAGATCGATATTCAGCTTCAGACGAGGATCGAGGAACAATCTAATGCTTCTTTGTCTTCCATGAGATTGGGGATTCACCAAAGAAAATGAGCTAGCCATAGAGTGATTACCGAGTCAGGGGACGAACTGGCCCAATCAGAGTCACACCACCCATTCAGGTCTAAGAAATTGTCAAATAAAAAAAGTATACCTCAACCTAGGTAACTTTTGAGATAACGAACAATCCGAAACGCGCGCTTCCAATGATCAGTGGCAGGTTGTTGCATAAATTGTGATAAGATGTGCACAAAATACGCTAAGTCCGGCCGAGAGAAGCAAATATAGATAAGCCTGCCAACAAGAGATCTATACTTCTCGGGATCGTTTAAGTTGGGTGATGTGGATAATGTAGCTTATGATGTGAATCCATTGGAAAATCAGCTAGTCGGACTCCAAGAAGACCCACATATACAATAATATCAAGATCATTTTTTTACGGGTAGAATCTTCGCACCTGCAATTTCTTGCGGCGCACTCCATTTTGGGCGCAACAAGGATGCGCCCAAAATGGGGGTAATTTTTTTTTAAAAAAGTTTTAATCTTGGGCGCATCCTTGTTGCGCCCAAGATTAATAAATATCTGAACCAGGTTTAGTAACCCGGTTTAAGTTTAGCCGGTTCATGAATAAAAAAATAATAAAAATCTGAACCGGGTTTAGTAACCCGGTTTACAATTAATTTAGAGTTTTAAAATTTTCAAAAAAAAAATATATTAAAATTTGAAATTAAAAAAAATCAAATATTGAATCTGGATCTGGGCGCAACATGGATGCGCCCAGATCCAGATATGGGCGCTACGTCGTAGCGCCCAAGTAAATGTTCTATTTACTTGGGCGCGACGACGTAGCGCCTCCTTCATCGTCTTCCTTCTTCGTCTTCATCGTCTTCCTTCTTCGTCTTCATCACCTTCATCTTCTTCATCAATGGCGGATTCCGGCGTCGGCGAAGATTCCCAGGGGAGAGCGGCGGTGAGATCCGGCTTGAGGAGGGTGGGTCTTCCTTCGAGATCCCGGGGACAGCGGCCGAGAGCGGCGGCGGCGAGAGCAGTGGTGAGGCTAAGCGGCGACGGCTTGAGGCAGAGGAGTGCTCGGCGGTTGCGGCGGCGGCGGATCTGGACAGAAATCCAGAATTCACGGCCGATTGGGCAACGTGGCTGGCGGCGGCGACGGCCGATTACACGGCGGGGGAACTGACGGCCTCCGGGCGGGGGTGGAATCGGACATAGGTCATCAACTAGCCAAACCTTTACAAATTCAAGGGTTAGAATACATTACAAAGAAATAAAGGTTAATGATGATCGAATTGGAAATGCTTACCGGTACAAAATGGTCATGGTTGCCTACAAGGGCTATCGCATGCAATTTTGTGAGAGGTTGTGCGCCTGGGGGAGCCCACATTGGGAGGCATGTGTGAGGTCCAGAATATGATAGCACAACAAGAGCCACCTGGTATCGTGTGGCAAATATCAAGCCAGCAATGGGAACTTCCATCCAGTGATCCCTCGTACACACCCCAGTAAAATTCACAGACCTGATGACGCTCGGCGTTCTTGTAGCTCCTTGGAAAGCTCTCATCGGACGTACCGATAATGGTCTTCGCCATGCCCTAATAGTACAGCAAGCGAACGGTACCCACAGTGACCATCGCCCATTACATTCTGTACTCCTCCAATGTAGGCGAACATAAACAAATCAATATTATCTCGGCCCCAGTTGAAGCCGAGGTAAATAACGTCCATGTCGCCCTGAGGTGCTCTACAAGTGCTTTCCTTTCCAGGTGAAACTCCGCTACGCCGCTTATCGCTCGGAGGACGTCCTTTAGATCCCACTGAGGAATTTTTCCGGTCCTCGGCCTTCTTCTTCTTTTCCTCGTCCTTCTTCCTTTTTTCTTCCGCCATGTGCTCAAACCAACTAGGGTCCCTCTTGGTATCGTTCTTCTTATTTTTAGGTCTCCCCTTCTTGGTCAAAGCGGTCGGGGGCTCTTCTGCGGTACACGATCTCGAGTCATGGAAAACTTTGTATCGGCGTGAAAAGTCGGTCTTCAGCTCTGGGTGCAATTCTTCGTTGCTCCACTCTCCAAACATGGCACCTAAGATGATATCTTCTTCTGAGATCAATACGTCATCATTCGGTGCGAGATCAGCATGCCCAACCCATTCCCACTTGATTTGCTTCCAATAACTATGGATTTCACTTGGCCTCAACGGGGAACCGGCCTTTACATATTCTTTGATCGTGTGTGGGCAAGGCAGGCCTAGGGTGGCTCTCCAAAACACATCACGGCATTCTTCATCGGGAATTTTTCCTTGCATGGCCCTAACAACTGAAGGGTATAACATTCTTAAGCACTTTTCCGAGACCTTATACAGAATGCGCCTGAAAAATGTCTTCACCGAAGGCGAATCGGTTACGATCTCTATGGG
Organism: Rheum nobile; assembly: GCA_027886185.1. Taxonomy (NCBI): domain Eukaryota; kingdom Viridiplantae; phylum Streptophyta; class Magnoliopsida; order Caryophyllales; family Polygonaceae; genus Rheum; species Rheum nobile. The sequence continues at coordinate 963,179 of WOAB01000261.1, read as the reverse complement.
CGCCTTAAAAGCACTATGCTCCATATCACCCCTGATTTCCCGAATCTGATCAGCAAACATATTGTCAATTTGCTGCACGAGGGTCTCCAAGCCTCCAACCGACGATTCAATCCCGTCCTTCAGCATAGAGTGCTGACTCTCGACCCTGAAATTTAAAACTCAAGTTACGCTTAGTTGCATATATATATATATCAATTTAGCTTTTAGATGATCGCTTATTAATTTACCTGTTTGATGATCTTGTGCTGAAATGGAGTACAGTGTCACACCATGCACAGACTAGCATCTTCTTGTATTCAGCAAGCCATACCCTCTTCACGTAATCCATCAGCCAGGGTAGCTTTTTCCACTTTTCCGTCAAGTATTCAAGTCGCTCATTATACACATCCTCAGTGGGAGACCTTAACAACCAACAAATATTACCACTAAAATGGTCAACATTGGGGACCCATTTCATAGCAACACCCTCCACGTTGCGGTTCACATGGACCCTACACAACAGATGCTTCGTGTTGGGAAATACTATATCCACGGCTTTCACAAGACCGAGCTCTCGATCTGACATGATCGCCTTGGGTTCCTATCCCCCGAGAATGATCTTTAGGCGGTCCAACGCCCATGTGTAGTGCTCCGTCGTCTCATCATACATGAATACGATCGCAATACAAAATGTACGGTTGGTGCAAGTGAATCCAACAAACTCCAACAAAGGCATACCGTACCTATAAATGTACAAATTATAAGAAATAAGGTATGCAATTACATATTCAATAAGGTATGCAATTACATATTTTAGATGTAATAATAGCGATAATTGAACATATTCATACCTGTTCGTCTTGTAGGTCGTATCCATGATGACAATGGTGGGGAACAAACTCTACAAATGTATAGCTCTGGGGTGAGAAATAAAAATATCACTCAAAACCTCCCTCCATTCTTCATTGTGACGCGTCTCATAGCTTGTATAATAACGTCTCGCATCTAGAAAATCCAGCATGTACTGCGGCACCGTCAAATTGCCCCTACATTTCAGCCTCTCCCGACTCTTGTAATTGTAGAGTTGGTTCCTTGATGTCAAGCATTTGGGATCCTCGTGTAGAAATAGACTCATAATAGCCTTCGGCTTTATTCCGGAGGCTGACAAAACTTTCACACGCTCTCGTTGTTCATGCGAAAGCCTCCCAGCAAATGCATGACCGATCAAACTACAAGAAAGCTCATGGTCATGCAATCCACAAGCGACAAATAATCTCCAACGGTCAGATTTGAGCCAATCTCCTTTCACAATCACCCCATGCAACTGAAACGGACACTCACTCTTCTTTGTCCTCGCATTGTATCTCCGTTTAGGGGTTGCCTCGGTACCGTCACCCGCCTTCTTCTTCGCCACTCTATATGGCACAGACTTCTCACACGACAGTATGACCTTTCGGTTAGGCCATGACTTACTTATTACAATCACCATATGCAACTCCAAACCTACGTTCTTAGCCCAACTGATCATACTATCTCTATCACTCCATTCTTTATCCGTAGTAAAATGAGCTGAATAATCCACTGGCGAATATTCGCTATCACTACAGTCCTCCTATTTATGATAAATAAATAAATTATAAATTAGGTGTTTTTCTAAGGGCGTTTCTTACAACGAATGTATACTTTACTTCATGATCAATTAAAACACCTAAATAACAAATTACTTCGCACATAAACTTTCAGAAAATTATTTCACAACTATATAATACAATACTGAAAATACAACTATATTATCGTAAACATTTTAATCAACTATATTATCGTAAACATTTTATACAACTATATTATCGTAAACATTTTAATCAACTATATTATCGTAAACATTTTAATCAACTATATTATCGTAAACATTTTAATCAAAGTTCTAAACTACAACAAACTACTGTAAATTACTACATTTGAAATAAACTTTGTAGTAAATATATGCTTACCCGTAAATTATCAAAATCGGGTGCGTCATCCAAGTGCTCAACTAGACTAAGTGCAGCATCCATCCTCGACAAAGACATTATCTTCAATGGATAATGTTTTTGTCAAGGAATAGTTGCATATATATAGCAACAAGATGGATAAACCCCAAGAAGTTACCGTTTTACAACGGTAACTTTTTGGACGCATCTTGGTTGCGTCCAATAAATTGCGTCTAACATTTCATTTTTTATAGCCTTTTTTTTAATATTTTTTTTTAAATTAACTTTTTTTTTATCGAACCCTAAAACGTAAACCGATTTAGTAATAAACCGGTTTTTAATTAATTTTTCGAATTTCTCAAAACCGGGTACCAGCTCTTGGGCGCATCCTTGATGCGCCCAAGATTAAAACTTTTTTTTTTTAAAAAAAATTCCCATTTTGGGCGCAACAAGCGCCGCAAGAAATTGCGGGTGTAAAAAATAATCCCCTTTTTTTACTCAAATAAAATCAAGTGAGAGAACGAGCCACCTACTCCTATAAAATATTTTAAGGGTCCCAAGTCCTTCATGTGGAAGCATGCGTAAGTAACTATTCGCCTTTTCCACAACAACATTCTAATTGCTCATAATGATCAAATCATCCACATAGACAAGTACATAGAGCCACATTGTACCATTCATCAGAGTAAATAAAATATAATCATGATAGGATTGTTTGAATCTATACATGTGAAGCGTAGCTGAGAGCTTAGCAAACTAACATCTAGGAGCATGTCTCAGCCCATATAATGACTTATGTAACTTGCATACTAGTCCTACACAATTGGTTCGAAACTCTGGTGGAGGTTTCATGCACACGTCTTCGTCAAGATCTTCATGCAAGAATGCATTGTGTACATCCATCTGATGTAATTCCTAGTTCTGGATATCATCTACTTATAGGAAATTCCCAACAACTACCATTTTGGTGACGGGATCAAATGTCTCAGAATAATTGATCATTGCAACCTGTTGATTACCAAGGATTACCAATCTAGCCTTAACCCCACTGTCCCAACAGATTTATACTTGATCTTGTAAACCTACTTGCATCCGAGTGCTTTTTTCTGTGGAGGTAACGACAAAAATACCTAAGTGAGGTAACGACAAAATCACGGTTCTCCGTGATTACTGCTAGAAAGATGCGATGATGACCAAAAAAACTAACAATTCAAATAATCAACCAAGGGATAAGGAGTATCTAAAGAGCGTTGTGGTAGAGTAGGGAATCAAGTAGGGGTTAGCAGGCAGGTAGTATTAACCACATAACCTCGCAACCTGGTTGATGATGGACGTATTCAGTGTATGCGGCATGTATTGTCAAAATCAGATGGAGGGGTGGCGAAGTAGGTTGTCTGACAATTTCAATGTCACCACTTGTCGGCCAAACTGCCTCCCCTACCATCCATGCTACCTCCCCTGTCATCTAAGCCTTTAGAGGTAGCAGGTTGAGCGATAAAAATATCAAACTGGTCTACATTTGTTTCATCTTCACAGACAACATGAATCTCAATCTAAGGAGCCTTATTGGTTAGATCTGGGTTGTCTAGAGCAAAGAGAAATTCGGTCTCATAAAATGTGACATCTCGGGATATGAGAACTCCTTAGTCTTGAGATCATACAAATGCCACGCCTTCTTGCCTATCGGGCAGCCCATAAAGATACATTAATGTCCTTCACTAGCAAATTTGTTACCACTACACCCCGAAATGTGAGCATAGCCTAAGCAACCCAAAACACAAAGATGAGCATAATTAGGTAGAGTGGCATGCAAGATTTCATAAGGACTCTTCCCTCCCAAAGTTAAGGAGGGAAGCCTACTCATCAAAAAAGCACCGGTAAGTGCACACTTGCTCTAGAATTGAATTGGAATATGACCTTGGAGCTCGAGAAACATTCAAAATATGACGGTGTTTATGTTCCAACCGTCCATTTAGTTGAGGGGTACCATCCATACAGGTAAATTATGTTCCGTTATCATCATGAAACATTTTAATCTTTGCCTCATATTTACGCTCAACCATTGTAAAGAAATTCAAAAAATTACGCGTGACTTCCTTCTTATCAACAAGAAGAAATAAGCAAAAAACTCTTGAATAATCATAAACAATAGTATAAAAATATTTTTCTCCACAAGAAGATGCCTCACGATAAGGTCCCCACAAATCACAATAAATAGGCTCAAATGCAACCGAAGCTTGAAAATTGCTAAAAGGAAAACAATCTCGTGTTTTTTGCCATATGACATATATAACAAGCTTTATTTGGTAAAGAATCACAAACAGTGTTATGAGTCTTGCAAACGAAATTCAATACCTTCACTGGTGAATGCTCCAACCGCTCGTGCCACAAATTCGGTCTTGACCCTCTGCCTGCCTAGGCCCAAGATGATGACATCCAATTTGTTACACATTTAGGACATGCATTTGTGCTTAATCTAGTTTTTTTTTATGCATTTTTATGTTACATTTATAGCTAGTTGCATTGTTTTATTTGTTATGGAGGTCTATACTAGGAAATATGTGTTTTCAGATACTTGGGTGGATTTTTGGGAGTTGTCTATGGATGCTGCTGGAACCTAGGATGTCATTTGGAGGCTAACGGGATGAACTGTGAAGAATTTGGGCCGGAGGCGAACTAAAACAAGAGGTCGTGCGTTTTGGACTGAATTCCCTTCAAGAGGCCATGCGTTTCACCGCACGGCCGTGCATGCGGTGATTTCTCGCTATTAGGTTGTGCGCTTTGCCTGTGCGTTTTTCTCACGGCTTTGCGTTTTTCATTTTGCATGTGCATTTTGCCTGTGTATTTTCCGCACAGGCTGTGTGGTTTCATACCTGTAGGATTTTGGCTGTGCGTTTGATCGTGCGTTTTTCGCACAGTCAAGGCACGGGCCATGCGTGTTACCCGAATGACTTTAATTTTACAAATACTTTGTTTTAGGGTTTGTTATGGATCGTTTGCCACTTTCTCTAACTTTTGAGACCTAGGGCTTGTTTGTTATGTTGTTTATAAATCATTTATAAACAAAACCCACTTTTTTCCCTCCCTTCATATTTCCCCATAACACCCAATATTTAAATTCCAAACCCTACTTTTAAAATAAAACCTCTTTATAAAAAAAAACCCCTTTTATAAACACACTTATCAAGCAAACCCCTAGTTGTTTGCCTCCTTTGAAAGATTGTCTACTAGATTCAAGACTAAGTTTCTCTTTCTCTTTAATTTTGTTTATGATTTTCATCGTTATTATGAATTCTTTGGTTGATCTTGCAATTATGTCTAGCTAATTTCCATATTTCTAGGGATGGGGGTGATCCTAACTATGCGTAGGTAGACTTGGTGCTTGTTTGGTTGAATGTGGGAAGTGTAATTCTTAGAAAGTTACTTAATGTGAAATCAAAACATGGGAATTTAAATTCATGGGAATTGGTAAATTATGTTTGGTTAACATCTAAATCAGGGGAAATATGGGGGAAGAAAATCTTACACACCCCTCCCTAGGTGATTGCACTTTCTATGTTTTGTAGGAATTGAAAATCCCATGAATTAAATATCTATATTTTTCAAAAATAAAAAAGCCAACCAAACACATATATTTGATATCACTTCCCAAGTAATTTAAAATCATGGGAATTTACTTCCCAACCAAACGAGCACTTGTTTGATATTTGCCTGAATGGAAATCTGAAACTTTGTTGATTCATTCCTAGATGCTTTATGCCCATATTAGCCTATGCGAATTGGATCCTATTAGGGTTTACAACTGAGAGGTAAAAACATTAATAGGTAGTCAAATAGGTTTGAGACCGAGAGGTAATAACTTCTATTGGAACCCTAGGAATTGAACCTAAGATGTTATTATTGCGAGAGCGTCTTAATTTCTCCTGTGGATTAATAACTATCATAGAATGTGATACCCCATATTTCTGTAAGGGTATTTTGGAAATTACCTGAACATCTGTTGTGTACGTCGATTTAATTTCGGAGACAGAAAGACATTCTTAATGTTCTTAATCTCTGTAATATTTTTCTAAGTGAAATAATATACAGCCGATGTATTTTGGGACTTAATACTCGTTCGTGTACGATTATTACTTATCCCGGATTAAGACCTTGTTGTTCCAAGCTTAAACGGACGAAAAATGGGTTTGGAGGCGACCGCCGTAAGGCAGGCGGCGACCGCCGCCTGACAGGCTCTGACATCGTCATCCTCTTCCCGGCATGTGGCGCCAAAAAACAGCGACCGCCGCCGGCCAAAATGGGCAGCGACCGCCGCCAGACAAAATGGGCAGCGACCGCCGCCTAGGTGCAGGCCTAGCTCTGCCTCGCCGGCTTGACTCCGTGGTGGTCGGCGAATCAGATGACCCCCGATCTTAGCCCTCCACGTGCCCTTGGTTGTCCCCTGGAGTTTTGGCTATTTAAAGGAGGATTTGGGAGCTGAATTGAGCACAAATCCGAAGCTCAATCCCCCCCATAAATCACTCGCCGGAAATTTAAGCTTTCGCCGGATAATTCACAATCGATCGCCGGAGCTCCATTTGGTGTTATTCCAGTTGCAAAGTGAAGCTTTGGAGGCCCTTGGAAGCTTAGAATCCAAAGCAAGGCAAATGAGAGGCAAATCGATCATCGTCGGTGAGTTTGGTGCTTCTCGTAAATTTTCCCGGTGTTCGTAGCGGCGTCCGCCGTCACGAACAGGCGACGCCCGCCGTAAGGCAGGCGGCGACCGCCGCCCAGAAGCTCTTGGCTTGTTTCGGCCTTGGCTTCTGTGGCTTTCGATCAGGCTTCGTTCCTTTCGATTCCTTTCGTTATTCTTTAGATTCGTACTCGTTGTTGTAGAATCTAACTTAGGGTTTCTTTATGGGTCCATTCGAAGGAATCTGTGTTGCTAGATATGTCCCTGCTTCGAGCCCGAAAACCAGTTGTCGTCGTACCTAGCTTCGTTTAAGCTTCTGCGGATTTAAGGCAAGTGGCGGTTCGCTCTTGCTCATCATTCCATGTTTCCATTAATTATCAGTTGTTTAATTGAGTAATTAATTAGGAATGAATAATGTGTTCGTCTGGGAACAGTTTTGTTAATTGTTTTAGAGAACTAAAATATGATATTATAATAGGTTGTATATCTTTTAGAACAACGCTATTATGAATATATATTTATGTTGATAGCCTTGAGGGAGGTTATGTTGATGTTTGTGGACTATTGTTGTGCTTGGACTGTTTAGTTAGCACTAGTAGTTAGGAACGTTGGACTCGTTGGAATCCAATCGTTTCTTTATAATTTGGTAGAGAGGTGGCTAGACCCCACCTAATACCACATGGACGGTCATGACCTAACCTCTGATACACGAGTATAGAGGGGGTGCACTTAGCTGGTGGAACAAATCTCGGAATTTAGTAGAGAGGTGGCTAGACCCCACCTAATACTATATGTATAGGATCCATGGGATATATACATTTAACAGCTTATAATGTGTTGTGCGTTTGAGAATATCATAAGATAAGTGCCGTTGTCGCACATAATTAATATACCTTGGGCGAGTAGTGCAGCTAGGCGCTAGTGTAGCTAGGAAAGCTTGTCTTAACTTTTAGTCGCTCGAATGCGATACTGTAATTCTGTGTTGTTCCAGACTTTGTCATATCTTCCTATAAGACTCATTTCGTTGGAGTCTTCTTTCGAGTTGATTTCTGGGAAGACTCGGTCTTCCAGAATCTTCTCTCGTGCATGCCTTTTGCTGTATTCCAGTAGCAGTATGGTGGTTGACTATCGTACTCGACTGTTATTCGAGGGACGATGAGTCTAACCTAATACGACTACTTAGAACCTTCTGCTTTGTGCCCTTGCATGGTCTTTCATTAGACTAACCAACCAAAATTGTTCTCTGCATGGTTGGCTGGTGTCATCCGTTCGATTCGGCACATCAGATAGAGCGCAGATTTGAGGAGACTAGAATGACTATGAAGACGACGGTGGTTTTTGAATGTTTTTAATATTTTAATCAGGTTGAGAACCTTGGGCAGGTGATCATGGCGATCACAACCCCTTTTTATATATTTTAAGAAAGACTTCCATTGTAACTTATTTACTCTGTATTTTGTTTAACTCTGTATTTAGTCCTATTCGGAATTGGGATGAAATTCCGGGACTCATGCTTTAATCTAATATTATGATTATTTTGTATCATAAGTGTTTCATGGATTGTATTTAAACGGTAAAGCCTTGGGTGGCTTCGGTGAGGAAAACCGAGGTCACTGGCGGTAATACCTTTCCAAATGGGAAGGTATTACCGCCAGTGACCAGATGGATAAAATGATCGCCAGTGCTCAGAGAAGGGCTGGGCTAGGTGAGCCAAACTTGGATGATCCATACTTCACCATGACTGAGATAAGGCCAGGGACACCAGAATCAAGTGTTCCAGGGCCAAGCAAGGTGCGTAGTCCATCGTCAGAATCTGATGGAGAACCCCGTCCGAAGAAGCCTTGCATGGGAAGTCTACCGTATAGGAAACGTTTCAGAGCACCGTGATAAGGACCGATGTTGCCTGTAGCAGTAGTTTCCTTTTCTTAGTATTTCAGCATGTACCGTGTAAATATTCTAGTATTGCGGCATGTACTTTGTGAAATACTACAATCTCCGAGCAATTTTGACCTGACGTTCGGGAGATCGGCTAATGTGCAGTTTGTAAAATAGTTCAAGTTCATCTATAAAATTACCAAGTTGATCTACTCTGAGTGATTTTGCTACATTAAGTATATTGAATAATATTAATGTATAAAATACTTGGAACTGGATCGGTAAACAGATGATGAACACGAGGAACACAATTCGAGCTGGTGCTGGGACAAGCAATGACCCTAGACCAACTGTAGGAAATGTTGGACAAGACGAGCAGGAGTCAGGTTCCAACAATCATCCTGGGGGCAATGGTCAAGGTCAGACCAATGCTCCAATAGTATTAGATGCTGCTGCAATGGAAGCATTTCGAGGAATGGTTATGCAGGCAGTAACTGATATACTGCGACCAGGTGTGCCGCAGGCACAAGGTGTGCCAATACCTCCACCGGTTCCCAGATTTGAGGAGCCAGTGAACCGTGTATTCCAAGAAAATGCAGTCAGGACTCGGGACAATTATGGTCGTGCACTGAAGACCATTAATTCCATGAGGCCTGACAGCTACAACAGAAAAGGAGAACTGGTCAGGGTGACCCATTGGTTTTCCCACATGGAGCGGCTGTTCCGCAATGTGGATTGTACTGAAGCTGAGAAAGTACATATAGCTTCTCTTCAGTTGAAGGAAGAGGCTAGTGAGTGGTGGGAGAGTACCGGCTTAGCCGAAAATCCTGTTTTGAACTGGGAGATGTTCAAGACAAAGATGACAGACCGTTTCTTCTCTCGTGCTATGAAGGAGGAGAAACACAAGGAGTTTCTGTACCCTAAAACGGATGGATTGAAGGTAACCGAGCTTGCGACCAAGTTCAATCATCTGTTATAGTACGTTGGACCTAAGATATCCAGCGAGGCACAGAAAATCTGGTATTTCCACGAGTGGATGAGCCCATATATCAAGCCAATGATGGTGCATCACACATACTCTACTCTGGAGCAGTATGTGGATGCAGCCTACAAATTGGAGGTGACTCTGGAGGAGTCAACCAAAAGATGCAATCGGAAAAGATCGATGCAGAATCAAGGGAGTGGATTCAAGCGACCTGCGCCACCGTCTAACTTTGCTAAGTCTGGTCGAGCAAAGACGAACACGACTCAAGGAGGGTCAACGCAGCAGACGGGCCAGAGCAAGAATCCAGTCCAAAGCTATAATTGTGGTGCTGCGGGGCACAAGAGCATTATGTGCCCAAAGGAGAAGAAGTTATGCTTTGAATGTGGTCGTAGAGGCCATATGCAGAAAGTCTGTCAGCAGGTAAAGCAGGAATGGAGTCACAATATGGGTCAATTAATCAAAATAACTGGCCCGGGTTCAAGCCAGCTGAGACTCCTAGTCCGTCAATGCAAACAACTGCTCAGAATAAGGGGAAAGCCCCAGCTGCTTCTGGAGGTCACGGTCAACGTCTGTACGAGATGCGTGAGGCGGATGGACTTAACGCTCCAATTGCACAAGGTACTTTATACCTTTATTCTACTTCAGTGTGCATTCTGTTTGATTCGGGTGCTACCCATTCCTTTATTTCGGATAGTTGTGTTAGTAAGTTAGGATTAGTGTGCGACGAAGCTTGTGAGTCTTTCGTTGTAAGTCTTCCTAATGGTGATCGTCTGGTTGGGACGAAGCGGTTGTCTGAATTTCCGATTACCATTCAGGGTAAGAAATTCGAGGCAGATTTGATTTGTATAGCCATGGCTCCATACGACATTATTCTCGGTATGGATTGGCTGACGCGTCATGGGGCGGTGATCGACTTTAGTTCAAGGATGGTGACGGTGTCATCTGGGGGCCAGTTCGTGTGTAAGTTTAAGGGTCGGAATGACGCTGATAACGATAGGCTTATCAATGCGATGGCTGCGTTTAAGCTACTACGACAAGGTTGTGTCGGGTACCTTTGCTACCTAGATCCGCCCGCGATAGATGAACCTTCAGTTCTTGATATTCTTGTGGTTAGGGATTTTTCGGATGTCTTTCCGGAAGAAATTCCTAGATTACCCCCAAATCGTGATGTGGAATTTTCTATTGATCTTGAGCCTGGTACGGCGCCGATTTCTAAATCACCGTACCGGATGGCTCCTGCATAGATGAAAGAGTTGAAGAAGCAACTCGAGGATCTTCTCAACAAGGGTTATGTAAGGCCGAGCACATCGCCTTGGAGTGCTCCGGTTTTATTTGTCAAGAAGAAAGATGGATCGTTTCGACTTTGTATCGACTATCGCGAGTTGAATAAAGTCACGATCAAGAATAAATATCCTTTGCCAAGGATTGATGATCTGTTGGATCAATTACAAGGAGTAAAAGTTTTCTCCAAGATCGACTTGAGATCGGGTTATCATCAGCTGAGAATTTGTAAGAAAGACATTCCTAGAACTGCGTTCCGGACCAGATATGGTCATTACGAGTTCGTAGTAATGCCTTTTGGACTTACGAATGCTCCAGCAGTCTTCATGGATCTGATGAATCGATATTTTCACCAGTACTTGGATAAGTTCGTGGTGGTCTTCATCGACGACATTCTGATCTATTCTCCGAATGAAGAGGTTCACGAGGAACATCTGCGGATTGCCTTATCAGTCCTTAGACAAAATGAGTTGTATGCTAAATTGTCTAAGTGTGACTTCTGGATGAGAGAAGTGGCTTTCCTAGGCCATGTGATCAATGAGAATGGGGTTATGGTTGATCCCCAGAAAATTGAAGCTGTGGCTAATTGGAAGCAGCCTCAGAACGTGAAGGAGGTGCGTAGTTTTCTTGGACTTGTCGGATATTATAGACGATTCGTAGAGGGATTTTCGAAGATCGCTCTACCTATGACTGGTCTGCTCCGCAAGATCCACAAGAAATTTGTCTGGAATGACAAGTGCGAGGCCAGTTTTCAGGAATTGAAATGACGTCTGACCTCGACACCAGTGTTAGCACTTCCAGAAGGGAACGACGATTATGTGGTCTATAGTGATGCTTCAAAATGTGGTTTGGGTTATGTATTGATGCAGAGAGGCAAGGTGATTGCTTACGCATCCAGACAACTCAAGACTTATGAAGAAAACTATCCGACACACGATCTTGAGTTAGCAGCGGTAGTTTTTGCACTGAAGATTTGGAGGCATTATCTTTATGGGATGAAATGCCAAGTCTTCACGGATCACAAGAGTCTCAAATATATATTTACTCAAAAGGAGTTGAATATGAGACAACGCCGCTGGCTAGAGTTGCTTAAGGACTACGACATTGAGTTGCAGTATCATCCGAGCAAGGCTAACGTGGTAGCCGATGCACTAAGCCGGAAGACAACGCACGAGATAGTAGTTGCTCTACTTACTGCTCAAACTAAACTAAATCAAATGTCATGCGAAGCTGAAGTCTTGTATGATCAATGTAGAGGGTACCTGACTATGCTGGAAATTCAGGCTACGTTACTAGATCAAATCAAAGAAAGGCAAGTCGATGACATAATCTTGGTGAAGCTAAGCAGTGAAGTAATGGACGGGAAGGCTCCCAGTTTTGTGATTCAGAATGATGGATCACTCTGGTTTCAAGACCGGATCTGTGTGCCTGACACAGAAGGTCTTCGTAAGTTAGTAATGAGAGAAGCTCATTCTTCAGCTTATTCTGTACATCCTGGCTCTAGCAAGATGTACAAGGATATTCGGAATAAGTTTTGGTGGCCAAACATGAAGTGGGATGTAGCAGACTTCGTGGCAAAATGCTTAACTTGCCAGAAGGTCAAGATCGAACACCGCAGACCAGGTGGTGAGTTGCTACCTCTCCCCATGCCAGAATGGAAATGGGAGGACATCGCCATGGACTTCATCACTAGGCTACCAAAGACTCGAAGTCAGAAAGATTCTATATGGGTAATTGTGGACCGGCTTACGAAAAGTGCTCATTTCATAGCCATCAAGACCACATGGGAAATCCAGAAGTTAGCAGAAGTTTACCACAAGGAGATTATCCGTTAACATGGTATCCCCAAGACCATTATATCGGATCGAGATGGCCGATTCATATCAAGATTTTGGCAAGAACTTCACAAGTCCATGGGAACTGAATTGAGATTCAGTACTGTGTTTCATCCTCAGACGGATGGACAGTTTGAAAGGACCATCCAGACCTTGGAGGATATACTAAGAGCATGTATACTTGATCGTCCGACTAGCTGGGAAGACAGCCTGAGTCTGATTGAGTTCACATACAATAATAGCTGGCATGCTACTATCAAGATGGCTCTGTTCGAAGCTTTGTACGGTCGCAGATGCAGATCTCCGATTTGTTGGGATGAGAATGCCGATAAGATTCTGCTCGGACCAGAGTTGGTCGAGAGAACATCTTCGGACATTGTTTTGATTAGACAGAGGATGTTGACCGCCCAAAGTCGACAGAAGTCTTACGCGGATCGGAAGCGTAGAACTGTCGAGTTCGAGGTTGGTGACAAAGTATTTGTCAAAGTATCCCCATCCAAGGGTGTGTTCAGATTTGGTAAGCGTGGGAAGCTTAACCCTTGCTACGTGGGACCATTTGAGATTCTTGATAGAGTGGGATCTCTAGCGTACTGCTTGGCATTGCCGCCATCGGCACACCCAGTGCATAATGTGTTCCACGTATCCTTGCTAAGGAAATACATACCAAATGAGTCTCATGTGCTGAGCTACGAGGACATCGAGATTCAGGCAAATGGTACCTACGAAGAGATGCCTGTGCGCATTCTCGAGCGTCGTGAGAAGCAATTGCGCAACAAGATCGTACCATTGGTACGAATTCTGTGGTCCAAGTCAGGGATTGAAGAAGTTACTTGGGAAACATGGGAAACTGAAGCAGATATGCTCAGACGTTTTCCCGAGTTATTTGCGACCTAAGTTTCGGGGTCGAAACTTCTTTTAAGGGGGAGGTGATGTGATACCCCGTATTTCTATAAGGGTATTTTGGAAATTACCTGAACGTCTGTTGTGTACGTCGATTTAATTTCGGAGACAAAAATACATTTTGTAATGTTCTTAATCTCTGTAATATTTTTCTAAGTGAAATAATATACAGTCGACGTATTTTGGGACTTAATACTCGTTCGTGTACGATTATTATTTATCCCGGATTAAGACCTTGTTGTTCCAAGCTTAAACGGACGAAAATAGGGCTTGGCGGCGACCGCCGCCTGACAGGCTCTGACATCGTCATCCTCTTCCCGACAAGTTGGCAAGTGGCGCCAAAAAGCAGCGATCGCCGCCGGCCAAAATGGGTAGCGACCGCCGCCTAGGTGCAGGCCTAGCTCTGCCTCGCCGGCTTGACTCCGTGGTGGTCGGCGAATCGAATGGCCTCCGATCTTAGCCCTCCACGTGCCCTTGGTTGTCCCCTGGAGTTTTGGCTATTTAAAGGAGGATTTGGGAGTTGAATTGAGCACAAATACGAAGCTCAATCCCCCCCCCCCATAAATCACTCGCCGGAAATTTAAGCTTTCGCCGGATAATTCATAATCGATCGTCGGAGCTCCATTTGGTGTTATTCCAGTTGCAAAGTGAAGCTTTGGAGGCCCTTGGAAGCTTAGAATCCAAAGCAAGGCAAAGGAGAGGCAAATCGATCGTCGTCAGTGAGTTTGGTGCTTCTCATAAATTTTCCCGGTGTTCGTAGCGGCGCCCGCCGTAAGGCAGGCGGCGACCGCCGTCACGAACAGGCGGCGCCCGCCGCCCAGAAGCTCTTGGCTTGTTTCGGCCTTGGCTTCTGTGGCTTTCAATCAGGCTTCGTTCCTTTCGATTCCTTTCGTTATTCTTTAGATTCGTACTCGTTGTTGTAGAATCTAACTTAGGGTTTCTTTATGGGTCGATCCGAAGGAATCTGTGTTGCCAGATTTGTCCCTGCTTCGAGCCCGAAAACCAATTGTCGTCGTACCTAGCTTCGTTTAAGCTTCTGCGGATTTAAGGCAAGTGGCGGTTCGCTCTTGCTCATCATTCCATGTTTCCATTAATTATCAGTTGTTTAATTGAGTAATTAATTTGGAATGAATACTGTGTTCGTCTGGGAACAGTTTTGTTAATTGTTTTGGAGAACTAAAATATGATATTATAATAGGTTGTATATCTGTTAGAACAACGCTATTATGAATATATATTTATGTTGATAGCCTTGAGGGCGGTTATGTTGATGTTTGTGGACTATTGTTGTGCTTGGACTGTTTAGTTAGCACTAGTAGTTAGGAACGTTGGACTCGTTGGAATCCAGTCGTTTCTTTATAATTTGGTAGAGAGGTGGCTAGACCCCACCTAATACCACATGGACGGTCATGACCTAACCTCTGATACACGAGTATAGGGGGGTGCACTTAGCTCGTGGCACAAATCTCGGAATTTAGTAGAGAGGTGGCTAGACCCCACCTAATACTATATGTATAGGATCCATGGGATATATACATTTAAAAGCTTATAACGTGTTGTGCGTTTGAGAATATCATAAGATAAGTGACGTTGTCACACATAATTAATATACCTTGGGCGAGTAGTATAGCTAGGCGCTAGTGCAGCTAGGAAAGCTCATCTTAACTTTTAGTCGCTCGAATGCGATACTGTAATTCTGTGATTCTGTGTTGTTCCAGACTTTGTCATATCTTCCTATAAGACTCATTTCGTTGGAATCTTCTTTCGAGTTGATTTCTGGGAAGACTCGGTCTTCCAGAATCTTCTCTCGTGCATGCCTTTTAATGTATTCCAGTAGCAGTATGGTGGTTGACTATCGTACTCGACTCTTATTCGAGGGACGATGAGTCTAACCTAATACGACTACTTAGAACCTTCTGATTTGTGCCCTTGCATGGTCTTTCATTAGACTAACCAACCAAAATTGTTCTCTACATGGTTGGCTGGTGTCATCCGTTCGATTCGGCACATCAGATAGACCGCAGATTTGAGGAGACTAGAATGACTATGAAGACGACGGTGGTTTTTGGATGTTTTTAATATTTTAATCAGGTTGAGAACCTTGGACAGGTGATCATGGCGATCACAACCCCTTTTTGTATATTTTAAGAAAGACTTCCGTTGTAACTTATTTACTCTGTATTTTGTTTAACTCTGTATTTAGTCCTATTCGGAATTGGGATGAAATTCCGGGACTCATGCTTTAATCGAATATTATGATAATTTTGTATCATAAGTGTTTCATGGATTGTATTTAAACGGTAAAGCCTTGGGTGGCTTCGGTGAGGAAAACCCAGGTCACTGGCGGTAATACCTTTCCAAATGGGTTAAGATTTGGGGGTGTTACATAGAAACCCTAAGATTAGGTTGGATTTAGCAAGTCACGAGAGTGGATGTTAATTCAACTTGACCTTAGATTCTACGTGCCCAAAGGGTCTAGATCTTGATTAGCAAGTCGCGAGAGTGGATGTTAATTGAATCTAGGCACATTTACTATCATCCGAGAGGAATTAGTAATTACCTAAGATAGTTAGCTTCAACAAAGACAGACTCAATTCAGACATGCATTTATCTAGTTAAGTCTACTGAAGCATAGTTGCGGGGATCCCTTGCCTTGGAAACTTTCCCTCCATTGATTACAATCTTCACTTGCATTTGTTTCTCAATTTTTAGTTATTAGTTCAACAAAAATTCCAATCTTTTTGCTTAGCTTACTGGTTTAAGGTACAGTCGATACTACATAGTCCTCGTGGGAATGATACTTGAAAAAGCTACGACTGAACCCATACGCTTGTGGGTAGGTTTTTGTCCTATCATAAGACACCACAAAGTAGTAGTAGAGCCCTCCCCGTCGCCTACCTACACCAACCAACGCCTTTGTAGTGAGGTCCTGAAGGACCAGATACTTTCAGCCAATTGCACATGACATTTTGATTCATCTATCAATTGAGCCTTAAAAGTAAGTCTGCAAGCAAGATTTGGCTAAAAAAGCACATTCATGAGTTTCATCATGTCATCCAACCAAACTATCCCTAACATAGTAGCTTTTGTATGACTATTGTCTGGCAAACCCACAATGCATCAGGAATGCTCTCAAGATGACGAAATTGTTCTATGTATTCTGTCATATGGTTGGTTACTCCCGTATGACCGTATCTATAATCCGATTAGACCTATCAATCTTACCAGTCATGCCCTCCTTACAAGAGTTCTTGTGAGTGATCAAGACATCAATGAACAATCGGATTTCATCATTCTCCAGCATGGGAATGCGATGAGCTTTGGCTTCCAGATTAGGGTTCAAACTAGTCCCAACTTCGTTTCCTTGCGTGCGTAGTGTTGACACGTATTCCATCACCTCTTTCACGACGATCTTCGTGGGATCTATCTCCACCAGTCGTGTCGGTTCAATCATCTTCACGAGGGTTGTCTTTCCTCCACTTCCAGCAGCCTCGTAGCAAGGTGCGCTTCGTGCTCGTCCCTTTATCACAAGTTTCTCCCTTAAAATTGAAGGAATTGTGTCCTTTAATCAAAGGTGCAATCACCGAACATGGAATAGGACAATTAATGGAGATTTACAATTCGGGAATTTTAGGGGTCGTAGTGCTTTGCTAGAAGCCAACTACGATCAATGGGCTTAATCGGGTTAGGCCCATGTCTATAATAACCGGGTCCTATGAGGTCACACACATAGAGTTATCGGGCTGGATCAAACCGAACCGGAAGCCCATGCGGGACATGGATTTCGGCACATTGGCTTTAATTAGGGGATAGGCTTTTATTATTAATCGGTAAAAGTTACCATTGATAATTACTTGATAAGGAGGAATCCTATTAGAAGATATATGGAAACAATATAAAGATATTGTAACCATAACTAAATATAATATATATATATGAGATTATATTATATATGTAATGTTTTGCTTGAAAAAAACGAACAACATTAAGCTCCTCCTAAGATTGAACAGACGGCCGTATCCTCCTAGTGCAAGCCTTGTTCGTTTCACTTCGTTCGTTCGTTCTAGCAAACGAGATCAAAGGCGATCCAGATTCCAGACTTGTGTGGACCAATTAGAGAAGTCACACTTGGGGCTTTCGATCTCCGCTGAAACCCTGCAGGAATATTTCAGACTCGCATCAAACGGTATGTAACTCTAACTCCTAATTGATCCGTATCAATTTATGCATGAGATCCTTGTTAGATGTAAGGAAATAGTTTCCTGAAATTCCGCTTTACGCATCTAAAAACCCTACAGTGGTATCAGAGCCTCTTGCATAAATTGATAGGATCAAAATATTAAAAGAGTTAATTTTAATACATGTCTTGATTCAAATTAAGTGGTAAATTGATATATAGGTTAATTTACATGATTAAAATTATGATTTTAATTGATTGGATTAGTAAAGTTGAAGAACTTTATGAATTGATATGCATGTACAATTATTCTACATATACTTGATTCATGTGATTTAATTATGCAAGAGATATGATTTTTTGACATGTTTTAAATCATTAAATGAAAATTTAATTTTCATAAGATGAATCAACTACCCAAATTCTGATTTTTTGGTAAAGTCTGTTATTTAATCGAATTGTTCGAATTCACGTGATGGCATGTTCGGTGGCTTCTAATATGCGATTATATGTTAATGCAATATTGTAATATGAAAGATTAATTGTTCGAATTGTTCGAATTCACGTACTGTTACAACCTGAAAGATTAATTGTTAACGCATTAATGTAATATGCGATTATGCGGTCCCGCTTTACTTAATTTCCAGAATTAATTTTATAAGATATTAAATTCTATTCGGTTGGATCAAACGAATTGTTCGTTTGTGTTGGTCCGCCGGGCGGACCCGCAGGGGCTGCGTGGTTCGGTTGGACGCGGGTTGGTCCGGGTTTGACTCGGGTGTGACTCGGTCCGGTTGGATAGATTTGGCGTTTTAGGATAATTTCCTAAAATATAAGATAAAATCTTATTTATTTAATTGGATAATATTTGATATCATCTAAATTATATAATTTCCTAAAAGTTGTTAGGATAGATTCCCACTAGTTTTAGATAAGGATATTTGATATCTTATCTTGTTCATGCATATCTTATCCAATAATGCATTTTAATGATTAATAATGATTAATGCTATATATTAATTTGAATTTGAATTAAGAATTTGATATTAAATTATTTATGTCATGAGATGATTTATTTAATTTTAATATGGTTTTAATTTAAATTAGTTAAATTGGTTATTACTATTAATTAGATTAATATTTGATATTATTATTGCATGCATGTGTTATAATATTATGATATTATTGCTTGCATGAGGTGACTAGTATGGCCCACATTAGGATAGATAAATACGGTCTGCATACCGTTATGTTTTTCTTGTACACGATCTGCATATCGTTATGTATTTTTGTAATTTAAATTTCTACAAGAGAGTTCATTTCAATTATATGTAAGACAAGAAGAAGAAGATCCTAAGAAGACCAAAGGATGGAGATCTAAGAGTAACAAGAGCCATGAAGATTAAATCTTTAATTTTGGTTTTTAGGGGCCATACTAGGATCACATTTAATTATTGCATTTTGAATGCTTTATTATTTCTTTAAGCTTTGCATGTTTGCTTGTCTGCTTATGCTATTTTATTCACTAGTAAATAGACAACCATTGCATGCTTAAGTCCCTAAAAGAATATTGAGGTATTGCCTTTCCATATCATAACCCATGAGGCCCTTGGAATTCGTTGGATAGGTTTCGCCAAAACGAGGTGTCCTTCTTTGACCTTGGGATAGTGAGGGTGGATCTATATAAGGGATTCATAAACCTTGATATGGTTATACTCAACAAGAGACCAAAAGACAAAGTTTTGGATCTTGAGGCATAGATATGAGTCTAACATGGGATGTGGGCCATCAACCAAGAATTATAAAGAGTTATAATTAGTAAATGTTACTTACCTAGATCACATGAGACTTAGGGCAGTGCCAAAGTACGCTAAGGTCTTATCTGAAATAGGATCTTGGAATCATTTTATTCACTGGGGACAAACTTGTTTGAATAAAATGTGCATTTGCTTAATTTTTGAAACATGTTTAAATTTTAAGCTTTTGCATGTCAAGCATAAACTTATCTGCATGTTACATCCTTTTGTAGCAATCATGTCTAGTAACGATAACTTGAAGTTCACCCTGCACTCAAATGTTGAGCAACACAAAACTTTGAAAGAACTCCCTAACATGCTCAAAACGGTTGAGCACAATATCCAAATTAACAATAAGAAAGAAGTTCTTAAGGTCAAAAGGAAAGGATACAAGAAAGAAAAGAATAGAACTATGAGTTCCACTTTAGGTATTCATGTTATTGAAGTCTTAACAACCAAAGCTACTACTTGGTTATTAGATACCGGATATGGTGCTCACATTATTTCGAATGTGAAAGGACTAAGAAGTAGCAGATAGTTGGAAAAGGGAGAGATAGTCCTACGCATTGGAAATGGAGCAAGAGTTGCTGCATTAGCTGTAGGAAATCACAATCTATCTTTACCTTCAGGCTTAGTTTTGGAACTGAATAATTGTTATTTCGTTCCTTCAATTACTAAGAACCTTGTTTCAATTTCAGTTTTGTTCCGTGATGGATTTGAATTTATCATTAAAGATAGAGGTTTGTCTATTTTTAAGAATGATATTTTCTATGCCAAGGCTCCTGAGAGTAATGGACTCTTTGTGTTAGACCTCAAGACAGAATTATATAACATCAATACTAAAAAGCAAAAATCGAATGATTTGAGTGAAGCTTATCTATGGCACCGTCGCTTGGGTCACATTAGCTTAAACCGCATGAAGAGACTCCATAGAGATGGAATTCTCAAATCAATAGATTGTGAATCTTTTGAGACATGCGAGTCATGCCTAATGGGCAAGATGACAAGGTCACCTTTCACGGGGTCAAGTGAAAGAGCTACTGAGCTATTGGCCCTAATACATACAGATGTTTGTGGTCCAATGAGCACATAAGCTAGAGGAGGTTATCGATACTTCATCACATTTACTGACGACATGAGTAGATATGGGTATATATAATCTGAATCTTTTGAAAAGTTCAAAGAGTTTCAAAATGAAGTAGAGACTCAAATTGACAAGAAGATAAAGACACTTTGATCGGATCGTGGTGGTGAATATCTGAGCCAAGAGTTCGATCGTCATCTGAGAAGTTGTGGGATCGTAACACAACTAACCCCACCGGGTACACCACAATTGAATGGTGTATCTGAGAGGAGAAACAAAACCGTGTTAGACATGGTTCGCTCAATGATGAGTTTTGCTAACCTTCCAGTATCTTTCTGGAGATATGCACCAACAACAGTTGGGTTCACACTAAACAGGACTCCGTCTAGGACTATAGATAAGACACCATGAGATATGGACTGGAAGAGTTCCAAGTCTGTCTTTCCTGAAGATCTGGGGATGCGAAATTTATGTAAAGCGTTTACTATCAGATAAGCTTGCACCTAAAATCAGATAAATGCTTCTTTGTAGGGTATCCTAAGGAAACTAACAGATACTACTTCTACAATCCCATTGAGCACAAAGTATTTGTTGCAAGGGATAGTGTCTTTTTGGAAAAAGGAGTTTATTTCCAAGAAGCCAAGTGGGAGAAATGTTCATCTTGAAGAAGTTCAAGATAAGCAACAAACCCAACAACAAGTCGACATGGATGATATCGACGAGGAGACGCTAGTATCTGGAGTCGTCCAGATACTGGAACCAATACCTCAAGAACCAGATTCAAATGAGGTACCACAAACAGTTGTGGAAACTGCTCCAATTGTTGAACGCACACGTAGATCAAACATGCCAAGGGTACAACCAAGACGATATGATGATTTCATCTTGACTGTAAGCCTTGATGTTCTGCTTTTAGAAAGTGGAGAACCTGCCACCTATGAGCAAGCATCGACGGGTCCAGACTCCGAGAAATGGCTTAGAGCCATGAGATCTGAAATGGATTCTATATCTGAAAATCAAGTCTGGGACTTGATAGATTTGCCAGATGGGGTAAAACCCATTGGATGCAAATGGGTTTCTAAACTCAAGACATACAAAGATGGAAATGTATTTGTTTACAAGGCAAGGCTAGTTGCCAAGGGTTTTAAACAGATTCATGGTACTGACTATGTCGAGACATTTTCACCGGTCGTAATGATCAGGTCCATTAGGATACTCCTAGTTATTGCCGCTTATTATGATTATGAGATTTGACAAATGGATGTCAAGACCGCTTTTCTAAATGAATATTTGGAAGAGGATGTGTACATGACACAACCATAGGGATTTTGATGAGGAATCATCCCCGCCATTAGTGCCAACCTTTGATGGACCGATTACTAGGTCAAGATTGAGGGAACTACGTCAAGAGCTGGAGACGTTTATGGCACATGAT
Organism: Rheum nobile; assembly: GCA_027886185.1. Lineage (NCBI taxonomy): Eukaryota > Viridiplantae > Streptophyta > Magnoliopsida > Caryophyllales > Polygonaceae > Rheum > Rheum nobile. The sequence goes on along the minus strand of WOAB01000261.1, from coordinate 941,190 downwards.
GTATCACATGACGAAGAGGACAAGTCCAAAGTCAAGGCGTTGACTTTATTGGTCAATGTTACATATGTTTAATCTTATTTATTTCTGCATTGGATATTTTTAGGATTATTATTTATTTATTTTCAGCTTTCTATTTTCGGATATTTCGGGATTAAGTGTAACCCGTTTTTGGGAAGCTAGGGCCGGCCCTCCTAGGGTATTTAAGGCCTCCCTTGTCTTCTTCATTAGGCAGATTTCTCACATTGTTAAAACACACAAACAGAGCTTGGTTTTTGCTTTGAAAACTCGGCTCCCCGTGAGAGTCTCAATCGATTGTTCTTTCCTGCTTAGTTGTTTTCGTCTTTGTCAAGTCCCTCTGGAGTTGGTGATTTCGTACTTCATAAGCAATCCTCTCCGTGCTCCAAGTTCGCCAGCGATTCTTGGTTGTGTGGCGTTGTAGAGATCGGGTTGGTAGATCGTTCGACAAGGTTCCTTGCTATCAAGCAAGCGGGTTTTCTCGTCGTTTTTTATTGGTTCTATCTATTATCCTATCCATTAGTTTCACTTCCGCTATTGTTCTAATCTTGTGTTTTCTTTTGTTTTGAGATCCGTTGCCTAGATCCATCTTCTACACGGCTAACCCCGTATCAATTGGTATCAAGAGCTTTGCGGCTTCGGATCGCCTTTGACGATTCCAGATTCATCATCAAAAATTGGATCTTCCTGTTTTCAATCGTCAATTGAATTTCTTTGTTTGAGTCACATTAGTGAATTGTTAGTCTGACTGATTGTTTCCTCTTGTTTGTCTTGGAAAGGAGTTCGTTGCGGTTGATTGTGACTACGAGGATCCACAAAAACATACCAAAACCGTCCAAAAATCAACAAAAATTTTGCCCCCCCCCCCTTCCACCATTGTTGTTCGAACCCTAGCTTGGCGAGCAAGACACGACGGCGTCCAGGTTCGTGCGCGCCAGAGATCCGGTTGTTCAATTTTGGTAATCTTCAAGATACTTGGTAATCTTTAAGCTCTCGGCTCCAATTGGCTTCGTTCCGAGTCGACAAAGGTACGTCTTTCTGACTTGCAATTCGCATTTCTTGAGTTCGAAACACATATATAGCCCCATCTTTAGTTGCATTTCATTCTTGTGACTATAGTTGTGTCGCTTTCCTTGTTGAGTCATTCTCTAGTCTCGCTTTTGTTTGAGTCATTTTCGTCGTACATCTACTTGTCTTGTCTACTACATCTCTGCTTGACCTTGATTTGCTGCGTATCTTGAGCACATAGAGAACTTGTCATTTACGAGTCTAACTTCGCAGGTTGTACAATCACCGAGTGCAAACACTTGAGAGTTTTTTGGTTTTCCTAACCTTAACGTCTTTCTGTGTTCGTCTAAGTGGTGATCATGACAGGTTCCGGTGATGAACAAGTTACTGCAAATGGTTCCCATGTCGATATGCAGGCGATGCTACAACAGTTGGCTTCTACAGTCGCGCAGTTGTCTGCGAAGTTTGACTCGTTGGAGACCCGCTCCAACCCACTCCCGGCTGCGCAGGAACACATTGGTCCATCGCATAGCGCACCACTTCCCGCCACCGAGCCCTTGGTCGACCAAGTCACGGCCTACCAAGCGGCGATGGACGAGCATCGCCAACCGAGAGCCACTGGCACCGACCGCATACGCCCGATTCGGCATCCCGCACCTCGTGATAGGTCTGAGTCCCCTCCTATGTCGATACGTTCTAGTTTATGGGGTGATGATGATATGCAGGACTATGAGCGCGAGGAGCGTAATGAGTGGCATCCTTACCGCCCCCGGAATGACCGCGGACAGCCCCGCCGCCGTGAAGCCGAACAAGACGGCATTGGACGGATCAAAGTGAAGATCCCGGCTTTTGATGGAAAGTGTGATCCAGACGTCTACCTTGAATGGGAGACAAAGATTGAGCAGATTTGGGGTTGCCACAATTTCCCTGAACATAAAAAGGTACAACTCGCTGCTCTTGAATTTACTGGTTATGCTTTGGTTTGGTGGGATTCTGTTGTGAAGGCTCGAAGACAAGCCATGGACCCTCCGGTCAACACATGGAACCAGATGAGAGCTATGATGAGGGCCCGCTTCGTTCCCCACCACCACAATAGAGTTCTCCGCAACCGTTTGGAGACTATGAGGCAAGGCTCGTTAGGTGTTGAAGAGGTCTACAACAATATGCAGATAGCCATGGCACGCGGCAACGTCGTCGAAGATGAAGAGGCCACTATGTCCAGGTATCTACGTATCTTGCATCCTCATTTAGCTGACACTATAGAATTGTATCCCTATTCTACCATGACAGATTTGCTACACCAAGCAATTAAAGTGGAGAGACAATTCAAGTCCAGCTATACCCAACAACACCGCACGGTGCCACAACGCCAAAGCTGGCGTCCCGACCAGCAGTAGGGCCGCACCGGACACCAGAGATCCCGCCCAGCAACCGGTCCGCCTCGCGGCAATGAGCAGAATTCCCGTGGTGCGCACCCCTCTACCTCCACCGCACCACAACAGCCCACACGGCCCGCCCCTGTAGTTACACGAGGTAACCCTGCTGACCCTCCTCCTAGAGCTAGAGATATCACTTGCTTTAAATGTCAAGGAAAGGGTCATTACATGAAGGATTGTCCTAATACTCGTGTTTTGATGATTAATCATTTGGGTGAGTTAGAGTCTGAGTCTGACACTGAGCATGAAAATTTAGTTGCTAGCCATGATATGAATGAGCATGCCAATGATGATGATTTGGATTTTATTGAATATGAGCATGGTGATTCATTGATTGTTAGGAGGACTTTGCATGTTAATCAGGCTCCTTGTGATGATAATCAGCGTGAGAATTTGTTTCATACAAGATGTCTTGTAAAAGGGAAAGTTTGCAATATGATTATTGATGGTGGTAGTTGTTGTAATATTGCTAGTGTTGAATTAGTTAATAAACTGCAACTCCCTACTTTTTTGCATCCTAGACCTTATAGACTTCATTGGATGAATGAATGTGGTGAACTCAAGGTGAATAAGCAAGCTAAGATTACACTTAAGCTAGGAACTTATGAGGATGAAATTTTATGTGATATTGTTCCTATGCAAGCTTGTCATATTTTGTTAGGTCGTCCTTGGCAATTTGATAGACATGTTATTCATGATGGACGTACTAACCAACATGCCTTTGAGTTTCGTGGTAGGAAAGTGGTGTTGAAACCGATGACACCGCTTCAAGTGGCTGAGGCTTATGATAAGAAAAGAGAGGCCGAGCGTAAGGGTAAGTCCCCAGCCGAACCATCCACTGCCTCCACACGGACCGACCTCACCCTCGCCTCTACCCCTAGCCGAGTGCTCTTAGCATCCAGCAGAGACCACCTGGTAGATTACCTTCCCCCGGACGTCGCCCTCATGTCCCTTTGTCAGGCCTATACCCTGTTAGGTGACGAAGACCGAGCTACACTCCCAGCTGCTGTCCAGACCCTTTTAGCTGAGTTCCTTGATGTTTTCCCGGATGAGATACCCCCTGGCCTACCCCCTATTAGAGACATTGAGCACCAAATAGACCTGATTCCCGGTGCTACCCTACCCAACCGGCCTGCCTATAGGATGAACCCTACTGAGACCCAGGAAATCCAGAACCAAGTCCAGGACCTTCTAGATAAAGGGTATGTTAGAGAGAGCCGATCCCAGTGTGTTGTGCCTGTCTTACTCGTCCCCAAAAAGGACAATACTTGGCGTATGTGTGTTGATTACAGGGCTATTAATAACATCACGATCAAGTACAGGCACCCGATCCCCAGGCTCGATGACATGTTGGATGAGCTCCATGGCGCCTCCACCTTCTCCAAGATCGATCTTCGCAGTGGATACCATCAAATCCGGATGAAGGAAGGAGACGAATGGAAGACAGCATTCAAGACGAAGTTTGGTTTGTATGAGTGGCTTGTTATGCCTTTCGGTTTGACTAATGCCCCCTCTACTTTTATGCGTCTTATGAATCATGTCTTGAGATCTTTTATTGGTAGATTTGTTATAGTTTACTTTGATGATATTCTGATCTACAGTAAATCTTTGGAAGCACATGCAGAGCACCTCAGGGAAGTTTTATCCACTCTCAGAGCTGTACAGTTGTATGGAAATCTGAAGAAGTGTGATTTTTGCACTGACAGAGTTGTGTTTCTTGGTTTTGTAGTAAGTGTTCATGGACTGCAAGTGGATCAAGAGAAGGTGCAAGCCATCCGTGACTGGCCGACCCCGAGGAACCTAGGTGACGTGCGCAGTTTCCACGGCCTGGCTGGCTTCTACAGGAGGTTCGTTCGAGATTTTAGCACCATTGCAGCCCCGCTGACAGAGATCACAAAGAAGAATACTCCGTTCCGTTGGGGTGAAGCTCAAGAAAAGGCGTTCCAGACTCTCAAGGATCGTTTGACACACGCGCCATTGCTGGTTCTGCCTGACTTCACTCGCCCCTTTGAAGTAGAGTGTGATGCCTCTGGCATTGGTATTGGAGGAGTCCTCATGCAGGAAGGTAAGCCTATTGCCTTCTTTTCTGAAAAGTTGAAAGGTGCATGCTTGAATTATTCTACTTATGATAGGGAATTATATGCCTTGTTTAGAGTGCTGAAAACTTGGCAACACTACCTTTGGCCTAGAGAATTTGTGCTTAAAACTGATCATGAGTCCTTAAAGCATTTTAGGAGTCAAGATAAGTTGGATAGGAGGCATGGTAGGTGGATGGAATTCATAGAAACATTTCCCTATGTGATTAAGTATAAGAAAGGAAAAGATAATGTTATAGCTGATGCCCTTTCTAGGAGACATACACTCTTGACTACTTTGGATGCTCGAGTCCTTGGATTCGTTTATATTAAGGAGTTGTATGATATGGATGCTGATTTTGGAGTGATTTATAAGCATTGTGTGGAAAAGGGTTCATTTGATAAGTTTTTCTTGTTTGATGGATTCTTGTTTCGAGTTGATAAGGTGTGCATTCCTGTTTGTTCTCTACGGTTGTTACTTGTTGATGAGTCCCATAGAGGTGGATTGATGGGTCATTTTGGTAGAGATAAGACTTATAACATGTTGCATACTCATTTCTATTGGCCACACATGCTTAGGGATGTAGAGAATTTTATCAAACGCTGTGTTGAGTGCTTACAGGCTAAATCTAAGGCAAAACCGCATGGTCTTTATACTCCATTGCCTATTCCTTGCTTTCCTTGGGTTGATATTAGTATGGATTTTATTGTTGGATTGCCTAGGACTAAGAAGGGGAGAGATTCTATATTTGTGGTTGTTGATAGGTTCTCTAAGATGGCTCACTTTATTACATGCCATAAAACTGATGATGCTAGGAATGTTGCTGATTTGTTCTTTAGAGAGATTGTTCAGTTACATGGTGTACCTCGTACTATTGTGAGTGATAGGGATGTCAAATTTCTGAGTTACTTTTGGAAGACTTTGTGGGGTAAACTTGGTACTAAGTTGTTGTTCTCTACTGCTAGTCACCCCCAGACAGATGGACAAACTGAGGTCACTAACCGTACATTGGGTACTATCCTTAGGGCTGTTATTAAATCTAATCTGAAAAGTTGGGAAGATGCCTTACCACATGTTGAGTTTGCTTATAATAGGACTATTCATTCTTCTACCAATATGTCCCCTTTTGAATGTGTGTATGGTTTGAATCCCCTAACCCCTTTGGATCTTAAGCCGTTGCCTTTACCGGAACGAGCATACTTTGATGCTGATAGACAGGTTGAGTTCATGAAGGAGCTGCACGAGCGGACTAAGGCTCGTTTGGAAGCTACTGCAGCGAAGAACGCAGCCCGAGCTAATCACGGCCGACATCAAGTGTTGTTCGAGCCCGGCGACTTGGTGTGGCTACACCTGCGCAAGGAGCGGTTCCCGGAGCAGAGGAAGTCGAAGCTGTCTCCCAGAGGTGATGGACCGTTCAAGGTGCTGAAGAGAGTAGGCGACAATGCCTATGTGTTGGAGCTGCCCGATGACTCTGGCGTGAGCCCGATATTCAATGTCGGTGATCTTACCCCTTATGCAGCCGCTGATGTTGATGACTCGAGGACGAGTCCTTTTCAAGAAGGGGAGAATGATGAGGAATCATCCCCGCCATTAGTGCCAACCTTTGATGGACCGATTACTAGGTCAAGATTGAGGGAACTACGTCAAGAGCTGGAGACGTTTATGGCACATGATGTATCACATGACGAAGAGGACAAGTCCAAAGTCAAGGCGTTGACTTTATTGGTCAACGTTACATATGTTTAATCTTATTTATTTCTGCATTGGATATTTTTAGGATTATTATTTATTTATTTTCAGCTTTCTATTTTCGGATATTTCGGGATTAAGTGTAACCCGTTTTTGGGAAGCTAGGGCCGGCCCTCCTAGGGTATTTAAGGCCTCCCTTGTCTTCTTCATTAGGCAGATTTCTCACATTGTTAAAACACAAAAACCGAGCTTGGTTTTTGCTTTGAAAACTCGGCTCCCCGTGAGAGTCTCAATCGATTGTTCTTTCCTGCTTAGTTGTTTTCGTCTTTGTCAAGTCCCTCTGGAGTTGGTGATTTCGTACTTCATAAGCAATCCTCTCCGTGCTCCAAGTTCGTCAGCGATTCTTGGTTGTGTGGCGTTGTAGAGATCGGGTTGGTAGATCGTTCGACAAGGTTCCTTGCTATCAAGCAAGCGGGTTTTCTCATCGTTTCTATTGGTTCTATCTATTATCCTATCCATTAGTTTCACTTCCGCTATTGTTCTAATCTTGTGTTTTCTTTTGTTTTGAGATCCGTTGCCTAGATCCATCTTCTACACGGCTAACCCCGTATCAGATTTGAAGATCCAACAGACCCTAGGAAAGTATGCAAGCTTAAGAGGTCCATTTATGGACTTAAGCAAGCATCCAGGAGTTGGAACATTCGATTTGATGAAGCTGTCAAAAAGTTTGACTTCATCAGATGCGAAGAAAAACCTTGTGTTTACAAGAAGTTCAGTAAGAGCAAATTGGTATTCCTAGTCTTGTATGTGGATGACATATTGCTCATTGGAAATGGCATTCCGATGCTAGAGTCCGTTAAGGGATGTCTGAAGAAATGTTTTTTCAATGAAGGACTTAGGAAAAGCAGAGTACATATTGGGTATCAAGATCTATAGAGATAGATCTAAGAGGCTGCTTGGACTAAGTTAAGGAACTTATATAGATAAGGTTCTTTACATGTTCAAAATGCAGGAGTCCAAGAAAGGATTTCTACCCAGGCAACATGGCATATACCTAAGCAAGAAGCAGTGTCCTAAGACACCTGCTGAGCTAGAGAAGATGAGCAAGGTCCCTTATGCTTCAGCTATAGGATGTATCATGTATGCCATGATATGTACACGCTCTGATGTTGCATTTTCTCTGAGCATGTGTAGCAGATACCAATCGAATCCCGGAGAGGCACATTGGTATGCAGCCAAGAACATTCTAAAGTACTTGAGAAGAACTAAGGATGACTTCTTGGTATTTAGGGGTGATGATGAGTTAGTCGTTCGATGATACACTGATGCAAGTTTTCAGACAAACATAGATTATTTTGAATCTTAGTCTGGATATGTCTTCATTCTGAATGGAGGAGCCGTCAGCTGGAAGAGTTCCAAGTCCAGACATGTTCTACAAAAGTAACCACATGATGAGACACTATGTTGATAGTGGAGGTGTGAGGATGTGCAAGGTGCACACAGATGACAACATTGCAGATCCATTGACCAAGCCTATGCCTAGGCCCAAGCATGAAAGTCACACTAGGGCTAAAGGCCTCAAGCACATTGGAGAATGGGTTTGAGATTGTATTGTCTTACATTATGAACTTTGTTTTATGTATGACAAACATGTTTTATGCTTGATTATATGATATATGATTATTCATTCTTATTTGATTTTGCTAGGAATTGAATAAAATGTCCAAATAATTCATGATTCGCAAATGGGCTCATCATAAGTGTTGTGGTGAATGAAACTCCATTAAGTGAACTGAAGTCATGAGTTACTTAAGGTCCATGGTCTTAGTCATTAACTTGGACATAAATGACCACCATTAAAGACCACATTGTAAGTTGACTGATAGCACCACGTTTCATGGGCTATAGGGACATTGAGATGTCTAGTCGATTACATAGATATGTATGGATGATACGTATGGGACTGACCTACCTTAAAGGTTTTCATAAAAGACTTGAAGAATCTTTAAGTTAAACCATGATTGGTAGATTCCTCAGACATGAGTATGATATGGTTTCTCTTGATGATTGGTATGTCTTTGACGCTGTTAAACGCTGACCGTAACAGGCAGTTATAAAGGCAGTGATTGAGATTGCCAAATGTTGAGTGGGAGCTATAGTCATGCAAGACTGGAGAAGTCCTCCTGCTTCATGTATACAGTGATACATAGAACAGGAATGGTGTCTCGGCCACTTGAAGAGCGAGAACTGAAAAATGCATGGCCATGCTCGGATGGATTATATGTAATCATCCGTTATTTGACAGTTCAAACTCAGGAGTTCAAGAAACACATTTGATGAGAGATATGAATGTCAACATATCATCAAATAAGACACTAAGAGACAAAGGGATTTAACATTGCACACTTGTTTTAAGGACAAGTGGGAGATTGAAGGAATTGTGTCATTTAATCAAAGGTGCAATTACCGAACATGGAATAGGACAATTAATGGAGATTTACAATTCGAGAATTTTAGGGGTCGTAGTGCTTTGCTAGAAGTCAACTACGATCAATGGGCTTAATCGGGTTAGGCCCATGTCTATAATAACCGGGTCCTATGAGGTCACACACATAGAGTTATCGGGATGGATCAAACCGAACCGGAAGCCCATGCGGGACATGGATTTCGGCCCATTGGCTTTAATTAGGAGATAGGCTTTTATTATTAATGGGTAAAAGTTACCATTGATAATTACTTGATAAGGAGGAATCCTATTAGAAGATATATGGAAACAATATAAAGATATTGTAACCATAACTAAATATAATATATATATATGAGATTATATTATATATGTAATGTTTTGCTTGAAAAAAACGAACAACATTAAGCTCCTCCTAAGATTGAACAGACGGACGTATCCTCCTAGTGCAAGCCTCGTTCGTTTCCCTTCGTTCGTTCGTTCTAGCAAACGAGATCAAAGACGATCCAGATTCCAGACTCGTGTGGACCAATTAGAGAAGTCACACTTGGGGCTTTCGATCTCTGTTGAAACCATGCAGGAACATTTCAGACTCGCATCAAACGGTATGTAACTCTAACTCCTAATTGATCCGTATCAATTCATGCATGAGATCCTTGTTAGATATAAGGAAATAGTTTTCTGAAATTCCGCTTTACACATCTAAAAACCCTACAAAAATAAACTTGATTAATCGCATTACCCGGATTGTCAACTTAAGTGAGATCATAGGGGGAACAAATCGTCTTCGTCGATCATTGCCATGTTGTCACCAGTTGGCCATGTCTGTTTACTCGTGTTTTTAGGACTTCATGTGCGTTGGTTCTTAAACCATGAAACGCATATGGGAAAACCCTTACTTTCTCATTCAAAACGAAACCAATATATAGTGTACAACAAAACCCTAAGCAAACCTTCTAGGATAAGATCAAGAAGATAACGATAAGATAAATATATACAAACATATAAAATTTCTTTATTACAATAAAAATTACAGATCAAATTATACGGAAAAAGCACCACTACTTGAAGTTGGCCTTAGGTGTAATAGGATAGGACATCAGAAATATAACCCTACAGATCGCTCAGGGGCGTCATTTTACAAATGCAATCCAAGACGAAAAGAAAAATTGCTAGAATAAATAAAGTCGACAAGCATAATAGCTTACCGATAAATGTAGTAGAATTGTCCGAACAATTGAATGCCTACGCAAAAAGCTTAGGCACTAAATTGTTGTGCTGGAGAGGAGGTGAGAACTAGCAATCTCACACCAATGGTGAACACACAAACACTAAGTCCATCTTGATGTTATAAAGCAATATACCAAATTCCAAGCAAATTTTAATCTAGGATTTTTCTAATGTAAAACCCCCATATTTAATACTCTGTAATAAATTTTTTTAATCATTAGTTTAATATTTTTTAAGGGTAAAATATTCCCTAAAATAGAAGGGTTCACCCCTTCAATTATGGACAAAATCCACCACCAATTATAATGAATGTCCCAATTAACCCCCTCACTTGTAGCAGTAAGATACTCATGAGCACACATGACTGAAGGCAAGCTCTCGGATTCTGATCTGTGTGCTGTAGTGTCTGAAGTCAACATGGTTGGAAACAACCCAAGGAAATGGTGGTACGACACGGGTGCTACCAGACATATCTGCTCTGACAAGGGATGCTTCACTACCTATCAGCAGAGCAAGACAGACGAGCATCTGTTTATGGGGAACTCGTCCACATCCAAGGTGGAAGGTTACGGGAAAGTGGTGCTGCAGCTGACTTCTGGAAAGGAGCTGACTCTCACCAACGTCATGCATGTGCCTGACATAAGGAAGAATCTGATCTCCGGCACTCTGCTGAGCAAGAACGGATTCGCGACCAACTTCGTGTCCGACAAGTTGGTTCTCTCTAAGAATGGGGTGTATTTGGGCAAAGGATATGTAAAGGATGGACTGGTCAAAATGAATGTAATGACAGTCATCCCAAAAACTATTGTAACTGAGGTTTCAATGAATAAGACTAATCCTATTGCTTATGTTGTTGAGTCTTTTAATATTTGGCATGAACGATTAGGGCATGTGAATAACAAGTCTATTCAAAGACTAATGAACATGAACCTGATTCCAAAATGCAAAGCAAGTAAAGACAAATGTGAAGTATGCGTACAGGCCAAACTCACAAAAACGCCATCCCCACATGTAGAGAGAACAACCGAACCTCTAGGTTTAATTCACACAGATTTATGTGATTTAAAATATGTGCAAACTAGAGGCGGTAAAAAGTATTTCGTAACCTTTATTGATGATTGCACAAAATACTGCTATGTATACTTGCTAAGAAGCAAGGATGAGGCCTTGGAAAAGTTCAAGGAATACAAGTTGGAGGTTGAAAACCAACTTAGTAAAACCATAAAGATTATCCGAAGTGATAGAGGAGGGGAGTATGATGAACCTTTCAACGCGTTCTGTAGAGAACACGGGATTATTCATCAAACAACTGCTCCCTACTCACCAGAATCTAACGGAGTTGCGGAACGCAAGAACCGAACTCTGAAGGAGATGATGAATGCAATGTTGCAGGAATCTGGGTTACCCCAGAACATGTGGGGGGAAGCGCTGCTTACCACCAATTATATCCTCAACAAAATACCGCATAAAGTTACTGGCAAGACGCCATACGAACTTTGGAAAGGTAACGTACCTTCGTACAAATACCTCAAAGTGTGGGGGTGCCTAGCAAAAGTGGCGGTACCACCTCCTAAAAAGGTCACAATTGGACCTAAAATAGTTGATTGTATTTTCATAGGATATGCACATAACAGTAGTGCCTATCGGTTTCTGGTACACAAATCTGATATACCAGATATACATGTCAATACAATAATGGAATCAAGGAATGCGTCTTTCTTTGAAAACGTGTTTCCGTGCAAGGATAAAGAACATCCGAAACGAACACGTGAACAGAGTGAAGCATGAACTTCTGTAAATGAAACAGAAGATGAACCTGGACAGAGCAAAAGAGCTCGAAAGGAACCAGAAGCTGAACCTCGACGAAGCACGAGAGCTCGAAAGGAAAAGACTTTTGGTCAAGAGTTCATAACGGCTTTTCTCTTGGAGAATGAGCCTAGAACCTTCAAAGAAGCCATGTCTACACCTGATGCACCTTCATGGAAGGAAGCAATTAAAAGCAAAATCGACTCCATTATGCAGAATCATACATGGGAGCTAGTCGATTTGCCACAAGGGTGTAAAGCACTTGGGTGCAAATGGATTTTCAAAACAAAATTGAAAGCCGATGGCTCAATAGATAAGCACAAGGCGAGGCTTGTGGTGCAAGGATTCCGGCAAAAAAAGGGTCAGGATTTCTTTGACACTTATTCTCCAGTTACGAGAATAACTTCAATCAGAATGCTAATAGCAATAGCAGCATTACGAAACCTCGAAATCCATCAAATGGATGTGAAAACCGCCTTTCTAAACGGAGAATTAGAAGAGGAGATATACATGAAACAACCTGAGGGTTATGTGGTTCCTGGACAGGAACACAAAGTTTGCAGACTTGTGAAGTCTCTATATGGACTCAAACAAGCTCCAAAGCAGTGGCATGAAAAATTTAACAATGTCATGATGTCAAATGGCTTCAGCATCAATGAATGTGACAAATGCATCTACTTCAAAGACACACCAAATGGTTACATCTTGTTGTGTTTGTACGTAGATGACATGCTCATTATTGGAAGCAATAAGGACATGATCAACCGAACTAAGAACATGCTTAGTGGAAAGTTTAACATGAAAGATATGGGATTAGCAGATGTCATACTAGGGATTAAAATCACTAGACATTCTGAAGGAATTATCCTGTCTCAAGCTCATTATGCTGAAAAGGTACTTGAGAGATTCAAGAACTATTCAAGCGGGATTGCAAAGAGTCATGTGGACCCTCATCTTCACTTGACTAAGAATTCGGAGGATGCAGTGTCACAATTGGAATATGCACGTGTGATTGGAAGTCTCATGTACTTGACCAACTGCACAAGACCTGACTTGGCGCACTCAGTAAATGTACTAAGTCGCTACACAAGTAATCCAGGACACAAACACTGGAAAGGGATAACTAGAGTATTGAACTACTTGCGCTATACTCAAAGTTATGGGCTGCACTATGGGAAATACCCAGCAGTTTTGGAAGGATACAGTGATGCAAACTGGATATCCGATTCCAGAAACTCCAAGTCCACAAGTGGATATGTATTCACACTTGGTGGTGCAGCAGTCTCATGAAAATCTTCCAAACAAACACTATTGGCCAGATCCACTATGGAGTCTGAGTTCATTGCTTTAGACAAAGCAGTAGAGGAAGCTGAATGGCTTCGGAATTTGTTGGAAGATATCCCAATGTGGGAAAAACCAGTGCCATCAGTAAGTGTACACTGTGATAGCCAATCGGCTATAGCTCGGGCACTGAGTCGCTTGTACAATGGTAAGTTTCGTCACATAAGAAGACGACATAAAACCATCAGACAACTACTCTCGCATGGTATAATCTCAATAGATTATATCAAGTCGGCTGACAACCTAGCGGATCCATTTACTAAAGGTTTGTCACGAGATCAAGTTGTTAAATCATCAAGAGGAATGGGTTTAAAGCCTATGACTAAAGAGGATGCTTGATGGCTAACCCTACCTACCTGACTGGAGATCCCAAGAAGTAGGTTCAAAGGAAAAACTAAATCAAGTTGAATCACCATGAGCGCTGAGAGATTTAAGTCTCCTCCCAGTTCCTAGGATGATGAACAGTGCTACATGTATGAGTTAAGGTTAAGCTTGGCTTTTAATGATTCCATAGCTTTGAAATAAAAGTGGGGTATGACAGGATACTCTTCATTGAAATCACCTTATGAGTGTGAAATGGGGCCGTTTCTAGGAGAATTAAGAAAGGCTGAATTCTCCAAGTTCACTCATGAATAACCAGGGATGTTCAAGGCCAAAATGAACACAACAAGAGAACCTAGTTCTGTGAGAAGATGAAACTGTGTGATAGTTATTGTCTCGGTTTACATCAAAGCCCGGGTGGTTCAAGACATCAAGTTCACTACCTGGTCGAGTAAATCCGATAGCTACTCACTATGGGTGGTTCAAGGCTGAAAAATGCTACCAGCCCAGATGCAGTGATTTTTCGCTTGTACTCTCAAAAGTTTTTTCTGTTTTCATAAAACCAATGTTTAGAATCATTTCTATTCATGTGGGGGATTGTTGGAACTGAATTTTCCGGGCACTTTTCCGGTGGGCTCCGGTCACCGGTTGTGCCGGATTATGGGAGCGTTGGATTCGTCTCCGCGAGCTCGACAACGTAGTGTGCTCATACGATAAATTCGGGTTCCGTTTGAATGAGAAATGAGGACTCAAAGGTGGTTGCTTGCAACACCCAAATGGAGTTTGGGGTGCGATTCTACATCCCACATCGGAAATGTAGGAGTAGAATTGAGTGGTTTATATACCACTATCACCCAAGCCAAGGTAAGAACTTGGTTACTATGGAGAGAAGAGCTTGACCACTCACGCGCGCCGTCCGTCCGTCCGATCCGATCCGATCCGGTCCGGTCCGGGTCGGGGTCGTGGGCCGTGGGCCGTGGGCCGTGGGCCGTGGGCTTGTGGGCTTGTGGGCTTGTGGGCTTGTGGAATTTATTCTTGCAGTTTATATTTCGCTATTGCGTTCCTACACTTAGAAGCGTCATCCCATGTCGATTTGGGGACTTCTCATAGGTCACCCATCCTATTACTACTGTCCTAACATGCTTAACTTCAGAATTCTTTGTCCTCACTTGAACCCTATAAAGTAGGGGTGTTCAACATGGGACCGGACCGGAAAAGACCGGACCGGACCGGTGAAATTACGGCCCGGTCTCCGGTCCAGGTTTTTTCCTTAATCCGGGTCCGGTCCGGTCCAAACCCGGAAAAAAACCGGTCTGGACCGATGGACCGTTTTTTTTTATAAATAAAATAAAATAATAAGTTAGGAGTTAAATTTTTTTATAGATATTTTTCTTAATTTAATAAGTTAGGAGTATAAATGTTTTTTAGATATTTTTTTAGATAATAAATAAGAATTTAATTATTTAAAAAAAAAAAAAAGTTCCGGTCCTAGACAGTCCGGTCTTCGGTCCAGACTTTTGAAAAAATCCGGTCCGGACCGGATGAACACCCCTACTATAAAGAAAGAGCTCTTATTAATATGGGTAACACTTTAAACCTTATAAACAGATGTTAAGTATGGGGTGTTACATACTCCTTTAAATCAATAATATAAAATATTAATTCTTGAAGAAGATGTTAAATGTCTATGACAAGTATTATCCCCTGAAGTTGATGATAAAAGTCATAATAGTTACCACTTCTTGTGGTAGGTGATAAGATAATTAACAAATTTGATGTTAAATCTTAGTCATCCGATGTTGACAATGACTTACTTTATTAATGTTACATTGTTTATGTTTTAGATTCATTAATTATGTTTACTTTTACATATATTATGTGTTTATAAAAAAAAGAATAAGTATTACCAACGATATACATATGAAACAAAATTGTCCTTGAAGTAACATTATTCTTCGAAGTGAATGAATGACTATTTTATTTTTCTTTTAATAGTGTTTCATCTCTTAAATGACTTTGAAACAATTGATATAATTGCAATTACAAATTTTCAGAAGAAATAACTTCACACAAGGTTTAAGGCTCAACATTTGGTTAAATATATTTGGGAGAAAAATCTAACACTTAGGATTCGTGCCAAAGATTTACATGATAAACTCTGAGAGTTTAATTCATCATCAACTCTGAGAGTTTTAAGGCTCAACATTTTTTAAATTTTAGGGATCATTATAAACTCCAAAAGATTTACATGATCATACATCAAATTTTGTACTCTGGTTATAGTACACAGTTCAAGAAATATTGTTCAAAAGATAGAAATCAAGGTATCAATTTACCTAATCTTTAGTTGGTGAGAAATATAGTCGATAATGTCATTACTTATACCATTTGAAAAAAAACTTAAGTTTCTTATTATCATGCAAATGGCAAAAAACAGTGTGAAACATAAAGTATAAAAAGAGTGTATCATACAAGGCTCCAGAAGAAGTCTATCTTATTATTGGAAAGAACAAGAAATTATATGAGCAATCCTCTATATTTACAAGTTCAAGACAAACTTGTTGACATTACGAAAAGATATTCGACAAAATGGTTATCATGTAGAATTCATGAATGAGAACAATATCTAATATATATCTGATAACAGGCTAAAGTCGTATCGCCTAATCAAAATAATCCTAACAAACCTAACTCAGTAGAATAGGCAAGTAAGGGTCGAATCCCACATGGAGGAGTTGTTTATCTTTATGTAAGTTCGCATGCAACAGTAACAAGGGGGGTTTTTAGGTTGATTGTGATCAAACAAGTAAACAAAACAAACAAAGCAAAGAGTTGTAATCAATTAGGGAAAAACACTCAGCCAAACAAATATCCACCATTCATTAGATAGATTGGTCCTAGGTTATCTTTATTCCTTCCTTTGATTATTATTGTCCCTATTCTGAAATAGTCACCAGTCCAACTCGGCTTGGCACCCCTTACTATTGAACACACGAGAAACTATCAAGATTTAGAACAACAGTAGCATAGAGCATATGAATTAACTAGGATACATACAACACCGATGTTTCGCAGCATTTAGCACATAATTAATTCTCTTTCATAATAAACTAGTCCAACTAGTCCTAGAATATCATGGTTGCTACACAAGATAAGGGATTTCAACTCGAAATATCCAAACCCTAGCAATAGACAATTACTAATATCAACTAGTTGGCCAAACCAGTCAAATCAATAAGAATCAATAGGAATATGCTCAAGAGAAAAGATATAATCCAAAGGAATAGAAAATAGAGTTATAACCTCACAATCATGAATCAAATGAAGGCTTCAATTGTCGGACTAAGCAAAGGGTGCTTAGTTCTTCATAGTCTTGAAAGAAAAACAATACTGAATGGAATAAACGATGAATAACTTGATGATAGGAAAATTAGGTTAAATAACCTAACCCTAAAACCTAATGTAAAAAGATAACAAAACTAATCCTAAAAGGAAATAATATTAAAGTAACGAAATAAGAAAATAAACTAAAACCGGAAAAAGTAAAAATAAAGAACTTCGGAGAACTCTCGCGCCTCGCTGCCGTGTGGTTCCGCGATCGCGGATGGAATTCCGCGGTCGCGGAAAATTCAACTTCCAGACTTGTTGTTCTCGAATTTGCCGCGATCGACCTCCGTGCTCATCCGCGGTCGCGACAGCTTCCTTCTTCGCCTTCTTTCTTCGACTCTTCTCAGTCTCCTCAAGTGGTCTTCTCCTCATCTTCTGTATGTCTTCATTTTAAGCTTCTCCAAACCACTAAAGTCACACTTCTACTTCTCAACTCCAATCTCTACAATACGCTCTAAACATCTCCAAATGGTACCCAAAACATCGATAACAACTCTTAGTTAAACCCTACAAAATAGCGCTGATCAATATCTAAAAGTTCATCAGAAACTTTGCACACTAGGTATATACGACAACCGATTGAATTATATAATATCTCTAATCAGAAGTTAGTTATTGGAAAAATATTATACCTTTGCGGCAAAATGAATTTTTCACCCACGTGAAACACTGATGTGCATGATCATTGGAATTTCACTTAGACACCCACAACAAGACCGAAGGATCCTAAGACTTGAACTAATTGTCTTAGGGTGATCGTAAGTATACAACTTGTTTTCTTGGAAAAAGTAATAACAATGCCGATTATATAAAGAGTAAATGCAGAGTCTCAATGTTCCTTAACTTATTGAAGGATACATATGACGGTTGATAACACCGTCATGTGGATCAATGAATATTATTCATATATATATATATATGATGTTGATAGATGCATCAACACATTGGTCACATGAAAAATAAAGTGGGAGAATGAAATCAATAAGTAATGTAATGGTCTAGCATCAGGTAGCTCAAACTTTTAATAAGATGACACATAATACTCGATATATATGTGCTCATCAATGATAGCTAGGTTAAAGGTAATACATGAAATGACCTAACAGAGTCGTCGACCATATGTGGTCATGCAAAGTTTGGATGTCGAGAACTAAATTCGACTTTGATTAAGCATGGTATATTCTCCTCATTGAAACTTATCTCTAGAAGATAATTGAAAGTATATGGATATGCGGTGTATGTCCAATTACCTCCCTAAGCAAACTAAGCTAATGCCACAAGGAAAGTTGAGATTATACAATGAATACCTCAAAAGTTTATATTGGGTGATCGCTCGGTATCAAGGTTGTCATTTTGATAAGATAACATCTCAACTTTAGGGGGAGTGGAAAAGGAGACTACTTGGTAAGAGATTGCGTGAAATGAAAATTCTCGATAATTTGAGATCCTTGGATAAACGAAATTGAACCAGAAGTTCAACGGATCATATACTTAACGTATAGTTGGTATGTTTTAAACTGTATTTACTAAAATCCAAGAAAGTGACGGTGTCACGTATACAAACTGAAACGCCTAGCTCATTTAGAGGTTATCAATACCAATCCATCACAATGAGTCTTAAATGCGCCATAAGCGTGGAAAACTATTAGACTCTAAAGCTTGATTTCACTAGAAGAGAAAAAACCTATTGCAACTTAATTACAAGTTGCTAATACGTTGACGAGTAATGTTCGTTGAGATAAATTCCTGAACAAACTTTATCTCATAGCTCAAAAACGTACTTTCAAGGACTCATATGAACTGTTTAGCAGGATCCATTTCGATAGGAATCGAATGAGTTAGTCCTTAACAATGTCTTTACATATGGACTTGCACGAGAAGTGACATATGAGAAGGTTGACGATTCTCGAACAAGGGAAAAACGTCAACAATGGTGATTTGTATAGCTGAAAAAAGGCAATTCAAGCGGAGTTGGATTTTGTAAATACAAGTGATATTGTTGGACCGATTACATATGAAAATCATTTATTTGGAGAATATTTATCTAGATTTGTTTGTATTAATATTTTTGATACATATATATACATGAAACTTCTCGAATAAATGGAATTAAGTGCACAAAGTTCAATGAAGATCTATGAAACCCATGGATCATTCTCACTCAATCAATCACATAATTGCCGATATTATTCTACACTCATGAGTTTCGAGTCGAAAGGAGGATGATTAACAGATTCAGTCAAGCAATGCTAAATTGAGGGGGGAACTACAACTACAATCTTTCCTCCTTAGTAATGGCTTTTATCCCATTGATTTTTTCAAACAAGATTTTTAACGAGTTCGATAATGATGTACATCCAAGGGGAGTGTTATAATACTATATATGGATATACATAAGAATATTATCTTATCAAATCCTTACAGTTATCTTATTCTCCAAAGATTGTAACATCTATAAAAGACACCCCTAGATATATGACCTAATATTTACAACTTTACTATTTCTTTGCTCCGTCCTTTTTTCCCTAATATATCTCTTTCTTTTGTCTTAGTTAATAACAAAAATATTATTTTCAGCAATTTAAAAACTAAAAGAACATAAATTATACCGAAATTCTTACATCCACATTATATATTATAATTTCAAGTCTAAAATTACCATTTTTTTTTATCTAATAGCGTTTGTTATTTCAAATTTGTTTTTGTAATATTCACCAATTTATTGTGTACTTTATAATATATTATTATGGAAGCAGATGTAACTAAATACACATTACAGATCTAAATAAGTATTTTTTGATGTGCTCGGAAAATTTTAATAAAATTTTAAATATATATATATATATATATATATATGAGATGTTTATATGATATGAGAAAGATAAAAAAAAAAAACTTGTGAAAAATTAATGCTTTAGGACATGGACCTAGAATCTTCTATTACCAAACCAAATGTGTATAGCATACACATTTTTGTATGGGTAAAGCAGACATCTACAAAATAAGATATGCAATTTCATCTGTTGTGTAGCCGAGATAAGTAACTTTTCCACTCAAGATGAAAAATAAGCAATTCTTTTTGAAATATTCTTTTGCTGAGATTTAAATATATTTTTGAAACCTACTTTAATGTTTTGATGGTGACATGATGTGTTTGGATGATGACATGTGAAATTGAATGATGCCACATTTTTTACAACAATAAAATTGATATATTTATAATATTGATAATTGTTCTGCCACATCAATTAAAAAGAGAACTATATATCTATATGGTGACATGATGTGTCTATAGTTCTTCTTCATTTCTGACAGATGTTTGTGAAGTATTTTATATAAGAAATTAAAAAGAGAACTATATATCATTAGTATAATATCGTGAATGCAAAATGCAATTATATCTTTTGAGCCTATATCATTAAAATATAAAATTAACTAAAAATATAATAATACTCAATCACCAACTTAATATTATTAAAACTTGTAAATGTATTTGTTTTTCCGGTTATAATATTATTGGTCTCTTAAGCTTCAGACTTATCTAGATCTTAAAACACTCTCTTTTGAAATATATAAAATCTAAATAGCTCCAAAGATTTTTTTAATAGTTAAAAACTAGACTGCCTTTCTAAAAAATGTCCAGCCTAAATTATCATTTTGGATAATCATAAGAAAAGCCTTCAACATAGGGTGAAGGGTCCCAACACCGTTATATCTACTTACAGAATCTAGGAGACGTAAAGTCTCAATTTCACATTCTTGTGAAGCCAGAAAGTAAGTTGCGATTAGCTTCGCGCGCGGTAGCAATGACGTATTTTCACATCCTCAAAGTATGCAAATAATCTTCTTGATGATTATCATGTCAATCTCTCATGAGGTGTCTCATATACCTTGTACTGCGTTGATGACTGTGAGGTTGTCTCCCTCAATTGTAATCTTTTTGATGCCCAACCGATGAGCCTGAGCCACACCTTTCCACATCGATATTGCTTTTGTCTGTATGACAGAAGTTGGCATGATGTTTATACTATCCATAAAGATTATGTTGTTGCCCATGTCCCTAATAATATAACCTACTTTCGATTCACCATATTTATTTTTTGAGACGTCCAAATTTAGCAATAAATGATCACTTGTCGGTTTAGACCAAGAAATATGTTTAGTCATGTTTCTCTTATTGTTTCCCTTGTTTTCTATTTCAATATTTGTATAGCTTCTATATGAATGTACAATAGGATCACAATTGGGAAGATCTTGTGATGCGTTTCAAAAAATTATCGCATTCCTGCAGTTTCAGATATGCCACTAGGCAAAACTCGCTAGTTCAAAGTTAGAGTTGGCTCCTCTGTTATAAGATAGATTATCATTAAAATTATCACCTATTGTTATAGTATTTATATTTTCATTTAGTATTTTTCCGGTTTCTCTTAGGATCTTGTTCGTGTATGAGCACTTAAAGAAAATATCGTTTATATCTTCATTCGAGACTTTACAAAGGGTGCATTGTGCTAGGACTCTATTATAATATCTATTAAGTCTTTCTTTGGTTGGTAGGGAGTCAGAGTAGGCTTTCCAGAGGAAATGCTTGATCTTAGGAGGGATGTTTAATTGCTAGAGTGACCATGCCGCTGATTTGTCTGAGTATTTCCCATTCGGTGAAGGTTCCCTAACTAACTGATCCTCAAAGTTATGTATCGATCGGAATCTGAACTTCTTTTATTTTCTCTACTATGTGTCTTAGCACTAAATTTGAGAGTCTAATCTGATTTCATTCCTTATTTTCATAGATAAGCTCAGATACTTTCAACGGAGGGTTAGTTGTTGTCATAATCTGGTTTATACTAGTGTTGTAGACTCATCTGTCATTCCAAAACTCTATTGATTTACCATTGCCTAGTTGTCATCGTAATTGTTTTTGGAAGTCAGTTCTAAGACTAAGCAGTCTCGACTCTCGAGAACTGCCATGAGAAGTTCCTAGGGTTTATTTCAAAAATATTGCATTCCTTTATGTATTTTTCCTTTATGATTCATACACATGCATTATTTGGTTATCTGATTATTTTCCATAGTAATTTCATTTGTAACGATTTGTTATTTACTTCCACTATGCAGAAACCTAGTCCTCCATTCCTTTTAAGGGTGCATATTCGATCCCAACAGATGAGGGGGTGATATTCTGTTGTGTCCATTTTATTCCAAAAGAAACCCTTATTAATTTTATCTCTCTTTCAGAATTTCTTTGGGGAGCAAGAAACTTTGCATAAAGAAATTTACTTTTGAAATGAGATTTGCTTGGATTAGGACACTCCGGCCTGCTTGAGACATGGAATTGGCATTCCATTTAGAGAGTTGTTTTTTAATTGAATTGATGGCATCATTGAAAGTGGCATTGTTAACTCGCCCCTGAAGAATAGGAATGCCGAGATATTTTTCCAAGTTCCCAGGTATTGGGACTTCTAATAGTCATGCTAAACTAGTCGATAATTGTGGCGATGCATTTGACAAAAAACTAGACTAAGCTTTTATGAAAGTTGATCATTAGTCTTGTTTTTTCTAAGAAGTCTTGCAGAAAGTTCTTGATGTACATTACAGATGTAGCATTAGCCTCTACAAAGATTATAGTGTCATCATAAAAAGTCAGAAAATGGATGGGAGTTCCATTTCTGACTGACTTGATTCCAATCTTAGGGTTTGGTTTCTCTGATTCAGCAGATAAAGTTCTAGCCAAGAACACCTTTGCTAGGACGAAGATGTATTGTGCCATTGGGTCTCCTTGTCTAATGCCACGAGAGGGTATCTGTATGTACCCTGGTTCATTGTTGACAACTACTAAGAAGGAACTTGTTGTGATACATGACATAATTAGTTTGACAAATCTTTCATCAAAACCAAAGGATAACATAATTTTTTCAATGAAATCCCATCGAATTTGTCATAGGATTTTCTAAATCTAATTTCATTGCCATACAACTTCTCTGATTTTTTCTTATGAAATGAGTGAAAAACTTCATGTGCTATTAGTATATTGTCCAGGATTAGTATGTCTTCCACAAATGCACCTTGAAGAGGATGGATTAAGCGGGGTAGTAGAGGTTTTAGTTTATTGGCTAAGATTTTAGTGATAATTTTGTACGTTGTATTGCATAAACTAATGGATTTGAAGTTGTTGATATTTAGGGGAATGTCTACCTTTGATATAAGTGCAATATAGGCGTGATTTGTTTCTTTTAGCATACTTCCAGAGTGAAACAATGCTCTTGTTGCATTTATGATTGATTTACCAACAATGTTCTAGTATTTTTTTATAGAAATCAATAGGAAAGCCATCCGACTCTGGCGTTTTGTCTATAGGCATATCATTTATCGCTTGTTTTATCTCTATAGTTGTTGGTAGTTTTACTAGCTTACTATTATTGTCTTATGTAATTTCTTGTTGTATTATGTGTAGGGTTGTAAAGTACTTGTGCTATTGGAGACAAACCTAGCCCCCATTTCCTTTGAGATTTTATTTTTGAGGTCGATAGGATCAAACATCACTAATCCATCTTTATTTTGGAATTTAGTAATAGATTGTTTTGTGAATCGATTTTTTGCTATTGTATGATAGTATTTTGTGTTACGGTCTGCTAATTTTATATGAGTGGTTTTTGTTCGTTGTTTCCAATATTTGTGCTGAAACTTTTGAATGCATTGATGTTTATTTGTTAATAATTTAATTGATTTATTGTTTTATTGCAAGTTGGTGTTAACATTAGTTGTGTTTCTACTTCTTCTAGTTTTGTTTTTGATATTTGCAGTTGTTTAAAGTTATGACTAAAAGTTTATTTTGCCCATGTCTTTGAGTATTTTTTCAGCAGGTTCATTTTACTCTGTAATTTAAACATATATGATTCGTGAAATTTATATTTCCATATCTTTTGTACTAGTTTTTCATAGTCCTTAAAATCAGTCCATGCCTTTTCGAATCTAAAAGGTGGGTTTGTTCTTTTTTGCAGTTTTCCAAGAGTGAATGTAATTAGGCAATGGTTAGATGTTGTGAATGGATGGTGTTTTATGATTAGGTCAGGGGCAATGTCTAAAATATCTAGATGTACGTATTATGACTTTATCCAGTGTTTTATATATAGTGTGTTGACCCCACATGTATTTTTCCGCCAAGTGAAGGGAAAGTCACACGTTCTAGTGTTTATAAGTCCTAAATTATTTCTAAAGTTAGTTAGCCTTCTAACTCTGTATGGATTGATAATTGCACATCCTAGTTTCTCCGTGTCATTTTCTAGATCATTTAGGTCACCTACAAGTATAATTGGCAATCCAAATTGTACAATTTCTTGTTCAAGCTAGACCAGAAGTCATGTTTATTTTCTTCTCTTGATGGTGCATAGACAAAAATGTATAAAAATAGATTTGTGTCATGATCATATCTATTAATAGCTATATTATCATAGCTTTTTAGAAATTGTAAATGTTTTGTATCTTGGTTATGATTCCAATGGATCCATAATCCCCCTCTAGTGTCAATGGAAGGGATGAAAATGATCTCTTGGAATTCAAGCTTTTGAATTGAGTGATCTGTAGGAATTACATTGCATTTGGTTTCTGCAAGAACTAGGATATTAAAATTATTTGATTTCTTGGTATATTTGATCTCTTTCCAGAAACATGGGCGTCTAATCCCTCTAACGTACTAGTATACTATATTTATAAAATAATCGTTGATTTCAGAGAGCTAGAGTTAGATATACGTTTGAAAATAACTACTTTTTTTTAAACATGTAAGAATTTGTCTGGTTTCAAGCTCGATTTAAAAACCAATCAATAGCATCCTTATGGACGATAATCATAAATTCTGGATTGATAGAACACTCTTCTTTCGTCAGGCCCGTGTATTAGGTATAGCAAATTGAAAATTGTGAAATACACGATTTTAGTTTGCAGGAAAAAAAAAAAAAAAAAACTATTGTTTGTAAAAGAGGAAGGCTTTCATAAATAAATTAAATACATAAGTTTCACAAATATGGAAACAGAAATGCGTTAATATTCAAGCTGAAGATAAATACATGCGAGAACGTGATTTGGCCACGATGTATTGGGATAATGCAGTTTGCAATTGTCCACAAAGGAATGAAGGTAAACATTTGAGACACTATGTATTTTGTGAATAATCTTTTTATTTTTTTATTTTTTTGATTAAGTAAGAATTAGACTGAAAACCATAGAAGAGCCGGTTTCTCAGTCTATAACATCCTTTCGGATGAGAATTCCAAATTCTAAACTAGTTCGAATATCTTCCAAGAAACTAAGTTGGACCTCCTTAGCGATGAAGTCGGCCACCACGTTTGTTTCCCGGAAGACATGAGAAATCTACACTGAAGAGAAAAGTTGTAAAACACACAGGATATCAGGAATAATCATTTCAATATCCCATGAACAGTGCCAGATTTGGTTTAGGACATTCACAACGGTCAGGTTATCGCATTCCAGCTGTATGTCGGTAATGCCTAATTATGAATTTGAAAATCTGGTTATAGGCTAAATTATGAATTTGAAAACTGAGTTTGATCATTAAATCTAGAAATTAAATGAGAAATAAGGATTAAAATTAAGGTACAGGTTGACAAAATTATAAATATGTCAAACTTAATTTATTATAATAAATATTTTTGTATTATTTCCTAATTTATTGAATACTATGCACTTTAGTATACTAACACATATACTTTAATATACTAATGTACTTATAGAATGCGAAATATTCACTTTAACATATTAACACATGCGTTTTTACATAATAAACATACACTTTAGCTAAAATGTTTACTTTTAATATACATGTTAAACATTGCACATTTACATATTAAATATGTAATTTGGCATAGTAAATATTAAAGATGCACATTTATATACTCTATATGAGAATTTAATATACACGTATATTTTCTAACATATGCTTATATATTAAACGCCATTTGGGTTCTTATATATGCATTTCAAGTATAAATTTATAGGGTTGTTGTAACGAAAAAAATAACCAAAAAAATAATTTTTTTAATAAAAAAAGTGGTTTGGACAAAAATGGGAAAAAATTTAATTTATGAAAAAAATTCAACTTTTTATTTGGAATTTTACAATGATAAAATTAAATAAATTTAACATATATATATTTACAAATTTTTCTTTCCATGTCTTTTAATCCCAACTCTCAATTTTCTTTAATCCAATTATTATAATTTTTCTCCACTATGTATCTTAAGCTTATTTTATGTTAACCTCACTATTTAAAAACTATTACCTAAATTAAAAAGGATAAATCCTATTAATGATTTAAAAATTCTAAGAGACAGATTGAAAGAATCTTAATTTCTAAATAAAAATTATAACCTATAGAGCTATACGCCTATGCCCCAATGATATACGTAATAGAACACAAAATCATATACGAAAATGAAATTGGTTTGATGATATAATGGAAGATTTTTTCTTGAGAGAAAGCTTGGAACAATAATTACTAAAGTTATAGTTTGACAGAAAAATTAATTAGTAAATTTACAACTTAATGCGGATAAAGCAGAATTGTAATAGAAGAACACTTAATAATTTTAGAGACTAGTTTTATACATTTGCTGGTTGGCCGATGTCTATTTATAGGTCAATGTCCTAGTGAATTTGTTAACATCTGATTTTGCTTTGGAATTTCAGATTTTGTTATGAACTTGAACTCTTGATTATTCTAATTTTTATTTTTGATTCAAATAAAAAAAATTGAGAATCAATAATTACATAAGGATCTATTTACTAAAAAATGCTCCAATATAATTTCAAATGGGCTCTACAAATTAAACTCGACAAGAGAATATTGTTGGTCGGGAAATTTTGAAACAAAAGATAAGTTATCACATTTTAACAAAAAAAAGCCTTTTGAAAACTCTGTTTGGAGTTGTTTTGGATGGAAAAGTTGAGTAAATAAGTCAATATGACAATTTGGAGCATAAATGGTTATTAGCTCCTTAATTTGGTAATTTGATGATCTAGATGTTCAACGTTTTATGTCGAGAATTATTTGCTTGGAATTCACAACAAAAATTTGTAACTTATTTCTCTCTGAAGAACAGTTTTTACGAGATGTTAAGTTTTGAATCAACCTAACAAAGTTTTATTTATATTGTAACTGATCTACATATATAAAAAACTGTATATATTAAGTAACTTCGACTCAACAAAACATATGTAACCCTTTGTTGCATTTTTGTAACCAATAATACCAAGTTATATTTAACAATTAACAAGTATTCTTGAAATATTAACTAGTCGAAATCAAAATATTTTTATTAGGAATATGAAATAGTGAGGTTAAAATGTTAATTTTTAAAGTAAATTGCAACAAAAAATACTCTATAGGTTAATGTGTACAAGTCATCCTTACGAGTAGAAGTATATTCAATGATCTATTATATGTACAGAATTTATAAGCACTTTATGATACCAAACCCTTTTTGTTAGTAAAACTGTAAGAAGTTGCGGTCTGAAGTCTAAAACATACCATATTTAATTTTTTTAAAATTAGTAGCTGACTATCGTTATAATTGGGATATTTCATACTTCCTTAAATATGATTTTTACAAGCACCGGTTAAGAGTTCTGATTTTTTTTAAAAATCTTAAGAAAATCTTAAAAAAATTGTATCAATAATTTTGAATAATCTTTTCTAGTAAATAGATCCTTATGTAATTTACATGTTACAATAAGTTGTTCTTTCTAGTCTTAATAATGATAAACATAATAGATTTTATGATTTGTTTGTTCTCATAAATTTCGGGTTGAAGATCACATTTGAGAACGGTAAAACTAAGAAAGCAAAACAAAAAACAAAAGCAATGACGAATCAACAATAGAGCACAAGCGAATGAACAGAGGTACAAAGAATTTGCACTGTGTTTATTGCGAAAAGGAACAACGTTGGGAACGAAGTAGAAAACGATGAGATGCGTACGACGCTATATATATAACTTTTTGAGAAGATTAATTGGGAGTGTAAACTTTATGAAAAATTGGGCTCCGAGACTTGAATTTTCATGTAGTATTTGATTAAGTCTTATTTACAAAAACTCTTATATTCAGTTTGTAATTATATGGTAATATGATAAGATGAAAAAATATCTTTGAATGTAAGTTCGTGTTGGTCGAAATTAAAGATATAATCGATATTTTTCCTAGTGTTATATATACATATAGTCCGGGGTTTATTTCATTGACAAATCCCGAGTTTTCAAACAAGAGAAAGGAGATAAGACAATGTGAATTTGAGCATCGTGGTTGAGGTTAGTACTTTAACTAACACTTGTGTTAGGGTTGAGTCTTTACTTGCCTTTAGGTTTGTTTACACTTGCTTATGAGATAAGGCTAAATTTAGGAACTTTGTGTTAACTATATTGTGAAGTCAATGCTTGCAAAAATATTTGTAATCCATTAATAATATAGTTGATGTTTGTTATTAGACTAATCATCTAAAGATAGTGGTTTTTTTTAGTCCATTAGTTTTGGTCTTGATCGTCTGGTGCGATCGGACATAGCCGCTCTACATCCAGACCGAGGTATTGGTTGCACACGAAGTGGTAGACTGATTGATAGATTTTTTTTCTTTAAAAATTACATTAACATTGTTACATTTATTAGAACAATTTTATTGTTCCTTAAACAAATGCATACGATTCAACATAACGTCGAATAACCGTTTTGAATATGTTGTGAGGTTAAAAAATAAATGCGATTTTATCCTATAAAATTTAAACAAAAGTGCATGACATATATCCTAAACTTAGGGTTGATTTGTCTGCGTGGTTAACCGATTTGTTTTTGGGTCTTCATCGTTTGATTCTACCGGATAGAGTAGCTCTACATTCATATTTGAATACTGTTGCCTGTTGTCACACAAAATGGTTAGCCAATTTTTTACTAAAAAATGAAGTGTGCCATCATGGGCCATACAAACTATAAACAATTCAGGAGGTACTGGGTGGCCACACGTCCTTTATAAAAACAATTCATACCATTAAAACTTACATTAAAAAATGTAACAATAATAAATTAAATATGCAAAATGCAGCTGAATGTGGTTGATAATTTAGATTATGAGTATTGGTTATTGAAATTCACGCTAAAACTGGGGGACCATGACATCCTAATAATTTTTAAATTAATTAACACGAGTAGGGAGTGAGCTTGGCTCGTGCCATCCACGGGCGAGAACGAGAATCCACATTCCCTCATTAAATAATATAAATAAAAAAATAAAAGGTGGTCGCATCAAAAATAAATTAATAAATATGAGCAACTGGGGTACGTGGTTCCCTCCACTGTCATGGAACTGTGCAACCAATTTTTCCAAAATTTATCGACTCGAATATGATCTCCTTACGAAAAATAATGTATATATTATAGTTGTTTTAATTACCTAGGTTTATGTTTAAAAAGATTAAGGCATGTTTAGAACGTAAAATACGGTTCGTAAAAACTGTAACAGCCAGTTTGTTTTTGCTTTTTTTTTTATCACAAAATATCATATTTATCGATTAAATAAAAAAACTTATTAATAGTAAATATATATTTGAATACGTCTTACATGGGTGCACACCGAAGATTGTTTATACTTGGTAAAGTTGTAAGGTCGAAAGGGTCAACTTCAAATTATAATCAGATCGGAGTAATTAATGTTTTTAGTAAAAATATTAATACAAAACAGTATACAATTATTCACTTATTCAGCAAGGAACTATATATATATATATACATATATGATTGGCTTAATCAATTAGTCATTACTTTAATGTTAACTCATCATATCATTGACGCTGACAAATTAACATATTCACGTATATTGAAAATGATTAATTATATATCAAAACTAGTTAATTAGGTTTGAGCTTCTTTGATGTTTGATATAAGTATGGTGTGAATAAGTTAATTGATATGATCACTCATATATTCACTTGGTCAATATATTAATCAAGGGACAAACATTAGAAGAGCAGAAAATTTATCATGCATGTCGTATTCAAACACAACCAAGAGGCCGGATATAACAATATCTATTTAGAGGCCCGGTACTAAAAGGACACAAGTATGAAATTACTTTCACTATCTCTTAGTACGGTTAATATACTTTCACATAAGTATGATCTTGCGTATTTACATGTACCTGATCGATCCTTTAATCCTCTGTAAAACTAAATCCGTTCGAATCTCTCCTCAATTATTCAAAACAAAGCTTGAACAGTAAAGACAAACGAAAAATTAACTTAAACACAGAGAGTTGTTTACGCAGTTCGGACTAAGTCCTACGTCTGCAGAGTTCTCAGGAGGGGAGGCTCACCCTTCCACTAGGCAACTCAAGGTCAAGAACAAGTTTGGTTACAAGCAAGCATGCAGAGAGCAAACCAAAGAAACAATGCAAGAGAAGAAGCGGCACACAAGCCAAAAGAAGAAGACGAGATAAGAAGTGTCCCCTGGAAGGACAACCACAGAGCTAGCACACAAACAGCTCTTCGATCTCTCTTTCTCTCTTTGTGTGACTTCTCTCTAAACCTTCAAGCTACAACTTCGAGCAACAATGGGGGAGCCAGCGTTCTGCTCTCAGTGAAGAGAGCTCTCTAGGGTTTCCATCAGAGAAAAGAAGAGAAGCAGCATCGAAAAGTCTGTCTGCGCTGGAGGCTACAGTAGAGGTTATATACCTCTACTCATTTAGCCCAAACGCGTCGTTTCACCAGTGAAAGCCAGCGTCTCACACATTGGCCAAGCCCAGAAAGCAGAAGAGGCCCATAAGGAGATCAGGCCCATTACAAGTGAAACCGAGACCAAGAGGCAAACCAGGCCCAAAGACTTAGTCAGAGCTTCATGTGCAGCTGCCAATAGACTAGAGCCAACATTGGTCAAGTCTCTCGAGCCCACATTCCTCTATGGCTAAGTCAGTCTGTCGAGCCCCTTTGTCTTTACATTGAATCCTAGTCTACTCAATCTGTAATGCTTGCAATAATCCAATCTATGTTCTAATTACAACAACTTAGGATTAGATTACATAACAAATGCCCTCCTAATCCAAATGTTGATGTAGTGCCAAGTGCCGCCAGTAGTGGTTGGGGTTCAGAGCCAACTGTCCGTCATCGTCCTCTAGGTTAAGGTGGTCTCAGGCAACATCCCAAATGTGCAGGAAATTCCTGCAGAATGAAAATTTATCAGCTGTTACAATTTTAGTCCCAAAATCTGTAGGATTTCCATCCCCTTTAACCTTTCTTACCACTAGAACCTTTTCTTCCACCTTATCTTGAATAAAGTGGTGTCTAACATCAATATGCTTAGACCTCTCATGGTACATAGGATCCTTGCATAAGTACAAAGCACTTTGACTGTCCATATGCAGCACATGCATTAATGGAGTAGTCAATATTTCACCAAGAATCCCAGTTAACCATATTGCCTCTTTTGTTGCCTCAGTGGCAGCAATATACTCTGCTTCAGTGGAGGATAAAGCCACCACTGACTGTTGCTGTGATTTCCAAGAGATATAGTTACCAGCCCAAGTGTAGTAATAGGCAGTAGTAGATTTTCGAGTATCTTTATTACTAGCATAGTCAGAATCAACATATCCATGAAGTTCATTTCTAGATGTATGCTCACAGTAAACAAGACACAAGTTCTCAGTACCACACAAGTATCTCAGTAGAAATTTCATGGCATTCCAATGACACTCAACAAGGTTAGACATAAATCTACTAAGCACACTAATAGCAAATGCAATATCAGGTCTAGTACATAGCATGACATACATGACAGACCCAACAACAACATCATAGGGAACATGAGACATCTTAGCCATTTCAGCTGGTGTTTTAGGACAATGCTCCTTTGTCAAATCTAAGTACACTCCTAAGGGTATTGAGGTGGGTTTAGAATTTAGCATGCTGAATTTTTCAAGAATCTTATGCACATAATCACACTGAGAAAGCCATATTTTCTTTTTCTTTTTATCTCTAGTGATATTAATGCCAAGGATTCTCTGAGCAGGGCCCAAATCTTTCATATCAAAATGCAGTTTTAGGTCTCTTTTCACACCAGAAATATGCACCTTAGAACTACACATGATTAAGATATCATCAACATACAAGAGCACAAACAAGGGAGTTTTGGATCTAATGTCTTTGAAGTAAAGACAAGTGTCATAACTGCTCCTAGTGAATCCCATATTTTTCATGCAAGAGTCAAATTTAATGTTCCACTGCCTAGGGGATTGTTTAAGTCCATATATAGATTTCTTTAGTAAACAAACATGCTCAGATTTAGACTCAACTACAAACCCCTTAGGTTGTTTCATGTAAATAGTCTCAAGCAAATCACCATGTAGGAAAGCAGTTTTAACATCCATTTGTTCCAAATCCCAATCAAACACAGCAGTCATGGCAAGAAGCAATCTCAAAGTTTTGTATTTCACAACAGGGGCAAAGATGTCATTATAATCTAGACCCTTTTTCTGAGTGAACCCCTTAGCTACAAGTCTAGCTTTATATCTAAAGGGGTCACCCTTGTGAGTTCCTTCTTTCAATTTGTAAATCCATTTACAGTCTATTAACCTAGCATTTTTAGGTTTTGGAACAAGTTCCCAGGTATTGTTCACAAGCATAGACTTATACTCCTCATGCATAGCTTTCAACCAGTCCTTAGCATGTAAACACTTAATAGCAATCTCATATGTCTCAGGAGTAAAGGAATTTACAACATGCTCAGCAGCTATGAAGGCAAACTCAACAAGGTTCAGATCAGAATGCTCAACAAGCAAAGATGACATAAATCTCCTATTAGGTATTCTAGTTCTAGGTTGTCTATCTCTGGTTAATTGATAATCATTTAAGTCATTCACAACAGGAATTTCAATGTTATCATTCTCATGCTCAGAGTCATGAATAGACACAACACTAGGAGAATTACTGTCACTTACCTCCCCACCTGATTGGTGAGGGTTCTGATCTTCGCTCACATGGTCACTTTCAGCAGATTGACCTTGTGCATTTGAGTCCAATGACTCTCCAGATGATGAAGCACTTGAGTTTTGGCCACTGTCAAACTCATCTTCTCCATCACTTGCAGCTTCATGAGGTAAGAAGAACCTCATTTCTTCTTGTTCTCCAGTACATGTGCTCACAGAAGAGGTGTTAGTAACATTTTTAAAATGGAAATCTACCTCATTAAAGGTTACACTCCTACTTGTCAAAACCTTATAGCCATGAGGTTGAACTAGTAGAAGCTTATAACCTTTAACACCCTCAGGGTATCCCAACATCACACCTTTCAAAGCCCTTGGCTGCAACTTACCTTGTGACACTTGAGCATATGCAGTGCAGCCAAAAGGTTTAAGGTGAGATAAATTTGGAGCCTTGCCAGTCCACATCTCTTGTGGTGTTTTGAAATTCACCACAGAAGATGGGGATCTGTTGATGAGGTAGCAAGCAGTGACAACTGCCTCTCCCCATAGTGAGGGTTTCATCCCAGCACTGATGAGCATGCACCTTGCCTTTTCAAGCAAGGTCATGTTCATCCTCTCAGCAGAACCTCTCAGCAGTACCATTCTGCTGAGGTGTGCCAGGGACTGTAAGGTGTATTTTGACCCCAGATTGAGCACATAAATCATTGAAGGCATGGTTACAAAATTCAAGGCCATTATCTATTTTTAAGCATTTCATTTTCTCATTAGACTCACTCTCAGCTGAAGCCTTCCATACCTTAAAAGTATGGAATGCCTCATCTTTAGATTTCAACAAATACACCCATAACTTTCTAGAATAATGATCAATGAAGGATATAAAGTATCTTCTGTCTCCTATTGTGTCAACCTGAGCAGGTCCCCACAAATCAGAGTGAACATACTCTAGAGGCTTCTTAGCAATATAGGTGGATTTCTTGAAACTGTGTTGAGTCTTTTTTACAAACACACAGTTTTCACAGAAGTTAAGATCAACAGGTTTTTTATCAAGTAAGCCAGTTTTAAACAGATAATTAAGGCCTTTCATTCCAATATGACCCAGCCTTTCATGCCAAAGTTTTGATTGTTCAGAACTCATACTAATACTCATTTTTGAGATGTTAAGTTCAGGAGAAGCTATAACATGGTATAGTCCTCCCTTCTTAACACTCTTGATAAGAGTTGAGCCATTCCTCATGACCACTCTTATGCCATTATGAGTATTAATATTGCATCCTAAGTCATCAAAAACAGATTCTGACATTAGGTTCCTTCTCAGATTAGGAACCCACCTAACCTTTTGAAGGAGCCTGACTTTACCATCAAACATCCTAAGTGGCACATTACCTATACCCTTGATATGCAGTGAAGTGTGGTCACCCAACAACACTTCACCTCCATCACACTCATGCAAAGACTCAAACAAAGATTTATCAAAAGTAGCATGCAAGGTACACCCTGAATCCAGAATCCAATCATGAGTCACAACAGACAGAGAAGCACACATAAGGAGTTCATAAGAATGATCACCAGGAGTTTCACACAAAGCAACGGATTCATTTGATTTCTTATCTTTATCATCTTTTTGCTTCTTGTGACAGTCTTTAATAAAATGACCCTTGTTATCACAGTAAAAACAACTCTTAACATCTTTCTTATCATTCTCAGTTTTGACATACTTTTCACTTTTAGTCTTGTCTTTCTTCTGAAATCTCTTGTTTTTAGTCTTAGCCATAAGCACTTTAGACTTAGCCTCAGTTTTCTTTTCACCTTTAGACTTAAACACTTTCATAAGTTCATTTTTCTCCTGTATAGCCTCAACAATTTTTTCTTTAGTCAGTTTCTCAGAACTATACTGGATAACATCTTTAAAAGTGTCAAACTATGAAGGCAAAGAGCTCAAAATAAGAACAGCCTGATGGGAATCTTTTATCTTGTCATCACATCTTTCAAGTTCTTGGTTCATTCTCAAGAATTTGTCCAAGTTTTCATTCAGAGACAAGTTAATATCCATCTTAAAAGTGAACAATCGACACAACAAAGAGATTCTACTAGGCAGAGATTTAGTCAAGTATAAATCCTCTAAAGCCTTCCACAGAGATTTAGAGTCAGTGATACTTACAACCTGACGAGCCACGTCGCCAGCAAGCCTAATCATGATCTCAGAATGAGCCTGCTCATCAAGCTCAGTCTTATCCTCAGCAGATATGTCAGCAGGCAAGACCCCAGTCACTGTCTTCCAGCATTTTTCTTTTATGAGGATAGCTTTCATCTTGACTTGCCACATGGCAAAGTCAGTGGTGCCATCAAAGGGCTTAACCCTAACACTGTTTTCTGCCATAACCAACACACAAGTCAGATACCAGAAATACACTAAGATAGCAACACACAACAATAGACACACAGTCCAACTTCACACTTGACAAACAAGGTCAAGAGCAAAGTCACATGCAACTCCTTTTGCAAAGAGTAATCAGCACAAGCAGAGTACTTAAGAACCTAGGGATAAAGCTTACATCTGACACAGAGTCAGGGCTTAGTCCACTAGAGGTTCACTGTCATAGAAGACAGGAGTCTGTCTTAATTGTCAACAAGCTAGAAAGTCTTTTAGAACGAGAGCAGATGAGTATATAGGTTTCAAAAGAGGTAATAGATAAAGAAAGTAGTCGAGTCTCTCCAAGTTTTCCCAATCTGAAAAATACACCTTTGTAGCTTTTCAAGTGAGCCACCACAAATTGTCACTCCTTACTCAGAAGCCAAACAATCGCATGCTCAAAGCAGCAAAAATAGTAGATTTTCCAGAAACAGAAGCAACAAGAGACTACTCAACATAGAAAACCCTTTTCTAAAACCCTAAGAACACAAGCGGAAGCACAGATCGAGAGCCAAGGCTCTGATACCAATTTGTAAAACCAAATCCGCTCGAATCTCTCCTCAATCGTTCAAAAAAAAACTTGGATAGTAAAGACAAACGAAAAACCAACTTGAACACAGAGAGTTGTTTACGCAGTTCGGACTAAGTTCTACGTCTGCGGAGTCCTCAGGAGGGGAGGCTCACCCTTCCACTAGGCAACTCAAGGCCAAGAACAAGTTTGGTTACAAGCAAGCATGCAGAGAGCAAACCAAAGAAACAATGCAAGAGAAGAAGCGGCACACAGGCCAAAAGAAGAAGAAGAGATAAGAAGTGTCCCTTGGAAGGACAACCACAGAGCTAGCACACAAGCAACTCTTCGATCTCTCTTTCTCTCTTTGTGTGACTTCTCTCTAAACCTTCAAGCTACAACTTCGAGCAACAATGGGGGAGCCAGAGTTCTGCTCTCAGTGAAGAGAGCTCTCTAGGTTTTCCATCGGAGCAAAGAAGAGAAACAACATCGAAAAGTCTGTCTGCGCTGGAGGCTATGGTAGAGGTTATATACCTCTACTCATTTAGCCCAAACGCGTCGTTTCACCAGTGAAAGCCAGCGTCTCACACATTGGCCAAGCCCAGAAAGCAGAAGAGGCCCATAAGGAGATCATGCCCATTACAAGTGAAACCGAGACCAAGAGGCAAAGCAGGCCCAAAGACTTAGCTAGAGCTTCATGTGCAGCTGCCAATAGACTAGAGCCAACATTGGTCAAGTCTCTCGAGCCCACATGTTCCTCTATGGCCAAGTCAGCCTGTCGAGCCCCTTTGTCTCTACATTGAATCCTAGTCTACTCAATCTGTAATGCTTGCAATAATCCAATCTATGTTCTAAATTACAACAACTTAGGATTAGATTACATAACATCCTCTAACCAAAGAACGTACCTACAGGTACATCGGCAATCTACGCACGCACGTACCTCAATTTCCGATTCAGGTTCGGACCAATCTGCAAAACTATGCATGTATCATGTAGGTTATAAGGTTTTGAGACCCATGTAACACTATTCGTATATAGATGATTTAGGCTTACTTTTGACGGTTTAAAATTTGCCCGATTTTAAATATAAATATGTATGGTAGATCTACTTGAGGTAGTGTGATGACCATTATATAACTTAATTCTCATTATGATCATTCAAATGCATCAAGAAAGAAAATTAACGAATCCAACAATTATGGTGATGCCACTTTACTCAAACTGTGTCATGCATGATACAAATTGAGAGTCGATGTTTTTTTGTTTGAAGAATATGTGTAACAAACTAACAACTGTGGCATGCTAAGCTTAATAAGGATATCCAACTTCTCAGGCCCAATGGGCCTAGAGCTTGAACAGTGGGCCTAAACGTGTGTGCTGAAGCTCGAACAGTGGGCATAAAATGTGGATGGAGTGGGGCGCTTTCATATCAGGAATACCTTGTTATTTGTGACATATTTATGTAAATATATTCAAACACGAATCAGCACTGTAAATAGATTCAGAAGGAAGCATCATCTGCATATAAAATTGATGGTTGTTTTGACGTAGAATTTAGCATTTGGGAGATATTATTTGATATAGAATCGGATAATCTAAGAAAAATGATCGGTTATACTGTGTCTATAAACAATAGTAAAGTCCTTAAGGAAACACAATTTTAACATTCATATATCATATCAAAATTATCCTTGAAGTACTACTGATACAAAGAATCTCATCAATTTGCCTACACCTGTCCATTAAATTAATTGTGCAACTACGACAAAGAATTTGAATTTTGGTTTTGTAGATTTTGTGCATTTCTTTATTTGTTCAGTCAGACAATTTTCCAAGCAATTGTATACATTGTTGCACTGTATTTGATGGTTAGGATTTTTTTTGCTTTTTTTTTTCTTAAAAAAATTAACAAATGGGCATTTGGCGAAAAAAAAAATCTCAGGGGTACCGCGCGAAATAGATAAACTTTGGGACATCTCGCGAATTTCGCCTTACATCAGGGTACCACGCGAAAAAACCATATTTACAATTTTACTACTCTTTTTTTTTTTTTTTTTTGGTAAAAGAGAGGCAACACTCTCAAGCATGGATAAATGCAAGACTACTTGGCCACCAGGCGGGGTGTAGCAAAACCCGAAACATCGTTTGAAATATGAAAAGTCACCCGATCGGGTGGGGAATCTAAAACATGAAAACCTAAGGGGAAATCAAAAGCGAGAGACGCGAGTCGGTCAGCCACCGAATTTGCTTCTCTAAAGATATGACAGAATTGGCAGAGCCAATCCCTACGGAGGAAGCCTTACGCCATTGAGACGAGGCTAAACAAGGGGTGAAAACGCTCCATAGGTTTGCGAAGAAACAAGACCGCAAGCTGCGAGTCTGTTTCAAGGCAAACCCTCCTGTATCCCCTGTCCCAAGCAAGTTTGAGACCCGATATAATGCCCCAGAGTTCAGCCTCAATGACTGAGCACAGCCCAATATTTTGAACGAAGCCTCCAAGCCAAGCACCCTGCGCATTCCTGCAGACCCCACCGGCAGTAGCTCGACCGTTGATAACCGCTCCATCCATGTTGATTTTGACCCACAGCTCAGGGGGAGGCTTCCAGTGCACTCTAATCTCAATTTTGTCAGTGCAGACCGTAGACTCAATCTTGCTCATAGCCTCCTTGTACTCCCTTTCAACTTTACTGATGTGAGACGCCTTATCCCCTATGAACAGCTTCTTGTTGAATGTCCAGTCATTCCTCCACTTCCATATAAACCAAATAGCAGTAGTAAAAACATCGGCCCAATCTGTGCCATCTGCAAGAATCCCCGTCGAGACAATATTGAGCCGGAACCATTGAGCGAAGTTGAGGTCAAAGAAATCGCTCCACGCAGAGGGGGTTTGCAATTGATGCCACACCATTCTAGCTTCTTTACAGTCACGAAGCATGTGGAGATAGGACTCCTCCATCCCTGGACAGTGCGGACAATCCCCATTATCACTGATGTGCCGTCTCAATCTCTCCTTGTTTGTGAGCACCCCTCCCCTCATAATCAACCAAGCAAAATAGCGAATTCGTTCCTGAACCCTGAGGCGCCATACTTTCTTGTAAATTTGGGCATCGGTATCCATGATGTCATTGTACCCATGGATCAATTTATACGCAGAGCAGACACTGAAGTTACCATCCCGGGTGTATTTCCATCCGATGGAATCTTGGAGACTTCGATCTTCAATCACCACGACTGTCGCAAGTTTAAGGAGTACACCTGCCGGGAGATGTGGACTAATGCCATCCCAAAGCCAGCCTTCCCCGTGCCTCCAATAGTGGTCCACCGTTGCATTCCGAAGGTTCTCATCGATACTCGCAGTAACGCAATCTTCCAGTTTTTGGTCCATGAGCCAGGAGTCCTTCCAGAAGCGGACGATCTTCCCGTTCCCCAGCTGCCAGGAGGTACCCGGGAGGATAACTTCATTGACAGCCTTATGGATGCTGCGCCAAATTGGTGACGGGGCCATGTGGGTAATAAGGGTCGGTCTGATGTATTTGTGGTGAATGACTTCGCCCCACAAGCTATCAGTTTTGGTTAAGAAACGCCAAGCAAGTTTTCCGGAAAGCGCCTTGTTGAGTTCGACCATGCTTTTGAGCCCAAGTCCCCCCAGCTCTGTTGGTTTACACACCTCTTTCCAATTAATCATGTGCATTCGTCTTCTTTCACCGCAGCTACCCCACACAAAGGCTCTAGTAATCTTGTCGATCTTCCTGCAAACAAACATCGGCTAGGAAATAGTGGCCATGGAGTACACCGAGATTGATTGGATAACTGATCGGGCAAGGGTCACCCGGCCAGCCAAGCTAAGGTTCTTACCACGCCATCCAGACAGTCGGTTGTTGATTTTGACAAGCAATGGTTCGAACGTGGTTTTGTCAATAGCTTTGTGAAGTAGGGGCATCCCAAGGTAAACTCCTAAGTCTGAGGTCACCTGGAATTCGCTTTCCAACTGAATGAGCTAAACAACCTCTCTAGCAACATTAGGGGACACAGACAACTTGGATTTAAGCGGGTTCACTCTTTGACCAGACGAACAGCAAAAGAGCTCCAGACACTTCTTAATAATTTGGATTTGCTGAACCGAAGCTTCCGCCATAAGGAGGATATCATCTGCAAACATCAGGTGAGACAAAGGTGGGCCTCCTCTCGAGAGGTGGATCGGCTTCCACTCTCTTGTTTCAACCGACTGAAGGATCAACTGGCTGAGTTTTTCGATACAAAGCACGAACAAGTACAGAGAGATGGAATCCCCTTGCCTGATCCCTCTTGTCGGAGTGATCTTTTCCGTCGCTTCCCCATTCCACAACACATTCATCGTGGAGGAGGAAATGCACTCAGTCACCCAATTGACCCATTTGTCGAAGAAGCCGACATCCACCAACGTGTCGATGATAAAATCCCACCTCAGGCGATCGTAGGCCTTTTCCAAATCAATTTTCAGAACCATCCAGCCTTTTTTTCCAGTTTTGTGCCTCATCGAGTGGACTACTTCCTGAGCAAGAACGATGTTGTCAGTAATAAGCCTCCCTGGAAGAAAGCTGCCCTGAATAGGGCCTATAAGGTTCGGGAGAATCCTCTGCAGCCTGTTCACCAAGGTCTTAGTGATGATTTTATAAAGCACGTTACAAAGGCTTATGGGGCGGAACAAAGAGACTTTATCCGGATTGCTGATCTTGGGGATGAGAGTAATAAGAGTGTCATTCAATCCTGCAGACAAACATTTGTTAGTGAAGAAATTCTGAACAGAATTGGTAACCGACTCATCGACTGTTGCCCAACATTTTTGGTAGAAAAGAGGTTGGAAACCATCCGGCCCTAGGGCTTTAAGGCCACCCATGCTCTTCACTGCTTTGTAAATCTCACTACTAGTGAATGGCTCATTCAGCGTGATCCAAGCTTCATCATTCAGAATCGGGAAAAGGCCATATGGCGTGGTGATAGGATAACATTCTTGATCAGGGAGTTTATACAGACCTTTGTAGTAATCCACAACCAGATTTTCCAGGGGCTGCTTTTCATTAACCCACAATCCATCATCGCTGAGCAGTCTTTGGACCCGATTATGCTTCCTGCGGATCAAAGTGGACGTGTGAAAGAAAGCTGTGTTTTTGTTCCCCGAACTGAGCCAATCCTCACGAGCTTTCTGGAACCATAACAGCTCCTCTTGCTCCAGAGTGTCCTTGAGTTCTTGTTGCACTTTAGCTTCTTCCTCATGCAAGTTATGGCTTGGGTTCTTCTCCAGCTCGATCTGAATTAAATCGAGGGCGTTCATCAACTTGTGTTTTCTCTCAAAAATATTCCCAAACGTAAATCTATTCCACTGTTGCAGCTTAAGTTTGAGGTGAGCAAGAGCCTCATTAGCCAGTGAATCTTTTTTCCAAGTGTTCTGAACGAAGGGGAGGAAATCCGGATGGGAGATCCAGGTGGCCTCAAATCTAAACGGCCGTCTTCTGCTGCTATAGCTACTATCCGTTTCGAATTTGAACAGCAGCGGGGTATGATCTGAGCCAAGCTTAGGTAAGTGTCGAACAGTGGAGTTAGGCCACTTAAGGAGGCTTTCCATATTCATGAAGATTCTATCAAGTCTCTTTGCTATGCGGTTATGATTCTCCGATCCTCTGGACCAAGTAAACTGTTGACCCGAAAAACCCATATCGATCAACCCATTGTCATGGATGAGTTTAAGAAATTCGGGAGTATCCGGGTGAAGGCCGCCTGAACCCCCCTGACGTTCCTCACAATTGGCAATATAGTTGAAATCACCTCCGACGAAGAGAGGGCCGTTGTGCTTGCTGATTTCAGTGCTGAGAGCTTTCCAGAATCTACATCTTCGGTGGACTGTGGGAGGGGCATAGACGACAATGAATTGTGTATAGATACCCCCTTTTTGTAGCTCCACGCTAATGAAATTATTATGAGTGTTGGTGACGTTAATTGCGCAATTGTTCGGATTCCATACGAGCCAAATTCCCCCCCGCAAAACCTTGCGCTTTAATCCGTGTCGAGGCACCCAACTTTAAACTATCACAAACCGCATGAGCTCGCTGGCCAGAGATATGTGTTTCCAGTAATGCAACCATATCCACCTTATGTCGCCTGATCATATAGTTCATAGTTCGACAAAAATCTGTCCTCCCGGCCCCTCGACAGTTCCATATGATGCTATTCATGGGGAAACTGGTCGGTAGGGGGGTTCTGGGTCTTATGGAGTTGCCCATTGCTGCTCTTCTTAGCACCTATATTATCATCTTCTTCGTGTCCAGCGGCTACCTCAACTGCTTTATCCGGTAGACCAGTAGCCTGAAAGACGAAAATAGAAAGAAACAAATTTATTTCATTTTATCATATATTAAACTAGATTGTCGCTCTCTAAGTATTTAGCCGAATGTCACGATTTTGAGTCCTTCGGACGACGTAAAAGAAGATATTGATAATGCTCAAATGGGACTAACCCACCTTGTGTGCCTTATGTTTTCACGGTCTTGACATAGAGTACTCCAGATCGATCATGAACTAAACAGGCCATGATCAAATAGAATTTTATCATGGATTTCGAGTTGCGATTCCTCATTATCTATAAGAAATTTGGTTTACTGTCCATTTATTGGTGTTATTCTCATATCCTTATTCTCGTGATTTCCCATCGATGTCATTATTCCAGATTGTCCTTCTTCTTTAGGTACACAAACATTAAGATACGACTGAATTTATTTTTTAAATGAAAGGATATTAGATTTCATTCAAGGTAAGAAGAACAAAAATAACTTACAAGGAACCAAAAAACCCAGGACACCCTAGGTATTACAAGGTAGATCTCCTTGTCCCTACTCTTTCAAGCCATTTCCTAGTCTCCAAATTATCTTTTTTTTCATCTAGACAAGGCATAATTTCTAACATGGTTGATGATCATCTTAGAGCATTCTATGGAACTAATGTGATTATCTTGAAAGACACTCATGTTTTTACATCTCCATATGAAATGCATGGTGGCAGTAATACAACATACCCATAAGTTGAATTTGAAGCTGCTTCCCTTGAGTTCTCTCCATACACTTGATCCATTCACTGATGTTTGAGTGTC
Source organism: Rheum nobile (assembly GCA_027886185.1). Lineage (NCBI taxonomy): Eukaryota > Viridiplantae > Streptophyta > Magnoliopsida > Caryophyllales > Polygonaceae > Rheum > Rheum nobile. Next base: position 898,406 of record WOAB01000261.1, on the reverse strand, counting down.
TTTTCCCAATCTTTCCCCAGGTCAGCATCATGTGGAGTACAGTTTTGAAGTAGTTATAGTTAAACCATAGGTGATCTCTGGTTTCAGCTTCAGTTGTGCACAATGGACATAAGTCATCATTGGTGATACCCATAAGCAAAAGTTTGCCTTTTGTTTTGACCCCTCCTCTAGTGATCAGCCATGTCATGAATGATATTCTTTGGGTAATGAGCTTACCCCAGATCCATTTATTTCATGTTGTAGTGCTCCCTGTGGATCTGAAGGAAAATCATACATTGTATTGCTATCATATTTTCCTCTGTGTGTCATGATGATTGGAACTTGTCTTGTGTTGTTGGAGAGTTTCTGCAATATTTCATCTCGAAGGTTAATGATGGAGCTCCATAAGGCACTATCAGTGCTCTTTCTGTTGATAGTCTAGACGTTGTTGTTTCTTAGTAGGTTGTTCTTAGCCCAAGAATTCCAGATGGATTCAGAATCTCGAAGCAATTCATAGATAAGTTTGGTCATGGTTTCTTTATTCCAAGAAAGGACCTCCTTAAGTCTTAAACCACCTTCATCTTGAAATTTTTATTTAATATCATTATTTTCCATTTCAATAGTGTGCCCAAGATTTATTTTGGGTTGTCAAAAATAAATAATTATACCTTGAGTGCAATGTAAAGAAAAAATACACACCTATCATATGCATTTTATATGCGTATAGTGAAAACCAACAAAATTTAATTAACGAACGTGAATATGTACAAACTTGGATGTGTTTTAGATTTTTTATTGTGAATGTAGCAATTTTTGTTATTAATTTCTAGGAGGATAGATATTTTCCTTCCCATATATATTGATTTGTAAAGATATTTTATTAATTTGCTTATCTTTTAGTTTACTTTAGGTTAAGATACTTCAGTATATATTATAAATGGATTTTTCGTGTGGTATCCTTGAGTTTTTGCAATTTTCGCAAAATATCCGAAGGTTTGTTATATTTCGCGTGGTACCCCTGATATTTTGACAAATTTTGCCAAAATACCCTTGACGTCAAAAAAACGTTAAATTTTGGGGTTCAGCCGTTAACTCCTAAAAAAAAGAAAAAATATATTAAATTACATTATGAAAATCAAGATTTATTTGGATCGTATTTTATTTATAATTATAACATGAAATTTAGTATAAACGTATTTAATCTTGCATTATAATATAAAAAAATATATCGAAATACGCAATTTAAACAAATCCTAAATCACTTATATCCTCCCCTTTTCAAATATAAATGTATCACAAATAATTAAGTCGAGATGAATGTGTACAAAACCATTCAGCAATCAAAATATCTAAGAATAAATATGAACGAAAAATCATCCTAACTACAAGTAAACTATGTATTTTATTTTATATAAATCTAAACAGTGAAAAGGTCGTGTGCTTTTATTTTTTCAAAGAATAATATCAAAGTTGGTGGTCTTATGCTTCATTTATATGTAAAGATAAATAATATTTTACTTATATATATATATATATATTATAAAATCGACATCGTATAGGGATGAGAATTGTAGTTTAGAGTACCACACATACTAAATAAGAAAATTCATAACAAAAAGAAAAGAAAAAAGAAGGAAATAACACTTCTCAACTTAATTATTTGTGATACATTTATATTTGAAAAGGGGAGGAAATTAGTGATTTATGATTTGTTTAAATTGCGTATTTCAATATATTTTATTATATTATAATGCAAGATTAAATAAATTTATACTAAATTTCATGTTATAATTATAAATAAAATACGATCCAAATAGACCTTGACTTTTCATATTGTAATTTAATTTTTCTTTTTTTTTCTATTTTTAGGAGTTAACGACCAAAATTAAATGTTTTTTGACGTCAATGGTATTTGGCGAAATTTGTCAAAACCTCAGGGGTACCATGCGAAATATAACAAACCTTCGGGTATTTTGCGAAAATTGCAAAAACTCAAGGGTACATGATATGTCCACTCATAAACACTCTATGATTTCACTCATAGAGTGAAATGTATCAGTATTATAAATGTATTAGTAAAATGTAGAGGAAAATGTCTACTCATAAACACTCTATGATTTCACATGGTATCAGAGGTAGAAGTCTAAAACACATTCATACATGATATGCGTATTTCCTCCTTCAACGTTTTGCTTCGAAATGATTTTTTGATTCAGTTCTTACTTTGTTGAACCATGACCGACGCCGAAGCCTCTTCTGCTAAGAAAAAGGTAGCTTTGGATCCTACAAGTACTTATTTTTTTGCATCCATCTGACAATCATGGGACAAACATTTGCTCGATGATTTTCAAGGGGGGAATTTCCATGAATGGGAAATGACACTACATAATGCCTTTAAGGCCAAGCGTATGCTTCTTTTTCTCGATGGTACAATTACGAAGCCCGCTGATGAATCTGAAGCAATTGTAAATTGGTGGAGTGTGAATTCTATCCTCGTGCCATGCATTTTACAAACAATCAAACCCTCCCTTTGATCCACAATCACGTACACTGAAAACGTGAATGATCTAAGGGACAATCTTTGTCAGCTGTTTTCCTTTGGCAACGCCCCCGAATTCATCAAATATAGATTGATATTGCTTGTTGTGAATAGAACAGACAATCGATTGATGCGTATTTTGGTCGTCTCAAGCATCTATGGGACAAGTTGCAGGCATATTTTCCGCTTCCAAGTTGTACTTGTGATTGGTTGAAATCCATCAGAAAGAGAAGGATGAGGAGCATGTTCACCAGTTTTTATTGGGATTGGTTGGTGCCCTATATGCCAACCGACAATATACAATAATTGCACAATATTTGATTCCTCCGATGAATTGAGTTTACTCCTTGGTCATTCAAGAGAAGCGACTAAAAAACTTGACCACAAAATGCTCAATTCGTAACGATGTTGTTGCTAACCATGGGTCTACTCTGTCTTTAGGTCGGTCAAGTCAACATGACTTGGTTATGGTCCCAAACCAACTTGTACGGATTGCAAGAAGATTGGACACCATGTTAATTCTTGTTTCAAGCTCATTGGTTACCCTTAGTGGTGGGGCGAATTGCGCAAACAGACAAATCAAGACTCCAACGACTGAACATTAGGGTGATGACATGGTTGCAATAGTTTTGGATCATCGTCTTCTTCTTCTTATTTGTCAAGCGTTGGTTTGTGGCAATACATGTGTTGTTAATGCTGTTGCTGGTATGTCGTCAGTCTTTTCTCAATCCCACTTTCCGATGATCAATGACATTCAGTGACGACTTTGCCAAAAAATTATGGGCAAGCCTATTATTTCATGGATTTTGGACATAAGTGCGTCATACCATATGACAAGGCAAAATGAATTGCTCGGTGATCTCCATCATCGATCCTCAACCGCAGATATGCTTCATGATGGAACACAATCAGACGCTACTCGATCCAGAACTGACATTTTAGGAGAAAAATTGTACATTATTGATATTTTATTTATGCACAATTAACTGAAATTTAATTATCTTCAAAGTTTGAGTGGTGATCTCCAATACTACTTTGACTGATAACCTTTGCGTCATCCAGAAAAGCATTACGAGGACGATGATTGGAGTAGGTGAAGCAACGAGGTCTATTGGTTGGTCAATGATCGTGTTCCATCAGATGTTGCTTTTGCTATGTTAGTTTCGTCTGCTTATTTATGGCACAAGAGAATGAGGCATCTCTGTTATGAGTTAGTTTCATATTTACCGAGAATAAGTTGTGATGAGACACACTCTATTGAACCTTGTCAGTTTGTTTGCAAGAAAAGAAAACTCGAGATGTTATTCCAATTAGTAATAATAAAGCATCATCTTTATTTGAATTGATTCATTCAGATGTTTGAGGTCCCTATAGTGTGCCTCTACTACCGGTGCTTATTATTTTCTGACTTTGGTGGATGATTATTCTTGTTATGTTTGGGTATATTTGAAGGCATCTGAAACTAAAGTTGTGCAGCTCATGAAGAACTTTTGTACCTTTGTTGTCACTCAATTTGGGAAACAAGTGAAACGATTTCGTGTTGACAATGGGACTGAATTTTTACCTTGAAGCAACTATTTTGACTCAATTCGAGTCATCTTTGAAACTTCGTGTGTTGCTACACCCCAACAAAAATGGAAGAAATTCTTGGTTGGAAGTGAGTATTTCACATTAAGTATAAATCTGACGGCACAATTGAGAGATACAAGGCTCGATTGGTGATTCTTAGTAATAAACATGTTAAAAAGGTGTTGACACTAGTACAAATTTGGTGTTTTATCCCGGTTCCGTGCCTTCATTTATCCTGGTTGTGAACCGAGATATTTAGTTCCGTGATAAAAAAGAAACCGTCTCACATCCGTGATAAAAACATATTATTTATCACGGTCCTACAACCGTGATATATAGTCATAAAAACCGGTATTAAAGAAGGCATGTGCGGTCCCTTATTGGTTAATATCACGGTTACGAACCGTGATGTCTTGTTTTTATAACCGTGATAAAAGATCAAATTCGAGCGCGCGTAAATATCATTTTATCACGGTTATTGATAGCGAGATGTATGATATGAAAATTCACGCCAGATTAAAGATGTTTTTATCACGGTTTTCGGTATCCGGGATATATACAACTAGTCCGAAAAAACATTTTAGTACGGTTAATTAATATCCGGGATATAAAACCTTCTAGTTTAAGTTCCCAATGCACTAATTTGCTTGCTTGCCTGTCCCCTGTACTATATACATATTTCACCCACATTTCATCTTTGATTCGTCAAAGGCATACAACATACACACTTCTCATCTCATAACGAACCACCCAATATTATGTCAAAAATTATATTTCATATACTTCATAAGAAGATATAAAGAACATGAGTTCAAATCGAGTTAAATAGTCGAATATTAAAGTAAATCAAAGTTGTACCTATGATTGCTAAGAATCAATATATAATCTATTTCAAAAATGTGTTCACTCCAACTAAAAATATACTAAATAAGTTTGCATCTACTAATACTTGAGTTAAGAGTTGAAATCTGAAGAATTTGAATCCCTTGCTAGCAATTGAGGACCTGAACAAGTTAAGAAAATAGAACATATATATTAGTTCAGATTACATGTATAAATGATTTAAACAAACGTGTAACTTCATTCTTACTTATATATGCACGAAATTTAAAAACCTTTAAAATGATTTAAAACCATATATGGTACTAAAAGATAAGAAATTTACCTAACTGTCAGTAATTTCACTATAAAATTCCATCCACTCCACTCGAATTTGATCAATTTCTTCTTGTGTATACTTTTCCTTTCTTGAATAATACTGCAAATTTAAAGACAAGTTAGACAGCATGTACAGTAACGTAGCTGCACCATTCGAGAAAAAATAGATAATTAAAATAAACAAAAGTTACCAAAAATAGTCAACTCTAACAAAAGAAATTACTATATAGCACAATAACTGAAAGAACTTGTGCCTAAAATAGTAAAAATACCAGATCAGAGGAGGTAATTTATCAAATAGCCTCCTTCATATATATATATATATATGAAGGATGTCCCCACACCAAACAAAAAATGATATTTTCAGCTTTGACATCCTCCGTTCCCAAAGCATGTCCCCACACCAAACAGATCAAAACTCATCACTTCATATATATATATATACGCATAATGTCAATCTAGACAATAAGACATCCTTGAGATAATTTGTCAAATATCCAATACCTCTTCTGGGATCGAATTCGTGTATCGTTTATCAACGATCTCCCGCATGAATCGCAACACATAGTATCCACAATCAACCTTGCTAGTGTGGCGAGGACACTACAATTATACAAATAAATATATTAGTATCCAACAAAATATCAGGCAACTTTCAAATAAAAGTCTACAATAGATAATATTTTTACTTTTATCTTAACCCATCGTGTGTGTTGGCGAGATTTCTTTTGATTTTTACCAGCCCAAAACATCCTTAAGCTCCTGGCGACAGAGTTATTTTTATAATAAAAGAAAGTACAAGATATAACATTGCATTATATAACAAATAAACTAATTTTAATTATATAAACTTACGTGTCAATGAAAATCTGGACATCCATAGGAATCTTTCCTCGAAGTGGATCAAGGTAGTAGACAGTGTCATCTTTGAGATTAATAGCCAGTAATACCCAATGCGACCTGGACATACCTCAAGTGTGAATGTAACTATAGCTTATAGAAGGTACTTTGATACAAATATAAAGAAAGAGATAAGTAGATTGATACCCAAAGTTGTATGGTGCTAATACCATTTTCATCTCGATGTCTCCTCTAATTGAGTTAGTAATATATTGTTGGCGGTCAGTCAACGTCTTACGACTCTCTCCGGGAGATACACTTGATGGACAAAGGAATCCGTACATATGATCCACATTGTGACAATGTGTGTCCCACAAGTATCTACAAGCACAACAAAAATCACTTACCGTCTTGAAAAATTAATTATAATTAGTATAATATATCATCAACTTACTTGATATATAATGAGGTATGAGTTGCGGTTATTTCTTTTCCGTCCAACAATTGCCCAACGTCAATCTTACCAACTGAAATTGTGTGTTCATAACCCATTATCACATTAGACAACTTTATGTTGTGTATTGTATTCCCCATGGCACGATGGTACCAAAAAAAGTTTGGCATTCTATTGGTGTAGGATTCGACCATATCTCTTCTCGATGAAAGATGGATGATAGATTCATTGGTCGCAACTACTGGGTTTACCACAATTTTCGGTGCTTCCTTTCGGGGTTTCTCCAAATCCTTGAAATTAGAGACAAAAATCAGATTTAACTCAGTTGAAACAAAAAAAATATGTAACCAACAATATCAAATTTAGATATACCGTAGTTGTTGAAACAAGTTCAATTGGCCATGCAACAAATCCGCCAATACTTTGCACCGAGTCCTTGAATGATAGATGAATGGTAGATTCATTGCTCTTAACTCTCCCCTTAATCAATTTGGTTTGTGTCTCCTTAATACTTTGCACCGAGTCCTTGAATTAAGGACAAGTATCACAACAATAAAAATGTTTAAGGCTCAACTTCAAGCATGCAATATATAAAATCCCCAAAAAAGATTAAAAAAAAGTAATAAAGTAACGTCCATCAATGCCTAAATACCAAAATAATTTACCTCATTTGAGTTAACCGTAGTATCTGGCGGAATAGAAGAAGGGTCGACATTCGGAGCAACGGGCACTTGGGGTATGCGACTTCCAAATTGAGGGATAGGTATTGATAAATGAGGCAACTCTTTAGACACTTCTTGAAGTAATTTCACAATGAATCCTTGCATTTCCATAATTTCTGCTTGAGAGTTTGTATGTCGTTCTTGCATTTCTTTTAGTTTTTCTCCCATCTTTTCCTCAATTTCTTTCACAGCACGTGTGATAGCAGCATCTGACAAAATATGAAAATAACTATGAAAATAAGAGCTATGTAACTGAAGTTTACAGTCAGGCAAAATTCAGTAAATAAAAATTATTCAGAGTAGACAAAATATGAAAATAAATAAACGACAAACTAGATGGAAACTAAATGTCAATTCAGCCATCTAAAAGTTATAGGACCTAATTAATATTTTATTTAATAAATATCTCACTCCTAAACTGAAAATATCATACTAATTGACATTTAACTAGCATATCTAACAAATTAGAGCTCAATACTACAGCCATGTAATTTTAAGTTGGCCAAATCTGCGCTTTACTGATGTTTTGTATGTTAAAATACACCAAAGTTGTAAGTTGGCAAGCTAATTTCAAAACTGAACTTTTCACTGTAAAGTTTTATTGTTTTGTTCTGACCTTGGTTTATCTTATTACAGTTTTATAGGTGATGAGTGTGCAAAGGATTGAGTATATAGACACATTGTGGGATTGAGCTACAGATGCACTTTTTGCTTCATATAAAACATTAGTCTTCTTTACAACTTCTTTCATTATATTTTGCAACACAAGTAGTAGTGTGCCAGTGTAGGAGTTTGCTAGTAAAATGGATCAAAAGATTTATCTATTGAAATAAATCAACATCAGGAAGGGGAATCAATTGCCTAAGAAACAGTATTTGAGACATAAAAAAACTTATCATTCTAAAACAGATAGTATATTATACGATGTAAAGAGCAATTAGGAAGAAGAAATTGGTTCTTGTGGTACCTTGAAATTGTCGCTCCAAATTGCTGGTTTGCAACAAGACAACAACGTCGTCTCTTCCTTAGAATCCAATGCCGCTACGGTCTTCTAAATTCTTGTTCTTGCGTCCCTTCAGAACAAAAAGGACAATTATAAGCTAAAACGCTCTTTACAAGCACAATTGTAACTAATGTTAAGAGAAAAAAACATGGACAAAAAATTACATAGAAGAAAATTTATCAAAAGCCTTGTGATAAATTTTTTCCAGCGAAGAAAATTACACAAGAAGAGTCTCATAGCAGTAGTTTCCACAAGGAAGATATGCTCAAAACAACGGAAACCAACATAGAGCCATCACAAACTCCATCAAAAGAATGAAGAGATGATAAGAATAAAAAACACAAAGTTCTGATATAAATTAAACCCTTGAAAAATACAGAGAGCTAAAGAGACATGAAGCCCTAGAAATTGAAAATCGCACACCTCCAGCTTAAAACCAATGGAGCTTGAATTAATGCACTTTTTTCCTTTACCGACGGCTTCACGCCAGAACCATACAGCCTAGCAATTTGAAGTGAAAATTGTGAAGTCATTACTTGACCTCTTACAACCTAAGACAATTCTACAAACACCTTGTGGGCGCAAACATATGTAAAAGTGCTTGAATCCCGCAAGAGCAATTAGGAAGAAGAAAATAGGTTGTTTCATCTTCAATCAGCAAAAGAACATATACAAAATTAGGGTTGGGATACCTTGAAATTGTCATTCCAAATTGCTGGGGAGAGCAGCGGAATTTTGGCCGGATTTCCAGTGTCCTCTCTCTCTTTTGTGGTCGGAGTGAGGCTTGAAGTAGCTAGTTGCGCCGATGATGGTTGTGGGGAGAGCAGCGGGGGCTAGGAAGAAGGCGACGCCGATGGGGGCTACGAAGAAGGCGACGCCGATGGGGGTTAGGAAGAAGGCGACGCCGATGGGGGCTACGCCGACGAGAGCTGCGAAGAGGGAAGAAGGTGACGCCGACGAGAGCTGCGAAGAGGGCGGCAAAGCTAGGGCGAGAGACGATCGATCAGAGGAGGGATGGAAGATTTAATTTTTGGTCTGTTATGTGCTTTTGGACAATTTTGTAAATTAATTTCCAAAAATTAAAAGATTAATATCATATGCCAATTGTTAATGTGCCGCGCGCGTATAAAAAATATTATTATCACCTTTTTTTATCCCGGATTGTTTAGAATCAGGATATATTGTTTTTGACTTTTTGCGCCTTAATTTTTAATCACGGATATGCGGACGGTCCGTGATAAAAACGTTCCAAAATCTTTTTAAGACAGTCCTACACATAACCGGGATAAAAAAAAGGTGATAAAACACTAAATTTGTACTAGTGTGAATATACTGAAACCTTTGATCTAGTTTCTAAGATAACATAAGTTCGTACTTTCTTGTCTATGACAACAATTAAGGCTTGGCAACTCCATCAAATGAATGTCCATCATGCTTTTTGCATGGCGACCTCGATGAAGAAGTCTTTATGCGCCTCTCTTCGGGTGTCTCTACTTTTTGTGACAAGGTTTATCGACTCCTGAAGTCCTTAATGGAGCTCCTTGCATATGGTTTGCTATTTGTGACTCATGTGCTCGTCTATGTTGACGACCTTATTATTTCTGGTGACAACACTTAAACTATTACTTAATTCAAGCAATATTTGCATACTTGTTTTCATATGAAAGATTTGGAAACTTTGAAACATTTTTTGGGCATTGAAATTGCTCATGGCCCTTCTAGTCTTTTTTCGAGTCAGCGAAAGTATGCACTTGAAATCTTATGTGAGGTTGGCTTACTCGGGTCTAAGCCCGTTGATTTCCTCTCTCTCAAAATCACAATCCGAGTCAAGTTACAAGCCTCAATATCATGCACTCGATCAATATCGTCGCTTAGTTGGCAAACTCATTTATTTGACTATTACTCGACCATAATTGAGCTGCTTCGTCCATATGTTGTCTCAATTTTTGCAGGACCCCAAAGTCGGGCACTAGCAAGCAGCTATCTGAATTTTTCGATTCGTTAAGGGCCATCGGGTCAAGAACTTCTGTTATTCAGGGGGAATTCTCTTCAACTCACCTCGTTTTGTGATTCTAATTGGGCTGCTTGCCCACTTACTAGACGATCATTGACTAGGTACTTTGTGATGTTGGAAGAATCCCCTATTTCTTGGAAAACCAAGAAACAACCCACGATCTCCAGTTCCTTCTTTGAGGCTCAGTATCGCTCAATGGACGTTGCTTGTTGTAACCTCCTATGGCTCAAAGCTTGCCCGCAGTCTCTCGGTGCACATTGTTCCTTTTCTATGAAGTTCCTTTGTGATATGCAAGCTGCTATTCATATTTTTGCTAATCCTATCTTTCATGAACGCACAAAATACATCAAGATTGATTGTCATTTGGTCCGAGATCACATCGTCGCAGGAACCATTGCCACCTCGCATGTACACACTCATGAACAACATGCTGCCATCTTTACGAAAGCACTTGGTCAGCAATTATTTTTTTATCTCCTCTCTAAGTTGTGCATTTGTAATCTGCATGCTCTAACTTGAGTAGAGTATATATAAGAGGATAGATTTTATCCTCCCGTATATATTATTCTTTAAAGATATTTATTGATTTGTTTAGTTTACCTTAGAAGTTTCACTTCACATAACCTTAGAAGGCAAGATATCTAGCTAAAACTACGATTGAGTAGTATATGGTTTTCGATTAAATTATGAGTAGGTTACAATTGAGAATTTGAGGTTCAAATCTATATATTCATATTGCTTTTGGTGATTGGCCGAAGAATTCCAAATGGTTTTTCAGTTCATCATATTTATATGGATCCGCTCAGTCAATTGTCAATTCCGGTTACCAAATCGGATTTTTATAAACTCCACTAACCAATACCCAATCAGAGGGAAACTTCATTTTGACTCTTCCATCTTACCCATCACTCAAAATGTTTTACTAAATATATAGAGAAAATGTATCATGTAGAATTACTTTTCTAATGGAGTTACTGTTAGGGAATGAATCCTGTGTGAATCGGCCGTTCACTTGTAGATGTAAAAGCATGTGTTTATATGAACACATAGATATACATATATAAGAAGAAGTGTATAAATATATGGATGTGTTCATGAGCTTTTTACTAAGTGTGTGTTTATAAAAAAATGTTTTCCTATACTTTATAGTATGTGTGCATATGGTTTTTTTAGTATGTGTTCATATGTTTTCTTAACACGTGTTCATATATATGTTCCTAAATGACTCATATATGTATATATATATGTTCTCTTAGTAAGTGTGCATATGCTCTATATATATATGCATATGTTTTCTTAGTAAGTATGCATATATTCACTATGTGTACATACATTTTTTTTTATCAATGTGTATATATGATCAGCAGATCGTTCTCACGTTTACACCTAAACGATTATTCTCACATGATCCCACTTATTCTAATCGTAACATAAATCGGTGAATCTTAAGAATATAAATAAAAATTGTAAAGAAAAATCAAATCTAACCGTTTAAATTATAATCAAACGTTTTAAAATTTACGAACTTTATAAAAACCCATCCAAGTAAAGGCCATCGTAATTATTTATATCAACTTTTTCTAGCACTAGCAATCAAAATTGCTTTATCTTGAAGCTTAAGCAAAACTCATAATTTCATCATGATTCGTTGTCATAAAAATTTGATGACTACACATACTCATGCAAAACCAAAACCATCCACATCCATTTCAAACTCTCTCTCCCACCCACAACAATTTATGACATCTCCACCAACAATGCTCCTACTCATCCTACTCCTCCTCCTCCTCCGCCTCCACCACCTCGGACCCGCCATCGCCGCTCATTGCACCACCACCACAGCCACCAAGACCTTCACAAAATGCATGTCTCTCCCCACCCAACAAGCGTCCATTGCATGGACCTTCCACCACCACAACGCCACCCTAGACGTAGCCTTCTCCGGAACCTTCATCTCCCCCTCCGGCTGGGTAAGCTGGGGCATCAACCCGTCGTCGCCGGAGATGACCGGAGCCGCCGCCCTCATCGCCTTTCCCGATCCCAACTCCGGCCAGATCGTCGTCCTCCCGTTCGTCCTCGACTCCACCGTCAAGCTCCAGCGGACCCCGCTCCTCTCCCGCCCCTTCGACTCAGCCACCGGCCTCCGCCTCCTCTCCTCCTCCGTCGCCATGTACGGAGGCAAGATGGCCACCGTCCACGACGGCGCCACGGTGGAGATATTTGCGATGGTGAAGCTGTTGTCAGCGAACAAGAGCAAGGTGCATATGGTGTGGAATAGGGGATTGTACGTGCAGGGATACTCGCCCACCATACACCCCACGGGGGTGAACGATCTGTCGTCGGTTTCGACGGTGGATTTGATGTCGGGATCGGCCATGGCGGATCAAGGTGGCAGTATAAGGACGTTGAAGATGGTACATGGCCTCTTCAATGCTATCTCTTGGGGAATTCTACTTCCCATTGGTGAGTGTTTATGATTGCTAACGTACTAGCTAGGTTCATGAAAGTTGTATATATATATGATGTGATTTCCATTTTTAATTAAAAATGTTATCACTAAAGTAAAGATTAATTAAATCGTACACACCTAGATATGTAAGTTTAGATCATGTATATATGCTAACGTACTAGCTAGCTAGGTTCATGAAAGTTACATAGGCGAAAAAGGTGGTTGATTTTTGTTTATTTTTGTAGCCATTTTCTAGCTCTTGAACTACGATATTCTAATGGACTCCGAACTTTAGGTTTCCATCCCAAAAGATATTCAAGGTTGGTTCTCGAGCCGATTTTGAGGCATACCTAATTGTCACACAATCAATAAAATAACTAAACTAGAAGGTAACCAGTGAAGTTAATTGTCAAGTCTTTCTGACTAAGTTAATAAATATGACACCCTGTGACTATGAGATTACGAGTACGATTCCTCTTTTCCCTTTCCCGTTGTAACGCTTCAATGCCTCCTATGAAAAAAATTAAGTTAATTGCAGACCCAAAGAAAGTACTAGAAGTAACAATGTAAGGTTTTGCTTTAGTTTGGGCTTGAAATTGACGCAAAAGGGCAGGCCTAACTTAATATAGCCTGATTAAGTGGTGATGGCCTTGTACCTGACTACCTGGCCCGAATATGACCGGCTTATTTATCTTCTTTATATACTAGAATTTCTTATAGTAATGAACCATTTTTCCTTCATATATATAGTAACCTTTAAATGTACTATCTTGTTATATCTACAGGTATTGTCACGGCGCGCTACCTAAGGCACTTCCAAAGTCTAGGACCCGCGTGGTTCTACACTCACGCCGGAATCCAGCTAACCGGATTCTTCCTAGGCACGGTTGGGTTTGCGATTGGGATACGACTAGGACAGCTCTCTCCGGGGAAGGTTTACAGGCTTCACAGGACGCTCGGGTTTGCGGCGTTTTGCTTGGGAGCCCTCCAAACCCTGGCCTTGTTGTTTAGGCCCAAGACGACACACAAGTACAGGAGGTATTGGAAGTCCTACCACAACTTTGTAGGGTATGCTTGCATGGTTTTAGGGGTGGTGAATGTGTTTCAAGGGTTTGAGGTAATGGGTCTTAGTGGCTCCTACGCTAAGTTGGCGTATTGCTTGTGCCTTTCGAGTTTGATAGGGGTTTGCATAGCCATGGAGGTGAATAGTTGGGTTGTATTTTGTAGGAAGGCTAAGGAGGAGAATATGAAGAGGAGTGGAGTTATTGGTGGATGTAGTCATAGTTGAAGTTAATTAATGAGAACATCAAACTTAAGGACGATGAATTTTACACTTTAGTCTCTTTTGATTGGTTTTGATATTGCCAATTTTTGGTTGAGATGCTTTGGAGATATATATATATATATATATCTCATAAAATTATATTGAAGGTTGATTTGTTCATCATTGACTCTGTTTGTACCATGGAATGTGAAAGTGCCTTTCGAAGTGAATGTGTTACATATATTGGACTCATTTGGCATGTGTATTTCATTCTAATGACATATTTTGTTTGTTATTAGAGCATTACCTTGTAGCCCAACTTTACAAGGTGATGAAAATGTTTATGCATATCCATATCAAATCAACTCGATCATGCCCAGTCTTCTCTTACCTTCAAATTTATCATTACTTTTTAGACTAGGCTTGTAGCCCTGTATCCAATGTTGTTAAAATTCGGATTCAAGGATCGGATCGTAAGCTACTCTTTAAATCGTACTGTAAAATTGAATCGTAAAATCATAAGATTCTACAATATGAGTAAATATATTAGAAATCAACCTAATAAACAGTAAAGTCTTATATTTAAAGTGAAAACATATATAATATAATATATTAGTGATCTTATTATATGAAAACAATTTGTTTTCTACAATAATTTAGTGGTGATTTATCGATATAATCATATTATAATAGATAAAAGAAACAAATGCATATATTATATTTTTTAAGTATACATTTTCATCTCATAATGAAATAGTGTCATATAGTAAACATCTTGTAGATTGTAAGAACCATTCATTAAATCGTCAAAATCGTATGCAGAATCGGAGGAATCGATCATAGGATTCTACTGATTTTATACCGAAATATTAAGATCCTACTTTCAGCAAGATTCTACCTAGAATCGGGATCCTTATACCACTTTTGAATCGTAGGATCACTAGAATCGTAGAATCAAATTGGAATTTTAACAATAATGCCTACATCATATTCCTAGTGTTAAGTTAAATAATAGTGGTGCAACTCTGAAGAGCTTTCGAAATCATAGGAAAAGGAAAAAGGAAAACAATGTCAAGAATGGGATTTGAACACAACTACACAAGCTTGTTGAAACCAGTACTCGAAACTGGCAAATAAAGAACAACCTTCCACAATATGGATGTCTAACCGAAAGATAGTGATAGCTGGTCATGGCGCTGCTTACTTAAGTCAGAGATGTCCTCACCCAACGTATAGAAACATTGCAGATCGAAAGCAACATTGGTGACAACTGATATTAGGAACTTGTGGTTTGAAGCATTCTCGAAGATGAGTGAAATTGTTCGTAGCCATTTCATTGTATCTTGGCCGAATATCTCCAAAGTTCCACTTGATATTAAGAACTTGTGGTTTGAAGAGCTCGAGGTGACATGCTTCCTTCTATTATGTACTTTACCCTTTTTTTCCCTTGTCAAAAGAACTGAAAAAACTAGTTTTGTTATCTTTTTTTTTTTAGCTTTTTGAAATTCTGAAATCATTTTCTGAATTGAATTTCAATCTCTACATACAAGAGATTCTAAAATTTTGATTTTTCTAGCTTTTTTTTGGGTCGTACTATTCGGCGCATACCCAAAATTGTCATTCAGCGCATAGGCATTCCACGTTACGCAGGGAGTTGCTCCACACGTAACGCGGCTTCACCCTCCACACGTAACACCGGATCTGTCTTCACCCGTAACGTGCTGAGCCGACCAGGTTTAAATACCTTCATCTCCTCCTTCCTTCCTCATTCCGCCGCTACACACATACCCTCAAACCTCACGCGTTACGCACCTCCGACGACGCCCCTTTACGAATCAAAAAGCTTTGCGCGTTACGTAGATCCACGAATCAAGAAGGTTAGTATTCCATCGTTTGTTTTTAAAAATTATGAAGTTTTTTTTTGTATATTAGATCCACAAGGTTTTGTAGTTAGATTTGTATGAAATAGTGGTGTTTTAGGGTTTTTTTGTAGTTAGATTTGAATTTTGTAGTTAGATTTGCATTTGTAAGATTTTTTTAAAGGGTAATCGGATTCTGCAGTCGTCGGAATGTGCAGTCGTCGCCGGCGAATTGGCGAGGGCACTGCGTGTAACGTCCTCAGCGCTTTCCCACGTAACGTGATATGGGCCTCTGCACGTAACGAGCCGTCAGCGTTCACGCGTTACGTGATGTGCCCTAGCCATTTTCCGCCGGCGACGAGTCTCCGGCACTGGAATTTGCATGTATGTTTAATTTGGATATTTAGTTAATGGATTTTAGATATTTAGGAATTTGGACATTTGTATGAAATTTGGACATTTGTATGGAATTTTGATGGATTTGTATGAAATTTGTATGAAATTTGGATATTTAGGAATTTTGATGGATTTGTATGAAATTTGGACATTTGAAAGAAATTTGGATATTTAGGAATTTTGATGGATTTGTATGAAATTTGGACACTTGAAAGAAATTTGGATATTTAGGAATTTTGATGGATTTGTATGAGATTTGGACATTTGTATGAAATTTGGATATTTAGGAATTTTGATGGATTTGTATGAAAGGGATTAGGGTTTGATGGATATGTTTAATTACTTTATCGGATTTGTATTTTCGCTTAGCAAAATGATTTATTGTGGTAGATGGAGCCTGGTGAGAGAACGAGGCATAGAACCAGACGAGACCTCGTCCGGGCTGCTTCGTATCGGACTGAGGGTGAGCTATCCCGTAGGTTTGCGGGTGCTGCACAAGATGCGGAGGGCATGGTCAGGCGGGCCACGGGCAGACCCCCTTGTGTTCCCATTTGCGCCATCTTATGTGGCGGGTGGCCCTGCAGATTCAGACCCGTAGTTGTACCCACAGTACAACGTGAGTCCACTCCATTGTTATTCTGATACGATCGATCAGAATAACTATTATGGTCCTGCATTGAGTCCCCCACCACAGCAGAGGCTGACCCAAAGCCCTTACCGTCATGAGAGCCCAGTTGGCCATCAGAGCCCTCACGGGTCCACGTCCTATAACAGCCCCTTATATTATGAAGGCGGCGCAAATGATGAGATGGGTTATAATCCATGGGAGAGCTTGGGGGTCAACCCGAATGCACCGGTGCATATGGTAAGTAGCCCTAATATGTGAAAATATGATTGTATGATAAAAATGTAATTGCTTATCATTTGTTTAAAAACATATAGGACGAAGACAGTCAGGCCTGGGCTCCAAGAGCTCAACATGACGATGATGATGCGGACGAGGAGCAATAAGAAGGCACCTCTTCGCAGGCAAGACCACCCCGAAGCAAAAAAAAGGGGAGATATGTACCGGAATTACAGGTCAGAGTCTATGGAGGTCCGGAGAATCCCGAGCTGCTGAAGGGTTTTGCCAATCACGTGGCGTACACCCTTTATCAGCGCATTGTAAGTTGCATGAAAAACCTTATTCTTGTCATTTCACGTTTTTATATAAATATGTCAAATCGATTGCTTACACTTGTTTAAAAATGCAAATGTTTATAGCCTGTGCCACCGTTGAAGTTTCAGCAACGAGGCAAGCAGACACGCGCATGGCGTCTGGAGTTGTCAACGCCATGGGGTAATCTGGCTGCTAGTTCAGGCTTATGTCATATTCCGCATGTGATACATGACCATGTGCACGAGACGCTGATAGGTGCGTTTGTTGAGCGCTGGCAACCTGAGACCAGCTCGTTCCATATGCCATGGGGAGAGATGACCATAACTCTCCATGACGTATTGTTGATCCTTGGGCTAAACATCAATGGAAGAGACTTAGCACCTCCACGAGGTTCTTTGACTGTGACTGATTTGAAGAAGGCGGTGGTGGCTGAGGCAACGGGATTCTTTGAGTTGGCTGCTAAGGATGTGACATCTGGTACTGTAGTTGCTGATATGTTGAAGAGGCATTGCAATGGGCTGAATGACGAGAAGCGTGCTTCTGGGTACTTGCTATACTTGTTGGGCTCTTGCCTATTTCCGGACAAGTCCCAACACAGATTGCCACTCTACTATCACGTGTTTGTGGAGGATCACTCGTGCACTAATGAATATGTATGGGGTGCTGCCGTTCTTGCTCACGTGTACCGCAGCTTGGGCGAGTGCACAAGAAAGGAAGCGAGACTCATGTCCACGTGCTATACTCTGATTCAGGTATTTTTTGTAAATTATAAAAACCATTGGTTTCACCTTATTTTATTGCTGTATCTGTATTTATTCAATAACAAGGATTGCTTACGTAAATTCTCTTTCAGGCGTGGATATATCAATATTTCCCCATGTTCAGACCTGCAGTGAGTAGAGATTGGAACTCTGATGATGCGGTTGCCTACGCTAGTCGATGAGACTTGACAATGAAACCCAACCCGATGAGAAACTACAGAGTGCAGCTCGATACGATGACTGCGGACATGGTATGTACATATATTTATGTTTATGTTGATTGGATGCCGTTCAGGTTAACTGATAAGTATGTTTAGGTTGATTGGAGTCCGTACGGTACGATTGACTTTAGCGATGCGAGATTCGCTCCTACTCGCTTCCATGGAGTTATATCGTGTCTTTGGATAACCGAGCCGTACATGCCAGACCATGTGGCGAGACAGTTTTGCCGTGTTCAAGAGATTCCACGAGCTCCTATAGAGCCTCTAAGGGCTTGGAGAGGAGTAAAGATCAACAGCTACAAGGTTGAGTACGACAGAGCTCGATTTGCATGGGATGCGCAGACTGTACATTCCATGACCCTGGCTGCGATGGGCCCTCCAATCCAGCAAGGCCATGACTGCAGCGATGATTACATGGAATGGTACCTCCCACGTACACATCCATTCGTCAACCCCCCTACCATTGAAGACGCGACACATGTATGAATTTGACTGATTTGTAGATTGTTTAATGTTCGGTTAACTCTTATCTATGTTTTTTCATACATATCAACGTTTTTGTGTTGTGTGCAGGCATTCGAACAATGCTACAATGAGCTTGAGCAACATCGCAACCATGAATGTGAAGATGTAGCAGAGTCTTTACGCCGGTCATTTGAGCATATGTATCCCTTCCTTCCCAATTATTGAGGAAGCCGTGAAGACTTGTTTCAGGATTAAGCTTGTTTCATTTTATGTATTTCATTGAACCTTTGAGTATTGCAACAATGAATGTTATGACTGCTTTTGAATGTTTTTTATGACTTGTTTGGATTATGACAACAATGAATGTTATGACTTCCATTTGAATGTTTTTTATGAGTTGTTTGGATTTAGGGATGTTTGGAATAGAAACGTCAAACTCATTGCATCATAATTCATACATATCATTCATTACATAAATCGACTGTTTCAACCTTCTTCTTTCGTCTTGTCTTCTTTTCGGCCTTGGCTGCTTCGTACTCCAACAACCGATCACACGTCCTTTGATCTACGTAATCACCCGCAGACGGGTCATGATATACCACCCACGCCGGGTAAAGAGTAGGCAAGGGCGATGTCTCGGCAAGGCCAATCTACACAAAGTCAATGCATCATACATATGTTTTAGCACAAGATAGTATGAACAGATGTGATTGTATTAACGTACCGCAATAAAATGTTGCTCTTCCTGGACATGGCAAATGCATACCGTCTTCAGCTTCTCGCCAACTGATGCTTCGTTTGGCTTTCCCCTCATAGGCAAGTATGTCGTTCCCACACCACCACCGACGGTAACGAACACACATGTGAATGCCGTTGCCACCAAACATCCCATATCCGGGAGGTCCAACCACGTCTCTGGTGGGGCCGGCCTATTCGGGGAAGGAAACCATGCTAGTTTCGCCTCCATTGCCTCAAGTGTCATCGTAGACACCCAAAGTGGCGCGAGTAGCTCATACTCTTTTCTCAACGTAGCGATCATGGTACGTCGAACAAAAGCCCACTGATCTTGCCCTAAACCCAGACCATGTGCAATTTCTCTGTACCCGCAGTTTCCATCACCCATTATCTTATACCATCCTCCCACGTGTAGTCTCATACACATGTGAAACTGGGTACGATATCGCCACGGGTTCTTGATCAAAGATGTGTCACACGAAGGCTTTGCTGCAAGCGTCTTCGGTGGTCTTCCTTTTTGCTTTTTCGGAGGCGTTTCGTCCATCTGTTGGTCACTGTACTCCCATGATGACGGTTGTCTTTTGGTGGCAAAGTTTAGAGCTCCTTGAGGCCGACCCTTATGCTTGACTTTAGCTGGCTCTTGCAGAGCAGTCCGCTCTGGATGCGCAATACTTGTTAGTGTTGAGACTGCTCTTTGTTGAACCTGCACTGACAATGTGGGGGAGACGCTTTGGGCAAATTCTTGAAGCAACGATCTATTCACTCTGCGTTCTCTGGCTTCTTCCTCTTCTTCTGTCTTCACTTCTGACAAGGTCAATTTCCTCCAAAACGGATGCAATGAGCTAGGTTCAATTGGGGCCTGGCTCCTCACATTTAGCGCCATGTCATGCACGCAAGGCAATCCATCTCTGACCCTCATCTGGCATCTGCATATAGTGCTCCACAATGGAGCTTCTCCTTTCCTGTATTCCTCAATCAAACGAGCTAGTGCAATCGCAGAGACCTTGAAGTGCAGCTTGCAGAAAAGATGTGCGTTCGTTAGCAGCGTATATCTCTTTCCAATGCTCTCATTCAATGCCCCCTTTATCTCACCAATATGATTGCGCAATCGTGTATGATATTGATCGAACACAGTACAAAGGTTGCCGTCATTGCTTGTGAAGAAGCTTTTCAGACTGGAATGAGCCCCTTCAACCCTGTATTACAATCAAGAATCCGAAATCAGTATGTTGTTGTAAAGGTCTAACTAAGTTCAAATAAATAACTAAATTTAGAAAAAAACATAATGCACATACCTGTTAGTGGTGGTAGTACCGAGCGTGAACATTGTATCTGTCCATACGGATACGATTCTTTCCTTGTAGGGGTCAAGCCAGTTCTTTTGTAGGTACTGGAGACATTTTGGAGATTTCCTCCAATCACAATTCAGCTTCTTCAGTGTTGCTTCATACCCTTGTATGGTCGTTTCCTTGAAGAGTTTCATGCAGTCGTTGGAAAACGTTGTGCCCCTAAACTTGTCCATGTTCTTCTTCCCGAAGTCTTCAATATTCTTCCTCACATGCCGCCTACATAGAAGGGATTTTGCTTCTGGAAACTGCTTCTCTAAGGCGTTCATCAACGCCTTCTCCCGATCAGTGACCAAACATATGGGTGCTCGTTGCACCTTGACAAACATCTTTGCAAGTTGCTCTATGGCCCACTTGTAACTGTCTTCGTCCTCCTTCTCCAGAAATGCCCCGGCAATATTGTAGTTTTTCCAAACAGATGTGATGCCAACAATTTCAAGGAAGGGCAAATTGTAACTGCACACATAATCATATATAAAATATGATGGCATCCTAACCTTGACATGAACAAATGAAGAGTATAATAGATATGTATGTTACTAACCGGTTAGTTGCATATGTAGAGTCCAGCAGCACAATGTACGAAAATGCCTTCAACAACGACAATTGTTCCTGGCTTGCGAAGAAGATATCCATTATCTTGTTGGTCTCCTTGTTGAATCTATGCTCCATGAAGTATCCCTTCTCATTGCACTCATAGAAGAACTGTTGCACAACTGTTCTTCCTTTCATGCCCTTCTTTCGTATCTCATGCATGATGTTGTACACTTGCTTCATCTTGGTCAAATTGTCAGGGGACGAATGGATTGTAGTATGAATCTTTTGAGGCTTGCAATGATTGACTGTCATCACCCTAATAATCTCCTTCGCTTCAGCGCTTGGCCGCCCAGCTAATGCACTACCATACAAATAATCTGCTATGACATGATTGTGAGTTCCATGTTGTACAATGATCCTCCACAATCGCTTCGGCCCTTCTTTCAGCCTCAACATAAAGGGACACCCACACTTCTTCGACCTTGTGATGTCTCTCACTTGGTCAGCTTGTTTAGGCACGTTTTGTCTATGCCTATCACACGGTAACCAAGTCCCCCCAAGGATCGAAGGGGTGGAAGGTTTATTCCTCCACTTTTTGATGCAGAAGTGTTTACACTTAGCCATCTCCCGCGCCCACAAAAATGCTTCTTCTCTAGACTCCCAGCTTTGATCAGTTGTAAAGAACCTTGAGTAATCAACAGAGACGTAAACATCCTCCTCCGGTGGTACATTAAACTGAGGCTGTGTGTGTAGGGATGGAAAGCAAAACTGTGGGGTAGCATGAGATGAAGATGCTTCTGGAGGAAACGGTATCCCAAGTGAGAAGGATGATATCTCAATATCTGGTTGAGGCATGTTCCAATCCTGTAACTTTTGAGGCATTTCCCAAACCGTAAATGTCTTCTGTGGGGTGCTCCAGTCATTGAGGGAGATATTGTTTAACCCCTCGTATAAATAATAATTCGTCTACATACACATGAAATCATCTCATCAAGTAGTGCACAAATTATAAACCTAAATTCAAAATTTTCTTTGAAAGAGCAGATTCTATAAAATGGCACGGTTAGTGACAAACCGTGCCATTTTACAGAATGAACCTACAACCGGTTTCTGGTGGTGATTCCACACATAACGTGTGGGAGCGTTTTACACGTAATGTGGGTAACTCTCCCACACGTTACGTGTAGAAGCGTTCCACACGTTACGTGTTCACTATCTTACCACATAACGTGTGGAACTGTTCTTCATTGTAACAGCCATTTCGCAGCCATAAACACAAAACAATTCTAAATCTCTGTTTCTAATCCCCTAAACAATAAAATGAGATCTTTAATATTAAACAACAAATATCATATCTAACTTGGTTAAACCCTAAATAACAAATATCATACCTTTCAAAACCCTAACCATCAAGCTACAAACTTTAAACAAGTTCAAAACAACAAAAAAAGAGAACTTTAGGGTTACATAATAGAAATTACCTCGTTCGAAAGTGGAATATCTTCCCCATTGTTGCTCCAATACTCGTTGTTGTTCGGATTGTCCATTTTTTTAACAAAAATTTAGAGTGCAAAACAAGCATTTGTGAGTGTTTCAAATGAGGGTTTAGACTCGAAATGGATCATTAGCCGGGGAAGAAGACGGGTCATTATTACAGTTAGGTGGGGACAAGACGGTTAATTCAATGCGTTTTGCCACAGACTTAACCACACGTTACGTGTGAGCCCCATCCACACGTTACGTGTGGGCTGATTCCACACGTTACGTGTGGATCAAGGTTTAGGCGTATGAGGTTTTTTGTTAGGGTTTAGGGTAGGGGTAGGGTTTAGGGTTTAGGGATATGGTATTGGAGTAGGGTTTAGGGTAATATGGCTTAGGGTTTAGGGATTAGGGTTTAGGGTTTAGGGTTAAGGTTAAAGTTAGGGTTAACTATTTATCTTTAATTAATAAGGGTGAATCGGGTATTTTAGTTACCCTGTTTGTGAGATTGAGGAGATGAACTTTTAATTAGGGTTTAGGGTGGTAAATTGTTGAGAAGTTATTAATGCTAGTGGTTGAGTTCATTAATGCTAGTGGTTGAGGTCATTATATACTATAGTTATATACAGCTGTATATTGGCTGTCAAACACATTGATTTTCACTATATAAGAGGCATTAGGGTTGTTTGTTCTCTACAACAAGTCCAACACAAGCAACGCTTGAAGATTCAATTGTGGGTAAACTTCTTCTTCCAGTTTCTTTTGATTTATTATCCCCAATTTTTTATATTAATGGATTCATGATATTTGTAGGAAACCAAGCACTACAACAAATAATGGCATCTTCATCCGAATCATCAACAAACCAACTATGCGCTTGTAATTTGAAAGCCATTGTCCGTACTTGGGATTTGCAGTGGAACTACGAAAGAAGGTATTGAGGATGCCCAAGACTGGGGTGTTTTTACAGGAAGTGGATTGATCTTATATACCAGGACAGGGCATATGCGATTATTCGACAACAATGGCGGGAAAAACAAGATCTTGTTAAGGAGAATCAAGATCTTGTTAAGAAAAATAAAAAACTTTTACAAGATGTGGATAAGATGCGTAGGTATAATCTCAAACTATATAATGATGTACATCGTATACTGCCTTGATGTCGTATCTTTTGTGTAATGTTGTTTACGTACTATCAACCTTTGTAGGGAGCAAACAATTTTATCAAAGCAGAGATATGATAGGAAGCGAACTTTTACCAGAGACTATCCTAATTTCTTCAAACGCAACTAGACGATGTCATTTATTTTGTGTTAGGGTTTCTAAGTTTATGAAGAACTTGTATTATTTCCTGTATTGTGAGCTAAATGTGGTTGTAGTCATCCAGCGTAATGAACAATTCTATTTCGTCTTCTAGGTTGTATATTTTGGGGTATTTCTTTTATTAATTTTAGATAATCAACATTCATAAACAACATTATAATATATATAAAATAATCAATAATTCAACATTGAACCACAATCATATGATACAACATTCATAAACAACATTATACTAAATTATACTATATAAATCAACATTATAATACCCTAAAAACACCACACGTTACGTGTGATACACACCCACACGTAACGTGTGGAGACACAACACACATAACGTGTGAAACTTTGAAAGGGTCTGCTCTCACACGTAACGTGGGGAGACACTCCACACGTAACGTGGGGAGACACTCCACACGTAACGTGTGGACCCTATGCGCTGAAAAGCAATTTTGGGTATGCGCCGAAAAATAATCGTGTTTTTTTTGCCTATTTCCTAGTAGTTTAGCAAAAACACTCAACTATTTTCACAATTGTAAATAGAAATATCTTAACAATATTGACTTACACTTTATGATGTACTCATCTCTTGTCCATCTGTATCCTGACATTGCTTGGCTATGAATTGTTTGATTTGTATGCCCTGCTTGGGTCTAATGAAGTGCTTTTATGGAAGTTGAGATTCTGAATTTCTTGTGCTTACTATTAGCATTATAAGATTCTTTTTCTGTTTAGAAAATTTCTTTTAATAGAATTGGAAATGCACTCTAACACAGCCAACTTGATAAAATTAGAATAAAAAAGCTGCATGTTTCCTACTTCCATTTAAGCTCACTGTGTTTTTTTTCTAAATGGAATTCCATATTTTCTTGTTATAATTAAGATAAAGGACATGAGGTAAATTCAAAACTAGCTAATCAATAACATGATTTCTGCACAGCTGAAAATTTCCGCTGGATATGGTAAATCCATGTGCTCTTTTATTGCACTGAATTTACTTCTTCATGTATGCAAAAAATATTTTACTGGACGATTTCTGGAGATGAAATGAGGAGAATTTGCATACATCAAGCTAGACTGCACATTAAAAACATGTTCAAGTCATGCCGTCACAGGAAGAAGCGATCCTACTTCTTAACTAAGAAACAATGGAAGAGATTGAGCATATGAGAAAAACTGACCCGGATATGGTGAAACAAGCTGAAGTAAATAAGCGAAATAGGTCCACACAAAAGGTTATTGATGCCGGCTATTATCGAGGGGGCTCACGCAAAGTGATGGCTTGGATGAAAGCATTAGTAAGTTTACTTTTGAATCATATTTTGATAAAATAAACCTATAATAAGCTTTACACTATATCACATATTCCTTGACATGTTTGCTAGTGCTATAATTGTCATTGATAATTTTATGTTTTTTTTTCATGACTTTTGCTCTTTCTTAAGGTAAACGGGATGGGATGTGGTGGATTGTTTTCATGGGAAGATTTATTGCAGGACTGGAAAATTTAGTTCAAAGATTGTAAAATTAGATAATTGTTGTTTAGGTTTTGCCTTAGATTTTTACATGATATGGCTTATGTCTGACAAGCTACTTGTGTAGTATCTTTGTACCACTTGATTTAGATCATAAATCTAGTTGCAAGTAATTCTTAGATCCACTCTTAATACAACATATGATAAATCATTAATTTTGCAACAATGGTGTTGAGTTTTTTTTCTTTTCAGTAGGTTTATATAGTTTTGAATCTTTTTGTGGCTTATATATTCAAGCTCTATATTCAGCATATGAGAAATCATTAATTCTTAGATCCACTCTTAATTTGGCATATGATGAATCAGTGATTTGGCCATTTATATGTAGGTTTATGTAGTTTTGAATCTTTTTGTGGCTTGTATATTCAAGCTCTATATATAATTGAATCTATTTATGTCCATAGGAGGAAAAATCTAGCAGCAAGACCACGATCTTGGACGTGGTGTGAATGTGTTGGCAAAAGAAAGATGGGACATAGATCGGGCCAAAATCAGCTGTAATTGTGGTTAGTACTATCCTAATTGTCAAGTATTTTAGTAGTTTAGAATGCTAAACATTGCATTTCTTTGTTCTTGTATTGTTATCAAGCTACTATATAGTTATACTGAATGTATAGTTATTTTACATGACTTGTTATCAAGCTATTGTTATCAAGGCATGTAGTTAATTTACATGACTAGTTTTTTGTACTATTATCAAGCTACTGTTATCAAGTCATGTAAAAGATGACTTCACATCTTTACATGACTTGTATAGTTATACTGAATGTATAGTTATTCTTAAGCAAATTAAGCAATACAGAATGTGTTTATTCTCCTATCCTTGTTTAGTTATTTTCTAAGCTATTGTCTGAATATAATTATTGGCCTATTCTTACATGACTTCACATCTTTTAGGAAAAAATTGATAGCTTAGTTGCCACTCAAGGTGTTAATTCTGGAGAACTATTAATGGCTTAGATGAGCAAGAATTATGGGTTAGGGCATGTGATGGACCTAAGAATGAGAGAATATTCGCTTTGGGAGAACAATGTACAACCCTCATATGTACCAGAGCATTTGATAGCTCTGTTAGCCAATCTCAATTCTCACAAGCGTATCAAGATCGAGGCTCAAGTTCAACCCTCCAAAGAGGAGATTCAAGAGCTTCGATCACCGTTACTTGACCTCGTGGAACAACAACAACAACAACAACAACAACAACAACAACAACAACAACAACAACAACAACAACAACAACAACAACAACAACAACAACAACAACAACAACAACAACAACAACAACAACAACAACAACAACAACAACAACAACAACAACAACAACAACAACAACAACAACAACAACAACAACAACAACAACAACAACAACAACAACAACAACAACAACAACAACAACAACAACAACAACAACAACAACAACAACAACAACAACAACAACAACAACAACAACAACAACAACAACAACAACAACAACAACAACAACAACAACAACACAACAACAACAACAACAACAACAACAACAACAACAACAACAACAACAACAACAACAACAACAACAACAACAACAACAACAACAACAACAACAACAACAACAACAACAACAACAACAACAACAACAACAACAACAACAACAACAACAACAACAACAACAACAACAACAACAACAACAACAACAACAACAACAACAACAACAACAACAACAATCCATCATTCTTCAACCACTTCAGAAACTTCAAGGCAACGTCGTTCTAAACATCAACTCCTCTAATTAGTCTAACTAGGCTTTAGACTTTATACTTCGTTTTGGTTGGCCTTGCAAGACACATCTATCTTTTTATTATGATTGTCTTGCCAATGATGACATATATCCTTTTGAACTATGATTATTTCGTGTTCTATGTCTAGAGAATACTCTTATAGACATCTTTACATTATCTATTTGAGATATATATGTGGTTGTTCCACTTTGATAGTTATGAAGTGTATGTGTCTTGTTATATATAGGGCATGAAAAGCAAGTGCAAGACATCATTTAAAGTTATATTGCAGATATTTTGATTTGAATTCATGGGGAAGAATATAAAACTGCTTGAGAATTGCATATCAAATAGCAACAAATTTAGGAATGAATTTTTTTTCGAGGTTAAAATGTAAATTTTGTAGAGAATATTATTGTGACTATTTTTGAGGCTAAATACCCTCGAATATACCCTCCAAAATAGTTAGGAGTAAATACAATCCCATTTGGCCACGAAATCCTAGCTCTTAGTATAGCATCGAAAATAAGGTTGAGATTTTATTTGTGACCAAGGAACAATATTGAAATTGGCCTCCATATATTTCGAGGGTAGTGTCGTCGATTTTAACCTCGAATTTTATTCGAGGGTAAGTAACCTCGAAAACGTTATTCGAGGCTAAAGTTTCATGGCCAAGTTTAGCCTCGGCCATTTTTTCTCCGAATATTTGTTCGTGGCTACATTTGAGGGTATTTTCGAGGTTAATTTCGGGACAATTTTGCGTGTTTCCAACAGTGACCTAGAGGTAGAGATTTTTCTCAAGACAACTATTTGATTGATTGAGTTTTTCTCTTTAAGGAATTGTGTTATCGTTACTTGTCTGAAATATTATTTCCGCTACCACTGCGATTCATAATGTGTTAATCTTACAATACTGAACTCGCGTTTGCAAAATGGCAAACAAGTCAATTCTACATTCGTTAACAAAATTATATACATAAGCGTGTTATATGAGACATTAAGACCCCTGCTATTCCAAATATGAATATCTAACCTATCCATTAGGTTGGGAGATATTGGGATCCAATCTTTAGCAATTGTAGCCTCCTTTATTTCAACCATGAGCTCCAAGAGGGAAAACATGAAACCATCACCTATTTCAACAAACCAAATAGGGTTGAACACTCAAACTCGTGAAGAAAGAAGAAAACATACTAGGGACAAGCTCTATGAATTCCATAATGCGTGAATACAAGTTGTTAAATTGTTAATCTGTACAAGACTGAATATGAAGAGGAAAAGTTACAACTAACTAGCAGGTGTTAGCGGTAAACTAAGCTAATCTCTAACAGAATAAGTTGGCACTGTGTTAACGGCTTCTAACAAACATTAAGAAGTCACACGTTGTGTGAGAAATAACACCCTATATTGGAAACTTGAGAATAAAAGACCTATAGTATATAAGCTTAGTGGATTACTCCTCCTATTGTTAATTGGTTTTAGGATGAAACCTTATTGGGCTTATGTGCTAGGCTTTAACGCGCATGTGCACACGAACTGACACATCCCCCGTATATCAGCCCACCGGACTTTAGTATGGTATCAGAGCGGGTTTCGTGTCTGGGTTCGTTTCTTGGTTTATCTGAGCTTAGTCCGTCATGATGGCATGATATAGGCTAGCTCGTTTAGCTTGTCGGCCTTAAAACATTGTTTGGGCTTATCCCGCCATGAGGGCGTGATATGGGCTAGCCCGTTTGGCTTGCCGACCTTAAGTCATGTTGTCAAGTGTCAACTAAGTCAAGTCAGTTGCACTTGAGGAAACATGTGCGAAATAACATCCCACATTGGAAACATGTGAATAAAAAGCCTAGTATATAAGCTTAGTGGATTACTCCTCCTATTGTCAATTGATTTTAGAATGGAATCCCACTAGGCTTATATGATGGGCTTTAACGCGCATGTGCACACGAACTGACACGTCCCCCGTATTTCAGCCCATCGGACTTTAACACGTTGCTCACGTATTCCTCAGTCTCATAAACAACACCTTTAACAATCTCCCATTTCTCTTTTGTCTTGCCTTTAGCAATAATCCACTAACTCTCTTGAGCGGTTTACAAGTCAACCCGACCAATATGAGACTCAACAACCTCAACAAGAGCGACCATAGATTAGCTAACCGCCTTACTATGTTTCTTCAACCTTTTTTCAAAGTTAGATGAACATCATGTTTCTCAGTAATATTAGTCTTTCTAACCCTAACTCTTTTAGGCTTATGTTTCCCAAATGGGTCTCAATTCTTCAATATCTGGGTTGACTATTCAGGTTTGTTACATGTGTGCACGTGCTACGCACAGATTTATTTCATATTTAATTCTAATTTTTTTAACAATTATGTTAGTGGATATTCATGATATATTAGTGTAATTTATAGAATTTTTAAATCAAATATATCAACAAAACCATATTTATAAGGTATTTCTTTAAACTTTACCAATTCTTATGTTATTATTGTGAAATGAGATGAAATAAAATCACTTCGTCGACTTTATAACAACAATTGTATAATTCTATCTCACATCAAATTCGTATATAAAAATAGCTTAAACATTCACTATTTAGGTGTTATTTCAAATACTATTTATAGAGTTGCTTCCATAAAAAACATTGTATTATTACCACGCTTTTAGGATGTATTATTAAAATTAAAATTCTTATTTTTTTATGATTAGATTGGTTGATCTTTTTGATATATTAGTGTAATTTTATAAAAATATATATCATCATATCACAAAAAATGTATATTGCATCTCATATTCAATTACTTGCTATCTATAACTTAGTAACAGTATTATGGTGTTATTTCAAATATTATTTAAAACTGGTTTTAAGGAATCAATATATGTACCTTTATTATGTTATTAGGGTTTATCTATATACTTAGTTGACAAGTATGTAATATATACTCAAAATTTTGCAAAATAGTTGATTGAAAGAGTTGTTAATATTTTTTGATATATTGTCAACAAAGAACAATTATGTGCGCATTATGACATCTGACATGTCAAAAAATAGATTAATGTATATACAATAAAAATTATAACACCCTACTACAATTGAAAATTGCTTATTTATTTATGTTTATATTTTTTCATGAATTCTAATTTTAATTTTGATTAGTTATTTAAAAAGACTAGCTTTACATTATCATTCAAAATCCTAAAAAAATAAATCATGATTTGTTTTATAGAATTTAAATAATTTAACTTTTTATTTAGTTATCGTTAGATTATTTAATTTTATAAAAATATTATATTTGAGTATAAAATTACAATTTATTAAAATTAGATTTGTTTAATCTCTTCATCTTTTAAATATATATTTACTTGCTTGGTAGTAAGAATATATATTTCTTCCAAAGTGATGCTTGATATTAAATGAAAAATAAAATTTGCTTGATATTAAATGAATACATTTATTGCATACAAAAGGGTAACTTTTTATGTATTATACTAGAAATCGGAGCCCCGTGCTACGCACGGGGCAATTTTTTATGTTTGTTGTGGGCTCATTGGGTTGGTGATTGGATGTGCGGTAAGTCATTATCGTTAGTTAGGACTGAGGATGACCTAAATTGATGTGTTGTTGAGTTTATGTGGGAGATTTGGCTGGTTTGGCACTTGAGGGTCATTTGAGATTTGTGTCTCTTGTTGTGTACATAAATTTACATAAAGAACTGTCAACGATTTAGGATTAGCAGTAATGTTTGGCTGTGTACATAATGATATGATGCTTGATTATATTTATTTGGTTTGAGAACCCAGAAAGCTATTGTCTTGTATCAACCTTTACCTGTATGGAAAGCTCCATTTTGGGGACAATGGAAAAAGCTTTGGGAGTGAAACCTAATATTGGAATCCTCTGCAGCAATGCACCCATTTCAAAGAGCACGTCGCTCCTCATGAGAGCTGGCAAATGAAGCAACTAAGGAATATCCGAAGCCCCAAACCCTGCAACAGTAGAAGCCGGTTTGGTTAAGCCAAGGAAGCTATTCTTCTAGAGCTATTTGAATTCATGAGCACCAAAGGACCCTCAAAGCGCAGATTTGAATTAAATATTGTTTTCCCGTACCTCATGTTTGCCAGATTGTTTGATGTGCACTTCATGCTTTCCAATGGTGCCAAATGTCTAGTATCATGTGGTGTTAGACCTGGAACATGAGGAAATATATTTGAGCAAGCTATAGTAAAAGCGTTATAACATACAGGTCATAGTGCGCACCAAGAAAGCGTTTTGTGATGTTATAATCCTGCGTGCTAATCATTTCCTACAGGTTTATAGATTTTAGCGGGTTTGGTCTTATTTTGTGGGTTGTAGTACTTACATTCATTTCGGTGACCAAGTTGTTGAATGTCTCTCTGAAAACTATATTCCGTGTGTAGTTAGCCGACTCTTTCCCCATTTGTAGTAACAATATACTAAGTCATTGTGGGTCTGTCACTCGAGAAATTGCCACATAGAGTTGGCCGTGGCAGAAACTGGCCTTGGTAAATATAACCCCACATGCTTTAGTGATTGCCCCTAACTTTTATTGATAGTCATAGCATAGCAAGCTTTGAGTGGGAATTGACGACGTTTCATTACGAATGGCCATTTTGATTGGGTGGTGCTTAGTGTTATCCTAGGAATTAGGACTTTATTTCCTACGCGCGTGCCCGTTATAATCTCAGCCTCAACAACCCACTCCCCCAAATGTGTAATGATGAGATGGGTATCGTTGCACAGTCCTTGTGAAGGGTTGACATTCCTTAGAAGCATCACCGACAACCCTTCCTTCAGTTCAAGTGCATGTGGTGGGATTCATGTAATTTAGTATCCGTGTTATTTTCATTAGTTGCTGATTTTACAACTTATTAGGCATAGTGTATGGAAATGTAAGCGTAATGTACCGGGGAAATCTTGGCTGTTTAAGAATTCGGGTGGGTACAAATGCTCTTGTTCAGCCACATCGGTAGATGCCTTGCAAATCTCATCAGCGCTTTTGTATGTCTTCATTTGTCCGTGTAGACGTTTGAACATATAATTGTTTATCTGATCTGCATCTTCATTTAAGGGGGTCAGGGTAGCTCTGTCTTGGAGGTATGACGGGTTGGTTTCGTTTGCTATGAAATCTGGAAAGACTTTGTCAATTAGATGCCCAATCGGATTTGCCCTTGGTGCAATTATGAACTCTTGTGGGATCTCAATCCATGTTTCTTCCTCTTCATTGTCTAGCGCTATTGCTTCAGCATTTCCATCCCCGATCTTTTGAATCCATTTGTTGAATTGTTGTTTGTGGATGTCAATCTCGCCATTGGCCCGTTGGTCGTTCACCCTCATGCTCTTTGTTAACGTGAGCACTTGACAATGGCTCCAAATAGGTGAGTTGCTGATGCAAGCTTGAACGATGTCTTGTCGTTTCCCTTTGCTAATTACTGGTAGTATTTGAACTCGAAGGACCGGATCGGACCCCAATAGTGAATCTGAGCCCTACGGACCCCGTCATTTCATATTTTTAATTTCATTTATATTTAATATTTTAAAATACTTTTTAAAATAATTATACAATATTATTTTTGTTAATATAATTAATTTATTATTTTTGAAATCATAATATTAATCATTTAAAGATGGTTACCTTCAACCCGTTTGGTCAACCCAAACCCAACCCGCTCGGCTCTAACATGTTAGCAGACCCGATCGACCCGAACCCGATTTGACCCAATCGAACCCGACCCAGGTGACAGGTCTACTAGTATGTGATAACCACGTTTTTCAAATTATTTTCTTCTAACATAATATATATTAATGATTACTAGGCATCTTATTTTACAACTTATTGTTTATTTTCTATTTAATTGGATATATCATTAGTTTATTAAATTTATTATGTCAAAGTATAGTAAATATATATAGAAATTGAAGTCATATTAGAGTATCTTATATTTTTTTGACGTACTTGAACCTAGGAAAGTATTAATCCTAAGTAAATGAGTATGTTTAACAAAGTATGGACGTCATGTAATCAAAGGTGAGTGCTTGTGTTTCAGAAATGGTACACGTGGTTAATTGATATGTAAGCAAAGATGGAGATTGATGTGAAAAAAGAAACATCAATTGGTCTTGTTATTTGGGAATTGGTGAGGGATTATGCTAAGAGTTTTAATGTGTAGTACTTGCATTTTTTTTAAAAATATAGTTATGTATGAAATGATTAATTTCAAGTTTGATAATCACAATTTTTTAAACATGCCTTTAACAAAGGCCACCACAAAGCCTTCACAATTAAGCCCATTGCACAATGCACTCAAATTTTAAATAGTAAAATGATTTCTTGCTGGTAAGAAATTCAATTAAGAAGTTCATGCTAAGTGTACGGAATAAGCTGTTGTTTTTTAGTTTTTAGTTTTTAGTTTTTTTTCCTTTTTAGAAAGATTTAAATACATTCCTTATCTTTATTTATGATGCCATGTTTCTTAAGAATAGAAAATATTTTCTTTTTTATTGAACAAAAACCCTGAAAGTTTGTATTTTTATTCACTATATTTTCAAAATAACCTAAATTGCGAGTCATGAATTATTCGTACAAATTATATTATAACAAATTGAGAAACTGGGGTCGGATGGTTGCCTGAGCATTCTAGGTTTAGTTAAACTCCCAGCTGCCTCCCTCGCCGGATCTTCACCGTCGCTGATCTTGGTGAGATCGACTCTCAATCTCCCTCTTACTTAACGCCGAACAGATGAAGTGAGAGCGTAGAGATGGTGGCGCCTTCGTCGTCGGTCGTGAACGTCTACCCGCTTTCAAGCTACTCCTTCGGTACCAAGGAGCCCAATATGGAGAAAGACACTTCCGTCGCCGATCGTCTTGCTCGCATCAAAGTCAAGTTCGTTACTCTCTTTCTCTCTCTGAGAAAACATTTCTGATTTGATTGAAGCTGTGTAAAGATCTGATCTCTGTCTCCTTATTAATATTTTGTCCCAAGAACGTGTATTTTGCCTCACGAATTTAATCTGAAGGCTCTGCTTAAGATGGAGGGTGCTCGCTTTATCCTACACCGTGTGAGTTTTTTCCCTGGAAAAATAATGTTCTTCTCTAGGGGTTGTGGATTAATACGGCTTGCGGATGTTCAAAGGATTTCTCTGTTCGATGTGAGAGTTTTAGCTTGAAGATCGTCCATCGAGGCTGGTTGAGGTAGTTTCAGCTTTTAGCGGGTGAGTGTCGAAATAGAAAGAGGGCCCTTTTGTCCTCAAACTCCCCTTGTTTCGGGTTGTATACCAGCTAGAGGGATCTAGGCATGGTATTCTCTGGTTTCTTTCTCTTGTGGGAGTAAGGAAGTGTAGGGGTTTTAGGGAGTGTGAGTTGGCTTTCACAATGGCATGGAAGTTACGGTGCTTAAAGGAAGACGATACGTTGGCTTTGGCGGCGCAACGGTAAAGCGGCTAATGCTGTAAACTTCGCCTACCAAAAGCTTGCCCGTGAAACAATGGCTGATGTTCGCCCTGACCACGCAGTGAATAGCGCCTCCCTGACATACAAGACGAATAAGGTAAGCTCTAACTCCATCAAAAAAGGTGGGGGGAAGGGGGCAAAGGCAATTTGTTAATACCGTATGGTCGGCCAAGATGTAATCGGTGCTTATATAATGTTTCTACAGGGTCGTGACATCCCACCTGCGGATCATCATAGCCCTGACAGTGCAGTCCATCCCTTCAGCCAGCTCAGAAAAGGGGACATACGAACAAGCCAGGAAATCATCGATCGCTTTAGCCGGCCCCTTTCCAAGGGCTTTTTTAGAGGAGTCAGAGGTGGAGGTTTTTTTGGAAGAACCCGAAGCCATTTCAATCTTTGTGTCGGGGGATATTGCTTTCATACGGTGGCTCTAATGCAAGGGTGCTTCACATTTATAGGGAGGTAGAAGCAGGTAACGTGGGCTATCAATTTGTGGGTTAATTTGAATTTGTGGGTTATTTTGCTCACCTTTGTAACATCCTCGTTAACTTTGGTTTGAAACAACTACATATTATAACGACCAATTTAATTTGTGATTTAAATTTGAAACACCCACATACTGTAACGTGGGCTATCAATTTGTGGGTTAATTTGAATTTGTGGGTTATTTTGCTCACCTCTGTAACATCCTCGTTAACTTTGTTTTGAAACAGTCACATATTGTGACGACCAATTTAATTTGTGTTTTAAATTTGTTTATGCTTGAAACAGTCCATGACTGGACGTTGTACAATTAGCAGGAAAAGACAATTACAAATGGGATAATTGTTTAATTGGAAGATGTATTTAATATGTCATTGATTCCATGCCCATTTTCACTCTATTTTCTCAATATTTTCACACATGACAAGTTTATAGTATATATTGAATGATTATTATTATTATTATTATAGATATAGATAATGATGTTAGGAAGATTCAAAATACTACATCCGTTTCACAATATTTAGTCTTTTTAGCTATGATTCTTGATTTATAATATTTGATTTTTTTTTATGTAATTGATACTCGAATTTTATAAAAATACTAAGATCTAGTTTCAAAACACTTATTATATAACTCCAACTATTCACATTCTTCAGTAATTACTCATTGAAAAACCCGTTTTCTTTCTATTTCTAACTTGTCTTAAAAAGTGTGAAATGAAAAAAGCCTAAATTTAATGAAACGGATGGTTTATTTGTTTGTATAGAATTTAAACTTATAATATATAAATATTGGTTGATGTAAATATTTAAAATATATGTTTGAACAACCCACTGAATTAAAAGATAGATTATCTTTAAAAAAAACATTAATAGATAGATTAGATAGCTAAAATATATGTTTGATTCGATTTCATGTATAATTTGTAACTTATATTAACGACATTACAGTATAAATAAAATATAGTTAATGGTCGAGGGTCACTAATGAAAGGTATGTGAATGGGAGGTAAAAAGGTCATTTGACTCTTATTTTTATTGATAAATTCCTTTATTAAAGTTAAAATATAAAGATATTTATTGTGTTTATATGTCAACTTTTTATGTTAGTATAAATAATACCAAAAGGCTTTGCCTTGATCGCATTAATTCACTAGGCAACCATTTGTACTGATTCTCTCGCCTGACAATCTAACTGTAATTTAGGATATAGTTTTCAAATTACAATACTTAGCATATATCTAAGGACATAAATTGAAAAAAAATCAAGAGCATTATATTTAATGTTGATGTACAATTATAAAATCACGTATTCGGAAACAGTTGGTGGCCACGCGTTCACCCTATAAACAATGCTTGCAAAACCTAGGAAACATTCAACAAGTAAGACCACACGTAGTACTAAAAAATACTCAAAAAAAATTGTAAAATCAAAAGAGTAGTTGAATAAAGGTGCTTAATATTATATATATATATATTTTTTGATAACCTTAATATTATATTTTGATCCTGTAAGATTAGGATAAAAAAAGGGGAAGCAATGCATCACTTATTAAACAATTATTAAACACGAGAATGGAGTGCGCTAGGCTCGTGCCATCCATGGGCGAGAACGAGAATCCACGCTCGAGTTGAGCAATAGTATAGACACACAAATATAAAAATAAATGATAAACAAACAAATAAATAAACAAGGACATCGCGCTAAGTATATAAATAACCTTCCGACCAAAAAGAAGTATATAAATAACCTAATACTAAATTGCGTACATGATTCCTTCCAATGTCATGGAGTGTGTCATAACCTAATAGGTCTGTCAAAACATGGTTTGATTGGATAATATGGGAAAATTCCGGTGATAATCCCGTGTTTTTGCTTATTTTGTTTGGTGTCTAAGGGATTTTTAATTTCGGCATTATGGCCTCTAGCTATGTTAGCAGTTCGTTTCCTGCAGGGGCGGACGCAGGATTTAAGATCACTAGGGCAAAAATCCTACGTGATTAAAATCAATTTTAGTTACAATCTTAAATATTTTTTTGTCAATGTGATTCGACAAATGCAATGCAATTATTATTAATAACAATTATGAGAGTTCTCCATCAGGGTACAAGATTACAAAATAAAGATTCAACAATACATGGAGAATCTAACCAAAAAAAATAATATTACAGGGAGAAGGTGTAAAAATGCAGCAAAGCAAGAATTAAGCGAGAGTGGATGAACATAAAGATGCATAATAAAAATTCTCTTCATGCCTATGGGGACAAAAATGATAAGCTAAAGGTTAGTTGATTAATCAGTGGTTTAGGCAACTAAACATTACTTAGGAGTGCTCTGTTTATCTTGTCGAATTACATGGTAGGGTTGAATCTGCTTTATATTTGGTGAACATAAACTTTGTATGTTATATTCCATATCAACTCAATTTATCCTTTATCGAAAATAAAAATTGAAGATGATCTCATCTAAAACTCTAATTATTGGATTAGTCTACTTTCGACATAAGATGTTTTTCTAATCACTCAATCTAATTCATTTACTATGAAGAGAAACGAAAACGTATAGGTAAGCTGTATAATCTCAACACCCTATTCATATCCCACACACGGACTGTGCATTCAAATGAACATATCATAACATTGAACAGAGAGAAATGGGGCAATGGAGGTAGCCTCAGGTATTGTAGGAGGCGATAGGAAGTAAAAAAAAAAAAATCAATAGGGGTCCGTCCCCACGCTGGTCCATACAAAGGTTCGCCCATGGTCTTCTACTCAATCTTTACTCTTCTTTTAAACTAGTGTGTCACCCGTGTCTAAGGCACGGATTAAGACTTGAATTTTATTTTCAAAATTTTTTTTCCAATAACGATAAAGTTACACATAAATTTTATGTATATGCACTTTTTAAGTATGTTGTGAATATTTGTAAAAATTGTATTTTTATACAAATTATGACACATCGATAAACGTATTTACATCTATCAAAACATGGTGTAAAATTTAATGAATAATATTACTTGTTATGTTATTGAGTTGTTCTAAAAGTCGCTAGGCGGGAGCTGAGCGGTGAGGGGGGCCTAGCGCCTAGGCGGCTAGGCGGGGGCCTAGGCGAAATAAAAATTAATGCCTAATCTATATGATTATTTTACTACGTTCCCTCAAATTCATTAATGTTTATAAACTATGTTGGGATGGGGTTTAATATTTTATTATGGGCCTTATTTTATAAAACATAACCTAAAACTATGTTCTATATATCCGTCATCTCCTAAGATATTATTGTTTTCATAACATTGGAAGCTTCTTCTCGCCTAGGCGGCCTAGGCGGAAAATGACCGCCTAGCGTCTAGGTAAGGCCTAGGCGGGGATTTTTAGAGCATTGACGGTGCTTGTATTTAATTTAATTTCATTCTTATAGGTTGATGTGTCAGAATGTATATTACATATATGATGTCCATAGATAAAATCATACATCGTAAGATGTATAATTTTCATGACAATGTATCATGTATGTAAGGAAAATGTGTAAAATGGGTACCAATAGGACAACTAACTTATATCATGCAAACGGGGTTATATACAGTGAAGCATATGATAATTGAATAGTAAAATAACATTACAAAACATTTTATTATAAATTAAACAACTTGTTTGACTTAAAATACGAATGATGGATGTCAAATTCTTTGCAAGATTTCATTGTACACAACGTATATTGATCGTGTGAGATAACACATATTATATATCCTTGATCATGATCAACACCTTAAGGTCGTTCTTGTCGGTGGATAGAGATAAGGCCACATATAGTTAATCATGTGTGAAGTTGCAACCATAAGTTAGGGATCTATTTTTTGGATAAATTTTATTGTACGCGTTAAAGGTGTGTATTTTATGAATGCAAATTTGACTTCATATATTAGATTCCAATTTGTTTCGATTTTAAAAGAAAGAAGCGTAGAAGACTAAATATAGTATAATTGTATAATTAGTGAAACTATTTATCATCTTACTCATTCTTAATTGTATAATTTCTTCCTATTGGAAACGTGATAAATATAGTGTAAGAATTGGTTGAATTGTTTTTCACGTGCCTTAAAGTTTTGGGAAAAGAAAGGCTTTAATTTAATTGTTTAGTAGGATTGTGACATTTGTATGCAAAACTCTCTGATAAGTGTAAATTGAATTATTATATACAACCGTAGAAATATTTAATGTCGTAAACATTTTGCCAAATTGCTAGAAAATAAGATTTTAACACGTTATAATACAGCTATACACATACGTACACTTGTAAAACATGTTGTAAAGCTGTTAGATTTTAGTATTTTAAGTTATGATACGGTTGTACAAATTTACACACCCGTAAAACATGTTGTAAATGTTGCTAGAATTAGTGCTCTACACAAATTAAGATACGGTTATACGAAATTATACACATGTAAAATCTGTAAAATTTGCTAGTGAGAATACCCATGTAAACAATTATATTCTAGTAAATTCCAAAAGAAAAGAAAAGAAAAACAAAATCAAATGAGACATAAAAGAGAAGATTGAATTTACTATCAACGACAAGATTTACTAATATTTGAAAAAAGTATTAGTAAATGATAAGATTTTTAGTAGGTAACATTTATTTTATGAAAGAAAACATGTATGGAATTAATGTATGGAATTAATGCATTAACATTTTGTGCATTAAATCAAATGAGACATAAAAGAGAAGATTGAATACCCATGTAACCAATTTATTTTATGAAAAAAGTATTTATTGATGATCATGAAAGATTTATTAATATTTGATATGATGATATGCTTCTGAGTAGGTAAAATCAATCAGACTTACAGGCTTGGTAAAATAATAAGATTTTTAGTAGGTAACATGTATATTGTGACTGATGATGCCCATGTATGCAATTGTATACATGTAGAAGATGTTATTTATTCTCAAGAATTCGTGCGATAAGAATACATACACCAGTATATCTTGCCGTAAAAAGTGATAAAATTTAAATTTGCATTCGTATCGTAAGAAAATATAAATCGGTATACCTTACAGTAACAAAGTGATGAAATTTGCATTTATGCCGTAAACATATATGCATGTGTACCTTGTTGTAAAAAAGATGAAACTGGACTTTCGACATTGATGTATACAAATTTACACCCGTAATACATGTTGTAACATACATATTATACAATAAATTAAATATAAAATATAAGATAAAAATTATATTTTTATGGAACAAATGCAAACAAAACAAATGCAAACAGTCTATATTTCACCCAATCTACTCTAACCAAATAAGCATGAGTACCGACGAATCTAAGTAAGAACGGGTCGAAAAAATCCCTAAAATTGAGCAATTGACAATCAAAGCAAGAACAAATTAATCTAAAAAAAAGCCCTAAAACTAAGAACTTGAAAATTAAATTAAGGTTGAATCTGAAAAAAGCCCCAAAATTCATCGCATGCATTAACCAACCAAATAAGAAAGGGTTAATTTAATATTCTTTAAAATTTAAAAGGGATTAGGTAACAAAAATATTCTCAATATTCAAGGTTGGTGATAAAAAAGAAGAATTCCCTGATAGTGACGATTTGTCGGTCGGAAGAAGATGAAGAATGGTCGAATGTTAGAGTAATTAGGTCAATACCTTATAATCAAGCAGTGCCTTAACATTCTTGACATGAGATTCAAACCGTAATAAAGCATCTATCTATACTAAAAAGTTGGCTTTCTGCTGCATTGAAAGCTAACTTCTAAACCCCTATAATGAGAGACCTAAAACAGTTTCATTACTTCTTTCAAAACGTTACTAAATTAAATTAGCTACCTCTACGATTAATTATCAAACACTTAAAACTCAGAGACACTCAACAAACAATTTTGGCAAATTGAAGGGTCATGAATCATTTTTTTTACAAATCATGAATCGTGATTCTAATAGCAACCCAAAACCAGATATTGAGGACTTTTATTGTTCTACAGATTGATCATTGATCTTGCACATGGATAGGCTAAGCTACCATCAACCCTATTCAAATCAAACAAGGAAAACAGGATCAACCACGTCTACTATACTCTGCTTAGTGCTTTTATAGGGCTATAACCAACCATCTATGTAGTCCACCAACAATTGCAATAAAACCTTTCTGACAGCTTCATTGCACAATGTTGGCAACCCATTTGAAAACTGTGGAAAAGAAAGAAAAAGGAGACCAAGTGTTTGACTACATACCAATTGAAGTCTCACCTACCCTGATTCAGTAACATGTATAACAAAGCAGATTGAACCAAAAAGTTATAAGATTTGCTTATCAATCAAGTATCAGTAAACTACAGCGGGGACTTGGGAAAAAGAGAAAGAAGGGTTTGAGTATATCAGAAATTAGCTCCTGGCTCAGGATGAACGCTGACGGCATGCAATGCTGATTTTGCTTAAGAATGGCTACCTGGCAGAAAATGTCCATCATATGGATTTATGCTGATATCTTCAGACAAATAAAAAGGACAGCAGCACAAGTATTCAATAGCTAACATATGACTTAAGCTGCACTGAATAGTAGTACCGTCTATATCCCAAGTTGTTACAGTTGTTGGACATTTAGGATTTATGACCACAACTACTTTGGAAAGCATAAGTGAGCAAATCACAAAGGACACAACTGAATTGTGAACCTCATGTTAAATCCGTGGATGTGCTGTTATAGAGGAGTAGAAAATCCAAGTTGCCAGAGATGAACCTCACAAACCAATACTATCATACATTCATCATACAATCATATATAAAATCCTAATTAAGCTGTTCAAAGTTCAAACTTTAAAATTTCGGCCACATGCCCAGTTGCCCACAATCCCCATTTCCCCACATTATATATCGGCTACTTATATACTAATACAGTAATACTCTAACAAATTAACATTCCCGATCCCTAACAATGGAAGATTTTAAGAAGCAAAGAAGTGAGTCGAGGAGGCGAACTGCGAACTGCGAGGAGGGTCGGCACGTACCTGTGAGGAGGCGAACTGCGAACTACTGAGCGCAGCGGTGGACGACGGGCGACTGGGAGGAGGGTCGGTGTCGGCAGGGTGCGGCACAGTAGCAGGATTGGAGGATTGAAGGGTGGGCGGCATGTGCGATTTCTTCAATAGAGGAGTCGAGGGCAAGTGTACGTGGAGGCTGGAGGCAGATAGGAAGGTTAGGGTTCTTCTTTGACACAATTTTATAAAATATGATGTATTTGAATATAAAAAAATTATACTATTAAATTTACATTTGCTTTATTTCTTAATCTTCATTTTACTGCTTTATATTAAACATATTTAATACTCTAAAAATGGTTTCATACAAAAATGAAATTCGTATGGTGTTCAATGAACACATTTAATATACAAAAATGCACACTTTTTTATTACAAATAGACTTCTAAAAATTACACACACAAAATTCATTAAAAAAAAACACATCCCTACAAAAAAAAAATTCACATTACTTCAAAGTTTAATTATAATTCTTACCAAATTATATAAAAAAATCCCATTCATAACCCCAATAAAAATATTTTATACCTAACATACTTACATATAACATTTAAATAAATAACAAATAATATATATACATCACATTAAAAACAGAACAACGAACCAGATATTACAAACTCTATTCTATATCGTGACCCTACATACACGCAAACCAAATCCTTAAACTAAAGATGACTTTCTTGCTTTCATTAATGCTCCACTTCAATTTTCTACAATTGTTTTATTATATAAAAGAATAATTTGTTTATGCTTTTATTCACCCTAATTAAGCTATAAACCTAGGGTTCGAAGGCCATCTATGTCCTTGAATATAGTATCAGGGACCACTTTCATCATACTAATTATTATTATGCTCAAACTCAACAAAGTACTGAATTTATTCACCCTAATTAAGTTCAGGGCTTACCTCTTCAACGTATCAGCTACGCAATTGAAGGTTCAGCATCGGCACAATCAGACAAGCAAATCAGGAACTCAATTTAACAGTGCATCACTATCTTTATCAACTCTACAAACCACAAACATTACGCTATTTAGATGGCTTGGCAAAAAAAATCCTACATATTTATCATATCAAATGCTGCTTGGCTTAGTACTAGGAGAAATGGGAGCGATCTCGGAACCCTTAACGATGACGTCAAGCACCGGCTCAGTACTGGGAGCAACTGGGCCCCGGGCGTTTACGAACTCGCTCTGTTTGGCCAACCCATTATATAAAACATGTTGTATTTCACTATAAAAAATTAAAACCTACTAACTTCACATTTGTTTGGTTCCTGAATCTTTATTTCATTGCTTCATATAAAGCAAATCTAATACTCTCAAAATGTTTTTGTTTAATAA
Organism: Rheum nobile; assembly: GCA_027886185.1. Taxonomy (NCBI): domain Eukaryota; kingdom Viridiplantae; phylum Streptophyta; class Magnoliopsida; order Caryophyllales; family Polygonaceae; genus Rheum; species Rheum nobile. Next base: position 854,499 of record WOAB01000261.1, on the reverse strand, counting down.
AAAAGTTTGTCTATTATTGAATGAACACATCTATTGCACATAAAAATAAAAATTAAGAACATATACATTTCTTCAATTTTGAACACCGAAAATCATAAAATATGAAATACATCCATACAAAACCGAATTTCAACTTCAATTAGAAATTACAAAAATACTTATAGCCAAAATTATTTTTAAAAATTACACAAACGGCCCGTACGAAACACGGGCTTCAATTTCTAGTTCAAATAACAATAGTATTTGAAGCATTCACCTAATAGTAGTATTTATTGCATGAATTAAATTTCAAAACCATATATCGGTCCCAACATCTGTATGGAAACTTGACAACTACATAAGAAGTCTTCCACACGTATGAACTCATTACTCGAGCATGTGACAATGTAGGTGATAATAATAGAGGATTTTGATTGTTAGGAATGTTAGCTTCTCAGCCAACTGAACAAAATAGATGATCACTTGCACATTAATTTACATCTGGAGTCAATCACATGAATGGATGAAGATTGGCTTTCTATACTTGAAACTTAAACATTAAACAAAAATTCACTTGGGATAAACTATGGGAAACCAATAGCAACAAATGAAAATCACACTAGCATCTCATTGATCCCCAAATGCCCAAATCCCTCTAGTGCTAGAGACTACCGCCCTATCTCTTGTTGTAACTCTATCTATAGAGGAATAACCAAGATCATCTCTAACCGGCTCAAAGGGATCCTCCCCATGATCATTGATAGCACCCAAGATGCGTTTGTCCCTGGACGCTCCATTCAGCATAATATTTTGATCTGTAGCGACTTGGTGAAGCAATATGGATGGAGACATTCCTCAGCTCGTTGTACTATTAAAATTGATCTTCACAAAGCTTTTGATACTGTTGACTGGTCCTTTCTGATCAATTGCCTGCATCATCTTGGTTTCCCGAGGCAGTTCATCTGCTGGATTGAGAGTTGCATTACAACCACCTCCTTCTATGTCATGGTTAATGGCGGGCTTGAGGGGTTTTTCAAAGGTAAGCGCTGGATACGACAAGGGGACCCTTTATCGCCCTACCTTTTCACTATCGCCATGGAGTACTTCACCAGGATGCTCAAGAAGCTTGAGATGCAACCAGAATTTTCATTTCACCCCAGGTGTGACAACTTCACACTTTCGCACCTTACTTTTGCTGATGATCTGTTATTATTCTGTAAAGGCAACCTAAGCTCAGTCAATGCTCTCAAACAATTGCTGGATGAATTTGGTGAGCTTTCGGGCCTCAAGGTCAACTAATCCAAAACACAGATTTTCTTTGGAGGTAATTGTGACAGATGGAAGAATGATATCCTCCTGAACACACAATTTAGTGAGGGATCTTTGCCTTTTATGTATCTTGGAGTTCCCATCGGCTCTCGCAAACCCCGTAATTGTGACTTCACGCCAATGGTTGAGAAAATGATTAGCAGAATTCGCTCTTGGACCACCCGACACCTTTCTTATGCAGGGCGAGTTGAACTAGTCAGGGAAGTCATGTATGGCATCCAAAATTTTTGGTGTAAGCTGCTCCCCTTCCCCATAAAGACGATCAAGATGATCAATGCTCTTCTCCGTTCATTTCTATGGTCAGGTAAAACTGATTCGAAGATAAGTCTTGTTTCATGGAAGGCCATTTGTAAACCCAAATTTGAAGGGGGTCTTGGTTTTAAGGAAGTGTTGTCTTGGAACCAAGCCTCAATGGCCAAAGCTCTACTAGAAGTAGCATCCCCTAATGCTAGCAGCATATGGAAATCCTGGGCTGAATGCCAATACACCACATGCACCAACATCTGGGAAATTGAAGCACACATCGCGGACTGCTGGACTTGGAAGAACATGTTGCGCATCCGTGACCGCCTAAGACACAACGCTGAGCCTGACCAACTGCTGATCCTTTTGCTTAATTCAGCTGGAAAATACAGCACCAATGCCGCATACAATCAGCTACGTGAGGTAGGTGTTGGTGTTCCTTGGGGAGAGATTATCTGGAAAGGGTTGCACCAGCCTAAATGTTCATTCATAACTTGGCTCGCCCTTCACGAGCGTCTGCCAACGAAAGACCGCATCAGCCGGTGGATTGAGCTTGATGAGTTTATGTGTGTCCTTTGTCAGCAAGAGCCTGAATCCAATGAGCACATCTGGTCAAGATGCACCTTTGTTCGGAATGTCCTACAAAGTGTACTTTCTTGGCTCCATTGGCCGACTCCCCCTAATTGCTTCACTGAGTGCCTCTTGCAGCTTCTACAAATGTCGCACCACACCAAAATTCAGTTGCTCACTAGAAGCCTTGCCATCTCAACTTTTGTCTACATGATTTGGCAACACCGAAACAGGATCACCTTCCAAGGAACTACAGCTTCAAGCATTAATTGTGTGGATAATATCATCTTGCAAACAACAAGGCGGCTCCTTCTAACGTGGAAACGCAAGGACACCAACACCTTGCTTTGGCTTCGCCAACCGCACATACATTGAAGATTCTCTCGTCTGACTTTTGATTCTTCTCTTGGCTGGAGTGTAGATTAGACTTCAGCATTTTGGTTACTGGCTATTGACTCTCCTTGAGCCTTGTATAGAACCTAATTATCTTTTATCAATATTATTTACCTTTATTCTAAAAAAAATAGCAACAAATGAAAAGCTTAAAGCTTCAGTTTGATAATCAACAAAAAAAGATCAATTTAAATCTGTAAAGCAGTCAGTAGAGGTAATTAAATGAGCATGTGTAAACTCACAAAGCTTAATATATTTTACATGCATTTCAAATTATAGTGGGCCAAGAGGAAAACACAATATAACCAGCAAGGAAAATTATCCTACAGAAAAAAAGGCACAAATGGAACTAGTCTTTGCTACCTAAAACACTAGCCATGAAGGAAAATACCTTGAGAGCAAAGTCACCAAGCAAATTTTAAGTCCCCACAAGATAGCACAGAAAATAATAGTAATTATAAATGATTCAAAAGAAGCATCAGAAGAAATGTCATACTAATTTATGCAAGTTTAGTACTCTGTTTCAAAGATTCAAGAAAAATAAGTAAATGATCATATGACTGAGAACAAAAAATAGTAATGCATACACACCTGACACCATGCAAGAATTCATCTATGCTACTCATGTAATGTCAATCGCATGATCCAGCTGGAAATGGGCGGATCTACACGGGGGACTAGGGCGGCGGCAGCCCCGCTTTCCCCCGATAAATCTCTTATAATATGTCAATTTTTTGGTTAAACCTTTTTTTGAATTTTTAATTTTCATTATATATAGATAAAATGATAAGTAAATGATAAAAAAAATACATTGGTCTAGTAATATTTGTCTTGAAACTTGTGTGAAAAAAGCTAAAGGTTATGTGTTCAAATCCCTTCCCCAACCTTTTTTTTTCTACTTTTGTTAAAAAATTGAGTTTTAATTGCTTTATTAAAATATTTGTGTTTATTAAGCATGTTTATTTCTTTTTTGTTTTTATTTTTCCTTCCATGTTTTAATTTTTTATTTACACAAAAAATTGAAAATCTTACATTATTCAAATAATTTTCAAAACGCTAAAAAATAGAGTATATACTGTATGAATTAATCAATTTTTAAAAGGTGAATCTGATATTTTTTATAATTTTAAAATATTAATATAAATATCGATTTATAAAGTAAAAAAAAATATACAAAACTCGCATTCCTTCGATTAAGTTATAGATCCGCCCGTTGCTGGAATAATGAACAACTTCTCCATACAAAAAATTCATGTGCATATAAATTAGAGCGACCTCCTTCTCAGCACTAACATATTTTTGCAGAGTCACTGACTTGAACTGAACCTGTGTTGCATCCTACATTTCAGAACAATAATCCAATCAAATCAAGTATGAATTGAATTTGCAACTGCAGGGGGCAGCATTTAAGTGCTCGAAGGAGAAGCTTACAAGCATGTCTCCAATGGGAATTTCATCAACTGAAACAGAATTCCGTCAAAACCTAAAACACCAACACTGCAAAATAGAAAGAAATAATTGAAAAGATGTTCACTTGATTTTGCTAGTTATGGCTCAAGCACAAAAACACCCGACCTAAACCGAAACCCCACCTTTGATTTTGAATCCATCTTTTTCAAATCATTACTTTTCAATTATAACGAGCACAATAAAGCACCAACTAATTAATCGGAAAACCTCACCTAATCAGTATCCTTTTAGCGTAATTAGAAAAGAACGTCTACAGACAAAAAGAAAAGAAAACGTATTTTAAGAGAATCATATTCCATAGTTTAAGTTGCTAATTCTCCAGGCTCAAAAAAAGAAGACATAAACATATCTTCCACCTGTAAGTTTAGATCAAGTTCAGAAATTACGAGGATTTGAAATCAGAGATCATCTTCAGAATTCATAAATATTTGTAAACTTGACAAAGAACTAAAATAATACCATAAATCACTTCACTTATTGTCAATTGATTGTGGATTGAAATCTTATAGTTTGTATGGTGGCTTGTGTACGGACATTTACGTCCCTCCCTGGCCCATGAACTTTAACACATCCACCAAAGAGTTTATTTGACCATTATGTCACAATTTTTGGTTCCAACTCTGCTCATGTAGAATGAATTCCTATAAAATTAAGAACGCTAAACCCAAAACGATGTCTACAAAAAAGAAATCATATTAGGTTTCAAACCTTCCATTCCTGCTCCAAATTCATCACCGTGAAGATCACCTTCGTCCAAGTACTCGTTCCAATTAACACGTCTTTTTTTATTCTTCTCCTCATTCTCTTCTTCTTCAATTTCAGCCGATCGACCGTCGAGACCGGGAAAAGAAGCTCCGCAATTGGCCGTAAATTGCAGGCCTTCTTCCGCCAAACTCCGGGACATGTTGAAGGACTGAATGAACTTTCTGATATCTTCGGCCGGAATCCTCGAGCCCCGTTATTTCTTATAATTGCTTCAACTTTCTTTCCGGTTTCCAAATTCTAGGGATATGGCATCCCTAAACCAACCACACAACAGGATTATCACATCTAACTAAATAAATATTTAAGAAACAATGTTCAATTTCCATTACTACTAAGTAGATAGTATTAGTGTCACACAAGCAATGGATTGACCATAACCCGACTCGACTTGCCAACTGCATATTCGATGAAATCTAAATGCACATTTGGTTATGTACGTAATGTATATTTGGATTTTATAGGGTGTACAATTTGGATATAACTAGATGTGTATTTGTACACAACTAAATGTGCATTTGGGTTATACTAGATGTGTCTTTGTAAAAATATATGCATTTGGATTTATTGTATATGTTTATTTGGTTATAACGTGATGCGTATTTGGATATATGATGTATGAGCATTTGAGTTATACAATATGTAAAATATATGCATTTGAATTGTATGTGCATTTGAAATTAACTATATATACGTGCATTTACAGATGAAAGGATGTGCATTTAGAAATGATTGGATGCACATTTTTGCATTTTGGATGTGCATTTAGTAATGAATTGTACTACATGTGCATTTTGAATTGTATTGTATGTGCATTCGAAATTCTATGGTAAGCAAAAGTTGGCCTAAAAAATCTCTGGTCAACGCCGATGACCATCCGGTTTTCGTCGAAAACTGGGCGATCAATGTCTGAGACCGCCCTTGACCGGTCAACTCATTTAAATGATCATGTGCTTAGATCATGTTTATTCAAATGAATTGTTTTGGACTGGGCTTTTGATGGGCTTGAGAGGTAAATGAAAAATTTTCCATAAAAATTGGCTTTATTTATGAAATTTCCACCGACCCTCTCAATGTTGCTCTAACTCAAGCATGTCTTCTCATGCGGGGGTGCTCTCACCCGAACGCCCCCTATAACTTTAATGAGTGCATATAGCTCTTTGTATAATTAGTTTAATTATGTTGTTTCTACTCCGGGTTTGATAGAACATTTTGCGCCTTTTAAAAAATCAATCCCAATAGTAAGGTCTTCAATCACAACTTAGCTGGTAAGTATGGCATTATGTGACCACAAAGTAACAAGTTTGAATCCCCTTCTCCCGTTGTAATGTCTTACTGCCTCCTTTGGATAAAAAAAAAACGATCCTAATAAATTAAGTGAAAGGACGGGAGCCTCTCATCCTTTCACTTACTTGTGTGCACACACAATATTGTTTCGATAATGACATGAAAGCAGACTATTTCCCCCCCTAAATGTTTCGGTTTTCATAATCCAAAACCAGTCGGGGCCTAAAGGAAGAATAATACATCAATTATACAGGAAGAGCTTCACATAAGAACAATATATTAGGAGAGAACTAAGAAATAACCTGGACCGTTGATCACAAATCAATCGGACGGCCGAGAGTTGATCCTGGAAAAGTGGAAAGTCTTTTGGTTCATTCCGTTATCTCTTTGTTTATTACCAGCAGTGTTTGGGAAAGTTGAAAGTCTTTGATGTGCCAAATTAAACAGACTGATAAAGTGACGCTGCTAGCAAAAGCCGTGCAACGCGTGAGAGAACTAAACCATGAAGCCTCTGGAATCATGAAGATGTCAAGAGGAGGAGGAGGAGGAGGAGGAGGAGGTGTTCTGATTCCGTCGGAGAGGGACAAGTTCTCCGTCCACGCAGACGACAACGAGCTCGGCGACGGCGGAGAGTTGATCTTGAGAGCTTCGTTGTGCTGCGAGGACAGATCAAATCTCTTCTCGGAACTCACGCAAGTCGTGAACTCGCTCAACCTAAAAACGCTATGGGCGGAGATGTCGACGCTCGGTGGTCGGACGCGTAACATGCTGATTGTGAGCGGGGATCGGTCCCTGCAATCGAAAGTGAAGAGATTAGAAGAGAGAGAGGAGTTCGTCGAATGGAGAAGATGAAGCAGATCTGCGAAAGGGAGCGGATCGGAGCGACGCCGGCGACGACTGCAGGGGCATAGAATCGGACGGATCTACGACCATTTGAGAGAAAGAGTCCATGAACTGTCATTTAAGTATCCTTGAACGTTTGTACTGATGTCCTTGAACATGCATGTAAAAGGCTGGAAACATTTGAGAGAAAAAATCCATGAACTGTCATTTAAGTATCCTTGAACGTTTGTACTGATGTCCTTGAACATGGATGTAAAAGGCTGAAAACAGTTGAGAGAAAAAGTCCATGAACAGTCATTTAAGTATCCTTGAACGTTTGTACTGATGTCCTTGAACATGGATGTAAAAGGCTGAAAACAGTTGAGAGAAAAAGTCCATGAACTGTCATTTAAGTATCCTTGAACATTTATACTTATGTCCTTGAATATGGATGTAAAAGGCTGGAAACAGTTGACAGAAAAAGTCCATGAACTGTTATTTAAGTATTCTTGAACTAATTGTTTACTGTCCATGAACAAACTTGAGCGCTACCTTTCTTTCCTTTTCTTCCTTTTTTTAGGTTTACACGCGCACGCCTACCATTTGTTACAGCTAATTTACGTGGATGGCTGTGATTTGTTCTTAGTTCTCTCTTAGGGAATGGTTCTCACAAAAACCACACCCCAATTATACAAGTTAACAGACATTTTAGTACTCTCCAAACTAAATCACATTCCTTGAGTAATCATCCAGAGACACATCTCCTCCCATTTCTGGCACGAAGATAAGAGCTTCGTCCTCAACGTCTCTGAATTGATCTTATGGGTTCCTTCTTCCTATACAATTAGTACAGTTCAAACCCACATCAATTTATACATATCTTACTGCAGTCCATTTCAACATGAAAACGAAATAAAATTATAGCGGTAGCTATCTGGCTATAGTTGTATATCAAAATCAACTACACACCTAATTTAGGGTTCCTTTGGTGACCCTATAGGTTTCCAGTTTTTAATTTCAAAGTATTTTTATTTTTCTATAATTATCAATTTTATCATTTCAAAACATGCTATATCTTAGTAGTAGCCTTACTGCTCAAAATTGCCTGATTTTAGTTTTTGCAAAAATAAAATTTAAAAATAAAAATGCACTTATTTACCATACGAACTCTTAGGTACCATACGAACTCTTAGGTTGTTAATTTCATTTTCTTGTCAAGTAGCTATCTCAAAATTTACTTAGGCTCCGTTCGGCAAAGCTTTTTTGACATTAATTGAGCTTGATTTTCTTTTTAATTTAGTTAATGAGTGTCCGGTAAAAAAATGTCAATCTAGCTTAGAGAGCTTATAGTAGATTAATGTAGCTTAATTTTTCCATTTTTTTAATGTGACTCCCCCTAGATTGTTGAAGATTAACAAGCCGAATTTTACATTTATCTCATTTCAGCTTGTAATACCGACTATAATTTTTAAATAATTAAGCTAATAAATTCAGCTCCAGCTAGTGATTCAGCTCCAGCTCAGCTTAATTTTTCCATTTTTTTTAATGTGACTCTCCCTAGATTGTTGAAGATTAACAAGCTGAATTTTACATTTATCTCATTTTAGTTTGTAATACCGAACACCAACTATAATTTTTAAATAATTAAGCTAATAAATCCAGCTTCAGCTGTAGCTAGTCATTCAGCTTCAACTACTTATTCAACTCCAGCTTTCATTTCAGCGAGATTTACCGAACAGAGCCTTAATCAGACTTCAGAACCACTAATTTAAAATTGGATATGATATAAGGGTGATACTAAGATCGATTACCTGATAAACGATACTTAATTGACCTAGTGGTAAATCGGTGCTACACTTCATAAGTATTTGTCCAGGAGATTCCGATTCGGATTTCCTATACAACATGTATGAAGAAACTAATATTGAGAGGGTGTCTGGGTCACGAAATACCCGGTTCCGATACTTGGGGGCATAGGGTGGCAGGTATTCGATTGCTAAGTTAATGTCAAACAAATACTGATCGATTGGGTTACATTATTATGATACATTAATTAGGCGTTTCCCTAATAATAATTAAGGAGTATAAGATTAGACAAATTAAATACTAGTAGATATTGAGAACTTACGATGAGATGAATGTGGTAGAAGACTCTTCCAGCAGAGGAATCGGAGGACGAAATGTGGATGACAAGAAGGCCTTCCTCTTCCTCCAGCAGCCGCAACACCTCCGAGATGGGGACGAAGGTGTTGATGAGGGATTTGGGGGTCGAGATTAGGACTGAGATCTCGCCGTTCCCGAGCTCAGTCGCGTCAACTGACCAGGCAAGGGCTGCAGTACTGGCGGGCCCAGCCGCTGGTACTTGTGGGGGCAAAACGACGTCGCTTGGACAACTCGTTGAAGGCAAGAGCTGTTGCTTCCTTTGTATAAGCGCTTCCACTTCCTCTCGTAGCTCCGGTATGTATTTTATCACGCGCTCAACCGTGGATGGAGCCGTCTGCTTTTTTTCCTTCTAATAAAAATAAATGTTTTGTAATACAACTTGATTGATATTGTGATACTCGTATTAAGACACACTAGCTAGACTATTATAACGGGTTGTAATTTCATACTTATCACTTATGTATACGAATTAAAAGACTTTAAGAGTGAGGTTTAGTGATGATTTATTTATGCAATCAACCATCAATGAAAAGGAAGGATTCATTTAGAGTAAGAGATAAGATGTAGTACAGAATACAGAGAGGTTACCACCTACTTTATTTAAAAGTAATTAATTATTTATATTTACCATGACATAATGACGGTCCTAGCCCGTAGGAGAGGGTATAAATTCAAAGTCCATGATTAAATATCACCGGCCTCTCATCTAATATCTATAATATATTGACCAAATAAAATAATCTAAGAAGAAGATTTATACAAGAAAAAGGATTAACTTATAGAACACTTTATGTTGTTTTATCGAATTTCCTGCACAAATAATATAATTTTAGATATTTTTTATTAAATATTACTTATTTTGAGATTTTTTGTTTTCTTATAAGAATTTAAATATTTATTTAAAAATGACAGTATTTTAAAATAATTTTTTTGGGTTATATTCTGAGAGAAATACGTTAATTAAAAAGACATTTGTTTACACAAAAGATCGAAGCAACCCTTCCTCATCTGACCTAGTTTATGACTTTAATACTATATATATATATGGGAAGTGGGTTCTCTCAATCAATCACTATTTTTTATTGTATAAATTAAATAGGCGTACTAATTTAAAAAAAGAAAAGAAGACCGTAAACGTTCTGGAAAGGTGAGATGACAAACATAGAAAAGTAAGCAGAGAAAAAACTAACAGACCACATTATAAGTTATAACCTCAGTCTTTGAAATTGTTTTCCGGGAGTTTAATTTGCGATAAAGGCTTAAAGTTAAAATTAGTGGTAGTACCTTTTGATCGGCGCCGGGATGTACGGAACTAAGGGCGGCGAACAAGCCGTTGAGGCGCATCCTCCTCATCCTCTCACTCGCATTGTGGTGCTCCTTCTTGTCGATTGGCGGCGGCGGGGGCACAGGAGCCGCGGCCGTCGTCATGGGTGGCCCCAGCTGCAGCTGGCTGCCACCCATACACCACGACGACGTCGACTCTGGCGCCGGCTGGGGGAAAGCAGCCGCGCTGTAAGACGGCGGCGGCGGGGGGTCAATCGGCGCGGCTTGATGACCATTCCAAGGGTAGTAATAGGGATCGAGAACCGGATCAAGCGAATCGGGAAGATCTTGTTGCTGGAAGAGATGATAATTAATTGGGAAGGAGAAGCTGTCGTCCAAATCTTGGATTGGGAATTCTTGGTTGTGGAAGGCGAAGCCTGGTGAAGGCGCGAAGAGGGGGGGAAATGAGAGCAGTGTTTGATCTTGATCTCGATCTTGATGTTGCTGGATTTTCATTTCGGACAACGGATCCATTTTTATTTTAATTGAGATTTGTTTCCTCCTGGGTTGAATATATTCGATTCGATGTCTGCGTATATATTGGGGGACTAGGATTATCAGACATATATACACCTCGCCAGCTACAGTACCAAATATCCATTTTAATGATTTGGGGACTTTTAAGCTAAAATATTATTGCCGCCCGTGAGACATGGCACACCAAATCTTACTAATTTATAATGGACTGTCTTAATAGTGTAATCTAAATATGTTATATGTTATATATATATCGTATCTTTTATTAAAACTGACACATGTTATTAAAAATATAATAAGCAAACAAGACAAAAACCATGACTCTGAAAACGCTCTCTCTTAGAAACCCTAATCTGATCACTGAAACCATATCCCTCGAGCCGCCGCAGCTGCGTTTGCTCGCCGATCCTCTCCCTCTGATCTGGTGCTTCAATCTTTACCCCAATATTCTCGATTTTCATGAGCCTCCTAACCTTCACCCACTCCAGATCTCAGTTTCTCGCCCTTGCTCTGGAAAGACGAGGAAGATTAGCGCGAAATCTGGGAGAAATCGCATCCATTCTGACCTTAGGAATGGTGTCTGGTTTTGCCTTACCCCGATTCTCCGACTACAAGAGTCTTCGCCTCGTCGCCGTTCCATTGTCTTCTTCAGAGGAAATTTTCTGATGCTTTTGTGGGATCCGGGTTCCTCGGAGAAGTTGCTCAAAGGGTGGACTGGGTATGAACAAATAAGGGTTGGCTCGCCTCCCGCTATGCAATCCATGGGTATTAGAGAGCTTTACCTCCAGAGCTGCGTGGAAGAGAAGAGCTGGTGCTATGCGGCCTCGCTAGGATCCTCTAGTCGACATCTTGGTCTGCCTTTCAGGTGTAGCCCTTCCCTTTCTTCTTTCTCTTTTCTGTTGATGTCTTTGCTTGTTTTTTTTGCTCTTAAATCTATCACTCTTGAATGGAAGAACTCGACTCTCCAAAATCTGAATCCAAATCCTTTACTCTTGGGCTTTCATATTTGCTGCCCTTATTTTTTCCTTTTATTTGCTGGTGCTGTTGTGTCTCTTCTTCCCCTTCCCATCCTCATGGTTAAGGGGAAGAAAACCTTTCAGGTGGCGCTATGGACCTATCTGGGTGCCCCTAACCCATCTGTTGGTACCAATACAACAATACTGAACCCTCGTTTTCGAAATATGCTGAGGTGACCCCTCCTTCTATGGCTAAAGCCAAATCTGATCCAAACTCTGGTATTGCTAATTTTGAAATTTTGAATTCTTTTGAGGAGAACCCTTGCTCAAATGCTTCTACTGAGGTGACCCCTCCTCTTGTGGCTAATGTAAGTTCTGAACCCAACTTTGAGGCTGCTAGTTTCAATTTCGTTACTAAGCCTGTTAGTGACTTGAAATTTAACATGTCAAAGCCTTCTGGTGTGAGAAATAATACTTTGAAACTTAAAGATTTCTACTCCCTCCGTCCCATAATGTTCTTCCTATTTTCCGTTTTTGGCGTCCCAAAAAGTTCTTCCTACTTCCTTTTTTATCCATTTTCGGATACACAATAATTCCCACATTACCCTCATTAAAAACACACAATAACAAAAAACCCACATTTATTTTCCCCACCAAACAACAACCATCTTCCCTAACCTACCCCATTAACTCTCCCCACTCTCATTTCTCTGGAATCCTCATCTGACTCTCTCATTTAACCTAGCCTCTCTCATTTTCTCTCGATTATTCTCTCTGGCTTCCTCTCTCTCGCTTGTTCTTCATCCGAAGAACCCTAGAATCTAGATTTCACTCTCTCCCTCTCTCGGTCTCGATTCTTCTCTCTCGGCTGTCTCTGATCTCTCTCGTTCTCCCTGTAACACCCCCAAATCTTAACCCATTTGGAAAGGTATTACCGCCAGTGACCTCGGTTTTCCTCACCGAAGTCACCCTAGGCTTTACCATTTAAATACCAATCATGAAGCACTTATGATACAAAATCATAATATTATTCATATAAAACATGAGTCCCGGGATTACATCCCAATCCCGAATAGGACAAACACAGAGTTTAAACAAAGTACAGCGGGAGTCTTTTAAATATATAACAGAGTAAATAAGTTACAGCGGAAGTCTTTTAAATATATAACAGAGTAAATAAGTTACAGCGAAAGTATTTCTTAAAATATTACAAAAAGGGTTGTGATCGTAATGATCACCTGCCCAAGGCTCTCAACCTGATTAAAAGATAATTATTAAGACATCCAAAACAACCGTCGTCTTCATAGTCAATCTAGTCTCCTCGGATCTGTAATCTATTTGATGTGCCGAATCGAACGGATGACACCAGCCAACCATGCAAGGGAATAATCGGTTGGTTAGTCTAAATGAATAGACCATGCAAGGGTACAAAGCAGAAGGTTCTAAGTAGTCGTATTAGGTTAGACTTCTCGTCCCTCGAATAATAGTCGAGTACGCTTGTCAACCACCATACTCTACTTGGATATGACAAAAGGTATGCACAAGAGAAGATTCTGGAAGACCGAGTCTTCACAGCAATCAACCCGAAAGAAGACTCCAAAGGATTGAGCCTTATAAGAAGTATGACAAAGTCTGGAACATTTAAAGAATCACAGTATCGCATTCGAGCAATTTAAAAGCTGACTTAGATGTTTTGGTTCACGACCAACCTCACCGCATACAGCGAATTCAGATTGGAAATAGAACGTACTCTGATCAAAAGTCGAGACGAGCTTTCCTAGTTGCACTATTCGCTTAGCCGCACTACTCGCCGAAGGTTTATTAAACATGTGCGTCAAGAGCACTTATCTTATTATATTCCAAAACGCACATCACGTTACAGACTTTTAAATGTATAAACCACCAGTGGAACTATACATCTTGATATGCGTTTCATCTAGAGTGACGCATACCGGAGGGATGAACTCCCGAGATTTGTGACACCAGCTAAGTGCACCACCTCTATACTCGTGTATCAGAGGTTCGGTCATGACCATAAAATGGTATTAGGTGGGGACGAGCCACCTCTCTACCCGATTATAAAGAAACGACTGGACCTGACAGGGCCCTAGTAACGTTCCTAACTACTAGTGCTAACTAAACAGTTCAAGCACAACAATAGTTCACAACAAATTCACATAAATGCCCTCAAGGCGATCATAAATATATATTCATAATAACGTTGTTCTAACAGATATACAACCTATTATAATATCATATTTTAGTTTTCAAAACAGTTTAAACAAAACCGTTTCCAGACAAACGCAATAATCATTCCAAATTAATTACTCAATTAAACAACTGATAATTAATGAAAGCATGGAATGATGAGCAAGAGCGAATCGCCACTTGCCTGGAGTAGATTCGGCAATGAATCTAGACGAGACGACTACGGAAAATATCATTTCAGAGGATATGGCTTAAGCTTCAGAATAGTCCTAGCAGAAAACGAGTCCACACGCGATCCAACAAATCACGTTCTAACTGACAAATTAATTATCTATCAATTAATTTGACTGGAAGAATTTAAGGAATTATATTTAATAATTTTTTATGATATTAAATCATAAAAATATTTATTAAATTTTCCTAAGAAAAAATACGGACGAAAGGGTAACGAAATTATACCGCTCGAATGATTTCGGGTCAAAACTGGACTGGACGGTTATTGGGCTGCTCGGCCCAACAACAACACAACAAGGAGGGGCCCACTCGCCCACTGTTCATCACCTTCAACCCCCCTCCACTTCGTCTTCAACACCAACGAGCCGATCGAGCACGAACCAGGGGAGTTCGGCTGGCTTCGGCTGGGGAGGCTCAACGGCGCCGGGGAGCAGGCGGCGGCAGGGAGGAGCAACACCACGGCGGTGGCTCGGACATCAGCACGATTGAGCAGGAGCTCGCACAGGGCTCGGCGGAGTGGCGGGCGCAGAGGCGAAACAGGGGCGACGTCTTCGTCTCCGGCGGGGCTTCCCCGGGGTCTCTTGACGCCGGGGATGGAGCGGCGCCGGCGGGGAGGAATACCACGACACCACCTAATAACAGGTTTTTGTCGTGTAAAAACTGCTATGCAAAATATCCAAACAAACCCTAAACCGTAGTCCTAGGTAAATACGGGTCAAATCCACGGGGAGACGGATCTATCTTAATATGCAATTCGTATGTCAAACTAAAGTAACCAAAGGGGGGTTTTGTGAGTTTAAGTAATCTAAGCATGCAAAGGTAAAACAACTAAAGATGATGAATTCAGTAATGGGGAAAAGCACTTAGTCAAACAACATCCACTATCCGTATGACAAGTTGATCATAGATACTCATTCAAAATCTCATGCAATGGTGATTCCAATTCCTTTTCAGATATAACTAATAACACAACCAGATACTATTAGCACTAACTAATTAAACAACCCTAAAACTATCAAGATTCAGTTTAACAGCAGCTTTACGGATAAGAATATAGTTGGATACAATTCTAGCATAAAACAACCAGCTTTTATCCTAGAATGTAAATCAATTCTCTTCTGCATAAGACTAGCACAACCAGATACTAGTACGATGCAGTTGCTACTCTGAAATAGATATGCTCAACCAGTAACAATCTAGATCTAGCAATAGATCAATAACGACAAACCCTAGTTGCGTCCAAATAGAGATTATCAATATCAATCATAAACAACTTAAGCAAGAGAAACATAAAAAACCATGCAATAGATTAAGAACAAGAATCTCACAACTGAATCAAAACGAAAGCTTCAGCGTCTGACTAAGCCAAAGAGGCTTAGTTCTTCATAGCAAATACGTAGAAAACTAATTAGGGTTCCAGAGAGAGAGATTCCAAGATCCTGATAATATGCCTCTCTTTTCCCTTAAATACTAAAGGAAATAAAGCTAAGTTAACCTAAAACGAAATAATAAAAAGTAATAAAATAATACAAATAAGAAAATCCGGCTCGGCGGTCTTCTAACACGGGCGGCGGTCGCTGCATCCTCCACGGCTGGCGCCGTAATCGCGGCGGGCGCCGTCTTTCCACGGCGGGCGCCGTAATTAAGTCGTAGCTAGCTTCTCTGGGCAGGAATTGGCGGCGGTCGCCGCAAGTCGCACAGCGGTCGCCGTGAACTCGTTTCTTCCTCCTTTGTCTCTTCAGCTCCCGAAAGCGTGTCTTCGGCACCTCCTCGCCAATACTTCATAACTCCTTGGCGTCTACTACTGGTGGCTTCCTCCTCAGTGTCTCATATGATCTCCAAAATAGCTCAAACACCTCCAAATACACCAACTTCGCCTCCAAACGCCATACACATGAATGTGTCTAAATCTACCCGAATGACACCAATAAAACCTCTAATGACTCTTACTTAAGCCTTACAAAGTAGTGCTTATCAAACCACCTCATGCTTAGACCTTTGCTCGTCCTCGAGTAAACTAATAAAGAGTCTACTCCTCCAATGTAGCATCCAAGGTCTCAGGAAGCATATCCTCCAACTAAGAGTCACCTAACCCATGCCAAGCTCCTGGCACCAATCTCATTCACAACACATCCACAACTCAACAAGCTTAAGGGGCAAGCAGAGTACTTCCCCCAAGCTAACCCGGACATCCAAAAGTGTGAATAACCTCTAATCCTAGCCTCCATCTATTGCTCCTTATGTCTCCCAGAGTGACCTACCCGACAATCCTTCTTTGTCTCCTCTTCTTATGACGCCTCGCCAAGAATAGTGAGAAATCCTAAAATCACTCTTCTTCTTTTTCACTCGTTTTGCCAAGGCGCCCTTTCGGGTTTTCACCAAGCCACTCATTTCATTTTCCAATAGATGTACTCACATAAGCTCACGTCACTCTTGACCTCATATTGCCCCAGCCTAATGCTGGTCCAAGCCACCTGCTTATTGCCTAGGCCGCCCTTTCGAGTTTTCGACTTATCCCAGGATTTCAATGATAGCCTTTTTCTTCAAATTTTTGGCTTTTTTCTCTTTTTTCATTTTTCTCCTCAGCAGCGTAGCAAGTATAAAACCTCACCCCATGCTTAAACATTGCATTGTTCTCAATGTAATAAAAGACAAAAGAATAAAGCACAGGGAAAAGCAAAAAATAACTCATAATGTTGCCGAGTTGGCTTGGACACTTCCTTGTCGCTGGCGGTGTAGTCATAAAAGTCCATGTCCTGGATGTCTGCATCAACGCTATAACCTTCATGTACCGTGCAACCATAGGAAACCACTGTGAAGTGTGGTGGTTATGTAGGAAATCGGGGCTGCACGGCCTTCAACTCTATCAACTCCTACCATGCAACCAAAAGGAACCACTGTGGTGAGTAGTGGACAATCAAGGGGACGCGATTGCATGGCCTTCAAAAAAATGGGCCCAGATGTCATCGTGGTTGGGCCCTGGTGTACCTCCTCTCCAGCCGCCAATTATAGGGCCATCATCGTTGTCAAATACAAAGTGGGGCTAATATCTCCTCCTTGACAACATGATGCGCACCATCTCTCCATAGGAAACGCTGGGCAGCTGGCCTCCGGTGGAACTTTTTTTTTTTACTCCCCGTTTAAGGTCTTTTCGGGGTATTTTATTATATATATATATATTTTTTTTAAGAACAAGAAAAACGAACCTGAAAAATGGCGGCGATCGCCGTAATTAAACGGCGGTCGCCGTCATTTGCCGCAAGCGAAGTGTCGGAGGAGGTGAAAACGGCGGGCGCCGTAAGGTCGGCGGCGGACGCTGTGAACTCCTTCTTCACTTTGAAACGCTTCCTGCAGGTTAGTTCGACACAGAAAGGAAAAACTAAAAGGAAAAACAAAAGAAAAAGACCAAGGGAAGGAAAATAAACTACCTAACATCGGGTTGCCTCCCGATCAGCGCCTTAGTTAATGTCGTGGCTCGACATACCACTCGAACACCCTCAATCCATATCATCAGGCTCTTTAGGAACCTTCTCAATCCATACCTCCTTCCTGAACCAATCATGGAAAGGTTTGAACCTTAGACCATGCTTCCTCTTTAGCGGCTTCTCCATCTTGACCTTCTTAGTCGCGTCTACCCCATGCTTAGATCGATCAGGGGGTTGTTTAGCCTTGACTCCAGGGACCTGCACCAAAGATGGAGCGAGCCTCTCGCTCGGAGTTAGCAACAAAAGTGATTTACCTGGAAGCTCCGGAGGGAGCTTATAGCAAGCGTCCCACTCAGCAACACCTTCCTGCAAGTCAGTAGATATAGCAATATCCAAGCTAGAATCAACAATAGGTGGTGTGTCATCTAGGTGGTCCTCATCAAAAACATATTGCACCACATGCTCAAGTACATCAATTGCACACAAAGAATGACCATCAGAGGGGAATTTCACGACTTCATAGATGTTATAATTAATGGTTTGGCCATCAAATTCCCCGGCAACGGCGCCAATTTGATAACAGGTTTTTGTCGTGTAAAAACTGCTATGTAAAATATCCAAACAAATCCTAAACCGTAGTCCTAGGTAAGTACGGGTCAAATCCACATGGAGACGGATCTATCTTAATATGCAATTCGTATGTCAAACTAAAGTAACCAAAGGGGGGTTTTGTGAGTTTAAGTAATCTAAGCATGCAAAGGTAAAACAACTAAAGATGATGAATTCAGTAATGGGGAAAAGCACTTAGTCAAACAACATCCACTATCCGTATGACAAGTTGATCATAGATACTCATTCAAAATCTCATGCAATGGTGATTCCAATTCCTTTTCAGATATAACTAATAACACAACCAGATACTATTAGCACTAACTAATTAAACAACCCTGAAACTATCAAGATTCAGTTTAACAGCAGCTTTACGAATAGGAATATAGTTGGATACAATTCTAGCATAAAACAACCAGCTTTTATCCTAGAATGTAAATCAATTCTCTTCTGCATAAGACTAGCACAACCAGATACTAGTACGATGCAATTGCTACTCTGAAATAGTATGCTCAACCAGTAACAATCTAGATCTAGCAGTAGATCAATAACAACAAACCCTAGTTGTGTCCAAATAGAGATTATCAATATCAATCATAAACAACTTAAGCAAGAGAAAGATAAAAACCATGCAATAGATTAAGAACAAGAATCTCACAACTGAATCAAAACGAAAGCTTCAGCGTCTGACTAAGCCAAAGAGGCTTAGTTCTTCATAGCAAATACGTAGAAAACTAATTAGGGTTCCAGAGAGAGAGATTCCAAGATCCTGATAATATGCCTCTTTTTCCCCTTAAATACTAAAGGAAATAAAGCTAAGTTAACCTAAAACGAAATAATAAAAAGTAATAAAATAATGCAAATAAGAAAATTCGGCTCGTCGGTCTTCTGACACGGGCGGCGGTCGCTGCATCCTCCACGGCAGGCGCCGTCTTTCCACGGCGGACGCCGTAATTAAGTCGTAGCTAGCTTCTCTGGGCAGGAATTGGCGGCGGTCGCCGCAAGTCGCATGGCGGTCGCCGTGAACTCGTTTCTTCCTCCTTTGTCTCTTCAGTTCCCGAAAGCGTGTCTTCAGCACCTCCTCGCCAATACTTCATAACTCCTTGGCGTCTACTACTGGTGGCTTCCTCCTCAGTGTCTCATATGATCTCCAAAATAACTCAAACACCTCCAAATACACCAACTTTGCCTCCAAACGCCATACACATGAATGTGTCTAAATCTACCCGAATGGCACCAATAAAACCTCTAATGACTCTTACTTAAGCCTTACAAAGTAGTGCTTATCACCACCGCAGCACTCGGCGGGGGAGGAAAGACGAAGGCGAGGCAAGGGAAGCTTGCGACGCCGGAGGGTATGAACATGGGAGATCGAGCACCAGCAGCGGGTCGGCGAAGCTCAGTGATGGTCTCGGCTCACCGCGGCTCGCACCAGCTCGTCGTCTCGCCTCAGCGGTCGCTCATGCAGACAACAATAGCTCTTCGGGGGGGGGGGGAGGGGGTTTGCTCGCCTGCGGGAAGAGAGATGGCCGAGAGGAGAGCTGGGGAGCGATGGTGTGATTGCCACTCGTCCCCCTTCCGATCTGATCCAAATATAGCCCAAGGAGGAGGGCAGCTCCCCCGACCAATCTCTTGAGCGGTGTGCCCCGACAGCACGTGGCTCGAGGTGGGCATGCTGGGGAGACAACAGAGAGAGCACGCGGGGAGACAAGGAGGAGTGGGGTTTTAGAATATTAAAATGGGGATGGGCATTTAACCCCGGGCATTATCTGTTTGTCTTCAAACAAATATTCTAAATCCCGAAAATACATCGAATGTATTTTATAACACTCAGAGAATTATTTCGGAGATCATGGATATTTCAGAAAATTCAAACTTCCCTGAAAGCGAAATAATTAATTAGTGAAAGTTGGGAAAAATTACCCGAATATCCTTACTAAAAATTGAGGGATATTACATTACCTCTCCCTTAAAAGAAGTTTCGACCCCGAAACTTGGCCGAAAACAACTCGGGAAAGCGTCTACGCACATCCTCCTCAGTCTCCCAAGTTTCTCAGGTAACTTCTTCTGTTCCAGACTTGGGCCACAGAATTCGTACCAATGGTACCACTTTGTTGCGTAAGTGCTTATCACGGTGCTCGATGATACGCACATGTATCTCTTCATAAGTTCCATTTGCTTGAGTCTCTATATCTTCATAGCTCAGCACATGAGACTCATCTGATACGTATTTCCTGAGCAGAGATACGTGGAACACATTATGCACTGGGTGTGCCGATGGCGGCAATGCCAAGCGGTACGCTAGAGATCCCACTCTATCCAGAATCTCGAATGATCCCACGTAGCGAGGGTTAAGCTTCACACGCTTACTAAATCTGAATTCACCTTTGGAGGGTGATATTTTGACAAACACTTTATCACCAATCCTAAACTCAACATTCCTATGCTTCGGATCAGCGTATGACTTTTGTCGACTCTGAGCTTTCAACATTCTTTGTCTTATCAAAGTAATTTCCGAGGCAATCCTTTTTGACTAGCTATGGTCTGAGCAGAATCTTGTCGGCGTTCTCATCCTAACGAATCGGAGATCTGCACTTTCAATCGTACAAAGCCTCAAATAAAGCCATCTTGATAGCAGCATGTCAGTTATTATTGTATTGTGAACTCAATCAGACTCAGGCTATCCTCCCAGCTAGTCGGACGATCGAGTACACATGCTCTTAGTATAACCTCTCTCCGTACACTATACTTGTACTAACTCGTGACCATTCTCAAAGTCATGATCACCACCAAAGACTCGCTATACTTAAATCATGAGAATACATATGCTCTTACCTCTAAACTTCTCTTGAAGTATATACCCAAACCTCTTTAGCTCGGTATCCTTAACCAATTAGGTCTTCGCAACTTATATTGCCAATATCGAACTTCCTATTCGATCCTGAATCCATTACAAAAATCTCCAATGTAACCTTGCTGTTATGCCTTATTACTCCTAAGGACCTTAATATTCTTGCATAGAAGAATACAACATCTTTCTACTAACCTCCTTTGACCATCTAGTCCTTGAATAAATACTTAGAAATTAACAGTACTACTACTTAGTATCTCCACTTGTCATACGGACCATACATAAACGATTCACTTGCTACCTTAATCATCTTTGGCCCTTATGCCAAATCTCTATCTCACAATCTTTACTCATAAGATCCCACAAACAGCAATACCACAATTTATGTCTGATTACCTCAACATGATTTACTAATCCATTCCATAGGATTGTACTATTGTCTTACTCGAACGTGTTATATAATTACTTTAACCAACGTGGGTTACCTTTTTCCTCAAGTCCACTTGATCTCATCCGCAACCTCATCTCTATATATAATACCATGTAATCATTCTCACTATATCCATAAGGTTCTGGCCATTATATAATAATGGTATCCAAAATTGTCATAACGACATTATTGTACCTTTAATAGGAGAACACGCATCTCCCTCACAATTTCCTTATATACAAAATTCCCAAGTTCACATCTTAATTCCTTATAATCCCATTAGCAACTCTTAGTAACCTCGAAACATAACATCCTTAATTTCCTTAAAGGTACCTCTTACAATTCCATCATTTATCTGGAAGTAAGCTTGACCTTATGCCACTTCTAACTTAAATCCTTTAAGAATTCTATACTTTCTCCAAGAATAATCATAACATTTATTCGTATGTTCCCCAAACCAATCACATGAGAGCTTACTCCCATTTCCTCAAAGTATCATATTGCTAAATGATTCATTACCAACCGAATCAATCACTTGAGTCTTATTCCTTCAATAGATGTACACGAGTAACGTTGTTACCTTACTTCTTAAGCATACATAAACTTAATCTATGAACTAAATCATTCAGTTTATTGAAATCATCACTATGATCGATCCTTAAACTGTAATCCTTCCATTTAAGTGGCCTCTTCCTAATATAGTAACTTCACAACCTAATCTTTCCAATAAGGGTTGTACTATACGCCTTATGGATGTCCCATTCACGTAAAGTCCAAATATCAAATCTTGTAAATTCTCAAGTGCCATAACTCTTTATTCCCTGAAAGGACAATTTCACAACTTTAATCATTTGGCCCTAAAGTTCACTGCCAACTCAGGCCTCTAGTTTCCTTGAAACAAGATCGCAATAAATCGATTAGCACTGTTGTGCCTAATCACTTAATTTCCCAAAACGTGACATCAAATGTCCATAATGGACATCAATCATTCTCTGTCAAATCCTTATATCGCTTCTCTTAAGGAAACCTCATAACGGACCTCAAAATGAAACTTCGAATAGATCTTCCAAAATAATACTTTGGCGGAACCATCATTTTTCTCCGGTAGCGCTAATACTGGTGCGGAGGTCAGACACTATTTCAGCTTCTGAAAACTGGCCTCGTACTTGTCATCTCAGACAAACTTCTTGTGGACCTTGTGGAACTGACCGGTCATAGGTAGAGCGATCTTAGAAAATCCCTCCATGAACCGTCTGTAATATCCGGCAAGTCCAAGAAAACTACACACCTCTTTCACATTCTGAGGCTGCTTCCAATTGGCTACTGCTTCAATCTTCTGGGGATCAACTATAACCTCATTCTCATTGATCACATGGCCTAGGAAAGTCACTTCTTTGATTCAAAAGTCACACATATACAACTTTGCGTACAGTTGATTTTGTCTAAGGACTGACAAAATAATCCGAAGATGTTCCACATGAGCTTTCACGCTCGGAGAATAGATCAAAATGTCATCGATGAAAACCACCACGAACTTATCCAAGTACTGGTGAAATATCGATTCATCAGGTCCATGAAGACCGCTGGAGCATTGGTAAGTCCAAATGACATGACTACGAACTCGTAGTGACCATATCTCGTCCGGAATGCAGTCCTCGGAATATCTTCCTCACGAATCCTGAGTTGATGGTATCCAGATCTCAGATCGATCTTGAAAAAGACTTTTGCTCCTTGTAGTTGGTCCAATAAATTATCAATCCTTGGCAAAGGATATATGTTCTTGATCGTGACTTTATTCAACTCTCGATAGTCGATACAAAGTTGAAACGATCCATCTTTTTTCTTGACAAAATAAAACCAGAGCGCCCAAAGGCGATGCACTCGGTCTTATATAACCCTTGTCGAGAAGATCTTCGAGTTGCTTCTTCAACTCTTTCATCTCCGCAGGAGCCATCCGGTACGGTGCTTTAGAAATCGGCGTGGTACCAGGCTCGCGATCAATAGAAAATTCCACGTCACGCTTCTGGGGTAATCCAGGAATCTCTTCCGGAAAAACATCAGGAAATCCACTAATCACATGAATATCAAGAATTTTTGGTTCATCTTTCATGGGCGGATCCAGGTAGCAAAGGTACCCGATACAACCTTGTCGAAGTAGTTTAAACGCAGCCATCGCATTGATGAGCCTCCCGTTATCAGCGTCATTCCGACCCTTGAATTTGCATGCACACTGGCCCCCAAATGACACCGTCACAGTTCTTGAACTAAAATCGATCACTGCCTCATGATGCGTCAGCCAATCCATACCGAGAATAATGTCGTATGGAGTCATGGCAATACAAATCAAATCCGCTTCGAACTTCTTACCCTGAATGGTAATCGGAAATTCTAACAGACGTTTAGTGCCCATTAAATGTTCACCATTAGGAAGATTCACAACGAAAGGTTCACAAACCTCGTTGTAGACTAAACCTAACTTACTAACACAACTCTCCGAAACGAAAGAATGGGTAGTACCCGAATCAACCAATATACACACAGGAGTAGAATGAAGGTATAGAGTACCTTGAGCAATTGGAGCATTCGGTCCATCAGCCTCACGCATCTCATAAAGGCGCTGACCTTGACCTCCAATCGTTCCTCTAGTACTTGGGGCCTTGGCCTGACTGGTTGAGTCGGGACCACAACTGGTGTACCCATTGACTCTCACGGCCTTGCCCTCCAATGAGCACGCTCAACCGTCTCATCCACTTGGTGATGCGCTTCAACACTAATCGTTTTCCAAGTGGCAGGAGACAATGGTGAGTATTCCCGCTCAGGTGACAACACCGGACTTGGATAGATAAACTCCACTCCCGGGTCCTCGCTGCCCACCAAAAGCGCTCCAAGTCATTGGACTTGTGGCCCTGCCCCTCGAGGTCTTCCTCGGGGTCCTTCTTCTTAGGATCTTCCTCAGGATTCTCTTACTCAAGGTCCTCTTCGGAAACCATCTTGATCATGAAGTCGTCTTTACAGTACCCTCTAGCGTACCTTGACAACTCTTCTTCATCCTCAGTGTCCTCACCTGGCTCCTCTGTAGGCTCTTCCACAGGAACCACGGCCTCGTCGAACACTAGCACTATGACTCAGGGAGTACGGTCTTCACCTCCTCGGGTGGACTACTAGGTTCACCGACCTCAAAACACGACGAGGGAACCAGGAACTCAAGCCTATCTAGAGATGGCGGAGCCATCTCGGCTTCTTCCGAGTCCCTCTGAAGAGAAAGGAATGCACTGTGATACCCCGTATTTTTGTAAGGTTATTATGGGAATTATGGAATTTTCCCGAGTATCCGTTGCGTACGTCGGATTTAATACAGAGAGTTTGAGACATTCTGTAATGTGCTCTATATCTGTAATATTTTTCTCAGTGAAATAATATACAGACAAGGTGCCTTGAATTTTAAATTGTCGTTCGCGTACGATAATTTTTATCCCGGTTTATCATCAAGCTCGTTCAAAGCCGAATGGGCGGGAAAAGGGGGAAACGGCGACCGCCGTTCAGAAACGGCGACCGCCGTGGTTGGGCCCGAGAATTCAACGTGTCAGCTTCTAGCTGGCCGCGACAGGCCTAGCGACGGCGACCGCCGCATTTACGGCGACCGCCGCGTGCCCGCTGCAGGCAAAATTACGGCGACCGCCGTGATTGTCCAGTGGGCATTGCCCGCCGGTCGCCGGCGTCATTCGAGGCACGCCGTTGCATCGTTTGCTGCGTCTGAGGGTTTGCAGATCACTCCTTGGGGTTTGCCTATAAATAGACGAGCTTGGGCATGGGTTTTGGGTCATCTACAACCCCGAATCGCTGCCAAAACTCTCCCTCAAAGTGAGTTGTGTTTTCGTCGGTTTTCTTGTGCTCGCCGGAGGTGTCGTGGTGTGTTTCCAGAGTGCCTTCGTGAAGCTTTTGGTTAGCCTTGGAGGTTAGAAGCCAAAGCAAGTCGAAGGAGGCCGAACCGCTCGTGTTTTGGGGTGAGTTTTCTCTCGTTTCAGTCCGCCGTGTTCTTCACGGCGACCGCCGTGATGAATACGGCGACCGCCGCCAAGAACGGCGACCGCCGCCAGTGCCCAGAACGCCTTCGTGGCTTTGGCTTGGTCGGTTGTCGTCGTGGCGTCTTTCCTTTCGTGTTCTTTCGCCGTGTTTAGATTCGTACTGTTTATGTCGGATCTAACTTAGGGTTCCTTTTATGGGTCGACTCGAAGGTTGTTGTGCTGTCGGAACTATACCGTGTCAAGCCCGGAATCTAGTGACGTCTTTAGACTATTCTGCGGAGTAAGGCAAGTGGCGGTTCGCTCTTGCTCATTCGTTCCATATTTACATTAATTATCAGTAGTTTATCTGAGTAATTAATTTGGAATGAATATTCTGTTTGTCTGGAAACGGTTTTGATAAACTGTTTTGAAAATCATATAATAGGTTGTATATCTGTTAGAACAACGCTATTATCTGTGATCGCCTTTCGGGCCTTTATGTGGTTATCCTATAAATGTTGTGGTGCTGTAACTGTTTAGTTAGCACTGTTAGATAGGAATGTTACTCGGACTCTGTCCAGTCGTTTCTTTATAATCTGGTATCGGGATGGCTCGTCCCCATCTGGTACTATTCTATGATCATGATCGGTCTCTTACACATGTGTGTAGAGACAGGACACTTAGCTAGTGTCACAAACCTTTCGGTATACGTCACTCTCGATGAAACGTATACTAAGATGTGTCATCCCATTGGTGGGGTACACATGTAAAAATCTATAACGTGATGTGTGTTTTTGAAACATAAATCAGATAAGTGCTACCTTGACGCACATAATTAATACACCTTGGGAGAGTAGTGCAGCTAAGTTCAGTGCAGCTAGGAAAACTCGTCTTGACTCGAATGTAGTACATTCTCTTTCCAATATGGATTCGCTGTAGGCGATGAGGTTGGTCGTGAACCGAAGCATCTCAGTCAGTTTTAAATCATTGTTGTATGATTCTGTAATATTCCAGATTTGTCATTTCTTCCTTAAAGACTCATTTCAGTTGGAGTCTTCTTTCGAGTCGATTTCTGTGAAGATTCAGTCTTCTAGAATCTTCTCTTGTGCATACCTCTTGTTTATTCCAGTAGGAGTATGGTGGTTGACAAGCGTACTCGATTATTATTCGAGGGACGAAGAGTCTAACCTAATACAACTACTTCGAACCATTCTGCTTTGTTCCCTTGCTAGTTTATTCATTTAGACTAACCAACCAATATTTTCCCTTGCATGGTTGGCTGGTGTCATCCGTTCGATTCGGCACATCAGTTAAGAAGTAGCTCAGAAGATTAGAAGGACTATGGAGTCGGCGGTGGTTTTTGAATGTTTTAATTATTCCTTTAATCAGGTTATGATCCTTTGGACAATAACTCCGATTGTAATATACTTTCTTAGTCTTCCGCTGTGTTTGGTTTAAACTATGTTTTGACCTATTCGGGATTGGGTTGTAATCCCGTAACTCTTGTTTCCTTGACAATGTTATGTTTTGGAATTTAATGCTTGATCATTGTGTATCAATTGCATTTCATAAATTGTGTTTAATTGGTAAAGCCTTGGGTGATCTCGGTAAGGAACACTGGGGTCACTGGCGGTAATACCTTTCCAAAAGGGTTAAGTTTTGGGGGTGTTACAGTTGTGGTATCAGAGCCAAAAGTTTTAAAACGGGTTTGGAATTTTTATAAACCATTTATTCATTTTCAAAATGCTTTAAAAGGGCTTTGAATTTTAATTCTGAAAAGAATTTAAAAACACCGTTCATAGTCGTGTCTTCTTTATAGTCTGATATAGTAAGCTTGCTTCTATGTCTAGAAAGACTAATTCCTTCCTTATTGTTCGATAGGATGAGTGTCTGCTTTTCTATTGGTAGGGGGTCGGAAGACGCCAAGTCGGATCAGCCGATGCTAGATTTTCCGTTACCTCAGCGATGTTTCGAGGTTGGAGGCCCGAGTAGCCCACCCGAAGACGTCAAGCACGTTCTCCCCGAGTCGGTTGTCCTTGTAGCCAGGAATGCTATGGTCCCTAGACCTACACCTGTGCCGCCACCAAGGGTGGAGGGAGTACAGGAATGGGAGCAGGAAGACGAGTTGTCAAGGTATGAACAAGGGGTTTACCAAGACGACTTTCTGCTGGGACCAATTCCCGAGGAGATCGAGTACGAGGAGGATGAAGAGGAGATGCTTGAGCAAGATCCTGTCGAGGACGAGGATATGATCGAGGATGAGGATCCCATCGAGGATGATTCCGAGGATGAGGATCCCATCGAGGATGATCCCGAGGATGAGGATCCCATAGAGGATGATCCAGAAGAGGATCCAGAGTTGGACCTTGGAGGGCAGAATCAGGAGCCCGGTACAGGATTGTCACCAGTGCCAGAGTACGCACCCATGTCAGAAGCTGATTGGGAGGCACTGTATACCGAGTATGGTATTGGGAGAAGTGACAGGGAATCTCAGCCTATCCCTACTCCAAGGAGATGGAGGTCGGAATCCGAGCTGCAGGAGATTCTCCGCCAGAGCGAGATAATCTCTGCAGAACAGCAGCGTCAGAGGGATGAGTTGACCGCCAGTACTCAGAGGAGGGCTGGAATAGGAGGACCAGTCATGGACGACCCATACTTTACCATGAATGAGCTAGGACTATGTGCTTCAGGGTCAAGCAGGGTGCGAAACCCATCGCCAGAGCTCGATGGTGAGCCTAGCCCGAAGAGACCATGCACGAGTAGCCAGTCGTATGGGAGACATTTTGGAACGCCTTGAGGAGGAGTGGCGTTGCCTATCGTAATAGTTTCGTTTCTTAGTATTCCAAGTTGTACTTTGTGTAATATTTCAGTATTGCGGCAAGTACTCTGAGAAACACTTATATCTTCGAGAAATGTCGTCCGAACGCTCGAATGATAAACTTATGTGTAACTTGTGTAAGAATTTGAAGGTTCATCTATAAATACCAAGTTGATCTATTCTGAGTAATTTATTTACGTTGGTATATTGCATAATATTAATGTATTGAATGCTTGGAATTTGATCGGTAAATAGATGGTGAACCCAAGAAGCACGAGGAATTCGACTCGAGCCGGTGTTGGGACCAGCCAAAACCCCAGACCAGCAGGAAGAGGTGTTCAGGATGAACACGAGTCTGAGTCTCGCGTCCAGCAGAGGCGTGCAGGTCAGGATCAGACCCAAGTGCCGACGTTGTTTGACGCTGCAGCTGTTGAGGCGATCCGTGGGATCGTGATGCAGGCTATTACAGATGTCTTGAGACCAAGTGCGCCTCAAGTACAAGAAGTGCCTATTCATGCAGCGGTTCCTGATGTTGTGGAACCCAGAAACCCTGTGATTCAGGAGACTGCCGTTAGGATGAGGGACAGCTATGGTCGCGCTCTTAAGACCATTACTTCCATGAGACCCGACTGCTATAACGGGAAATGGGAGCCAGTGGCAGTGACTCATTGGTTCTCCCATATGGAGAGGCTGTTCAGGAACGTGGAGTGTACGGAGGCCGAGAAGGTCCATATCGCTTCTCTTCAGCTGAAGGAGGAGGCTAGCGAGTGGTGGGAGAGCACTGGTTTGGCTGAGAGCCCAGTGTTGACTTGGTCGATGTTCAAGACCAAGATGGTTGATCGTTTTTTCTCTCGTGCTATGAGAGAGGAGAAGCATAAAGAGTTCTTGTACCCTCAGACTGATGGTCTGAGAGTGACCGAGTTGGCATCTAAGTTCAACCATCTTCTACAGTACGCCACTGCCGAGATCACCAACGAGGCTCAAAAGATCTGGTACTTCCACGAGTGGATGAACCCGGATATCAAGCCATTCATGGTGCACCACACATGCTCTACCTTGGAGCAGTATGTGGATTGTGCCTATAAGCTGGAGGTAACTCTCGAGGAGTCGACCAAGAGGCACAATCGATAAAAGTCGATGCAGAATCAGAACCAGGGAGGTGGTTTTAAACGCCCTGCGCCACCATCTAACTTCGCCAAATCCGGCAGAGCTAAGACAGAGATGACGCAAGGAGGATCGACTCAGCAGTCAGGGCAGACCAGGAGTACAGTTCAGTGTTATAACTGCGGTACTGCTGGGCACAAGAGCACTGAGTGTCGGAAGGAGAGGAGGCCATGCTTTGGGTGTGGACGTGATGGTCATCTGCAAAAGTTCTGCAAGCAGGGGAAGCAGAAGGGAGTAGAGTCGCAGCAAGGGTCAGTTCATCAGAGCAACCGACCTAGGTTTAAGCCTGCCGAGACTCCTAGCCCTTCAGTGCAGATGACTGCTCAGAACAGGGGAAAGGCCCCAGCTGTTTCTGGAAGTCAGGGACAACGCTTGTACGAGATGCGTGAGGCAGATGGACCCAACGCTCTGATTGCTCAAGGTACTCTATACCTTCACTCTACTTCAGTGTGCATTCTGTTTGATTCTGGTGCTACACATTCCTTTATTTCGGATAGCTGTGTTAGCAAGTTAGACTTAGTGTGCAATGATTCGTGCGACCCTTTCGTCGTTAATCTTCCTAATGGAGAACGTTTGGTGGGAACCAAGCATTTGTCCGACTTTCCGATTACCATTCAGGGTAAGGAATTCGAGGCAGATTTAATCTGCATAGCCATGGCTCCATACGACATTATTCTCGGTATGGATTGGCTGACGCGTCACAAGGCGGTGATCGACTTCAGTTCAAGAACGGTGACGGTGTCATCCGGGGGCCAATTCGTGTGCAAGTTCAAAGGTCGAAATGACGCTGATAACGGCAAGCTGATCAATGCGATGGCTGCGTTTAAGCTACTACGACAAGGATGTGTCGGGTACCTTTGCTACTTGGATTCGCCTGAGAAGGATGAACCTGAGGTTCTTGATATTCCAGTAGTTAGGGAATTTTCGGATGTCTTTCCGGAAGAAATTCCAGGATTACCCCCAAATCGTGACGTAGAGTTTTCAGTTGATCTCGAGCCTGGTATGGCACCGATTTCCAAATCCCCGTATCGGATGGCTCCAACTGAGATGCAAGAGTTGAAGAATCAACTTGAAGATCTTCTTGACAAAGGTTATGTCAGGCCGAGTGCATCGCCGTGGGGTGCTCCGGTATTATTCGTCAAAAAGAAGGACGGATCGTTCCGACTTTGTATCGACTACCGAGAGTTGAATAAGGTGATGATCAAGAACAAGTATCCTTTGCCTAGGATTGATGACTTGTTGGACCAATTGCAGGGAGCAAAGGTTTTCTCCAAGATCGACTTAAGATCTGGATATCATCAACTCAGGATTCGGGAGCAGGACATTCCTAGAACTGCGTTTAGGACCAGATATGGTCATTACGAGTTCGTAGTGATGCCTTTTGGGCTTACAAATGCTCCAGCTGTCTTTATGGATTTGATGAACCGATGTTTTCACCAGTACTTGGATAAGTTCGTGGTGGTTTTCATCGACGACATCTTGATCTACTCTCCGAATGAAGAAGTCCACGAGGAACATCTACGGATTTCCTTGTCGATCCTTAGACAACATCAGCTTTATGCTAAACTGTCTAAGTGTGAATTCTGGATAAAGGAAGTGACTTTCTTAGGCCACGTGATCAATAAAAATGGGGTTATGGTTGATCCCTAAAAGATTGAAGCGGTGGCTAAATGGACACAGCCCCAGAATGTGAAGGAGGTGCGCAGTTTTCTTGGACTTGCCGGTTATTATAGAAGGTTTCTAGAAGGATTTTCAAAGATCGCTCTACCGATGACCAATCTACTCCGCAAAGTCCACAAGAAGTTTGTCTGGAATGACAAGTGCGAGGTCAGTTTCCAGGAGTTGAAGCGACGATTGACCTCGGTACCCGTGTTAGCACTCCCAGAGGGGAATGACGATTATGTGGTCTATAGTGATGCTTCCAAGTGTGGTCTTGGTTGTGTTTTGATGCAAAGGGGCAGAATCATTGCTTACGCATCTAGACAACTCAAGACCTACAAAGAAAACTATCCGACCCATGATCTTGAGTTAGCAGCGGTTGTCTTTGCGCTGAAGATTTGGAGGCATTACCTCTATGGTATAAGATGTCAAGTCTTCACTGACCATAAAAGTCTCAAGTATATATTTACTCAGAAGGAGTTAAATATGAGACAACGCCGCTGGCTAGAGTTGCTCAAGGACTACGACATGGAGTTGTTGTATCATCCAGGCAAGGCTAATGTAGTAGTTGATGCACTAAGCCGGAAGACAACGCACGAGACTGTAGTTGCTCTACTTACTGTTCAAACCAAGCTAAACCAAGAGTCATGCGATATCGAAGTCTTGTATGACCAGCGTAGAGGGTACCTGAGTATGATGGAGATTCAGGCTACACTGCTGGATCAAATCAAAGAAAAGCAAGTCGATGATATCATCTTGGTAAAGTTAAGCAGTGAAGTGATGGATGGGAAAGCTCCCAGTTTTGTGGTTCAGGATGATGGATCACTTTGGTTTCAGGATCGGATCTGTGTGCCTGACACAGAAGGTCTTCGTCAGTTGGTGATGAGAGAAGCTCATTCATCTGCTTATTCTGTGCATCCTGACTCTAGCAAGATGTACAAGGATCTCAGGAAGAAGTTTTGGTGGCCAAACATGAAGTGGGACATAGCAGACTTTGTGGCAAAGTGCTTAACTTGCCAAAAAGTAAAGATCGAACACCGCAGACCAGGTGGTGAGATGCTACCTCTCCCCGTGCCAGAATGGAAATGGGAGGACATTTCCATGGACTTCGTCACTAGGCTACCCAAGACTCGAAGTCAGAGAGATGCTATCTGGGTAATTGTGGATAGGCTTACGAAGAGTGCTCATTTCATAGCCATCAAGACCATATGGGAAACCCAGAAGCTAGCCGAAGTTTACCAGAAGGAGATTGGCCGCTTACATGACATTCCTAAGACCATTGTATCGGACCGAGATGGCCGTTTCATGTCAAGATTCTGGAAGGAACTTCATAAGGCTATGGGAACCGAGTTGAGGTTCAGTACAACGTTTCATCCTCAGACAGATGGCCAGTCTGAAAGGACCATCCAGACTCTGGAGGATATGCTTAGAGCTTGTGTGCTCGATCGTCCGACTAGCTGGGAGGACAGCTTGAGTCTGATTGAGTTCACGTACAACAATAGCTGGCATGCTACAATCAAGATGGCTCCGTTTGAAGCTTTGTATGGTCGCAGATGCAGATCTCCAATTTGTTGGGACGATAATGCCGACAAAATTCTGCTTGGACCAGAGTTGGTCGAAAGGACGGCTTCAGACATTGCTTTGATCAGACAAAGAATGTTGACCGCTCAGAGTCGACAGAAGTCCTACGCAGATCGGAAGCACAGGACTGTCGAGTTCGAGGTCGGTGACAAAGTTTTTGTCAAGGTATCGCCATCCAAAGGAGTTTTCAGATTCGGTAAGCGTGGGAAGCTTAACCCTCGCTACGTGGGACCATTCGAGATTTTGGATAGAGTGGGATCTCTAGCGTACCGTTTGACATTGCCACCATCGGCTCACCCAGTGCATAACGTGTTTCACGTGTCTTTACTCAGAAAGTATGTGCCAGATGAGTCTAATGTGCTTAGTTATGAGGACATCGAGATTGAAGCTAATGGTACTTATGAAGAGTTGCCCGTGCGTATTTTGGAGCATCGGGAGAAGCAATTGCGCAACAAGATCGTGCCATTGGTATGAGTGCTGTGGTCCAAGTCAGGGACCGAAGAAGTTACTTGGGAGACGTGGAAAACCGAGTCAGATATGCTCAGGCGTTTTCCCGAGTTATTCTCGACCTAAGTTTCGGGGTCGAAACTTCTTGTAAGGGGGAGGAGATGTGATACCCCGTATTTTTGTAAGGTTATTTTGGGAATTATGGAATTTTCACGAGTACCCGTTGCGTACGTCAGATTTAATACAGAGAGTTTGAGACTTTCTATAATGTGCTCTATATCTGTAATATTTTTCTCAGTGAAATAATATACAGACAAGGTGCCTTGAATTTTAAATTGTCGTTCGCGTACGATAATTTTTATCCCGGTTTATCGTCAAGCTCGTTCAAAGCCGAATGGGCCGGAAAAGGGGGAAACGGCGACCGCCGTTCAGAAACGGCGACCGCCGTGGTTGGGCCCGAGAAGTCAATGTGTCAGCTTCTAGCTGGCTGCGACAGGCCTAGCGACGGCGACCGCCGCATTTACGGCGACCACCGCGTGCCCGCCGCAGGCAAAATTACGGCGACCGCCGTGATTGTCCAGTGGGCATTGCCCGCCGGTCGCCGGCGTCATTCGAGGCGCGCCGTTGCGTCGTTTGCCGCGTATGAGGATTTGCATATCACTCCTTGGGGTTTGCCTATAAATAGACGAGCTTGGGCATGGGTTTTGGGTCATCTACAACCCCGAATCGCTGCCAAAACTCTCCCTCAAAGTGAGTTGTGTTTTCGTCGGTTTTCTTGTGCTCGCCGGAGGTGTCGTGGTGTGTTTCCATAACGCCTTCGTGAAGCTTTTGGTTAGCCTTGGAGGTTAGAAGCCAAAGCAAGTCGAAGGAGGCCGAACCGCTCGTGTTTTGGGGTGAGTTTTCTCTCGTTTCAGTCCGCCGTGTTCTTCATGGCGACCGCCGTGATGAATACGGCGACCGCCGCCAAGAACGGCGACCACCGCCAGTGCCCAGAACGCCTTCGTGGCTTTGGCTTGGTCGGTTGTCGTCGTGGCGTCTTTCCTTTCGTGTTCTTTCACCGTGTTTAGATTCGTATTGTTTATGTCGGATCTAACTTAGGGTTCCTTTTATGGGTCGACTCGAAGGTTGTTGTGCTGTCGGAACTATACCGTGTCAAGCCCGGAATCCAATGACGTCTTTAGACTATTCTGCGGAGTAAGGCAAGTGGCGGTTCGCTCTTGCTCATTCGTTCCATATTTACATTAATTATCAGTAGTTTATCTGAGTAATTAATTTGGAATGAATATTCTGTTTGTCTGGAAACGGTTTTGATAAACTGTTTTGAAAATCATATAATAGGTTGTATATCTGTTAGAACAACGCTATTATCTGTGATCGCCTTTCGGGCCTTTATGTGGATTTATCCTGTAAATGTTGTGGTGCTGTAACTGTTTAGTTAGCACTGTTAGATAGGAACGTTACTCAGACTCTGTCCAGTCGTTTCTTTATAATCTGGTATCGGGATGGCTCATCCCCATCTGGTACTATTCTATGATCATGATCGGTCTCTTACACATGTGTGTAGAGACATGACACTTAGCTGGTGTCACAAACCTTTCGGTATACGTCACTCTCGACGAAATGTATACTAAGATGTGTCGTCCCATTGGTGGGGTACACATGTAAAAATCTATAACGTGATGTGTGTTTTTGAAACATAAATCAGATAAGTGCTACCTTGACGCACATAATTAATACACCTTGGGCGAGTAGTGCAGCTAAGTTCAGTACAGCTAGGAAAACTCGTCTTGACTCGAATGTAGTACGTTCTCTTTCCAATCTGGATTCGCTGTAGGCGATGAGGTTGGTCGTGAACCGAAGCATCTCAGTCAGTTTTAAATCATTGTTGTATGATTCTGTAATATTCCAGATTTGTCATTTCTTCCTTAAAGACTCATTTCAGTTGGAGTCTTCTTTCGAGTCGATTTCTGTGAAGATTCAGTCTTCCAGAATCTTCTCTTGTGCATACCTCTTGTTTATTCCAGTAGGAGTATGGTGGTTGACAAGCGTACTCGATTATTATTCGAGGGACGAAGAGTCTAACCTAATACAACTACTTCGAACCATTCTGCTTTGTTCCCTTGCTAGTCTATTCATTTAGACTAACCAACCAATATTTTCCCTTGCATGGTTGGCTGGTGTCATCCGTTCGATTCGGCACATCAGTTAAGAAGTAGCTCATAAGATTAGAAGGACTATGGAGTCGGCGGTGGTTTTTGAATGTTTTAATTATTCCTTTAATCAGGTTATGATCCTTTGGACAATAACTCCGATTGTAATATACTTTCTTAGTCTTCCGCTGTGTTTGGTTTAAACTATGTTTTGACCTATTCGGGATTGGGTTGTAATCCCGTAACTCTTGTTTCCTTGACAATGTTATGTTTTGGAATTTAATGCTTGATCATTGTGTATCAATTGCATTTCATAAATTGCATTAATTGGTAAAGCCTTGGGTGATCTCGGTAAGGAACACTGGGGTCACTGGCGGTAATACTTTTCCAAAAGTGTTAAGTTTTGGGGGTGTTACATGCATCCATATCCTTCGGGCGACAAGGAGAGAGTTAGTCATTCTAGATATAGAATCAAACTTACTACATCAGACTATATAGAAGACATGACTATGAACGATGTTTTCAAATTCTTTTCACTTTGAAAATTCAGAGCCTGATAGGCGTTATTGTGACACCTAAACAAAATAATCCTAAACAAACCTAACTAATGTAGTCTTGTAAGCAAGGGTCGAATCCCACAGAGAATCAAGTTATATATCTTGTTTGCAAAATCATTCACCAATTGATAACAAAGACAGTGGGGGGGAGTTGTATGAATCTAACTAATAAAACGATAAATAAAACATAAAAAGCTTGGCTAGACAAATATCCACCTTTAGTTTGGTTGATCAATCATTGATTACTCATAGTCCTCAATACTCATGAAAGTCCTAATCCCTGTTCTGAATTAGTTACTAGTCCAACCAGTCCTGATAACCCTAACTATTAAACAAATCCCTACTAACCTTCACGATTTAATTCAATAGCAGCAGGAAGTTCAGGAATAGATAGGTACATGCAAGTGTAGCAACCAGTCATACAATTGCATGCAATTAATTCTCTACACAAACTAAGGGATTTAGATTCTCAACCAGTATCCTCTAATCCTTAGTAGTATGGTCAATAACAATCTCAACAGGTTGTATGGAAAAGGGAAACCAATAGCATAATACTAATTTCTCTAGGTTGTCAGACTAGAGGAAACTACTATTAACAATCTAATTGATTTCCTAATCAACAAATCAAGGGGAATCGATATATGATCAATGAGATTAAGCACGAGAGAGAATTAATACAAACATAGAAAGAGTAAAGGAATAATCTCAATATCAAATTCAAACCAAGGCTTCAATTGTCTAGCCAAAAACAAAACAAAACAAAACAACGAACTAAACTAAGAAAGGGAAAAACAATACTGAATGGAAATAATGGTGATCCGAAGATAGTGAATGGAGGCTGTGGGAATTAGGTTAAATAAAGTTAACCTAAAGCCCCAAGATCACAAACCCCATCTTACAAGGAAAATAAAATAATATCTCGGAATAAAATAATAAAAAGAAACAAAAAAAAGGGAAAAAGAAACAAATGTTCAGAAGCTGCCGCTCTCGGCCTCCAATTCATTCAAGCAGCAGCGGCCCACTCTAAGGCAGCTCCAATTCTCGCTCGGCCCAATTCACTTTCTCGGTCCAACAACTCCTCTCGGCGTGACATCTCGGCCCAACATCAGCAATTCTTTCTCCCGCTTCCATCATGGTGATGTCATCACTTGCTTCATTCCAGCATTCAATTCACGCGGCCTTTTCACGTGGGCCGAGCCCGCACTTGGGCCTTTATTTCATTTGGGCCTTTCTTCCTCCAATCGTGGCCCACCATCTCTTTAATTCCAGCAATAATTTGCACTTCTCCGCTCTAATTCCATAATCTTCAATTGTGCTCTAAATCCAACCAAATGGCACCTCAAACCTGATAATAATCTCTAGATATGCACTATAAAATAGCACCGATCAGAGCCCTTTTAAAGCATTTTCAAAATCGGAAAATGGTTTGTAAAATCCCCAAACCCGTTTTAAAACCTTAGGCTCTGATACCACAACTGTAACACCCCCAAATCTTAACCCATTTGGAAAGGTATTACCGCCAGTGACCTCGGTTTTCCTCACCGAAGTCACCCCATGCTTTACCATTTAAATACCAATCATGAAGCACTTATGATACAAAATCATAATATTATTCATATAAAACATGAGTCCCGGGATTACATCCCAATCCCGAATAGGACAAACACAGAGTTTAAACAAAGTACAGCGGAAGTCTTTTAAATATATAACAGAGTAAATAAGTTACAGTGGAAGTCTTTTAAATATATAACAAAGTAAATAAGTTACAGCAGAAGTCTTTCTTAAAATATTACAAAAAGGGTTGTGATCGTAATGATCACCTGCCCAAGGCTCTCAACCTGATTAAAAGATAATTATTAAAACATCCAAAACAACCGTCGTCTTCATAGTCAATCTAGTCTCCTCGGATCTGCAATCTATCTGATGTGCCGAATCGAACGGATGACACCAGCCAACCATGCAAGGGAATAATCGGTTGGTTAGTCTAAATGAATAGACCATGCAAGGGTACAAAGCAGAAGGTTCTAAATAGTCGTATTAGGTTAGACTTCTCGTCCCTCGAATAATAGTCGAGTACGCTTGTCAACCACCATACTCTACTTGGATATGACAAAAGGTATGCACAAGAGAAGATTCCGGAAGACCGAGTCTTCACAGCAATCAACCCGAAAGAAGACTCCAAAGGATTGAGCCTTATAAGAAGTATGACAAAGTCTGGAACATTTAAAGAATCACAGTATCGCATTCGAGCAATTTAAAAGCTGACTTAGATGTTTCGGTTTACGACCAACCTCACCGCATACAGCGAATTCAGATTGGAAATAGAACGTACTCTGATCAAAAGTCGAGACGAGCTTTCCTAGCTGCACTATTCGCTTAGCTGCACTACTCGCCGAAGGTTTATTAAACATGTGCGTCAAGAGCACTTATCTTATTATATTCCAAAATGCACATCACGTTACATGCTTTTAAATGTATAAACCACCAGTGGAACTATACATCTTGATATGCGTTTCATCTAGAGTGACGCATACCGGAGGGATGAACTCCCGAGATTTGTGACACCAGTTAAGTGCACCACCTCTATACTCGTGTATCAGAGGTTCGGTCATGACCATAAAATGGTATTAGGTGGGGACGAGCCACCTCTCTACCTGATTATAAAGAAACGACTGGACCTGACATGGCCCTAGTAACGTTCCTAACTACTAGTCCTAACTAAACAGTTCAAGCACAACAATAGTTCACAACAAATCCACATAAATGCCCTTAAGGCGATCATAAATATATATTCATAATAGCGTTGTTCTCATAGATATACAACCTATTATAATATCATATTTTAGTTTTCAAAACAGTTTAAACAAAATCGTTTCCAGGCAAACGCAATAATCATTCCAAATTAATTACTCAATTAAACAATTGATAATTAATGAAAGCATGGAATGATGAGCAAGAGCGAACCGCCACTTGCCTTGAGTAGATTCGGCGATGAATCTAGACGAGACGACTACGGAAAATATCATTTCAGAGGATATGGCTTAAGCTTCAGAATAGTCCTAGCATAAAACGAGTCCACACGCGATCCAACAAATCACGTTCTAACTGACAAATTAATTATCTATCAATTAATTTGACTGGACGAATTTAAGGAATTATATTTAATAAATTTTTATGATATTAAATCATAAAAATTTTTATTAAATTTTCCTAAGAAAAAATACGGACGAAAGGGTAACGAAATTATACCGCTCGAATGATTTCGGGTCAAAACTGGACTGGACGGTTATTGGGCTGCTCGGCCCAACAACAACACAACAAGGAGGGGCCCACCCGCCCACTGTTCATCACCTTCAACCCCCCTCCACTTCGTCTTCAACACCAACGAGCCGATCGAGCACGAACCAGGGGAGTTTGGCTGGCTTCGGCTGGGGAGGCTCAACGGCGCCGGGGAGCAGGCGGCGGCAGGGAGGAGCAACACCACGGCGGTGGTTCGGACAGCAGCACGGCTGAGCAGGAGCTCACACAGGGCTCGGCGGAGTGGCGGGCGCAGAGGCGAAACAGGGGCGACGTCTTCGTCTCCGGCGGGGCTTCGCCGGGGTCTCTTGACGCCGGGGATGGAGCGGCGCCGGCGGGGAGGAATACCACGACACCACCGCAGCACTCGGCGGGGGAGGAAAGACAAAGGCGAGGCAAGGGAAGCTTGCGACGCCGGAGGGTCTGAACATGGGAGATCGAGCACCAGCAGTGGGTCGGCGAAGCTCGGCGATGGTCTCGGCTCACCGCGGCTCGCACCAGCTCGTCGTCTCGCCTCAGCGGTGGCTCATGCAGACAACAGTAGCTCTTCGGGGGGGGGGGTTTGCTCGCCGACGGGAAGAGAGATGGCCGAGAGGAGAGCTGGAGAGCGATGGTGTGATTGCCACTCGTCCCCCTTCCGATTTGATCCAAATATAGCCCAAGGAGGAGGGCAGCTCCCCCGACCAATCTCTTGAGCGGTGTGCCCCGATAGCACATGGCTCGAGGTGGGCATGCTGGGGAGACAACAGAGAGAGCACGCGGGGAGACAAGGAGGAGTGGGGTTTTAGAATATTAAAATGGGGATGGGCATTTAACCCCGGGAATTATCTGTTTGTCTTCAAACAAATATTCTAAATCCCGAAAATACATCGAATGTATTTTATATCACTCAGGAAATTATTTCGGAGATCATGGATATTTCAGAAAATTCAAACTTCACTGAAAGCGAAATAATTAATTAGTGAAGGTTGGGAAAAATTACCCGAATATCCTTACTAAAAATTGAGGGATATTACACTCCCTCCATCTCGCTTGCTCTCAATCTGTGCCAAGCCCCCAAATCGGAAGAACCCTAAAACTATAGATCTGGTTTCTGTCCCCAACAGATCTTGTTTTTGTAGTTGAGATTTTCCTTCTTGGGTGTTGGATCCTCTGTTTATTCGCCTTATTTTGGACGAATCTGATCTTGCATGTTTGTTCCTCTTCGATCGTAAGCCCTAAATTCGATCTCGCTTCTGTCTCCAAAAACAGGTGATGATTTTGTAATTTTTTACTCTCTTTTCTTTATTCATTGTTTGATTCTCTGTCGCTTGGCTTAATTTGTCCGAATATGATCTTGCATTTTTGTTCCCTGATATCAGGAATTTGTCGTGCTAATTCCTACTATGCAAAATATCCAAACAAACCTTAAATCGTAGTCCTAGGTAAGTAAAGGTCGAGTCCACAGGGAGACAGAGTCTATCTTAATATGCAATTTGTATGTCAATCCAAAGTAACCAAATGGGGGTTTTGTATGTTTTAATGAATCTAAGCATGCAAAAGTAAACAAACTAAAAGTTGATGAATTCAGTGATGGGAAAAGCACTTAGTCAAACAACATCCACTATTCGTATGACAAGTTGATCCTAGATACTCATTCAAAATCTCATGCAATGGAAATTCCAATTCCTTTTCAGATATAACTAATAGCACAAACAGATACTATTAGCACTAACTAATTAAACAACCCTGAAACTATCAAGATTCAGTTTAACAACAGCTTTACGGATAGGAATATAGTTGGATACAATTCTAGCATAAAACAACCAGCTTTTATCCTAGAATGTAAATCAGTTCTCTTCTGCATAAGACTAGCATAACCAGATACTAGCATGATGCAGTTGTTACTCTGAAATAGATATGCTCAACCAGTAACAATCTAAATCTAGCAATAGATCAATAACAACAAACCCTAGTTGATCAGACTAGAAATTATCAATATCAATCATAAGCAATCAAGAAAGAGAATAGATAAAATCCATGCAAAAGATTAAGAACGACAATCTCACAACTGAATCAAAACGAAAGCTTCAGCGTCTGACTAAGCAAGAGTGGCTTAGTTCTTCATAGCAAAGTACGTAGAATGAAAAGTGAAATTAGGGTTCGAGAGAGGAAAACAAGCCTTTCCTCTACCCTTAAATACTAAAAGGAAATAAAGTCTCCAGAATTAACATAAAATGAAATATTAAAACGTAATTAAAATAGTCCAAATAAAACAATTAAGGAAAACGGGCTCGGTGGGCTTCTGACAGCGGCGGCGGTCGCTGCCTCCTCTGCGGCGGTCGCCGTCTTTAAACGGCGGTCGCCGGATCAATTCCGTAGCCAAACTAGCTGGGAGGGCTTTGGCGGCGGTCGCTGCCTCCTCTGCGGCGGTCGCCGTGAAGCCATTTCTTCAGTGTCTTCGTCTCTTCAGCTCCGAATGCTCCCAAAGCCTCCGAAAGTGTGTCTTCAGCACCTCCTCGCCAATACTACATAACTCCTCTAACGTATTCTAAAACACCACTAAATCAATGCTAAAACCCCGTCTATACACACAACATAATCGTGTGTATCATTCCCCCACTGTACTGGCTGTTCAACTTCGATCGTAAACCCTAACAAGTCGATCTTGCTTCTATCTCCAAAATCAGGTGATGATTCTGAAGTTTATCTCCCTCTTTTCTTTATACAATGTTTGATCCTATGTTTTTAGGCTGATTTTGTCCCTGTGTTGATCTTGCATGTTGGTTACAATGAGCAACGAGAACGACCCCTTCTGGAATGATTCAGAAAGTACTCACCCTTCTGTTGAATCTGGTAGCTATTCTTGCTCCTAACAGCCATACGGCGAATGGCCTGGTGAATGCAAAGGCAATCACAACTATAGTCCCCAAAGATCTGAAGAGACTGCGGAGGGAAACATTGAAAATCAAGTTACTGTGGTAGATGATGGTGATTCTGGCGAGGCTACCTCAAAGTCCCTTGATTCTGTTGATTATGACGAGGGAGAGGTTGTTCCAGATTCTAAACAACCCAATGATAGTGGGTAAAAATTATCTAAGTCCCTTATCTTCTTTTAATTGTGTTTATATGCATGTCTATGATGGATTATGAGCATTGGATGTTGATCATATGATATTTTGACTAATGTTTATGAACTGTGGCTTGAATTTATGCTTATGAGACTTTATATGAGGCTTTATATGATGGCTTGATGAGCTGTGAATGGTTTTGTGTTGCTATTTCATGTTCCTGAGACTGATGTTTGTGGATTGATGATATTTGATTGTTCTGGTGGCTTGGTGATATGTGGATTATTTTGTGTTGGTAATGTTTGGGCATGAGGCAATATTTTGTAGGCTTGATTGGTTTGTGGCTTGAAGTTATGTCCCTATAATGTGTTAATCCCTCTGTTTGAGATAGTTCTTCCTGTTTAGGGGTTTGGCACAATATTTATGGAAATGTTGCTATAGCTGAATGTTCTTGTGATAAATGATCATCTATGATGTCTTAAATAGTCGAAGGAATGTAATTTTGTGGCTAATGATATGTGTGATTTAAATCCTTTGTTTTGATTGGTTGAAATATTGATTATACTCTTCTCTGATTGGTTGAAATGTAATGAAAATAAATGAAGTTGATCATGTATCATAGGAAACCAGTAAATTATCCATGATGAAGTCTTAATGTCCCACTGTGTATTGCATGCAAGTCAAGGTCGAACCCAAGGGAATCATTTTATCAGTTCTTGTAATTCGCAAGTCACCAACTAGGAACTAGGGGGGGTTTGTAGTATTTCAAACCAAGTAAATAAAGCAAGAAAACAAAGTAACGGATGTGAATATGGTATGAGGAAGGCACCACACCTGATAAAGATCCACACAACAAGAGATATGGTTGATCAGTGAATTCTATTATTCTCAAGTTCTTATCTTTCCTTTGGTTGTTCTTATCCCGATCATATGTAACTATTAGTTCTACCAACCCTAATAGTACTTATTACTGAATCAAATCCGAAAACCTTCAAGACTCAAC
The DNA here is from genome assembly GCA_027886185.1 of Rheum nobile. Classification (NCBI taxonomy): domain Eukaryota; kingdom Viridiplantae; phylum Streptophyta; class Magnoliopsida; order Caryophyllales; family Polygonaceae; genus Rheum; species Rheum nobile. The sequence continues at coordinate 811,238 of WOAB01000261.1, read as the reverse complement.
AAAGCAATAGCATTCAAACAAGGATTCAACAAGATACATGCAATAGAAACAACCCGTTACTATAAGCATGCAATTAACTCTCTCTCACGATGAACACTCGCAACCCGCTTATATAAATCGTGTTTGCTACTAGATATGCAACCCGAACCCGGAATTGACAAGTCCTAGCTATATGGATAATATCAATAAACCTAGGTGATCAGTCTAGATAAATCAATAAGATTCAATAAACATTCAAGCGCAAGAGAATTAATACAACTAGATAGGAAATCGAACAAGAGTAGAAAACTCACAACCAATCAATTGAAGGCTTCAAACGTCAAGTGCAACAATGGAAGTTTAGTTCTCCATAGGGTTTGAGAGAAAACGATGGAAGGGAAAAGAGTACGTGGTTAGATCCTGAGAAAACAAGCTTCTCTCTAACCTAAATATAAAGAAATAGTTCCGGAATAAAGAAAAGGAAAATAAAACATAAAATAAGATCTCAGACTAAAAGATAAGGAAAGAAAGATCTCGGATATAAAATCCGCGTAAAACTTCAGCTCAGCACCGCGGGTGCGGTGACATCCCACCGCGGGTGCGGTGGGTCTTCAGTCGGCTCCAGCAGTCTTCTACTAGCTCACCGCGGGTGCGGTGGTATTGGGCGCGGGCGCGGTGGCTTCTCCAGCTTCTGCGACACTTACGTAAAAACGCCATAACCTTTGATTCCCAACTCGGATTGCGCTCATATTTTGAGGGCTTGTAGTAGACTTCAAGATCTAACTCCTCGAATTGGAATCACTCCATTTGGACATCTGAGTATAGAGAACGAACCAATTGATTTCAGAACACTGTTCTTCTACTCTTCAATGTACTTCAAACCTCTGTAAATCACATGATTTCTTCACTTCTAGTCTTCTCTTTCGGATTACAGAATTACCATCAAATCATATCCAAACATCACCTAAATCATGCTAATAACCACTAGATGCGCTATATAATATATCACATATCAAACTCCCCCATACTTAGACATTTACTCGTCCCGAGTAAGCTAAAAACTAAACTCACTCCATCAATCATGCTCCAAGGCCTCAGGAAGTACAAGAAAACATGACACTAGTAGTTACAACACATCAACAATAAGCTCCAAGACAACCAAAACAAGTGATGTAAGACTAATCCAAACCGAACTCCATCTAATCACCTTATTCCTCCATAGTGGCCTACACGAATCCTCCTTATAACTCCCCTTCTTATGTCGCCACGCCAGGAAAAATGAGGAATCCTAAAAATCACTCTTCTTATTTTCACTCATTTTGCCAAGGTGCCCTTTCGGGTTTTCACCAAGCCACTCATTTCATTTTTCAATAGATGGGCTCATAATATACTCACGTCACTCTTGACCAATTATTACCCCAGCCTAATACCGGTCCAAGCCACCTGCTTATTACCTAAGCCGCCCTTTCAGGTTTTCGACTTATCCCAGGATTTTTAAATTTGCCTTTTTTCATTTTTTGGCTTTTTCTCTTTTTATTCTTCTTCTCAACGACCTAGCAAGTATAAAACCCTCCCCCATTCTTAAACATTGCATTGTCCTCAATGTAATGAATGACCAAAAAGAATAGAGGCACAGGGAAAAGCAAAAAATAACTCACAACCGTCGTCGAGCTGGCTTGGACACTTCCTTTATTGCTGGCGGTAATATCATATAAGCACAGGTCTCTGGTGTTGTATGGGTCTTCAACTCATCTCTACCGTGCAATCAAAGGAAACCACTGTGGTGAGTAGTGGTATGTCAAAGAATACGGGGCTGTACGACCTTCAATGAACACAAAAAATGGGCCCAGATGTCATCGTGGTATGGGCCCTGGTGTTCCTCCTCTCCAGCTGTCGATTGTAGGGCCATCATCGTTGCCAACTAATGTGTGGGGCTAATGTCTCCGCCTTGACAACATGATTCGCACCTTCTCCATAGGGAACTCCGGATAGCTGGCCTTCGGTAAAACTCTGTTTCATTTTTTTTATTTTTTTTATTCCGTTTAAGGTGTTTTCGGAATTTTATTTTATATATATATATATTTTAGAAAAAGAAGGACTTACAACGAATGTCACCGCGGGGTGCGGTACTGCTGGGCTCTCCGCCTTCTTCCCTGCAGAAAAAGTAAAAGACAATTAAATTGAATTAAAACAGTACAAAAATTTAACCTACCTAACTTGGGTTGCCTCCCAAGCAGCGCCTTAGTTAATGTCGTTGGCTCGACTTGAGACTTATACAACCTCAACCCACAGCATCAGGTTTCTTAGGAACCCTCTCATTCAGCACCTCTTTTCTGAACCAATCATGAAAATGTTTGAACCTTAGACCATTCCTCTTCTTAACCGGCTCTTTCACCTTGACCTTCTTAGTCGCCTTTCCCCCATACTTAGATCGATCAGGGGGGTGTTTAACCTCCGACTGTTCATTTTGCACAACAAAAGGGAACGGCTTCTTGCCCTGTGGAGTCAGTAAGGTGGGGCAACTGCCCAAAAGAGAAGTAGGAGACTCACCCTTCTCATCCAATAAAACCGTGACTTCCTACAGATTAGAAGATATAGTAATACCGATAGGCAAGTCAACTATGGAATCCTCTATTCTAGGTTGCAATTCATCCAAAGGGTTAGGACTCATTACATCAACAAAGTTTAAAGAGGTATTAATGATAGGTTTCATATCATATATGTTATATTCAACTCCATTCCCATCAAATTCCATAGTTAATTTCCCACTTTTGACATCAATTGTGGTATTCACAGTTTTCATGAATAGTCTACCTAACAGCATAGGTGCACCTGTACTACTACCCATATCAAGCACATAAAAATCAGTGGGAAAAATCAGTTTATCTACCATAACAAGGACATCTTCAACAACCCCTTTCGGATAGACATTGGTTCCATCAGCTAATTGAATAACTAGCCTAGTGTCCTGTAATGGTGGCAGACCAAGAGACTCATATAATGACAATGGTAAGACATTAATAGCTGCACCAAGATCTAGCATAGCTTTATCAATCTTTGTCTCACCGATGATGCAAGGGATAGAGAACATACCTGGATCACTGCACTTCTTGGGCATACGCCTTTGAAACACAGCAGATACTTGCTCGCTCACCTGGACCTGCTTCTTTTGCTTCTGCGTCCTCTTGATTTTGCAAAGTTCCTTCAAGAAACGAGCATATTTGGGAATACTTTTAACAAGTTTGAGTAAAGGGATGTTTACCTCGCACTTGCTAAAAGTCTCAAAGAGGTCCTTGTCGTCGATGATTCTCCTCTCCTTAAGTGCCTCTGGGAATGGGGCGGGTGGCTTCTCTGAACCGAGAGGGGGAAAGTACGGACGAACATAGGTGTCCATGTATGGCTCTTTCACCTTTCCAAAAGACTCACCGCGGGTGCGGTCAGATTCCACCGCGGGTGCGGTCATCCCACCGCGGGTGTGGTGATGTCAACTGAGAGCTCAGCTGCTCTTCTGGAGTCCCACCGTGGGTGCGATAAGGTGGGCGTTGGGTGCGGTGAAGTGGGCGCTGGGTGCGGTGAGTTCTCCAGAGCTTCTGTAGACGCATCGCGGGGTGAGGCATCCTGCCACGGGTGCAGTGGTGTGGGTTCAGAGAGCTCTTTTTCGGCGTCGTCCTCTTCAGCACTAGGAACGACGTTTAATTGCTTACCACTTCGAAGCATCACGACACTAACATTTGCCCGTGGGTTAACTACCGTTTGAGATGGTAGATTTCCCGAATTCTTTGCATCGATCTTTGTGATAGCTTCAGCCATTTGTCCCATCTGCCTCTCTAGACTCTTGATGCTTGACTCCGTAGATTGAACATGAGTTGTAAAGTGCTTAGTCAAGGTTTGGAGCATATCTTCAGTTGAAGCAGAAGTACCGGGTTGTTGACCTTGTGACCTTTGTAGAAGTTGAGGTTGTTGTTGATTCGGTTGATCCCTCCATCTGAAATTTGGGTGGTCTCTCCATCCTGGATTATAAGTGCTGGAGTAGGGATCGTTCCGAGGTCTTGGCGGTCCATAACCTCCTACAGTGTTCACCTCAACATTTGGGTCATCTTGCAATTAAGGACATGCATCGGTGGGGTGGAATTGATCAGCACAAATCCCACATGCTTTGAGTTGTTGAGGAGTTCCTTGCAGCGTTAGTCTCCTCAATATGTCCTTCAATTCAGCAATCTCGCTCACTAGCCCAGAGCGATTGGAGTCCACAACATTGACTTCTCTCTTGGTAGAAGTTCAACCGAAATTTCTTGTCCCTTCGGCCATCTCCTGAATCTTTTCAATGGATGCCACCGGTGTTGTGTTGAGAATGTTGTTACCACATGCAGCGTCAACAATCCTTCTTTCATTGTCCAACATACCATTGTAAAGATGAAGCACTAGTTCTTCATTAGTGTAACCATGGAATGGACAGCTTGAGCAAAGTCTCTTGAACCTCTCATAATACTCGTATAGAGTCTCGTCAGTCTCTTGCTCAATGTTGCTTATAGCCTTCTTCAAGCTATTCGCCTTTTTGGCGGGAAAGTATTTTTCAAGGAAGGCCTTGTGAAGCTTGTTCCATGTGTCTATGCTTCCAGTGGGTAGATGGTAGTACCAATCATCGGCTGCGTCCTTGAGGGTGAACCCGAAAGCTCTCATCTTGATTTGCTCCTCAGTGACGTTGGCTGGTTTCATGCTCATACAAACAATGTGGAATTTACCCATATGCTTGATTGGATCTTCACCACTTAGTCCATGGAATGACGGGAGCAAATGAATCAGCCCTGGCTTCAACTCGAAGTTGACGCCCTCTCCTATGGCAGGAATAGCCACAACTAAAGGTTGTTGCATCAGATTCGGCGCGGTCAATTGCCGAAGCGTTTGGTCACCCATTGCAACTTGTGGGGTGGTGTGTTCTCTACGGTTCCTGTGGAATGTCTTGTCGATCTCTGGATCTAAATCAACAAGTGGATTGTCAATAGCACGGGTGTGGACCATAAGATAGATCCACACCAAAGTTGGTAACAAACAAACACACAAAAACAGAAATTTTGATTCTCCGACAACGGCGCCAAATTTGATAGGCCTAAGGTCGTCGTGCCTAATCAAAGAAATCCTAATGTACCTACTAAACAGAGTATAGCAAGCAAGTCAAGGTCGAACCCAAGGGAATCAGTTTATCAGTTCTTGTAATTCGCAAGTCACCAACTAGGAACTAGGGGGGGGGGGAGGGGTTTGTAGTATTTCGAACCAAGTAAATAAAGCAAGAAAACAAAGTAAAGGATGTGAATATGGTATGAGGAAGGCGCCACACCTGACAAAGATCCATACAACAAGAGATATGGTTGATCACTGAATTCTATTATTCTCAAGTTCTTATCTTTCCTTTGGTTGTTCTTATCCCGATCATATGTAACTATTAGTTCTATCAGCCCTAATAGTACTTATTATTGAATCAAATCCGAAAACCTTCAAGACTCAACAAAGCAATAGCATTCAAACAAGGATTCAACAAGATACATGCAATAGAAACAACCCGTTACTATAAGCATGCAATTAACTCTCTCTCACGATGAACAATCGCAACCCGCTTATATAAATCGTGTTTGCTACTAGATATGCAACCCGAACCCGGAATTGACAAGTCCTAGCTATATGGATAATATCAATAAACCTAGGTGATCAGTCTAGATAAATCAATAAGATTCAATAAACATTCAAGCGCAAGAGAATTAATACAACTAGATAGGAAATCGAACAAGAGTAGAAAACTCACAACCAATCAATTGAAGGCTTCAAACGTCAAGTGCAACAATGGAAGTTTAGTTCTCCATAGGGTTTGAGAGAAAACGATAGAAGGGAAAAGAGTATGTGGTTAGATCCTAAGAAAACAAGCTTTTCTCTAACCTAAATATAAAGAAATAGTTCCGGAATAAAGAAAAGGAAAATAAAACATAAAATAAGATCTCGGACTAAAAGATAAGGAAAGAAAGATCTCGGATATAAAATCCGCGTAAAACTTCAGCTCAGCACCGCGGGTGCGGTGACATCCCACCGCGGGTGCGGTGGGTCTTCAGTCGGCTCCAGCAGTCTTCTACTAGCTCACCGCGGGTGCGGTGGTATTGGGCGCGGGCGCGGTGGCTTCTCCAGCTTCTGCGACACTTCCGTAAAAATGCCATAACCTTTGATTCTCAACTCGGATTGCGTTCATATTTTGAGGACGTGTAGTAGACTTCAAGATCTAACTCCTAGAATTGGAATCACTCCATTTGGACATCTGAGTAAAGAGAACGAACCAATTGAATTCAGCACACTGTTCTTCTACTCTTCAATGTACTTCAAACCTCTTTAAATCCCATGATTTCTTCATTTCTAGTCTTCTCTTCCGGATTACAGAATTACCATCAAATCATATCCAAACATCACCTAAATCATGCTAATAACCACTAGATGCGCTATACAATATATCGCATATCATGGGGACACCTGAGATTAGCCCCTTTTTTTATCATTGATGAAGTCTAAGTAAACTTAGATGCATTTCCTCTATATTCACTACCTTAATGTGCCATAGGAAACCAGCCATTTTTTGGTTGAATGAGGCTTATGTGTATCTTATGGCTTTGTGAATGGATTTGTGTCTGTGATGGTTATGGGGACATCTGAGATTAACCCTTTTTTTTATCAATGATGAAGTCTAAGTAAACTGAGATGCATTTCCTCTATATTCACTACCTTAATATTCCATAGAAAACCAGCCATTTTTTGGCTGAATGAGGCTTATGTGTATGTTATGGATTTGTGAATGGATTTGTGTCTGTGATGGTTATGGGGACATCTGAGATCAGTCTTTTTTTTTGCATTTTTTCCCATTTATGTATGTGCAACATTATAGCTTCTTGTTTTCTGTATGTGCAACATTTTTGTGTTCATCTGAGTTCACAATAAAGTTTGCTTTGATTGTGATTGTTGTTCACAATTCATTATCTCAGTATATGTAGCTATCATAAAGCATGTTTTGTAGACTAAAGTTCACAAAAAAAAAAATTACTTCCTTCTTTGTTCATGAGTTCACAAAAGGTTACAACTTCTCCCAAAGTTTTAACTTTATACAAAATTACACAAAATGTAGACTGCAAGGCAACTTTTTAAATGAAGTAACTGTCTTCTAGTGCATATGATGTGGTTGCTCCTTCTTGAGTGAATTGCATTACACTTGTTTTTTGGGTGTCTTGTTCTCCATATATTGTTGTACCATATTGACTGTCTTGTGCTTCTGCTTGTTGTGCTCCCCCATGCACAATATCCCATGCTTCCAAAACAGCCCACATTGGTGCCTTAATTTCTCTTGGGAGGTTACCCTCAACCTCTAATTTCTTTTTGTTTACATGTGGCAAGTCATACTCATTTCTCCTTTTGTCTTTTAGTATTTCATTCATTACATACTGCATTATCATCCACACATTGCTTAGAGTCTTGGCTCTAACTCATAGAATGCCTCATTGACTGCATCTAGCATTCTGTCTACATCTTGAGGCATTTTTTTATGCATTAATGATTGAATGCTTCTAAAGAATCCTAGATCAAGTATGTTTAAATCTGGGCTATTGGGTGGTTGTTGAGTCAAAATAAAAGTGAAATCATCCTGTTGAAATACATGCTGCCATTCTGCATCATTCTGTTGGATATGTGCCTTTGCATTATCTTGTTGGATAAAAATTACTTTGTGACCCCTTTCTGCTGGCCATTTGGCCTTGATTGCTGAAACTATCTAATTGATAAGCATGCTCCTTGTAACATTCTAGTTGACTGATTCCACTATCTTTGTAACAATAGTCCCTTTTTCTCCATTTTTTGATCTTCTCTTAGCTGGCTCTTGGTAAGTAAAAGGGAAGATTCCAATCTTCCCATCAAAAGTACAATGTCCCTCTGAGTTGAATCTAGGTCTAGCTACTGCTGCAGTGAACATGACCTTGGGTATAAATTTACTAGAACTTGCAGCTCTGTATTTGCCCCTTTTATTTTTGGCTAGATAACATATTTGTGACTTTCAGGTGAGATTGAACCACTTTTCATCCAAATGAACGAAATCATACATTGGAAAATATTTTCTCTTGGTTTCTGGTGTGTCCCCTTGTAGAAGCTTCAATATCCACTCCAACCTTCTGACTTTGTTTGCATCCTTCAAACCAGGGTGGAGTGGATTGGTATGTGGCTTGATGACACCCCTTTTGACCATCCTATGAACTGTACTCTTGGACGTGTTAATCTTCCCAGCTAAATCTCTAATGCATGATCTCTCTCCCATGTGTAGTGTTGTTATAGCTCCAACATCTACCTGAATTCTCTTTCTTCCTGAATCGTGATACTTGTTGCTGACATTGTACCTCTGCATATCATTTCTCTGCTTCTTTGTTGTGTTCCATATCTTGCTTATGGACCTTGTTGATACATTGAACTGTTGTGCTGCAACTTTTATTGAACCATGTTTAAGTTGTCCCTCTGTTGATCTACTTAAAAGCCATATTAAGATGTGCATTCTCTTTTCACTGCTAAGCCTGATATCTGATGACTGATGATGACCTGTGGGCTGTGTTTGATGCTCTGTTTCTGCTTGTTGATACTCCTCTTGAGCTCCTCCTGGTTCCTGGTTAAGATCGAAAAGAAACTCTTATTCTTCCATGTCCCAACTGGCTGATTAAGTTCAAATTGCAATTCAGATTCCTCCATTTCTTCTCCAACAGGAAGCAAAGCTTCATTTAAATTAATGGCTGAAGCCATCAGTTTCAGGCAGTGATGCAGATTTTCTGTTTGTAATGCTGGCAATATCTGTTTGTATGTTAATGGTGTCAAATTCTATTTGTAATGCTGCCTTAAATAGCAAAGGGAATGACATTTATGGATACTGATCCGTGTGCTCTAAATTCTTTGTTTTGATTGGTTGAAATATTGTTAAACTCTTCTGTAATTGGTTGAAATAAGTCAGATGAACCGTCCCTAATTTCTCAATTCTGTGAAGGAGGGCAATAAATGTTGTTTGCAGGTTTTTAATTTTTCTTAAATATTGTGCCAAACCCCCAAATCGGAAGAACTATCTGGGACAGAGGGAGTATTATGTAATCTGGAAATTACTTATCTGCTTGGATTTTTCTGTTTTGGTTAGACAGATTTCTAGCAGGTATATGGTTTTTACAACCCACACTTGGCTTAATAGCTCTATTAAGGATGGCACTATCTGGCTTTGTTGGGATCTGCTGCTTATTCATATGCGAAAGCTTATGATAAACCACCTCTGGATGGCCTATTACAATGCCATAGAAGCTAAAAATGAGGTAATTCCGTTCCTTTGTTTTTTTTGACTCCTTTATTATTTTCCTAACTGGAGTTTTGATAAACATACAGGAAGATACAATCTGAAACATATGGTGAAAAATCAAAATATGAAATCTGGAGTTGGTTTCTATACCAATAAACCAGCGAAACATGAACCTAGGGAAAACCTCCCAGCACTAGAGAAATTTCCCAGGAACAACCACCTCTGGAGATGCAGTTTTTGGATTAAATATGGTATGCTCTTAAATATGAACATTTCAGAGATTAAAGCTGAGAAACAAGAAAACATTTGTATTCTCTCTTTGAACCACTAGGTTTGGATTTGGTTTTTGCAAATTCAAGTCAACCTTTTCAGAAGGGATGATCAAATTTATTTGTGCTACATAAATGGAAACTGTATATTAGATCTTTGTTACTTTGATGTTTGTAACAACGTTGTTAGGCAATGGATGCATTATGCAAATAATGATTCCTACAACTGCGAATTAACATACTATAATATTTTTTGCCACTACAACATTTCCATGATTGGTTTGTGGTGTTTTAACAATTGTAATGAGAAATTCGGTATCATTTTGAGCTTTGATCCTTGTAAATATCCTAATACCTATGATATATACCCCTCCAAGGAACAATTGTCTTTTCTAAGGATTATTGTATTCTCCTGCAATTATAACATCTTACACCTGATAACGGGAAACTTCGATGTTAGCCATAATCAAGCTTCTAAGCGAAAACAAACTAAAGAAATTCAATCTGAGTATTGTGATAGAATTGTCCAGCAAAACCATGAAACTCTTATCTATCATTTGCCCACTATGAAATTTTATTCTGGAACCACTTCAAATTGTGTAAGCATGAACTGTTCTTGGCATTGGATGGTTTCTGCTAAGAATGACTCATACAGATGGGATATGTTATATGACAACATGGTTAATTGTCTGCGTACAAACAAGAACAAGGTTTTGATTGAGAGCAGAAACACAATTGTTCTTATGTTCACGAAAACTATAATAATTAGAAACGATTATAAGTCCCCTAAATGTCTGAGGATATGGGGCAGAAACACAATTTGTTTTTTTATGAAGATTACAATATGGAATTGTCGTGGAATCGGGAAGAAAACTTTTTGGATGGATGTTGAATCCTTCTGCAAAATTGAACGAATTCAATTAATTGCACTCTTTGAAACAAGAACAAACAAAGAACCAAGTGAAAAAGTATGGAAAAAAGCGGGATTTGATCAATTCTACTGTGTCCCAGCTACGGGTTTCTCGGGTGCCATTTGTGTAATGTGGAAAACCTACCAACTTACAAATGAAATCCTCGACATTGACCAAATTGAAACAAGATTTATTAGTATCAAGTATACAAACCAGCTCACAAACATAAAACTTATGTTAATCCTAACTTATGCTCCACCAAATGAATCTGCAAAGAATGTGTTCTGAGAGGGACTCATCTCTTTTATTAAAAGTTGTTATCTTCCGTGTATCATTATGGGAGATCTGAACGAAATACAAGACCCATATGAAAAATTCGGTGGTTTAATACTACCTTTGACAAAATTTGCAAGATTACGACATTTTAAGAATGAATGTGAACTATTGGAGACCCCTATTCAAGGAAACATCTTTACTTGGCGAAAGAACATTACAGAAATAGATAAAATATATGAAAAACTGGATAGGGTACTCATTCATCACCAGATTCTTCAATGGTACCCTGATATCTGTACTAAACACTTTGCTTTTACCAGCTCTGACCACTGTCCAGTCTCTATCGAGCTTGACTCAACAATACCTTTTAAAAATCAGCCATTTAAATTTGAAAAAAATCTGGATGACCAGAAAGGATTTTAGAAATGTTGTCAAACAAGCTTGGAGAACTAACTATCATGGATCGAGATTGTATAATCTTGTATCCAAAATAAAATTACTTAAGAAACATGCCAAGATCTGGAACAAAAGTACTTTTGGCAATGTATTTACTCAATTACAAACTATAGAAAAACAACTCTCTGAAATCCAAACTGATATCTATACTTACCCTACAAATGATCTCATTAAAAAACAGATAAGAATCATAGAAAAGAAAGAAAAACTTATGTGTTTCCAGAAAATTTACTGGAACCAAAGAGCTAAAGTTAAACACACCAAATTAACTGATACAAATGCTAGCCATTTTCACAAAATAGCAAGTGGAAGAAGAAATAGAAAAATCATAAAAGAAATTAAAACACAAGAAGGAACAAGTATTACTAGAGTAGAAAACATTAGAAATGAAATCAGAAATGATTTCATTAAAAGATTCAGAAGTGAGGATATGAACCAGAGACTATTCTAGGAAAATCTTGAATTAATTCAGTCTGAAATTTCTACAGAGGACAATTTAGAATTAATAAGAAACGTATCCAATGAAGAAATTAAGAAGGTTGTCTTTAACATTGGCGCGGATAAATCACCGGGGCCTGATGGTATAACAACATAATTCTACCAAAAATATTAGGACATTGTAGGTCCTTCTGTTATTCAAGAAGTTAAAAGATTTTTTCTTTCCGGGAAACTGCTCAAACAAATAAATAACACATTCATCTCTTTGATTCCAAAATGTGACAATCCGAACTCTACTAATCACTATAGACCCATAAGTCTATGCTCTACAATTTATAAGATTATCTTGAAGATCATAACAACAAGACTTAAAGGAACCATGGAAAAATTAATCCACCCCCTACAGGGTGCCTTTGTTGCTAACAGAGTCATTCAAGATAATATATTGATTGCCCATGAAATATTTCACTCATTTAAATCGAAAAAAGGAACTGAAGGCTTCATTGCCCTAAAATTAGATATGGAAAAAGCTTACGATAGAATTGAATAGAGCTTCATTATTAAAATTATGGAAAAGTTTGGATTCCATGAAAAATTTATCAACTGATAAAAGAATGCATTACAACGGTATCTTTCTCGGTGCTTATAAACAATGGACCCACAACAATATTTAAACCATCAGGAGGACTTCGACAGGGTGACCCCCTTTCCCCTTTCTTGTTTATTTTATGATCTGAAATCCTTGCTAGAAAACTCCAAAAAGCTTCAGAAAGACCTCGTAATCCTCTAGGATTTCAAATCACTCAACAAGGAACACGAATTCCGTTTCTGGCGTTTGCGGATGACATTGTGATCTTCTCAAAAGCTAAACAGGAAAACTGTAAGTAAATCAAGGATATTATTGATGAATATTGCAAAATTTTAGGACAAAAAGTAAATTTTCATAAATCCTCTTTTCAAGTCACAAAAAAGGTTACCAACCAAAAGAAATTAGCAATACAAGGTATTCTCACAATCACAAATATGATATCTCTCGAAAAATATCTTGGTTGCCCTATCATTAATGGTAGAGTCAACTCGGATACCTTTGTTGATCTCTTAATTAGCACACGACAACAACTATCTAAATGGAAAGCAAACTCTCTTTCCCAAGCAGGAAGAACAACACTAATAAAAACCAATTTGGCTTCAAGACCAAACTATTTTATGCAAAGTTTTATGTTACCTACACACACAATGAACTTGACAAGTTAAATAGATCTTTTTTTGGAACAAAAATAGCTCCTATAAACCTCTTATAGGCTGAGAAAAAATATGTAAACCGACACAACAAGGAGGTCTTGGATTGAGAAAATCAAAGGACATGAATAAAGCCCTACAATTCAAATTACATTGGAAAATCTTAGTAGAACCGAATAACTATTGGGTAAGAGTTGCTACTGAAAAATACTTGAAAACAATCCATATATTTCATTACAAGAAAAAAGGAAATTGCTCTTGGCAATGGTCTAAAATGATTGAACTCATGGATGAATTCAAATCTGGACTAATTTGGCAAGTTGGTAATGGCAGAACAATCAAATTCTGGTCGGATAATTGGGTCTTGAACACCCTTGTATGTGATATCATAAACACACAATCAATCCTGAATAAGGATGCCCTGGTAGCTGATTTTATGTTGCCAAATAAAACCTGGAATAATGACCTAATAGAACAATGTTTACCACATGATTTAGCCAAAAAATTAACCTATATCCTGATACCTTTAAATGATATTCATGATAGAATGTACTGAAAAACTAGCAAAAATGGTTGGTTTTCTACGAACTCTACTATGTAATTAATTAACAGAAACAAGAGATATACTGCCTATGATTCTTCATGGATCTGGAAGATGGACACATATCCCAAAGTTAAAAACTTTGTCTGGAAAATAATAAAAAATGGACTACCAACAAAAGCTAGATTAGCAGAAAAAAGTATAGCAATCCCCTAGGGTTGTATTCGCTGTAATGCTCAATTGGAGGATTTGAATCATCTCCTATTCCAATGTAACCACACCATAAAAATAATAGAGAAAATGAATTATCATACCTATGGTATCATTACATCCCTAAACATAGGAAACACAAAAATCAATGAAATCATTGAGAAAATTCGACAAAAAACTGATAGATCACAATTTATAGAATTAATGGTCTCTTGGTGGGGAATTTGGTTTTATAGAAACCAACAAAGTTTTGGAAGAACAAACGATGATACCGATTCCATAAAGGATGTACCAATTTATATTAAAAAACAAATTAAGAATTGGAATAAGACGAAGAGTTAGAACCCCGACTGCTTAGCAGAGGACAAACTAAAAACACATAGAATGAACAATGTTAGACGACCAATAAAGAAATGGAAAAAACCACCAGATAACATTACTAAAATCAATACAGATGGATCCACCAAAACTAATGGTGAATCTAGCTTTGGCTACATTTTCTTGAACAACACGTGTAAATCAATTTTCCTTTTTAGGCATAAATATGGTATCTCAACCCCTTTAAAAACAGAAATACTTGCAGTAAGAAATACCCTGGTAAAGGCCTATGAATTAGGCATTACCGATATTCAACTTGAATGTGATAACCTTACCATTGTGAATGTTCTTAATCAAATCTAGCACTATCCATGGGATATTGAAATGTTAATTTCTGATATCCTGTGTGTTTTACAACTGTTTTCCTCAGTGCAGATTTTTCATGTCTTCCCAGAAACAAATGTGGTGGCCGACTTCATCGCAAAGACGGTCCAACAGAGTTCCTTATAAGATATTCTAGCTAGTCTAGAATTTGTAATTCTCATCCGCAAGGATGCTATAGACTGAGAAACTATCTCTTCTGTGGTTTCCAGTATAATTTTTACCTAATTAAAAAAAAAAACTGACACATGCTATTTTTTTTAATTTGTAATTTTGTTTTACATAAATTTGGTTATATATTAAAAAATTTATCCTAAATCCAACACTAATATGTTTCTAATTTAACTACAAATCAATCACAAAGATTACAAATCCAAAGCTTTCACAAGAGTGGTCAATTCAGAATTAGACTAATCTCATATTGTCAAAATAAAAAAATTGGACTGATCTCCATGTGATTCTTCTTCAAAAGAACTATCTAGAACACCGGGCTCGTCGATGTCCCTACCTTTGCCTCTTTCAAAGCTCATCCACCATTGCCGATGAGCGTCAATCTTTTTTCCCACCTTGACCGATCTCCCTTTATCGTCTTCATCACGCCATCATCGGTGAGCGCCGATCTGCACATCCCTTGCCACATCACGGTTTCAGAATCCCTACTTCGTTGCAGCTCTTGTCCTGGTAAAGGCTTTGGACCTTTTAATTGACAAAAAATCTCTTAAAGTTACAGTACTAGACATTAGTCGGAACACAACAGTTCAAATATTTGTGCATTTTCAAAAAGTGAGACTAATTGAAGATCATATACTGAAAACTCTTAACAATAAATATTCATGGTCAATGATGAGTAAAATAATATAAGGTAATTTCTTTATTTTATATATATATTAGCCTTTATTAAGTCAATGGATAATTAATGAGCTTATTAAGTGATAGGCCCAGGTATTTAATCTCCCCTAAAACCTAGTTTCTCATTCATTGATTATTCATTATTCTAGAAAAGAGGAGACAACCTCCATTAGAGAGTAATTGATACCTTAAGGAGAATTGATGGTTCTCTTTATCTGACTTGAGCGTCGGAGGGTCTTCCGGGGGAGAAAGCCCCACCCTTTGACCGTCTTTCTATGTTCGTAGGATGTCATAAACAAGATCGAAGGGAGTCGAAGTCGCCGCAGTTGCGGGTGTCCGTCGTCATCAACAAATATTTATTGTGGTACAGATTTATGCTACCACAGTCAATTAAAAATTAAATAACAGTTATAGAAAATTCGAGGTATGCATCAAGGTAACTAATTGTTATATATTTGTGGATATATGCCTGTAAAATAAATAAAAGTTATAGAAATCGAAGATCATGAATTTTGGTTATAAGTTATAACTATTTTTTTAGAAAAATAATTAAAAGATATTCAATATACAGCAACAATCGACCCAGTATAATCCCACCATGGCAGAGTCTGGGGGATATTCAAGATGAGACTGGAAATACATATCTACAACTAATTTAGGATATCAGATTTATGATTGATTTTTTCTTTCAATTTTGTAATTCTCCATTTTATCTTATGGTTCTTAATCAACCCGAATAATTTTTGACACGACTAACTTATTTTTATTTTACCTAATCAGTATTATATGTCAAAAGATTCGGCTATAACGACTTTTTGTAAAAAAAAACAAGAGTAAATAAAACATATCTAATAAAATCAAAGATTAAGAAACATGATATCTACATCGAATACATTCCAAATAAACTAAAACTTATATCAAAATTCAGGGGTTTGTTTAAATTAATATTTAGTTGTCTGGATAGTATCCAAATTAAAATTCATTTTCTTTATTTCGATTTTCTTTATTCTAGATTTAAAATTCAATATAATCATAAATATCTCATCTAAATGATATACATAGTATTATATATACTAGGATAATTTGAACGTTGCTTTAATTAATAGTATTCAAATATTTCAAATACTATAAGTAGATATTTATTGTTTGTGGAACAACATTATTTCAAAATTAAATCAAATAATTTTAAGGGATTACGTATTATCATATCTTTTAAATAATTTGTCATAGCTTTATAGTTCTAAATCTACTAGGTGCTCATATATATTGTTGTTTGTAGCTTTGATGTCTAATATATTATAAAATACTAAAGTAAAACCTAGCTAAAACCACTTGTCGTTTTAAAGTTGCGGTATGCCATTTATCGTCACATGTCTACTCCACACCGTTGCACATCACTAAATTATCTTTTTTTCTATTATTATATATTTTAGATATGATCTTGATTTTCTTTTCAACATATAGTGTAGAAGCAGGAATCTCATCTTCCCTGCGGATTCGAACTGGAACGACTCTATCCGATGATCTCCGCACTCCAGATGAAGTAACTAACCTTTCAGCTGATCCTGAAACCACAAAACGAGTCAACAGGAGGGCTGGATCTCACCTAAATCCCCTCTAACGCTCAAGTCAGGCAAAAAGCTCTCAATGATCAATGGTGACAGCCAAAGAGTTAAAAGAACGTAGAAGAGAGAAAAAGAGAGCTAGGTTTAGAATACTTAATACCCGAGCTTGAATAAGCTAGCTTCGTTATGAGCCTATTACTTAATAGGCCTATTAAATGCTTTTAATAAATAAAAAGTTGCTAATATCTTTTACTTTTTATCCATAATTAATTACTCTTTTATTGAGAAAATAGCTAATTAAAAGTAAATAGGGAAAGTGGAATTTCCCTCATCATTTTGCCCCTCGGGTCTTCGGAGGCATCGGGTCAGAAGAACCGAAAAAGTGGATCGAATGGGCCTTATTTTTAAATGGCAAGTCGAGGGCACCGCACGACCCATACAGTGAAAACGCACGGCCGTGCGGTCTTCGAAAGTATTTCCTGGCTGAAAAGCCGAGGGCACCGCACGGCCGGTGTGGAAAAACGCACGGCCGTGCGGTCGACACTTTAATTTTTTGGCTGAAAAGCCGAGAGCACCGTATGGCCGGTGCCGAAAAATGCACGACCGTGTAGGCGGTGATCCAATTTCTCAGAAAAGTCGAAGGGACCGCACATCCTGTGCGGTAAAACACACGGCCGTGCGGTGGTCGCTTGATTTTCTAACTGAAAAGTCGAGGGCACCACAGGGCCCGTGCGGTGAAACGCACGGCCGTGCAATCGTTGTCTGTATTACTGGTTGAAGAGCCGTGGGCACCGCACAGCCCGTGCGGTGAGGCACACGGTCCGTGTGGTCGTTGTTTTTCTTATTCGTGTTGTTTGCTCGACATCCACTTGAACGCTGAGTTGAAATCCGGAGTGGTCATAGGGATGCGACACTTACCGACCCGCCATGGCCCACGTCGCGGCCTATTGAGCGGCTCTCGCCAGCTCGGACTTGGTTATAATCCGGAGTGGTCATGGGGATGCGGCACTTATCGACCCGCCATGGCCCACGTCGTGGCCTATTTGAGCGGCACTTGCCGGCTCGGGCTTGGTTGTAATCCAAGATGGTTACAAAAGAGCAACAACTTACTGACTCGTTGTATCCCATGACTCGGCCTAGGTGAGTTGCAACTTGCGAACTCGGTTACACTCTTTAGCGGGCCCTTGGCGTGCCAAGGGTCTTGGTTGTTGGGCAATTGGCTGACTTTTTGCCCCTTTCATTTTCCATGCTTTGCTTCTTGTGCTGAGGAGTTTCAACTGTATGTGCTAACAAAGACATAATGCATTGCAATACGGGTAATTCCAAAATGTCATACCATAAACATCTCTAAATGCAAAGAAAATAATGTATCAGGGGAACAACCTCGAGGGCCGCGTTAAAACCTCTCTGCAGATAAACCTCATGGGAAAAAACCGTACAGAGAGGAAAACGAGTACCCCCTACCTAAAAGGTGCTCAGATGTAGAATCTCTTCAGGTTCAAGGCGTTCCAGGTGCATGGCACCGCCTTGCCATCCATGTCCCTTAACTTATAGGAGCTGTTTCCGGGGTTGGCTATCACTCGATATGGCCCTTCCCAGTTTGGTCCTAGCTTGTCCTTTATGGAGTCCCGAGTGTTGGTGAGAACTTTACGTAGGACAAAATTCCCAACTTCAAAGCCACGTGGCTTGACATGCTTGCCATGGGACCTCACGAACTCGCGCTAGTAGGCGGAAGTCCTTACAGCCGATGCTTCGCGCCGCTCATGGAGGAAGTCAAGGTTGGCTTCTAGAGCTTGCTCGTTCCCTCCTTGCTCGAATGCCTCCGTTCGTACGGTGGGGAGCCCCATCTCTAAGGGATGACCGCGTCAGTTCCATAAGCTAGAGCAAAAGGTGACTCCCCTGTGGACCTCATGGGCGTGGTTCGATGTGCCCAAAGCACTGTCGGAAGCTCCTCTACCCACTGCCCCTTAGCCTGGTCCAGTCTCTTCTTGATCCCGTCAATAATTTCCTTGTTCGTGGCCTCAGCTTGCCCATTTGCCTGCAGGTAAGCTACAGATGAGTACAAGTTCTTTATGCCATATCCTGCACAAAAATCTTTAAACGCAACACTGCAGAATTGAGTCCCATTGTCAGATATTAATGAATATGGAATGCCAAAACGGTTAATTATGAACTCCCATATGAACTTCTTGATATTAGTATCTCTTATGTTTGTCAGCGGCTTCACCTCCACCCATTTGGTGAAGTAATCTGTAGTTGTGACTAGGAAACGCTTGTTGCCTGGAGCTCTTAGGAAGGGCCCAACTATGTAAAGTCCCCATTGTGCGAATGGCCACGGGCTCGTGCGTGGATGTATATCTACCGCTGGCTGGTGAGTGAGTTAGGCGAACATCTGGCACTTCTCACACTTTCTAACATAGCACTCTGCGTCCTTTTGCATGTAAGGCCACCAGTACCCTTGGGACCTGGCTCTGAAAGTTAAGCTCCTCCCTGCAGCATGGATTCCACATATGCCCTCATGAATCTCATAAAGGAAGTTCTCCACCTTTGAAGGTGGAACACACTTCATATATGGGCCTAAAAAGACCTCTTATGCAAAAACCCTTGGGGCGAGATGCAAAAGCGAGCAGCTCTAAGGCGCACAAGCCACGCCTCGCGTTTATCCGCCAAGAGGATATCATGCTTCAAATATTAAAAAAATTGGATCCATCCAACTAGGCTCAGAATCAACCTGGCATACCTCCTTGGCTTCAATACATGGAGATTCTAATAAGTCAATGTGCACCCATGTCCCTGTTTCTCTAGAACTGGACGAGGCCAAGGTTACAAGTGCATCTGCCACTGCGTTATGCTCATGAGGGATTTGGAGGACTTTGAACTCTTGGAATCCTGATAGAAGGCTTTGGGCCTTCTCCAGCTAAGCTAACATTCGGGCAGACTTCGCTCCATACTCGCGTGAAACTTGATTCACGACCAATTGGGAGTCAGAGTAGACGACCACCTCTCTGCCCTCGTAGTTCCGGACTGCGATCAAGCCCAAAATTAGGGCCTCGTACTCAGCTTCATTGTTAGTGGCCTCAAACCCAAGCTTTACTGAAGTTTTGATTACCTCCCCAGTTGGAGAAGTCAACACCAAGCTTGAACCGACTCCCTTTCTGTTGCTAGATCCGTCAATCTGCAGCTCCCAAGGAGCCTGTCAGTCGATACGTAGCGACTACACCTGCATCTCTGACCCCGAGGCATGCCCTGCGAACTCAGCTATGAAATCTGTGAGGATCTGGCCCTTGATTGCAGTTCTACTAACAAATCGAATCTCATATTTCCCCAGTTCAACCACCCAACGTGCCATTCTGCCAGACAAATCCAAACTAGAAAGCAAAGCCTTGAGCGGAAATGCGGTAATAACTGCAACCGGATGAGCCTGGAAGTAATGATTCAACTTCCTTGTTGCGGTTTCCAATGCCAAGAGCAAATTTTCCATAGGAGTGTATCGAGTCTCTGCGTCTAAAAGCGTTTTGCTGATGTAATAAACCGTGTGTTGAATCTTGTCTACCTCCTTGATAAGAACGGCACTGACGACCTTCTCTGAAACTGATAAATAGAGAAACAACTCCTCCCCTACTCCAGGAACCATGAGGATAGGAGGTTTCTGCAAATAAGCTTTGAGTTCTGACAGCGAACGCTCAAATTCATCATCCCACTGGAATATATGATCCCCTTTAGTAGTTTGAAGAAGGCGCTATACCTGTCAGAAGATCTATTAATGAAACGGTTCAGCGCTGCAGCCATTCCTGTGAGCTTCTGCACATCTTTCACATTACTCGGACTCTTGATGGCCTGAATTGCTGAAATTTGATCTGGGCTGGCTTCAATGCCTCTTCTCGTCACTAGATGCCCTATAAATTTCCCGAAACTCACCCCAAAAGCACACTTGGAAGCATTGAGTCACAAATTATACTTCTTAATGATGTCAAATACTTGTTGGAGGTCCCTCAAATGGCCAACCTCATGCCTGCTCTTTACTACCATATCATCAATATATACCTCCACTATATCACCGAGCAAGTATGAGAATAGACTGATGATAGTCCTCTGAAATGTGGCCCCAACATTCATGAGACCAAATGGCATTACCTTGTAGAAGAAGATTCCCCTTGGAGTAAAAAACATAGTTTTCTCTTGATCATCCTCAAATAGGGGGATTTGATGGTACCCCCTATAAGCATCCAGGCAACTCATCCTTGCATGACCTATTGTAGCATCTACCAACTGATCAATCTTGGGGAGAGGGAACATGTCTTTAGGACACACCTTGTTCAGGTTTGTTGAAATCAACACATACTCTCCAATCCCAGCTCTTCTTCTTGACCACCACAGTATTAGCTACCCAAGTTGGATACTGCACTTCCCTGATTGCCCCGGCCTCTAGCAACTTCTCGACCTCAGCCACAACTGCATCAGAATGCTCCACTGAGAAGCGCCTAGACCTTTGTACAATGGGCTTAGCATCCGGTCGAACACTCAATCTGTGGCAAGCAATATCTGGTGCTAGACCCGGCATTTCATACGAGCTCCATGCAAAAACTACCCGATTTCTCCTTAGAAGCCCAGACAGGGACTCCAACTCATCACCTGAAATGTTAGCTCCAACTAAAAAATATTTATCCGGCTCAGAAGGACTTACCAGGATTTTCTGTAGGGACTCCACCGACTTGTGCGCTGGAGGCGTGCCCACCTCGTCCAACACCTGGGGCGCGAAATGCACCATATGGACATCTATGCGAGCTGCCCTGACTCCCATGCACTGGCGTGCTGCGCTCTGGTCTCCTCGTATCTTGACAACTTTTCCGGATGAGAGAAAACGATTAATTGATGCAGCGTCGAATGCACAACTCCCATGAGATGTATCCATGGGCGACCCAAAATAGCATTGTATGATGACGGTGCATTAACAACCAGGAACTCAGTTGTCCCCGCCTTCTCCCCCAGTGTCACTGTCTCATGCAGCATTCCCAGTGGTCACACGAGAAGGGACGCAAGACCAAACAATTGAGTTGAAACAGGAATCAGGTCTCCCTGCTTCTTTCCGAGCTTCTAGAGCGTGTCAAAAAACATGAGGTCCACCGAGCTCCCAGAATCAACCAACACTCTACGCACGTTAAATTCCCCTATCTCCACTATAAGAATCAACAGGTCGTTATGCGGGAGTTGGATCCCTTGTAAATCCTCATCTGAGAAAGCTAGCAACACTGTATCTTCCAACTTTTGTCTCTTGACGGGCACTTGCTCTGCCTTCAGCACCTCTAAGGCATGACACCTCTGGCGATAGTCATTCCTGGACGTTCCAGATTGCTTAATTGTCGACTCAATCACGTGAATCACCTGTCTTTGTACATCTTTTGCCTTTTCACCCTGTGCATCTGAGTTATTCTGCTTTGCCTGATTCTCTACTGAGTTGGCGCCCGAGTCAACAAACTCATTCAAGAACCCCTGAGAGACCCATTTCTCAAGCATAGATTTGAAAGCTTTGCACTCTCCGGTAAGATGTCCCTTTTCCATGTGGAAAGAACAATACCTAGGCATGTCTTTGTCCTTGGCCTCTTCTTTCATCTTAGCAGGCCAAGAGAAGAACGGCTTCTCATTAATCTGCGATAGGATGCGATAGATGGGCACCTTGAACACTGTGTGCCCGACCTGCTGAATTGAAGCGGGCGGAAGACCCTTGTCTCTAGAGAATAAAGATTTCCTCCTGTCACCGCCCCCCTGACGTGTTGGGGGAGATGAAGATCTCCTGTCACCCGAAGGCTTTGCATTATCCTCCAACTTCATATACTGTCTGACTCATTCCTGCAACTCAGAAACTCCTGCTTGCATTCTCAACGTCAGACTCTCTCGCAACTTACTGTCACGCGGGAGGGCAAGCCTAAAAGCTGACACTGTAACCGATTCCTGGCACCCCTCCATATCAGCGTAGCATTCCATGAACCTCAGAGCGAACTGCGGAAGAGTTTCCCCCTTGTGCATTTTCAAATCAAATAATGCATCCATAGAAGTAGGCACCTTACTATTCGCAATAAAGTGGGACACAAACTTCTTTGCTAATTGATCCCAGGCATAAATCGAATTAGGCTCTAATGAATGAAACCACTTAGCAGCAGTCTTGCCTAGGCTAGCAGGAAATAGTTTTCACATTTAAAGCATCATCGGACACCCACAAAGCCATCTTATGAGTAAAAGAAGCAATATGCACAATAGGGTCGGTCTTTCCATCATAAAGCTAAAAGGATGGAGAAGAAAACTTAGATGGGGGTTGCTGTTCGCGAATGAATTTGGCAAACGATGTGGACGTCATACGCGCAAGCCTGATCTCAGCCTGCTCTTACGCGTTAATCAAGGACTCACCTTGGTTGTCAAAAAGACGAAGCATACGTCACTCTGCCTCTCCCAAACGATCTGGGCGACGCGGGGATCTACAGCCTGACTCAGCGGATACTGACATATCCCTGCGCACAGACGAGCGGGACCGGGATCGACATGGATGACCCTATGAGTGTTGACCACTTCGCCCCTCCCGTCGTGCCGAGCGCAATCGACGACGTGACCCGGCTCACACCCGCGACGGGCGTGATTCCGAACGGCCGCGGCTTGGCCTAGATGCCGAAGATGAGGACCGAATTCCTCTCCATCGTCCTCCATCCCCTTCGTGTTGCTGACCGCGCGAATTGTTCTCGCGACAAGGCTCCATATCTCTCATGGGAACCCTACTAGCGTGCTCCCGCCGATCCTCCTCGTCTCGGCCTACACGCCCCTTCGGGATCTCTAGGACGCTGGAAAGTCTGTGCCCCTCTCTGGCAGCGTGTGAATCATCCACCGGATGCTTCCCTACAGAGCGCTCGGCCCTCCTGTGAGCCACGCTTAATTCCTCTCGGATCAATTGCATCTCGCGGTCGTGGCTTGCTAACGCTTCAGCGAGTTCCGCCATCTGGCGGTCTTTCTAGGTGACCGCCGCCTCCAACTCCCCTTGTCGATGTGCGGCTTCGGCCATTATGGCCCCATCAACAGTCGGGCTTGCCGACCCGAACGTGCTGGTGTTTCTCCTACTGGCAACCATTATCGTCGTTCCCACAGACGGCGCCAAATGTAGAAGCCAGAATCTGATCTTCCCTGCGGATTTGAACTGGAACGACTCTATCCGATGATCTCCGCACTCCAAATGAGGTAACTAACCTTTCAGCTGATCCTGAAACCACAAAATGAGTCAACGGGAGTGCTGGATCTCTCCTAAAGCCCCTCTGACGCTCAAGTCAGGCAAAAAACTCTCAATGATCAATGGTGGCAGCCAAAGAGTCAAAAGAACATAGAAGAGAGAAAAAGAGAGCTAGGTTTAGAATACTTAATATATGGGCTTGAATAAGCTAGCTTCATTATATGCCTTTTACTTAATAGACCCATTAAATGCTTTTAATAAATAAAAGGCTGCTAATATCTTTTACTTTTTATCCATAGTTAATTACTCCTTTATTGAGAAAATAGCTAATTAAAAATAAATATGGAAAGTGGAATTTCCCTCATCATATAGATTATTCATATTTGATCCTGATTTCTATATTAGATAAATAAGTACAATTGGAATATTATGTCAAGCACGGATTTTGAATTAATCTGATGTATTTTGAATTGGAATATATTAGATAGATAAGTACCTCTTGGAGAAGTATTTTGAATTAAACTGATGTATTCTTCTCCTTGCCCTAGCAAGCATTTTGAAACTCTACTTGCTTTTGTTTATATCTTCCGATCTTGTTTTCTAACATGTAACGAAAATTCCAATAAAAAATATGTCAAGCAAGGAGACAGTTGGGGTGGAAAACTCTTATGCTTATCAGAGATGAGCTTATACAATTCCATGTTAGGGTGGTCGTCCATTCTTGAGACTCTTTCGAGAGGTTGGATTAGCACACTAAGAATTCCAGGCCAACTGATTCCTTGGGGCTGGACTATCTGGTCATTAGTTAATACTCTTCGATGTGACGATGTTACTTCACCCACTTGGATAGTGACTCAAATCTTCTGCCCCATTTTGTTGTGCCAAGTGTTTTGATTGGTGAAAAAACTATAAAAAAAATTGCATGCACTTGTTTAATATAATGTTAAAAAAGAATTATGGACCAATCAGAATGATTGAGATACCGTCTAGGACACTGAAGTGGGACAAACAATTTGGACCGCTGGGCTAGCCGGTTGTAAGAGTGGACCCACAGCTGATCGACTTATGAGATTTGGCAGATGTTTGAAAAAAACTAAATCAAATCTAATTAGTGTGGAATGAGTAGGTAAGCAATAGAAGAATGGGTTCTCAATATCTTGGTCAAATTTAATAATATATTTTATTGATAATTTGAAATAAAAAATAGATAGGACCAACTAATAACTAATGAATATAAAGTATAGTAATATAGAATTTACAAAGAAAAATTACAAATAATATTAAGTTTGTTAGTGATACGTGACAAACTCCCTTCGCACAGATTGATGTTTGGTCCTGTCTTGGAGACAAGATCTGGGTTCCTTCGCCTTTTGCAACTCAACCAAGAATTCAAATTCAAGTAGGGAAGAACTAGATTGAAGGAAGAATACAAGAATTCAATTGCAAATACGAACGAAAGAAACCACAAGTTGTTTGGGGATGAGAAACACACAAGCACCTAGCCAGATGCTTATGTATTCAAATCTGTCTGCTAATGAGGATGACATGCATGTTAAAAAATATGTATTAGGGTTATAACATAAAACCCTAAAGGCCTAAAATAATCCCGTCTAAAATTAAACTCGGGAAAAGTTCGGAAAAGTTCTGATCGCACGGTCGCGCACTCGACCGCACGGCCGGTGCGTTGCTCTCGAATTGGTGAAAGTACCCGACCGCACGGTGATAGGTGTCATTTCATGCACCTTTACTAGCAATTATTAGCATCATTTGGAGTAGTTTAGGATGAGATTTGAGGCTAAGTCTGTGATCCAGAAGTTGTGGAGAAAAGTGAAGATATCCAGGGATTTACAGCTTAGACGGAGATGGAGATGGAGATGATGAAGATGGATGAGGTTCTGCTAGAGTTTATTAGAGAAGGCTACCAACACTTGGTAGTAATGAAGAGCAGAAGAGAAGAAGAAGAGGAGCTGAAGAAGGAGTGGGCGATTTCACCGCCCCGCGCCAGATGCCACCGCGACCCGGCGGTGGGTCTCAGAGAAGAGCTGGCCGCGCCAGAAGAAGCCACCGCCCCGCGGTGGATCTCACCGCCCCGCGGTGAGGCACGAAACGCCCTGCGGCCAGAAGGATTTTATTTCCTTTTATGCATTTTCGGATTTCTTTATTGCTATTATTTTATTTCCTTTGTTATTTGCATTAGGTTAACTTTATTTTTCCTAAACCTATTTAAGACCCTTTTTCTAGGTTAAGAAGAAGGACACTACTTTTACATTATGCAGTTTTACTTTTTATTAGGGTTTCATTCACCTCTGAATGGAGCACTAATTTCCCTTTGTTCTACTAGACGTTTGAAGCAATACAGTTGATGTGTTTGTGAGATTTCTATTCCTTGTTCCTATTCTTATAAGTGTTGGTTTGATTCTCTTGGTTATATTGAATATTGATTTATTGTTATTCCTCATAGCCTGATCAACTAGGTTGAATACTATTTATCAATTGCTAGGATTTGCATATAGTGGAATACGAGTGCATATCTAGTAGCATACACGATTGTTGCATATAGTGGAATACGAGTGCGCAATCGTGAGTGAGAATCATTTGCATGTTAAGTAGTAAGGTTTTCTTCTATTTGCATGTATCCTATATCCTTGTGTGCATTACTATTGCTTTATTGGTGGTAAGATTTTCTTCCATTGATATTGTGATAAGTCTATCAATAACTGTGAGAATTGGTAGTACTTAAGATCAGGGTGGGAACAACCATAAGAATAGTGAAAGAACTTGGATTGAATAGATTTCATTGATCAAATTATATCTCTGTATTGTGGATCTCGTGCTAGTGGAACTCTTTTCCCCAATCATATTCTCAACTCAATCAAACTTGTTTGCTTTATTCTCCTTGATAACTAAAACCCCCCTTCCTTGTTACTTGTCAATCATAATTGCATACTTCATCAGATCTTCCCTGTGGGTTCGACCCTTACTTGCTTACTATACATCTGTTTAGTAGGTTTGTTAGGACGTTTACTTTTTCTAGGCCATTCAACGATATTTGCATTGCATATCTCGGCCACGTCAAATTTGGCGCCGTTTCCGGGGAAGTTTTATGCTTTGTTGTGTGTTTTCGTGATTGATTTTTGGTGGAGACCTATCTTATGGTCGACACCCGTAGTACTGACTCTCCTCTAGCTGCTTTTGACCCAGAAATAGACAGATCATTCAGTGCGAACCTATGCGATCAAGAAGAAGAAGCAGGAGTTGAGACAGTTGAAACAGTTGAGACTGTTGAGCCAGTTGACATTCATCCTGCTGCAATGGCCGGAACTCTGAGAGAGCTGACTGAACCAAACATTGGGGCACAACCCTTGGTTGTCATCATCCCTGCGCTTGGCGAAGGGGTGAACTTTGAGCTGAAGTCTGGAGTTGTTTCTTATCTCCCGAAATTCCATGGTTTGAGTGGAGAGGACCCGATATCTCATCTGGGTAAATTCTACAATGTCTGCATGACTATGAAGCCAAGGAATGTGACGGAGGATCAAATCAAGATGAGAGCCTTTGGATTTTCTTTGCTAGACTCTGCTAGCGACTGGTATTATCACTTGCCACCAGGGACTATAGATACCTGGACTAAACTGCACAAGGCGTTTCTTGACAAGTACTTCCCAACGAAGAAGGCGAATGCTTTGAAAAAGGCAATTGCTAACATTGAGCAGGCTGGTGATGAGACGCTATATGACTATTTTGAGAGGTATAAGAGGCTTTGCTCTAGCTGCCCGTTCCACGAATATGCCAAGTAGGATCTTGTTCTCTACTTGCATAATGGTCTGCTAGATCAGGAAAGAAGGGTGGTTGACGCTGCATGTGATGGGAGTATTCTGAATCTGACACCGGACGCAGCCATGGAGAGATTGCAGGAGATGAGTGAGAGTACCAGGAGCTTTGGAAAGACATATCAGAGAAAGGCAGTCAATGTTGTGACTCCTGCGGGACCGAGCCCAGTGCTGAATGAGTTAGCTGAGTTGAAGGAGATGGTGAAGAGAATGGCGAACCAAAACACTCCTCAACAAGTCAAGGCATGTGGGATTTGTTGTGATCAATTCTACCCTACCGATACTTGTCCTCAGCTGCAGGAGGAAGGTACTGCTAAAGTGAATACTGTAGGAGGTTACGGACCCCCTAGACCACAATTTGGTGGACAGCCCAACTATAATCCGAGAGGGCGAGACCATCCGGGTTTCAGGTGGAGCGACCCCCAAGGTGGTCAACAGCCAGCACAACAGCAATACCAGCAGAGAGTCCCATACCAACAGAGGCCTCAAGGCCAAACCTCTGGTGCTACTACTGAAGAGATGCTAAAGACTCTGACTCAGCATTTCGCCACTCATGTTCAGGCTACTGAGTCAAGCATAAAGAATATGGAGAGGCAGATTGGCCAACTGGTTGATGTTGTAACCAAGATTGACCAGAGGACATCTAACTCCCTACCCTCTCAAACTACAGTGAATCCAAGGGAGAATGTGAGTGCCATCACCCTCAGAAGTGGAAAGAAGCTGGTCGTTCCTCCTATTGTTGAAGAGGAGAGCGAGTATGAGAAGAAGAATATCGGTGACCGCCCCGCGGTGGACTCCACCGCGACCCGGCGACAAGTTGAGGCTGAGGCCAGGAAAGAAGGATGCCTACCACCGCCCCGCGGCGACACTAGCCGCGACCCGGCGGCAAGTCTCAGTAATCCCACCGCGACCTCACCGCCCCGCGGCGATTACCACCGCCCCGCGGTTAACCTACCGCGACCCGGGCTCCAAAATCCTTGCTCTGCAGAAGAGATCTGTGTTGATGATTATGTTTGTCCGTTTTTTCCCCCTCTTGGTTCCGAGAAGCCACCAGCACCTTTTCCCGAGGCGCTAAAGGCTAGAAGGGTCGCCGACGACAGTGATCTTTTCGAGACGTTCCGAAACTGTGAGGTAAATATTCCTCTTCTCAAGCTTATTAAGGCTATCCCTCGATACGCCAAGTTTTTGAAGGAGTTGTGCACCGTCAAGAGGACACAAAAGCTGAAGGTTCAAAAGAAGGTTCCGGTTGGTGAACATGTCTCGGCGGTATTTCAAAGGCGTATGCCTGAGAAGTGCAAGGATCCAGGTACGTTCACTATTCCTATTGCTATAGGTGAGCATCGAATTGGGAAAGCCTTGCTAGACTTGGGTGCCTCTATTAATGTGTTGCCTTATTCATTGATTTAGGATTTAGGAGTAGGACCCTTACATGATACCAATATTGTGATACAACTTGCTGATGGTTCTTGTATGCCTCCTAAGGGTATTGTGGAGGATGTTCTTGTTAAGATAGGTCCTTTGATTTTCCTTGCTGATTTCTTTGTTATGGATATGGACTATGATGAGCAGGTTGCTCCTGTTATGTTAGGTCGACCTTTTATGAAAACATCCATGACAAAGATTGATGTGGATAGTGGAACTTTAACTATGGAATTTGATGGAATAATTTTTTAGCATAATATTCATAAGGCCAACTCCATTGAATTGCCTCCCCTTCGCTGCATTAGTGATATTGATAATCCTATTCAGGAAAATGTTAAGCCTAGTGTAGTGGAGACCATAGTTGAACTGTCTGCTATTGCTGAACCTTTTGATTCGCATGAGTATGATGTCTTACTCGATGACATAGGAGATTCAATTCCCTCTAATTTGGGCACTTGCCCCCCTGCACTAACCATACAAGGCTGTAAGCCTTCATCTAGTGTCGTGCATCATGATCAGGTCAAGCCCTATCGGCCCCCACATCGCTCTAAGTATGGGGGAGATGCTCCAAAGGCAACAATCATGGAGTCATTGGCTAAGAGGGAACATGGTCTAAGGTCCAAGCCTTTCCATGGGAAGTCCCAGCAGGAAGAGACGAGTAAGAGGATTCCAAGGAGATCCTATTTTAGTTGGTGATTGATCTGCAGTACGTCGAGCCAACGACGTTAACTAAGGCGCTGTCCGGGAGGCAACCTGTGGTAGTCTTCCTTGAGTTTTCTTTCTCTTAGATTAATTTCGTAATTTCTTTTGCTTTCTTTCGTTCGCCTGTCACTAACATTTCAGGTACGAAAGTAAATGGAGAGAGACGGTGTTCCCAACCAATTCTCACCGCCCCGCGGTAGAGGTCTGGTATGCCTTCTCAACTCCGAAAAAAAAAAAGAAAAAAAAAAGAATAAAGGGCCTCGAAAAAACCTTAAACGGGGAGTAAAATTTTTATTTCTTGAGTGGTAACTAAGGATTTGACGGTTTGGGCCCCCTTTTTGGGCCGAGATTTCTCTTTGGGCCATTGTATATGACCGGCCCTATCAACCCCTTTTCTTCCTATTCCCTAACCTAGCCCCCACTCTCTCAAACCCTCCATATCCAACACCCCTCTCAAGTTCTCCAAGCCAAATCCCACATTCTCCCCCCAATCCCTCTCGTTCTTGGTCCGATCCTAGCCTCCAAATACCTTAATCTTGAGTTTCCTTGCCCAATTTGGGGTCTAGCCTCACACACAAGCCAAACACCACCCCACCGCGTCGCTATCGCCTCGCGTCGCCTGCCACCGCCCCGCGGCGACCCCCACCACGACCCGGTGAGAAGTTCCAGTTATCTCACCGCGACCCGGCGACTCGTCCACCGCCCCGCATCGAGACTACCAGACTTCGTGTTTTCGCTCGTTTATAAGTCCTCTTGGTTGCCCTCTGTTTTGAGCATCTCAATTCATTACTTATGGCACCTAGAGGTAAGAAGCAAGTATCTACGAGGGATGAGAATGAGGTCTACAATGTTGTGAAGGAGAGGAAGGTGTTGGCTACTAAATTCTTTGACAAGCCGACGTTGGCTGAGTTTGGTATGTTGGAGTGTGTATCCCTGTGTTTAGCAGAGTGTGGCCTGGGGACTTTCTTGAACAAGGCCGCTGATGCTTATCCCGAGCTGTGTTACCAGTTCATTGCCTCGTTTAAGAGGTATTCTGATGGCTCCGCCGACAAGAGATTGATGAAGGTCACGTTCACATACAATGGTCGTGATTATACTTTGTCTACTGAGGAGATTCGTGGTGCCCTGGTCATTACAAAGGAGCCATTTGATGGGTGGTCTAGTGGCATCATTGAGATGGATATGATGGAGTTTTGGGAGGCTGCCACGCATAGGACGTTCAAGAAGGGCCAGGAGGTGAATTCGAAGTTGGTGAACCCTTGCCTAAGGTTGATCCACAAAGTGTTGATGAGAGATTTCTTTGGCCATGCTGATGATGGTAAGGTCCCTTTGAAGGATTTTCAGTGGTTTTTGAGCATCTTGGAGCTTGTTACGTACACGCCGTGTTGGGCTGCCCTCTTTCTGGGTTCCCTGAAGAGGATTCGTGATGGTGAGCCACGTGATATTTGTGGGGGTGGTTTGATTACCCTTATTTGTGTTGACATTATAGCTACCGATCGGATTCCTCGACCTGTTGTCACGCGGTGTATGATATGGCGCACATGAGAGTGTGCTCGATGCTGAAACCATTGGACAAGGATGGTGATTTAGTTTGGTCTTCATATGATGGTCATATTCTGATTCTTCCCCGGGTTTTCACTTATTCTCCTTCATTTGCAGATTGGTGGATTCCTAGTAATAGCAGAGTTATGGCCGACGCTACCCCTGTTGCTGCTCCTTCGGGTCCGTTTGGAGAGGGCCCTAGTGCTGGTGCTGCTGCTGTTGAGTGTGTGGGTGAGGATGCCCCTTTGCCTACCCAGTTTGATGCGCCCTCGTCTTCTTATGCTCTTGCCACACCTTGGCAGGAGTTGTATGCAAGATTTGATGCATTATCGGTGCAGCAGACGCATTGGAACACCCGAGTAGAGGCTGGTCTGCAGACTTGGCAGACCCAGTTCCGTGCTGATGTAGATGAACGTCTGGATGTTATGGACGCTCATATGAGGGACTACTTCGGGAGGTTCCCACCACCACCTCCATCAGGCCCACAGTGAGTTTATTTCTCCTGCCCCTATTTTATTTGCTGTTCTCTTTTCTACATTGAGGACAATGTTCGGTTTAAGTATGGGGGAGGGATTTAGACTTGCTATCCGTATATCTTTTGTACATAGCTTTGTTTTTCTGTAATTTCCATTCGAGTATTTCTTTTGGGAAAAAAACGAAAAAGCCAAAAAGATGTAAAAAGGCAATCAAAATCCTGGGATGAGCTGAAAACCCGAAAGGGCGATTCAGGTAAGAAGCAGGTAGTTCGACTGGTATAAACCGGTGTAAAAATGGACTGGAGTGATGCGAGTATTTGTGAGATATCTAGCAAAATGAAATGAGTGGCTAGGTGAAAACCCGAGAGGGCGCCTAGGCAAGATGAGCGTAAAAGAAGAAGAGTGATTTTAGGATTTCTCATTATTTTTGGCGAGGTGTCATAAGAAGGGGAGTCATAAGGAGGACTCGGGTAGGCCACTCTTGGAGCGATAAGGAGCTAGATTGTAGTTAGGATTAGAATTATCTTTGCATCACTTGTTTTGGTTGTCTGGAGCTAATTGTTGATATGTTGTAGTTGCTGGTGTCATGTTTTCTTGTACTTCCTGAGACCTTGGAGTTTGATTGAGGGAGTGGGTTTATCATTAGCTTACTCGGGACGAGTAAAGGTCTAAGTATGGGGGAATTTGATAGGTGTCATTCCATGCACCTTTACTAGCAATTATTAGCATCATTTGGAGTAGTTTAGGATGAGATTTGAGGCTAAGTCTGTGATCCAGAAGTTGTGGAGAAAAGTGAAGATATCCAGGGATTTACAGCTTAGACGGAGATGGAGATGATGAAGATGGATGAGGTTCTGCTAGAGTTTATTGGAGAAGGATACCAACACTTGGTAGTAATGAAGAGCAGAAGAGAAGAAGAAGAGGAGCTGAAGAAGGAGTGGGCGATTTCACCGCCCCACGCCAGATGCCACCGCGACCCGGCGGTGGGTCTTAGAGAAGAGCTGGCCGCGCCAGAGATGAGCTTATACAATTCCATGTTAGGGTGGTCGTCCATTCTTGAGACTCTTTCGAGAGGTTGGATTAGCACACTAAGAATTCCAGGCCAACTGATTCCTTGGGGCTGGACTATCTGGTCATTAGTTAATACTCTTCGATGTGACGATGTTACTTCACCCACTTGGATAGTGACTCAAATCTTCTGCCCCATTTTGTTGTGCCAAGTGTTTTGATTGGTGGAAAAACTATAAAAAAAATTGCATGCACTTGTTTAATATAATGTTAAAAAAGAATTATGGACCAATCAGAATGATTGAGATACCGTCTGGGACACTGAAGTGGGACAAACAATTTGGACCGCTGGGCTAGCCGGTTGTAAGAGTGGACCCACAGCTGATCGACTTATGAGATTTGGCAGATGTTTGAAAAAAACTAAATCAAATCTAATTAGTGTGGAATGAGTAGGTAAGCAATAGAAGAATGGGTTCTCAATATCTTGGTCAAATTTAATAATATATTTTATTGATAATTTGAAATAAAAAATAGATAGGACCAACTAATAACTAATGAATATAAAGTATAGTAATATAGAATTTACAAAGAAAAATTACAAATAATATTAAGTTTGTTAGTGATACGTGACAAACTCCCTTCGCACAGATTGATGTTTGGTCCTGTCTTGGAGACAAGATCTGGGTTCCTTCGCCTTTTGCAACTCAACCAAGAATTCAAATTCAAGTAGGGAAGAACTAGATTGAAGGAAGAATACAAGAATTCAATTGCAAATACGAACGAAAGAAACCACAAGTTGTTTGGGGATGAGAAACACACAAGCACCTAGCCAGATGCTTATGTATTCAAATCTGTCTGCTAATGAGGATGACATGCATGTTAAAAAATATGTATTAGGGTTATAACATAAAACCCTAAAGGCCTAAAATAATCCTGTCTAAAATTAAACTCGGGAAAAGTTCGGAAAAGTTCTGATCGCACGGTCGCGCACTCGACCGCACGGCCGGTGCGTTGCTCTCGAATTGGTGAAAGTACCCGACCGCACGGTGATAGGTGTCATTTCATGCACCTTTACTAGCAATTATTAGCATCATTTGGAGTAGTTTAGGATGAGATTTGAGGCTAAGTCTGTGATCCAGAAGTTGTGGAGAAAAGTGAAGATATCCAGGGATTTACAGCTTAGACGGAGATGGAGATGGAGATGATGAAGATGGATGAGGTTCTGCTAGAGTTTATTAGAGAAGGCTACCAACACTTGGTAGTAATGAAGAGCAGAAGAGAAGAAGAAGAGGAGCTGAAGAAGGAGTGGGCGATTTCACCGCCCCGCGCCAGATGCCACCGCGACCCGGCGGTGGGTCTCAGAGAAGAGCTGGCCGCGCCAGAAGAAGCCACCGCCCCGCGGTGGATCTCACCGCCCCGCGGTGAGGCACGAAACGCCCTGCGGCCAGAAGGATTTTATTTCCTTTTATGCATTTTCGGATTTCTTTATTGCTATTATTTTATTTCCTTTGTTATTTGCATTAGGTTAACTTTATTTTTCCTAAACCTATTTAAGACCCTTTTTCTAGGTTAAGAAGAAGGACACTACTTTTACATTACGCAGTTTTACTTTTTATTAGGGTTTCATTCACCTCTGAATGGAGCACTAATTTCCCTTTGTTCTACTAGACGTTTGAAGCAATACAGTTGATGTGTTTGTGAGATTTCTATTCCTTGTTCCTATTCTTATAAGTGTTGGTTTGATTCTCTTGGTTATATTGAATATTGATTTATTGTTATTCCTCATAGCCTGATCAACTAGGTTGAATACTATTTATCAATTGCTAGGATTTGCATATAGTGGAATACGAGTGCATATATATAGTGGAATACGAGTGTGCAATCGTGAGTGAGAATCATTTGCATGTTAAGTAGTAAGGTTTTCTTCTATTTGCATGTATCCTATATCCTTGTGTGCATTACTATTGCTTTATTGGTGGTAAGGTTTTCTTCCATTGATATTGTGATAAGTCTATCAATAACTGTGAGAATTGGTAGTACTTAAGATCAGGGTGGGAACAACCATAAGAATAGTGAAAGAACTTGGATTGAATAGATTTCATTGATCAAATTATATCTCTGTATTGTGGATCTCGTTCTAGTGGAACTCTTTTCCCCAATCATATTCTCAACTCAATCAAACTTGTTTGCTTTATTCTCCTTGATAACTAAAACCCCCCTTCCTTGTTACTTGTCAATCATAATTGCATACTTCATCAGATCTTCCCTGTGGGTTCGACCCTTACTTGCTTACTATACATCTGTTTAGTAGGTTTGTTAGGACGTTTACTTTGTCTAGGCCATTCAACGATATTTGCATTGCATATCTCGGCCACGTCAAATTTGGCGCCGTTGCCGGGGAAGTTTTATGCTTTGTTGTGTGTTTTCGTGACTGGTTTTTGGTGGAGACCTATCTTATGGTCGACACCCGTAGTACTGACTCTCCTCTAGCTGCTTTTGACCCAGAAATAGACAGATCATTCCGTGCGAACCTACGCGATCAAGAAGAAGAAGCAGGAGTTGTGACAGTTGAAACAGTTGAGACTGTTGAGCCAGTTGACATTCATCCTGCTGCAATGGCCGGAACTCTAAGAGAGCTGACTGAACCAAACATTGGGGCACAACCCTTGGCTGTCATCATCCATGCGCTTGGCGAAGGGGTGAACTTTGAGCTGAAGTCTGGAGTTGTTTGTTATCTCCCGAAATTCCATGGTTTGAGTGGAGAGGACCCGATATCTCATCTGGGTAAATTCTTTCTGTTGGCCTCGAATTTCATCCACTTGTGTTCCGCTCCTCAACGTCATTGCACATACGTTCTCCCTCGGGTTTACTACCGTTTGAGATGGTAGTTTTCCCGAGTCTCGGGCTTCCAGTCTGCTCACTGCGATGGAGATCTGCCCCACTTGCTTCTCCAAGTTCTGAATACTAGACCGCATCTCTTGATTTTGTTGGACCATAGTGTTGGCCAACGTCGAAACACTCTGAGCGAGAGACCTATGTTGCTGGTTCATCTCTTGATTTTGTTGGGCCATAGTGCTTGCCAACGTTGATACGCTCTGGGTGAGGGTCCTGATCATGTCATCACTGGTCATAGACGAACTTGAGCTTTGGCCTTGAGGTCTAGGGTCATATTGTGCTCTAAATTGTTGTTGTTGATCCCCAGGCTGCTGAAATTGTTATGGGCGCGGTAGGAACTGTGGTGGCCTCTGGTGGGACTCTTGATTATCATGGCCCTGAGGAGGGTTCTGCTGATTCCCGTATCTCAAATTGGGGTGATCTCTCCACCCTGGATTGTAAGTGTTGGAGTACGGGTCATATCTTGGTCTACGAGCGCCGAAACCTCCTATAGCGTTCACTTCAGCAATGGGTTCCTGCAGTGTGGGACACGCATCAGTAGGATGCATCGTGTCATAGCATATTCCACACGACTTGACTTGCTACGGGGTGCCCTTCGTCATGAACCTCCTCATCATCTCTTTCATCTCAGCCATCTCATAAAGTAGTGAGGATGATGGCTGAGAGTCTGCAGCTTTGACTGATTGGGCGCTCGCCCTCTTGCTGAACTGTCGTGAGCCCTTAGATAGCTCAAACAATACCGCAAAAGCTGCAGCCGGCGTCTTGTTTAAAATATTTCCTCCACATGATGCATTCATCATCCAATGCTCATCGTCAAGAAGCCCACCGTACAAATAAAGTATGAGGTCTTGGTCTGAATACCCATGGTAGGGATAGCTTGAAATCAATCTCTTGAACCTCTCGTAGTACTCATACAACGTCTCAGCAGCCTGTTGTTTGATATTGCTGATAATCCTCTTCAGGCTATTGAGCTTCGTCGCAGGAAAGTACTTCTCCAAGAAAACTTTTATCATTTTGTCCCATGTATCTATGCTTCATGGGGGAAAATAATAGAACCAATCATCGGCCGAATCCTTTAGAGAGAAAGGAAAGGCTCTCAGCTTGATCTGGTCCTCAGTAACGCCTCGTGGATTCATGCTGGTGCAGACAACGTGGAATTCTGAAAGGTGCTTGTTGGGGTCTTCTCCACTCATCCCATGGAAGTGGGGTAGTAAATGGATCAGCCCAGATTTTAGCTCGAAATTTACGCCATCCGCCAATTCAGGAAAGTGCACAGCAAGCGGTTGCTGCTGCAGATTCGGTGCAGTCAATTGCGTCAAGGTCGGTGCTTCTTCAGCCATCTCAAAGCATGGGTTATCAAATCACAGTGATTTGTTTATGTAATATCCCTCATTTTATAAGGATAATTTGGAATTTTTCCAACTCCTGTATTACACGTCGAATTTATTTCAGAGAAGTTCAGACATTCGGTAATATGTTTGATCTCTGTAATAATTTTTTTAAGTGAAATAAAATACATTTCGATGTATTTTGGGACTTAATACTCGTTCGTGTACGATTATTTTTATCTTGGGCTAAGGCCATGCTTTTCCAAGCTAAAACA
This sequence comes from Rheum nobile, assembly GCA_027886185.1. NCBI lineage: Eukaryota > Viridiplantae > Streptophyta > Magnoliopsida > Caryophyllales > Polygonaceae > Rheum > Rheum nobile. The sequence goes on along the minus strand of WOAB01000261.1, from coordinate 773,787 downwards.
AATGAAAAATGGCATTGGCGGCGACCGCCGTAAGGCAAGCGGCGACCGTCGCCAACTAGCCGACATTGTCAGCACCAACTTATCAAGTGGCCTAGGAATGCGGCGACCGCCGCCAGAAATGCGGCGACCGCCGCCAGAGACCCATATGGGCGGCGACCTCTTGCCGGTCGCGGCGACCGCCGCCACTGTTGCAGGGGCTTGCCGGCGACCGGGGGACGACTGGATCTCGGCCCTCCACGTGCATGGCTTGCCCATTTCTTGTCCCCTGACTTTGGCTATAAAAGGGGAAGGGTTTGGGATTAGATTGGGCACAAAACCGAGCTCTAATCTCTCCCAAATCGTATCGCCGGAGTTTCGAGCTTCTCGCCGGATTTTTCGAGCTCTCGTCTAAGCTTCGTTGGTGTTACTTGGTGGTTGCAAAGTGAAGCTTTGGCAGCCCTTAGAAGCTTAGAATCCAAAGCAAGGCAAAGGAGAAGCAAAACAATCGACGTCGGTGAATTTTTGCTCTCGTAAATTTTCTGGTGTTCGTAGCGGCGACCGCCGCCATGAACAACGGCGCCCGCCGTAAGGCAGGCGGCGACCGCCGCCTAGAAGCTTTTGGCTTGTTTCGGCCTTGGCTTCTGTGGCTTTCGATCGGGCTTCATTCCTATCGATTCCTTTCGTTATTCTTTAGATTCGTACTCGTGTTGTCGAATCTAACTTAGGATTTTTTTATTGGTCGATCCGAAGGAATCTATGTTACCAGATTTGTCCCTGTTTCGAGCCCGGAAATCCCATCGCCGTCATTAAGCTTCTGTGGATCTAAGGCAAGTGGCGGTTCGCTCTTGCTCATCATTCCATATTTCAATTAATTATCAATTGTTTAGTTGTTAATTAATTTGGAATGATTTACTGTTTGCATTGGGAACAGTTTTGTTAAATGATATGATTAAAAGGAGATATTATAATAGGTTGTATATCTGTTAGAACAACGCTATTATATAAATGATTAAAATATGATATTATACTAGGTTGTATATCTGTTAGAACAACGCTAGTATAGATATATGTTTTGTTGTTGGCCATGATGGTTGTGATGTGGATTATTACTGTGTTGAACTGTTTAGTTAGCACTAGTAGTTAGGAACGTTGGACTCGTTGAGGTCCAGTAGTTTCTTGATAATTATTGGTTGAGAGGGCATCGGAGACCCTGACACCAACTGGCGGATCATGATCGTCCTCTATCCGAGTATAGAGGTGGTGCACTTAGCTAGTGTCACAAACCTTGGGAAGGATTCCCTTCGATATATGTCCCTCATGACGAAACATATATCTAAAAGCTTATAACGTGATGTGTGTTTTGGAATTAAATGAGATAAGTGCCGTTGTCGCACATAATTAATATACCCTTGGGCGAGTAGTGCAGCTAGGCGATAGTGCAGCTAGGAAAACTCATCTTAACTTTTAAATCGCTCGTATGCGATACTGTGATTATGTGATTAATTAATGTTCCCCAACATTTGTCATGCTTCCGATAAGACTCATTTTGTTGGAGTCTTCTTTTGGGATTGATTGTTGTGAGACTCGGTCTCTAGAATCTTCTCTTGATCATGCCTTTTCATATAATTCAGTAGAAGTATAGTGGTTGACTATCGTTATCGGTTGTGATTCGAGGAGCGATGAGTCTAACCTAATACGACTACTTCGAACCACTTTGTTTTGTACCCTTGCTTAGTCTTTCATTAGACTAACCAACCGTAATTGTTCTCTGCATGGTTGCCTGGTATCATCCGTTCGATTCGGCACATCAGATAAGTTGTCATCCCGTGAAGGCTAGAACGACTATAGAAGCAAACGGTGTTTTGACAAGTTTATTCAGGTTAAGATCCTTGGCGGGTGATCATTGCGATCAAGACCCTTTTGTTGGTTATTTAAAGACTTCCGCTGTGTGAAATATGTTTTGTGTAAAGACTTCCGCTATAATGAACCTGATTTTGTATTTTGGTTGCATTTCGGATTATGGATGTAATGCCGAAATAATGATTTTAATCGAAGGTTATGATACTTTGTATCATAATTGTTGTTTGATGATTTATATCAACTGGTAAAGCCTTGGGTGACATCGTACATAACGTTTGAGGTCACTGGTGGTAATTCCTTCAAGGTTATATATTTGGGGGTGTTACAGATTTGGTATCAGAGCCGATTTTTTTTTTCTTACGGGTCGGGTTTAAAATGTTTTACTGGAACAAAATTTTTAAACCGGTCACTCGTTTGAAATTGAGAAATGTTTTCGAAAGCTCTGAATTTTCAAAGAAAATTTGTTTTACCGTTCTAGTCGTGCCTTCTTCTTTAGTCTGATATGGGAAGGGAACTTCCATATTTAGAAAGACTAACTCTCTTCTCGTCACCCGAAGGATATGAGTGCTTTCGTTTCTCTTCAGAAGGACTCGAAAGAAGCCGAGGTGGTTTCGCCATCTCCAGTAAGGCTTGAATTCCCAGTTCCCTCGTTATGATTTGAGGTTGTAGAACCTAGTAACTCGGTTTGAAGTTCATCTAATGAAATTTACCTAGTTTGATCTTTTCTAAGTTGATTTCATTACGTTAAGTACATTGGAAGATATTAATGTATGAAATCCTTGGAATTTGATCGGTAAATAGATGGTGAACACGAGGAACACTATCCGTGCTGGTGATGGGCCGAGTAATGACCCCAGACCAAACGTGAGGAATGTTGCGAACCCTGTGGAGGAACACGAGTATGTTTCTCATAACAATCCAGGAGGCAATGGCCAAGCTTCGGCCGACGCTCCAGTGGTGTTTGATGCAGCAGTAATTGAAGCAATACGGGGAATCGTTATGCAAGCATTTACAGATATAATGCGACCAAACGCACTTCAGGCACAGGATGTGCCAATTCCTCCAGTAGTTCCTAGGCTTGAGGAACAAGATGTCCATGTACACCGTGAAGAGGCAGTCGGGAATAAAGGTGATTATGGCCGAGCACTAAAGGCCATTAACTTTATGAGGCCTGACAGCTATGATTGAAAAGGAGAGCCAGTCAGAGTGACTCATTGGTTCTCACATATGGAACGGTTGTTTCGTAATGTTGAGTGCACAAAAGCAGAGAAAGTGCACATTGCTTCCCTTCAATTGAAGGAAAATGCTAGCGAATGGTGGGAGAACACCGATCTAGCTGATCATGTTGATTTGAACTGGGAAATGTTCAAGGAAAAAATGACAGATCGTTTCTTCTCTCGAGCTATGAGGGAAGAAAAGCATAAGGAATTCCTTTATCCAAAGACAGAGGGATTAAAAGTGACTGAGCTAGCGACCAAGTTCAATCATCTATTGCAGTATGCTGGGCCAGAGGTGTCCAGCGAGGAGCAGAAGATCTGGTACTTCCATGAATGGATGAGCCCAGACATTAAGCCATGGATGGTGCATCACGGATGCTCTACCTTGGAGCAGTACATGGATGCAGCCTATAAGTTGGAGGTGACTCTGGAGGAGTCGGCCAAGAAGCGTAATAGCCAGAGGCAGGTGCAGAACCAGCCTCAGGCGAGTGGATTTAAACGTCCTGCACCACCGTCTGATTTTGCCAAATCTGGCCGAGTAAAGACGGATATGACTCAAGGAGGGTCAACACAGCAGTCAGGTCAGGGCAAGAGTCCGATCCAATGTCACAATTGTGGTGTAACTGGGCACAAAAGCTTTGTGTGTCAGAAGGAAAGGAAGACGTGTTTTGGTTGCGGAAAGGAAGGACATTTGCAGAGGTTCTGTTGGCAGGGAAAGCATGAAGGAGCGGAGTCACGGCAGGGGTCTGTTAATCAGAACAACCGACCCAGGTTCAGTCCGGTGGAAGCTCCTAGTCCTTCAATGCAGACAGTTGCACAGAACAAGGGGAAAGTCCCAATGGCTTCTGGGAGTCAAGGTCAACGCCTTTACGAGATGCGTGAGGCGGATGGACCCGATGCTCCATATGCTTAATGTGCTTATTACCTTCTGTTAGTATGTTGTTGATTTGGGTGTTACCCAGTCTTTCGTTTTGGATAGTTGTGTAGTAAGTTAAGTTGTGTGTGCAACGAGATTGTGAACCTTTTGTTATAACTCTTCTTATATATGAACATTGGGTTTATACCAAGTTAGTGTTTCATTGCTTGGTATGGGGTGAGGTCTCGTGTTCGAGACTCACCAACAACCTCTTGGAGATAGCTGCCTATTAATTAGGTGGAGCTACCAAGGGTGGGTTCAGATGTATGGACAGCGGCTCATGGTAACAGTGGACGTTGGAAATGGTTGGGCCTAGGCTCGGAGCCACTAGTGGGCCGTCTGTGAACCATGTAGTGGGCTGGTCCAAGATGGTGACCATTTAGTTGGAACCAAGCGCCTTTTGGAAATTCCGATTACCATTTAGGGTAAGGAGTTTGAGGCGGATTTAATTTGATTAGTCATGGTTCCATACGATATTATTCTCGGTATGGACTGGCTGACGCGTCATGAGGCGGTGATCGATTTTAATTCAAGAGCTGTGACGGTGTCATCTGGGGGGCAGTGTGTGTGCAAATTTAAGGGTCTGAATGACGCTGATAACGGCAGGCTCATCAATGTGATGGCTGCGTTTAAGCTACTTTGACAAGGTTATGTCGAGTACCTTTGCTACCTGGATCCGCCCATAAAAGATGAACCATCAATTCTTGATATTCCTGTGATTAGTTAGTTTTCGGATATCTTTTCGGAAGATATTCCCGGTTACCCCGTATCGTGACATGGAGTTCACAATTGACCTCGATTTCGGAGGCACCGTATCGGATGGCTCCTGATTGAGATGCAAGAGTTGAAGAAGCAACTCGAGGATTTTCTTGACAAGGATCATATAAGGCCGAGTGCATCGCCTTGGGGTGCCCCAGTTTTGTTTGTCAAGAAGAAAGATGGATCGTTTCGACTGTGTATCAACTGGCGAGAGTTGAATAAAGTCACGATCAAGAATAAATATTCATTGTTGAGGATTGATGATCTGTTGGATCAGCTGCAAGGAGCAAAAGTCTTCTCCAAAATCGATCTGAGGTTTGGTTACCACCAACTCAAGACTCGTAAGGAAGATATTCCGAGGATTGCTTTCCGGATGAGATATGGTCACTACGAGTTCGTAGTCACCAATGCTCCAGTAGTTTCATGAACCTGGTGAATCGATGTTTTTGCCAGTACTTGGATAAGTTCGTGGTGGTCTTCATCGATGGTATTTTGATCTATTCCCTGAGCAAGGAGGCTCATGAGGGTCAGTCCTTAGACAAATCAGCTATATACGAAGTTGTCTAAATATGACTTTTGGATTAAGGAAATGGCTTTCTTAGGCCATGTGATCAGTGAAGATAGGGTTATGATTGATCCCCAGAAGGTCGAAGCGGTAGCTATTTGGAAGCGGCCTCAGGATGTGAATGAGGTGTGCAGTTTTCTACAGACAGTTCGTAGAGGGATTTTTTAAGATCGCCCTACCAATGTCTGACCGAGGTTACTTGGGAGACTTGGGAGACTGAAGAGGATATGCTTAGACGCTTTCCCGAGTTGTTTCGGCCTAGAATAATCAAGTTTCGGGGTCAAAACTTCTTTTAAGGGGGAGGTAATGTAATATCCCTCATTTTATAAGGATAATTTGGAATTTTTCCAACTCCCGTATTACACGTCGAATTTATTTCAGAGAAGTTCAGACATTCGGTCTTATGTTTGATCTCTGTAATAATTTTTCTAAGTGAAATAAAATACATTTCGACGTATTTTGGGACTTAATACTCGTTTGTGTACGATTATTTTTATCCTCGGCTAAGGCCATGATTTTCCAAGCTAAAACGGATGAAAAATGGCCTTGGCGGCGACCGCCGTAAGGCAAGCGGCGACCGCCGCAAGGCAAGCGGCGATCGCCGCCAACTAGCCGATATTGTCAGCACCAACTTGTCAAGTGGCCTAGGAATGCGGCGACCGCCGCCAGAAATGCAGCGACCGCCGCCAGAGACCCATATGGGCGGCGACCTCTTGCCGGTCGCGGCGACCGCCGCCATTGTTGCAGGGCTAGTTGCAGGGGCTTGCCAGCGACCGGGGGACGACTCGATCTCGGCCCTCCACGTGCATGGCTTGCACATTTCTTGTCCCCTGACTTTGGTTATAAAAGGGGAAGGGTTTGGGATCAGATTGGGCACAAAACCGAGCTCTAATCTCTCCCAAATCGTCTCGCCGGAGTTTCGAGCTTCTCGCCGGATTTTTCGAGCTCTCGTCTGAGCTTCGTTGGTGTTACTTGGTGGTTGCAAAGTGAAGCTTTGGAAGCCCTTAGAAGCTTAGAATCCAAAGCAAGGCAAAGGAGAAGCAAAACAATCGACGTCGGTGAGTTTTTGCTCTCATAAATTTTCTGGTGTTCGTAGCGGCGACCGCCGCCCAGAAGCTTTTGGCTTGTTTCGGCCTTGGCTTCTGTGGCTTTCGATCGGGCTTCGTTCCTATCGATTCCTTTCGTTATTCTTTAGATTCGTACTCGTGTTTGTCGAATCTAACTTAGGATTTCTTTATGGGTCGATCCGAAGGAATCTGTGTAACCAGATCTGTCCCTATTTCGAGCCCGGAAATCCCATCGTCGTCATTAAGCTTCTGAGGATCTAAGGCAAGTGGCGGTTCGCTCTTGCTCATCATTCCATATTTCAATTAATTATCAATTGTTTAGTTGTTAATTAATTTGGGATGATTTACTGTTTGCGTTGGGAACAGTTTTGTTAAATGATATGATTAAAAAGAGATATTATAATAGGTTGTATATCTGTTAGAACAACGCTATTATATAAATGATTAAAATATGATATTATACTAGGTTGTATATCTGTTAGAACAACGCTAGTATAGATATATGTTTTGTTGTTGGCCATGATGGTTGTGATGTGGATTATTACTGTGTTGAACTGTTTAGTTAGCACTAGTAGTTAGGAACGTTGGACTCGTTGAGGTCCAGTCGTTTCTTGATAATTATTGGTTGAGAGGGCATCGGAGACCCTGACACCAACTGGCGGATCATGATCGTCCTCTATCCGAGTATAGAGGTGGTGCACTTAGCTAGTGTCACAAACCTTGGGAAGGATTCCCTTCGATATATGTCCTTCATGACGAAACATATATCTAAACGCTTATAACTTGATGTGTGTTTTGGAATTAAATGAGATAAGTGCCGTTGTCGCACATAATTAATATACCCTTGGGCGAGTAGTGTAGCTAGGCGATAGTGCAGCTAGGAAAACTCGTCTTAACTTTTAAATCGCTCGTATGCGATACTGTGATTCTGTGATTAATTAATGTTCCCCAACATTTGTCATGCTTCCGATAAGACTCATTTCGTTGGAGTCTTCTTTTGGGATTGATTGCTGTGAGACTCGGTCTCCAGAATCTTCTCTTGATCATGCCTTTTCATATAATTCAGTAGAAGTATGGTGGTTGACTATCGTTATCGGTTGTGATTCGAGGAGCGATGAGTCTAACCTAATACGACTATTTCGAACCACTCTGCTTTGTACCCTTGCTTAGTCTTTCATTAGACTAACCAACCATAATTGTTCTCTACATGGTTGGCTGGTGTCATTTGTTCGATTCGGCACATCAGATAAGTTGTCATCCCGTGAAGGCTAGAACGACTATAGAAGCAAACGGTGTTTTGACAAGTTTATTCAGGTTAAGATCTTTGGCGGGTGATCATTGCGATCAAGACCCTTTTGTTGGTTATTTAAAGACTTCCGCTGTGTGAAATATGTTTTGTGTAAAGACTTCCGCTGTAATGAACCTGATTTTGTATTTTGGTTGCATTTCGGATTATGGATGTAATGCCGAAATAATGATTTTAATCGAAGGTTATGATACTTTGTATCATAATTGTTGTTTGATGATTTATATCAACTGGTAAAGCCTTGAGTGACATCGGACAGAACGTCTGAGGTCACTGGCGGTAATGCCTTCAAGGTTATATATTTGGGGGTGTTACAGTTTATCCTGCAGTTCCTAGAAAGTGTTCTCTCGATTTCTGTGTCACAAGCTAATAGTGGAGAGTCAGTAGCACGGGTGTGGACCATAAGATAGGTCCATACAAAACTTGGCACACAAAGAAAAATTAAAACTTGCCTCCCCGGCAACGGCGCCAAATTTGACAAGGCTAAAGTCGTTATGCCTAATCAAAGTAAATCCTCAAAAACCTAACTAAGTATAGTAGGCAAGCAAGGGTTGAATCCCACAGGAAGGTAGCAATCTTTCTTAGTGCAACAGGTTGTATGCCAAAGGTAACAAGGGGGTTTTTAGTTTGTTTGTCAAATAACAATATAAATAAAAGCAAAGGGTGTAATCAATTGATGAGAAATAACTTAGCCAAATAAATATCCACCATTCATTTGATTGGTTGATCCTACATTATCTCAATTCCTTCCTATCAATATTCCTGTCCCTATTCTAAAATAGTTATCAGTCCAACCAGTCCTGATAACCCTAACTATCAAATGCATAAAAAACAATCAAGATTTAATCCAATAGCAACAGTAAGCATAGAAATTAACCAGGATACATGCAACACTAACAACCCATAGCATTTAACACATACTAGTCCAACCAGTCCTAGAATATCATGTTTGCTACACAAGATAAGGGATTTCAACCAGAAATATCCAAACCGTAGCAATAGACAATTACTAATATCAACTAGATGATCAGGCCAGTCAAATCAGCAAGAATTTATAGGAATAAGCACAAAGAGAAGAGATATAATCAAAGGAAAGGAAATAGAGTTATAATCTCACAATCAAATCAAACGAAGGCTTCAATCGTCGGACTAAGCAAAAGTTGCTTAGTTCTTCATAGTCTTGGAAACATAAAAACTCAAAGGGAAAAACTGATCGATAATGAAAAACTTGAATAATGCCTGAATGATGAAAGAGGCTGCTAACTAATAGGTTATAAAACCCTAGCAAACCTAGTTTCCATAAGATAGGAAACAATATCTAAAAGGAAAATAAAATAACGGAAATAAAAGAAAATAAATAAATTAAATAAAGTAACTTGGACGAAATCACGCTCCCGTGTTGATGAACAGTATCTGCGACCGCGGGCAGATTTCCGCGACCGCGGAAAACTCTCTGTAGTGCTTGCGTCTTCAGTGTTGCCGCGATCGCGGCTGTGACTTCCGTGACCGCGGAAAAGCTTATGTTGCTTCTCTTCAGCTCCTTCTTCGGTCTTCTCTTGTGGCTTTCTCCTCCATCTTCTTACGTCTTCATTTAAGCTCTTCAAAACCACCAAATCAACACTTCTACTCCTCAACTCCATTCTCCTAACTTAGGCTCTAAACCCATACAAATGGTACCTAAAACTCCAATAATAACTCCTAGTTAAACCCTACAAAGTAGCGTTGATCACCAGTGCAAGCGGATTGGGCCAAGACTCGAGTGAAGAGGTAGGCCGAGAAGACTGGAGAGAGGCGTCGGACGTCCTCGAACGGATGGGATTCGACCAACCCCCAGAATTTCGCCCACAGCATTAATTGCTCAACCCAAGGCAAGCGGAAACCAAATCAAGCACGGAATTATGATGCCATTAAAGAAGAATCCCGGAGATAACGTATAGGAATAAATGGAGAATATCATGGAAACGGTAAAGAACGAAGGAGAAAATACCATAAATAGACCATGAAAGAATAATCGATACACGACACTTCTGCGAACAACACTCATCTACTCAGCTCTCGAAAAAGCTTGCTAGCATATCGATTCTCGTTCAATTTCCCTGGGGCGTTATCCGATTATAACCGGTCGAGCCATCGGAATAGCCGGTCGGACAAGACCTGATCCCTTATTCCTCAAGGATAAGTTATACTTCGATTCATTTATGTCATCATTCGATCAATATATCATACTATAATTTCGCATATATTTCATACGTTGTTGATTGTTTATTTGGTTTGGATTTATTTTATACTATCCGATCGACTCGTTACCCCGTCTAAGGAGATTTAGGTTGATTGATCTTTTTGCCCCAAAACAGTGGCCAATCCTAAAAGGGTACTCAAAGAAACAAACCCAATCTTTGTGGAACCAGTCGGCTCGTTCATGAGGAAGAGGAAGACGAGCCACAGTGCCTACGGGGAATTGACCAATTTCAAGAACCCTGTCTAACTCGGCCTGATTTAGGGTTCCACCAACAGAATCGGAATTACTAAGGAGTCCTAAAGGGGTGAAAGCATTCTCATCTTCGGAAGGATCACCAGACACGATTCTACTTCTAGACCTTGAAGACGCCATGGAAACAGAGAAAGGAGAAGAAGAGTAAAAAATTTGAAAAAACAAGTTACCTTGATAGAGACGTGAAACTCTGTGATGATAGGATAGCCGATTGAGGGCTATTTAACGCAGTAAAACCGCCTCTCTTATGGTCAAAACGATGGGCCACTCACGAAACGCCACGTTAGCCTGCAGTTTGCAGAAGAGTCAGGAGAGGATTACATCGCCAGACTGAAGACCAAACCGTCCCGTCAAGAAGCCGCTTCATTTCCTTCGGCCCACTTTGGTCTTGGGGCAATTGTTGGGCTCAGAAATTATTGGTTGTCCATCAAGCCGGCCCAGATGGGTAATCGAATTGGGCCACGATCTGGAGAAAGAGGGACGTTGAAATAAGTTGAGCAAATCTCGGACGCTTGGAGCAACGACTCGACGGATCCCTGAAAAATCGGACTTCAACGGATTTATTAGTTCATTTATGTAAATTATGTATAAAAGGAGTTGTTCTTTTATTTGTAAACACACGATCATTACCATTAATACCAGCTACCATTTACAATTCTTTTGCTCTGTTACAATTGCACTCTAAGTTCGATCCTTTACCACAATCTTAAAGCGACCAATGCTTAGATCGTCTGATTCGACCAATCTCTCATTCAAGGGAGATAAGCTTACTTTTGTGTCTGTTTAATCTTATTTCATTTAGTTCCTTGCTTGATTTGGATCATTCAGATATAATCAATTCTGTAATTGCCTAGTTGCCCTTCTTATGGCGATCCAGGTCGATTCGATCTTTTCGCCCCAAAACAGTTAGAAAGATCGTTTTCGGGTAAGTCATGGTTTTTGAGGAGGTGAAAAAAATTAGAAAGGTTTGGGTGTAGGTTCCCAGTAGGTTCTTGACTACTTATTTAAAATCTCTTAAAATCTAATTAAGGGTTTTAAATTATAAGGTTTTTGTGTAGATTTTATTTTTAAATTCGAAAATAGATATCAATTAATATAAATTTATAATTATTGGCCAAATTTCTCAAACATGAGCTCTTCAAGCCTTGGAAACCTTTAGACCTCAAGGTATTTATTTGTATTTTCAAAACTCATCGAAAACCTACTAAAATTTCACTTCCTATAAAACCTTGTTTCTCCGATGATGATTCCGCGTATTTGAGCTGTTGAAATACAAATCTGCTGTGACATCGACTATATATCCAAACAAAGCGTTTCTTTTAAAGAACAAAGACAAATATTATATCAAACTCTTTATATTATTACCATGGGGATTCTAACGGGGATTACAAGTCAATAATCTTTTACATGAGAATCAACCAGATATCCTTAATTCTAAACCATAAAATTGGCCATCGAATAAAAGATCCACCATGGTGATCTATGCCTATTTATAGCTCTGGCGTCCTACTTCTGATTGCTTACAAGATGTTGAGACGCGTTGGCTCGTGATTGGTCATGCGGAGTGACGTGGCGAGTGTAGGCCAGTCGGCTAAGGAAGGCGGTTTGTAGGTGGATCACTCTCATTGGAGCTTGAGACCGCTTCTGAAGAAAGCATTCCTTACAAATCCGCGTTCTTTTCGATTCGTGTAGGGCGTCCCTTCTGTGACTACTGAATTGATTTAACGCGACAAGAGCTATTTAATGAAAAGTAGCGCGCTCCATCACAATCCCTTGTTTTGACAATTCGCTCGCGATATTGTTAAATTAACATATGGAGGTTGCCTTGAATCAACGCGCTCACTTGCTATATATCATTTTGAGTTTTTCTAGCCGATATGGGTTTGAGTGTTGGGCTTGATCGGGAAGGGCTTTCTCTCATTAGGCCTCGAGTGGTCCTGGCCCAACATGCACTCTATAAAAATGGGAAATGGGCGGAAAAAATGTCACTTCACTTCATCTTCTTCCTCTTTACTTTTCAGCGCGGGTGCCCAGACAGTTGGAGTTCCGTCATTAATTTCGCAATTACAAGCTCTTCTTTTCGCCTTTCTTTGCTGAATCGATCAAGTAAGTGAAGCGTTTCTCCCTTCTTCTAATTTCCTATTTTGTCTACTGCTTTTTGCTTGATTTTATGCTTTTGGGCTAATTTTATTTTTGGGATGGTTTAGGTGAACTGGATCGGTCAAGGTTTTTAGGGGTATGCTAATGGTAGTGTTGGATGGCGCTAAGGAGGCGTTGGTTTTTGGGAATGAACGGTAGTGGGGTGGGGTGGTGACGCTTTTGGATGTCTGGTGGTGGTCAAAGTAAAGTGTCGCTTTTAGGGTTCATCTTTTCTTCCTTATTCCCTTTTCTTCTCAAACTCTTCAAGTTCTCGCCTTTGATCTCTTTGTTGCATGGGATATATCTCCATTTGCTCGGGATACTTTGTATTATTGTCAAATGAGAAAATGGAGAGGTAAAGGTTATACTAATATTTAAGTTAATTGTGATGTGCCACATGACGATGGACTTCTCTGGATAGATAACCAAACTTGTTTTTGTTGATCGCGGCGTATGAATTCTCTGTGGTTCTTTCAGTAATTACACGCATTCTTTTCCAAATGCTATTCTTCAGGCCTCTTTTCTTTTTTTGATTACGCGAGTGCTTCCCGTTTCTTCTTTCGTTGTTAAATCCTCTTTCTTTCTTCTTCTTTTCAAGGGATTTTATTAAACGCGTCCAACCGTCTTCAAGCTTCTTCCGACCATGTCGAGTGAGACTAACTCTGGAAGCGGTGACGCCTTTGTTATAGCGGTTGAAGACGCATATCGAGAAAATGATTATGCTTCAAGCCCGAAGATATAGATGGTGTCTTCGTCGTCTCGTGACTCATTGCGCCAGCTCCCTGTAGGTGAAGAAGTGTCATCAGAGCAGACCTTGTTATAGCGGTTAGAGGCCATAAGAGTAAAGGGTAAATACATGGTCTCTTACACTCCCGCTGCCAATCCAACTACAAAGTCATTATCGGATGATGAGGCGCAGAGCACAACCAACTTTGTAAGCCATCGTGTTAATGTCGATCCTCCCAATCCCCGTGATAGCTTCTGAGTAGGTTCCTATGATCGCGAATCATTCGGGAAAGGATATGTATAGCCTTGGGGTTGGCACTAATGTTTCTCATACAACATTAGAGGGCTTAGTGCGTTCAATTCCTTGGCCGAATGGGGTAGAGTTGTGTCATCCCGATCGAGGATGGGGGACTTCAATGGAACGTTATGAGAATTGTATGGTGGTCTTTGTGGCCAGTGTTGAGACGGGGTTTCGTCTTCCGTTACCTAATTTTTACCACGATTCCTTGAACTTGAAGGGCCTTAGTCATTCACAATTGTCTCCCAACGTGGAGGTTTCTTAGAGGGTACACTATGCGATGCTATAAATCTGTGAACACTCCCAACGCACAGCATTTGCTTTGCTTGTTATAGTAAAGTATGGGAGAGGTTTCTGTAATTTTAGTCTTCCCGCGCTAAAACTGATAAGAAAACCCTCAAATGTAGGCAAGTTGAAGGATAAGTGGTTTCTTGCGATGGATCCCACACTCGCGGCTTTCAACCGCCAATTATTCTCGTCAGCGTTTACATGTCCTAACAAACCTGATCAAAAGAAGATCAGCGCGTGCAAGGATCATTTTCATAATGAAGGAGACACGCCCGACTACAAGCGATTGATCACTCAGGCGAACTTAAAAAAGGCGGGATTAAGTTTTCCGCGTTCTACCGAATGCGCTGGGAAGGGTTGTTTCTCACTCTTCTTGTCTTTCATTGTTGTTGACGGCGCTAACTTATCTTCTTTGTGTTTCCAGGTATGGTGGGGTATTCAATATTGTTGAAGAGGGCGAAGAAGATCACAAAGGAAACATTGCGGTCTACTTCAAGCCCTTCGAACGACAGTTGATCCTATTGGTGTAGAGCAATCGTCTTCCTCAGCTCCGAGTGCGGTGGTACTGTGTGAAGGCACAAGCTCTTCCAGACCTCCATAGAGTCAAGTTGGGGCTGAACCTCAGATAAAAAAACATCACGATGCCCCAGGCCAGCGGAGGGGATAAACACATTAAAAATGTTCAAATAATGAAATCTAAAATAAAACTTAACCATAAACCATAAACAATACAAAACCTTAAAATACAAACCTTTAGCCTTAAACTATAAACCCTAACCTAGAGTCCTAAATCCTACATTATCCTTTAAATCTTAAAAAAGCTACAAAAAATATAAACACATTAAAAATGTTCAAATAATTAATTTTAAAATAAAACCAAATGTAACACCCCCAAATAACCTCTTGAAAGTATTACCGCCAGTGACCTCAGACGTACTGTCCGATGTCACCCAAGGTTTTTCCAGTTGATATAAATCATTAAACCACAGTTATGATACAACATATCATAACTTCCATTAAAACCAGGTCTCGGAATTACAGCATAATTCCAAATACATCAAAATACATTATCATAATTATTACAGCGGAAGTCTTAAAATAACAACAAAACATTGTTCGCCTTTATAGTCGTTCTAGCCTTCTCGGATCCGCAATTTATCTGATGTGCCGAATCGAACGGATGACACCAGCCAACCATGCAGAGAACAATTACGGTTGGTTAGTCTAAAGAAAAACCAAGCAAGGGGTACAAAGCAGAGTGGTCTGAAGTAGTCGTATTAGGTTAGACTCGTCGTTTCTAGAATAACAACCGATGACGATAGTCAACCACCATACTTCTACTGAAATCTATGAAAAGACATGGTCAATAGAAGATTCTAGAGACCGAGTCTCACAGCAATCAATCCCAAAAGAAGACTCCAACGAAATGAGCCTTATCGGAAACATGACAAATGTTGGGGAACATTAATAATTACACACAAGCGTTTAAAAATCAAGACGAGCTTTCCTAGCTGCACTACAGCCTAGTTGCACTGCTCGCCCAAGGGTATATTAATTATGTGCGACAACGGCACTTATCTTATTTAATTCCAAAACACACATCACGTTATAAGCTTTTAGATATATGTTTCGTCATGAGGGACATATGTCGAAGGAATGGACCTCGCAGGGTCCAAACCTCAATCCACATCACGTTCATATCCACATCTCGTTTGCATCCACATCTCGTTGGTGTTAGGGTCTCCACTGCCCTCTCAACCAATAATTATCAAGAAACTACTGGACCTCACATAGAGCCCAAAGTTCCTACGAATACTCGTCCTAACTAAACAGTTCAACACAGCAATAAATCACATCAAAGCCATCAAGGCCCACATCTACAATATATATCTATAATAGTGTTGTTCTATCAGAATATACAATCTATTATAATATCATTTTTTAATCAATTATTAACAAAGTTGTTCCCAACGAACAATAAGACAGTAAATCATCACAAATTAATTAACAACTAAACAATTGATAATTAATTGAAATATGGAATGATGAGCAAGAGCGAACCGCCACTTGCCTTAGATTAGTCGAGCTCGAACAAAGCTTAGAAACGTCGGGTTCCTGGATCTGGAACTAGGATAGATCTCGGATTAAAAATCCCTAAGAAACGACCCATAACGAGATCCTAAGTTAGATTCAATATCCACAAATATGAATCTAAAAGAATACAAAAAGAATTGAAGGAACCGAGCCTCGCTCAAGACCACAACTCCCAAGAACACACACACACGGACAGCTTGCCGCGGGTGCGGTGGAGCTCTTACCGCGGGTGCGGTGGGGTCACAGTGGCGAAGGCTTCGACAGCAGGGTTTAGAAAACTCACCCAACTCGACTCGTTTGGGGTTTGATCTTAATACTCCTTGCACCTTCAAATACTACTTGTAAGTACCCTTGTAAACACTCAAAGGGGGGTTCGACCTCCTTCTCAAACAAAGCTCAAAAGCTTGGTTTCAATGGAGATTTTCAGAGGAGAAAACAGAGGAGGAAGATGACGCTCCTTCCCTTTCTGATTTCGACCCCTTTTATAGCCAACCAAGAGATCCCCCAGCAGGGAACAAGCAGAAGACCAGCAAGGGAGGCTAGGCCTGACAACCGGCACCACTTGCAGGGGAAGAGGATAACTCTGCCGAAGAAAAATATCCCACCGCGAGGTGTGGCAGGGGTGCGGCAGGGTGCGGTGGTGTCCAGTTACCGCCTCACCTGATTGCTTCAGAACTGGTCCTCGCCGCGGGTGCGGCCACTTGACCGCGGGGTGCGATCAAGGCCATTTTTCACCCTTTTGACCGTTTTAGAACTTGGGTTAAATATCTTAACTCCGGGTTAAATATATTCGTACACGAACAACTATTTAACCTTGAACATACGTCAACTGTATTTTATATTACTCAGAAAAGTATTACAGAGATCAAACAATTTACATAATGTCTGAACCTCTCTAAAATTAATCTGACTTGTAATACAGGAGTTGGAAAAATTCCAAAATATCCTTATAAAATGAGGAATATTACACCAAACCATAAACAATACAAAAACTTAAAATACAAACCCTTAACAGTAAACTATAAACCCTAACCTAGAGTCTTAAATCCTACATTACCTTTAAATCATAAAAAAGCTACAAAAAACATAAACACATTAAAAACATTCAAATAATTAAATTTAAAATAAAACCTAACCATAAACAATACAAAACCTTAAAATACAAACCCTTAACCCCAAACTATAAACCCTAACCTAGAGTCCTAAATCCTACATTACCCTTTAAATCTTAAAAAAAGCTACAAAAAACATAAGCACATTAAAAACGTTCAAATAATTAAATTTAAAATAAAACTTTACCATAAACAATACAAAACCATAAAATACAAACCCTTAACCCTAAACTATAAACCCTAACCTAGAGTCCTAAATCCTACATTACCTTTAAATCTTAAAAAAGCTACAAAAAACATAAATACATTAAAAATGTTCAAATAATTAAATTTAAAATAAAACCTAACCATAAATAATACAAAACCTTAAAATACAAACCCTTAACCCCAAACTCTAAACCCTAACCTAGAGTCCTAAACCTATATTACCCTTTAAATCTTAAAAAGCTACAAAAAACATAAACACATTAAAAACGTTCAAATAATTAAATTTAAAATAAAATCTAACCATAAACAATACAAAACCTTCAAATACAAACCCTTAACCCTAAACTATAAACCCTAACCTAGAGTCATAAATCCTACATTACCCTTTAAATCTTAAAAAAGCTACAAAAAACATAAACACATTAAAAACATTCAATTATTAAATTTAAAATAAAACCTAACCATAAACAATACAAAACCTTAAAATACAAACCCTTAACCCTAAACTATAAACCCTAACTTAGAGCCCTAAATCATACATTACCCTTTAAATCTTAAAAAAACTACAAAAAACATAAACACATTAAAAATGTTCAAATAATTAAATTTAAAATAAAACCTAACCATAAACAATACAAAACCTTAAAATACAAACCCTTAACCCTAAACTATAAACCCTAACCTAGAGTCCTAAATCCTACATTACCCTTTAAATCTTAAAAAAGCTACAAAAAACATAAACGCATTAAAAACATTCAAATAATTAATTTAAAATAAAACCTAATCATAAACCATAAACAATACAAAACCTTAAAATACAAACCCTTAACCCTAAACTATAAACCCTAACTTAGAGTCCTAAATCCTACATTACCCTTTAAATCTTAAAAAAGCTACAAAAACATAAACACATTAAAAATGTTCAAATAATTAAATTTAAAATAAAACCTAACCATAAAGAATACAAAACCTTAAAATACAAACCCTAAACTATAAACCCTAACCTAGAGTCATAAATCCTACATTACCCTTTAAATGATTAAATCTTAAAAAAGCTACAAAAATCATAAATACATTAAAAACATAAAAATAATTAAATATAAAATAACCTAATCATAAACTATACAAAACCTTAACATACAAACCCTTAACCCTAAATTAGAAACCCTAACCTAAATCATATAATGTTACAATACCCTTTAAAAGTTAAATCTTACAAAAGCTACAAAACCTAGCCCTTTTTTATTTATTTTTAAAATGTTTTAATTTTAAAAAAAAAATTATTTTTTTTGAACCGGGTTCTGAACCGGAGGGAACCCGGTTTCCTTTTTTAAATTTTTTTAAATTTTTTTTAACCGGATTCCGAACCGACGGGAAACCGGCCGAACCTAAACCGAACCGCCGATTCCAGGGGGTAGCCGATTCAGGTTCCAGTTCAAGGTTCCCTTGAACCTTGAATCGGTAGTTCATGAACCGTGGCCACCTCTAGGTACAAAGAGAGCAAGGACAAGCTTTCCCGCGATTTTTGATGTTCCCAGGCCAGTAGATGGGGTTGACGCGGAGATGTTTAGGAGGTTTGCCTCACCAGGACTTTCTGTTGCAGACATGCACAAGCTATCCATCCCGAAGGACGCGTGCCCAGGGGGAAAGAATGGTTGAAGACATTGTCAGCATCACTCTTGAGGCAATGAAGTATATTGTGATGATGTGTTGCTCTTAAAATATTATCTTGATAATTCTATCGCGCTCATTTCCCTTTTTTATTGCATTTACTATGTTGTACTTGTACGCACGCCTCAGCATGTTGGCTATGACCTTATATTGTTTTGCCTTGGAGGGAAAATGCAAGGGGATTCAAGAGGAACGCGAGGCCCGCGAGAAGATGGAAACTTTAAGCAAGCAGACCGAACAAGATGTATCTGAGAGAGATGAAGCCATAACGAATGCGAGAGAGATACAAAAGGAGAACAATGAGATAAAGAAGACCACATCTTGGAAGAACAAGGAATAGGAGAGGCTAAAAAAGAAGTGCGATGAATCAAGGCTTGAAACAGAGAGGCAACGCGAGAGGAAAGAATTGGATGTACTTGATCACCTGAAGTCAGAGGAGCACAAGATGAAGAGGGCAGATAAGCTGGGACCATACTAGGAGCATGGGATAAGAGTCAAAGATAGGCAGACGGTCGCGAAGTTCAGCGAGATCGATCCCCATATTGCTTACTTCACTCCTGAATACACAAGCCTCTTTGGTATGCCTCCACTTCCCGAATCAGGTGAGGAAGAGGGTGACAGGGTGGATATTGACTTAACAAATGAAGCAGATCCCTTGGCATCCCCACCTGGGGACCTTCGCAAGTTTTGATTTTCTTTGCAACTGACTTTGCTTCTTATAATACTTGTGAAATCATGCTAACATGCATTTCGACTATGCGCGGTCTTTTGCAGTGTAACAACCAAGACTTATGTCGGTAGTGCCACAAGGTAGTGTCACAAGCTAGTGACCTTAGACTTTAAGTACAAAGCCACCATAGGCTTTAATCGGAACAATTTATGCTTAAATACATTGATAACAAATAATAAACAACGAAAGACTTGTGAAATAAATACTCCATCTTTGTTAAAATTTCTCTTGTAAATTGAGAAGGCTAGTTTTACAAAACAATATGAAATTATAGCGGAAGACTTCATATTAACCCTAAATACATGACTAGTTGATGTAGATATACAACTTGTTACATTTATCAAGAAAAATAAATCGTTACTAAATAACTTTAGAATGGTACTTTAAAACCCAACCTTCAACCTGCAAGCCTTCTTCTTCGATTTGTTACTTCAAGATAGCCTAGGACACACGGCTGATGTACCGTATGGGACGGATGACATCAGCCAACCATGCAAGGAAAAGGAACGGTCGGTTAGTCTAATGAAAGACTATGCAAGGGTATTTATGTGAGGTTTTGTGTAGTCGTATATAGTTACTATCCTTGCTTTTTGAATAATACTCTATATACGGTATATAACTACTATACTTCCACTGAAACATAAGGAGAGGCATGATTCAAGAGAAGACTCCATTTTGACCGAGTCTAATGAGAATTATATGTATTTGTTTTGGACCATTTATAATTATCACAACAAGGTTTTAGAAACGACTCCTTTGACTATTTGGGTCCTCAACCAACCTCAGTGCATAATGTGAATTCATATTAGAAAGAGGACTTACTTTAGACAGAAACCCGAGCGGTTTCCACGTTATACTTCTCGCCCGAAGTATATTAATTATGTGCATATAAACACTTATCTTATTTAATTCCAAAAATGTGCATTTACGTTAAAGCTTTTAATCCACACCATCTCGATACGAGAATATCATGGAACGAATCTCGAATCACGTCACTAGCTAAGTGTACTACCACTTATATTCGAATAAGGGTAGGTCTTGATCAAAAGTATTAGGGCAATAATCCTCCTAATACCAAGTTATAAATAAACAACTAAACCTCGCGAGTTATAAAGAAACATTTAAACCTCGTGAGGTATATAGTGTTTCTACGAATGTTCATGCTAACTAAGCATACAAGTCCACACCAAAGTTCAACTAGCACCCTACAAAATTAATAATATCAATAATAATATATATATATAAAGGTCATTAATACAAGAACGAACCGCCACTTGCCTTGAGTTATGATATAGGTCGATGTAACGGGAGAAGTTGCTCCTGACCAACGGACTGGAATTCCTAATTTGTTTTTGTTCCCAAAAGGGATTCTGAGACGTACCCAATTCACACAAAAAAAAAAAAGATAATTTATTCCTAAACGGAAATTGAACTTTACTCGTCTCGGTTTCTAATTAGATTTATTTAAATCTAAATAAACCGATTATCGAGGCTACACAAAAAAATGATTATTTATACGATACTAAAATCCTTTAGTCGTATATTCTAAAAAATCATACCATCACTAAATTAATTATTTAATTTCTTTACAACACTAATTAATTATTTAACCCAATATATATCTAATTATAATGTTAAAAATTCACATTTTACAACCTGAGATAATACCATAAAAATATGTTTAATTTAATTTTAACATCAGTAAAATTAAGTTAACTCAATTTATCACTAATTAATCCCAATTAGCCTAACTAATTAAGATTAAAATAAAAAAAAGAATTCAGATTTATCGAATTGGTTTGAGTGGTACCGGTTGGAAACGGGCTCGATTCGGGCTCGTCGGGGCACCCAATGGGTCCAGGTTAGGGGGGTTTGAACCGGGACTTAAAGGTGATTCGAATGGTGGTGGTATTGGTGGCGGAGAAGCACCGAGGTGGTCGAATTTAATAAAAAAATGGAGGTGTTAGGTTCGTTAGGGTTTGTGAGTTTAAGCTCAAAATTGGATGGGAAAACATTAATGTACGGGTTCGTATTTACAGGGGAAATAAATCCCATAACGATATCTTCGATATCCCGCAAATTTCGACCTCAAAAAATTATTGATAAGTTCGAATTTTGCAAATATATCCAAATCTTCCAAAACCGATTTGTTCGACTTTGAAGGTAGAATTCTATCTTTTGGGGCGTTATAAATCCCAATTTGGTGGGGGATTATGTACGAGATAACTAACTTTACAAATCCCATGGGTTGATTTGAAGATTCGACCAAAAATGGGCTTGAATTCCGCCATGGAAGAGCTCGACTGAGTGTGTTTGCCTGGAGGTTGAAGAAAACAACCCCTGTTGCAATCGTGGCCCCACAATTTTGGCCTAAATACCCCTATTTTAATTTTCAAAAATTACAAAAATTACCCAAATTTATTTATAATATTATCCTAAGTTTATTTATACATTCCAACCCAAGTTTATGATGAATGAAAATTTAAATGAAGTTAGTTCTAAGCTTAATTTACATTTCTTATAAACTTGACCATATTTAAATCCTAATTAACATATTATTAATCTTAATTAATTAATTAAAGTTAAATTGATAAGTTTATTTAAATTATTATTAACGTAAGGTTAACATAATTTAAATAATTCATGACTTAAAGAGATAATATACTTAGGTTAAGAATTATTTTATCCCTATCTGAAATAACATAATAAATCATATTACCTTTATTAAAGGAAAATGTTCATGTGAGAATGCTGGATGTGCATGGATTTATGACTAGATGTGCATGACTTTGGTAGGTGAAAACTCATGTATATATAGGAAAAAATCCATGCACACATCAAGAAGTGCATGAATTTTTACCTGTATGTGCATAAATTTGTGACTATATGTAAGTGAAAACTCATGCACATACATGCAAAAATTCATGCACATCACAATATGTGCGTGGAGTTTTTCCTGTATGTGCATTTTTTTTACTATGTGCATGAATATATGTAAGTTAAAACTCATGCACATATAGACAAAAATTCATGCACTCCTCAAGATGTGCATGGATTTTTGCCTATATGTGCATATATTTTTTACTATATATGTGAATATGTGTAAGTGAAAACTCATGCACATACAGACAAAATTCCATGCACATCGTGTGATGTGCATGAATTTTTGCCTATATGTGTGTATTCTCACGTTCTCACCTAAACACCATTTCGCACCGGATCTGTATCCTTATTATAATATTCAAAACTCCAAAACTACATTCATGGTTATACTTATTTATTTATTTCTACAGTATACTATTATAACCCATTTGATAATTGGAACAAAAGTTATCCTAACATAATTTTTAAACTTAAGTTAATAAATTACTCCTCTAAAAAGAAACAAATTTCATAACTTTTATTATTAATAATTTAAAATTACCATATTGCTCTTCTAATTAAGTGGGATATTAGCATATGGATATGCCCTTTAATATATTAAGCGTGCACTTTCGATAAATGCATGTACACTTTATGTTGAATCGAGGTGTGTTAGTCAGGGAACAGTAGAATGTTCTCTGAGCAACGGAAATAATAATTCAGACAAGTCACGACAACACAGTTCCTTAGAGAGGAAAACTCAATAAATCAAATAGTCGCCTTTAGAAAAACTTCTACCTCTAGGTGTTACCCTAGTAGGATTTCAGATGTCTAGCTACTTCTATTAGTAATCAAGTTGTATAATCTCGCAAGTCCTTTCTTTACTTAGTCTCACACAGATCCTAGACTTCTAGACTCTAAGTGAAAAGAGCCATGTACTTAGATGTACTCTTGCGATCAACCACAATACTTGGGCACAACATGATGCAACATCCACGTACTCAACCTCGGCAGTGGAAAGAGCCACATAATGGTGCTTCTTAGATCCCCAAGACACCAAACAAGGACCAAGGAACTGTGTCATCCCATATGTGCTCTTGCGATCAACCAAGTGACCATCGAAATCGGCGTTCGTGAAGCCAACAAGTTCAAATCCATGGTTCCTTGGGTATCAAAGACACCAATGGTCATTCCCTTTCAAGTACCTCAAAATTCGTTTTACCTCTACCAAGTGTGATTCTTTGGGATTTGTCTGAAATCTTGCACAAAGTCACACACTAAACATATATATGGCCAACTTGTCGTTAGATAGAGAAGTGATCCAACCATTCCTCTATACACTATGTGATCCACATCCTTACCATTCAAGTCTACATCAAGTCTAGTGTTAGGAGAAATAGGGTTATCAATAGGTTTAGAGCAATCCATACCATACTTGTTCAACAATTTTTTGATGTACTTCTGCTGGTGGACCTTTGTTCCCTCTAAATTTTGTGAAACTTGTAATCCAAGAAAAAATGAAAGTTCCCCTATTATACTCATCTTAAATTCACTGCTCATGAGATCTTTGATTTTTTTTACAAGTGCAGGGTTAGTGGAACCAAAATAATATTATCAGCATAGACTTGAACAATTAGAATCTCACATTTGTGTTCCAAGAGGAACAATGTTTTGTCGATCGCACCATATCTATATCCATTGGAGATAAGGAAATGTGCCAACCTATCATACCAAGCACGGGGTGCTTGCTTAAGCCATACAGTGCCTTGTCCAACACACACACATGGTCATGACGATCTACATCTTCAAAACCAGGGGGGTGTTTCACATACACTTCCTCTTTAAGGTATCTATTCAAGAAGGTAGTTTTGACATCCATTTGGTACAATGTGAAACCCTTGAAGACAATATAGTTTATTCCTTCTTGTTGGTTTGAACTTTGTATCAACAATGTACACATCTTTGTATCTAACCCCCTTCAACATTGCTTCCTTGGTTTTTCTATTTCTCACGTAGCAGTCTTAAGAGGTGAAAATTGTCTCATTGTCTCCTTGATCATATAGTTGGGCTACACTCAAAAGATTAAAATCAAGTTCATGAACCAAACTTACCTATTTTACGTTTATGTTTGAGTTCAAAGCGGCTTCTCATGTTCCTACTATCTCTCTACATCTCTTATCTCCAAGGGCAATGCTCCCTCTAGAGTGTCGTTGAAGTGATGTGGGGTGTTCCTTGTTTCCAGTCATGTGGCATGAACAAGCACTATCAATGTACCACATATAGCTTCCTCTCACTTCAGCCTAAAAAGAAATGGTTAACGTCTAACGACACAGGCAAACTTGGCTTCACCTGGTTGGTGAGAAATAAACTAATGTTGTTCCCTAGGACTAGCATGGAAAGATTTGGGATTCTCATCATAATAGTCATTAAGATCAATTTCATTTCTCTTATTGTTCCTTCTCTGAGTGTGCTCCTCAGTGAACTTTGTTTTCTTAGCACAGTTTCTCATTGTATGTCCGTTGTTCCCACAATGCTAACAAATCTTGTAATAATCCCCCAAGGTATACTTACGGTCAGGAACAGGGAACCTACGTTGTTTGATTCTATCAGGATAAGGGGTTCTAGGTTGGTTTGCTTGGGATTGTTTGAGATACATCTTGTGGGCTGGTTGACCTATGTGCCAAGATTGGTTTTCCTTTAGCCCATTCTCTAGAGTTTTCACACGTTCCTTTAGGTAAAAGTTCATATCCTTAGTGCTATGTAGGTTTCTATCTTTGAGTTCTATAAGCTCAGTAATTGTTAACTCATTTTCTTCACTTCTTTCTTTTCACCCTTATACCCAAAACCAAACTTGGCTTCAACAAAGGTTACCTCTTCTTCCTTAAGTTTTTCCTCAACCATAATAGAATGAATTTTGATAAACTAAGATTTCATGTGACATAGGTCCATTTCAGTTTTAGTGGGTTCATGAGACAAGATAGTATTAGCACTATTTGACGTGACATCCAAACAGAGAGAAGCATTTTCTTGTCTAAGTTTTTCAAGTTCATAAAGTATAGCATCACAATGATCGCATGGAACAATAGAGGAGCTAGCAGTCTTAGAGATAGATTCTTTCAATTCTTTGCATTTATGTTTAGCAAGACATAGATCCTCTTGAGTTTTAAGATTTTATTTATACATGCCATTAATAAGAGTGATCAAAGCCTTTGTATCATAATTGACAAGAGAATATAAGAAAGTTTCAGGGTCTATCTCTTGTTCCTCGTTTGATGAGTTTAGGGCCATGGTACACATCTTGTTGTCAGTCCATGCTTCAGGTTCCTCATCATCCGATCTTACACAATCATCACCCAACACATCAACGAAAGCTTTCTTATTAACGTTCCTAGAGTTGCCACCAGTGGAGTTGCCAGAGTTGTTCCCTTTGGGGAAGTTGTTTGCATAGTGACCCCTTTCATGACAACTGTATCATGTAATGTCTTTGAGATCACGTTTCTCACCATTGTTCCCTTCATTCCAGTTGAACCTTCCCTTGTGATATAGAGCACGCATGGCTTTGGTGAGAAGTGCAGTTTCTGGATCAACATAGTCTAGGTTTTCATCATTGTTACTCTCAATAATCTCAACAACGTTTTCGACCATTAGAGCAATTCCCTTAGGCTTTATAGTTTTCTCATCTTCATCATATTTCTTTCATTATTTCCTAGGTCATCTTGTGCCTTTGAGGAAGTCCATCAATGATGATGAGAACTTTGTCTTTGGGGAGAATTTCTTTGTTAGTGACCCCATGGGCAGTGAGACAAGAAGTGATTCCCTCAAAACGAGATTGGTATGAAGACATCGTTGCTCCATCGATCAAAATGTGAGATCCCACGAAGATCTGTACTTCCCATTAGGGTTGAGCATCGGTCTAAACCTGGACCGACCCGGACCGGACCAAAACCCGAAACTTGAAAAATGATGGACCGGAGACCGGACCGGATTTGGACCGGTTTATATCCTTGCACTAGAGGAACATGAAAAAAAATCCTCAAATCTAAATATAATTTACTCTTAAATATAATTTACCCTAAACTCTAAACCTCAAATCTAAAAAAACCTCAAACCGGTTTATATCATTTATGTGTGCCACATAAAATTTTAGGGTTTTTTTAATAAATCAGGCCAGACTGGACCCGGAAATCCTAAATTTCTGGACCGGAGACCGGACCGGTTAGAACCGGTCCGGTCCGATCCGGTCCAAATTTCTTGTCTAGCCCGGAATTTGCTCAACTCTACTTCCCATGTACATTTGCTCCAAGGCGGACCACTTCTCCTTTGCAGTTGCATATGACTGCAATTTGGAGACATCTTCAGCACAGAGGGCGTTGTTGATGAGCATGCATGCCTTGGAATATTCTTGACTCCAAGGTTTAGTTCCAGCAAGAACTTCCTTCTCAAATTTTTAGTTACCAACTTCAATGACTCTCCAGCATTGGTAGCCATTACTATTCATCCAGGACGTGAAGAGATCCCTCAAGTGTTGTACTATCATTCATTGAGGAATGGTGGCTTGTTGTTCCCGATCCAAACTACATGACTTGAAGACATCGTTACTTGTAAATCTGAAAGTAACACACAATTTAGAGCAACCTAATCTAATACCAATTGTTGATTCAAGGTGTGTTAGTCAACGAATGGTAAGACTGTTCCTTGGACATCGAAAATAATAATTCAGACAAGTAATGACAACACAGTTCATGAGAGAGAAAAACTCAATCAACCAAATAGTTGCCTTGAAAAAAACCACTACCTCTAGGTGTTACCCTAGTAGTATTTAAAATGTCTACTTGTATTATTTATCAAGTTATGCAATCTCGCAAAACCTATTTCTACCTAGTCTTACACATATCCTAGACTTCTAGACTCCAAGTGTAATCGACCTAACAATCACAAGAACATAAGAAACCCCAAATAGAGTACTTCACACGAAGTTTTTACCTTGAATCTTGAACTCAATCACCTGGAATACTCGTAGATGTGTTGTACCTTCCTCTAAGGTATACACGGGTAAATATAGTCATAGGAAGAGACGACCTATTAATTAACCTAGCAGCCCACTAAGTGCTAACTAAGGTAACTAACAATACCTTTCCTAATCTTATGCACCAAATCAAATATTCACTTTTTCCTTCTATAGAATCTTCAAAGATATGCTAAAATATTTCTCTTTCTTCAAGCCTTGTAGTCAAACAAAACATTGAAATCTTCTTTCCACAATTCACATTCTTTCCAAAGTTCTCAGCGTAATCTTCTTTGCGTCACCGCATCGTTCCTTTTGTGCTATTTCCCTTTCTTCTTTTCTCCTCACAGTGCGCATATCATCACTTTGTTATGCTCAACATCATTGTTCCATTGTTGACTCGTTGTTCCTTTACTCCTCTGTTTTGTTTCCTTTCCTGGTTTCCATTGTTCCTTAATTCTTTCACTTTTCCTGAAACTCATAAAAACAACATAAACCATAAAATCTAATGGTGTTTATCATTATCAAAACTAGAGGGAACGTCGTCGTTGCAACACTTTAACATACTAAACATAAAATTTAGAATACTAAACATGCACATCTAACTAACATGTGCACTTGTAATAAACATGCATTTTAAACATAGTAAACATGCTATTTAGCATAATAATCATGTTATTTAGAATATTAAACATGCATATCTAGCTAAATATGCAATTGTGATAAACATGCAATTTAACATACTGAACATGCACTTAAACATACTCCATCCGTATTAAAAAGATTGTCATTCTAGCCTTGTTTTTTGTTCATTGAAGATTGTCATTTTACGTACTTTGACAAGATTTTTCCAATAATACCCTCATTAATTAATTACATAAATTTATTATGTTTTTAGGTGAGTGTGTAATCCCCATAACTCTTGGATACACAACAATTGAAAGTATATTAATATTAATTGAGGGTATTTGAGTCAAATTATAATATTTCTTAATAGTAATGTCAAACTCTAGAATGTCAAACTTTTTTATACTGAGTATTAAATATGTACTTTAGAATACTAAACATGTACATATAGCTAAAATATGCACTTTAAATAATCATACACTTTTTATAAACATGCACATTTATATACTAAACTTTCACAATTATATATTAATTATGCACTAGTACAAAAAGTATGTTTCTCGGGGATTTACTCTCAAGGGTTTGTTAAAACCCCTGTAAAAAAACGTCACGGTCAGGGTTTTTTTAAATAACCCCCGAGAGTTATATTTTGATAAAAAAAAATTAATATATATTAAAACTCTGGGGCTTTTTTATTTAACCCACTTAAAAAATTGAGTTATTTTCTCAAAAAACCTAACTCTATAACGCCGCCACCGCCATGTTAATCCATGGTGACGAAGCCCTCTTCTACATTAAATCCCTCATCCGCCTCTTCCTCCCCTCCAACCTCCACGAGATCTCCAACCTCCACGGAGTTTTTGTGCTAGCGGCGTCAACTGTCGTGGTCGGAATCGCTCTCGTCGCTGCGCTGACGTGGGACGTCTCTCGCAAGGCCACGTACGCCTTCTCTCGCGAACAGGTTCAATAGATGTGTCGCGGCGGGATCTGCTGGCACGGCGTCGCCGTCAAATCGCCGGTGTCGCAGGTCCGTTTCCCACTCCCTCAACACCAATTGAAGCAAGAGTAATCGAATTTAAGATATTTAAGTTTATTATCCTCCTTTAATTCTCTATACATATAGCACCGAACGAATTTCAGTTTTAGGTAGGGTTTCCTTTCACCTTTACCCCCAATTTTCCAGATTGTATCCTCAATGTGGCATTTTTGCTTTTAATTAGAGGTTTGTTTTTGATGGATTGACCTTGTTTCACTGTGTATATACTATATACATGAATAATTTTGTGAATAATAGTATATCTGCAAATGTTTCTTCAACTTTCTTGCTGAAACTGAGAGAAGTTGATTTCTTTCTTCTTCTTTTTTAGTTAGTCACTATCTAGTTCGTCATTGTTCAAATGGTTGTCTTAGCAATGCTTATAAATGGTTGTCTATCAGTAAAAGTGGAATATAACCTTTTCCCTTCTATACAGTCTTCTTAGGTTTCTTCAAATGTAGGTACCTTGGATTTAGATAAGTTAATATCTACTGATGCGTGAGCAGCAACTCACATCCATTGTGGATTAGTTTTAACATTCAATGTCTTTGACATGATTATGATATAAAAAAGAGTAAAAATATGAGCAGCTCATGCATTGTGATGACATAAGTAGTTTATGTAACAAAATCTGAAGACCAGGTTGTCAATTGATATTGTGAGCAACCTTTTTTAATCATGTCATATATTCCATCTGCTTTGGTGTCCATGTCATCTTGGATTATGTATAAAAGTTTGTTCACAATTTCATGATCCAATTACTCTTTTTTTTTTGTTTGATGATGCATAGATAAGATTGATCCAATTAACTACATCCTGCCAATCCCATTTTATGTTGATTGTGTACATCTTTGGTCAACTTAGAAACTACAATCTTGGTGCTAGAGGAGTGTGTTAGTAGTTTTCATTATTTTTGCTTTTGATTGATTTGTTCATCACTGAGGTAGAATAAATGATTTTGTTCACATACCTGATCTTCTGCGTTTCTATCTCCCAAGTTGATTCATTCCAAAACATGCAGAAATTGGTGTTCTGGATGATTTAAAGTACAATTTTCCAACAAATGCAATTGTTTTTGCAGCTTCCTGAACATATGTTTCTTTGGAGGCTACTTGGTCATAGCTATATATTGACATCAAAGGAAGATATTGGAATGTTCCAGAATCAATATCATTAGACTTAGCTTCCCTAGATTTTGGATCAGGATTTAGATACCGCTTTGGAATACATAAGAATGGTGGTAATCCGCAAGCAGTAAACCCCACAAATGCAAATATTCCACCTCCTAGCTTAATGCCTAGTCTGTGTGCTAAAGCTTCCTAGCTATTCATATGAAAAGAGCAGGGAGTTTTGGAGGGAAAGGAAACAAGAGATGATATTGTCATAAAGACGGACGCATGCACAGTTTGGCAACCTTCTTATGATGAGCGCCTCAAAGAGCCTCATGCAACTGTATCTGCCAGAGTAAGTAATATCTCTATCAATACGATTTTAATCAAGCTCTTTTTTTTGTACAAGATATGTTAGAATCAGCCCATCTGTTAACCCCATTTTTTAGGAAATTGGGGCTGATTTTAATCAAGCTCCATTAGCTTTGATAAGTCTGGCCCGGAATTTGCTCAACCCTACTTCCCATGTACATTTGCTCCAAGGCAGACCACTTCTCTTTTGCAGTTGCATAGGACTGCAATTTGGAGACATCTTCAGCACAGAGGGCGTTGTTGATGAGCATGCATGCCTTGGAATTAGGGATGGCAATGGGTCGGGTGATGGACGGGTGGACTACATCCATCACCCGATCCGATTTTTATATCCGATCACCCGACCCACACCTGCACCCGCACCCGAGGGGGGCATTACCCGAACCCAACCCACCTGATAATCCACGGATGATCGGGTGGATCGGGTGAACTTTATCATTATAAGTTATAACTGTAAAATTGTTTAATCACAATAAAAAAAAAGTTGCAATTAAAACTTCTCGTACACGGTACACCACATAAAAAAAAACACAAGTCGACAAAACAATCATAATAAAAGTCTAAAGTCATTAGTCTTCATTCAAGATTAAGACAATCCATCTAAAAAATTATATTAACAAAACGATCATAAGACAAGTCTTGAACTTTACCAATCTACACTAGTAACACTTTCTTCCACTTCATCATCCTTACTCCTTAGAAAAACAAATCTTACAATAAAAACAAGATGTTATTATTAGTTCAAACTGAAGTATGTTGGCTAGAGTCAGATGGAATAGAATCAGAGGATTGGTTGGTTTGTGGCATTTCAGAAATTGGTGATGAAGCCGATTCAGGACAAGAAGATTGATCCTTCAAATTTTGTCTGTTAGCCATTAGAACCAAATTTTTCTTGCACTTACAAATTAATCAAATATGAATAAACAAGTAAATATGAATTATACGTTTTTATTTCAGTTTCAAGAAAAATAAATATAGACATTTCTTCATTAGATAAAATCGGTAGCCAACTAATGTTTATTAATAAACTAGCAAACTTTTGCAAGAGAACACCATCTCATCTGTCAAAGAATTATAAATACCAACAATAGTTTACTTATCAAAGGGTACTCCTGTGTTCAGTTCTCGGCCATTGATTTGTAAGTAAACTAATTGAAGGAATTTTAAGAGGGTTGCTTAGCATACAAATATAAATTGGATAACCACTTTCCTCACGAGAAATAATTTTATGCAATCTATAAAAGAGACTACAGGAAGCAGTATATCTGTTAATAGTGCTTAATATTATCTGTTATTAATTATATTTGACTCTTTCCTGATTATGCTGTTAGTGGGAGATATACTAGGATTATGTTAGCTGTATCTCCCGATTCTCTCTCATTCCACAGGCACCTGTTCCAGAAACAGGCACTTTGGAAATCCCTATAATCCAGCCCACTAATCCGCCCACTCTACCCACCACAACTACCCACTCGGTCCAGCCCATCCCCTCAAATTCCTCACCCTCCTCATCCGCTGCCACTACCTCACAATACCCAGCCCCACCACCCTCTGATTTGGGCCAGGCTTCATCAGCCCACTGTCCATCGGCCCACACAACCCCATCTCTCCCCCCACCTACGCCCACCACTACCACAATCCCTCGACCCTACAAGAGACAGAAAACGGCTACTGGCATGGTAACCCGTTCCCAAAACAACATTGCCAAACCTGTTCAGAAACTCAATCTCCATGTTCACCCTTCCCCATGTCTCGAACCAACAACAATCAGGCAGGCACTCAAGAATCCAGATTGGCGGCTCGCTATGCACGCCGAATTTGAGGCTCTTCGCTGCAATCACACATGGGATTTGGTTCCGTCATCGCCGGAGCACAACCTGGTAGGCTGTAAGTGGGTTTACCGGGTGAAACGTCATCCAGATGGGTCCGTTGAACGCTTTAAAGCGAGATTGGTGGCGAAAGGTTTTCATCAGAGACCGGGTTGGGATTACTCGGAAACCTACAGTCCCGTTGTCAAACTTGTCACCATCCGGGTCGTCCTAACCATTGCCATCCGCAGTGGGTGGTCTCTCCGTCAACTAGATGTCAACAACGCGTTCTTGCAGGGCTCTCTGAATGAAGAGGTTTTCATGGTTCAACCTCCCGGGTTCATTGATCGCGATTACCCGGATCATGTGTGTCGCCTCAGGAAAGCTATCTACGGTCTCAAACAGGCCCCCCGGGCATGGTATACCGCACTGAAGGGATTTCTTCTGTCCATTGGCTTCATCAACTCAGTTGCAGATGCATCTTTATTCATCTATCGTCACGGTCAGATCGTTCTCTTCCTTCTGGTGTACGTTGACGATATTATCGTCACTGGGAATTTGCCTGCTGCTCTTTCCAAATTGATTGCAGCTCTCTCTGCTCGGTTCTCGTTGAAGGACCTTGGGCCACTCAATTATTTCTTGGGCGTGGAGGTGCTTCCCACTGGTGATGGTGTCTTTCTTTCTCAACAACGGTATATAATCGACCTGCTTCATAGTGCTGGCATGTCTACTTCAAAACCGGCATCCACGCCTCTCTCAGCCTTTGCTCCTCTTCTTCGCTCGAGTGGTGTTCCTCTGCCTACACCTACTGATTACCGAGCTTTGGTGGGCAGCTTGCAATACTTGAGCTTGACTCGGCCCGACATTGCCTTTAGCACTAACAAGCTGGCTCAGTTTATGCAACAGTCGTCCTCAGATCACTGGTCTGCTCTCAAGTAAGTCCTCCGTTACCTAGCTGGCACAACAGACAAAGGTATCTCCATCTCTGCCTCATCTCCACTCTCCTTCCATGCCTTCTCGGATGCCGATTGGGCGGGTGACAAGAAAGATTTTATTTCCACTACGGGCTACTTACTTTATCTGGGAAGTACACCGATCTCATGGAGTGCAAGGAAGCAACGATCCATTGCTCGTTCTTCGACGGAGGCTGAGTATAAGGCCTTAGCAGATACAGCCTCTGAGCTACTTTGGGTTCTGTCTCTCTTCAACGAATTGGGGCATCGTCTGCAACACCAGCCAGTTATCTACTGTGACATTTTGGGTGCAATCAGTCTCAGTGCAAATCCGGTTTTTCACTCTCGTATGAAACACATTGCCTTAGCCTATCATTTCGTACGGGAACAAGTTCAGAAAGGGACATTCCGAGTGTCCTATGTCTCAACCGACGACCAGTTGGCGGACATCCTCACCAAGCCACTCCTTCGACCTCGGTTTGACTATCTAGTGTCCAAGTTGAACATCTCGTCTCGGTCGTCCAACTTGCGGGGGAATGTTAATAGTGCTTAATATTATCTGTTATTAATTATATTTGACTCTTTCCTGATTATGCTGTTAGTGGGAGATATACTAGGATTATGTTAGCTGTATTTCCCGATTCTCTCCAATTCTGTTAAGCTTAGCTGTGTATATATTGGCAAGTCTATTATCAATAAAATCACTCTTCAATCTACACTCTTATAACATCACTAACAGATTAATGAAATCTACACTCTTATAACATCACTAACAGATTAATGAATTTTTTCAATGGAAGTTTCAGAATTAGCTTATATGGATGGTTCACTAACAACAACAATGCTTGGTCATAAATGCACCATCAACTATCATAAGATCCATACTACACATAAACCTTTATATTGGTCATATTATGCAAAATAAATGTGAAGATAACTTGATTCGTTTGTTGTTTCAAAATATAAGATCCTTCTTGGTAGAAAAGTCCTAAAATTGAATGAAGAAGAACCATTTACTCTCATGTGGTTTTATCTTTTAGAAGTGAACAAGTGGTCTCAACCGTACCATGCCTACTAATTAGCCTTCACTGGAAGGTAGGTAGCTGTATCGTTGTATGACTGTATGCACACCAACACAAGGCATCCCAATTTTATTTTATTTTATTTTATTTTTTTCAAAAATTGAATGAAAATCCGCAAGACACAACTGACATATTCTTTCCTCTCTCTTTTCATTTATCCAACCCGTGGTGCTGAAAGTTCATAATTTAAAAGTAATTCAACCTTAACATTCTCATTTATACAATCTACATGAATCAGATCCATACTTCCAAGACAATAAACCAGGAATTGAAGAGAACACTTACCGCTCAAAGGAGATGGTGGCGGCGCTGCGTGGAGGACGGGGGAGGAGTCGGAGAGCTGGAAAGCCGCGCCAGAGAAGGGAGATCCGACAATCTGGACAACGACGCCGCACGGACAGTGGCGGAGCTTGGAGAAGGCAGATCCGACGACGGAGGAGATGGCCAGTGGCGGAACTCGAAGAAGGAAGATCCGGCGACGGAGGAGATGGCCAGTGGCGGAGCTCGGAGAAGGCAGATCCGGCGAGGGGAGGAGATGGAGGAGAGTTGGATTTCGAATGGAGGAGATGGAGAAGATTTGGAGAATGGAGAACTTATTTGCACCCGAAAATTTTGCGTTTCGCACCGCTTTTAAACGCAACGTTATAGCGTTTAAAAAAAATTAAAATTAAAATTGAACGCTACTTCGTTGCGTTTAAACTGAATCGGTTCAGTTTAAACGCAATGACATAGCGATTAAGCTGATATAAAAAAATTAAAAAAGTAAACCGGTTCAAAAAAAACGGTTCAGTTTAAACGCTACGCCGTTGCGTTTAAAAAATTTGCATTTTTTTTCAAAATTGTACTTTTTCCATAATCATGTAGAGAATTTTAATACGAGTCCGTACATATAAAATTCGTCCAAAACGGACATCGTTTGCCCCTCCAAAAGCCCAAAAAACGAAGTCTTTCTACCCTTTTTTTTACAATTTGGTGCCCAGCATATAGCGCATTGTAGTGAAATTTTTTGGTATTTTCGGCATTTTTCTACTATAATTTTCTATAAAATTTTAATACGAGTATATAACTATACGTTAGAACCATAATATATAATTATAGTATATAACTATAGTATATAGCAATAGTTGTAACACCCCAAAATCTTAACCCATTTGGAAAGGTATTACCGCCAGTGACCTCGGTTTTCCTCACCGAAGCCACCCAAGGCTTTACCGTTTAAATACAATCCATGAAACACTTATGATACAAAATCATCATAATATTCGATTAAAGCATGAGTCTCGGAATTACATCTCATTTCAATTCCGAATAGGACTAAATACAGAGTTAAACAAAATACAGCGGAAGTCTTTCTTAAAATATACAAAAAAAAGCGGTTGTGATCGCCATGATCACCTGCCCAAGGTTCTCAACCTGATTAAAACATTAAAAACATCCAAAACCACCGTCGTCTTCATAGTCATTCTAGTCTCCTCATATATGCGCTATATCTGATGTGCCGAATCGAACGGATGACACCAGCCAACCATGCAGAGAACAATTGCGGTTGGTTAGCCTAATGAAAGACTATGCAAGGGCACAAAGTAGAAGGTTCTAAGTAGTCGTATTAGGTTAGACTCATCATCTCTCGAATAATAGTCGAGTACGCTAGTCAACCACCATACTCTACTCAATATATGAAAAGGCATGATCAAGAGAAGATTCCAACTGAAATGAATCTTATCGGAATATCCAAGAGAAGACTCCAAAAGATTGAGTCTTTTAGGAAGCATGACAAAGTCTGGAACATTTAAAGAATCACAGAATTACAATATCGCATTCGAGCGACTAAAAGTTAAGACGAGCTTTCCTAGCTGCACTAGCGTCTAGCTGCACTTCTCGCCTAGGGTATATTAATTATGTGCGACAACGGCACTTATCTTATGATATTCTCAAACGCACAACACGTTATAAGCTTTTAAATGTATATATCTCATGGATCCTATACATATAGTATTAGGTGGGGCTTAGCCACCTCTCTACTAGATTCCGAGATTTGTGACACCAGCTAAGTGCACCCCCTCTATACTCGTGTATCAGAGGTTAGGTCATGACAGTCCATATGGTATTAGGTGGGGTCTTGCCACCTCTCTACCAAATTATAAAGAAACGACTGGATTCCAACGAGTCCAACGTTCCTGACTACTAGTGCGACTAAACAGTTCACGCACAACAATAGTTCACAATAAATCCACATAAATGCTCTCAAGGTTATCAACATAAATATATATTCATAATAGCGTTGTTCTAATAGATATACAACCTATTATAATATCATATTTAAATCACATAACTATAATAGCGTTGTTCTAGCAGATATACAACCTATTATAATATCATATTTTAGTTCTCTAAAACAGTTAACAAAACCGTTCCCAGACGAACACAATAATCATTCCAAATTAATTACTCAATTAAGCAACTGATAATTAATAGAAACATGGAATGATGAGCAAGAGCGAACCGCCACTTGCCTTAAATCCGCAGAAGCTTAAACGAAGCTAGGTACGACGACAACTGATTTCCGGGCTCGAAGCAGGGATAGATCTGGCAACACAGATTCCTTCGGATCGACCCATAAAGAAACCCTAAGTTAGATTCTACAACAACGAGTAGGAATCTAAAGAATAACGAAAGGAATCGAAAGGAACGAAGCCCGATCGAAAGCCACAGAAGCCAAGGCCGAAACAAGCCAAGAGCTTCTGGGCGGCGGTCGCCGCCTGCCTTACGGCGGGCGCCGCCTGTTCGTGGCGGCGGTCGTCGCCTGCCTTACGGCGGGCGCCGCTACGAACACCGGAAAATTTACGAGAAGCACCAAACTCACCGACGACGATCGTTTTGCCTCTCATTTGCCTTGCTTTGGATTCTAAGCTTCCAAGGGCTTCCAAAGCTTCACTTTGCAACTGGAATAACACCAAATGGAGCTCCGGCGATCGATTGTGAATTATCTGGCAAAATCTTGAATTTCCGACGAGTGATTTATGGGGAGATTGAGCTTTGGATTTGTGCTCAATTCAGCTCCCAAATCCTCCTTTAAATAGCCAAAACTCCAGGGGACAACCAAGGGCACGTGGAGGGCTAAGATCGGAGGTCATCCGATTCGCCGACCACCACGGAGTCAAGTCGGCGAGGCAGAGCTAGGCCTGCACCTAGGCGGAGGTCGCTGCCCATTTTGGTCGGCGGCGGTCGCTGCTTTTTGGCGCCACTTGCCAACTTGCCGGGAAGAGGATGACGATGTCAAAGCCTGCCTTACGGCGGTCGCCGCCAAGCCCATTTTTCGTCCGTTAAGCTTGGAACAACAAGGTCTTAATCCAGGATAAATAATAATCGTACACGAACGAGTATTAAGTCCCAAAATACGTTGATTGTATATTATTTCACTTAGAAAAATATTACAGAGATTAAGAACATTACAGATGACTTTCTGTCTCTGAAATTAATTCGACGTACGAAACGGGTGTTTGGGACAAATCCCAAAATATCCTTACAAAAGTACGGGGTATCACAATAGTATATAACTATACAATATAACAATAGTATATAATTATACGATATAACAATAGCATATAGCTATAGTATATAACAATACGATATAACAATATTATATAGCTATAATATATAACTATACGATATAACCATAGTATATAACTATACGATATAAAATTTGTATATAACCATAGTATGTTAGAACCATAATATATAACAATAGTATATAACTATACGATATAACCATAGTATATAACTATACGATATAACAATAGTATATAACTATACGATATAACAATAGTATATAACTATACGATATAACAATAGTATATAGCTATACGATATAACCATAGTATGTAATTATATGATATAACAATAGTATATAACTATACGATATAACAATAGTATATAGTTATAGTATATAACTATACGATATAACCATAGTATATATATAACTATACGATATAACAATAGTATATAACTATACGTTATAACAATAGTATATAGCTATACGATATAACCATAGTATATAACTATACGATATAACAATAAGATATAACCACAGTATATAACTATACGATATAACCATAGTATATAACTATTCGTTAGAACCATAATATATAATTATAGTATATAACCATAGTATATAACTATACGATATAACAATAGTATATAATTGTAGTATATAACTATGCGATATAAAATTTGTATATAACCATACATTAGAACCATAATATATAATTATAGTATATAACTATACGATATAACCATGGTATATAACTATAGTATATAAATGAACGATATAGCAATAGTATATATATAACTATACGATATAACAATAGTATATATATAACTATACGATATAACAAGGCTCATTTGCAAAAGTATACCACTTTTGTTATGAAATTTACAAAGTGGGTATTCTTTTTTTGGATATTGCAACAATATCCTATTTTAACTTTTTTGGATTTTCTTTTGTCTTTATATTTTGTGACAAAAATACATTTTCAGATTTTGTTAATTTAAATTTAAAGGGAAAAGAAAATTAAAAAAGGGTGTCGTCGTCTTCTCCGGTCGTCTTCTCCGGCAATCTCCCAGAACTCGGTCGTCTTCTCCGGCGACCTTTCAGAACTCGGTCGTCTTCTCCGGCCATATCCCCCCGCTGTCAACCGCCTCTCCCACCTCCTCACCCTCCCAAACCTACAGATCCCTCTCCCAAACCCCGCCGTCAACCGCAACTGCACCCAACAAACCCTAATCCAGCGAAACCAACACGAACCACCACGAAACCAACAGTGAAACCAACACAAGCCAGCGAACCCGACGAACCCTAACCAAGCGAAACCAAGCGAACACGAACCCAGCGAACCCAAACCACCCAACGAAACCTAACCCTAACCCATCGAAACCAACGAAACCTAAACGCCCAAATCGATCTCTCCCATAAATCTGAAATTGAAATTGAGGATTTGTGGAGATTCATCTCGTCCATCTCTCCCAGATTCATCTCGTCGGCCCGATTTCTGCAACTCGCTTCGATTTCCGCCTCGATCCCGTCGGCTCGATTTCTGCAACTCGACTCGATCTTCCTCCTCTCGTCGATCTTCCTCCTCTCGGCTTCGACTTCGATTTCTGCAACTCGACTTCTGCAACTCGATTTCTACAACTCGGCTTCGACTTCGATTTCTGCAACTTCGACGTCGATCTTCCTCCTCTCTGCAACTTGACTTCGATTTCTGCATCTCGTCGATCTTCCTCCTCTCGGCTCATCCACCTCATCTTCCTCTTGGAGAAGACGATCCACCCCCGCCGTCAACTCGGCTCATCTTCCGACCTAAGGCGGTCCTCTTGGAGAAGACGATCTCCGGCCCGATCTCTGGCCAAACCTAAACCTCCCCCACCTAAATCCCCAGATTTCCGCCTCCCCCACCCAGATTTTAACTTAAAAGAAAGAAAAGAAAAGGTAAAATTAAATTGCCTTTTATCTTTTTTTTTAAGGGTCAAAAATATGTTATTTTACTATTTTACCCCCATTTGGGTATATAAATGGATATTGCATTCATATCCCCTAAAACAATACCTCTTTTGCAATTTTGAAACCGAAATGGTACATCTGCTAACATTTTTTCATATAACAATAGTATACAGCTAGAGTATATAACAATACAATATATCAATAGTATATAATTATACGATATAACCATAGTATATAATTATACGATATAACAATAGTATATAGCTATAGTATATAAATGAACGAAATTATACAAAACTATAGTATTAAAATTTTATACAAAATTATAGTAGAAAAATGTTGAAAATATCAAAAAATTTCATTACAATGCGTTATATGCTGGACACCAAATTGTAAAAAAAAATGGGTAGGAAGACTTTGTTTTTTAGGCTTTCAGAGGGGCAAACGATGTCCGTTTTGGACGAATTTTATATGTACGGACTCGTATTGAAATTCTCTACATGATTATGGGGAAAAATGCAATTTTGAAAAAAAAAATATTTTTTTTAAACACAACAACGTAGCGTTTAAAACTTAATCGGCTCGATTAAACCGAGTTCATTGTAAACGCTACGACGTAGCGTTTAACTCCGACCCGGTTTAATCGAGCCGATTTCGTTTTTTTTTAATCTCAATAAATCCAAAAAAAACAAAAAAAACTCTCACGCCATATAATAGCGTTTAAAAAAAACATTTAAACGCTACCTCTTAGCGTTTAACTTGCGGTGCAAAATCAAAAAAGAGCGGTGCAAAGGAGAACCCCCTTTGGAGAACGGAGGAGATGGAGAAAACGATTGTGGTCAGATAGAAGATTGACATGGGCAGATTAAGGTTTATATTTATATCAGGTTTTATAGGGTTAAAAATAAAATAAAATCTATAATATATATAGCGGGTGGTCGGGTCGGGTGATCGGGTCGGGTCGGGTGGATGAAAGCAGTCACCCGAATCCGACCCGGTCCATCGCCCGAAACCCGATTTTCATCCATCTTTTTTCGGATTTTTGTCCGTTTTTTCGAGTCGGTTTTCTCGGATGTCCGTCGAGTACGGGTGAAATTATCATCCCTAGTTACGGCCACATAATCATCAAAAACATTTTTCGGAAACAATTAATCTGAACCTGAAACACGGAAAGTCAGAAGAAGAGCGATATACCTATCGGAGAAGGGAGAGAGACAGAGAAGCGGTGAAGGCACTGAACGGGTGGCAGAGTTGGGGGCGTTGCAAAGCGAAGCGAAAACGGCGACGCGTCACACGATTGAAGTCGGCGTTAGGAAATTGGAAATCAAAACCCCTTTGCCCTCAAAACTCGCCTTTTTATATATATATTCCATTACAGGAAATACAGAAAACCATCTATTAAATATCTCAAATTATGCTAAACTACCCGCTAAACTAAAAAATTGTGAGACTGCTCGTGGCGATGGCACCTTTAGGTTATGTTTCGAGTATGTTAAATTTGATGAATCTACTATCACTCATCGATCAATCCAGTACATAATATTAAAGTAGAATTTCTCTAACCTCACTTGTCTCCCTCAAATTTAGCCACGTTATAGATTGCTACTTGTCATCGATTGCCTAAAATTTTTACATAACTTTTATTTTTTTTTAAATAAAATAAAATCTCTATTTTTTCAATTCTATCTTCTAATTTCAACAACCACGCCATATTAAGAAGAGAGAAATCGGAAAGTTGAAATTCATCTTACTAGAAACGGTACATGTATCCAATTTCTCAACTTTGCAGATGATATCATTATTTTTGCAAATGCATCCCAAACCAACATGACATATATTAAAAGTATCCTAGCTAATTTTACTCATACTTCTGGTTTGGCTATTAACTTCCACAAAAGTTCTTTTCAAACTTCTTTCCTCCCAACAAACACTTTCTCTAGCTGTAATTTTAAACATTCAGGTTACACGTTCTATGGAAAAATACCTCGGAATTCCTATTGTCCGAAGACGTGTTAAAAGGAAATATTTGACTACTCCCTGATCAGCATGAAAAAACAACTGTCAAAGTGGAAAGTCAATTCTCTTTCCCAAGTTGGTCGTTTGATTCTTTTCCAATCAAATTTAGTCTCCAAAACAAATTATATTATGCACAGTTTTCTTTTACGCTCTACAATTTGTAATGAAATCGATAAAATTAATAAATACTTCTTTTGGAATAAAACCAATCCTAACTACCGCTCCCTTATTATTTGGGATAACATTTGCAAACCAAAAGTTTCGGGTGGTCTTATCCTTCAAACAACTACTAATATAAATAAATCTTTACAAATGAAGTTACTCTGGAAATTGCTTGTTGAACCTGATAGTATTTGGGTTCGAATCATCAACGAAAGATACCTTGGATCTTCGGACTTGTTTTCCTATAAAAGAAAAGCCAAACAGTGTTGGCAATTTTGTAGACTACTACATCTTCGTGATGATTTTAAAAGGGGTCTTATTTGGGAAGTTGGTAATGATTATTCCATTAATTCTTGGACTGATCCTTGGATACCCGATTGTGATCTTCTCTCTTATATAACTAATACCACTATCTTGCTTTAAAAGTTTCTCAATTCATTACCCCAACTCATCAATGGGGTTTAAATATTCTTCAACATCTCTTATCACCATCTGTTGTTAGGAAAATCTTAACAATCCATATTCCTACATCTTCTACAAAAGACCGCGTCATTTGGAAATTTTCGTTTGCTAGAAACTTCTCGGTTAAATCTTCAAGATCCATAACTCTAGGACATCCACACCGAAAAATACAGAATTTCCTCTGAAAGGCAGTGTCCGATGCGTTACCTACTACTAAGAGGTTAAATCAGCATTTTTCCTGAGCTCATTATGTCTATAATATGTGCAATATGGATAATAAAGATCTTAATCGCTTATTTTTACTTGTCCCTTTACACAGAAAATGATTGCTGAATTTGAAACGAAATTGAACCATGCTTTCTCTTTACAATTTACAAGTGATTTCTTTTTTAATTTAGATCTCCTCAGTACATCAAATAGTTTACCTACGCCCTTACTTTTTGTATGGTGGACAATATGGAATTATCGCAATGCCTTAATTTTCCGAAGTACTAATATCTAGTCTATAAACTCTCCTATAGATCAGGCTTAATTTCAATTTCAAAACTGGAAATTTGCAACCAATAATCGTCCTTATTCTTCTCGACTGCCTATCAAACGCAATAGAAAGAAGACTACCAATAGAACGTGGAAAAAACCGCCAGACGATAGGGTCAAATTAAACTTTGATGGATCCAAGAAACAAGATGACACTTCTTATATCGGATTTTTGCTTCGTACAAATGATAGAAGTACCCTCTCTATCCATCAATAGTGCATCACGAATACAAGTATTTTGCGTACTGAGGCTTATGCAGCTCTTTCTGATATTCGTCATGCTATTAATTTATATATTAAGAATCTCAGTATAGAAGGCGATAATCTAGTAGTCATCAATTCTATATGAAGAACATGGAAGATTCAGAAATCTTGAAGGGCCCGTTTGGTGGCATATAGGGAATGGATTTAGAAATAAATTAACCCGATTCTCATGTTTAGTTGGTAAAAAAAGTTCCGGAATGAGACATTCCTTGGAATGAAGCAGAAATGAGTCATATGTTGGAATGAGGCATTCCTTGGAATATAAAGGCTCTCATACACTCCTTTTTTTATAAACGAGTCATTCCCAAAAATACAAAGACTTGCATGCCTTCATAACTTGATTCCTAGCATCTAACCAAACAAGATGTTCGAATAATAACTCAACCCGATTCCTCGTACCCGCCATCATACCAAACGAGCCCTAAAAGAAGA
Source organism: Rheum nobile (assembly GCA_027886185.1). Lineage (NCBI taxonomy): Eukaryota > Viridiplantae > Streptophyta > Magnoliopsida > Caryophyllales > Polygonaceae > Rheum > Rheum nobile. The sequence goes on along the minus strand of WOAB01000261.1, from coordinate 730,135 downwards.
CGTCCGCTTATATATATTACTAGTAAATCTAGTTCGACTCTTCAATCCTTGTGCAAGAGAGTATACCACAAAGCCGTTGCAAAACCATGGGAAACCAAAAAGCATTTCTGCTATGTACGCCCTTGTAAGAGTTACATTTACAGAGACTTTCGATTGCATTAGTAACCCGAAGTTCCATACGCGTCAAAAATTAAAAATTCCATGCAACATTGAGCAAGTTGAAAAAACATATCTGGTCCATAGAGTGATGATAGGAGTGAGTGAGTGGCCAAACTGAAAAGTAAACATAGAAAACATCACCATTGGTTTTCACAGGTGAGACTAGACATAGGTGTCTATCAATGACTTCCTCATCTCATCGACAATGGTGCTTGGCTGAGCTTCCCTCAACTTAAAGACGCTCTCGATGACTGACAGTTCTGTGGCTGTGGTGTCAGACCCACAGAAGGCAGTCCAGTCGTTCACGGTCAGGCCAGCAGCTATTACCTCACTTCCACGGTTCACAGTTCCAGCCACCAGGGGCACCTGAAGAAGTGTTGAAAGCTCGTCCAAGTCTTCCACGGATGTGTGAGGATGCACCTTGGACAGCACAAAATTGATGTCAAACAGTGAGAACTCACAAGCAAAGCTTTTTTCAGGATATTGGGGAAAATGATTTAGTGTTAAACTCACCAGGCCTCCTCTGTTTGATATAGCACAGTAGCTGCCTACAAGGATATTGCCAGCAATCGTCTGCCTAAACACTTCCACACCGAGAACATCTGCAATCATCTCCTCCGTTTCCTAGTGGCATAACATTCAAAGGAATCAAAACAATAAATAATAATATTTAGGCCCTGCTACTATGTTCGAAAATATTGAACACGGAAGTCACCACATCAAAACTTGTCCAAAAGGACCAAAAGTATCTTAAACTTCTTCTCTAGACATGATAATTAGAAACCTCTAAACTTATGTTGGCCCTATAAATCCAAACTCCATCACTGAGGCCACTTTGTAAACCCACAAGGTCCCAAAAACATATATCTAGAAAAACACAGACAACCCAATTCTAGGTACACATCAAAAAATCACATCTATTGCCCTATTACAATAGTACATTGCAGCCTATTAACTATCATGTTATCACATAACTCAATCCACAATTTCAGGAAACAAGCATGGAGTAAAGAAGTAGCGTGTGCAGTTTCAACTCCTCTTAAATCTTCAATAACTTAATTTTCAATTACTCAGATTATATAGCACCATACTCCAGCTCCCATTCCAGGAAACATCCTTTGATTAGTAGAAAAGCTCAAATTAGAACATTGACACCATAACATGACCTCTAGATACAGAACATCAACCATTAACAAACTGTGGTCAAATGAATAAAAGAAGCAGTGAATTGTTCACTAAGACAAGCATTACTAAAACGAACTACAAGTCTACAACTAAAAAAAATTAGTATGCAGAAGTTACCCTGTCAAGATCAGTGTGGGTAAGTGCAACATAATCATTGCAAGCTATACAGTTTCCAAGAGCAGACAGTTTTTCCTCAATGCGCTGGACAACAACTTCATCTGGTAGACTGTTCCTTAAATGCTGAAGTTCTATAAGAACAGAAAACGCAAAGTAAGAACAAGGATGCCATACATATTTTCTTATTCTTAAGAAACTATTGCACAGCCCACTTATGATATTGTATATGTAGACTAGTCTCAAAGATTCAGATAATCACTTCCAAAACAATACTCAACATCAGCTTGTTTCAAGTAGATTCATGGAAACTCGTAAACAGCATCGGTTTAAAAAGTACTTGTTACTGGAGGCTCGAGATAAACATATAAAAGGGGCATGCAGTTTTTTGTCATAATACTGAGAGTTAGTAGCGTAAACAAAGATGGATTTGTGAATGAGAAATACAAGAACTCTCCGACCAAATGGCCATGATTATGTCAATAAAATTTGTTTATAGAAGTGTTAATGTCACTTGCAATCAACAGAGATCTAGAAAACTTGAACAACAAAATTCTTATTCATTAAACATGGTTCTTTATTCATAATATTGCAGATATTGCAAAGCTTAAGTATCTCAAACCACAAAATGTTGGACTCCAATCTCAAGCAATGAGAGTTCATCAAAATAAACATTTGACAGAAAGCCAAAATCATTACTAAAGCTAGTAAACATAGTATATTGTTTTCATTACACTACTCCATTCAATGACTGCTGTTCTCATTAATAACGGCTCATGAGAACAGCAGTCAATGATAACAGACAACAGTTGTCTTCCCAACCATAGACTTTTTTTCAAAACCTTCCCAAGCATAACTCACCCTGATCAGTTGTTGTGTGAGGCAAGAGAAGCCCTTTCTTGTTTCCTGCCAATGGAAAGGCAAGCATGTGAATAAATGCACTTACTATATGTAAGTGTACATTCTATGAAAAAGGCAGAGCTAACCAGCACACAATCGTCCAATTATTCGAGTTCCACCAACAGATGTCTTGACAACGGGAATTATATCTGCCAACTCAGCTTCAAATGTGCTATAGACATCACCCACACAAACACATTTAAACCACCCATGTCAGCAAATCTCAAGGAAATGATATATCATAATTTATAACAACAAAGCTAAACCTGTAGAAGCTTTCAGATCCACCAATTGCAACCAGGCAATATGCGTTAGTCAGCTTGGAGAAAACCCCAACTTCACAATTGTTCTCAAATTGAAGCCCTACATACCCAAAAATGTAAGGCAGTTACCTTCAGTATCTATATTAAAACAAGATGAGAAGAGAAACTTGTATAAAGAACTCACTAAAAATACATGCACAAGGAAAAACAAGTCGCGAGGAATATGAAAACAATATACAACAGCTAGATATACAAATATAAGAGCGCCTTTCTACTTCACATCAATTTATAAAGATATCACTAAGGAAACGAATAACAAAAGAACAAGCTTAGAATCTTCAAGAAACAGAAACATAAATGTTCTCCTGCTTAATTTCTACCAAAAGAGCACTTGAACGAAAAAAATCATCAGACCAACGCCAGAAACGAAGAGAAAGTAGGACATGTGTATGCTTACTTGTCGCCATGATACGATGATGCTGAGCTAAACAAGCAAATCAGAAGTCACACAGAGACAAATCTGCAAACATAAAAAGAAAATGATAAATTCATTGGAAAAGATTTTATAAATAAAAAGATTAAACTGAAAGAGCATATACATAAAAAGCTCAGTTCCTTCAAGATGCTTTTCAAAGACATTAGTAATTCACATCAAACACAAATCCAAAGTTGTACACTAAATGTCTGACGGTCAATGCACTGGCAGCACCAAAAGCTTATTTTACACAACCCTAGTTTCTCAGTTCCAGCACAACTAACAAATGCAGGGGATTTAGAGCAGGTTTCGGCTTAATGATGCTGAATACTCAAAATGCACAAAACCACTAAATACTAGTTGGTGTTGCATATTTAAATACAACTTGAGAACGATAGAGGCCACACATCAGTAAATGGGAAAGGCGAAGGATACAATTTTTTGGTCTGTTCATAAATCACTAAATGGGTTCTTCAACACCAGTAAAAGCTTCTGAAAGACGAATTATACTATTCACTCACCAGAATCACCGCCCTTGCTCGTCGCCCTTCGTCGCCAACTTGCTCTTCGCCCTTGCTCGCCGCCGCTGCTCGAAATCGCGGCCTCGTCTCAACACCAAGAAGAAAATCGAAGAGAAGAGGGAAGAAGGTTTCTTATGGAGACAAATCGAAGAGCGGCTGCGCGAGGGTTTACCGATCGGGAATTGAGGATTACTAGAAACCAACAAGTCTGAGGGTTTCTTTATATATTTTCAAAATTAACTTTTAATTAAAATAAAATTGGGAATAAGAGCGTGTAGTTTACGACGCTTGTTCAACATCCTAGACTAACAAAAGCGTCGAGGTCCTCTACACCAAAATGCGTCGGGAAAAAAGCGTCTACTTTCGCAGCGCGTCTCAATTTTCCTTGGACACATTGTGAAAGCGTCGAGGAGAAAGTGTCGATTATCTACCCTTTTTCTAGTAGTGCGCCAGACGATAGGGTCAAATTAAACTTTGATGAATCCAAAAAACAAGATGACACTTCTTATATCGGATTATTGCTTCGTACAAATGATAGAAGTATCCTCTCTATCCATCAATAGTGCATCACGAATACAAGTATTTTGTGTACTGAGGCTTATATATGCAGCTCTTTTTGATATTCGTCATGTTATTAATTTACATATTAAGAATCTCAGTATAGAAGGCGATAATCTAGTAGTCATCAATTCTATATGAGGAACATGGAAGATTCTCGGGGAAATATATTTCATCATAGTTGACACCACTACTCTACTTGCTTCTTTTGATTTTGTACAGGTTCATTATTGCTTTTGTAAAGCCAATTCTGCAGCAGACTTCCTAGCAATTCATTACATTCAACCGCGAGATTTCATGAAATTTCAAAGATTTTTCCATGCTACTTCCTCTTTACATGGGCAAGAGATCTCTAGTGCTAGATATGAATTTATCAGACTGAACTCTTGTTACGATAATTTCTGTAAATTTTTTATAAAGATCATCTAATGCGATGATTTAGGACAACCTTTCTAAGTGTAAATGGTCCTAGTGTTTACCTTGTATAAAAAAACCACATTATATTATGTTATTGATGATTTTACTTTTATTTTCATTGTAGATATAATCTTGCTTTCCTTTTTTAAAATATTATATCAAATTTTGTAGTGTGATTATACCTATAATAAGTTTTTTTTATTTAATAAAAGGCACAATTGCAAAGGTAACCAAAAACAAATCTTGGCTTGTAGTAATAAGTGGTTTTGAAAAGAATAGCAAAAGTAGAGTACGTGGGTACTTTTTGTGGTGATCTTTCCATAAAACATAGTTCATTTTATCTTTTCTTGTAAATCTAATAAACCACTTTAAACCCCTTATAGAAAAAGCAAAAAGAATATCCTAATTTGAAAAGTAATCAATCTGACTTCATTAAGCTTGGTAACTAAAAAAAAACCTATAATCTATGCCTTCTCCGTAAGTACAATTATTTTGGCGGGTGATGTGCATAGGTTTTTCCTCCAAACTTTTCACCTCCTAGGTGAAGGAAAGTTACATATAAGCATATTTTGTCACCTTCTCCATAATTACAACCCGACAACGTTTCTTGCTTGAAAATCCTCCATAAAGAGCAACGGTTCATTCTCTTTTTTTTTGGATCATCTCCATTGAAGCATCTATGGGTAAATAACTTCACCTGACAATGTTTCTTCTTGATAATCGTAGTGAAGGTTTTAGGGTTCAACCTCTGTTTTTTCGATTTAGCATCCATGGATGAGAAATTGGTCTTATTAAGGAGATAGAACAACAAGAGCAATGGTTGTTTGTGAAGGTATCGACTTCAATACACTGCATAGGAAAATTCGCGAGAAGAACCCCTTTGATCAAGAAAGGTACTTACTCCAGATTAAATATGTTTCACCAAAGAAACTCAACCTTTCTCCTAGCTCAATAAATGATGACGGTGATCTAGAAGCCTACAAGTTTCTAAATATGAGAGCAAAGGAAGCAGCGTGGGAGATTAATTTGTATACCATCCTTGTAATGAAAGAGAGGGAGGAAAGAGTTGTACAACAAGTGGCGCAAACCTCTCCAACTGAAAACGTTATTCATGAGGCTTGCATTTAATCCAATTGTGCCACCTGTAATGCAAAGCGGAGACAACAAGGCTTATACCATGTCTTTCTTTACTAAAGTCGAGTTAGAAAACGAAGACGTCAGAAACATAGATGAAATCATTCAGGCTGACAACGAAGTATAGTTAAGAAGAATTGTCAAGGAGAACAAGGTCGAAGTCAGGGCAAACAACAAATGAAAAAGAAACATTTCAGCGACAGACATTATAGCACTGAGCAACGATGATGAGGACATTGAAATTACTTCATCGAGGAATAGAGGAAAGGAGAAAATTAGAGGAGTGTTTAAGGATTATAGAGATAATGTTGGGGATGATAGAGTTGATGGTCTTGACGATGTTGGCGAGTGCGCTTCAGGTGATGAAGTATGCACTTATGTTCTTGATGATGTGTGAGATGAAATATATGAAAATTATGAATCAGACAATGAGGAACAAATGGAATAGGCGTTCGGAGATCATACAGAAGTTGGCTACCCATACAATGATGTTGATGAAGACATGTTTAGAGATATTGAAGAACAATATCATCCATTGGAAAGGGACAAGCAATGTTTAGGGATGATTATAATACAAATGTTAACACTGATAAGAAAGAATCAAGGTTGGAGAGTACTAATCTCGCCCCCTTTCGAGTTGAGAATGATTTCATCATTCCCAACATGGAAGATAATGCTCAAGGTTGCGGTCGTTCTGGACGTATTGGACATGCTATTATATATTACTACTACTTTCGGGTTGAGATATATTGTCAAGTACTTTATTATTTCCTTCTTCACTATTTTACTAATTTGTTTATTAATAGAATCAATATTATAATACATTTCTAGGTTATTGATCAAATTGGTCAAAAGATGTACAACCGGTTCAACGTGTCGAACACAAAATTATTCACATGTATAGCATGCCTTGATTCGAAGAATTTGTTCTCCAATTTCAGTGAGTCAAAGCTACTCCAACTTGCAGCATTATATCCACAAGACTTTTCAGAGTGTGATAAAATGGAGCTTAAAGACCAATTGATGGTGTGGATTTTGCTATGAGAGAAAATGAGAAATTTTCAAAGTTGCAAAATATTGGAGTTGTTGCTAAGAAGATGGTTGAGGTAGGGATTCAGAATGCGTTTCACTTGGTATATCGTCTTATCGAGTTAATTCTAGTGTTACTTGTTGCGACTGTTATCGTAAAAAGGGTCTACAAAATGAATATTATCAAGACTGATTGCGTAACAACACGAAAGATGACTTTCTCAATGTTTGTCTAGTATGTTGTGCGGAGAAAGATGTTTTTAGAAACATTGATTAATGAAGTTATCATTTATTATTGAAGAGTCGGAAGTGATGTCATGATTAAGTCATTTTCAATTTCTTGCAATGAACTTTTTTGTCACGATTTTTGTAATTACTTGAACAATATATTAAGAGACGTTAAAATAGAGCTAACTAATCTCGCCCCCTTCAATAATTCTTGGGTCCTCCACTGCACGTATGGGTCACATGCGCATATAAGTTCGGTATATAAATTTAGTGGTGTTTCAACTTAAAATCAATTAGTAATAGTAGGCATGTCAAAACATAACAGGACCCGACAACACGACACATAACACGACCCGACAACACGACACCTAATCTTATGCACCAAATCAAATATTCACTTTTTCCTTCTATAGAATCTTCAAAGATATGCTAAAATCTTTCTCTTTCTTCAAGCCTTGCAGTCAAACAAAACATTGAAATCTTCTTTCCACAATTAGCATTCTTTCCAAAGTTCTCAGCGTAATCTTCTTTGTGTCATCGCATCATTCCTTTTGTGCTATTCCCCTTTCTTCTTTTCTCCTCACAGTGCGCATACCATCACTTTGTTATGCTCAACATCAGTGTTCCACTGTTGACTCGTTGTTCCTTTACTCCTCTGTTTTGCTTCCTCTCCTGGTTTCCATTGTTCCTTAATTCTTTCACTTTTCTTGAAACTCATAGAAACAACATAAACCATAAAATCTAATGGTGTTTATCAATATCAAAACTAGAGGAAACGTCGTCGTTGCAACACTTTAACATACTAAACATAAAATTTAGAATACTAAACATGCACGTCTAACTAACATGTGCACTTGTAATAAACATGCATTTTTTAACATAGTAAACATGCTATTTAGCATAATAATCATGTTATTTAGAATATTAAACATGCACATCTAGTTAAATATGCAATTGTGATAAACATGCAATTTAACATACTGAACATGCACTTAAACATACTCCATCCGTATTAAAAAGATTGTCATTCTAGCCTTGTTTTTTTGTTCATTAAAGATTGTCATTTTACGTACTTTGACAAGATTTTTCCACTAATACCCTCATTAATTAATTACATAATTAATTATGTTTTTAGGTGAGTGTATAATCTCCTCTACACAACTCTTGGATACACAACAATTGAAAGTGTATTAATATTAATTGAGGGTATTTGAGTCAAATTATAACATTTCTTAATAGTAATGTCAAACTCTAGAATGTCAAACTTGTTTATACTGAGTATTAAATATGTACTTTAGAATACTAAACATGTACATATAGCTAAAATATGCACTTTAAATAATCATACACTTTTTATAAACATGCAAATTTATATACTAAATTTGCACAATTATATATTAATTATGCATGCACAACTATATACCAATGTTGAACATTTGATATACACTTTTTTAAAAATGTGTGTATAGATTAAATGCACTTTTGGTACATAAATATACACTTTTGATGCTCAGATATGCACATTTAGTGATTACATATGTATCTGAAGTAAAAATTGTAAACATGCAAGTTCATTTGCGAGCCAAAAAAAATTGTTGTATTTATAATTTTTTTCCACTGCGTAATTTCTCACTTTTAATTATAGCTCTCCATTTTCTTATCTACCGTTCCTCCCCATTATTCAGCATAAACAAAACATGTAGTTGAACATCACTATTCACCTAAAGAATGATATGTACTTAGAAAGCGCCTTCTAGATTTAGAAATATTTGGATGCAAGCTTCGAGATGCATGTCAAGGATGTTTGTTGATCAAAAACTTAAAAGGTTTGAGTCGGTTTTCAAAGGTGTTGGAGCATATATTCCACATAAAAAATTGAGATCCAACTAAGTCCAATATATAAGGTTAAAACTTCACCATTTATTATCTATTAGTTTTAAGGATGGAATCTCACTGGACTTTTGTACTGGACTTATCTGTGCATGTGCGCTTCTAGTTGCACGACTCTTAGTCTATCGATCCACATACTTTATCATGGTACTAGATCAGGTTCAGTATCGGGTCTCTTTCCTGGATTATTTGGGTTGGATCTAGCAAATTCTACTCGCCATCATGTTTTGGTGTTAGGTGGCTGCCCTAGGTGGGCACCATTCTTGAGCAGGTTGTAGGAGGATTCTGGACAGTTCTAGGCGGGCTAGATTTAAGCGGGTGTAGACGAGCTAGGTTTAGTCTTCTTTTGTGTTTTTGGTTATCAATTTCTTCCAATTCTTCAATTTTTTTTTCCATTTTGGCATCAAATATTTCGAATCTTGCAATATCTCTCCATATTCCGTTGTAGGCCCCTCCTCATTACACGGCTAGGCACTAAGCCCCTCTCACCGCCAAACTTCATCCTAACATTTTTCGAAACACTCGATATAACAAAATCTAGTATATAAGTCATTTTCAATTTCTTGCAATGAACTTTTTTGTCACGATTTTTGTAATTACTTGAACAATATTTTAAGAGACGTAAAAATAGAGTTATGCTAACTAATCTCGCCCCCTTCAATAATTCTTGGGTCCTCCACTGCACGTATGGGTCACATGCGCATATAAGTTCGCTATATAAATTTAGTGGTGTTTCAACCTAAAATCAATTGATAATAGTAGACATGTCAAAACATAACACAACCCGACAACCCGACAATATCCACCCTAAATTTTTTGGGTTGAGACCCAATCCAAAAATCAATAGGTTTTCAAGAAACCGAGAAGCTTCATGGTTGTGAACCACACATGGATCCACCAGATTTAGCCTGACAACAAATTCACTAAATTGGACCTTCCAACAAAGGCATGACAAGAAAAAAACTATCCAACTTATCATTATTAAATAATCTCAATAGAAACCAACATGTATGTAATAATCAAAGTATAACTAGAGAAACGATATGTAAGACAAAACTTTTGAAATATCTCAACTGCCCTATAATATTATTGAAAAGTTCCTAGACAACCAATTAACCTCCAAACTCAAACTTAACAAGCAAACTAAGAACCTTCCTAAGGCACATCATGTCAATGTTGGCCACCGTCATCCTGTAAGTGTTCCCCTGGTAGGGATGGCAATGGATCGGGTGATGGACAAGTGGACTACATCCATCACCCGACCCGATTTTTATATCCGGTCACCCGACCCGCACCTGCACCCGAGGGGGGCATCACCCGAACCCGACCCACCCGATAATCCACGGGTGATCGGGTGATTTTCGGGTGAACTTTATCATTATAAGTTTTAACTGTAAAATTGTTTAATCACAATAAAGAAAGAAAAAATTGCAATTAAAACTTCTCGTACACGGTACACTACATAAAAAAAACCCACAAGTCGACAAAACAATCATAATAAAAGTCTAAAGTCAGTAGTCTTCATTCAAGACTAAGACAATCCATCTAAAAAATTATATTAACAAAACGATCATAAGACAAGTCTTGAACTTCACCAATCTACACTAGTAACACTTTCTTCCACTTCATCATCCTTACTCCTTAGAAAAACAAATCTTACAATAAAAACAAGATGTTATTAGTTCAAACTGAAGTATGTTGGCTAGAGTCAGATGGAATGGAATCAGAGGATTGGCTGGTTTGTGGCATTTCAGAAATTGGTGATGAAGCCGATTCAGGACAAGAAGATTGATCTTTCAAATTTTGTCCGTTAGCCATTAGAACCAAAATTTTCCTGCACTTACAAATTAATCAAATATGAATAAACAAGTAAATATGAATTATACGTTTTTATTTTAGTTTCAAGAAAAAGAAATATAGACATTTCTTCATTAGATAAAATCGGTAGCCAACTAATGTTTATTAATAAACTAGCAAACTTTTGCAAGAGAACATCATCTCATCTGTCAAAGAATTGTGAATACCAACAATAGTTTACTTATCAAAGGGTACTCATGTGTTCAGTTCTCGGCCTTTGATTTGTAAGTAAACTAATTGAAGAAATTTTAAGAGGGTTGCTTACAATACAAATAAAAAATTGGATAACCACTTTCCTCACGAGAAATAAATTTATGCAATCTAAAAAAGAGACTACAGGAAGCAGTACATCACTAACAGATTAATGAATTTTTTCAATGGAAGTTTCAGAATTAGCTTATATGGATGGTTGACTAACAACAACAATGCTTGGTCATAAATGCACCATCAACTATCATAAGATCCATACTACACATAAACCTTTATATTGGTCATATTATGCAAAATAAATGTGAAGATAACTTGATTCGTTTGTTGTTTCAAAATATAAGATCCTTCTTGGTAGAAAAGTCCTAAAATTGAATGAAGAAGAACCATTTACTCTCATGTGGTTTTATCTTTTAGAAGTGAACAAGTGGTCTCAACCGTACCATGCCTACTAATTAGCCTTCACTGGAAGGTAGGTAGCTGTATCGTTGTATGACTGTATGCACACCAACACAAGGCATCCCAATTTTATTTTATTTTTTTCAAAAAATGAATGAAAATCCGCAAGACACAACTGACATATTCTTTCCTCTCTCTTTTCATTTATCCAACCCGTGGTGCTGAAAGTTCATAATTTAAAAGTAATTTAACCTTAACATTCTCATTTATACAATCTACATGAATCGGATCCATACTTCCAAGACAATAAACCAGGAATTGAAGAGAACACTTACCGCTCAAAGGAGATGGTGGCGGCGCTGCGTGGAGGACGGGGGAGGAGTCGGAGAGCTGGAAAGCCGCGCCAGAGAAGGGAGATCCGACAATCTGGACAACGACGCCGCACGGACAGTGGCGGAGCTTGGAGAAGGCAGATCCGACGACGGAGGAGATGGCCAGTGGCGGAACTCGAAGAAGAAAGATCCGGCGACGGAGGAGATGGCCAGTGGCAGAGCTCGGAGAAGGCAGATCCGGCGAGGGGAGGAGATGGAGGAGAGTTGGATTTCGAATGGAAGAGATGGAGAAGATTTGGAGAACGGAGGAGATGGAGAAAACGGCTGTGGTCAGATAGAAGATTGACATGGACAGATTAGGGTTTATATTTATATCAGGTTTTATAGGGTAAAAAATAAAATCTATAATATATATAGCGGGTGGTCGGGTCGGGTCGGGTGGATGAAAGCAGTCACCCGAATCCGATCCGATTCATCGTCCGATCACCCGAAATCCGATTTTCATCCATCTTTTTTTGGATTTTCGTCCGTTTTTTTGGATCGGTTTTCTCGGATGTCCGTCGGGTACGTGTGAAATTATCATCCCTAGTTACGGTCACATAATCATCAAAAACATTTTTCGGAAACAATTAATCTGAACCTGAAACACGGAAAGTCAGAAGAAGAGCGATATACCTATTAGAGAAGGGAGAGAGACAAATAGGTGGTGAAGGCACTGAACGAGCGGCAGAGTTGGGGGCGTTGCAAAGCGAAGCGAAAACGGCGACGCGCACACGATTGAAGTCGGCGTTAGGAAATTGGAAATCAAAACCCCTTTGCCCTCAAAACTCGCCTTTATATATATATATATTCCATTACAGGAAATACAGAAAACAATCTATTAAATATCTCAAATTACGCTAAACTACCCGCTAAACTAAAAAATTGTGAGATTGCCCGTAATACCAAACAGTGGCGATGACGCCTTTAGGTTATGTTTCGAGTATGTTAAATTTGATGAATCTACTATCACTCATCGATCAATCCAGTACATAATATTAAAGTAGAATTTCTCTAACCTCACTTGTCTCCCTCAAATTTAGCCACGTTATAGATTGCTACTTGTCATCGATTGCCTAAATTTTTTACATAACTTTTATTTATTTTTAAATAAAATAAAATCTCTATTTTTTTCAATTCTATCTTCTAATTTCAACAACCACGCCATATTAAGAATAGAGAAATCGGAAAGTTTAAATTCATCTTACTAGAAACGGTACATGTATCCAATTTCTCAACTTTGCAGATGATATCATTATTTTTGCAAATGCATCCCAAACCAACATGACATATATTAAAAGTATCCTAGCTAATTTTACTCATACTTCTGGTCTGGCTATTAACCTCCACAAAAGTTCTTTTCAAACTTCTTTCCTCCCAACAAACACTTTCTCTAGCCGTAATTTTAAACATTCAGGTTACACGTTCTATGGAAAAATACCTCAGAATTCCTATTGTCCGAAGACGTGTTAAAAAGGAAATATTTGACTACTCCCTGATCAGCATGAAAAAACAACTGTCAAAGTGGAAAGTCAATTCTCTTTCCCAAGTTGGCCGTTTGATTCTTTTCCAATCAAAATTAGTCTCCAAAACAAATTATCTTATGCACAGTTTTCTTTTACCCTCTACAGTTTGTAATGAAATCGATAAAATTAATAAAGATTTCTTTTGGAATAAAACCAATCCTAACTACCGCTTCCTTATTATTTGGGATAACATTTGCAAACCAAACATTTCGGGTGGTCTTATCCTTCAAACAACTACTAATATAAATAAATCTTTACAAATGAAATTACTCTGAAAATTGCTTGTTGAACCTCATAGTATTTGGGTTCGAATCATCAACGAAAGATACCTTGGATCTTCAGACTTGTTTTCCTATAAAAGAAAAGACAAACAGTGTTGGCAATTTTGTAGACTACTACATCTTCGTGATGATTTTAAGAGGGGTCTTATTTGGGAAGTTGGTAATGGTTATTCCATTAATTCCTGGACTGATCCTTGGATACCCGATTGTGATCTTCTCTCTTATATAACTAATACAACTGATCTTGCTTCAAAAGTTTCTCAATTCATTACCCCAACTCATCAATGGGATTTAAATATTCTTCAACATCTCTTACCACCATCTGTTGTTAGGAAAATCTTAACAATCCATATTCCTACATCTTCTACAAAAGACCGCATCATTTGGAAATTTTCGTTTGCTGGAAACTTCTCGGTTTAATCTTCAAGATCCATAACTCTAGGACATCTACACCCAAAAATTCAGAATTTCCTCTAGAAGGCAGTGTCTGATGCGTTACCTACTACTAAGAGGTTAAATCAACATTTTTCCTGAATTCGTTATGTCTATAATATGTGCAATATGGATAATAAAGATCTTAATCGCTTATTTTTACTTGTCCCTTTACACAGAAAATGATTGCTGAATTTGAAACGAAATTGAACCATGCTTTCTCTTTACAATTTACAAGTGATTTCTTTTTTAATTTAGACATCCTCAGTACATCAAATAGTTTACCTACGCCCTTACTTTTTGTATGGTGGACAATATGGAATTATCGCAATGCCTTAATTTTCCGAAGTACTGATATCTAGTCTATAAACTCTCCTATAGATCAGGCTTATTTTGAATTTCAAAACTGGAAATTTGCAACCAATAATCGTCTTTATTCTTCTCGACTGCCTATCAAAAGCAATAGAAAGAAGACTACCAATAGAACGTGGAAAAAACCGCCAGACGATAGGGTCAAATTAAACTTTGATGGATCCAAGAAACAAGATGACACTTCTTATATCGGATTTTTGCTTTGTACAAATGATAGAAGTACCCTCTCTATCCATCAATAGTGCATCACGAATACAAGTACTTTGCGTACTGAGGCTTATGCAGCTCTTTTTGATCTTTGTCATGCTTTTAATTTACATATTAAGAATCTCAGTATAGAAGGCGATAATCTAGTAGTCATCAATTCTATATGAGGAACATGGAAGATTCCCGGGGAAATATATTTCATCATAGTTGACACCACTACTCTACTTGCTTCTTTTGATTCTGTACAAGTTCATTATTGCTTTTGTGAAGCCAATTCTGCAGCACACTTCCTAGCAACTCATTACATTCAACCGCAAGATTTCATGAAATTTCAGAGATTTTTCCATGCTACTTCCTCTTCACATGGGCAAGAGATCTCTAGTGCTAGATACGAGTTTGTCAGACTGAACTCTTGTTACTATAATTTCTGTAAATGTTTTGTAAAGATCATCTAATGCGATGATTTAAGACAACCTTTCTAATTGGAAGTGGTCCTAGTGTTTACCTTGTATAAAAAAACAACCATGTCATATTATGTTATTGATGATTTCACTTTTCTTTTCATTGCAAATATAATCTTGCTTTCCATTTTAAAAATATTATATCAAATTTTGTAGTGTGATTATACCTATAATAAGTTTTTTTTTATTTAATAAAAGGCACAATTGCAAAGGTAACCAAAAACAAATCTTGGATTGCAGTAATAAGTGGTTTTGAAAAGAATAGCAAAAGTAGAGTACGTGGGTACTTTTTGTGATATTCTTTCCATAAAACATAGTTTATTATATCTTTTCTTGTAAATCTAATAGTCTAATAAACCACTTTAAACCCCTTATAGAAAAAGCAAAAAGAATATCCTAATTTGAAAAGTAATCAATCTGACTTCATTAAGCTTGGTAACTAAGAAAAAACCTATAATCTATGCCTTCTCCGTAAGTACAATTATTTTGGCGGGTGATGTGCATAGGTTTTTCCTCCAAACTTTTCACCTCCTCGGTGAAGGAAAGTTACATATAAGTATATTTTGTCACATTCTCCATAATTACAACCCGACAACGTTTCTTGCTTGAAAATCCTCCAAAAAGTGCAACGGTTCATTCTTTTTTTTTGGATCATCTCCATTGAAGCATCCATGGGTAAATAACTTCACCTGACAATGTTCCTTCTTGATAATCGTAGTGAAGGTTTTAGGGTTCAACCTCTGTTTTTTCGATTTAGCATCCATGGATAAATTGCTTGCCACTTATTCGTAAGTTTATCCACTTCTAAGGAAATCCTTTTTTTGTGTTTTTTTTTGTAGTTCGAATGGATTTCTGCGTAAATGTCATAAGCAATGGAGAGTGGAAACTCATTGTGATACGGGGTTAGCCGTGTAGAAGATGGATCTAGGCAACGGATCTCAAAACAAAAGAAAACACAAGATTAGAACAATGGCGGAAGTGAAACTAATGGATAGGATAATAGATAGAACCAATAGAAACGACGAGAAAACCCGCTTGCTTGATAGCAAGGAACCTTGTCGAACGATCTACCAACCCGATCTCTACAACGCCACACAACCAAGAATCGCTGACGAACTTGGAGCACGGAGATGATTGCTTATGAAGTACGAAATCACCAACTCTAGAGGGACTTGACAAAGACGAAAACAACTAAGCAGGAAAGAACAATCGATTGAGACTCTCACGGGGAGCCAAGTTTTCAAAGCAAAAACCAAGCTCTGTTTTTGTGTTTTAACAATATGAGAAATCTGCCTAATGAAGAAGACAAGGGCGCCTTAAATACCTAAGAGGTGGCCGGCCCTAGCTTCCTAAAACGGGCTACAATTGTTCCAAAAATACCCGAAAATAGAAAGCTGAAAATAAATAAATAATAATCCTAAAAATATCCAATGCAGAAATTAATAAGATTAAACATATGTAACGTTGACCAATAAAGTCAACGCCTTGACTTTGGACTTGTCCTCTTCGTCATGTGATACATCATGTGCCATAAACGTCTCCAGCTCTTGACGTAGTTCCTTCAATCTTGACCTAGTAATCGATCCATCAAAGGTTGGCACTAATGGCGGGGATGATTCCTCATCATTCTCCCCTTCTTGAAAAGGACTCGTCCTCGAGTCATCAACATCAGCGGCTGCATAAGGGGTAAGATCACCGAAATTGAATATCGGGCTCACGCCATAGTCATCGGGCAGCTCCAACACATAGGCATTGTCGCCTACTCTCTTCAGCACCTTGAACGGTCCATCACCTCTGGGAGACAGCTTCGACTTCCTCTGCTCCGGGAACCGCTCCTTGCGCAGGTGTAGCCACACCAAGTCGCCGGGCTCGAACAACACTTGACGCCGACCGTGATTAGCTCGGGCTGCGTTCTTCGCTGCAGTAGCTTCCAAACGAGCCTTAGTCCGCTCGTGCAGCTCCTTCATGAACTCAACCTGTCTATCAGCATCAAAGTCTGCTCGTCCCGGTAAAGGCAACGGCTTAAGATGCAAAGGGGTTAGGGGATTCAAACCATACACACATTCAAAATGGGACATATTAGTAGAAGAATGAATAGTCCTATTATAAGCAAACTCAACATGTGGTAAGGCTTCTTCCCAACTTTTCAGATTAGATTTAATAACAGCCCTAAGGATAGTACCCAATGTACGGTTAGTGACCTCAGTTTGTCCATCTGTCTGGGGGTGACTAGCAGTAGAGAACAACAACTTAGTACCAAGTTTACCCCACAAAGTCTTCCAAAAGTAACTCAGAAATTTGACATCCCTATCACTCACAATAGTACGAGGTACACCATGTAACCGAACAATCTCTCTAAAGAATAAATCAGCAACATTCCTAGCATCATCAGTTTTATGGCAGGCAATAAAGTGAGCCATCTTAGACAACCTATCAACAACCACAAATATAGAATCTCTCCCCTTCTTAGTCCTAGGCAATCCAACAATAAAATCCATACTAATATCAACCCAAGGAAAGCAAGGAATAGGCAAGGGAGTATAAAGACCATGCGGTTTTGCCTTAGATTTAGCCTGTAAGCACTCAACACAGCGTGTGATAAAATTCTCTACATCCCTAAGCATGTGTGGCCAATAGAAATGAGTATGCAACATGTTATAAGTCTTATCTCTACCAAAATGACCCATCAATCCACCTCTATGGGACTCATCAACAAGTAACAATCGTAGAGAACAAACAGGAATGCACACAATCCATCAAACAAGAAAAACTTATCAAATGAACCCTTTTCCACACAATGCTTATAAATCACTCCAAAATCAACATCCATATCATACAACTCCTTAATATAAACGAATCCAAGGACCCGAGCATCCAAAGTAGTTAAGAGTGTATGTCTCCTAGAAAGGGCATCAGCTACAACATTATCTTTTCCTTTCTTATACTTAATCACATAGGGAAATGTTTCAATGAATTCCA
Organism: Rheum nobile; assembly: GCA_027886185.1. Lineage (NCBI taxonomy): Eukaryota > Viridiplantae > Streptophyta > Magnoliopsida > Caryophyllales > Polygonaceae > Rheum > Rheum nobile. Next base: position 712,170 of record WOAB01000261.1, on the reverse strand, counting down.
TCCACCTACCATGCCGCCTATCCAACTTATTTTGACTCCTAAAATGCTTTAAGGACTCATGATCCGTTTTAAGCACAAATTCTCTAGGCCAAAGGTAGTGTTGCCAAGTTTTCAGCACTCTAAACAAGGCATATAATTCCCTATCATAAGTAGAATAATTCAAGCATGCACCTTTCAACTTCTCAGAAAAGAAGGCAATGGGCTTACCTTCCTGCATGAGGACTCCTCCAATACCAATGCCAGAGGCGTCACACTCTACTTCAAAGGGGCGAGTGAAGTCAGGCAGAACCAGCAATGGCGCGTGTGTCAAACGATCCTTGAGAGTCTGGAACGCCTGTTCTTGAGCTTCACCCCAACGGAATGGAGTATTCTTCTTTGTGATCTCTGTCAGCGGGGCTGCAATGGTGCTAAAATCTCGAACGAACCTCCTGTAGAAGCCAGCCAGGCCGTGGAAACTGCGCACGTCACCTAGGTTCTTCGGGGTCGGCCAGTCACGGATGGCTTACACCTTCTCTTGATCCACTTGCAGTCCATGAGCACTCACTACAAAACCAAGAAACACAACTCTGTCAGTGCAAAAATCACACTTCTTCAGATTTCCATACAACTGTACAGCTCTGAGAGTGGATAAAACTTCCCTGAGGTGCTCTGCATGTGCTTCCAAAGATTTACTGTAGATCAGAATATCATCAAAGTAAACTACAACAAATCTACCAATAAAAGATCTCAAGACATGATTCATAAGACGTATAAAAGTAGAGGGGGCATTAGTCAAACCGAAAGGCATAACAAGCCACTCATACAAACCAAACTTCGTCTTGAATGCTGTCTTCCATTCATCTCCTTCCTTCATCCGGATTTGATGGTATCCACTGCGAAGATCGATCTTGGAAAAGGTGGAGGCGCCATGGAGCTCATCCAACATGTCATCGAGCCTAGGGATCGGGTGCCTGTACTTGATCGTGATGTTATTAATAGCCCTGCAATCAACACACATACGCCAAGTATTGTCCTTTTTGGGGACGAGTAGGACAAGCACAGCACACTGGGATCGGCTCTCTCTAACATACCCTTTATCTAGAAGGTCCTGGACTTGGTTCTGGATTTCCTGGGTCTCAGTAGGGTTCATCCTATAGGCAGGCCGGTTGGGTAGGGTAGCACCGGGAATCATGTCTATTTGGTGCTCAATGCCTCTAATAGGGGGTAGGCCAGGGGGTATCTCATCCGGGAAAACATCAAGGAACTCAGCTAAAAGGGTCTGGACAGCAGCTGGGAGTGTAGCTCGGTCGTCGTCACCTAACAGGGTATAGGCCTAACAAAGGGACATGAGGGCGACGTCTGGGGGAAGGTAATCTACCAGGTGGTCTCTGCTGGATGCTAAGAGCACTCGGCTAGGGGTAGAGGCGAGGGTGAGGTCGGTCCGTGTGGAGGCAGTGGATGGTTCGGCTGGGGACTTACCCTTACGCTCGGCCTCTCTTTTCTTATCATAAGCCTCAGCCACTTGAAGCGGCGTCATCGGTTTCAACACCACTTTCCTACCACGAAACTCAAAGGCATGTTGGTTAGTACGTCCATCATGAATAACATGTCTATCAAATTGCCAAGGACGACCTAACAAAATATGACAAGCTTGCATAGGAACAATATCACATAAAATTTCATCCTCATAAGTTCCTAGCTTAAGTGTAATCTTAGCTTGCTTATTCACCTTGAGTTCACCACAATCATTCATCCAATGAAGTCTATAAGGTCTAGGATGCAAAAAAGTAGGGAGTTGCAGTTTATTAACTAATTCAACACTAGCAATATTACAACAACTACCACCATCAATAATCATGTTGCAAACTTTCCCTTTAACAAGACATCGTGTATGAAACAAATTCTCACGCTGATTATCATCACAAGGAGCCTGATTAACATGCAAAGTCCTCCTAACAATCAATGAATCACCATGCTCATATGCAATAAAATCCAAATCATCATCATGGGCATGCTCATTCATATCATGGCTAGCAACAAAATTTTCATGCTCAGTGTCAGACTCAGACTCTAACTCACCCAAATGATTAATCATCAAAACACGAGTATTAGGACAATCCTTCATGTAATGACCCTTTCCTTGACATTTAAAGCAAGTGATATCTCTAGCTCTAGGAGGAGGGTCAGCAGGGTTACCTCGTGTAACTGCAGGGGCGGGCCGTGTGGGCTGCTGTGGTGCGGTGGAGGTAGAGGGGTGCGCACCACGAGAATTCTGCTCATTGCCGCGAGGCGGACCGGTTGCTGGGCGGGATCTCTGGTGTCCGGTGCGGCCCTGCTGCTGGTCGGGATGCCAGCTTTGGCGTTGTGGCACCGTGCGGTGTTGTTGGGTATAGCTGGACTTGAATTGTCTCTCCACTTTAATTGCTTGGTGTAGCAAATCTGTCATGGTAGAATAAGGATACAATTCTATAGTGTCAGCTAAATGAGGATGCAAGATACGTAGATACCTGAACATAGTGGCCTCTTCATCTTCGACGACGTTGCCGCGTGCCATGGTTATCTGCATATTGTTGTAGACCTCTTCAACACCTAAAGAGCCTTGCCTCATAGTCTCCAAACGGTTGCGGAGAACTCTATTGTGGTGGTAGGGAACGAAGCGGGCCCTCATCATAGCTCTCATCTGGTTCCATGTGTTGACCGGAGGGTCCATGGCTTGTCTTCGAGCCTTCACAACAGAATCCCACCAAACCAAAGCATAACCAGTAAATTCAAGAGCAGCGAGTTGTACCTTTTTATGTTCAGGGAAATTATGGCAACCCCAAATCTGCTCAATCTTCGTCTCCCATTCAAGGTAGACGTTTGGATCACACTTTCCATCAAAAGCCGGGATCTTTACTTTGATCCGTCCAATGCCGTCTTGTTCGGCTTCACGGCGGCGGGGCTGTCCGCGGTCATTCCGGGGGCGGTAAGGACGCCACTCATTATGATCCTCGCGCTCATAGTCCTGCATATCATCATCACCCCATAAACTAGAACGTATCGACATAGGAGGGGACTCAGACCTATCACGAGGTGCGGGATGCCGAATCGGGCGTATGCGGTCGGTGCCAGTGGCTCTCGGTTGGCGACGCTCGTCCATCGCCGCTTGGTAGGCCGTGGCTTGGTCGACCAAGGGCTCGGTGGCGGGAAGCGGTGCACTATGCGATGGACCAATGTGTTCCTGCGCAGCCGGGAGTGGGTTGGAGCGGGTCTCCAACGAGCCAAACTTCGCAGACAACTGCGCGACTGTAGAAGCCAACTGTTGTAGCATCGCCTGCATATCGACATGGGAACCATTTGCAGTAACTTGTTCATCACCAGAACCTGTCATGATCACCACTTAGACGAACACAGAAAGACGTTAAGGTTAGGAAAACCAAAAAACACTCTCAAGTGTTTGCACTCGGTGATTGTACAACCTGCGAAGTTAGGCTCGTAAATGACAAGTTCTCTATGTGCTCAAGATACGCAGCAAATCAAGGTCAAGCAGAGATGTAGTAGACAAGACAAGTAGATGTATGACGAAAAAATGACTCAAACAAAAGCGAGACTAGAGAACGACTCAACAAGGAAAGCGACACAACTATAGTAACAAGAATGAAATGCAACTAAAGTTGGGGCTATATATGTGTTTCGAACTCAAGAAATGCGAATTGCAAGTCAGAAAGACGTACCTTTGTCGACTCGGAACGAAGCCAATTGGAGCCGAGAGTGACCCGAGGGAACATAAGGGAGAAGGGGTTCGGGCAAGAGGGGGGGTAGTGCTCGACTGAGGGCAACCCGGGGTGGGACCCGGTCGGGTTGGGGTCGGGTGGGGCGGACTGAGAACAACCCGGGGTGGGACCCGGTCGGGTTGGGGTCGGGTGGGGTCAGGCCGGGTGGGGCTCGACTGAGCGGAACCCGGGCAGGACCCGGTCGGGTGGAGGCCGGGTGGTGGCGACTGAGGAGAACTCGGGTGGGACCCGGTCGGGTTTGGTCCGGGTCGGTGGCAGGTACGTGAGGGCTGGGTTAACTGAGGCTCACCCGGTCTGGACCCGGTCGGGTTGGGGTCGGGTGGGGCTGACTGAGCGCAACCCGGTGGGGACCCGGTCGGGTTGTGGCCGGGTACTGTTGCGGCGGCAAAGAGGTCCGAAAAAAAATCTGAAACGGAACCCTAATTTTTTTTTTTGTATTTCGAAAAAAAAAAAAATTCTGAAAAAATCTCAAAAATCCCAGATGCCTTTTCCTCTTTTTTTTTTGAATTTCGATAATGCTTTTTTTTTTTGATATAATTTTCTTTTAGGCAACTTGTTTTTCCTGAGATATTACACCATAAAGATAAAATAAAATCTCTAGAAAATCAAGCAAGTATCTTGAAGATTACCAAAATTGAACAATCGGATCTCTGGCGCGCACGAACCTGGACGCCGTCGTGTCTTGCTCGCCAAGCTAGGGTTCGAACAACAATGGAGGAAGGGGGGGGCGAAATTTTTTTTGGTGATTTTTGGACGGTTTTGGTATGTTTTTGTGGATCCTCGTAGTCACAATCAACCGCAACGAACTCCTTTCCAAGACAAACAAGAGCAAACAATCAGTCAGACTAACAATTCACTAATGTGACTCAAACAAAGAAATTCAATTGACGATTGAAAACAGGAAGATCCAATTTTTGATGATGAATCTGGAACCGTCAAAGGCGATCCGAAGCCGCAAAGCTCTTGATACCAATTGATACGGGGTTAGCCGTGTAGAAGATGGATCTAGGCAACGGATCTCAAAACAAAAGAAAACACAAGATTAGAACAATGGCGGAAGTGAAACTAATGGATAGGATAATAGATAGAACCAATAGAAACGACGAGAAAACCCGCTTGCTTGATAGCAAGGAACCTTGTCGAACGATCTACCAACCCGATCTCTACAACGCCACACAACCAAGAATCACTGACGAACTTGGAGCACAGAGAGGATTGCTTATGAAGTACGAAATCACCAACTCCAGAGGGACTTGACAAAGACGAAAACAACTAAGCAGGAAAGAACAATCGATTGAGACTCTCACGGGGAGCCGAGTTTTCAAAGCAAAAACCAAGCTCTGTTTTTGTGTTTTAACAATATGAGAAGTCTGCCTAATGAAGAAGACAAGGGCGCCTTAAATACCTAAGAGGTGGCCGGCCCTAGCTTCCTAAAACGGGCTACAATTGTTCCAAAAATACCCGAAAATAGAAAGCTGAAAATAAATAAATAATAATCCTAAAAATATCCAATGCAGAAATTAATAAGATTAAACATATGTAACGTTGACCAATAAAGTCAACGCCTTGACTTTGGACTTGTCCTCTTCGTCATGTGATACATCATGTGCCATAAACGTCTCCAGCTCTTGACGTAGTTCCTTCAATCTTGACCTAGTAATCGGTCCATCAAAGGTTGGAACTAATGGCGGGGATGATTCCTCATCACATTGGGACAAATTGGTCTTATTAAGGAGATAGAACAACAAGGGCAATGGTTGTTTGTGAAGGTATCGACTTCAATACACTGCATAGGAAAATTCGCGAGAAGAACCCCTTTGATCAAGAAAGGTACTTACTCCAGATTAAATATGTTTCACCAAAGAAACTCAACCTTCCTCCTAGCTCAATAAATGATGACGGTGATCTAGAAGCCTACATGTTTCTGAATATGAGAGCAAAGGAAGCAACATGGGAGATTAAGTTGTATACCATCCTTGTAATGAAAGAGAGGAAGGAAAGAGTTGTACAACAAGTGGCACAAACCTCTCCAACTGAAAACGTTATTCATGAGGCTTGCATTTAATCCAACTGTGTCACCAGTACTGCAAAGCGGAGACAACAAGGCTTATACCATGTCTTTCTTTACTAAAGTCGAGGAAGAAAACGAAGACGTCAGGAACATAGATGAAATCATTCAGGCTGACAACGAAGCAGAGTTAAGAAGAATTGTCAAGGAGAACAAGGTCGAAGTCAGGGCAAACAACAAATGAAAAAGAAACATTTCAGCGGCAGACATGCTATTACATATTACTACTACTTTCGGGTTGAGATATATTGTCAAGTACTTTATTATTTCCTTCTTCACTATTTTACTAATTTGATTATTAATAGAATCAATATTATAATACATTTGTAGGTTATTCACCAAATTGGTCAAAAGATGTACATCCGGTTCAATGTGTCGACAAGACTTTTCAGAGTGTGATAAAATGGAGCTTAAAGACCAATTGATGGTGTGGATTTTTTTTTTGCCAAAAGGTAAGAGTTTTATTGAAGGTTGGGAATAAGGCCCAACGTCCTATATACAACCACTAATACGCTGATGGTGTGGATTTTTGCTATGAGAGAAAATGAGAAATTTTCAAAGTTGCAAAATATTGGAGTTGTTGCTAAAAAGATGGTTGAGGTAGGGATTCAGAATGCGTTTCACTTGGTATATCGTCTTATCGAGTTAATTCTAGTGTTACCTGTTACGAATGTTATCGTAAAAAGGGTCTATAGAATGAATATTATCAAGACTGATTGCGTAACAACACGGAAGATGACTTTCTCCTCAATGATTGTCTAGTATATTGTGCGGAGAAAGATGTTTTTAGAAACATTGATTAATGAAGTTATCATTTAATATTGAAGAGTCGGAAGTGATGTCATGATTAAGTCATTTTCAATTTCTTGCAATGAACTCTTTTGTCACGATTTTTGTAATTACTTGAACAATATATTAAGAGACGTAAAAATAGAGTTATGCTAACTAATCTCACCCCCTTCAATAATTCTTGGGTCCTCCACTGCATGTATGGGTCACATGCGCATATAAGTTCGGTATATAAATTTAGTGGTGTTTCAACATAAAATCAATTGATAATAGTAGGCATGTCAAAACATAACACGACCCGACAACACGACAGCATCCACCCTAAATTTTTTGGGTTGAGACTCGATCCAAAAATCAATAGGTTTTGAAGAAACCGAGTCGCTTCATGGTTGTGAACCACACATGGATCCACCAGATTTAGCATGAGAACAAATTCACTAAATTGCACCTTCCAACAAAGGCACGGCAAGAAAAAAAAACTATCCAACTTATCATTATTAAATAATCTCAATAAAAACCAACATGTATGTAATAATCAAAGTATAACTAGAGAAACGATATGTAAGACAAAACTATTGAAATATCTCAACTGCCCTATAGGATTATTGAAAAGTTCATAGACAACCAATTAACCTCCAAACTCAAACTTAACAAGCAAACTAAGAACCTTCCTAAGGCACATCATGTCAATGTTGGCCACCGTCATCCTGAAAGTGTTCCCCTAGGAGGGATGACAATGGGTCGGGTGATGGACAGGTAGACTACATCCATCATCCGACCCGATTTTTATATCCGGTCACCCGACCCGCACCCGAGGGGGGCATCACCCGAACCCGACCCACCCGATAATCCATGGGTGATCGGGTGATTTTCGGGTGAACTTTATCATTATAAGTTTTAACTGTAAAATTGTTTAATCACAATAAAAAAAGAAAAATTTGCAATTAAAACTTCTCGTACACGGTACACTACATAAAAAAACCCACAAGTTGACAAAACAATCATAATAAAAGTCTAAAGTCATTAGTCTTCATTCAAGATTAAGACAATCCATCTAAAAAATTATATTAACAAACCGATCATAAGACAAGTCTTGAACTTCACCAATCTACACTAGTAACACTTTCTTCCACTTCATCATCCTTACTCCTTAGAAAAACAAATCTTACAATAAAAGCAGGATGTTATTAGTTCAAACTGAAGTATGTTGGCTAGAGTCTGATGGAATGGAATCAGAGGATTGGTTGGTTTGTGGCATTTCAGAAATTGGTGATGAAGCCGATTCAGGACAAGAAGATTGATCCTTCAAATTTTGTCTGTTAGCCATTAGAACCAAAATTTTCCTGCACTTACAAATTAATCAAATATGAATAAACAAGTAAATATGAATTATACGTTTTTATTTCAGTTTCAAGAAAAAGAAATATAGACATTTCTTCATTAGATAAAATTGGTAGCCAACTAATGTTTATTAATAAACTAGCAAACTTTTGCAAGAGAACATCATCTCATCTGTCAAAGAATTATAAATACCAACAATAGTTTACTTATCAAAGGGTACTCATGTATTCAGTTCTCGGCCTTTGATTTGTAAGTAAACTAATTGAAGGAATTTTAAGAGGGTTGCTTAGCATACAAATATAAATTGGATAACCACTTTCCTCACGAGAAATAATTTTATGCAATCTATAAAAGAGACTACAGGAAGCAGTACATCACTAACAGATTAATGAATTTTTTCAATGGAAGTTTCAGAATTAGCTTATATGGATGGTTGACTAACAACAACAATGCTTGGTCATAAATGCACCATCAACTATCATAAGATCCATACTACACATAAACCTTTATATTGGTCATATTATGCAAAATAAATGTGAAGATAACTTGATTCGTTTGTTGTTTCAAAATATAAGATCCTTCTTGGTAGAAAAGTCCTAAAATTGAATGAAGAAGAACCTTTTACTCTCATATGGTTTTATCATTTAGATTGACATGGGCAGATTAGGGTTTATATTTATATCAGGTTTTATAGGGTTAAAAATAAAATCTATAATATATATATAACGGGTGGTCGGGTCGGGTCGGGTGGATGAAAGCAGTCACCCGAATCTGACCCGGTCCATCGCCCGATCACCCGAAACCCAATTTTCATCCATCTTTTTTTGGATTTTCATCTGTTTTTTCGGGTCGGTTTTCTCGGATGTCCGTCGTATACGAGTGAAATTGCCATTCTTACTTGGAATATTCTTGACTCCAAGGTTTAGTTGCAGCAAGAACTTCCTTCTCAAAATTTTCATTACCAACTTCAATGATTCTCCAGCATTGGTAGCCATTACTATTCATCTAGGACGTGAAGAGATCCCTCAAGTGTTGTACTATCCTTCATTGAGGAATGGTGGCTTGTTGTTCCCGATCCAAACTACATGACTTGAAGACATCGTTACTTGTAAATCTGAAAGTAACACACAATCTAGAGCAACTTAATCTGATACCAATTGTTGATTCGAGGTGTGTTAGTCAGGGAATGGTAAGACTGTTCCCTGGACATCAAAAATAATAATTCAGACAAGTAATGACAACACAATTCATGAGAGAAGAAAATTCAATCAACCAAATAGTTGTCTTGAGAAAAACCACTACCTCTAGGTGTTACCCTAGTAGTATTTAAAATGTCTACTTGTATTATTTATCAAGTCATGCAATCTCGCAAAACCTATCTCTACCTAGTCTTACACATATCCTAGACTTCTAGACTCCAAGTGTAATCGACCTAACAATCACAAGAACATAAGAAACCCCAAACAGAGTACTTCACACGAAGTTTGTACCTTGAATCTCAAACTCAATCACCTGGAATACTCGTAGATGTGTTGTACCTTCCTCTAAGGTATACACGAGTAAATATAGTCATAGGAAGAGACGACCTATTAATTAACCTAGCAGCCCACTAAGTGCTAACTAAGGTAACTAACAATACCTTTCCTAATCTTATGTACCAAATCAAATATTCACTTTTTCCTTCTATAGAATCTTCAAAGATATGCTAAAATCTTTCTCTTTCTTCAAGCCTTGCAGTCAAACAAAACATTGAAATCTTCTTTCCACAATTAGCATTCTTTCCAAAGTTCTCAGCGTAATCTTCTTTGCGTCACCGCATCGTTCCTTTCGTGCTATTCCCCTTTCTTCTTTTCTCCTCACAGTGCGCATACCATCACTTTGTTATGCTCAACATCATTGTTCCACTGTTGACTCGTTGTTCCTTTACTCCTATGTTTTGCTTCCTCTCCTGGTTTCCATTGTTCCTTAATTCTTTCACTTTTCTTGAAACTCATAGAAACAACATAAACCATAAAATCTAATGGTGTTTATTATTATCAAAACTAGAGGGAACGTCGTCGTTGCAACACTTTAACATACTAAACATAAAATTTAAATACTAAACATGCACATCTAACTAACATGTGCACTTGTAATAAACATGCATTTTTTAACATAGTAAACATGCTATTTAGCATAATAATCATGTTATTTAGAATATTAAACATGCACATCTAGCTAAATATGCAATTGTGATAAACATGCAATTTAACATACTGGACATGCACTTAAACATACTCCATCCGTATTAAAAAGATTGTCATTCTAGCCTTGTTTTTTGTTCATTGAAGATTGTCATTTTACGTACTTTGATAAGATTTTCCCAATAATACCCTCATTAATTAATTACATAATTAATTATGTTTTTAGGTGAGTGTGTAATCCCCTCTACACAACTCTTGGATACACAACAATTGAAAGTATATTAATATTAATTGAGGGTATTTGAGTCAAATTATAACATTTCTTAATAGTAATGTCAAACTCTAGAATGTCAAACTTGTTTATACTGAGTATTAATATGTACTTTAGAATACTAAACATGTACATATAGCTAAAATATGTACTTTAAATAATCATACACTTTTTATAAACATGTAAATTTATATACTAAACTTGCACAATTATATATTAATTATGCATGCACAATTATATACCAATGTTGTACATTTAATATACACTTTTTTAAAAATGTGTGTATATATTAAATGCACTTTTGGTACATAAATCTACACTTTTGATGCTCAGATATGCACATTTGGTGATTACATATGTATCTGAAGTAAAAATTGTAAACATACAAGTTCATTTGCGAGCCAAAAAAAATTTGTTGTATTTATAATTTTTCCCACTACGTAATTTCTCACTTTTAATTATAGCTCTCCATTTTCTTATCTACCGTTGCTACCCATTATTCAACATAAACAAAACATATAGTTGAACATCACTATTCACCTAAAGAATGATATGTACTTAGAAAGCGCCTTCTAGATTTAGAAATATTTGGATGCAAGCTTCGAGATGCATGTCAAGGATGTTTGTTGATCAAAAACTTAAAAGGTTTGAGTCGGTTTTCAAAGGTGTTGGATCATATATTCCACATTAAAAATTGAGATCCAGCTAAGTCCAATATATAAGGTTAAAACTTCACCATTTATTATCAATTAGTTTTAAGGATGAAATCTCACTGGACTTTTGTACTGGACTTATCTGCGCATGTGCGCTTTTAGTTGCACGACTCTTAGTCTATCGATCCACAAACTTTATCATGGTACTAGATCAAGTTCAGTATCGGGTCTCTTTCCTGGATTATTTGGGTTGGATCTAGCAAATTCTACTCGCCGTCATGTTTTGGTGTTAGGTGGCTGCCCTAGGTGGGCACCATTCCCGAGCGGGTTGTAGGAGGATTCTGGACGGTTCTAGGCGGGCTAGATTTAAGCGGGTGTAGACGAGCTAGGTTTAGTCTTCTTTTGTGTTTTTGGTTATCAATTTCTTCCAATTCTTCAATTTTTTTTCTCCATTTTGGCATCAAATATTTCGAATCTTGCAATATCTCTCCATATTCCGTTGTAGGCCCCTCCTCATTACACGTCTAGGCACTAAGCCCCTCTCACCGCCAAGCTTTATCCTAACATTTTTCGAAACACTCAATATAACAAAGTCTAGTATATAAGTTTATGTAGCTAATCCTTTTATTGTCAATTGGCTTTAGCATATAAATTCACCGTACTTAAGCATTAACTGGCTTATCTACGCATATACACTTTTTCGTGTACAACCCCCAGTTTATCAAGCCACTTATTTTTATGAAAGAGCGGAATTCTTTGTCTTTCATAGACGTCGAGTCGTCGAGGGGTACTTCAGCGGCAACTTGTACAGCTAAAAATTGTGCAAATTCAGCTTCGATCTAATCTCTTCAATTCCTCCCTCATCCACAAGGAGAGGCAACTTTTAGACATGCATTAAGAGATGCGCAGAATCATAGTTGACGCAGTATTCAGTGCGCCATGGAAAACTGGATGGCAAAGTGGGGACGAGAATTCCCAACTTACGCATCCTCTTACGGAATCAAACAATTTAATGTAACAGGGAATTTTCAATAAGAAAATATAAAGAAACCCTAGAAATGAAAATGTATAAACAAAACAGTAGTTGATGGTACTTTATTAATTATTTTATCGGCATTATACAAGTTCACCTTAAAATGGGGAGCCAACACATCATATCTAGTAATTAATTATCAAGCGCGAGAGAGGAGTGCGCTAGGCTCGTGCCATCCATGGGCGAGAACGATAATCCACACTCTCGATATTGAATAATATTAAATCAATAAATAAATAAAGGAAATCACACTAAAATATTACTCCGTATAAATTAAACTATAAAAGCTAGTAAATGACTTAATGGCTACGTGATTCCCTCCGATGTCCTGGAACCACGTTCAACCATACCAAGACTCGGCAACGACCTCCTCAAACAATAGAAGAAAAAAAAAGTACTAAACCGGAAGCACTTCTAACTTTTTGTTTTGTTTAATGGAAGATTATATTCAAGGTCAGAAAATAAGGGTGAACAGGTTTTCTATGTTACAAAAGATGCCAAGAAGGAAAAGCATAGAATAGTAAAACAAATATGAGAGGATACTTGAGGTAAAGGCTTTTCTCGATATATCCAACTGGAATAGGAGTTGAAATTAAATGTGTAATTGGAGTAGGAGCTTCAGCTAGAGCTAGAGCAGAATTTATGAACTTATTATTTAAAAAATATAGTTAGTGTTCGATATTACAACTAAAAAAAATAATTTTAATTTGTTAATCTTCAAGAATCTTGTGGGATTATATTAACAAATTGATAAAATTAAGCTACACTAATCAACTACAAATTTCTTAAGGTAGATAATCATTTTTCTTACTCAACACCCATTAAGTAGATTAAAAAAAAGTCCAATTCTATTAATCTCAAAAAAAATTGTTGAATGGAGCCTAAGACTGTTAACTCAACTGATGTGTCATCATGCAAGTTAGGTTGTCTATGTAGACACTTTTACTGAAAATAAACAAATAATTTTTTCAGAAATTTATGATGATTTTCTATACGTTTCATATCTTAACACATATTAATTATTCTCACGGTACCTCTTATTTAATTTTATTAAAATGAGTTAAGGTAAAACAATCTAATATACGCCATCCGTCTAACAATACTTATTTTTTTAGTTTGTAGTTTTTGTTTATAAATACTTGTTCTTAGCTATTTTGATCATTATTTTACAAATTTACTCTTATATTTAATGATATGTTATTAGTAGTGGTTTTCGAAAAAATTAAAAAATACTGTAACAAATAGAGGTGTATTTGTATTTATGATATTTGCATTAAAGCTTGCAACATACACTTTCATATATACCACTACTTTTCAAATCCTATTCTTTTCCGATTATCTTACTTTTACACGTTTACTTTTCAACGCATAAGCAAAATTGTCTTTCAGCGCATAAGGTCCTCACGTAACGTGTGGCATGGCTCACCACGTTACGTGAGATAAAAATAGTACCACACGTTACATGTGCTTATGATCCACACGTTACGTGTGGTTTGTAGTTAATGCAGCGGTTTTTATGGCCTAATGTAGCGGTTGAATGACCTAATGCAGCGGTTATGATTACTTATTGCAATCGTTTTGGTTACCTATTGCAGCAGTTTTATGACTTAATGCAGTGGTTAAAATCTAATGAAGCGCTGCATTAGGTCATAACAACCGCTGCAATAGATAACCAAACGATTGCAAGTAATCATAACCGCTGCATTAGGTTATAAAACTCGCTGCATTAGGTCATAACAACCGCTGCATTAGGCCATAAACAACCGCTGCATTAATTATAAACCACACGTTACGTGTGGATCATAACCACACGTAACGTGTGGCGGCACGTAACGTGGTGAAAGGTTCCACACGTTACGTGTCAGCCCTATGCGTTAAACAGCAAAAATGCCTATGCGTTAAAAATTAAACCCCTACTTTTAATCTCTTAATTCATTCTATCCCCTGTCGGCTCTAAGTTTTATATATCTTGGTTTTATTGCAAGGCACATTCGTCAAGGCGGATTTTGTATCATTAATATCTCTAATTACATATTAATAAAAATTATAATTTTTTGATATTATCAAAGTACTCGTTGAGACGAATTAAATAAGACCCCACATGACTATGTTTTTTCTTATATATTGGAAGAAATCTTAAAAATTCTCTTCAACTATGAATAGTGTACAAAAACAAAATAGGACAAACATTATGGGACAGAGGGAGTAAATAATTAATTGGTCTGATCAGTGGTCAATTTATTAGTGGACATGCGAACAATTAACGGAGATAGAGAAGTCATCACGTCATACATGTTCAAACACAACCAAGAGTATATTTTTTTTATAAGGTAAAAATTAGACCGAAAACCACAGAAGACACGGTGTTGAAACCATGACGTTCCATCTGGTTTTGATGATGATAAACACCATTGAGTTTTATGGTTTACATTGTTTCTATGAGTTTTAGGGATTGTGAACGATTTAGGGAACAATGAAAAGCATGTGAAAGAAGAGAAAGCAGAGGATGCTAAGGAACGTGGTGAAAACATGGAACAGTTATGCGGAAGCAAAATTGAATAATGAAGCGCGCGTATAGTTCATACAAGGAAACTTTTATACTTGGAAACAACGGATAAGGAACAATGAAGAACTGAGAAGTTGCCAGCTGTTACCAGTGGAGACCGCTACTTATGGAAACCATGTTTTGAAGATCTACTCGGAGAGAGAAGAGCTAGATAGCGTGTCTTAGGAAAGTTTACTTATGGAAACCATGTGTTTATGAGCCAAGTGGTTTAGAAGGAAAATAAATCTCATACTGTTACCATGTATAGAAATCGATAGATGTCTTAGGTGTTTGGTAACAAGGTCTTGGCTGCAACTATATATAGTTGAGGATAGTTGAGGATATCTTAGGATAAGATATCTCGATCATTACTAAGGAAGCATACTGAAGAGCTATTGCGATTGAGATCAAAGGTTCAAGGCAAGGTACGAACTAGTGTTGTGAGTACTTGCTTAGAGTCTTTTGTTGTGTTTTTGTGTTGTTACTAGTTGATTGCATTCAAAGTCTAGAAACCTAGGAACTGTGTGTGATTAGGTGGATATAAGACTTGTGAGATTGTACAACTTGATTAATAATACAAGTACACGTGTTTGAAATCCTCCTAGGGTAACACCTAGAGGTAGAGGTTTTCTCTTTTCAACTAGTTGGTTGATAGAGTTTCCTCTCTAAGGAACTGTCTTGTTGTTACTGCTGAATCTCTGTTATTTCCGCTGCCCAGGGAACATTTTCACCGTTCCATGTCTAACACACTACGATTCAACAATTGGTATCAGAGTAGGTTCGCTCTAGATTGTGTGTTCTTTTCCAGATTCAAAAGTAACAATGTCTTCAACTCATGAAGTCGGTATTGAGAACAACAAACCACCGTTCCTGCCCATCGGTGGAAAGTTTCAACACTGGAAGGATCTCTTCACTAACTGGATGAAGAGTAACGACTACCAATGCTGGAGAGTCATTGAGGTTGGTGATGAGAAAGTTGCTGAAGCGATCAAAGGAACAACACCTTGGAGTCAAGATGATTTTAGAATCATGGAGAAAAACTCTAAGGCTCGCATGTTCATCAACAACGCCCTTAGTGCTGAAGATGCTTCAAAGCTACAATCTTGTGCAACCGCCAAGTACATGTGGGCTGCCTTGGAACAAATGTACATGGGAAGTTCCGACCTTAGAGAGATTGATCGTTTTCAAGCTAAGAAAGATTTCTATAACTTCTCTATGGTTGATGGTGAGTCTGTTTCCTCATACCAATCTAGATTTGAGGAAATTATGGCTAGACTTGTTTCTCATGATGTCAAGGATGAATAAATTCTTCCCAAGGAGAAAGTTCTCATCATCATTGATGGACTTCCTCCAAGGCATAAGATGACCAAAGCTATTCTCAAGGAGAATCCCAAAACTATTGAACTCACTCTTCATGAAGTGTTTGGAAAAATCAAAAAATATGATGAAAAAGACAAGTATGTTAAACCTAAAGGCATTGCCTTGATGGTTGAAAAAGCTGTCAAGATGATAGAAGACAATAAAGATGAAAACTTGGATGGTATAGATCCAGAAACTGCCCTTCTCACCAAGGCCATGCGATCTCTCTATCGCAAAGGTAGATCATTCAGAAATGATGGGAACAATGGTGAGAAACGAGATCTCAAAGACGTGACATGCTACAACTGCAAGGACAAGGGTCACTATGCTAACAAGTGCCCCAAAGGGAACAACTCAGACAACACCAACGGTGATAATACTGGGAACGACAAGAAGAAAGCTTTAGTTGCTGTCTGGGGTGATGAGTGTGCCAACTCTGATGATGACGAGCCAGAGGCATGGGGGAACAACAAAATGTGTGCAATGACTCTGAAGTCATCAAGTGAAGAACAAGAGGTAGATCCTGAAACTTTCTTTGAATCTCTTGTCAATTTTGATAAAAAGTCATTGATCTCTCTTATCAAAAGCATGTATAATGAGAACCTTAAAACGCAAAATGACTTGAGTAATGCTGGGGATAAATGCATCGAATTGAATGAATCTCTATCTAGAATTGCTAGTTCCTCTGTTGTTCCTTGTGTTAAAAGTGATGTTACTTACAGTGAACCTAGTTCCTTTAGCACTGTTAGGGAACTGTCTTAGATGAAAGCTCAGATTGATAAAATTCACTCTATTCTAGTTGAGCAGAAGCTTAAGGAAGAAGAGATTACCTTTGTTGAGTCCAAGTACGGTGTGTGGTACAAAGGTGAAAAACAAGAGAGTGAGGAACATGAGTTAACCATACATGAGCTTAGAGAGTTAAAAGATAGGGAACTTCAGAGTACTAAGGATAGGAACTCTTACCTAGAAGAGCGTGTGAAGACTCTAGAGAGTGGGCTGAGTGAAAATCAATCTTGGTACAAAGGTCAACCTATCCATAAGATGTATCTCATTCAATCCCAGGGAAAGTTGCCTAGTACACCTGACCCAGTTAGAGCCAAGCAACGTAGCATGCCCGTCCCAAACCGTAAGTACACCTTGGGGGACTATTATAAGATTTGCTGGCACTGTGGGAACAACGGCCATGTTGTAAGAAACTGTGCTAAGAAACAAAAGTTCACTGAAGAGCACACTCAACGCAGGAACAGTCAGAGTAACAATGCTGAATTGAATGATCATGATGTATCTTTAGACATGTGCAATGCTAAACCTAGAGAATATTATTTTGTCTCTAAACGACCAGGTAAAGCTAAGCTTGCCTAGGTCGCTAAACACTAACTCTCTTAATGCAGGATGAAGTGAGGGGGAACAACATATGGTTCATTGATAGTGCATGCTCATGCCATATGACAGGAAATAGAGATCACCTTACCTCACTTCAACAACACTCTAAGGGAACCGTTTCCCTTGGAGATAAATGATGTAGAGAGATAGTAGGAACATGTGAAGCTACTTTGAACTCAAACATCAAGATAAAAGAGGTTAGTCTGGTTCATCAACTTGGTTTTAACTTGTTAAGTGTAGCTCAACTATGTGATCAAGGAGACAACAAGACTGTGTTCACAACCAAAGATTGCTGCGTAAGGAATAGAAAAACCAAGGAGATCGTGTTGAAGGGTGTCCGATTCAATGATGTGTATACTGTTGACATAACATTCAAGCCTTCAAGGGAACTGTGCTTTGTGTCTCTAGCTGAAGAGACGAAACTGTGGCACAGAAGGCTTAGACATGCCAATCTACAACTCATCCACAAACTCCACAAGAAGGAATTGGTTCGAGGTCTTCCAAATGTCAAACCTGGGATCCATGGAGTTTGCGAAGCCTGTGTAAGAGGGAAGCAAACACGTTCCTGTTTCAAGAGCAAACCTGATGTTACCACTTCTCGTCCTCTGGAACTGATCCATATGGATCTCTGTGGTCCCATGAGGATAAGAAGTCATGCAGGGAACATGTATGTGTTTGTTATTGTTGATGATTATTCTAGATTTACATGGACAATTTTTCTCTCTTCCAAGGAACAGGTATTCGAGACATTTGAGTCTTTTATCAAGGGTGTGGATGTAACATCCCAGGCCAAGCTACCCCAGCCACCAAGCCGCCCAGCCACCCAACGGTGCCGGCGCCGGTACTGGTGCCGCCTGGTTTGCAGCACAATTGGTGATACAAGTGGTAAGGCATTACCCTTGTATCTAAAGGTCCCGGGTTCGATCCCCGTGGGCAACAACCTACCCATTTAAATGGGGGAAGGGTTGGGTGTGTGGGCTGCATGCCCTTGGACAACCAGGCGGCACCAGTACCGGCGCCGGCACCGTTGGGTGGCTGGGCGGCTTGGTGGCTGGGGTAGCTTGGCCTGAGATGTTACAAAAAAAGTACACTTTGAATGAGAGGGACTCCGACCTTATTGGGCCAGCCATTTCTCTATCCATGGGCCGCAGCCCATGTACCCCAACCAAATCCCCATGGATGGGAGGTTGTTCGTGAGTCTCGAAGTCGAGACCTCACGCTTTGACAAGAAGATTGTCATTCTAGCCTTGTTTTTTAACATACTGAACATGCACTTAAACATACTTCATCCGTATTAAAAAGATTGTCATTCTAGCCTTGTTTTTTGTTCATTGAAGATTGTCATTTTACGTACTTTGACAAGATTTTTCCAATAATACCCTCATTAATTAATTACATAATTAATTATGTTTTTAGGTGAGTGTGTAATCCCCTCTACACAACTCTTGGATACATAACAATTGAAAGTATTCTAATATTAATTGAGGGTATTTGAATCAAATTATAACATTTCTTAATAGTAATGTCAAACTCTAGAATATCAAACTTGTTTATACTGAGTATTAAATATGTACTTTAGAATACTAAACATGTACATATAGCTAAAATATGCACTTTAAATAATCATACACTTTTTATAAACATGCAAATTTATATACTAAACTTGCACAATTATATATTAATTATGCATGCACAGTTATATACCAATGTTGAACATTTGATATACACTTTAAAAAAAAAATGTGTGTATATATTAAATGGACTTTTGGTACATAAATCTACACTTTTGATGCTCAGATATGCACATTTGGTGATTACATATGTATCTGAAGTAAAAATTGTAAACATACAAGTTCATTTGCGAGCCAAAAAAAAATTGTTGTATTTATAATTTTTTCCACTGCCTAATTTCTCACTTTTAATTATAGCTCTCCATTTTCTTATCTACCGTTGCTCCCCATTATTCAGCATAAACAAAACATATAGTTGAACATCACTATTCACCTAAAGAATGATATGTACTTAGAAAGCGCCTTCTAGATTTAGAAATATTTGGATGCAAGCTTCGAGATGCATGTCAAGGATGTTTGTTGATCAAAAACTTAAAAGGTTTGAGTCGGTTTTCAAAGGTGTTGGAGCATATATTCCACATTAAAAATTGAGATCCAGCTAAGTCCAATATATAAGGTTAAAACTTCACCAATTATTATCAATTAGTTTTAAGGATGGAATCTCACTGGACTTTTGTACTGGACTTATCTGTGCATGTGCGCTTCTAGTTGCACGACTCTTAGTCTATCGATCCACAAACTTTATCATGGTACTAGATCAGGTTCAGTATCGGGTCTCTTTCCTGGATTATTTGGGTTGGATCTAGCAAATTCTACTCGCCGTCATGTTTTGGTGTTAGGTGGCCGCCCTAGGTGGGCACCATTCCCGAGCGGGTTGTAGGAGGATTATGGACGGTTCTAGGCGGGCTAGATTTAAGCGGGTGTAGACGAGCTAGGTTTAGTCTTCTTTTGTGTTTTTGGTTTCAATTTCTTCCAATTCTTCAATTTTTTTTTCCATTTTGGCACCAAATATTTCGAATCTTGCAATATCTCTCCATATTCCGTTGTAGGCCCCTCCTCATTACACGTCTAGGCACTAAGCCCCTCTCACCACCAAGCTTCATCCTAACATTTTTCGAAACAATCAATATAACAAAGTCTAGTATATAAGTTTATGTAGCTAATCCTTTTATTGTCAATTGGCTTTAGCATATAAATTCACCGTACTTAAGCATTAACTGGCTTATCTATGCATATACACTTTTTCGTGTACAACCCCCAGTTTATCAAGCCACTTAGTTTTATGAAAGAGCGGAATTCTTTGTCTTTCATAGACGTCGAGTCGTCGAGGGGTACTTCAGCGGCAGCTTGTACAGCTAAAAATTGTGCAAATTCAGCTTCGATCTAATCTCTTCAATTCCTCCCTCATCCACAAGGAGAGGCAACTTTTAGACATGTATTAAGAGTAGCACAGAATCATAATTGACGCAGTATTCAGTACGCCATGGAAAACTGGATGGCAAAGTGGGGACGAGAATTCCCAACTTACGCATCCTCTTACGGAATCAAACAATTTAATGTAACAGGGAATTTTCAATAAGAAAATATAAAGAAACCCTAGAAATGAAAATGTATAAACAAAACAGTAGTTGATGGTACTTTATTAATTATTTTATCGGCATTATACAAGTTCACCTTAAAATGGGAAGCCAACACATCATATCTAGTAATTAATTATCAAGCGCGAGAGAGGAGTGCGCTAGGCTCGTGCCATCCATGGGCGAGAACGATAATCCACACTCTCGATATTGAATAATATTAAATCAATAAATAAATAAAGGAAATCACACTAAAATATTACTCCGTATAAATTAAACTATAAAAGCTAGTAAATGACTTAATGGCTACGTGGTTCCCTCCGATGTCCTAGAACCACGTTCAACCATACCAAGACTCGGCAACGACCTCCTCAAACAATAGAGGAAAAAAAAGTACTAAACCGGAAGCACTTCTAACTTTTTGTTTTGTTTAATGTAAGATTATATTCAAGGTCAGAAAATAAGGGTGAACAGGTTTTCTATGTTACAAAAGATGCCAAGAACGAAAAGCATAGAATAGTAAAACAAATATGAGAGATACAAGAGGTAAAGGCTTCTCTCGATATATCCAACTGAAATAGGAATTGAAATTAAATGTGTAATTGGAGTAGGAGCTTCAGCCAGAGCTAGAGCAGAATTTATGAACTTATTATTTGAAAAATATAGTTAGTGTTCGGTTTATAACTAAAATAAAAAAAATAAAATTTAGTTTGTTAATCTTCAAGAATCTTGTGAGATTATATTAACAAATTGATAAAATTAAACTACACTAATCAACTACAGAGTTTTTAAGGTAGATAATCATTTTTCTTAATGAACACCCATTAAGTAGATTAAAACAAAAGTCAAATTCTATTAATCTAAAAAAAATTATCGAATGGAGCCTAAGACCGTTAACTCAACTGATGTGTCATCATGCAAATTAGGTTGTCTATGTAGACACTTTTACTGAAAATAAACAAATAAATTTTTCAGAAATTTATGATGATTTTCTATACGTTTCATATCTTAACACATATTAATTATTCTCACGGTACCTCTTATTGAATTTTATTAAAATGAGTTAAGGTAAAACAATCTAATATACGCCATCCGTCTAACAATACTTATTTTTTTAGTTTGTAGTTTTTGTTTATAAATACTTGTTCTTAGCTATTTTGATCATTATTTTACAAATTTATTCTTATATTTAATGATATGTTATTAGTAGTGGTTTTCGAAAAAATTAAAAAATACTGTAACAAATAGAGGTGTATTTGTATTTATGATATTTGCATTAAAGCTTGCAACATACACTTTCATATATACCACTACTTTTCAAATCCTATTCTTTTCCGATTATCTTACTTTTAATCTCTTAATTCATTCTATCCCATGTCGGCTCTAAGTTTTATATTTCTTGGTTTTATTGCAAGGCACATTCGACTATATAATAATACTACAGTACCTAGTCCGGATGTAGTACGATTTTAATTGGGAGATCAAATATGTCAAACAATATAAAAAAATTAATATTTATTTATCTTAGAAAATATAAGGTGATTTTATAAGTAGATGGAAAAGAGAAATTAAATGTCAAAAGTGAGCGCTTGAGGCGCGGTCACTGTTTGCAAGGCTAAATTGGGCCGAGGTTAGGAAGGTAAATCTCCGAATGATTGATGATGGCTGTTTAATTTTCCATTTGTGTGCAGTGTAGTTGATGCTTCAAAAAATAGTATTCCATCCGTCCCATAATGTTTGTCCTATTTTGACTGAACACATTTGTCAAGACGGATTTTATATCGTTAATATCTCTAATTATATATAATAAAAATCATAATTTTTTGATATTATCAAAGTACTCGTTGAAACGAATTAAACAAGACTCCACATGACTATGTTTTTTCTTATATATTGGAAAAATCTTAAAAATTCTCTTCAACTATGAATAATGTACAAAAACAAAACAGGACAAACATTATGGGACGGAGAGAGTAGATATTAATTGGTCTGATCAGTGGTCAATTTATTAGTGGACATGCGAACAATTAACGGAGATAGAGAAGTCATCACGTCATACATGTTCAAACACAACCAAGAGTATATTTTTTTATAAGGTAAAAATTTGACCGAAAACCACAGAAGACACGGTGTTGGAACCATGACGTTCCCTCTGGTTTGATGATGATAAACACCATTGAGTTTTATGGTTTACATTATTTCTATGAGTTTCAGGGATTGTGAACGATTTAGGAAACAATGGAAAACATGTGAAAGAAGAGAAAGCAGAGGATGCTAAGGAACGTGGTGAAAACATGGAACAGTTATGCGGAAGCAAAATTGAAGAATGAAACGCGCGTATAGTTCATACAAGGAAACTTTTATACTGGGAAACAACGGATAAGGAACAATGAAGAACTGAGAAGTTGCCAGTTGTTACCAGTGGAGACCGCTACTTATGGAAACCATGTTTTGAAGATCTACTCGGAGAGAGAAGATCTAGATAGCGTGTATTAGGAAAGTTTACTTATGGAAACCATGTGTTTATGAGCCAAGTTGTTTAGAAGGAAAATAAATCTCAGACTGTTATCATGTATAGAAATCGATAGATGCCTTAGGTGTTTGGTAACAAGGTCTTGGTTGCCACTATATAAAGTTGAGGATATCTTAGGATAAGATATATTGATCATTACTAAGGAAGCATACTGAAGAGCTATTGCGATTGAGATCAAAGGTTCAAGGCAAGGTACGAACTAGTGTTGTGAGTACTTGCTTAGAGTCTTTTGTTGTGTTCTTGTGTTGTTACTAGTTGATTGCACTCAAAGTCTAGAAACCTAGGAACTGTGTGTGATTAGGTGGAGATAAGACTTGTGAGATTGTACAACTTGATTAATAATACAAGTACACGTGTTTGAAATCCTCCTAGGGTAACACCTAGAGGTAGAGGTTTTCTCTTTTCAACTAGTTGGTTGATAGAGTTTCCTCTCTAAGGAACTGTCTTGTTGTTACTACTGAATCTCTGTTATTTCCGCTGCCCAGGGAACAGTTTCACCGTTCCCTGTCTAACACACTACGATTCAACAATTGGTATCAGAGCAGGTTCGCTCTAGATTGTGTGTTCTTTTTCAGATTCAACAGTAACAATGTCTTCAACTCATGAAGTCGGTATTGAGAACAACAAACCACCGTTCCTGCCCATCGGTGGAAAGTTTCAACACTGGAAGGATCTCTTCACTGACTGGATGAAGAGTAACGACTACCAATGCTGGAGAGTCATTGAGGTTGGTGATGAGAAAGTTGCTGAAGCGATCAAAGGAACAACACCTTGGAGTCAAGATGATTTCAGAATCATGGAGAAAAACTCTAAGGCTCGCATGTTCATCAACAACGCCCTTAGTACTGAAGATGCTTCAAAGGTACAATCTTGTGCAACCACCAAGGACATGTGGGCTGCCTTGGAACAAATGTACATGGGAAGTTCCGACCTTAGAGAGATTGATCATTTTCAAGCTAAGAAAGATTTCTATAATTTCTCTATGGTTGATGGTGAGTCTGTTTCCTCCTACCAATCTAGATTTGAGGAAATTATGGCTAGACTTGTTTCTCATGATGTCAAGGATGAATAAATTCTTCCCAAGGAGAAAGTTCTCATCATCATTGATGGACTTCCTCCAAGGCACAAGATGACCAAAGTTATTCTCAAGGAGAATCCCAAAACTATTGAACTCACTCTTCATGAAGTGTTTGGAAAAATCAAAAAATATGATGAAGAAGACAAGTATGTTAAACCTAAAGGCATTGCCTTAATGGTTGAAAAAGCTGTCAAGATGATAGAAGACAACAAAGATGAAAACTTGGATGGTATAGATCCAGAAACTGCCCTTCTCACCAAGGCCATGCGATCTCTCTATCGCAAAGGTAGATCATTCAGAAATGATGGGAACAATGGTGAGAAACGAGATCTCAAAGACGTTACATGCTACAAATGCAAGGACAAGGGTCACTATGCTAACAAGTGCCCCAAAGGGAACAACTCAGACAACACCAACGGTGACAATACTGGGAACGACAAGAAGAAAGCTTTCGTTACTGTCTGGGGTGATGAGTGTGCCAACTCTGATGATGACGAGCCAGAGGCATGGGGGAACAACAGAATGTGTGCAATGACTCTGAAGTCATCAAGTGAAGAACAAGAGGTAGATCCTGAAACTTTCTTTGAATCTCTTGTCAATTTTGATAAAAAGTCCTTGATCTCTCTTATCAAAAGCATGTATAATGAGAACCTTAAAACGCAAAATGACTTGAGTAATGCTGAGGATAAATGCATCGAATTGAATGAATCTCTATCTAGAATTGCTAGTTCCTCTGTTGTTCCTTGTGTTAAAAGTGATGTTACTTACAGTGAACCTAGTTCCTTTAGCACTGTTAGGGAACTGTCTCAGATGAAAGCTCAGATTGATAAAATTCACTCTATTCTAGTTGAGCAGAAGCTTAAGGAAGAAGAGATTACCTTTGTTGAGTCCAAGTACGGTGTGGGGTAGAAAGGTGAAAAACAAGAGAGTGAGGAACATGAGTTAACCATACATGAGCTTAGAGAGTTAAAAGATAGGGAACTTCAGAGTACTAAGGATAGGAACTCTTACCTAGAAGAGCGTGTGAAGACTCTAGAGAGTGGGCTGAGTGAAAATCAATCTTGGTACAAAGGTCAACCTACCCATAAGATGTATCTCATTCAATCCCAGGGAAAGTTGCCTAGTACACCTGACCCAGTTAGAGCCAAGCAACGTAGCATGCCCGTCCCAAACCGTAAGTACACCTTGGGGGACTATTATAAGATTTGCTGGCACTGTGGGAACAACAGCCATGTTGTGAGAAACTGTGCTAAGAAACAAAAGTTCACTGAAGAGCACAGTCAACGCAGGAACAGTCAAAGTAACAATGCTGATTTGAATGATCATGATGTATCTTTAGACACGTGCAATGCTAAACCTAGAGAATATTATTTTGTCTCTAAATGACCACGTAAAGCTAAGATTGCCTAGGTCGCTAAACACTAACTCTCTTAATGCAGGATGAACTGAGGGGGAACAACAAGTGGTTCACTGATAGTGCATGCTCATGCCATATGACAGGAAATAGAAATCATTTTACCTCACTTCAACAACACTCTAAGGGAACCGTTTCCCTTGGAGATAAACGATGTAGAGAGATAGTAGGAACAAGAGAAGCTACTTTGAACTCAAACATCAAGATAAAAGAGGTTAGTCTGGTTCATCAACTTGGTTTTAACTTGTTAAGTGTAGCTCAACTATGTGATCAAGGAGACAACGAGACTGTGTTCACAACCAAAGATTGCTACGTAAGGAATAGAAAAACCAAGGAGATCGTGTTGAAGGGTGTCCGATTCAATGATGTGTATATTGTTGACATAACATTCAAGCCTTCAAGGGAACTGTGCTTTGCGTCTCTAGCTAAAGAGACGAAACTGTGGCACAGAAGGCTTGGACATGCCAATCTACAACTCATCCACAAACTCCACAAGAAGGAACTGGTTCGAGGTCTTCCAAATGTCAAACCTGGGATCCATGGAGTTTACGAAGCCTGTGTAAGAGGGAAGCAAACACGTTCCTGTTTCAAGAGCAAACCTGATGTTACCACTTCTCGTCCTCTGGAACTGATCCATATGGATCTCTGTGGTCCCATGAGGATAAGAAGTCATGCAGGGAATATGTATGTGTTTGTTATTGTTGATGATTATTCTAGATTTACATGGACAATTTTTCTCTCTTCCAAGGAACAGGTATTCGAGACATTTGAGTCTTTCATCAAGGGTGTGGAAACTAATCTGGGACACAAGCTAAGCGACATTCGATCCGACCATGGAACAGAGTTTAAGAATGCTATGTTCCTTGATTACTGCAGGGAACATGGTATTTCTCATAACTTCTCGGCTCCTAGGACACCACAGCAAAATGGAGTGGTCGAGAGGAAGAACAAAACATTGGAGGACATGGCTAGAACAATGCTCATAGCAAGAAACCTTCCTCGAATATTCTGGGCTGAGGCTATCAATACTTTATGCTATATTCTTAACCGTGCCATGCTTAGACCCTTGCTAAATAAAACTGCCTAGAACTAATCAGGAAACGCAAGCCCAATGTTTCCCACTTGCGTGCCTTTGGTTGCAGGTGTTTCATTCACAACAATGGAAAAGACAACTTGGGGAAATTTGATCCAAGGAGTGATGAAGGAATCTTTCTGGGGTATGCTAATTCAAACAAAGCTTACATAGTCTACA
Organism: Rheum nobile; assembly: GCA_027886185.1. NCBI lineage: Eukaryota > Viridiplantae > Streptophyta > Magnoliopsida > Caryophyllales > Polygonaceae > Rheum > Rheum nobile. Next base: position 685,368 of record WOAB01000261.1, on the reverse strand, counting down.
ATAAGAGAACCCGGAAAATTGAAGAGAGCATTCATGTTGTCTTTGATGAACACTCAAAAGCTGTGAGTGATGATTCCAACACACCGTTCCCTGATGACCATTTTCCACGAATGCAACAAGAAGACTCATATGAAGAAGGTGATGATGGGAATCACCAGGATAATCCACGTACAGGGAACAGTGCCCCCAATGCTGGTAGGAGCACTACCAGTTCTCTCGGAGCTACCACAAACAGTGGCAATGCTAATACCACTACTACACCAGCATCTGATGTTCCCACAACATCCACTCCAATCATTGATGCTGATGTCACTACTGTTCCCAATGGAACTTCTGGTGGCGATACTTCGGATGCACAACTCGTGCAAGATGGCCAAGAGAGTGTTGATGTGGTAACAGTTACTGAGGAAGAACCTATGGATGTTGTTGAAGGAATTGTCCCTGATGTAGCTATCATGACTGCTGCTGACGTTCCTCCTTCCTCATCCTCAACTGCAACAACTAATGCTGCCCTTCCTCCTATCCCTCCGCCTCCTGAATCCAAGAATGTCAGAACTAAAAAGAATCATCCAGTTGATGCTCTTTTCACACCGTACGAAAAACGAGGTTCACGTTCTCAACTATACGACTTTTGTGCTTTCTTTAGAGCCAACCATCAAAGAGGCATTGAAAGAGCCAGATTGGATAGTTTCCATGCAAGAAGAGCTATACCAATTTGAGAGGAACAGAGTATGGAGACTTGTTCCCCTTCCCAAGAACAAGCATGCTATTGGCACTCGCTGGGTATTCAGGAACAAGCTCGACGACTCTGGAACTGTGACAAGGAACAAAGCAAGACTGATTGCTCAAGGCTACAACCAACAAGAAGGGATCGACTATGATGAAACATATGCTCCAGTAGCTCGCATCGAAGCCATTCGACTTCTCATCGCGTATGCTGCCTTCAAAGGATTCACATTGTATCAAATGGATGTCAAAACAGCATTCCTCAATGGCTATCTTCAAGAGGAAGTATATGTGAAACAACCCTCAGGCTTTGAAGATATGGATCACCCTGACCATGTGTATGCACTGGACAAGGCATTGTATGGGCTCAAGCAAGCTCCCAGAGCTTGGTATGATCGACTGGCACTGTTCCTTCTCTCCAATGGATATAGATGTGGTGCGATCGACAAAGATGAGATTCTCGTAGTTCAAGTCTATGTTGATGATATTATTTTTGGTTCCACTAACCCTGCCCTTGTAGAAAAGTTCAAAATACCCATGAGTAGTGAATTTGAGATGAGTATGATTGGAGAACTTTCCTTTTTCCTCGGATTACAAGTCTCTCAAACTTCTGAGGGAACAAGAGTGCATCAACAAAAATACATCAAGGAACTGTTGAAGAAGTATGGTATGGATAAAGCTAAACCTATTGATACTCATATTTCTCCTAACACTCGTCTTGATGCAGATTTGAATGGAAAAGATGTAGATGCTACAATGTATAGAGGAATGATTGGGTCCTTACTCTATCTAACGGCGAATAGGCCAGATATTATGTTTAGTGTGTGTCTTTGTGCTAGATTTCAAGCAAATCTTAAGGAGTCACATCTAACTGAAGTCAAACGGATCTTGCGGTACTTGAAAGGGAACGGGAACGACAATCTCTGTCTTTGGTATCCAAGGAATAGTGGGTTTGAACTTGTGGGTTTCACTGATGCTGATTTTGCTGGCCACCTAGTGGATCGCAAGAGCACATCAGGGACGACACAGTTCCTTGTCCCATGTCTTGTCTCTTGGGCATCAAAGAAATAAAATTCAGTTGCTCTTTCAACCGTCGAAGCTGAGTACGTAGCTGCTACATCTTGTTGTGCCCAGGTATTGTGGCTCAAACAACAATTGGAGGATTTTGGTATGTCTCTTGGCACCGTTCCCATTATGTGTGATAATACTAGTGCTATTAACATTTCCAAAAATCCTATTCATCACCCACGTACTAAGCATATTGATATTCATCACCATTTTCTTCGTGATAATGTTGAGAAAATTTTCATTAGAATGGATCATTGCAGGACAGAGGATCAAGTTGCAGATAGCTTCACCAAAGCACTGGATAAAAAACCCTTTGAGTATTTGAGAATGCTCCTTGGGATGATCTCACTAAACTGAGGAACTCACTATCCACTATTCCCTCCATGATTGGCTAAATTGATCAAATTTATTCAAGGAACATCTTCTATGTCGCTTATTAGTTGTAAACTTTAGCTCATCATGTCTTGCTGTGTGCTATGTGTTACATGCTATCATAATTACGTGCTATTTCTTTACTTGATCATATGTGCTTCAGGGTTACTTGATAACATCTTCGTTCATGCCCAAAGCAACCAAATTTGATTATCTGAACCCTCATTACAAACCAAAATGATTATTGGTTGCACTGTCGTCCCAAGCCTGGATCCAGGTAAACGTTCCCTATGCACCTTTTTTTGTTTACCAAATCTTACTGGGAATCATTATCTGGATCATCTTTGTTCCCTACCTCTATTTTTGTTTGGATATTGTAGGATCGTGATTGTTAGATAATAACTTAAGGAACTCAGAATATCGATTCTAAGTTCCCTTCGCAGCGGAAATAAACAATCAAACAAATGACAAGTTTCTTATAGTAGAAACCTTTGATTGCCAACTAGCAATTCAGGATAAAAACCACTACCTTTCTTTCGAAAGGATTTCAAGGTCTACTTCTTGATTTCTTATCTCTTTTGGTTACAGCTTATCCTAGGAACAGACACACAATTTCTTTTCCTTACACACAGTTAGGCAATCCTAGATAACTTAACACAATCAATAATCAATCCAAGAAACAGACCTTCGCATCTAGGAACTATCACTTACAGTCACAGGAACTTAGCACTCAGCTCTTCTATTCCTTGACTGGTTCCTCTTGATCTCGGTTTGCTTTGATGATCTTGTTTGAAGGTTCACACTGGATATTTGCTAATGTGTGTGAGTCGTATTTTAGTGCTTGAAGATAACCCTTGAGTTAGTCTTCCTTTTATAGAGGATTCTTCGCAGCTTAATCTTCTCTGGGTTCCCACAGATTGAGCTTGCCCTAGGATAAGTGGTTCTCCTTGGTCCACGTTGTTCTTGGCATGTGCAAACAACCTAGGCAGCTCAGAATCCTTCTAGGTTAGTCAACCTCTTCAGCCAAGTCATTCTCCAGCTTCCTTTGTCTGAGGTTCGACACTCTGGGCGCTTGGGAACTGACTTCTGGACAGCGACAAGTTCCATGTCCTGTCGCTTTCACCTTTCTCTGTCCGAGGTTCGGCATTCTAGGTGTCTTGTTGTTTTGCTCTGGACATTGGCAGGCTTTTGGAAGCTTCGCACAAGTCGTTTTCGACTTCCTTTTGTCCGAGGTTGGCGTTCCTATGACAATGCAGCGGCCGTCTCTTCAACAGCCTTGTTAGTACCGGTTGCATCTTCCCAAGTTTTCTGAAGAACTTCCACCAAACTTAAGACAGTAGAGCTCATTTTCCCCAGCTCATTTACTTGATCACGAAGAGCGACCGTGATGACAGTCGAGCCTTTCATGATGGCCTTTTCAATACGACCTAGAGAAGAAAGGATCGCAGAGGAGTCTTGAGTGGGGTTGAGCGGTGGTAGGGAGCTTGAAGGGCCCTGGGAACTGGCCTTTTCCTTAGGCGAGTTAGCTTGAACTTCAGAGGGGGTGGCCTGGTGATCCCTTGTCTTCAATTTTCGAACAGTGGCTATGGTGAGAACCTTGCTATAGACAGTCTCAGGCAAATCATCAGGGTACTGGTGTAGCAGGGAGAGGAGATTTTTGACAAGATGGGGAAAGGGTAGGGCATGGGATGTGTGGGACTTGCAAAACTGCATATGAGGTAACACAATGCGGGGGAGATCAACTTGTACTCCAGATAGTATCTTTTCCATTAGAATGGCATCTGTGATGAGAACTGATGCTCGGTGCTCCTGCCTGGGAACTAGGTTTCGGATGATCCAGAAGTACAGAAGCTTGTTGGCGATGGAGAGGTCCTTTGTTTCCAAGGTTGAGGGGTAGTCGCCGTCATAGAGTTTCTTCACCACTTCTCCCTTGGACTTGTAACCTTTTCCTTTGGGCCACGCCTTTTTTTTGATGCAGAATGTCAAAGCCAGATCTGGACTCGATCCCAAGAGCAGACGCTATGAGGTTGGGGGACAAAGGGTACATGGTTCCCTTCCACTGGAATATGGCGTCGTTGCAGGGAGAGTTATCCTTGGTGGGTACAAAGGTGAGAGACTGGTAGAACATACAGACAACTTCATCAGAGGCGGAGAAAGGCTCAACCAAAAGCTCATCCCAACCTTGATACTGCAGAAGAGAGAGAAACTCGCTTAGGGCATCACTGAACAGTTCCTCATCTTCTTCTTCTAGGGCTTGGGTCCAGAACTCCTTGCCGATGATGAGCGGTTTGAGGATCTTTCTCTTAGAGAAGAGAGAGGAGATATGACCCAGGGAGGAAGAAGAGAGAGTGGTGGATTTAGCCTTTTTTGTGGATTTGGGCTCATAGGGAACTAGAGCTTGGGAGCTTCTCTTTCTTTGTTTCAGCCTTGTGGCGACAGAGGGGCCAGGGTTAGAGACAGGTTTAGATTTGAGGCTAGCAGGAGAGGGCACTGGGCTAAGGATCTCTTGGGTAGTTTTATCAGGGGAGGAGTCATGAGAACCTCCCTCTGAGACTGATTTTGTAGCCGATGCCGAAGCCGGAGTGATGTCTATCGCTTTCTCCTTAGCCTTCGCCTCTGTTTTCTCCTCAGGTTGTTCTTCAACTTTCTCCTCAGGTTGGGGGTTTTGGGAGGTGGTGGTAGAAATGGGCTTGGAAGACGATGCTGCCTTCTTTTCTCGGAAGGCTCGGAGAAGGGCAGCTTCCTCCTCATCTTGGATCAGGTTAGGGTTTTGGTCAGCCATTTTTGAGGAGCTAGATATTTTCCAGTGTTTGAGAGAGAGAGAAATAGAGGATCAGAGAGATGTGAATGACAAGTTGTGGAGAAGCTTGGATCAATAGGATACTTTTTAAAGGCGGATGAGGATTGAGGGGACGATGGGAGAAATCTGGCCGTTGAGAAGATCATGGAGAATCTTGAGCATTGATGTGGGTTGCAGCTTTTCCGAACGGTCACAAGCCATTTGAAATATTATTCATTCAGAGAAGGAGGCACTGTACTGAGACGTGACTGATTTCTGCAGGTTTGCCTTAAATAGCGTCTTGGGGAGTGCCGAATTAGCCGTTGGAAGAGCATTTTATCCTGGTTCCTTTTTGGCGATATATTCAGCGTGCTAGAGGGACATATGGGAACCTTTGATGTGGGTTTAAACAATGGAACCTAAGAAAATACGTTCCCATACAAGGAATCAGGGTAGGCCATTTATCGCATTGCACAATAATTCTCAGAGAGGGTTTAGAGATGGATCATAGAGAATTAAATTGAGCAATGAGGCAGGGGAAGGTCTTAGTACACGATCATCATTTCGGCTTGTATTGTTGGGTTAGAAATATGATCAGATTGTGACTTTTGGGCCATCAAAGAAACTTTGAACAATGAAGGAGTTGAAAGAATAATGAGGACCAAAAGGAGACGAACCAGAAAAATTTATCTAAGCCTTTTTAAGAAGTCATTATGAAAAGAGGATTTGTAGCAAAATATATTACACAGAGATATCAAGACTCAACAAGTTAAAGATCTTAAACTAGTCAATCAAGGGAACTGAAAGAGAGCCTTTAAACTAAGGTCAATGCTAGGTTATATGAATCATTCCTAGTTCCAATCTAAGGTTCTCGAAATGAACTCTATTCAAGGCTTTGGTGAATATATCTGCAACCTGATCTTCAGTTCTACAAAATTTCATAATGATGTTTCCCTTCTCAACATGATCTCTAAGAAAATGATGTCTTATGTCTATATGCTTGGTACGAGTATGATGCACAGGATTCTTAGAAATGTTTATGGCACTAGTGTTATCACAAAGAATAGTAAGAGGGCCATAAGACATACCAAAGTCCGCGAGTTGTTGCTTTAGCCAGAGAAGTTGGGAACAACATGAGGCAGCCGCAATGTACTCGGATTCTGTGGTGGAGAGGGAGACTGAGACTTGTTTCTTTGATCCCCATGACACAAGGCAAGGGCCTAGGAACTGTGCCATTCCAGAGGTGCTCTTCCTATCCACCAAGTATCCAGCATAATCAGCATCAATGAAACCCATCAGCTCAAAGGGACATTCTTTGGGGTACCAAATGCAGAGGAAGTCAGTTCCCTTGAGATATCGAAATATTCTCTTCACAGTAGCCAAGTGAGTTTCTCTTGGACAAGATTGGAACCTAGCACACAAACCAACAGCAAAAACAATGTCTGGGCGACTAGCGGTTAGGTACATGAGTGAGCCTATCATACCTCTATAGAGTTTCTCTTCCACTAGAGGACTTGAGTGGTCCTTGTCCAAATGAGAAATGGTGGAGATGGGAGTGGATCATTTTGAACTTCTTTAGTAGTTCCCTAACATACTTCTGTTGGTGAATTTGAATACCATTTTTCTTTTGAGTGATTTGTAATCCGAGAAAGAAGGTGAGTTCCCCAATTAAGCTCATTTCGAATTCACTGCTCATCAAGTCTTTGAACTTGTCTACAAGGGACAGGTCAGTGGAACCAAAAATAATATCATCTACATAAATTTGAACCACTAAGATGTTACCTTTTTCTTCTAGGATGAAGAGAGTTTTGTCAATAACTCCACGCATGTAGCCATTTGAGAGTAGGAACTGGGCAAGTCGATCATACCAAGCTCTGGGAGCTTGCTTGAGGCCGTACAGTGCTTTGTCTAAGAAGTAGACATGGTCTGGATGATCATCGTCTTCAAAACCAGGTGGTTTCTTGACATAGACTTCTTCTTGAAGAATTCCATTTAGGAAGGCCGTCTTTACATCCATTTGGAACAACTTGAACCCTTTGTGTGATGCGAAAGCAATCAATAACCTTATTGCTTCAATCCTCGCCACTGGAGCATAGGTTTCATCATAGTCAATGCCTTCTTGTTGATTGTATCCTTGAGCAACAAGTCTTGCTTTGTTCCTTATCACCGCTCCTGTATCATCTAGCTTGTTTCTGAAAACCCATCTAGTTCCTATGATGTGCTTATCCTTGGGGCGGGGAACTAGATGTCATACTTTATTCCTTTCAAACTGATGGAGCTCTTCTTGCATAGCTTGGATCCAGTCTGTATCCTTTAATGCCTCACCTATGTTCTTTGGTTCCACAATAGATAGAAAGGCATTGAAGGCAAAGAAGGTGAGATGTTCGAACCTGACTGGAGGCTTGATGATTCTTCTTTCTCTGTTGGGAGCTACAGCATTTGATGTGGAGACATTTTGAGTTGAGCATTCAGCTTCCTGGTTGGGATCACATTCTCCATTGAAAATCATGTGAGAGGACGAATCATTAAAGTCTCCACAGATGTTGTCGTCATGTTCATGGTTCCCAGAGATGGATTGTTGCTCATTATCCATGGGAACTGGCGGAGGAGCCAGTGGAGGATTCTGTGCGGCAGGGCAAGAACTTGGTGGAGTGACATCTTCATCTGGATCTTCTTGAGATGACTTGGGAAACGGGTCTTCAAAGGGAGTGGTAGTATTTTGCACAATTCTTCCAAGTGATTTTTCATTAAAAATAACATGAACACTTTCTTCTACCTTTTTAGTCCTTTTGTTGAAGACTTTGTATGCTTTGCTGCCTGAGGCGTATCCAATGAAGATTCCTTCATCACTTCTTGGGTCGAATTTGCCAAGATTGTCCTTCCCATTGTTATGCACAAAGCACTTGCATCCGAACACCCTTAGATGTGAGATGTTGGGAACTCTTCCTCTTAGGAGCTCATAGGGTGTCTTTTCTGTGATTGGGCAAAGCATGGCTCGATTGATGATATAACAAGCTGTGTTGATCGTCTCAGCCCAAAAAGATTGAGAGAGTCCACTTGAGATCAGCATAGTCCGAGCCATGTCTTCCAAAGTTCTGTTCTTCCTTTCCACTACTCCATTTTGTTGAGGAGTGTATGGTGCAGAGAAGTTGTGATCAATTCCATGCTCATTGCAAAAGGTTAGAAATTCTCCATTTTCGAATTCGGTACCATGGTCAGACCGAATAGCATTGAGTGAACAATCAAGAGATTTTTCTAACAAGGGAACCAAATCTTTAAAGCGGTCAATAACTTCACTCTTAGATTTAATAAAGATGGTCCAAGTAAAGCGAGAGAAGTCATCGACAAGAACAAAGATATACATGTTCCCTCCTAGGCTCTGAACTCTCATGGGTCCACACAGATCCATGTGGATGAGTTCAAGAGGCCTTGAGGTGCTTACCATGTTTTTGGACTTGAAGGAACTACGAGCTTGTTTCCCTTTTACACAGTCAGAGCACAGTTCCTTAGATGTGCCACTTAGCTTTGGCAGCCCTCTGACTAGCTCCTTTGTGTGTAGCTTTTGAATCAGCTTGGTGCTAGCATGATCGAGGCGTTGAGAGACAAAGTTTCTCCTTGGGAACAAAGGATGGATCAATTATGTAGACATTGTTGAATCTTTTCCCTTTTAGGATGATTTGTCCCGAGGAGTCAAGGACTGAACATTCATTTGATCTGAATCTAACTTCATTGTCTCCTTGATCACACAGCTGTGACACACTTATTAGGTCAAAACCAAGATTATCAACAAGGTGAACTTTGTTTACCTGAATGTGATCGTTGAGTTTCACAGTTCCTATTCCACAGATTTTCCCTTTGCTTTTGTCTCCAAAGGATATGTTCCCTCCTTGGAGAGGTTGAAGAGAGGTCATTTGATTTCTTCTTCCAGTCATATGGCATGAGCAACCACTGTCGATGTACCATAGTTGAGGTTGCCTTTCTTCTTTCTGCACATAAGGGAACTAAGATTTCTGAACCCAGCGAAGCTTGGCTTTACTGGGGGGATTAGCATTGCGAGTCTGTGAATAACCAGGGAACTGATTCCTTTCATGGTAATGAGTACTTTTCTCCTTTTCAAAGTTACTTTTCTTAGCACAATCAGTGTTGTAATGACCATTCTTACCACAGTAGGTATACAAACGATTGTAAACAACATGTCCATATTTTCCTTTTCCTAGCCTAAAAGGTTTTTCAGTTTTCCTTTTGTTAAAATCAACATTGTTTCTAACCTTGCTATGGTTCCTTCTTAGGACTTTGAGAACTTTCATTTAGACGTTTGGCAACCTCAGCCTTGTTCTCAAGAACCATGATCTTCTCTGATAGGAATTGATTCCTATCACGAGAAGTGGCAAGAGCAGTACTGAGGTTCTCATTCATCTCAACAAGTTCTCGCCTAGCCTTTTCATTTTCAACATCATTGTTCCCTTTGTTGTTGACATATCCTATTCCATGACGTTGTCTCACAAAAACAGTTTGATTTATCGTTTTTTCATTAATAGAATCAGTGAGAATGTCCAATCTATCAATTATGGATTGAAGTATGTCATTTCCAGGTAAGTTAGCATGCAAGGGCACTTTGACAGAATCTATGCTAGTTTCATCACAAGATTTGCAAGTTTTAAGGTGACTAGGATGCACATTCCTAATATCAATGAGTTTGGAGTGAGTTTCAGCTAGGTCTTTCTCAGTTTCATCAAGTTTCTTACTCCAAACATAATTCTCAACAGTCAAGCAAGCAATTTCATCTTCACAATCATCAAGTTTCTGTTGAAGGGAACTGGTTTCCTTTCCTAGTTTCTTTATGATCTTAAGAAGTTGTTTCTTATCACAATCAGCTAGGGATTTTAAGAGATCGTCAGAAGTTACCTCAAGGTCTTCTGAGTCGCTTGAGTCTCCTTTTTCCATGAGACATCTTCCTCCAGAGAAGCCACTCAGATCCAGTTTCTCATCTGAGTCTTCTCCCCATGAGGCTACGAGAACCTTCTTTTTCTGAGGTCTTTCTTCTTCCTTGAAGTCTTCCTTGTTGGGACAGTTCTTAGCATAGTGTCCTTTTTCTTTGCACTCGTAACAAGAGACTTCTTTGAGATCCCTTTTGGGTCCATTGTGGGAGGAACTGCCCTTTTGGAACCTTCCCTTCACAAAGAATTTTTTGATATTCTTTGAGAAGAGGGCTGTTAGCTCGTCCTCTTCTTCTTCCAAGTCTGAATTCTCTTGCTCCATCTCGAGCCTGGAGAAGGCTTTGGAGATCTTAAGGGCGATTCCTTTCTCCAGTTTCTTGTCGGCATTGGCCTTGGTGTGCTCTCCTTCTTCAACCTCCAGTTTCCCTATGACTTGGGTCAAGGGAAGGGATTGGATGCCTGGAGTGTTCTTCATGATTCCATTGAGAAGGGTAAACTTGGAGTTGAGTCCATTGATGACCACTAGGGACTTGGAAACTTCATCCAGATCGACTCCCGCCGCTGTCAACTTTCCAATCAATCTGTTGAAGCGGGAGTAGTACTCTGAGATGGTCTCAGTTTCCATCATTTTGAAGGTGTGGTATTCTCCTTCCAAAGCAAACTTTCTACTTTGCTTTAGTTCCTCACTTCCTTCATGCATCTCCTTGAGAGCTTTCCACATCTCCTTGGCCGTCTTGATGCCTATGACCTTGTCCATGTCCTCTCTGTCCAATCCATTGAGGATGAACTGCCTGGCCTTGGCATTCTTCTCCATGATGACATAGTGTTCTGGTTTCCAGTCTTCTTCCTTCATGGTGAGATCGACATGGCCATCTCTATTTTCGACTATCCTCTAGCATTGGTAGTCGTTGGTCTTGATGTGGCTTTCCATGCACTTTTCCCACCATGTTTCTTCTCCTTTCTTTTGGAGATGTGACTTGTTGGTGGAGATTCCGAGCTCAAACTTGCTTGGTTGAGACATGATCTGCAAACTTAACAAAGATCTAGAGCTTTTCCTGCTCTGATACCAATTGTAGGATCGTGATTGTTAGATAATAACTTAAGGAACTCAGAATATCGATTCTAAGTTCCCTTCGCAACGGAAATAAACAATCAAACAAATGACAAGTTCCTTATAGTGGAAACCTTTGATTGCCAACTAGAAATCCAGGATAAAAACCACTACCTTTCTTTCGAAAGGATTTCAAGGTCTACTTCTTGATTTCTTATCTCTTTTGGTTACAGCTTATCCTAGGAACAAACACACAGTTTCTTTGCCTTACACACAGTTAGGCAATCCTAGATAACTTAACACAATCAATAATCAATCCAAGAAACAGACCTTCGCATCTAGGAACTATCACTTACAGTCACAGGAACTTAGCACTCAGCTCTTCTATTCCTTGACTGGTTCCTCTTGATCTCGGTTTACTTTGATGATCTTGTTTGAAGGTTCACACTGAATATTTGCTAATGTGTGTGAGTCGTATTTTAGTGCTTGAAGATAACCCTTGAGTTAGTCTTCCTTTTATAGAGGATTCTTCGCAGCTTAATCTTCTCTGGGTTCCCACAGATTGAGCTTGCCCTAGGATAAGTGGTTCTCCTTGGTCCACGTTGTTCTTGGCATGTGCAAACAACCTAGGCAGCTCAGAATCCTTCTAGGTTAGTCAACCTCTTCATCCAAGTCATTCTCCAGCTTCCTTTGTCCGAGGTTCGACACTCTGGGCGCTTGGGAACTGACTTCTGGACAGCGACAAGTTCCATGTCCTGTCGCTTTCACCTTTCTCTGTCCGAGGTTTGGCGTTCTAGGTGTCTTGTTGTTTTGCTCTGGACATTGGCAGGCTTTTGGAAGCTTCGCACAAGTCGTTTTCGACTTCCTTTTGTCCGAGGTTGGTGTTCCCAGATTTCTCGGGAATCGTAACCTCGCATGCTATGTTTCTGGGCACACCTGGGTTCCTCTGGGTTCCTTCCTTTGTCTTGTTCCTTTGGTTCTCTTGTCCTATTTGGCTTTCTTGCCTTCGGTATATTCCTGTGGTTCCTTAAAGCACATCTTTGAGATAAAACATTAGTATCATAATATTTGTCATCTTCAAAAGTAGAGAAACTGAGGAAAGGAACTCTCAGGGGAACTAAAGTTCTAGAGTTCCGTTTCCTAACAGATATATCTTTGCAATTTTGTGTGAACCCATTAAAATATCCAAACCAGTCTTTCTATCCACTCAAGCAACTCAGAGTCATCTTGATGGAGCTTTGCCTAAGAGGGAACTGCGAAAGGAATAGTGACTGGGAACAACTTGTTGAACGTTGAAAGTTGCAGGTGAATGTTGCTCTCTGCGACGCTTGAATTTAATGGTGATTTGATAGCTCTGCAGCGAGGAACAGTGTGTTTGCGAGAAACGAGAAGAAAAGTGTCGTTACATGTAGAGAGAGAAAAGATCCGATTGCCGATTTGGATGATGTCAATGGCGAGATCTTTGGTAAGCCAATCCTAATTTTCCTAAATTATTTTATTTCCAAATCTCTTGCCTTCTATAAATCTTCATCCTCACCTCAATCCGATTTACCCTACTTTCTCACATCCTCAACTCTCTCTCAATCTCTGCAAACTTTCTCTTTGCTCTTTGCCGTTAACAACCCTAGTCTTCAATCCTTCCTCTCTCAAACACAACCACACCATCATGTCTACCCCAACATCTTCTTCTACCCCCGCCATTGACATCTCCGCCTTCACTGAGGAGCAATTGGCTGCTCTTAAGCAATCCATTGAGGCACACCAGGCTGCTCGGACTCCGACCTCCAAGGACACCACCTCCATTACTACAGTGGTGGAAATAGCCAAAGAGGCCACCTCCTCAATCGCTGAACTTCAGGAGGAACATCCTCAGGGGGAACAACCACAGGAGGAACATGTCTAGGAAACAGATGCTTCCAAGGAGATGGTAGTTGTCACTGAGCAAGAAGAAGTCAACTCTCCTCCCAAATTGAACGAAGCTGAAGAGGAAGAGGCCATGGCTGAAGTGGAAGCTGATCTAGGTCTTCATCCTCTCGAAACTGTTGAGCCCAGTCGCAAGCGAAAGCACACTATCGACTCTGAGGATGATGAGGACCCTGATGTTGAGATCACAAGGGAACAACGAGTGTTCATCGGCTTCTCAACTCTGACAAAGTCTGCCGCCGGTGAGACCACTCCAGGCCCTTCGAAGGAACGTCTGCGATCGGCGAAGAAGATCGAGGCCAAGAAAGCTGAGGTGAAGAAGGTTGAATCCAGAAAGAAAGCAAAGGTGGAGGAACCGCCTGTCGAAGGGAAGAAGATCCTTCCCCACCTCCTTATTCCTAAAGGGTTCCTTGTCGACAATGACTTCGACGACGTCTTGGAGCGCCTCAAATTTCAAGGTTGGGAACATCTCTTCTCAGATCGCGTCTTGGTCAATCCTGACCTAGTCCGTGAGTTCTACCGTTCCTTCAAACTCAACACCGCCTCTACTATGGTGGGAACGGCGTCTGTCAATGAGGAAGATTTGTCGTTCACTGTGTCGAAGGTTGCTCGACTTCTGGGTGTCTCCGCTAAAGGGTTTTGTGAAGTTCCTGGCGAGAAGATCATCGATGCTCAGAAGAAGGCCAAGGAGGCTAGTGCTCAGAGGCTCTTCAAGTCCATATCTGGAGCCACTCATGTGTCTGACCTCACTCTGCCTCAGCGAATAGCACATCATATCATTATGAAAGATGCCGTTCCTAGGCAAGAGAAGAGGAACGCGATCACTGCCACCGATCTGCTGCTACTGAACAGGTTTTGGCACATGGAGAAAATTGACCTTCCTAGGGTCATTCTACAGCACATGGCAAAGTGCAGTGCCAAGACTCACTCCCTAGCCTACCAAAACGTCATCAAGCTTATTCTACAAGCAAAGGGGGCTTACAGAGCAGAAGGGGAAGTTCCCATGGTCACCGAGTTGGATATGGTGAATGTGAACAAGATGAGATATCAGGGAGATGACAAGGGAACTCTGCCTATATCAGAGATTATGAAGCGAGAAGCTGGAGAGGGAACATCAAAAGGTGGCTTTGTGCAAAGCCAAATGTTGACTGAACTGCATGAGATCAAGAACATCCTTTCTCTGCTTCTTGAGTATTTTCTCAACAAGGACAAAGACTAAAAGGAGGATTCTGAGTCTTGAGTGGGCACCTTTCCCTATCCTAGCTCGTCTTTCCCTATTTCTCTTGGATTTTTATGTTATTTTGTGATTGTGCTTGCTCTTTTAATTTTGTTTAGTTGTTTCCTATGTTTTTCTATGATCTTTTGTAATCATTCCCTGCTCGATATATGAACTTTATTTTGCTCCTAATTTGCCACAATAGTCCTATTGTTCCCTTGTTTATCTTTTGATCTTTTGATGATGCCAAAAGGAGGAAGTGTAGAAAATTATGATGAACTCAGTAAAGTGAGGTAACAACTTTATTGTTCCTAAACCTTTATGAATTTTTTGAACGATGCTAGTGCTGAGGGGGAACAATGGAGCAACTTGAAGGTATGACTTGCCTTTATTCATTTAATATAAAATTTTGCTCAAACATTTGATCTTAGAAACATTATGACTTATATCTTTCTGCCTTTTACCCTATGTTATGATTGAACAATTTTGAATGGGTTTGTCATCACCAAAAAGGGGGAAATTGTTGGAACCATGACGTTCCCTCTGGTTTTGATGATGATAAACACCATTGGGTTTTATGATTTACATTGTTTCTATGAGTTTCAGGGATTGTGAACAATTTAGGGAACAATGGAAAGCATGTGAAAGAAGAGAAAGCAGAAGATGCTAAGGAACGTGGTGAAAACATGGAACAGTTACGCGGAAGCAAAATTGAAGAATGAAGCGCGTGTATAGTTCATACAAGGAAACTTTTATACTTGGAAACATCGGATAAGGAACAATGAAGAACTCAGAAGTTGCCAACTGTTACCAATGGAGACCACTACTTATGGAAACCATGTTTTGAAGTACTACTCGGAGAGAGAAGAGCTAGATAGCGTGTCTTAGGAAAGTTTACTTATGGAAACCATGTGTTTATGAGCCAAGTTGTTTAGAAGGAAAATAAATCTCAGACTGTTATCATGTATAGAAATCGATAGATGCCTTAGGTGTTTGGTAACAAGGTCTTGGCTGCCACTATATATAGTTGAGGATATCTTAGGATAAGATATCTCGATCATTACTAAGGAAGCATACTGAAGAGCTATTGTGATTGAGATCAAAGGTTCAAGGCAAGGTACGAACTAGTGTTGTGAGTACTTGCTTAGAGTCTTTTGTTGTGTTCTTGTGTTGTTACTAGTTGATTGCACTCAAAGTCTAGGAATTGTGTGTGATTAGGTGGAGATAAGACTTGTGAGATTGTGTAACTTGATTAATAATACAAGTACACATGTTTTAAATCCTCCTAGGGTAACACCTAGAGGTAGAGGTTTTCTCTTTTGAACTAGTTGGTTGATAGAGTTTCCTCTCTAAGGAACTGTCTTGTTGTTACTACTGAATCTCTATTATATCCGCTGCCCAGGGAACAGTTTCACCGTTCCCTGTCTAACACACTACGATTCAACACACAGTTTTTTAGTCTATAGCATCTTTGCAGATGAGAACTAAAAGCTCTAAATTGGCTTGAATATCTTGTAAAAAACTCTGTGTCCAGCTTCGCAATACAGTCGGCCACACCATTTGTTTCTCGGAAGACATGAAAGATCTGCACTAAAGAAAACAGTTGTAAAACACAAAGGATATCAGAAAATAAATTTCAATATCCCAAGGATAATGCCAGATCTTTTTTAGGACATTTACAATAGTGAGGTTGTCGCATTCAAGGTGAATATTGTTAAGACCTAATGCATAAGCTTTAACTAGAGCATTCCTGACTGCAAGTGTTTCTGATTTTAGCGGGGTTGATATTCCACACTTTTCTCTAAAAATGTGAATTGGTTCGCCTTTGCTATTTTGGAATATGAATTCATATCTAGAGTCACCATTAGTCTTAGTAGATCCATCTGTATTAATTTTAATAACATTATCCGGAGGTTTTTTCCATTTCTTCTTTGATCGTTTATTATTGTTCTTATTGTTCGTTTTTTATGAACAAATGAAGCAAATGAACAAGTGTTCAAATTTTTCCGCAGGCGCGGAAAGATTTCTGCGGGCGCGGAAATGTATCTGGTGCGTAGTTCACCATCTTCGATTTTTGGCTCGGGTCTCCTTCCTGCAGGTTAGTCTAAAGCAAAAACAAAAACAAAAGAAAAAACAAAACATAATAAATAACAACTAAAGACATGGAATGAAAAGACAAGAAGAAAGTACATACCTCGGGTTGCCTCCCGAGCAGCGCCTTAGTTATTGTCGTGGCTCGACCTGGTGCTCTCCAACAAGATCTCAGCAATTGGTTCTTCGAGAACCATCTCATCCATCGCCTCATTGTTGAATCCCTCATGGTAAGGTTTTAACCTGTGACCATTCACCTTGGACACCCTGTCGGTCTTCCCATCATATATATCAACTGCTCCATGTGGAAAAACGCGAGTAACAACGTAGGGACCCAACCATCTGGAACAGAGTTTTCCTGGGAAAAGTTTCAAGCGAGATTGAAATAGTAGGACCTTGTCCCCAATGTTGAAGTCCTTTCTCAGAATGTTCTTATCATGCCAAGCCTTCGTCTTATCCTTGTAAATAACTGCGTTGCAAGTTACGAAATTCTCCCACCTCATCAATTTGCATATTGCACTTCTTCACAGCCCATAATGCCTTGTGCTCAAGCTCCACTGGAAGGTGGCAGGCTTTTCCAAATACCAATCTAAAGGGAGACATCCCAATGGGGGTTTTGTATGCTGTCCGGTAAGCCCACAAAGCATCATCCAGTCTCAGGCTCCAATCCTTCCTGTTTGGAGCGACCGTCTTCTCAAGGATGGTTTTGATCTCTCTGTTTGACACTTCAGCTTGCCCATTGGTTTGTGGATGGTAGGCAGTGGAGATTCTCTGCGTGATATGATATTTCTTCAGTAGTCCACTAACGGTCTTGTTGCAGAAGTGAGCTCCCCTATCACTTATTAAAGCTTTGGGGATTCCAAACCTAGAGAATATGCGTTTCTTCAGAAAATCTGCCACCACTTTAGAATCATCAGTCCTGGTGGCCTTCGCTTCCACCCATTTAGAAACGTAGTCCACCGCAAGTAAATTATATAGGTTCCCAAAAGAGCTAGGAAAGGGTCCCATAAAGTCAATGCCCCAAACATCAAAAAATTCACAAAAAAATAAGTTTGATTGTGGCATCTCGTTCATGCGAGAAATATTCCCGACCCTTTGGCATTGATCACAGGACTTACAAAAGGCATGTGCATCCCGAAAGATGTGTGGCCAATAAAATCCTGTGTCCAAAACCTTTGACGAGGCCGGAAACCGGTGTCGTTTTCCTGTCAAAATAATCTCAATTCACCTACTAAAGAGTATAGCAAGTAAGTGATACAGGGTTAGCCGTGTAGAGGATGGATCTAGGCAACGAATCTCAAAACAAAAGAAAACATAAGATTAGAACAATGGCGGAAGTGAAACTAATGGATAGGATAATAGATAGAACCAATAGAAACGACGAGAAAACCCGCTTGCGTGATAGCAAGGAACCTTGTCGAACGATCTACCAACCCGATCTCTACAACGCCACACAACCAAGAATCGCGGACGAACTTGGAGCACGGAGAGGATTGCTTATGATGTACGAAATCACCAACTCCAGAGGGACTTGACAAAGACGAAAACAACTAAGCAGGAAAGAACAATCGATTGAGACTCTCACAAGGAGTCGAGTTTCAAAGCAAAACCCAAGCTCTGTTTTTGTGTTTAACAATGTGAGAAATCTGCCTAATGAAGAAGACAAGGGAGGCCTTAAATACCCTAGGAGGGCCGGCCCTAGCTTTCCAAAAACGGGTTACACTTAATCCCAAAATATCCGAAAATAGAAAGCTGAAAATAAATAAATAATAATCCTAAAAATATCCAATGCAGAAATAAATAAGATTAAACATATGTAACGTTGACCAATAAAGTCAACGCCTTGACTTTGGACTTGTCCTCTTCGTCATGTGATACATCATGTGCCATAAACGTCTCCAGCTCTTGACGTAGTTCCCTCAATCTTGACCTAGTAATCGGTCCATCAAAGGTTGGCACTAATGGCGGGGATGATTCCTCATCATTCTCCCCTTCTTGAAAAGGACTCGTCCTCGAGTCATCAACATCAGCGGCTGCATAAGGGGTAAGATCACCGACATTGAATATCGGGCTGACGCCATAGTCATCGGGCAGCTCCAACACATAGGCATTGTCGCCTACTCTCTTCAGCACCTTGAACGGTCCATCACCTCTGGGAGACAGCTTCGACTTCCTCTGCTCCGGGAACCGCTCCTTGCGCAGGTATAGCCACACCAAGTCGCCGGGCTCGAACAACACTTGACGCCGGCCGTGATTAGCTCGGGCTGCGTTCTTCGCTGCAGTAGCTTCCAAACGAGCCTTAGTCCGCTCGTGCAGCTCCTTCATGAACTCAACCTGTCTATCAGCATCAAAGTCTGCTCGTTCCGGTAAAGGCAACGACTTAAGATCCAAAGGGGTTAGGGGATTCAAACCATACACACATTCAAAAGGGGACATATTGGTAGAAGAATGAATAGTCCTATTATAAGCAAACTCAACATGTGGTAAGGCATCTTCCCAACGTTTCAGATTAGATTGAATAACAGCCCTAAGGATAGTACCCAATGTACGGTTAGTGACCTCAGTTTGTCCATCTGTCTGGGGGTGACTAGCAGTAGAAAACAACAACTTAGTACCAAGTTTACCCCACAAAGTCTTCCAAAAGTAACTCAGAAATTTGACATCCCTATCACTCACAATAGTACGAGGTACACCATGTAACCGAACAATCTCTCTAAAGAACAAATCAGCAACATTCCTAGCATCATCAGTTTTATGGCATGCAATAAAGTGAGCCATCTTAGAGAACCTATCAACAACCACAAATATAGAATCTCTCCCCTTCTTAGTCCTAGGCAAGCCAACAATAAAATCCATACTAATATCAACCCAAGGAAAGCAAGGAATAGGCAAGGGAGTATAAAGACCATGCGGTTTTGCCTTAGATTTAGCCTGTAAGCACTCAACACAACGTTTGATAAAATTCTCTACATCCCTAAGCATGTGTGGCCAATAGAAATGAGTATGCAACATGTTATAAGTCTTATCTCTACCAAAATGACCCATCAATCCACCTCTATGGGACTCATCAACAAGTAACAACCGTAGAGAACAAACAGGAATGCACACCTTATCAACTCGAAACAAGAATCCATCAAACAAGAAAAACTTATCAAATGAACCCTTTTCCACACAATGCTTATAAATCACTCCAAAATCAGCATCCATATCATACAACTCCTTAATATAAACGAATCCAAGGACTCGAGCATCCAAAGTAGTCAAGAGTGTATGTCTCCTAGAAAGGGCATCAGCTACAACATTATCTTTTCCTTTCTTATACTTAATCACATAGGAAAATGTTTCTATGAATTCCATCCACCTACCATGCCTCCTATCCAACTTATCTTGACTCCTAAAATGCTTTAAGGACTCATGATCAGTTTTAAGCACAAATTCTCTAGGCCAAAGGTAGTGTTGCCAAGTTTTCAGCACTCTAAACAAGGCATATAATTCCCTATCATAAGTAGAATAATTCAAGCATGCAGCTTTCAACTTTTCAGAAAAGAAGGCAATAGGCTTACCTTCCTGCATGAGGACTCCTCCAATACCAATGCCAGAGGCATCACACTCTACTTCAAAGGGGCGAGTGAAGTCAGGCAGAACCAGCAATGACGCGTGTGTCAAACGATCCTTGAGAGTCTGGAACACCTTTTCTTGAGCTTCACCCCAACGAAACGGAGTATTCTTCTTTGTGATCTCTGTCAGCGGGGCTGCAATGGTGCTAAAATCTCGAACGAACCTCCTGTAGAAGCCAGCCAGGCCATGGAAACTGCGCACGTCACCTAGGTTCCTCGGGGTCGGCCAGTCACGGATGGCTTGCACCTTCTCTTGATCCACTTGCAGTCCATGAGCACTCACTACAAAACCAAGAAACACAAATCTGTCAGTGCAAAAATCACACTTCTTCAGATTTCCATACAACTGTACAGCTCTGAGAGTGGATAAAACTTCCCTGAGGTGCTCTGCATGTGCTTCCAAAGATTTGCTGTAGATCAGAATATCATCAAAGTAAACTACAACAAATCTACCAATAAAAGATCTCAAGACATGATTCATAAGACGCATAAAAGTAGAGGGGGCATTAGTCAAACCAAAAGGCATAACAAGCCACTCATACAAACCAAACTTCGTCTTGAATGTTGTCTTCCATTCGTCTCCTTCCTTCATCCGGATTTGATGGTATCCACTGCGAAGATCGATCTTGGAGAAGGTGGAGGCGCCATGGAGCTCATCCAACATGTCATCGAGCCTGGGGATCGGGTGCCTGTACTTGATCGTGATGTTATTAATAGCCCTGTAATCAACACACATACGCCAAGTATTGTCCTTTTTGGGGACGAGTAAGACAGGTACAGCACACTGGGATCGGCTCTCTCTAACATACCCTTTATCTAGAAGGTCCTGGACTTGGTTCTGTATTTCCTGGGTCTCAGTAGGGTTCATCCTATAGGCAGGCCGGTTGGGTAGGGTAGCACCGGGAATCAGGTCTATTTGGTGCTCAATGCCTCTAATAGGGGGTAGGCCAGGGGGTATCTCATCCGGGAAAACATCAAGGAACTCAGCTAAAAGGGTCTGGACAGCAGCTGGGAGTGTAGCTCGGTGGTCTCTGCTGGATGTGGGCGACGTCCGGGGGAAGGTAATCTACCAGGTGGTCTCTGCTGGATGCTAAGAGCACTCGGCTAGGGGTAGAGGCGAGGGTGAGGTCGGTCCGTGTGGAGGCAGTGGATGGTTCGGCTGGGGACTTACCCTTACGCTCGGCCTCTCTTTTCTTATCATAAGCCTCAGCCACTTGAAGCGGCGTCATCGGTTTCAACACCACTTTCCTACCACGAAACTCAAAGGCATGTTGGTTAGTACGTCCATCATGAATAACATGTCTATCAAATTGCCAAGGACGACCTAACAAAATATGACAAGCTTGCATAGGAACAATATCACATAAAATTTCATCCTCATAAGTTCCTAGCTTAAGTGTAATCTTAGCTTGCTTATTCACCTTGAGTTCACCACAATCATTCATCCAATGAAGTCTATAAGGTCTAGGATGCAAAAAAGTAGGGAGTTGCAGTTTATTAACTAATTCAACACTAGCAATATTACAACAACTACCACCATCAATAATCATGTTGCAAACTTTCCCTTTTACAAGACATCTTGTATGAAACAAATTCTCACGCTGATTATCATCACAAGGAGCCTGATTAACATGCAAAGTCCTCCTAACAATCAATGAATCACCATGCTCATATTCAATAAAATCCAAATCATCATCATTGACATGCTCATTCATATCATGGCTAGCAACTAAATTTTCATGCTCAGTGTCAGACTCAGACTCTAACTCACCCAAATGATTAATCATCAAAACACGAGTATTAGGACAATCCTTCATGTAATGACCCTTTCCTTGACATTTAAAGCAAGTGATATCTCTAGCTCTAGGAGGAGGGTCAGCAGGGTTACCTCGTGTAACTGCAGGGGCGGGCCGTGTGGGCTGTTGTGGTGCGGTGGAGGTAGAGGGGTGCGCACCACAGGAATTCTGCTCATTGCCGCGAGTCGGACCGGTTGCTGGGCGGGATCTCTGGTGTCCGGTGCGGCCCTGCTGCTGGTCGGGATGCCAGCTTTGGCGTTGTGGCACCGTGCGGTGTTGTTGGGTATAGCTGGACTTGAATTGTCTCTCCACTTTAATTGCTTGGTGTAGCAAATCTGTCATGGTAGAATAGGGATACAATTCTATAGTGTCAGCTAAATGAGGATGCAAGATACGTAGATACCTGGACATAGTGGCCTCTTCATCTTCGACGACGTTGCCGCGTGCCATGGCTATCTGCATATTGTTGTAGACCTCTTCAACACCTAAAGAGCCTTGCCTCATAGTCTCCAAACGGTTGCGGAGAACTCTATTATGGTGGTGGGGAACGAAACGGGCCCTCATCATAGCTCTCATCTGGTTCCATGTGTTGACCGGAGGGTCCATGGCTTGTCTTCGAGCCTTCACAACAGAATCCCACCAAACCAAAGCATAACCAGTAAATTCAAGAGCAGCGAGTTGTACCTTTTTATGTTCAGGGAAATTGTGGCAATCCCAAATCTGCTCAATCTTCGTCTCCCATTCAAGGTAGACGTCTGGATCACACTTTCCATCAAAAGTCGGGATCTTCACTTTGATCCGTCCAATGCCGTCTTGTTCGGCTTCACGGCGGCGGGGCTGTCCGCGGTCATTCCGGGGGCGGTAAGGACGCCACTCATTATGCTCCTCGCGCTCATAGTCCTGCATATCATCATCACCCCATAAACTAGAACGTATCGACATAGGAGGGGACTCAGACCTATCACGAGGTACGGGATGCCGAATCGGGCGTATGCGGTCGGTGCCAGTGGCTCTCGGTTGGTGACGCTCGTCCATCGCCGCTTGGTAGGCCGTGACTTGGTCGACCAAGGGCTCGGTGGCGGGAAGCGGTGCGCTATGCGATGGACCAATGTGTTCCTGCGCAGCCGGGAGTGGGTTGGAGCGGGTCTCCAACGAGTCAAACTTCGCAGACAACTGCGCGACTGTAGAAGCCAACTGTTGTAGCATCGCCTGCATATCGACATGGGAACCATTTGCAGTAACCTGTTCATCACCGGAACCTGTCATGATCACCACTTAGACGAACACAGAAAGACGTTAAGGTTAGGAAAACCAAAAAAAACTCTCAAGTGTTTGCACTCGGTGATTGTACAACCTGCGAAGTTAGGCTCGTAAATGACAAGTTCTCTATGTGCTCAAGATACGCAGCAAATCAAGGTCAAGCAGAGATGTAGCAGACAAGACAAGTAGATGTACGACGAAAAATGACTCAAACAAAAGCGAGACTAGAGAACGACTCAACAAGGAAAGCGACACAACTATAGTCACAAGAATGAAATGCAACTAAAGATGGGGGTATATATGTGTTTCGAACTCAAGAAATGCGAATTGCAAGTCAGAAAGACGTACCTTTGTCGACTCGGAACGAAGCCAATTGGAGCCGAGAGTGACCCGAGGGAACGGAGGGGAGAAGGGGTTCGGGCAAGAGGGGGGTAGTGCTCGACTGAGGGCAACCCGGGGTGGGACCCGGTCGGGTTGGGGTCGGGTGGGGTGGACTGAGAACAACCCGGGGTGGGACCCGGTCGGGTTGGGGTCGGGTGGGGTCAGGCCGGGTGGGGCTCGACTGAGCGGAACCCGGGCAGGACCCGGTCGGGTGGAGGCCGGGTGGTGGCGACTGAGGAGAACTCGGGTGGGACCCGGTCGGGTTGGGGCCGGGTCGGTGGCAGGTACGTGAGGGCTGGGTTAACTGAGGCTCACCCGGTCTGGACCCGGTCGGGTTGGGGCCGGGTCAGGGGCAGGTACGTGAGGGCTGGGTTAACTGAGGCTCACCCGGTCTGGACCCGGTCGGGTGGGGCTGACTGAGCGCAACCCGGTGGGGACCCGGTCGGGTTGTGGCCGGGTACTATTACGGCGGCAAAGAGGTCCGAAAAAAAAATCTGAAACGGAACCCTAATTTTTTTATTTTTTTTGTATTTCGAAAAAAAAAAAAAATTCTGAAAAATCCCAGATGCCTTTTCCTCTTTTTTTTTTTTTGAATTTCGATAATGCTTTTTTTTTTTGATATAATTTTCTTTTAGACAACTTGTTTTTCCTGGGATATTACACCATAAAGATAAAATAAAATCTCTAGAAAATCAAGCAAGTATCTTGAAGATTACCAAAATTGAACAACCGGATCTCTGGCGCGCACAAACCTGGACGCCGTCGTGTCTTGCTCGCCAAGCTAGGGTTCGAACAACAATGGAGGAAGGGGGGGGGGGGGGGG
Organism: Rheum nobile; assembly: GCA_027886185.1. Lineage (NCBI taxonomy): Eukaryota > Viridiplantae > Streptophyta > Magnoliopsida > Caryophyllales > Polygonaceae > Rheum > Rheum nobile. The sequence continues at coordinate 661,328 of WOAB01000261.1, read as the reverse complement.
CGAAATTTTTGTTGATTTTTGGACGGTTTTGGTATGTTTTTGTGGATCCTCGTAGTCACAATCAACCGCAACGAACTCCTTTCCAAGACAAACAAGAGCAAACAATCAGTCAGACTAACAATTCACTATTGTGACTCAAACAAAGAAATTCAATTGACGATTGAAAACAGGAAGATCCAATTTTTGATGATGAATCTGGAACCGTCAAAGGCGATCCGAAGCCGCAAAGCTCTGATACCAATTGATACGGGGGTTAGCCGTGTAGAGGATGGATCTAGGCAACGGATCTCAAAACAAAAGAAAACATAAGATTAGAACAATGGCGGAAGTGAAACTAATGGATAGGATAATAGATAGAACCAATAGAAACGACGAGAAAACCCGCTTGCGTGATAGCAAGGAACCTTGTCGAACGATCTACCAACCCGATCTCTACAACTCCACACAATTAAGAATCGCGGACGAACTTGGAGCACAGAGAGGATTGCTTATGATGTACGAAATCACCAACTCCAGAGGGACTTGACAAAGACGAAAACAACTAAGCAGGAAAGAACAATCGATTGAGACTCTCACAGGGAGCCGAGTTTCAAAGCAAAACCCAAGCTCTGTTTTTGTGTTTAACAATGTGAGAAATCTGCCTAATGAAGAAGACAAGGGAGGCCTTAAATACCCTAGGAGGGCCGGCCCTAGCTTCCCAAAAACGGGTTACACTTAATCCCGAAATATCCGAAAATAGAAAGCTGAAAATAAATAAATAATAATCCTAAAAATATCCAATGCAGAAATAAATAAGATTAAACATATGTAACGTTGACCAATAAAGTCAACGCCTTGACTTTGGACTTGTCCTCTTCGTCATGTGATACATCATGTGCCATAAACGTCTCCAGCTCTTGACGTAGTTCCCTCAATCTTGACCTAGTAATCGGTCCATCAAAGGTTGGCACTAATGGCGGGGATGATTCCTCATCAGTAAGTCAAGGTCGATCCCACAGGGAGTCGGTTATCTATACGCAATTATGGATGATCAACAAGTAATGGGGGGTTTTGTCTAGAATAAACGTAACGTAAACAAACATGCAATTAATGACAAGAGATGAAATATGATGAGAGAAAGTATTCCACCAGACAAATATCCACACCACAATGCAATCAGTTGATCACTGAAAACTATCTTTCCAAGTTCTTTTACTATCTTATCATTGTTCCCACCCTGATCGTGAATACTATCGATTCTCACAGTTGTCGATAGACTTATTACTATGCCAATGATAAAGCACAACTGATTCTCACAGTTGTCAGCGTACTTTAACACCAACACAGCAATAGCAATACACACAAGGATATAGGACACATGCAAGTAGAAAGACGTACAAGTACTCACTCCCCTACTTAACATGCAATTGACTCTCACACACAAATATACGCTCGGAACCCCTATACGCACAAACGTGTTTGCCACTAGATATGCACTCGGAACCCCTATATGCAATCCTAGCAATATGATAAATACCGAAAGACCTAGTTAGCAACTCTAGGTAAACCAACATAAATCAATAATCAATTCAATCAAGAGAATCAATCCAACTTAATAAGATATAGAACAAGGAAATAGAAATCTCACAACCAATTCATTGTAGTGCTTCAATCGTCTAGCGAAACAAGAATGTTTAGCTATCCATTACTTGAAAAACCTAGAAATTATATTAAGGAAGAAGAACGTAACTATCTGCGCGTGTCTTCTCAAAACTAACGAAAAAGACCTTATATAGGTTTCTCGAAGTTGACCTAATAACCGAAATAAGGAAAATAATATAAAACTAAAACATAAAGTATAAAATATCAAAATAGGAAATAACAGCACACGTCAGCCACGCGGTCTTCATTCCACCGCGAAGCGGTAATGCTCCACCGCGATACGGTGGCTTCTTCTGGCGCGAGGCGCTTCTCCTAAGGATCTTCACCGCGGGGTGGTGACAGTGCCGAGGGGCGATGCTGGCAACTTCTTCATCCTTCATCTGCTCCAACGTACTACCAGGCGAGGTAGTTTTCTCCCTTAGCTCTGAGCAGATCTTCTTCAACATCTCCAACTTCCTTCATTAGGCTACAAAACCTCCAAGTCTGTACAACTCCAACTCTTCTCCTAAGTAACAGACTTAGCCTAATTCTCCACTTAAACTCCATCTAATATGTGTCAAAAGTCACTAGTTAAGGTGCACTAAATTGCACCTATCAAATATCCCCACACTTAGACCTTTACTCGTCCCGAGTAAATTAGCTCCATCATACTCCAATCCAGCAAAATCAAGGTCTCAGGAAGTGTGACAATATAAGACACTAATAACCACAACAACTCAACAACCAACACTCCAAACAACCAAAACGAATGATGCGAGAGAATTCTAATCCTAGCTCCAGTCCAACTCCTTATCGCTCCAAAGTGGCCTACCCGACAATCCTTCTATGTTGCCCTTCTTATGACGCCTCGCCAATAGGTAAGAGAAATCCTAACTCACTCTTTTTTCTTTTTCACTCATCTTGCCAAGGCGCCCTTTCGGGTTTTCACCAAGCCACTCATTTCATTTTACTGGATGTCTCACATATACTCACATCACTCCAGTCCACTCTTGCCCTGGTCTATTACCAGTCGGACTACCTGCTTGTTGCCTGAGCCACCCTTTTGGGTTTTCGACTCATCCTAGGATTTTTGATTGCCTTTTCAACATTTTATGGCTTTTTTTTTTTGAAATAAATGCAAGTACGAAAATGCATGAATTAAAAACTGTACACTAGCTAAGATAAACAGTGAGTCTAAATCCCTCCCCACACTTGAACGACACATTGTCCTCAATGTAAAAAGAAGACAAAGCAATTAGGGAAGAGAGAAACACACTCACTGGGAACGTGGACACTAAGGATAGCCCGGCGGAGGTGGGTGCCTCCCAAAGTACTGCTCTGTGATGTAAACCTCTGCGGCGTCCAGCTGCTCCCGGATGTCACGTGTAATCTCAGCTTGACGAGCCTGCAACCGAGCCAAAGTCTTCTCGTTCGCAGCCTCCTGACGTAGCTCAAATGCAGCAAAACGGACGAACATCTCATCCTAGGAGAACTCAGGAGGTGGTGCAGACGTGGAAGCCACGTCGGGGATGGGTGGATCAACATCCATGATCATGGGTGCATCCACCATAGGCTCAGGCTCCGGCTCAGCGCCCTCGGCATCCTCAGCTTGTGGTGCCATCTCCTCATTAGCTGGTGTCTCCAACACCCTGTCCGCAGGAACGATGTCAACCACAGCAGCCTGTGGTTCCATTTCAATAACCACAGGATCAATCGCAACATCATCAGCCGGTGGCTCTAACTCCTCCTCCACAGGAGCAATCTCAACATCGGAAGGAATGTACCAACCCCGTGAAATCCTCCGGATACGCCAATGGACGAGGAAGACGCACAAGATGGCCACCATGAGAACACCACATATACTCCCCCTGAGATCCGCTCAACATACCGCGACGCCGTATATATTGGATGTTATAACGAATGGGCATAAGCGGGTCCGGGATGGTATCCAAAGAAATCCTGGCTGCCGCAATCAAACCTCCCTACACAATATCTCGCCCGGCGTCCTCACGAACCAGCAGCAGCTCATGTAACCAAATAGCGAACCATCCGAGTGTCACCTCGTCTAGTGGATCGAACATCGCGGAGAAAAGACCCAGACGCTTCATGGATGCTCTACTCTCCTCCATACCACAGAATGTCCGAATCAGCACTGTGTAAATCAAGCGGAGGCAGGGATGCACGATTTTATCACTAGTCTCCCGACCCTTCTGAAATTCAGCCATCCCCGTGGCGCTCATCCAAAACTCCTTCATGGCCTCTTTGGCGGGACCATGCTTCCATCCAACTATGCCCGGCCTAGATATACCCAGCAATTCTCGTAGCGCAGTAACAGGAAAACCATAACTCCGACCCTCGTACTTGAAGGAAATACCCACAAGAATACTCTCCTCTCGGCCGTTCACAACACAACGTCTATGGCTCTTGGTCACGGTGGCAAGAAACTGGTAATACAGGTCGGGGTAGGTGGGGGCAGATTTGTCGAGGAAGCCCCCCAAGCCTAGTTTCTCCAGACAGTGTTGGGTCAATTCTAGCAGACCCAATTCAACCAAGGTATCTTTATCAAAGAAGCGGGTTGGCAGCACATTCCTAGTCGACACCGCATCATATAAATTCGACTCCTCCTCAGACATGCCAACCTTCCTAGCTCTCTCCATGGTGCGAGAAAGAAAGAACTAGAAGAGAAAGGCTCGGAGAAGGGCACTTACAACCGGCCAAAGGCAAACCGCGAAGGCACCGCTGGGCGATGATGATATCTGAGCACAGGTGCAGGGTTGCGGCGGAAAGGACGCGGGGCGGAGACTGTTCGCCTTCTTCTCCAGATTCAAAAAATTTGACTCACGCGAGGCGGCGAGATGGCGACGCGAAGCGGTCACTGTGCTATTCCCCTCCAAACGCCTCCAAAACACCGGCAAAAGCACCCAATTTGCATCGAGCACACCAACACTCCAAGGAGCACCCTTCTTCAACGACGAACCACTACAGGGGACCGGAAATCAGCACAAAGGGGTAGGTATGGGTAGAGGAAGATAGTGTTGGGCTTAGAGCATCCGAGATCAGAGCTAGGGCAGGGGTGAAAATGGCGGATTGGGTGAAAGCGAGGCGATGGAGAATTTTAGGGGTTAGGGCACGGCAAAGAGAGAGAAACGGGGAAGAAGAAGGGATAAAAGGGGGATTAGGGTTTGGCGGGAGAAGTAATGAGGGGTTAAATGGGGAAAGTGGGACCGAGCCGTGGTTTTAAACTGACACCGTCAAATCCTTCGTATCCAACTCAAGGCATAAAAATATTACTCACCCGTTTAAGGTATTTTCGGGGCCCTTTATGCCTTGCATTTTTTCTTCTTCTTTTTTTAGAGTTGAGAAATTATACCAGAGGTCCACCGCGGGGCGGTGGAATCCACCGTGAAGTGGTAAATTGGCGACGCGGGGCGGTGGGATACGCTGGGTACCAAGTCTCATCTCGGATTTACTTTCGTACCTGAAATGTGAGTAACATGCGAACAAAACAAAGCAAAATAAACTATGAAATTAATCTAAGAAAAAGAAAGGAAAAGAACTAACCCGGGTTGCCTCCCGGACAGCGCCTTGGTTTACGTCGTTGGCTCGACGTGGGTTGTGGCTCATCCTGCTTCAGCGTCAGGGTTCTCGAGTAGTGCCTCATCCTGGATTGGATCGAACCCCTCGTAGTAAGGCTTGCATCTGTGGCCGTTCACCTTGAAAGTGGTACCGGTCTTGGGGTTGATCAGCTCTACGGCCCCATGGGGGTACACCTCAGCGATTTCATACGGGCTTGACCACTTTGGTTTCAGCTTTCCAGCAAAGAGCTTAAGCCGGGATTGGAATAGAAGAACTTTATCTCCTGGCTTGAAGTCTTTCCGCAGAATGTGCTTGTCGTGCCACTGCTTGGTCTTCGCCTTGTAGATGACTGAGTTTTCATAAGCGTCAAGGCGTAATTCCTCAAGTTCTTGCATTTGTAGCTTACGGAATTCACCTGCTTCATCCAGTTGCAGGTTGCACTTCTTTATTGCCCACCACGCCTTGTGTTCAAGTTCGACGGGTAGGTGACAAGCTTTTCCATATACCAGCCGGAATGGGGACATCCCTATCGGCGTCTTGAAGGCTGTACGGTATGCCCACAGCGCATCATTGAGCTTGGCGCTCCAGTCTCTCCGGTGAGCTGCTACTGTCTTCTCCAATATGGTCTGGATCACTCTGTTGGAGTTCTCAGCTTGCCCATTAGTCTGAGGGTGGTAGGCCGTGGAGATTCTCTGAGTGACATGATATTTCTTCAGCAGGGCAGTCGCCGTCTTGTTGCAGAAATGGGTTCCCCTGTAGCTGATTAAAGCTTTGGGTACTCCAAATCTTGAGAAAATGTTCTCCTTGATGAAACTTGCCACAACTTTGGAATCATCAGTCCTGGTGGCCTTTGCTTCCACCCACTTGGAAACGTAGTCCACTGCCAGTAATATATATAGATTCCCAGGAGAGTTAGGAAAGGGTCCCATAAAATCCATGCCCCAGACGTCAAAGACTCCGCAGAAAATCAGTGATGACTGTGGCATTTCGTTCCTTCTGGTGATGTTGCCGACCCGTTGGCATCGGTCGCAGGCTTTACAGAAGACATGAGCATCCCTAAAGATGCGTGGCCAATAAAATCCTGCTTCCAATACTTTCCTAGCAGTCCTGTTTGCTCCAAAATGACCTCCACATGCCTCAGAATGGCAGAAGTTAAGGACAGATTGTACCTCGTTGTCTGGGAGACATCGGCGCACAACCTGATCGACGCAATGCTTCCACAGATAGGGATCGTCCCAGACATAGTGGCGAGCTTCTCTCCGTATCTTTACTTTTTGGGCTCTGGTGTAGTCCGGGGGAAATTCTTCTCGAACCAGATAATTGACTATGTCTGCATACCATGGTCTGTAAGATTGGATTCCGAAGAGATCCATAGCTACCTGAAGAGGGACGTTAGCAAGATTGTCAGGGCAAAGTGTGATCCCAGAAATAAGACCGCGGGGCGGTGATGTGCTTTGGGGTCGCGGTGAGCTTTCCTTGCTCTCAAGTAATCTAATCGCCGCATCGCGGTGGTCATCACCGCGGGGCGGTAGTTTCTCCAACTGCATACTGTATACAGCTCGCCGGGTCGCGGTGCGTGTTCTCTGAACTGCCTTCGAGTATGAACAGTGTATCATCTGGGAAGGTGCCATGTATGGGGCTCTGTTCTCCAGGTTTATCTTCCTCATGGACGAGTCTGCTTAGGTGATCCGCTACGAGATTCTCTGCTCCCTTCTTGTCACGGATTTCCACATCAAATTCAGTAAGGAGGAGAACCCATCGGATTAATCTTGGCTTTGCTTCTTTCTTCGTCATTAGGTAACGAAGAGCAGCGTGATCTGTGTAGATAATCACCTTGACTCCCAGGAGGTATTGCCTAAACTTTTCCAAGGCAAAAACGACAGCCAACATCTCTTTCTCAATGGTGGAGTAGTTCCTCTGGGATCCATTTAGAGTCATGGATGCGTAATGAATCACGTGGGATGCCCGTCCCACTTTCTGTCCTAGAACTACTCCGACTGCATAGTCACTGGCGTCACACATGATCTCAAATGGGCAAGACCGGTCAGGTGCCTGAATAATGGGTGTGCTTGTCAGGCGTTCTCTCAGGCAGTCAAACGCTTTCTTGCACTCATCTGTGAATACGTAGGTCACTTCCTTCTTCAAAAGCTCGCAGAGGGGTGAAGATATCTTCGAGAAGTCCTTAATAAATCTGCGGTAGAAACCTGCATGACCTAAAAAGGAACGCACTTCACGCACATTAGTAGGTTAAGGCAAAGACTGAATTACATCAATCTTCGCCTTATCGACCTCAATACCCCTAGCAGAAACAATATGACCCAAGACTATTCCTTGTTCCACCATAAAATGACATTTTTCAAAGTTTAAAACCAAATTGGTATCAACACATCTTTTAAGCACAAGTGCCAAATGGTCTAAACATGAATCAAAGCTAGTTCCATGCACCGTGAAATCATCCATAAATACCTCAATGAATTTCTCAACATAGTCAGAGAAAATACTAACCATACATCGTTGAAATGTACCGGGTGCGTTACACAATCCGAATGGCATTCTGCGGTATGCAAAAGTGCCAAAGGGACATGTAAAAGTGGTTTTCTCTTGGTCCTCTGGTGCAATGGCCACCTGGAAATATCCTGAATATCCGTCCAGGAAGAAATAGTAGGGTCGCCCAGCAAGGCGTTCTAGCATTTGATCAATGAAGGGCAGGGGAAAATGATCCTTCCGAGTTACCGCATTCAGCTTACGGTAATCAATGCATACCCTCCATCCTGTGGTAGTCCTGGTGGGGATTAGTTCTCCATCTTGATTCTCCACTATAGTAATCCCTCCTTTCTTAGGAACAACCTGGGTTGGACTTACCTATTGGCTATCCGAAATAGGGAAGATCATATCAGCTTTGAGGAGTTTGAGCACTTCTTTCTTCACCACTTCCATCATTGGAGGATTTAGCCATCTCTGTGGCTGCCTAGACGGTTTAGCTCCGTCCTCAAGTAAAATCCGGTGCATACAAGTCAAGGGACTTATCCCTTTTATGTCTGCAATGGTCCATCCAATAGCGGTTTTGTGCTCCCTGAGCACGTCCAAAAGCTTTATCTCTTGATCTGCAGAGAGCTTGCTGGACACAATGACTGGCGAAGTGTCTTTGGCTCCAAGAAAGGCGTACTTGAGATGGTCCGGCAGCGGCTTCAATTCGATCTCTAGGGCCTGTTCAACAGAAGGAACGAGCCTTTCACTCGGGTTTAGTAAGATGGGGCCAATGCCCAAAGGATCTGTAGAGTACTTACCATGAGTGTCTAGATGAGCGATGGCTTCCTGCATGTTAGAGGGTAAAGAATATTCCTCATAGGAGGAATCCAAATTATTTTCAACAATAGACATCAACTCGTCAGAACCAGAAATATCAAAGACCTCCTGCACAATGGAATTGATCACATCAATGGAACACAGAGAATGGTCTTCTTTGGGGTATTTCATTGCTTCATAGATATTATATTCTACCCTCTCCCCATCGAATTCCATGGAAAGTGTCCCACTTTGCAAATCAAGTTTAGTCTTAGCAGTTTTCAAAAATGGCCTACCTAACAGTATAGGAGTTGCCTTTGCATCTGTTTCCATATCTAAGACATAAAAATCTGCAGGGAATATCAACTTATCGACCATAATAAGGACATCCTCTATGACTCCCCTAGGATAGACATTAGACCGGTCAGCCAATTGAATCACAATACCTGTTTCCTACAGAGGTCCAAGTCCGAGGGATTCATAGAGAGAATAGGGAAGCACATTGATGGAGGCGCCTAGATCAATCATAGCTTTCTTAAACCTGGTGTTCCCGATGGTGCAAGGAATGCTCCACATGCCTGGATCTCCGCATTTCTTTGGCAAGCGCTGGAATACAGCAGAGACGCGTTCGCTGACCTTGACTTTCTCCTTTCCTTTCAGCTTCTGATTCCTCTTTACTGTGCATAGCTCCTTCAGGAATTTAGCGTACTTTGGTACACTCTTGACACGATTGAGGAGTGGGATATTCACCTCACACTTACTGAAAGTATCAAAGAGATCCTTGTCATCAATAACTCTCCTTTCCTTGAGTGCTTCTGGAAAGGGTGCAGGTGGTTTCTCAGATCCAAGAGGAGGAAAGTTGGGGAGTACATAGGTATCCACCTCCTCGTCAGGAAGATCTACGAGTTCTGGGCTTTCACCGCGGGGCGGTGAGTTCAACGCGGGGCGGTGAGGGTCGCCGCGAAGCGGTGATAATGGTGTAGGAACACTGGGAGCTACCACCTCGTTGCGGTGAGAACTGCCACGGGGCGGTGATAATGACTCTTCAACAATCTCAATCTCAGCTCTGTCGTCCTGATCAGCAATAGGGGCGACATGTAGTTCCTTGCCACTTCGTAGGGTTACTGCGTTTGCAGCATCTTGCCTTCTCTCTTTTCGTAGCTCAACGACCACATCCTTGAAGTCGGTCATGAACTCTGCTATCCGCTGGAAAGTAGTCTCAGTTTTCTCCACATGTGTTGCAAAGTGTTGGGTTAGGGTATGGAGAATCGCTGCGGTCGAAGAGGGGCTGTGAGCAGTTGGTGGATCATCAATGCAACGCTGTCGTGTTTCAATGGGCTCGTAGCTCTCAGCAGCACAGACTTCAGCAGTGGTGGTATCTGTGGTTTGCCTTCCCATCCCCAAAATTACTTCCCTCAAAGAAGCAATCTCTTGTGATATATGCGAGTCATGGGAGCTGATGGCACCAACTAGCATGGTTCTTGGGGGTTCAGAATATTCCCTTGTACCTTCAGCCATCTCTTTAAGCGTGGCCATGGCGACATCCGGAGTCAGATTGAGGATGCTACCACCACAAGAGGCATCAATCATTCTTCGTTCAATGTCATTCAGCCCATTGTAAACATAAAGCACCAGAGACTTCGTATCAAAACCGTGGAATGGGCAACTCGTGCAGAGTCGGTCAAACCGCTGACAATAGTCATAGAGTACCTCATCTTCGCCTTGTTCGATGCCTGTGATCTCCCTTTTCAAAGCGTTTGCCATCTGGGCGGGAAAATAACGGGCAAGGAAAACCTTGTGCATCTTAGTCCAGGAGTCTACACTCCCTCCAGGTAGATGATAGTACCAATCTTCAGCCTCATCCTTTAGAGTGAACCCAAAGGCTCTCATTTTGATCTGGTCCTCCGTGACATCGGTGGGCTTAATGCTCATCAGAATGGTGTGGAACTTGTTCAGATGGAGAATGGGATCCTCTCCACTTCTTCCATAATATTTTGGTAGCAACCGAATTGCTCCTGGTTTAAGCTCAAACTTGACCCCGTCAGCCAGGGGTGGAATAGTCACAGCCAAGGGCTGCTGTACCAGATTCTGTTCAGTCCATTGGCGGAGTGTTTGCGCCATTCATACCTGTCTCTGTAAGAAATTCAACAAGTAGCGAATCAGTAGTAAAAGTGTGGATCGTAAGATAGATCCACACGGCAGTCAATCACAAACAAAAAATTTGACTCCCCGGCAACGGCGCCAAATTTGACGAGGCCGGAAACCGGTGTCGTTTTCCTGTCAAAATAATCTCAATTCACCTACTAAAGAGTATAGCAAGTAAGTCAAGGTCGATCCCACAGGGAGTCGGCTATCTGTACGCAATTATGGATGATCAACAAGTAACGGGGGGTTTTGTCTAGAATAATCGTAACGTAAACAAACATGCAATTAATGACAAGAGATGAAATATGATGAGAGAAAGTATTCCACCAGACAAATATCCACACCACAATGCAATCGGTTGATCACTGAAAACTATCTTTCCAAGTTCTTTTACTATCTTATCATTGTTCCCACCCTGATCGTGAATACTATCGATTCTCACAGTTGTCGATAGACTTATTACTATGCCAATGATAAAGCACAACTGATTCTCACAGTTGTCAGCGTACTTTAACACCAACACAGCAATAGCAATACACACAAGGATATAGGACACATGTAAGTAGAAAGACGTACAAGTACTCACTCCCCTACTTAACATGCAATTGACTCTCACACACAAATATACGCTCGGAACCCCTATACGCACAAACGTGTTTGCCACTAGATATGCACTCGAAACCCCTATATGCAATCCTAGCAATATGATAAATGCCGAAAGACCTAGTTAGCAACTCTAGGTAAACCAACATAAATCAATAATCAATTCAATCGAGAGAATCAATCCAACTTAATAAGATATAGAACAAGGAAATAGAAATCTCACAACCAATTCATTGTAGTGCTTCAATCGTCTAGCGAAACAAGAATGTTTAGCTATCCATTACTTGAAAAACCTAGAAATTATATTAAGGAAGAAGAACGTAACTATATGCGCGTGTCTTCTCAAAACTAACGAAAAAGACCTTATATAGGTTTCTCGAAGTTGACCTAATAACCGAAATAAGGAAAATAATATAAAACTAAAACATAAAGTATAAAATATCAAAATAGGAAATAACATCACACGTCAGCCACGCGGTCTTCATTCCACCGCGAAGCTGTAATGCTCTACCGCGATGCGGTGGCTTCTTCTGGCACGAGGCGCTTCTCCTAAGGATCTTCACCGCGGGGCGGTGACAGTGCTGCGGGGCGATGCTGGCAACTTCTTCATCCTTCATCTGCTCCAACGTACTACCAGGCGAGGTAGTTTTCTCCCTTAGCTCTGAGCAGATCTTCTTCAACATCTCCAACTTCCTTCATTAGGCTACAAAACCTCCAAGTCTGTACAACTCCAACTCTTCTCCTAAGTAACAGACTTAGCCTAATTCTCCACTTAAACTCCATCTAATATGTGTCAAAAGTCACTAGTTAAGGTGCACTAAATTGCACCTATCAACCTTCCTAGTAGTTTTATTTGCCCCAAAGTGGCCCTCACATGCATGAGAATGACAAAAAGCTAAAACAGATTGTACCTCATTATCCGGAAGACATCGACGGATTATCTGGTCAACACAGTGCCTCCAAATATAGGGGTTATCCCACACATAGAATCGAGACTCACGTCGTATCTTGTCCTTTTGTGCTTTAGAAAAGTTGGGCGGGAACTCTTCTCGAATGAGAAAATTCACCATGTTAGCATACCATGGCTGGAGGGTGCGGAGTCCAAGAAGTAATTCTTCAGAAACAACCTCGGATGGCGAGTCAAAGGCCTTTCCGCGGTCGCGGTGATTTTTCGGAAAAATTGACGAGACAAACGGTTGCTCCAGGGGAATTTCCGCGATCGCGGAAAACTTTCTGTAGAAGAGTTGTCTTGCGTTGATGAATCAGGTATTTTTCCGCGGTCGCGGCACTTGTTCCGCGATCGCGGAAAACATTCTGTAGCGATGCGACACAGTGTGTCATCGGGAAAATCGCCCTTTATCTGTGCTTCCCTCTTGGATCTGTCTTGTTCATGTACGAGCCTGCTTAAGTGATCAACCACCAAGTTCTCGGCTCCCTTTTTATCCCTGATCTCAACATCAAACTCGCTCAGCAACAGTATCCATCGAATCAATCTTGGTTTTGCCTCTTTCTTCGTCAATAGATAACGAAGAGCTGCATGATCCGTATAGATGATCACTTTGGTGCCAAGTAAGTATTGCCTAAATTTCTCCAAGGCAAACACGACAGCTAACAATTCTTTCTCCGTGGTGGAGTAGTTCCGCTGCGCTCCATTCAGAGTCATGGAAGCATAGTGAATCACATGAGACGCTCGTGCTTCTTTTTGTCCAAGGACTGCTCTCACCACATAATCACTAGCATCGCACATTATCTCTAAAGGGCGAGACCAATCCGGTGCTTGAATAATCGGTGCACTAGTGAGGCGAGCTTTCAAATCATCAAATGCCTTCTTGCACTCATCGTTAAGCTCAAAATTCACTTCCTTCTTCAACAGTTCGCATAGGGGTGATGAGATCTTTGAAAAGTCTTTAATAAACCGGCGGTAGAAACCTGCATGGCCTAAGAAAGAACGCACTTCACGTACATTAGTAGGATACGGTAAAGATTGAATTACACCAATCTTTGCCTTATCCTACTAATGTGCGTGATTGAATTACATCAATCTTTGCCTTATCCTACTAATGTGCGTGATTGAATTACATCAAAGCCACTCATTTCTTATCCTACTAATGTGCGTGGCAAAATGAGTGAAAAGAAGAAGAGTGATTATTAGGTTTTCTCATTTTTTCTGGCGTGGTGACATAAGAAGAGGTGATATAAGGAGGATTCGAGTAGGTCACTCTGGGAGGTATAAGAAGATAGATGGAGGCTAGGATTAGATATTTATTCACTCTATGGTGTTCGGGTTAAGCTTGGGGGGAAGTACTCTGCTTTCCTTTTAGCTTGGTTGGTGTTGTGTTATGTGTTGGGTTGTGTTGTGCTCGTTGTATTGGTGCCTTGGAGTTTCATGTTTAGGTGCAATTCTTAGTAGAGATGGTTTTTCTGTGCTTCCTGAGACCTTGGGGATTTGATTGGAGGAGTAGGTTTCTTTTAGCTTACTCGAGGACGAGCAAGGTTTAAGCATGGGGGAATTTGATCAGCGCTACTTTGTAGGGTTTAACTATGAGTTGTTACCGGTGTTTTGGGTACCATTTGGAGATGTTTAGAGTATATTATAGAGATTGGAGTTGAGAAGTAGAAGTGCGGATATGGTGGTTTGGAGAAGCTTAAATGAAGATATATTGAAGAGAGGAGGAAGCCACCCAAGAAGACGAAGAATAGACCCAACTGGGTCTACAGAAGGAATCCGCGATCGCGGGCGAGCAAGAGGCCTGGTCGCGGTTAATTCGAGAGCAAAGCAATCAGAGTTGGAATTTTCCGCGACCACGGAACTTATTCCGCGATCGCGGAAATGTGCATCAGGAGCCGCGCGGAAGTTCGTCCGAAGTTTCACTTTTCTATTATTTTCCTTTTATTTTATTTTATTTATTTCGTTTGCATTAGTTTATTTCCTTCTAAGATTAGGTTTATTATTTTTTTACTTTAGGTTTGGTTTCTAGGTTATTTAACCTAGTTCCATAGCAGGCATTCAGTTTTTACATCATCGTTTATTCCATTCAGTATTATTTTCCCTTTGAGTAATGAAGAACTAAGCACCCTTTGTTTAGTACGACGATTGAAGCCTTCATTTGATATATGATTGTGAGGTTATAATTCTATTCCTATTCCTTTGGATTATATCTTTTCTCTTGAGCTTATTCATATTGATTATTATTGATTTCGCTTGTTGGACGCAACTAGTTGATATTAGTAATTGTCTATTGCTAGGGTTTGGATATTTCGGGTTGAAATTCCTTATCTTGTGTAGCAAGCATGATATTCTAGGACTGTTTGGACTAGTTTTTTGTGTAGAGATTTGATTACGTGTTGAATGCTACGGGTCGTGGTATTGCATGTATCCTGGTTAATTCATATGCTTCTTGCTGCTATTGAATTAAATCTTGAAGGTTGGTAGGGATTGTTTAATAGTTAGGGTTATCAGGATGGATAGGACTGGTGACTAATTCAGAATAGGGACAGGAATAATCATAGGAAGGAATAGAGATAATCTAGGACCAATCAATCATATGAATGGTGGATATTTGTCTGGCTAAGTGTTTTTCCCCAATTGATTATAACCCTTTGTTTTGTTTACTTTGCTTTGTTTACTTGTTTCACAACCAATCAATCAAAACCCCCCTTTGTCACTCTGGCATGCGAATTTACATTAAGAAAGATAGCTCCTCCCTGTGGGATTCGACCATTTCTTGCCTATTCTACTAGTTTAGGTTGTTAAGGATTATTTTGATTAGGCGATACGACTTTAGCCTTCATCAGGAGTTTCCTCGTCCTACTCAAAAACCACCATTTCTAAGGAAGTCCTTGATGGAGGATTTTGATAGTAGTGACGATTCATACAATGATACCTCAAAGGGAGAACTTGAACAAAACAGTGAAGATGAATTCATGGCACCACACGAGAAAGGAAAAAGTGTTGACACACCAAATGATCAACATGTCATTCCGATGAAGGTAAAAAAAACTTCTCCCTCTGTTGGTGGTTTATTGAGATATAAAAACATGCCTTTATTGAATAAATGTTAAATTAATGTGTGCAGAACCAAAGGGAAAGAGGAAGGCAGTAGTGTCTGAGAAAATACGAATTGCCAAGAAACGTGTTAAATCAATGGGTGCACAACCAAAAGAGAAGATGGATGCAGTAGTGTCTGTGGGAAAAAAAGATTGCCAAGAAACATGCAGTAGTGTCTGTGGAAAAAAGGGCTGCCAAGCAACAAGTTAAATCAAAGGGAAAAAGTTGAACGCAGTTGAAGCAAAGGGTGCTGAACCAAAAAGAAAGATGAACCTAGAAGCTGCACATGAAAAGGAAGAACCCACTAGTAAAAGTGCATTGACTATCTTGCCAACACGTTCAATACCTAAAATTGAAAACAAAAGTAAACATGTGGTGAACAACATGAAAACAAAATATGAACAACTACGTCTAATGAACAACAAAGAAAAATGTGGTGAACAACATGAACAACTTTAGATACTGAACAAGCAACAAAGTAAACATTGATGTCGTCTAGGGCATGATGAACAACTACACAATTCGATATGAACAAAAATAAGATCATTGTACAAGACGTGAATACTTTGTGACCTCATGAACAACAATAAACAATTAGGTTGTAATTTTCACCGCTACAGTACTTACCACATGATTATATCAATAGCCATAGTTAACGTTTGCCATACTAAACAGAACCTAAAAACTCCTACGATTAAAAAGGCTTTGGCATTAGAATATCGATCAACCTATATATATATATAACGTGATAAGACTGTAGTGAGTCTTGTGCCCTAATGAACAACAATAACATTCGCGATGAACAAGAAGAAGAACATAGAAGAACACAGTAAACATTGATGTCGTCTAGGGCAGGATGAACAACTACACAATTCGATATGAACAAAAATAAGATTATTGTACAAGACGTGAATACTTTGTGACCTCATGAACAACAATAACAATTAGGTTGTAATTTTCACTGCTACAATACTTATCACATGATTATATCAATCACCATAGTTAACGTTTGCCATACTAAACAGAACCTAAAACTCCTACGATTAAAAAGGCTTTGGCAATAGAATATCGATCAACCTATATATATAACGTGATAAGACTGTAGTGAGTCTTGTGCCCTAATGAACAACAATAACATTCGCGATGAACAAGAAGAAGAACATAGTAGAAATTGCGGTTCGCATATAGGCACAGGTATATGAACAACTAGAATTTCGACTTATTGAACAAGAAAACAACTAAAAATCCAATGAAATTGAAAGAAAACATAAAGGACTTGACCAAACCTTTATCCATTAGAATGACAGGCGTTGAAACATTACCCTCATGTTGTTGTTCATGATTGTATATTTCATCGTTGGTTTCTTCTGAAGCTTGAAATTCCGTTTCCATATCAAAATCACCACACAAACCCGAACCATTAAGATTTTGAAAATCACTCATGAAGGTTTGTAAGAGATATTGAAGGAAACGATGAAGCAATTAAACATCTAAAAGCATATTAGTATAACCGTAATATCCAAAAAAAGCTATAATTATGGAAGTTGGGTATGGTGTGAGTTGTGATTCCTTACTTCACAAAACATGTTAATTTATTTGGTTAAATCTTTACCCTTGGATTAGTTTAATCTAATGGATAATAACACTCTCCACTATTTACCCTATCACCTATATGCACTTGAACCTACATCTATATATATATATATAAGAGAAAGACTTTTCGTGAGAATACTTCGTCGAGCGAGAATAGTCGTTAACTTGAGAATACCTACACGTACATTTGAATTGTACTACATGCTTCATTTTGAGACGACATGAGTTTGTCTTAGAAAATGCACATCCAAGATTTAGGGATTATGGTTTAATAATTTAGGGTTAAGGGTTTAGGGATTCTGGTTTAGGATTTATGGGTTTAAGAGTTTATGATTGGGTTTAGGGATTAAGGTTTTTATAAATACAATCTTTAATATCTTATACCAAAGATAAGATTCTAATCTATCTTAAGACATTTTTTTTGGAAAAAGGTAAATGTATTGCATGTATAAAACATGTAAAAAAAGCACCGGCTTAACCGGGAGATAGGCGTTCAGAACAAGTTGAGCAACAGAGCGAAACACGCTCAACAAGCAATGGACTTGCAAACACAAGCAACTTCAACAAACAAATCAGCCATAACCAAGCTAGCAATTTGCAGGAATTAGCTCGCACAAAAAAAAATCAACTTACTCTAATATGTTGGAGCCATTTGTGCGTCTTCTTATCGTTCCCCTTAATATTGCCCATAAGGCGGGTTTTCACATCTTTGATGGTTTTCCGACTGCAATCCACCTCGTTACCTGTTGTTCCCTGCCAAGTTTTGGCATTTTTGGAGACCCAAATGTTATATACTGCGCATGTGAAGGCACATATATGGATCTTCAACACAACCGAACTCGATCTCTTGCTTGCTAAGAACCATATCAACCAGTCCTCTATAGAAGATTTGCATTGGTGGATCCCAATCCAATCCATCACTTGTTTGATTACTACACTTGAAAAGGGGCATTCGAACCAACGGTGGAGGCTAGTTTCAGTAGAGGCGTTACACAAAATACAAGTAGTAGAATCAACCAGACCAAATGAAGATAGGTGATCCAACGTAGGGGCCTTGTTCTTTGCAGTGATCCACGTAATAAATTCACATCTAGGGATCACTGCGATATCCCAAATAACATCTCCCCAGGGCACCCTGTTGGTTTTAGATCTTCATAACTCATAGAGGTCATTGAGCGGTTGCATATGGTTGATGTTCATCATTTGCCCAATGATGGAAAATTTTATACATTGAGTGGTTGCACATGGTTGATGTTCATCATTTGGCTTTACTTATGACCACTTCATCTCGATCAAAAAGTATCTTAAGACTTGGTCACACTACCTTTTCTACTTGCCTTGCGGCCCAAGAGATCTTCAAATCTTCTTTCCATAATTGACCAATCTTATCTTGAAGATCTCAGCGTCTCGTCTCTGCGTTTTCACTACGTTCCTTGACGTTGTTCCCTTTACTTCTTTCTTTTACAAATAGTGTGCTCCATTTCTTCATTGTGCTCAGCACTATTACTCCCTACTCATTGCTTCTCTTTTGGTTTCCACTATTCCCTACTCATTCATTCAACCTGAAACTCATAGGAACAAGTAAACCATAAAATATAATAATGTTTATCATCATCGATCAAAACCATAGGGAACGACATCGTTCAACACAAGTAATATAACAAAAATATGTAGTTGTAACGAAAAATTATAATGTATATTGTAGTCGTTCATTAAAGGAATTAAACATAAGATATTGTGAATAGGTGAATGCTGAGAAAAAACACGGTTGATCATGTCAGGGTATGCTGATGTTACTCAGAAACATTTGAATAATAGTAGAAGCAAGCAACCTCGTTAGTTTCCTTCCACTCCATTATCATGCTAGCGTATGCTGAGAAGAAAGGAACTAGAGACGGAACATCTAATGATGGAGGTGGTTCTATGAATCATCTCATTCTATATGACTTGCATAAGCTGAACCACTAGGCCGACGTGTTGCTCAACTACCTCTTGGACAAGGATGATGTCAAGAAACCTGACTCTAAACCTTGAGTGGACCCCTTCATTGTTCCCTAGCCACTGTTTCCTATTTCTTTGTGATTATTGTTTGTTTCTATGTTTTTTTCTCTTAGTTTTTATGTCTTGGATGTTTCTTTGCAATATTTCTCAATTAGTATAATCAATTCCGTGCATTTCTAGTGACTTTTGATATTGATTTGCGATTTAGTGTGCTTGTTATGTTTTAAATTGATATTTTGATGATGTCAAAAGGTGGAAGTGTAGAAAATTGTGAGATGAACTCGACTCAAGCGAGGTAATAGTTTCTTTGTCCTTATTTTGAATTTTTGGACATTGCCAGTGCTAATGGGAAATTTGATGGGACTTGAATGTACGTTATGTGATATCTAGCTTAGGGGGGACTTTGCTGATGAAAGTTTTGAGCTATACATGTTGATTGACTCTTATATGCTTAAATATTTTTATGAACAATTTTGAATTAGTTTGTCATCAGCAAAAAAAGGAAAATTGACGGAATGATGTTATTCCCTATGGTTTTGATGATGATAAACACCATTAGGTTTTATGGTTTAATTGTTCCTATAAGTTTGAGGTTGATTGAATGAGTAGGGAACAATGGAGACCAAGAGAGAAGCAAAACAAATAAGTAGAAGAACAAAGAGTCAACAAAGGAACAACGACGCTGAGCGAAGTGAAGAAATGGAGTCCGCTGTGGAGAAAGAAGAAAAGGGAACAACGCGTAAGAACATAGTGTTTAAGCAGAGATAATGGCATAACGCGGTGAGAACTTTTGGATAAGATTTGTTAATAGTGGAAAGAAGATCACTTGGGCCGCAAGGATCAAGTTATGGTGAAGATTTGACCAAGTCTTAGGGTTAGAAGTATATGTTTGGAACAAGATAAAAGATATTGTATTTATGGAAATAGATTTAAATTATGGTGATTATCTTTAGATGGTACGTGTTGTGTCATGCTAGGGTTAGTTTATAGGGTTAGTCTAAGGCTAGATATACATAGAGTTTAACCTTGTGAAGCTTTACGCAATTAAGAGATTCTAAGGCATACGAAGAGAGAGAAAACAAGGTATGAATTTTGTGAGTACTTTGTGTTGAGGTTTTGGCTTTACTTGGGTTATTAGGTTTGCAACAATTGCTTAGGAGTCTAGATTGTCTAGGAACTGTGTTGTGACTAGATCGTGTTCTTAACTTGCTTGATTGTTGTCACCGAAATTAATAATACAAGTAGACGGTTGAAATCCTACTAGATTAACTACCTAAAGGTATATGTTTTTCTTCATCAACTAGTTGATTGAGTTTCCTCTATAAAGAACTGTGTGTTATTACTTAAACTAGACTATTATTTTGCTGCCCAAAAAACAGTCTTAAAGTTTTAAAGTTTTCTGATTAACACACCTCAATTCAACAAATGCATTTGAACAACTTCTCCCAATCAAATTACTTCCTTTACACAGTTGCACTCAACTACGTATCGATTCACAAGCAAAATTTGGTTTTAATCCAAAACAGTACTGTAACTAAAAGCATGTTCCAAGGTTCGGATCATGGAAGTAAATTATTTCAAAATCCTTGTAACTCACTTTAATTAAGCTAAGTAAAAATAAAGTTACCAAAAAAATTTACCATATTATCTGTTGGCCGGGGAGCCCTCATTCACATCGGATGAAAGAGGGAAATGATTACTATTCCCTTTTTTAATTAAAGATTGTCATGTTACACTTCGATACAATTATTAAGCAGTACTATAGTTACACTTAGACATGAGCAAATTTGGATCTGGACCGAATCTGGGCCGGGCTTTGACCAAAAGTCATGTCCGAATAGACGAGTCGAATCCAGACAACCTAAAGAAACGAGTTAGGAAGGCTTTTCGGATCCGCCCGGACACCCAGACCAGGCAGCTAGCGGGTCCCATATAGTATGCGAGACGTGATCATTTTGTTAAAGACGAAACATAACAAATCCAATCTAACGCACAATGTCCATAAAAAAAGTTATTTTTATGTTACAAATGATAGACATGGTGTCTGTTACAAACCTGTCCAACAAAAATGCTCACAAGAAATTTGTCCAATACTTTAAAAATGTAGTTATAAACCAAATCAGTCCAACAAAAATGCCCATAAAAAATATGGCCAACACCTTAACGATGCAATAACATTAGACATTCATAAAAACATATTTATTTTTAAAAAATATGGCCAACACCTTAAAGATGCAATAATATTAGACATTCATAAAAAATATTTATTTAAAAAAAAATAATTTGTGTTTTCGGGCGGACTATCCGGACTAAATGAGATATTATCAGTAATTGAATCCCATCCATTTATACGACGGACTGGGTTATCCGGGCAAAATGGGCTAAATAGTAGCCATATTAGCGTATTTATGCGGGCAGGCTCGACGGGCGGCGGGCCAGTCCGCGTTAGATCAAGTCTAGCTACACTACGTTTCTAGCTTTTTTTTAAATTTACAATTAATTAATGGCTCATCTCATTTTTACCCGATCAACAAAGAAAATTTGTATGAGGACCTCAGAGAAACGCTCCCAACCAAATGTAAACCTACCCCCCGCCCCCACCTCCCACCCCCAAATGCCTCTGTAACATCTCAAATCTCTAGAACCCCCGATCCCACACCCTCGGTCGCGGCTCATGCCTTGCCTTGGTGCCGGCGACGGGCTCCTGCGGAAGATTGCCGCTTCGAACGGCGATGAAGCTGCTACCAGTGCGACGGCCTGCCACCTCCCCCGGTGACGGCCTTCCGTCCACCTGCACCGGGTCTCCTCCTCGCCCAGATTTGGAACCCATCGTGCCACCCATGCCTTGACAACCCAAGCCCCGCTCCGACCGAGCCTCGCTCCGCACCGAGCCCCTCTCCGACCGAGCCTTGCTCCGCTACTTGCTGTTGCTGGTGGAAGCTCGCAGACGACGCCGACATTCAATGTCGTACTTTTGCGGCGGATTTAAAGTGTTGGTCGCTGCTTCGAGAAATTTCCGGCGGATTCCAACTTCGATGTCGAACTCTAGCGCTACCATTCAGCAACCGCCGCGGCAACAACACTTGAAAGAACCGACAACAGCTTCTGGACAATTTTTTATTTGCAAGGGGGAGGCTCCCGAATCTGCTGTTTTTTTTCCCGTATTTTGTGTGCAAGCTTGTGTATGGTACTTCTTTGCTTCTTGAGCTGATTCAGGGTGGAGATCGAGTTGTTTCAGTTGTGGTCGTGGTTTTGTTGAGGCTCCTGAAGATCCAAAAGACAACGTCAGGGTGGTCGAGACTCTTGAAGATCCCTCATCTAGGTGAGGGCAACGTCATGGTTGTCCATTCAACACTTCCCAGGATTGTTTTCCTGTTTGATCCGTCGTCTGGTGGCACTGTTTCGTTTGTGCTAAACTCATTTCTCTCCCTAGTCTTGTAGCTCACTTTTGCTTTGTTGTATTTTCATTTGTTTGTCTGTGTTGTTCTGTACTGATTTTTTCAGTCACCGATTTATCAGCCTCTCGAGCTGTCAGACATTTTATATCGATAACTCGAATTCTTACCTTATCAAAAAAAAAAAAAATTGTATAAAAAGGATTAAAACTCAAAAGTATAACTTCTAATAACTAATCTCGTAACTCACTAACAAATTATTACCTTAACTTTTCTTAACAAAAATAATGAGATAGAATGACAATCTCACAATCATATCCGAACCCGAACGGAGAAAATAGTATATAAGGAGCGGAGAAACTCCTACGCATTTGCTTTTGCTTTTGTTTAAGAAGGTGAACCCTCCTACGCAGTCGCTTTTGCTTTTGTTTTAGAAGGTGAACCCGACCTTAAATCGGGTAATAGTTAATCCCGATATTGCACCAGTTTTCATACATCCGTCGAATTCTCACATTACGGTAATATTAAGTTGCAAAAATAACGACACCACATTATCAGCCATTAATAGACCCCTCCTTAGTTCTTACAAAGTAACCAGTGGCATGCGCCAAAAGTCTTACCATTTCAAAGCATTAACTGAAAAAGAAAAGGGGAAAAATGATCTCATTCATCCACAACCAGTTGTTGCTGCACCATTACATCCCTACAGGAAAAAGAGAAGCACATATAGTCAGAATCAAATATTCCAAAAGAAGGCCAAAAGAATGTGAATAAAGCAAGTGATGTAACAGTAATATATAGTTGCAACGAAATATTACAATGTATGCAGCGTAGTCGTTCATTACAGGATTTAAACATAAGACATTTGAGAATAGGAGAATGCTGAGAAAAAAACAGTTGATCATGCCAGGGTATGCTGAAGTTACTCAGAAGCACTAGAATAAAAGTAGACAACAGTGACCAACATCTCCTCTCGACTATGAGTTCCAATTATGTATAAACAGAACAATTGCAATGACAACTATGACCATATATAGTCTCATCAGTCACAAATGTGGAAGACCAGAAAAAGTTATACCTTTCCCGACGCTTCATGATCTAAACAACTATGAACAATGTCACAACAGCATGCATCTCAAGTACAAGTTTCAATTATGGGTAGCTACTGCCGGAATCTCCTGCATCAATCACATGTGGAGTACTAGGAAAATAAATATCTAACGCGATCAAGCATGCTGGTTACAAATAAGATCTAATTTAGCAAGGAAGAGCTCATTACATATAGCAAAATACTTCACAAGAAATGCTTGATTTAGCTAATAAAATACCTGAAACATATGTAACGAATAGCACTATGTCAAGGGGAAAAAAATGAAGAAAGTAACTACCTCTCCTCATATTACCACCAGATAAATTAGCTGTAGAAGCCATGTTCTCCATGTCACATGGCCCACGGCCAAGACACTCTTCGGATCCAGCTCCAACATTTGCAAAGCAGTTGAGATTCTCAAGGTCACAGTCACTGAAGCCTTGATCATTTAAGAAGGCGTCGAAAGTTTTGCCTTGTGCAGCGGGATGAAGGCAAGAAGTCGGGTTACCATACTGAACATTATTACAAGGGCTCATCATAGATGAGCCGGGACTGGCAAGACTCTTAAGAGATCTTTTATATGGAAAAGAACCAATCTCTCCTTCAATCCTTCCTCGTACGTCCACCAGCAGGCACTTTAGCCTTGAAACCTCGGCTTCCAATGCAGATTGACCCTGTAGCTTCTTGAAAAGCAGCTGATTGAAGGCCCTCAGCCTCACAACCTCATCCTCCAGGGAGGCAGCCCGCGCCTTCTTCTTCTCACGGTACTTGCGGACAGCTTCCCGGTTACTCAGAGGCCGTTTTCTTCTGGTTTTCCTTTCAGCAGAGTCAGCTGAGTCATCATTGTCGTCGGATGCAGTAGACACGGTTTTGGTGTGTACATGAAAGCAGGTATGTGTATGTGAGTGATCAGGGCCTGGTGGGTTACAAGTGTGGGTATGAGTACAGCCATTCGCATTCTTCAGCAGCTCATCAAGGAGAGTATCAACAGAGCCGCCTCCACCGCCACTCGGTATATGTTCCATCAAATCTGACAACACTAAATCTAGTTTTCCTTCAAATTGCGGAATCTTATACCAATTGGCATCAGATTCTTCAACTGCTCCTCCGCAATTCAAGGAAAAAACCTCCTAATCTTCAGTATTCCGACAACTACAACGACAGCGTAAGAAAAAGCTCAAAACTCCAACAATCAAAAAGTCCAGGCACCATCTACAGCCTCGAAAATGGCGCATCATAACCAAAGTCCATAATTTCAATAATAAACCCAGAGTTTCAAATGACTGCCCTAGAATCGGAATTTGTCCCGCACAAGAGGACCTTGACAATTAACCAGTTGAACACGGAATGAAAGTACTCGAATTAGTACCGGGAGTAGAAAACAACAAAAGATTGCACGGAAAGAGTACATACTCAGCCAGAGCGTTCGAAAATAGGACGAATCGAAGAGAAAGAGACAGAATCGAAACCTGGCGCGCAAGATGGAAGAGGGATCAGAGAAGTGGCTATGGTCATATGGAGGAAAGAGAAAAGAAAACCTAGAAAGAGATCTATCTACTGGCCAAGAATGATAGTAAATTCAACAATTCACAAAATAAAAAAATATCAGTGTGCAGGATGGGAGAAGGCGATGTTGTTGAGGCCAAAGCCTTCGATGGTGATTGATTCTCGAAAAATTCTCATCCATTAAAATCATGGGAAATAGCACCCAATATCCCATTTTCATATAGGCTTTCTAAAACTATCCTATTCCTTTTGGTTTTTAGCAAATCTATTCCAAAAACTTTTTTTTTTCCTTATTTTTTACAATTATACCCCACAAATGAAAAGATAGACTAAAATTCGAATTTTCTTTTTCTTTTGAAAAAATAAATATAACATAACAATAAAATAATAAAACAGTTTCAATTTTAAAAACTTAAACTTAAATAAAATTAGATTAAAATTTCAAAATCAAAAATTTTCATTTTTCAAAATTTTTATCTGGTTCTCTTTTCAATTGATTTAGAACCCTAAAATTTCTCATCTCAAGCACGAGCCCTATCAAATTTTCTACAGCTTTTCTACAATTTCCGCCTCCTCTCACGACTCCATCTGACGACTCCATCTCCTCAAATCCTCAATTCATCTTCCGCCGCTTCCGAAATCGCCTCCCAATCCAACGAGCGGCCGACGAAGAGACGAATTCGCTCCCCCTCATGCCTCCTCCGTCGCCGGAGAAGCTTCTGGACCCTCCGATTCCACCGCCGACGAACATCTCACACCTTGTATTCGACATTGTCGCCTCCTTCAAGCTCTGGTCGAAGCGGAGAGAATACCTAAAAATCTGGTACAAGCCGGAGTCCGGCATGAGAGGCGCCGTCTGGAGCGTTTGGCGGGGGAGGGTTTGCGATTAGTTATCTGTTGGCGGTGGCGCTCAGGTCGGATGATTGGTTCTCACCAAGGAGCTTCGTCCGGCGATATCTGAGCGCAAGGTATGAATTCGTCCTCCTTTCAGCTTGTATTCTAGGTTTAGTTTTGTTTTATTTTTCGAATTTGGGCTATAATTTGTTACAGGTTGGTGTAATGGAGGTGGCTTGCTTTGATTTATGCTCAATTCTAGGGCATTTTGTATTGGATATCCTTTTGTTAAAGGGTCACTTGTGTTGAATTTGTTTGTTGTTCTTACAGAGGAGTTATTTGAATTTTTGAATCTGCAGCTTGAGACTGATTTGCAAGTAGATAGAAGTAAGCCTCTTACTTATATTTCTTACATCTATATTTATCTATGCTATTTGCTGTTTACTTGTTCTTGGACGCCAACTGGGAAAGTGTTCTTGTTAGTGACCAACTCTTGTTCTTGTCTGTGTTTAGATTTAACTCTTGATTAGCATATTCTTGGATATTGTTCGTCCATTCAGCACACCATCATCCTGTCAGTAGGATCTGCAGCTCATACTAGTAACTCCTAATCCATATTACACCAACACAAAATGAAAATAGTGCAGCAGGTAGTCATCTATGATTTAACATGTTTCTTTGCTTTAAAATATGTATACTAAGCATAATTTTCATCATCCACTGTCAGAATCAGCTGAGTTGTGTTTTTGGTATTGAATAGACAAGGTACTCTGGTGTTGGAGCGGCCATTGAGTACGCCGTCTTGCATCTCAAGGTGCACTACATATACATGGCCTTGTAGATCCTACATTTCCTAATTAGTTGTTAGAAGCATCTGGTTGAACCAGCAACAAATCATGATTGTTACAGGTTGAGAACATTGGTGTGATTGGACATACTGCTTGTGGTGGAATCAAGGGGCTTATGTCCCTCCCAGAAGATCTCTATGAGTCCACGTAAGTATCTAACACACTAGTTTCAATTGTCTTTATTCTAGAATTTGACCTCCAAGGATCTAGAACTATCCTGTCATATAATGATAACTACCCTGTCACAATTTTTCAGGGTGGACAATTTTAGTGAATTAGAACAATTTCATTAATGAAGTAATTAAGCATATAGAACTATCCTGTCATATAATGAGAACTATTCTGTCACCATTCATGAACCTTGCATTTAACTTCAAAACAGCTTTTCGAACACTTTCATTAATGGAAAGTCAAAATGCAGGTTGGAGCAGATTATCTTCGAAATACCATAATTTAGAAGCATTTGGCTCTTGTTTTAATACATGTTCTTCCTGCACTCCAGATTATCTTCGAAAGATCATAATGCAGGGAAGATCATCCAAATCAACCAAGGTTGGGGATATCATGACTGAAGAGGTACGTCTGTTTTGATATGTGATTTGGCTGTACTTAGATGTATCCTTATTAGTTAGTTATGTTTCTAATAAATTACCTTCTGCAAATCCGTGACTACAGAACAAGCTGATTACAGTGTCGCCAAGCACTAAGGTTCTTAAGGCAATGCAGTTGATGACAGGTTTGTTTTTATCACTAACAACTTATCTAGCTTGAAAAACAAACTTGTACACATATGAAACTACTATGTGTTTCTATGGCAGATAACCGCATTAGACACATCCCAGTGATCAATGACAAGGGCATGATAGATATGGTGTCCATTGGAGACGTGGTTCGTGCTGTGGTTAGCGAGCATAGGGAGGAGTTGAACCGCTTGAACGCCTTCATTCAAGGAGGCTACTAAGATGATGATGACGACTATGAAAACCACCTGTTTTCCTTTTTTCTTTGGATAATGAGAAGCAAACTGAGTGTTTGTAAATATGTTGCACCTTACTTTTTGCATGCCTGAATCTTGTGATTTGGTGTGCCGTTGGTTGTGTTTGTGTATTGCTAGCCGGTTTATGAACCAGATGCTAATAAGACCAAAACTGCCTTGTTCAAACTTGCTTTCTTGATGGTTAATTTCATTATATGGTAGCTGCAAAATTTTATATTTTTGTCACATGGTACAATTGCATGAATCATCATTGGACGAATATTTCTTATCACTGGTGTTCATATTTTTGTCACATGGTATATTTGTACTGTTGGAATGAGCAATTAAAATGTTAGAGAAATTTATATCTTTCATACTATCAACTTTTGATGATTACGCTTCTTCGTTGACTCCTCTAGAGTCACCTCCACTTTATAAGCTGCATCCACGTATTGCTCCAAAGTAGAGCATCCGTGACGCACCATCCATGGCTTAATATCTGGGCTCATCCACTCGTGGAAATGCCAGATTTTCTGTTCTTCGCTAGACACATCTGATCCAGCGTATTGCAATAGGTGATTAAACTTGGTCGCAAGTTCAGTCACTGTTAATCCTTCCGTCTTCGGATAAAGGAATTCCTTGTGTTTCTCATCCCTCATAGCACGAGAGAAGAAACGGTCGGTCATCTTGGCTTTGAACATTCCCCAGTTCAATCCTGGATGATCAGCTAGTCCGGTGCTTTCCCACCACTCACTAGCTTCCTCTTTCAGATGGAGAGAAACAATATGCACCTTCTCAGCTTCAGTGCATTCAATGTTGCGGAACAACCATTCCATGTGTGAGAACCAATATGCTACTCTGACTGGTTCTCCCTTGCCATCATAGCTGTCAGGCCTCATAGAGTTTATGGCCTTCAGTGCACGGACATAATTGCCTCCGTTCCTGACCACCTCTTCTCGATGTACTTGGACATTTTGTTCCACAACTCTAGGAATTACTGGAGGAATTGGCACGTCTTGTGCCTGAGGCGCAACTGATCGCAGGATATCGGTGACTGCCTGTATCACCATTCCCCGAATTGCCTCAATTGTTGCTGCGTCAAATGCCATTGGAGCATTGACCTGAGCTTGGTCACTGCCTCCTGAATTGTTGTGAGCAACAGACTCTTGTTCTTCCACAGGGTTTATAGTCTTCACCATCTGTTTACCGATCAAGTTCCAAGTATTTTATACATTAATATATTTCCAATATATTTAATGTAATAAAATTGACTTGGAATAGATCAAACTTGGTAAATTTTCATGGATGAATTCAAACCGAGTTGGTAGCTCTGACAACAAAGCCCTAGGAAAGGGAACTGCTAAACTTAGCACATATTCCTTTTCCTCAATGTCCTTCCTCGGTTCTGTCTCAGGAACCTTGGTCTATCGGACACTACTCCTACCGACTCAGAGAGTACGGTCTTCACCTTCTCGGTGGACTACTAGGTTGTACAACCTCAAAGCATAACGAGAGAACCGGGAACTCAAGCCTATCTAGAGATTCGCCATCTCAGCTTCTTCCGAGTTCCTCTGAAGAAAACAGAACGCACCCATATCTCACGGGCAACGAGAAAAGAATTAGTCTTTCTAGATATGGAAGCAACTTCCTATAGCAGACTAGAGAGAAGGCATGACTATGAACGGTTTGAAATTTGTACCGTTTTGAAAATTCAGAGCTCTTGAAAACACTTTTCAATTTTAAAACGAGTAAATGGTTCTCAAATACCCAACCCGTTTTAAAAACCTTTGGCTCTGATACCAAATCTGTAACACCCCCAAATTCATAACCCCTTTGGAAAGGCATTACCGCCAGTGATCCCGGATTTCACCTCCGAAACCACCCAAGGCTAAACCGGATTATTCAAATCATAAATAACATTTATGTAATCCATAAACCATCCATTAAAACATAAGTCAGGGGATTACAACCCAATCCCCGTAGGATAAAACATTGTTTCAGAGTAAATACATAACGAAAGTCTTTAAAGGTAAAACAAGTTTTGACCATAGTGATCAACGCCAAGGATCTCAACCTGAATAAACTTATCAAAAACATTGTCCGTCATAGTCGTTCTTAGCCTTCACTGGGTGGCAACTTGTCTGATGTGCCGAATCGAACGGATTACACCAGCCCACATGCAAAGAACAATGTTCGTGGGTTAGTCTAATGAAAGACTACGCAAGGGTAAAAAGCAGAGTGGTTCGAGTGATCGTAACCGTTTACTATCATTGTCCCTCGAATGATAACCGAAGGGACGATACATAACCCGACACTTTCACGGAATAACAACAAGAGGTATGCAGAAGAGACGACTCTGGAAGACTGAATCTCCACAGAGACCGACCCGAAAGAGACTCCAAGAGATTGAGTCTTAAGGAAATATGACAAGTCTGGAACATTATAGTTTCATATGTATATACATAACGTTAAAAACTGACTGAGATGCTTCGGTTCACGACCAACCTCACCGTATAATGCGAATCACCGCATGATACGACTCCAGATTGGAAAGAGAACGTACTACATTCAAGTCTAAACGAGTTTTCCTAGCCGCACTATTACTTAGCTGCGCTACTCGTCGAGGTATATTAATCATGTGCGAACCTACGGCACTTATCTTAATTAATTCCAAAACACACAATTACGTTATAAACTTTTAGGATCAGCTCGTCCCGAGACGAGAGATCTTTTGGGAACACTCCCAAGATTTGTGACACTGTTTAAGTGCACCACCTCTTCACCCGAGTAAAGAGGTAGGTCATGACCATCCAATTGGTATTAGGTGGGGACGAGCCACCTCTCTACCTGATTATAAAGAAACGACTGGGCCCCAGGGCCTCAGTCACGTTCCTACGAATACTCGTTCTAACTACACAGTTCAGAACAGTCAATCATAATAAAGCCATCAAGGCCAATATCTCAGATATATTTCAATCTAGATCATATATATATAATAGCGTTGTTCTAGCAGATATACAACCTATTATAATATCCATCTTAATTTCCAAAGATAGTTTCATAAAACTGTTCCCAGACATGAACAATGATCAATCCAAATTAATTAACAATTAAGCAATTGATAATTAATGGAAATATGGAATGATAAGCAAGAGCGAACCGCCACTTGCCTTAGATCCGATGAAAGCTTCGCACGCTTAAAATTAAAGGGTTTCCAAGTCCAAAACTGGGACAGATCTGGGATAATAAATCATTCTGGAATGACCCATAACAAGACCCTAAATTAGATTCAATATCTACATATACGAATCTAAAGGAATACGAGACAAAGGAATAAGGCCAAAGCCCATGCCCAACACCAAGACACACAACCGGCATGGCCACCGCGGGTGCGGCGGGCACATGGCGCGGGGTGCGGCACACAGGCAGGGGCGAGGACAAGGCTGGCAACGGGGGAAACTCACCCAAATCGAACCCCCTTGGCTTCGATTCTCCTTGGTTTGTTTCTACCACCTTATTATGCTTCCAACAAGCTTCAAAAGGCCCCTGAGAACAGATCAAAACAAGGCCAGAACAACCACGAAAAACGGATTCAAAGTTCAGCAAAATCACGGATTTTGAAGGGAAAAACAGTGACTTTCAAGGGATTTATTACCCACTTTCGATCGACCTCGGGTTCGATTCGAACTTGGATATTCTTCTCACCCTCTTAAGCAACACTTCACCTTCAATATGCAACTTTGATCTCGCCAAACGACTGAGTGAATCGATCGGAAATTGATCACGAAGTTCAGCTCATGAAACAGATTTCTGGGCTGTTTTGACAGCAAAAACGTGGTGAGGAGCTAACTTCTGGCCCTTCTCACGACTTGTCCTCTTCTTTTATAGGCAAACAAGGAAGACCAATATGAAGACATGTGTACCAAGAGGTGGACAAGCTATGCCCCCTAGCTTTGGCAAGTCATCAAGGCTAGTTTCCAGCTGCCCCAAGTGGCCTTCCAGCTGTTGATTTCGTGAGCTGTGTGGAGGCTAAGGCATTAGGCCGAATTCCCCATTTGTCCTTTTTTACCTTAAGTGGTAATTTTACTTAACCCCGGGTTAAATATATTTGTACACGAACGAGCTTGTAAGCAAAAAATACCTTAACTGTATTTTATATTGCTCAGAAAAATATTACAGAAGCCAAACATTATACAGAATGTTCGTATCTCTTCAAAATTAATCTGACTAGCAATATGGCTTAAGAAAAATTCGAAATTTTTATTCGTGCAAATATACGGGATATTACAATGATAATGTCGCATAATTTCAAACCATATTAAAGATGACATGAGAATTCAGTGAGTATGACAGGATTGATTATGTATTTTCTTCCTATTTTAATCATTCTCTTCTTCTTCTGACTGCCACTCATGTTGGTCGGTAGGATTATTTCAAACCATATTGAACATGTCATGATATATATTGAATCATGACAGGATTGTCATCTTTAATATGGTTTGAAATTACGCAGCATTATCATAAAGTACTATATTATATAAAATGAAAATACATAACATGCTTCATAAAGTACTAGATATTATACATATTATCATAAAGTTTAATGTAATTTGCTTATGGCTTTTTATTGTGAACTTTCTTTTCTTCGAAGACAGAAGCAAGTCATGGTCGATATGGTTTCAAAGTAGTTAATGTAATTTGTGTTGTTGGAATTGATTTAATTGATATTTAATCAAAAATAGTTAATGTAACTTTCTTCGTTAATGATATTTCTAATGAATGACAAGAGTTTAAGATTGATAGTATGAAAATATAAACTTTTCTGGCATTGTAATTGTTCATTCCAACAATACAAATATACCATATGACAAAATTGTTAAAACTAATCACTACAACACAGTCTTTAGTTGTCCTTGCAACACATAAATATACCATGTGACAATACAAATATACCATGTGACAAAATTGTTAAAACTTTAGTCTTTAGTTGTCCTTGTAAAAGCACTGGTAGATATATAATAAACAAGCAAGTAAAAGCATCTCAAACAAGAAAATTCTCATACTATGATACAAATCTTCTATCATCAGCTTACAACATTCATGTCACTACTCAAAATCAGAATTTTCACACATCAACACTTACACCAATTTAAACCAACACCCAAACCTGAAACTGCCTACCTGACTTCATTCATTTCTTCGCAACTTCAAACTTAGCAAACGCTAATTACTAGAAATCTCAATTTCAGTATACGCTTATGGTTTTCTTCTTTAGGATTCGTTCTACTTTGCTCCGATCGATCGATTCCTGACCAGAATGGAAGCGGATCCAGAATGGAAGCAGATCGCAATCTAGGTTGCGGTGGCAACGGCGGCGCCGAAGATCGGTCCAAGGGAGCCGCTTCCGTCGCCGATCAACTCACAGAGGAGGAGAAGATGGAGAAGTTCTACGATCTGATCAGAAATTACAAGGAAGTTCGCAATCGCCAGAGGATCGGAAACAAAGATTGCCCGCGGGAGAGGAGGAAGAAGTTGACTCCATCACGCAGAGATTAACGACGATGAGGAGGAGGAAGAAGTTGAAATTAGGAGATCGGAAATAGAGCTTGATGGCGATGAGGAGCTGAAGAGGAGGAAGAAGTTGAAATTAGGAGATCGGGACCAGTCGAGCTGGATTCTGGCGTTCAAATGGGAGGATTTCACGTAGAATGCTTCGACAGAGCACTGAATTTGACTCCATCACCGCCAAATTGAGACCTGGCCCCACCGCCACCGCTACCACCGCTCTAGCCGAAAGCAACCCCACCACCACCACCACCACTACCACCGCTTCGTTCGTCTGAGCCAAGTCCCGCCAAATCTGGTCTAGAAAACCTAGAACCAGATTTTGTGCTTTGGGAGGGAAATTTGGGAAAAGTTGTGTATTTGGGAGGGAAATTTGGGAGGGAATTTTGAGAGGGAAATTTGGTAGGGGATTTTGGGAGGGAAATTTGAGAGAGAAATAATAAACAATGTTTTTTTGCTTTTTGTTTCCTTTTTTTTCATGATTTTTTTTAATTTTACTTAATTTCTGAATTAAAAGAAAAAATTTAATATTTTACAAAAATACCTCAAATGGGATATATATGTAAAAAAAAAGTCAAAGTGATATTTGTGCAAATCACTAATGGATTTGGGGTATATATGCAAATCCGTGTACATATTTATGGGGGATTTGATTTGATTGATCAGGTGCTGGAAGGGTGTCAACTACTTGCACATGCAGTGGTGCTGCAGACACCACTGCAGGGCCGTTCATTTGAACGGTGATAGTCACCGTTCAAACGAACAAATTTTTTTTAATTTTGGAACGATGATTATCACCGTTCCAAACTTTTTATTTTATATAATTGTATTTTTTTTAGCCATTAGTTTAAATTTTAGCCACTAGTTTAAATTTTTTAGTCACTAGTTTAATTTTTTTAGCCACTAGTTAAATTATTTTTAAGGGTTTATCCATTCTCTATTAGGGAATATTTTGTAGGGTTTCATAATTTAAAATTTTAGCCACTAGTTTAATCTTTTTAGCCACTAGTTTAATTTTTTTTAAGAGTTTATCCATTCTCTATTAGGGAATATTTTGTAGGGTTTCATAATTTTAAATTTTAGCCACTAGTTTAATCTTTTTTTAAGGGTTTATCCATTCTCTATTAGGGAATATTTTATAGGATTTAAACTTTACACTATTTTCAAACCAAATAAACCAAAAAAAACACTATAAACTAAAAAAAAAAACCAAACGGCTTTAGAAGCCGTTGCAACAAAAAATAAATAAATAATACAAACGGTTTTTAAAACCGTTCAAATGCACAGATTTACACGATTTCCAAAAGGGTGCAAGTAGTATTCCCCTGCTGGAAGTGGGGGTGATGGTACATTCTGTAATAATAGGTGTAACGCTTGGAGCTTCTGGGAGCCTCATCTCCGTAAAGCCGCTTACTGTAGCGCTCTCCTTCCACCAGTTTTTTGAAGGCATGGGCCTCGCCGGATGCATTACTCGGGTCACCCCTAATTAACTTCCTCCTTATAATCTTGTGTTAATTAAATATACGTGCAATACATGCTAATTAACAAAAGGGGGAAAAAATGAGAGAGATTTTATGTTGGCGAATAAGATTTTTACATGAATGTCGCTGTTACTTTGTTGCAAAATAATTTCCACTTTAATTAAAAAGGGTTTTTCCAGGGAACCACCCGCTATATGTCACTTTCGACACTAAATCACCCAAATTTAATCTATTGATTTTAAACCACCCAAAAGTGATACTTTTGTTACATTCGACCATCCATGGACGGATTCCGTTAAAATTTCCGTCCAAATATGTGAAAAGACTATTTTGCCCCTTGGTTTTTTGTGAAATTACAGGAATAGTTTTGGGGAAATTGCAATCTGGCCCTCTAGTTTTTGGTTTGTGGCAGAATAGTCCTCAAACAAATTTTCATAATTACAAAAATTGCCCAAACTTATTATTTTTAATATTCTGAGTTGATAGTATATTTTAACCCCAAATTAAAGTGTAGAAAAATTAACTTAGGTTAAAATAGGCTTAAGTTATTATTCTTATGAATTTGACCATATTTAAATATGTAACAAAAATGTAAAATTTGATTTAAATATTTCAAGTCAAAATTTATAAGTTTTATATAAATTATAATTAATATAAGATTAATCATAAAATTTTAATTAAAGATTAACCTTATATTAATTATAATTAATATAACGTTATAATATTATTCTTATGAATTTAACCTTATATTAATTATAATTTATATAAAACTTAAAACTTATAAATTAATTATAATTTAAGAATAATATTTAACATTATAATTAATTATTAACCTTATATTAATTATAATTAATACAATATTAACCTTATATTAATTATTCTTATGAATTTAACCTTATATTAATTATAATTTATATAAAACTTATAACTTATAAATTAATTAAATTAATTATAACGTTATATTAATTATAATTAATATAAGGTTAATCTTTAATTCAAATTTTATGATTAACCTTATATTAATTATAATTTATATAAAACTTATAAATTTTGACTTGAAATATTTAAATCAAATTTTACATTTTTGTTACATATTTAAATATGGTCAAATTCATAAGAATAATAACTTAAGCCTATTTTAACCTAAGTTAATTTTTCTACACTTTAATTTGGGGTTAAAATATACTATCAACTCAGAATATTAAAAATAATAAGTTTGGGCAATTTTTGTAATTATGAAAATTTGTTTGAGGACTATTCTCCCACAAACCAAAAACTAGAGGGTCAGATTGCAATTTCTCCAAAACTATTCATGTAATTTCACAAAAAACTAAAGGGCAAAATAGTCTTTTCACACATTTGGACAGAAATTTTAACAGAATCCGTCCATGAGTAGTCAAATGTAACAAAAGTGTCACTTTTGGGTGGTTTAAAATCAATAGATTAAATATGGGTGATTTAGTGCCAAAAATGACATATAGCGGGTGATTCCTGCAAAAACCCCTAATTAAAATGTCAGAAAGCGTACATGGCACTTTATTCCTTTTCCACTTTCATATGTAATATTTGTGCGCAGTTACACACTAGCTATTAAAAAGATGACATGTACGTGTGACTATAAGGTCAATACAAATACAAGTCTCCGGGTATTAATGTCCGGTTGTAGTTACCTAAGTGCGTGCCTTTCATTTGACGTACCGAAAGAAACTTAAAATGATCGATGATGCGGTATAATTAACTAACTAAAGCTCGTATCTTGCAGGCTAAATTCAAGGTCCGAACCATGGTAACAATGGCGGTCTTCTTCTCCCTCACAACCCCTATAGGGATCGGGATCGGGATTGGCATATCGAACGTGTACTCCGAAAACAGCCCCACCGCTTTGATCGTTCAAGGGATCCTTGGAGCAGCGTCGGCAGGGATACTCATCTACATGGCACTTGTGGACCTTCTAGCGGCTGATTTCAACAACCCTAAGGTGCAGATTAACCCAAGGCTTCAAGTGGGCACTAACATTGCCCTTCTTCTTGCAGCTGCTTGTATGTCTGTCTTGGCCGTTTAATTCGATCACTAATTAGTGACCAATCTCGATTAGATATTGACAATATGATACCTTTGTGACTTCATGATGTCACGTACGGGTCAATTTTTAGTCTTCTATTAATTGTATGGGCGAAAACGCAAGTGATCGTTTGATCGGACTTTTATAATTAGGCACTAGCTAGTCACCTTAATTTAATATAAAGTAGGTGTTAGAACTTGACGTTCTCTCTGATTTTGATGATGATAAACACCATTAATTTTTATGGTTTATATTGTTCCTATGAGTTTCAGATTTTATGAAAGAATTAGGGAACAATGAAGAAGAGAAAGCACAAAATTGCTAAGGAACGTTGTGAAAACATGGAACTGTTACGCGGAAGCAAATTGAAGAATGAAGCGCGCGTATATTTCATCTAAGGAAACTTTCATACATGGAAACATCATATAAGGAACAAACGCGGAACGCAGGAAGTGCCAACTGTTCCCAGGTGAAGACATCTACATATGGAAACCATATTTGAAGATCTACTCGTAGAGAGAAGAGCTAAATGGCGTGTCTTAGGAAAGTTTTTACATAGAAACTATGTGATCATGAGCTGAATTGTTTAGTTGGAAAGAAAATCTTACATCATTACCTTGTATAGAAACCGATAGATGTCTTAGGTATTTGGTAAGAAGATCTTTGCTACCACTATAAGTAGATGAGTTTACCTTAGGAAAAGGTATCTCGACCATCTCTAAGGAAGCATACTAAAGAGCTATTGCAGTTGAGATCGAAGGTTCAAGGCAAGGTACGCACTAGTGTTGTGAGTACTTGCTTAGAGTCTTTATTGTGTTCTTGTGTTGTTACTAGTTGATTGTACTCAAAGTCTAGAAACCTAGGAACTGTGTGTGAGTAGGTGGAGAGAAGATTTATGAGATTGTATAACTTATTAATAATACAAGTACACGTGTTTGAAATCCTCCTAGGGTAACACCTAGAGGTAGAGGTTTTCTCTTTTCAACTAGTTGGTTGATAGAGTTTCCTCTCTAAGGAACTGTCTTTCTGTTACTACTGAATCTCTGTTTTTTCCGCTTCCCAGGGAACAGTTTCACCGTTCCTTGTGTAACACACTACGATTCAACAATTGGTATCAGAGCAGGTTCGCTCTAGATTGTGTGTTCTTTTCAGATTCACAGGTAACAATGTCTTCAACTCAAGAAGTCGGGATTGAGAACAACAAACCACCGTTCCTGCCTATCGGTGGAAAGTTTCAACACTGGAAGGACTTCTTCACCGATTGGATGAAGAGTAACGACTACCAATGCTGGAGAGTCATTGAAGTTGGTGATGAGAAAGTTGATGAAGAAGTACTCAAAGGAACAACACCTTGGAGTCAAGATGATTTCAGAATCATGGAGAAAAACTCTAAGGCTCGCATGTTCATCAACAATGCCCTTAGTGCTGAAGATGCTTCAAAGTTACAGTCTTGTGCAACCGCTAAAAACATGTGGGCTACTTTAGAACAGATGTACATGGGAAGTTCCGATATTAGAGAGATTGATCGCTTTCAAGCTAAGAAAGACTTCTATAACTTCTCCATGATTGATGATGAGTCCGTTTCCTCTTACCAATCTAGATTTGAGGAAATTATGGCTCGACTTGTTTCTCATGAGGTCAAGGATGAAGAAATTCTTCCCAAGGAGAAAGTTCTCATCATCATTGATGGACTTCCTCCAAGGCACAAGATGACCAAAGTTATTCTCAAGGAGAATACCAATACTCTCTCTCTCACACTTCATGAAGTATTTGAAAAATAAAGAAATATGATGAAGAAGACAAATATGTTAAACCTAAAGGCATAGCCTTGTTGGTTGAAAAGGCTGTCAAGATGATAAAAGATAACAAAGACGAAAACTTGGATGGTATAGATCCAGAAACTGCTCGTCTCACCAAGGATATGCGTTCCCTCTATCGAAAAGGCAGATCATTCAGAAATGATGGGAACAATGGTGAGAAACGTGATCTCAAGGATGTTACATGCTATAATTGCAAAGACAAGGGTCACTATGCTAACAAGTGTCCCAAAGGGAACAACTCAGACAACACCAATGGTGACAATACTGGGAACAACAAGAAGAAAGCTTTCGTTGCTGTCTGGGGTGATGAGTGTGCCAACTCTGATGATGACGAGCCAAAGGCATGGGGGAATAATAGAATGTGTGCAATGACTCTAAAGTCATCAAGTGAAGAACAAGAGGTAGATCCTGAAACTTTCTTTGAATCTCTTGTCAATTTTGATAAAAAGTCCTTGATTTCATTTATCAAAAGCATGTATAATGATAACCTTAAAACTCAAAATGACTTGAGTAATGATGAGGATAAATGCATCGAATTGAATGAATCTCTATCTAGAATTGCTAGTTCCTCTGCTGTTCCTTATGTTAAACGTGATGTTACTCACAGTGAACCTAGTTTCTCTAGTACTGAAAGGGAACTATCTCAGATGAAAGCTCAGATTGATAAAATTCACTCTATTCTAGTTGAGCAGAAGCTTAAAAAAGAAGAGTTTATCTTTGTTGAGTCCAAGTATGGTGTGGGGTACAAGGGTGAAAAACAAGAGAGTGAAAAACATGAGTTAACCATACCTGAGCTTAGAGAGTTAAAGGATAGGGAACTTCAGAGTACTAAGGATAGGAACTCTCACCTAGAAGAGCGTGTGAAAACTCTGGAGAGTGGGCTGAGTGAAAGTCAATCCAGGTACAAAGGTCAACCTGCCCATAAGATGTATCTCATCCAATCCCAGGGAAATTTGCCTAGTACACCTGACCCAGTTAGAGCCAAGCAACGTAGAATGCCTGTCCCAAACCGTAAGTACACCTTGGGGGATTACTATAAGATTTGCTGGCATTGTGGGAACAACGGCCATGTTGTGAGAAACTATGCTAAGAAACAAAAGTTCACTGAAGAGCACACTCAGCGAAGGAACAATAGAAGTAACAATGTTGATTTGAATGATTATGATGCATCTCCTGACATGTGCCATACTAAGCCTAGAGAATATAATTTTGTCTCTAAACGACTAGGTAAAGCTAAGCTTGCCTGGGTCGCTAAATACTAACTCTCTCAATGCAGGATGAAGTGAGGGGGAACAACAGGTGGTTCATCGATAGCGCGTGCTCATGCCATATGACAGGAAATAGAGATCACCTTACCTCACTTCAACAACACTCTAGTGGAACCGTTTCCCTTGGAGATAAATGATACAGAGAGATAGTGGTAACAATAGAAGCTACTTTGAACTCAAACATCAAGATAAAAGAGGTTAGTTTGGTTCATCAACTTGGTTTCAATTTGTTAAGTGTAGCTCATCTATGTGATCAAGGAGACAACGAGACTGTCTTCACGTCTAAAGATTGCTACGTAAGGAATAGAAAAACAAGGGAAATCGTGTTGAAGGGTGTCCGATTCAATGATGTGTACACTGTTGACACAACATTCAAGCCTTCAAGCCTTCAAGGGAACTATGCTTTGCGTCCCTAGCTAAAGACACGAAACTGTGGCACATAAGGCTTGGACATGCTAATCTTCAACTCATTCATAAACTCCATAAGAAGGAACTTGTTCGAGGTCTTCTAAATGTCAAACCTGAGATCCATGGAGTTTGTGAAGCCTGTGCAAGAGGGAAGCAAACACGTTCCTCTTTCAGAAGCAAACCTGATGTCACTACTTCACGTCCTTTGGAGCTGATCCATATGGATCTCTGTGGTCCCATGAGGATACGAAGTCATGCAGGGAACATGTATGTGTTTGTTATTGTTGATGATTACTCTAGACAATCTTTCTCTTTTCCAAGGAACATGTATTCGAGACATTTGAGTCTTTCATCAAGGGTGTGGAGACAAATTTGGGACAAAAGCTAAGCGCCATTCGATCTGAACATGGAACGGAGTTTGAGAATGCAATATTCCTTGATTACTGCAGGGAACATGGTATTTCTCATAACTTCTCGGCTCCTAGGACACCACAACAAAATGGAGTGGTTGAAAGGAAGAACAGGACATTGGAGGACATGGCTAAAACAATGCTCATAGCCAATCTTCCTCGAATATTCTGGGATGAAGCAATCAATACTTTGTGCTATATCCTTAATCGTGCCATGCTTAGACCCTTACTCAATAAAACTGCCTATGAACTAATCAGGGACCGCAAGCCCAATGTTTCCCACTTGCGTGCTTTTGGTTGCAGGTGTTACATTCACAACAATGGAAAAGATAACTTAGGGAAGTTTGATCCAAGGAGTGATGAAGGAATCTTTCTGGTATATGCTAATACAAGTAAAGCTTACAAAGTCTACACTAAGAGAACCCGGAAGATTGAAGAGAGCATTCATGTTGTCTTTGATGAACACTCAAAAGCTGTGAGTAATGATTCCAACACACTGTTCCCTGACGATCATTTTCCACGCATGCAACGAGAAGACTCAGATGATGATGGTGATGATGGGAATCACCGTGGTAACCCACGTACAGGGAACAATGCCCCCAATGCTGGTGAGAGTATTACTGGTTCTCTCAGAGTTACCACAAATAGTGGCGATACTAATACCACTACTACACCAACGCTTGATGTTCCCACACATCCACTCCAGTCATATATGCTGATGTCACTACTGTTCCCAACAGAACTCCTGGTGGTGATACCTCGGATGCACATCTCATGCAAGATGGCCAAGAAAGTGATGATGTGGTAACAATTACTGAGGAAGAATCTACGGATGCTGTTATAGGAACTGTCCCTGAAGTAACTACTTCGGATGTTGTTGATGTTCCTCTATCCTCATCCTCGACTGCGACAACTAATGCTGCTCTTCCTCCTATTCCTCCGCTTCCTGTTTCCAAAAGCTCTAGAATTCAAAAGAGTCATCTAGTTGATGCTCTTCTCACACCGTTTGAACAAAGAGGTTCACGTTCCCAACTACACAACTTTTGTGCTTTCTTTGCCTTTATTTCATTTGTCGAGCCAAAAACTATCAAAGAGGCATTAAAAGATCCAGATTGGATCGTGGCTATGCAAGAAGAGCTACACCAATTTAAGAGGAATACAGTATGGAGACTTATTCCCCTTCCCAAGAACAAGCATGCTATTGGCACTCGCTGGGTATTTAGGAACAAGCTTGATGACTCTGGAACTGTGACAAGGAACAAAGCAAGATTGGTTGCTCAAGGCTACAACCAACAAGAAGGGATAGACTATGATGAGACATATGCTCCAGTAGCTCGCATCAAAGCCATTCGACTTCTCATCGCTTATGCT
The DNA here is from genome assembly GCA_027886185.1 of Rheum nobile. Classification (NCBI taxonomy): domain Eukaryota; kingdom Viridiplantae; phylum Streptophyta; class Magnoliopsida; order Caryophyllales; family Polygonaceae; genus Rheum; species Rheum nobile. The sequence goes on along the minus strand of WOAB01000261.1, from coordinate 619,423 downwards.
GCCTTCAAAGGTTTCACATTGTATCAAATGGATGTCAAAACAACCTTTCTCAATGGCTACCTTCAAGAGGAAGTATATGTGAAACAACCCTCTGGATTTGAAGACGTAGATCGTCCTGACCATGTGTATGCATTGGACAAGGCACTGTATGGGCTTAAGTAAGCACCCCGTGCTTGGTATGACAGGTTGGCACAATTCCTCCTCTCTAATGGATATCGACGTGATGCGATCGACAAGACTCTGTTCCTCTTGGAACACGAAGGTGAGATTCTCGTAGTTCAAGTCTATATTGATGATATCATTTTTGGTTCCACTAACCCTGCCCTTGTAGACAAATTCAAAAATCTCATGAGCAGTGAATTTGAAATGAGTATGATAGGGAAATTGTCATTTTTCCTTGGATTACAAGTCTCTCAATCTCCTGAGGGAACAAGAGTACATCAACAAAAATACATCAAAGAACTGTTGAAAAAGTATGGTATGGATAAAGCTAAGCCTATTGATACCCCTATTTCTCCTAACACTCGCCTTGATGCAGATTTGAATGGCAAAGATGTGGATGCTACAATGTATAGATGAATGATTGGGTCATTACTCTATCTTACGATAAGTAGGCCAGATATTATATTTAGTGTGTGTCTTTGTGCTAGATTTCAGGCAAATCCTAAGGAGACACACCTAACTGAAGTCAAACAGATCTTACGGTACTTGAAAGGGAACGATCATCTCTGCCTTTGGTATCCAAGGAACAATGGGTTTGAACTTATGGATTTCTCTGATGCTGATTTTGCCGGACACCTAGTGGATCGCAAAAGAACTTCAGGGACGACACAGTTCCTTGGCCCATCTCTTGTCTCTTGGGCATCAAAGAAGCAAAACTCTATTGCTCTTTCCACCGCCAAAGCTGAGTACGTAGCTGTTGCACCGTGTTGTGCCCATGTATTGTGGCTCAAACAACAATTGGAGGATTTTGGTATGTCTCTTGGCACCGTTCCTATTATGTGTGATAATACTAGTGCTATCAACATTTCTAAGAATCCTGTTCATCACTCACGTACTAAGCATATTGATATTCGTCATCATTTTCTTCGTGATAATGTTGAGAAAAATTTCATTAGAATGGATCATTGCAGGACAGAAGATCAAGTTGCTGATATCTTCACCAAATCACTGGATAGAAAACCATTTGAGCATTTGAGAATGCTCCTTGGGATGATCTCTCTAAACTAAGGAGCTCACTATCCAATATTCCCTCCATGATCGGCTAGATTGATCAATTTTAATCAAGGAACAATGTCTATATTGCTTATTAATTGCAAAATTTAGTTTATTATATCTTGCTATGTGTTGTGTGTTACATGATATCATGATTACTTGCAACTTCTATTCTTGATCATTTGTGCTTCAGGGTTACTTGATAACATCTTATTTCATGCCCAAAGCAACCAATTTGATTATCTGCACCGTCCATTACAAGCCAAAATGATAATTGGTTGCATTGTCGTCCCAAGCCTGGATCTAGGTAAACGTTCCCTATGAACCTTTCTTTGTTTACCAAATTTTACTGGGAATCATTATCTGGATCGTCTTTGTTCCCTAACTTTAATTTTGTTTGGATATATCTTTGCAATTTTGTGTGAACCCAATTTAAGTATCCAAACTAGCCTTTCTATCCACTCAAGTATCTCGGGGTCGTCTTGATGGAGCTTTGCCTAAGGGGGAACTGAGACAGGAACAGTGGACATGAACAGTGTGTTGAACGTTGAGATTTGCAGGTGAACGTTGCTCTCTGCGTCGCTTGAATTGAATGTTGATTTGATAGCTCTGCAGCGAGGAACGGCCAGTTTTGCGAGAATCGAGAGACAATGAGCCATTACCTGAAGAGAGAGAAAGATTTGGTTGCAGGCTGGATGATATCAACGGTGAGATTTTTGGTAAGTGAATCCCTTATTTTTTCCATAATTACCTCTTCCCAATATCTCACCCTTACTATAAATTCTCCTCTTACCTTTCAATCCAAATCACCTACTCTCTTACCTCCTAATTTTCTCTTGCTCTCTACAATTCTCTCTTTGCTTTCTGCCGTCTTCAACCCTAATCACCCTCAATCTCTCTTTTCTTAAACACAACCATACCATCATGTCTACTCCAACCTCTTCCTCTACCCCCGCCATTGATGTATCCGGCTTCACCGAGGAGCAACTGGCTATGCTCAAGCAATCTATTGAGGCACAATAGGCTGCAAGAACTCCAACCTCCAAGGAGGCCACCTCCATTGCTGCCGTGGTGGAAATAGCCAAAGCGGTCACTTCCTCTATCGCCGAACTTCAGGAGGAACAACCTCAGGAGGAACAGCCTCAGGAAACAATGGTGTCCAAGGAACTAGTGGTTGTCACTGATGAAGAGGTAAACTCCCCTCCTAAGACAAAAGAGGATGGAGAGGATGAAGCCATTGCCGAGGTGGAAGGCAAATTAGGTCTTCGCCCTCTTGAAGCTGTTGATCCCAGTCGCAAGCGCAAGCACACCATCGGTTCTGAGGATGATACGGAGGACCCTGATGTTGAGATTACAGGGGAACATCGAGTGTCCACCAGTTTTTCAACTCCGACAAAGTCTGCCGCCAGTGAGACCACTCCAGGCCCATTGAAGGAACGCCCACAGTCTTATTGTTTCTAATTCTTTATGAATTTTTGAACGTTACTAGTGCTGAGGGGGAACGATGATGCAACTTGAAGGTATGAACTGCTATTATTCATTTGACATCAAAATTTACTTAACACTTGATCTTAGATGCATGATGATTTATATCTTTCTGCTTTTTACTCTTTATTTTGATTGAATAATTTTTGGAATGGGTTTGTCATCACCAAAAAGGGGGATATTGTTGGAACCTTGACGTTCCTTCTGGTTTTGATGATGATAAACACCATTAGGTTTTATGGTTTGTATTGTTCCTATGAGTTTCAGGTTTTATGAAAGAATTAGGGAACAATGAAGAAGAGAAAGCAGATGATTGCTAAGGAACGTTGTGAAAACATGAACTATTATGCGGAAGCAAATTGAAGAATGAAGTGCGCATATATTTCATATAAGGAAACTTTCATACATGGAAACAACATATAAGGAACAAACGCGGAACGTAGGAAGTGCCAGCTGTTCCGGTGAAGACAACTACATATGAAAACCATATTTGAAGATCTACTCGGAGAGAGAAGAGCTAAATGGCGTGTCTTAGGAAAGTTTTTACATGGAAACTATGTGATCATGAGCTGAATTGTTTAGTTGGAAAGAAAATCTTACATCGTTACCTTGTATAGAAACCGATAGATGTCTTAGGTATTTGGTAAGAAGATCTTTGCTACCACTATAAGTAGATGAGTTTACCTTAGGAAAAGGTATCTCGACCATCATTAAGGAAGCATACTGAAGAGCTATTGCAGTTGAGATCGAAGGTTCAAGGCAAGGTACGAACTAGTGTTGTGAGTACTTGCTTAGAGTCTTTATTGTGTTCTTGTGTTGTTACTAGTTGATTGCACTCAAAGTCTAGAAACCTAGGAACTGTGTGTGAGTAGGTGGAGAGAAGACTTGTGAGATTTTACAACTTATTAATAATACAAGTACACGTGTTTGAAATCCTCCTAGGGTAACACCTAGAGGTAGAGGTTTTCTCTTTTCAACTAGTTGGTTGATAGAGTTTCCTCTCTAAGAAATTGTCTTTCTGTTACTACTGAATCTCTGTTATTTCCGCTACCCAGGGAACAGTTTCCTTTGTAACACACTACGATTCAACAATAGGCGTGTCTTAATTTCGCTAAATAGGAAATTTTTGTTGTTAATCTATCTCTTCCATGGTAGGCTAATATGAGTTGATTAATGTCATGAAAATTTCTAATATCACAAATGCCTACCTAAGGTTTCCGGCATGCTGATTTCAACTTTCAATTTTTATTGTACATAAAAATTGCATGTGAATTAGACTGGTATTAAGCACGCCGTTCTCCCAACATTGAAAACCCTAGCCGCAACCGCAACCAATCGATGAGGCCCTTGCTTATCTGGGATGTCTGACTTGATCCATTCTCGGAGTTGGCCTGCTATAGCTGGTGCTAAGAAGAAGAGCACCAAGGAATCCTACGTGACAAACTCCCTTCGTCACGATTGATGTTTGGTCCTGTCTTGGATACAAGATCCGGGTTTATTTGCCTTTCGCAACTTAACCAAGAACTCATACTCAAGTAGGGAAGAACTAGATTGAAGAAAGAACACAAGAATTCAATTGCAAATACGAACGAGACAAATCATAAATTGTTTGGGGATGAGAAACATATAAGCACCGAGACAGATGCTTATGTCTTCAAATCTGACTACTAAAGAAAGAAGAAATGCTTAAATAAGCATAAGGGTTCTAACATGAAAGCCCTAAAAGCTAAAAACCATAATTATTCAATTAAAACAAAACCCGACCCAATAACTCGAAAAAACACCGTGACGCACAAACTATCAAGTAGTCCGTGCAATGGCAAGTGCACGGGGTACCACTAAAACAGTGGCCCGTGCACGGCCCGGTGCACGGACTGCCACTGGTGATTGGACCGTGCAATTGCCAGTGCACGGACGAATTCTTTACAGAACGTAGTGCACGATCTTGCACTAGCCCGTGCACTTATGCCAGGAGCTTAGAGGGTGGCTCTCATGGGTTGTGCATTCGATACACCATCTGTGCCTTCTCCTTGGGTGAGTAGAGTGACTAGCCTTGGCTCACAGGGTTAGTCTATGGTGGAGGCCAAGCGTCGGATGAATCCGGTCGTGGTTCCTTGATGTTCTTGGCTCAAGCCCTTGTGATAGGACCTTGTGTGGGTGCTCAAATCATATCCTTGATTTCTCTCTTAGTCATTGTTGGACGTTGGTCATCATTCTCCCTTTCTTGAACTCGAATCGTCCTTAGGGTAGTCATCGGTGATGAAGGAAGAAAGGTCGGCGACATTATAGGTGGAATGGACGCCATAATGCCGGGAAGTTCAAGGCGGTAAGCATTGTCCCCAAATCGTTGGAGAACTTGGAATGGACCATCCCCTCTAGCATCTAGCTTGGACTTCTGCTTTTTTGGAAACCTCTCCTTCCGCAAGTTCAACCACACCAAATCGTTAGCTTCAATAATCACCTTCTTCTTGCCCTTGGCCACCTGGCGCTTGTATTGCTCAACACGTCTCTCCAGTTGCACCCGAGTACGCTCATGGAGCTCTCCCATGAACTTAATCCGCTTTGAGGCATCAATGTTCTCCTTCTCCTTCATGGGCTGGGGTGTGAGATCCATCATGGTGTGAGGATTGCGGCCATAGACAACTTCAAAATGAATCATCTTCGTTGCAGAGTGAACTGACCTGTTATAAGCAAACTCCACAAAGAGCAAACAACCCTCCTACTTTCGGAGGTTTGACTTAAGCATAGTACGAAGTAACCCAAAGTCCGATTAGTTACCTCCGTCTGGCCGTCAGTTTGAGGATGACATGAAGTAAAGAATAGTAGCTTAGTCCCCAACTTAGACCATAAGGTCTTCCAAAAATAACACAAGAACCTAGCATCACAGTTAGAAACAATAGCACAAGGCACACCATGCAACCTAACTATATCATTAAAGAAAAGGTCAACTACATGCATTGCATCATCGATCTTATGGCATGCTATGAAATGAGACATCTTAGAAAGCCTATCGACTACAACAAATAAAGAATCCCTCCCCTTTTAAGTATTGGCAATCCCCCAATGAAGTCCATCGAAATGTCCTCCCATGGGGCCGTATGGAGAGGAAGAGGAGTATACATTCCATGGAGGTTCAACTTAGACTTAGCTTTCAGACAAGGCACACTAGAATTGCAAAAACGCAGCACATAGTGACTCAACTTTGGCCAAAAGAAATGTTTATGTAAGTCTTAGTGACCCCAAAATGGCCACCAAGGCCTCTCTCATGGGCCTCATGCACTAACAACCTACGTATAGATGAGCTAGGAATACATAATTTTCCAGATTTGAACAAGTAGCCATCATCCACATAAAAGTTATTCAAGGCTCCCTTAGTCAAGCAATGATAATAAATATCCTTAAAGAACACATCAAGCGCATAAAGCTCCTTAATCAATGCAAAATCAAGTAACCTAGCATCCAATTGGTTCAAGAGAACATACATGCGAGAAAGGGCGTCAACTACCGCATTCTCCTATCCCTTCTTATGTTTAACGACGTAAGGGAACATCTCCAAGATATCTACCCATCTGGCATGTCGCCGGCTAAGCTTGCTTCACCCCTTCAAGTACTTCAATGCCTCATGATCAGAGTGGATGACGAACTCTTTGGGCCAAAGGTAATGTTGCCAAGTTCTCAATACCAAAATAAGAGCATAGAGCTCTTTATCATAAGTGGGGTAGTTCAGCTCGACACCGTTGAGCTTCTCGCTAAAGTAAGCAATTGGGCGCCCTTCTTGGAGGAGGTCACCTCCAATCCCAATTCCATAAGCATCGCACTCCATCTACAATGTCCTAGTGAAGTCTAGAAGTTGCAACAATGGGGCGTGTTAGAGGCGATCTTTAAGGGAACAAAAGGTGTTCTCATGGGATTGATTCCACACAAATGGTGCCATCTTCTTGGTAAGCTCAGTCAAGGGGGCTGAAATGGAGTTGAAGTCGCGAACAAAACAACGAAAATATCTAGCCAAACCAAGGAAAGAGCGCACCATTATGGGGGTAGTAGGAACGTGCCAATCTTGAATGGCCTTGATCTTCTTTTCATCAACCCTGAGACCATCCATGCAAACATTAAAACCAAGGAAAACAGTAAACTTCAAACAAAAAGTGCACTTGTTAAGGTTGGCATAAAGTTTCTCCTTGAGAAGACATTTTAAAACAACCCTAATATGGTCTACATGCTCACCTAACGCCTTGCTATAAACAAGAATATCATCAAAATAAACAACAATGAATTTCCTTAAGTAGGCCCTAAGAACATGATTCATGAGTCTCATAAAGGTGCTAGGGGCATTAGTAAGACAAAAATGCATCACTAACCACTTATAAATGTCATGCTTAGTTTTAAACGTTGTTTTCCATTCATCACCCTCTTTAATGCGAATTTGATGGTAACCACTCTTTAAATCTATCTTAGAAAATAGTGTAGCACCATGCAATTCATCCAACATATCATCAAGTCTAGGGATAGGGTGACAATACTTAGCTGTAATTTGGATGATCGCCCGACAATCAACACACATTCTCCATGTTCCATCCTTCTTAGGCACCAAAATAACCGGAACGGCGTAGAGGCTAAGACTCTCACGAACATACCCTTTGTTCATAATCTTGTGGACTTGCCGTTGAAACTCCTTTGTCTCATATAGACTTGTTCTATAAGCTGCGCGGTTCGGGAGGGTTGCTCCATGGACAAAATCAATATGATGCTCGATCCCTCTAACCCGTGGTAGTCCATCTAGAAGGTCCTCGAGGAGCACATCCTCGAAATCCTGTAACAACCACTGAATAGCCCACGACAAGTGGGTAATATCACTTTGGGATATATAACAATCTTTATAAACAAGAAGTAAACAAGATTGTTCTCCCTGAATAGCTTGGGTAATGTCACGGCTACGCGTAAGAAGAACCCGATTCTCGCACTTCCCTCAAAGAGGGATGGGTGGTTGGTTGGAGGAGGTCGCCGGGGAGCCGACGAATGGTTGGCCGTGACACGGTCCTCGCCCGAGCTTGGGAACGCTCAACATGTTCTTGCAAAACTTGCTCATGGGTCATAGGAGAAAGTGTAACACTCTTACCATGGTGAACAAAAGAATAACAGTTAGTGAAACCATCATGACTGACACAACGATCATATTGCCAAGGTCTACCTAGAAGAATATGACAAGCCTCCATAGAAGTAACATCACAAGTAAGAACATCATGATATGGACCCATGTCAAAGTGTACTGTGACTTGCTTATTAACCCAAGTGTTACCTCGACCTTCACTTAACCATTGGAGTTGGTAACGTTGTTATGGGGCTCCATCTTCAACTTAAGGTGACTGACGACCTTCTCATTAATAATATTGCAACAACTTCCACCATCAATTATGATGTTGCAGTTAGCGCCCTTGATTTTGCAGCGAACATGTAATAGGTCCTCGCGCTATGTAGGAGGCGGGGCCTCCTAGACCGTGAGCGCACGACGTGTGACCAAATTGAGGAGGTGTTCACCAAGGTTTGGAATATAGAGACCATGATCCGTAGGGTCCTCTTGATAAACCTCCACAGAAGGTGACATGGTGTGGACCTCCTCGTCTTTATCCTCATATTCGTAAGTGTCATAATGTGTGAGGAACACCTTCTTCTGGTTGGGGCAATCACGAAGAATGTGTCCACGCCCTTGACACTTGAAGTAGAGAGTGTCACATGCTTTATCTGTATTGGGAGTGCTAGAAGGGAGGCGACCTGGGGTGCCTGTAGGGAGAGGGCCATGAGTGGTGAATGGAGGACCCTTCTCTATCCGTTATGTAGCCTGCAAGGAAGCTTGGAGAAAACGAAGAAGAAGGAGAATGGTTAGAGGAATACCTCCTATGATGAGCAAAAGCCTTCTTTTGCTGTAACTGATTGTGAATCAACTCTGCCTTATGCACCAAGGTGGGAACATCTCTAATGTCCTGGACCTCCAAAATGTCACGTATATCCAAATTGATGCCTCCTAGAAATGCAACTTGAAGGGATTCAGGGACATGGTGGATTCTGGCCTTATATGTGAGGTCCTTAAGCTCATTAAAGAACTCAATAGGAGAGTGGGTGCCCTAGAGGCATGTAGCCACTCTATTTTACATGAGATGCTTGTAATTCAAAGGAACGTAGCACTTCCTCATGACATACTTGAGCTGAAACCAGGTCTCAACAAGGGGGTTGATAATGGCGGGCGCGCTCTTCATAGGTGAGCTTCCACCAAGCACGAGCATATGTGGTGAAATGGATAGTAACTACTTGAACCTTCTCATGCTGAGGGTAGTTGCAATGATCCATCACATACCCAGTGTTGTACTCCCACTCAAAGTATGTCGTCGGGTCCCTTAAACTTGCAAAATGTTCAATTTTAACTTTAATATCACGACGAGTAGCATTACCTTGGACCACATGGAAGATGGTTGTCAAGACCAGCGATCTCATCACCGGGTTTCAGATTACCATAATAGTTCTCAATGTCCGGATGCCAAGGGGTTGGAGGTTCATGGCGAGGCAAATCATCAAAAGCCTCAATGGGGGAACAATAACCCGAGCAACCGGGGCACGGGGCTGCCCGAGTGGTACCAGTGGAGGGGGTGGATTGAATGCGGCGGCGCTGGTTCATGCGGCTTGCTGGGGATAAACATCGAGCGGGGCGTCATGCTCACTGTGCATACTCCGAGGAGTAGAACGGGTGCCCTTGGGGCGCAAGCTATCCCCAAGTTGTGCCACCTCCTTTCTAATGTCAGCTGATATTGACTGAAAGTGAAGCTTCAGCCGAGCATCAATGGTTTCTTGAATGAAAGCCTTGGCGTCGTCACCAAGGCCCGAAGTCGCCTCCAAAATTTCCTTGTCTTTAGGCATGATCCCTAGACAACAAAAGGGAAAAGGAGCAGTACACAACAATAAAACAAGAAACCCACGAAAGGGGGAAACCTTGCCAAGCAAGCACAAATGTTCAATTCATCAAATAAGAAGGCTCTAAGGCAATCCTAAAAGCTGGCCAATGGGCAATAGAATTGTAAGAAGAACAAGAACACACAAATATTAAGCCTTCGAATTGAAAATTGCAATGAACTTCACAAACTAAAAGCAAGAAATAGAACTAGTATGAAAGAAAACACAACTAATTGCAACAAGAAGAATTAACAAAATCAAATTAGTGAACTAATATGAACACTACTACAGAACATGGCAAATAACCCGAGCGTTTAAGCGTATATAACCCGGATCCGGTCCGAGTTAAAGAGCTACACCGCATTTGCTCGAGGTCAAATAACCCGGACCAAAAATCGACACGCCCGGGTAATTTGCCTCCCATAATTTTCCTACACACTTTCAGGATCCGGGTTACTTGGACATAAAATAACCCGGATATTAGCACATCCGGGTTATATAAAAACCTATATATTCAGGTTATTTGAATTGCCAAATACACCGGTTAGGTATATATTCGGGTTATTTGACCTAACCAAAAATACACCGGAATTTACAGGTCCGAGTTATTAGACCTCAAATATAACCCGTATTTGTAGGTCCGGGTTATTTCTATATTGTGAAATAAGACGGATATGATATCCGTGTTATTTAGTGGAGACATCATAGCCTCTATAATCGACATTTTAGGCACCTATCATGATTATTCATAATAATTAGCAACATTCTCAAATTCAACGTCAAAATACCATACATTTTTTGCATTATCCAACTATGTCACTAACCAAATAAGTCATTGACAAAATCAATGTCACAACTACAAATTGTAACACCCCCAAATATTCCCTTGAAAGTATTACCGCCAGTGACCTCAAATTTCACATCTGGGGTCACCCAAGGCTAAATCATTTATAACAACCATATAATAATACAAACTATATTAAATATCATAAAAATTCCCAAATATTATTTAAACCAAAGTCACGGTTTTACAACTGTCAACACCAAATACAACCAAATACAGAATTGTTTCAATATAGCGGATGTTTTGAAAGTTAATAATAAATAAACGTCACAAAGGGTCTTGATCTGAGCGATCTCACGCCTAGGATCTTCAACCTTGGAAAACTCTTTAAAACGTCATCTGCCCTCATCATCGTATTCTGGCCTTCATGGAAAGGGACGATTACCTGATGTGCCATATGAGACGGATGACACCAGCCAACCATGCAAAGGAAAATAACCGGTTGGTTAGTCTAATGAAAGACTACGCAAGGGTAAAATAGAAAAAGGTTCTAGGTAGTCGTATTAGGTTACACCCATCGCTTCTCGAGTGAAAGCCGATGACGATAGTGAACCTCAACACTTCTACAGAAAGGTACGAACAGGTATGAACAAAAGAAGACTTCAAAAGATTGAGTCTTATGGGAAACGTATGAAGAGAAGACTCCAAGAGATTGAGTCTTTCGGAAAGTATGACAAGTGTTTGGGAACGTTACAGTTTTCACACAAGCGTTTAAAATGACTTGATCATTTGGGTCCACGACCAACCTCACCGCGCAATGCGAATCCAGATTGGAAAGAGGACTTACTCTAACCGAAGTCCGGGCGGGTTCCAAGTTGTACTTCTCGCCCGAAGGTTCATTAATTATGTGCATAACCGCACTTATCTTATTTAGTTACAAAACATATATTCACATTAAAGCTTTTAAGGTATATCGTCTCGACATGAGAGATATCTTGGGAATTAATCCCGATTGTCGACACCAGCTGTGTGCACCTACCCCGAGTAAGGGTATATTCATGACCAGATAGTACTAGGGCAAAATCCTCCTAATACCAGTTATAAACAAATGACTAGACCTCACAAGGTACATAGTGTTCCTACGAATACTCGTTCTAACTACACAGTTAAATTCACACAATAATCCACACAATACCATCACGGTAATAACAGGTATAATAGCGTTGTTTCTAGCAATATATACAACCTATTATAATATCATATTTTAATCACATCATTTATAAAATCTATTCCCAAACGAAAACAACACTTCATTCCAATTTAATTAACAATCAAAGTAATTGATAACTAACGGAATATGGAATGATAAGCAAGAGCGAACCACCACTTGCCTTAATCTAGTGAATTGACGATGTCGGGTTTCGGGGTCTGAAAACTGGAATCTGGTTACGGATTCCTACGACAACAACGAAACCCTGGGTTAGATTCGATATGAACGGACGAGGGTATAAAAACGAATAACGATACGAATTGAAAGGAATAAAGCCTGAGTCGTGACCGTGGCTGTCCAAGCCACGATCGCGCTTGCCAGGGCAAGCCGTGGTCGCGGTTTGGACTTCCGCGGTCGCAGAATTCTGGGCAGCTTCCGCGGTCGCAAAATTCATCCCCGCGATCGCGGATCCCCTTCCGACGCGACTCTCCTCCGGCTTCGAGGCTTACCGATGACTCAAAGACGATGACGAACTCTATACCTTTTGCAAGGCCACCACTCCAAGCTTCCAGAGGCACAACGACGACCACAAAACTCCGGCGAAAGCACGAACTCCGGCGAGCTTGAAAAGCAGAGAAATAGAGATGGATTGAGCTGTGGATGAGATTCCAATATACTCCGCCCTCCTTTTATAGAGCAAATCGGAGCTCAATGCCGAGAAGTTGGATCGATCGGCATCGCCAACGGCGAAACGGCGGCATCCGAACCGGCGAAACATGAAGGAGACGAAGGGGACGATGAACAGCGTTTCCGCGGTCGCGGAAATGCCGCGAACGCATCTTTTGGTATCTGGTCGCGGATTTCGTTCAAAGCGCCAATTTTTTTTTTTTTGTATTCTTAAAAATATTTTAAGACCCAAAAATGCAATAACGTATATTATTACGTTCAAAAGATCAAAACATAGATTACAGAATTGCCCACACGTCTTTCTTACAAAATGACAGTTCGGGACTTTTAGGGGTTAACATTACCTCCCCCTTAAAAAAAAAGTTTCGACCCCGAAAGTAGGCCGAAAACAGATCGGGAAAACGACTAAGCGTATGAGCCTCAGTCTCCCAGGTTTCCCAAGTAACCTCCTCAGATCCAGACTTGGACCAGAGAATCCGCACTAATGGTACCACCTTGTTCCGCAAGTGCTTCTCACGGCGTTCGAGAATACGCACAGGTATCTCCTCGTAGGTACCATTTTCCTGAATCTCGATGTCCTCATAACTCAGCACATGAGACACATTGGCATATACCTCCTTAGGAGCGACACGTGGAACACGTTATGCACCGGATGCGCCAACGGCGGCAATGCCAAACGATACGCTAGAGATCCAACTCTATCAAGGATCTCAAACGGTCCCACGTAGCGAGGGTTAAGCTTCCCACGCTTGCCGAACCTGAACACACCCTTGGATGGCGACACTCTGACAAACACCTTGTCACCAACTTCAAACTCGACATTCCTGCGCTTCAGATCTGCGTAAGACTTTTGTCGACTCTGAGCTGTCAACATCCTTTGTCTGATCAAGGCAATGTCCGAGGCAATCCTTTTAACTAACTCCGGTCCGAGCAGAACCTTGTCGTCATTCTCATCCCAACAAATTGGAGATCTGCACTTCCGACCGTACAAAGCCTCGAATGGATCCATCTTAATGGTAGAATGCCAGCTATTGTTGTACGTGAATTCAATCAGACTTAAGCTGTTTTCCCAACTGGTCGGACGATCTAGTACACAAGCTCTCAGCATATCTTCCAGTATCTAGATGGTCCTCTCAGACTGTACATCCGACTGAGGATGAAACGCAGTACTAAACCTCAACTCAGTTCCAATGGCCTTGTGGAGTTCTTTTCAGAATCTCGACATGAATCGGCCGTCACGATCCGATATAATGGTTTTTGGCGTACCATGCAAACGGACAATCTCGTGTAGGAAAACTTCTGATAGCTTTTGGGTTCCCCATGTTAACTTGATGGCCACGAAATGAGCACTCTTCGTGAGCCTGTCAATGATCACCCATATGGCATCCTTCTGACTCTGAGTCTTTGGTAACCCCGTGACGAAGTCCATAACAATATCCTCCCACTTCCATTCTGGCACTGGCAGAGGTAGCAATTCGCCACCTGGTCTACGATGCTCTATCTTGACCTTCTAACAAGTCCAGCATTTTGCCATAAATTCTGCTACGTCCTACTTCGTATTAGGCCACCAGAATTTCTTTCTGAGGTCTTTGTACATCTTGCTGGATCCTGGATGTACAGAATAAGCTGACGAATGGGCCTCCTTCATCACCAACTGGCAAAGGCCATCTATGTCAGGCACATAAATCTGGTCATGAAACCAGAGTGATCCATCATCTTGAACCACGAATCCGGGAGCTTTCCCATCCATCACTTCACTGCTTATCTTTACTAAGATCACGTCATCAATATGCTTCCCCTTGATCTAATCAAGTAGCGTAGCCTGAATCTCCAACATACTCAGGCATTCTCGACGCTGATCGTACAAGACGTCAATATCGCACAATCCTTGGTTCAGTTTGGTCTGAGCAGTGAGTAGAGCTACTACGGTCTCGTGCGGCGTCTTCCGGCTCAATGCGTCGGCTACTACGTTAGCCTTACCCGGATGATATAACAACTCGATGTCGTAGTCTTTGAGTAGCTCCAACCAGCGATGTTGTCTCATATTCAACTCCTTCTGAGTGAACACATACTTGAGACTCTTATGATCGGTAAAGACTTGGCACCTAACACCATAGAGATAGTGCCTCCAAATCTTCAACGCGAAAACCACAGCCGCTAACTCTAGATCATGCGTCAGATAGTTTGCTTTATAGGTCTTCAACTGCCGAGATGCGTATGCAATAACCTTTCCCTTTTGCATCAATACGCATCCTAACCCATGCTTTGAAGCGTCACTATAGACCACATAACCATCAGTTCCTTCCAGTAGCGCCAAAACTGGTGCGGACGTCAAGCACTTCTTCAACTTCTGAAAACTTGTCTCACACTTGTCGTCCCATATGAACTTCTTATGGACCTTACGGAGTAACCCGGTCATAGGTAGAGCAATCTTAGAAAATCCCTCCACGAACCGTCTGTAGTAACCTACACGTCCCAAGCAACTGCGCACCTCCTTCACATTCTGAGGTCACTTTCAGTTGGCTACCGCTTCAATCTTCTGAGGATCGACCATAACCCCATCCTCATTGATCACATGGCCTAAGAAAGCCACTTCCTATATCCAGAAGTCACACTTTGACAACTTCGCATACAGCTGATTTTGTCTAAGGACTGACAAGGTGATTCGAAGATGTTCCTCGTGAGCCTCCTCGCTCGGGGAATAGATCAGAATATCGTCGATGTAGACCACCATGAACTTGTCCAAATATTGGTGGAAACATCTATGCATCAGATCCATGAAGACTATTGGAGCATTAGTAAGCCCAAATGGCATGACTACGAACTCGTAGTGTCCATATCTCGTCCGGAATGCAGTCCTCGGAATATCTTCCTCACGAATCATAAGCTGATGATAACCAGATCTCAGATCGATCTTGGAAAATACTTTTTCTCCCTGCAGTTGATCCAACAGATCATCTATCCTAGGCAACAGATACTTATTCTTGATCGTGACCTTGTTCAACTCTCGATAGTCGATACAAAGTCTGAACGACCTATCCTTCTTCTTGGCGAACAAGACCGGAGCGCCCCAAGGCGATGCACTCGGCCTTATATACCCTTTTTCAAGATGGTCCTCAAGTTGCTTCTTCAACTCTTGCATCTCCGTGAAAGCCATCCGGTACGGTGCCTTAGAAATCGGCGCGGTACCAGGCTCGAGATCAATAGTGAACTCCATGTCACGATTTGGGGGTAAACCGAGAATCTCTTGAGGAAAAACATCCGGATACTCGCATATGACCAGAACATCAAGAACTGAGGTCTCATCCTTCTTGGGCTTATCCAGATAACACATGTACCTGACACAACCTTGTCGAAGTAGCATACACGCAGCCATCGCATTGATGAGCTTTCCGTTATCAGCGTCATTACGACCCTTAAACTTGCATATAAATTGCCCCCCCAGATGAAACTGTCACTGTCTTTGAGCTAAAATCGATTACCGCCCCATGATGCGTCAGCCAATCCATCCCGAGAATAATGTCGTATAGAGCCATGGCTATACAGATCAAATCCGCTTCGAACTTCCGACCTTGAATGGTAATCGGAAATTCAGACAGATGCTTGGTCCCTACTAACTGTTCACTATTGGGAAGATTTACCACAAATGGCTCACAAGCCTCATTGCACACTAAGCCTAGC
Organism: Rheum nobile; assembly: GCA_027886185.1. Taxonomy (NCBI): domain Eukaryota; kingdom Viridiplantae; phylum Streptophyta; class Magnoliopsida; order Caryophyllales; family Polygonaceae; genus Rheum; species Rheum nobile. Next base: position 603,422 of record WOAB01000261.1, on the reverse strand, counting down.
TTACTCACACAGTTCTCCGAAATGAAAGAATGAGTGGCACCCGAATCAAACAATATACACACAGAAGTAGAATGAAGGTATAGAGTACCTTGAGCAATCAGAGCATTTGGCCCGTCAGCCTCACGCATCTCATATACCCGCTGACCCTAACTTCCAGAAGCAGCTGGGGTTTTCCCCTTATTCTGGGCAGTTGTCTGCGTCGAAGGGCTAGGAGTCTCCACCGGCTTGAATCGGGGTCGGTTGTTATGACTAACAAACCCTTGCTGTGACTCAGCTCCCTTCTGTCTCCTTTGCGGACAAAACGTCTGCAAGTGCCCCTCCTTCCCGCAGGCAAAACATGTCCTCTTGTCCTTCAGACACTCATTGCTCTTGTGCCCCGGCGTGCCACAATTGTAACACTGGATCGGGTTCTTGCCCTGACCCGAGCGTTGCGTAGAACCTGCATGTGTTGCCTCTGTTTTAGCCCGGCCAGACTTGGCAAAATTCGACGGTGGCGCGGGTCGTTTAAACCCATTAGCCTCATGCTGGCTCTGCGCCGGTCTCTGGCGATTGCGCTTCTTCGCCGACTCTTCCAAATTCACTTCAAGCTTATAAGCAACATCCACGTACTGCTCTAGAGTAGAGCATCTGTGGCGCACCATCAATGGCTTGATGTCTGGGTTCATCCACTCGTGGAAATGCCAGATCTTCTGCTCCTCACTGGACACTTTCGGCCCAGCATACTGCAACAGGTGATTAAACTTGGCCACAAGCTCAGTCACCTTCAACCCTTATGTTTCTCCTCTCTCATAGCACGGGAAAAGAAACGGTCGGTCATCTTCGTCTTAAACATTCCCCAGTTCAAAACAGGGTGATCAGCTAGACCGGTGCTTTCCCACCATTCGCTAGCCACCTCCTTTAGTTGAAGGGAAGCGATATGCACTTTTTCAGCCTCAGTGCACTCGACGTTTCTAAACAACCTTTCCATGTGCGAGAACCAATATGCCACTTTGACTGGTTCCCCCTTGCCATCATAGCTGTCAGGCCTCATAGAGCTAATGACCTTTAAAGCTCGGCCATAATTCCATCTTTTCCTGACGGGATCTACCTGAGGTACATTAACCGCTGGCTCCTCAAATTCAGGGACAACCTGAGGAACCGGCACACCTTGTGCCTGTGGTGCAATTGGCCACATCATATCGGTGACCGCTTGCATGACGATCCCCCGAATAGCTTCTATAGCCGCAGCGTCAAATACCACTTGAGGATTAACCCCCACTTGACCATTGTCGACGGGGTTGTTGTGAGAGACAGACTCGTTCTCTTCCCTTGGTTTGCGGCGCTTCTCAGATTCCTCTTGGGGTTGTTGCTCGGCCCAGCACCAGCACGAATAGTGTTTCTTGTGTTCACCATATGTATACCGATAAATTTCCCAAGTGTTTCACAACATTAATACCATTTTTAAAATGCACAACGCATAGAATAGACTCGGAATAGATCAAACTGGTAAACTTTTATTGATGCAGTGAACTGGATCTGAGTTCGATAAGTTTTACAAAAGCCCTCTTAAGCGAAAAGACAAAATTGCTAGGAGGCTACCGCTTTAAACGAAATGAAACAAAACAACTAGAAAAGCTCACTAAGGCACATCACTGTCCTCCTTCACGGTGCCATGAAGCGTTTCCTATACCCACTGGACCTCTGACATCTTTTCTTCGGAAGTGGACCATCCTCGGGTTCCGGTGTCGGACTCCTTGACCTACTAGGACCCGAAGCACACGACTCTTCCCTAGGCCTCGGTACACTTGGTCCTTCTCTGGACACAGGAACACTCGGCCCCTCCTCTGGTATCGGTGGGTAGCAAAACTCATCAAGGAACCCTGGTTGGAAATCCGCCCGGTTCACCTCGTACTGAGGGTTGAGTAGCAGTTTGGCCTGACGGATGTACTCCTGGAGCTCGCGGACGTCCTCTAGCATACGGGAGAGACCGAGTTCCGTCTCGTAAGTCCTCTCCTCCATATCGTACAAGGCATTCGTCCACTCCTCCATACGCTCCACAAGCACACGAGGTCTCGGCCTGGCCTATTGGGTCGGGACCACCCTCGGGGCACCCATCGACTCCCAAGGCCTAGCCCTCATGCGAGCATGCTCAGTCATCTCCTCCACTTGGGGACGAGCCTCGGAGGAAACCATCTCGCTCTGATGAAGCACGTGTCGAGAAGCAGGGCTCACCATCGGCCTTCTCGGTGAGGGGATAAATTGCGGGTCCACTGGTGCATCCAGCGGCCTATACCTCCTCCTGTTGATACCCAAAATCCCAAGCGCCTCCCAAGCGGCAGGGGACAACAGCGTGTACTCCTCATCAGGCAGCAACTTTGGACTCGGGAAAATGAACTACATTCCCGGGTCCTCACTGTCCTCAAGCAAGTGCTCAAGGCCATCTAACTCATAGCCGAACTCCTCGAGGTTCTCTTCAGGGTCCTCTTCCTCCGGATCTTCTTCTTCTTTCGGGTCTTCCTCCGGATCCTCCTAATACTAGTTATAAAGACACGACTAGACCTCGCAAGGTACATAGTGTTCCTACGAATACTCGTTCTAACTACACAGTTAAATTCACACAATAATCCACACCAATACCATCACGGTAATAACAGGTATAATAGCATTATTTCTAGCAATATATATAACCTATTATAATATCATATTTTAATCACATCATTTATAAAATTTGTTCCCAAACGAAAACAACACTTCATTCCAATTTAATTAACAATCAAAGTAATTGATAACTAACGGAATATGGAATGATAAGCAAGAGCGAACCGCCACTTGCCTTAATCTAGTGAATTGACGATGTTGGGTTTCGGGGTCTGGAAACTGGAATCTGGTTACAGATTCCTACGATAATGACGAAACAACGACGAAACTCTGGGTTAGATTCGATACGAACGGACGAAGGTATAAAAATGAATAACGCTACGAATCGAAAGGAATAAAGCCTGAGTCGTGACCGTGGCTGTACAAGCCACGATCGCGCTTGCCAGGGCAAGCCGCGGTCGCGGTTTGGACTTCCGCGGTCGCGGAATTCTAGGCAGCTTCCGCGGTCGCGGAATTTATCCCCTCGATCGCGGATCCCCTTCCGACGCGACTCTCCTCCGACTTCGAGGCTTACCGACGACTCGAAGACGATGACGAACTCTACACCTTTTGCAAGGCCACCACTCCAAGCTTCCAGAGGCACAACGACGACCACAAAACTCCGACGAAAGCACGAACTCCGGCGAGCTTGAAAATGAGAGAAAGAGAGATGGATTGAGATGTGGATGAGATTCCAAGCTGCTCCACCCTCCTTTTATAGAGCAAATCGGAGCTCAACGCCGAGAAGATGGATCGATCGGCATCCCCAATGGAGAAACGACGGAATCCGAACCGGCGAAACGCGAAGGAGACGAAGGGGATGATGATCAGCGTTTCCGCGGTCGCGGAAATGCTGTGAATGCATCCTTTGGTCTCTGGTCGCGGATTTCGTTCAAAGCGCGCCAATTTTTTTTTTTTTTGTATTCTTAAAAATATTTGAAGACCCAAAAATGCAATAACGTATATTATTACGTTCAAAAGATCAAAACAGAGATTACAGAATTGCCCAACACATCTTTCTTACAAAACGACAGTTCAGGACTTTTAGGGGTTATTACACAAATAAGAGACAAAAGATCCAGATGTGTTGCACCATGACAATAGAAGCTTAGCTAAATGCTCCTTCACAAGTTTTGAAGGTGCACCATAACTAACCTAGCCTTAAAACAATGACAAAAAATTGGAAATAATTGTCCAATATATTGATGAATACTATTCTGTACTTTATCTCTCATTAACAGAGTTTTAAAATGGATAATATGATAACAAGAGAATAGCTAAAGCTATTACAACAAGGCTGACATTACTTGGCGAAGAATATAGTCATAACCAACACTTGTTGTGACCTCTCTGGACATGCAATTATACATGAAATTTGTTGCCAGAGAAATCTACATTGGAACAAAAAATGTTAGTACCAACGATTAGTTGCAAACATAAAAATATTAAGCATTTGAAACTAAGAAACCCACACATTTAAGAGACTAACTTCACTTACCTTTTCAAAAACCTTCTGAACATAGTAGAGAGAAAACATTCCAGTGGTAGCAACCTGCCCTGTAGCGATCTGGACACAACAAAAGTAGGCATTATCCTCTTTTCTTAGAAACCTCAATTGAAATTGCAAGGGAAAAACAAGTAATTGTGAAAGAGAAAAATAATACACGTTAAAATCACTAAAAAGATATTATTGCCGTAGATAATTGTTAATCTTCAACAGATACATTAATACCCTTTGTAAAAGTATTAACATGAAAGATAGTTGTGAATGTCTGATTCTTCAAAGTGAACCACACATGTATCAATTTAGGAAATTGAAGTAATTTGCACGACACTATAGAGCACCCCCCACAGTCTTTGATCTAGCAGCCACAAGCACATATGCCCAATTAGGTGAGGCGATTGAGAAAGATTTTACTAAAACACCAAAGGCAGGAAGCCATGAAACAATTGACCCACTACCATCTTTCTAAAGCTACAAGCATATATGCACAATTGAAGTGTGGCAATTCAGACGGTTTTCATAAAAACATCAAAGGCAACATGCAACTGAACCTACAATATTTTATGTTCAATATCTAGCAGCATAACCAATGCCAGATTCTATACCTTAACCTGTAGTTGGATCTCTTGCTCTTATTTTCTCTTTTCAATGATAATTTTTCGAGCAAGAAGCTTTTTGTGCTCTATATCAACTATGTCAGCTAAACCAGAAAGCACATCAACAATTTTTTATGCCTTTCTTACATAAGGATATCATGGCCCTTGCTTTATCCAAAGATTCAGCAAATAAACTGAGCTGAGATTTCAAGTCATCAGACTCAAGTTCTTGTAAGGAAATGTCATACCAACAATCAAAAGCCAAAATTTTAAACTAAAATACAATGTTAACATGATGTAATAATATTGATCTTGAGATTCTATAAAGCAATAAAGACATCAGTGTTAGGATTCAAACGTAGTAACGACAAGAAAAACGAAGCAAAGAACACAAGAATTGTTAACCCAGTTCGTCAGGAATTGACTACGTTTGGGGGCACTACCAAGCCAGGGTATTTTCTCCTCTCAATATTGTGATGAAAACTTACAACGACTTCAAAGATTACGATTGATCAACTAGGGTTTAAATAACAACACAGACAAAACCTAGAAAAGCCCACAAAACACAACACGTACAAACGGCCCAAGCAACACGTACAAACGCAACACGTACAAGCAAAGAACACAAGAATTGTTAACCGTGCCATTTATTCGAGAGCAATTCCGAGATCTGGCACGGTTAGCAAACCGTGCCATTAACCGTGCCCGTCTTTAAACTTCCTTCCGTGGTTTCTGCACGGTCTGTAGACCGTGCCGGTGACCGTGCCAGCCCTTACACGTCCGTCCTTCGCTTCAGGCTCCATAACCCCAACAATCTTCCACCTGGAGACTGACTCCAATCATAATCGTTCTCCTCATCAACCCATATCTGGTAGTAGTGCCAGGCCTTCAACTCAGTTACCAAGGCCAGTTGAAGCCATGCAAAGCTTCAACTTCTCTAAGGTCACAACCTTAGTCAGCATGTCTACAGGATTCTCAGTTCCTCGAATCTTCATCAACTGTAAGACCTTGCGAGTCTTTCGCGTCACAACCAACCTTGCTTTGTAACGCTTCCTTCTGTTCGCCTCCTCCTTGAATCTGTAAGCCCACTTGTTATGCAATGCCTTCTTGCCTGCCGGAAGCTCAACTAGCTCCCAGGTTCCGTTGGTCATCAACGAATCCATCTCATCATCCATGGAGAGCTTCCACTTGCTCACATCTTCTCCACGAGATGCCTCTGCATAACACTCTGGCTCACCACCATCAGTCAACAACATATAGTAGTTTGACGGCGAATATCTATCAGGCGATCCACGCTCTCTAGTGGACCTTCGCAGCGAAATCACTGGGGTACTCGTCTCCTCCTCAATCACGGCCTCCTGGTCACTTCGAATCGCCTTGCTCCCACCCGAGTTTGAGATATCCAACTCCACAACCTCAGGTTCAGAACTCGCTGTTTCTGATGCACCCCGACTATCCTTGTACATCTCCTGCTCATTGAACACGACGTCCCGACTGCGAATAACCTTCATGCTCTGCTCATCCCAGAACCTGTATCCGAAATCATCCCCACCATATCCAATAAACGTGCACTTGACAGACTTTGTATCCAGCTTGCTTCTCTCAACATGAGCAATATGAACATATGAAACGCACCCAAATACGCGAAGAAAGGACAAATTTACCTCTTTGCCACTCCAAGCCTCCTCTGGGATCCCATTCTCCAAGGGAGTTGATGGCCCTCGGTTGATCAAGAATGCAACAGTGTTGGCTGCATCCGCCCAGAACATCTTTGGAAGCCCACACTTCAGCCTCATGCTTCTAGCAAGTTCATTCAGGGTCTTGTTCATACGTTCAACGACGCCGTTCTCTTGAGGGGTTCCTTTCAAGGTTTTCTCCATGCGAATTTCATTCTCAGCACATAACTCCTTGAACTCACGAAGCTCATACTCCCCACCATTATCAGATCTCAAACACTTCACTTTAAGACCTGTCTCAGTCTCTACTAGAGCCTTCCACTTTCTGAAGGTGTCAAATGCATCAGACTTTTTCTTCAGAAAATAGACCCATACCTTTCTTGTAGCATCGTCAATGAAGGTCATGTAGTATGATGCTCCACCCAGAGATGTCACAGGTGCTAGTCCCCACAAGTCACTGTGGATCAACTCCAACTTCTGCTTCTTCAAGGTTCTGCCACCCTTCGCAAAGCTCACCCTTTTCTGCTTCCCGAGCACGCAGTCTTCACACAATCTAATCTCAACGGACTTGAGACCTGGTAGCAAACCCTTCGAGCATAGCACCTTCATCCCTTTCTGACTCATGTGGCCTAGATGACAGTGTCACAAGTCTGCATCACAGTTTACTCCTGCAATGGCAATGCTGTCACGGACGTTGCTCGTCATGTACAACGTCCCCTCCTTCTTTCCTCGAGCTACCACCATAGCTCCTTTGGTTATCTTCCAGCTGTTACAGCTGAAGGTTACTTCATAACCCTCATCATCCAACTGTCCAATAGAAAGCAGGTTTCTCTTCAGACCAGGAATATGCCTTACTCCATGCAACTGCAGCACAGATCCGTTCGGCGCCTTGATTCGCACATCACCCTTCCCCACGATTTTCAAAGCCTCATCATCAGCAAGATAGACTTTTCCGAAATCTCCAAAGGTGTAGCGATCCAATATATCAACATTGCTGCATGAATGAAACGAAGCTCCAGAGTCTAACACCCAAGACTCCAATGGACTGCTCGCGCTCAGAATCGATGCATCTGCAGTGGTTCCTGTCGTTGAATCTCTCAGAGTCAACGCGTCTGTAATATCTTCACTGGCTGAATTCGCTGATTTATCTTTCAACGGTGCCTTACATTCACTCTTGTAATGACCGTTTTCATCACAATTCCAACACTTGATTCTGCTCTTGTCTTTGGGCTTATCCTTCCCTCTAGACTTCGATCTGCCACGATTCGACTTCTTAGAGTCTGACCTCCCCCTGCTACCCGTATTCAAAGCTGATCCAAAAGCAGTACCTGACGCCTTCCTATGAATTTCTTCGCTGATAATCAGATCCCTGACTTCATCAAACTTGATCTTCACCTTCCCCGCCGAAGCACTAACAGCAGTAACTGTCCCGCTCCAACTTTCTGGTAAAGAAGATAATAGGATTAGGGCTTGTACCTCATCGTCGAAATCAATCTCAACTGAACTCAGTTGTGCGATCGTCATGTTGAACTCGTTCAAGTGATTGGTCACCGCTGTACTCTCCGTCATCCGCAGATTGAACAACCTCCGCATCAGATGAACCTTGTTCACCGCATAGGGTTTCTCATACATCGCGAAAAGAATTTCCAGCATACCTTTCGTCGTCTCTGCCTTGACTGTATGATGCGCCACGTTCCTGGACAGCGATAGGCGGACCACGCTCATCACTTTCCTATCCAGCAACTTCCACTCTTCTTCCTTTATATCTTCCGGCTTCTCACCCAGCGGCAATTACAAATCTTTACTGTACAGGTAATCTTCGATCTACATCTTCCAGAAGCCGAAATCCGTTCCATCGAACTTCTCCACCGGTGATTTTCCGCTTCCCATCGTCACCACCAGAACTAGCTCTGATACCAGTTGTTAGGATTTAAACGTAGTAACGACAAGAAAAACGAAGCAAAGAACACAAGAATTGTTAACCCAGTTCGTCAGGAATTGACTACGTCTGGGGGCACTACCAAGCCAGGGTATTTTCTCCTCTCAATATTGTGATGACAACTTACAACGACTTCAAAGATTACAATTGATCAACTAGGGTTTAAATAACAACACAGACAAAACCTAGAAAAGCCCACAAAACACAACACGTATAAACGGCCCAAACAACTCCGAAAAAAGGTCCTGCACGGTTAACAAACTGTGCTGTTAACCGTGCCATTTATTCGAGAGCAATTCCGAGATCTGGCACGGTTAGCAAACCATGCCATTAACCGTGCCCGTCTTTAAACTTCCTTCCGTGGTTTTTGCACGGTCTGTAGACCGTGTCGGTGACCGTACGAGCCCTTACGCGTCCGTCCTTCGCTTCAGGATCCATAACCCCAACAATCAGATCGGTCATTCATTAAGTTAAGATCAAGCAAACACGGGGACGCAAGTTGAGCAAAGTGATCATTTTGGTAGAAATGTCATTGCATAAATGACACATGAATGCATCGAAAGACTTACTAAGTAACAAGTTAGATAATAGGTGAAGAATAAGGCTTGCCAGACTACCAAATAGCACAACAACATTTATGTGGTGAATTTTCATGGCTTTGAAATTATGTGTGACAACATTAATTGAGATCTTCTCCATGACAAAAAAATCAAAACGAAACCCTACTGAGATCGAAACAAAACTCAATTTCAATGAACAAAACTAAAAGGTAATGTCCAAGAAACTTTTTCCATGCTACAAATTGTCAAGAAAACTCTCTTTTGTCCAGTCTCATCTAGTTGTACAACTCAAATTTATCCATCAAAGAATAGTTGTCTGAATTGAACATGAAGTTCGGTTAATAAATGAAAAATAACTCAATTAGAAAAGAATGCAAAAAGAAGAGTTGTATGGACAAACCACAATTCTGCAAAGTAAATGAATTGAACATGAAGTTCGGCTCATGGTTTCTTGAACCTATACATTCAACTGTATGGACAAACCACAATTCTTCCAGGTAAGTCAATGGTTCAGATTACAAATTTACAAGCTTAAGCCAGAAAGCAAAGCAAAGTATAATAAGAGATATCCAGTATGGAAAAGGGTGTTTACGATCACAGCGCATATATGTCATCTTTGAAACAAATCCAACAGCTTGGCTTTTGGTAGAGCTTGCATGATCAAAACGCACTCCTGCCAAAAGAGACAAAAAAAAATTAGATTCCTCATCAGTATTGATCTTATAGTGTGATTGGTTTTGAGCATTCATTCCAAGAGTTGATGTGTTTGTTACTTCGATCTCAAATGCTTCTTGGGATATATCAGCATTGCCTCAAAGCTGCTTCAGAGCAGCTCTAAATTCCTTGTGGCATCCAACAGTTGCCTTTCAGGGAAGGAAAATAGAAATCTCAATTCACGCTTTTTTTCAATTGTCATGGGAATGTAACAAAATATTAAGAGGAAAGATGCTCACCAACCATCTTAGGGACTCCGGTACAAGGAAGAGACCAGAGAGCAAGGCCATTCTCCAAACCAGTCCTACAAACAGGAAAAAAATATTTCAAAGTGAATTTGAAACAGTTTCAATTTTCCAACACTCTAGTGTACATAGACGAAAGATGGAAATTAAGCAGTGAAGAAACTGAAGTAGACTTTACCTATTAGTGCAAGAACAACATCTTCGTAACTCTTTCATATATGACATTCAAGGATAACACTTGAAAGACAAAACCAAGCAACGAGGTTACAGATGTGAATCGTATTTCATTATTTAGTTTGGTTATCATACTCACCATCTTTCCATGTCTGGACAAAGTCAAAGTACTCTGACTTTTCGAGGAGCTCAAATTTATCCATTAAATAATAGTTGTCTAGTCTCATCTTGAAAACGTATTTGGCATTACACAACCACAAAACTAGAAGAGTTGCCCTGGAAAGCATAAGAATATCACAAACCGGATTCCTAAAAGTAATTAAACTTAATCACAAAATTCCAAGCCTCCGAAAACTCAGGAAACACAGTAATAGATCAAATCGACATTAGCAACAGAAAACTAAGGGATTGACTTATCACAAAGCAATGAAAAATCACAACTAGACTCATCTAAACTAGAGAAAATAACATGTTGTAAATAAGACCAATAACAATAGTATCTAGCCCTAAATTTCAAATCTTTACCCATAAAATAAGCAATAACACATTCACGCCGTTTTACCACAATTCAAAAGGCAAATTTTGGATCTAACCAACACAAGTAAACCCACAACGAACCAAGAAAAGTTAGGCAAAGAATCGAATAATTACCAGAGGCGGAAGAACAATGTGAAATTTGGTGGAGACTTATAATCCGAAACCAGACAGAGGCGAGAAGTATGAATACTATGAGGGACGGAGGGAGGCTATAATTATGCTTGGAGCTTGACAGACAGCGGAGAAGGGCGCGCATAACGCTGAAAAGAGAGCTTGGAGAGGAGATAAGGTGGGCGGCATGGTGGTGCAGATCAAGTAGCAGGTGGGTAGCATGGAGTACATATTGAGTCCAAGAGGTGGGCGACATGATGTGTAGATCGAGTCATGCAAAGAAGATGTCAATTTGGGGCTAGGGCTTGGTTAGGTAGAAGGAGAAGACAAGCTTTCTATATAATCCGGCTTCCAAAATTCAATTTAATTTAGACCCATAAATAACCCGGATCTAGTATATATGGAATATTAGATTGTATAAATAATGCGGATATTGGCACCCCAGATGATTTAGGTGTCTCATTTGTTGTATTTAACTCGGATCATGGCACACATGGGTTATAAAATCTAATACCTATGTTTCAACAGTTTTATAACCCATATTTTGCATGCCCGAGTTATTTTCTATGGGTTATTAGAGAGATTTTATAGTAGTGGCAATTCTTGAAAATAAGGGTAAAAATTAGGATTACCTAAAATAGGATGGGAGAAGTGGTAGTAGGGTAAAGATGGAGGGAAGGAATGCGGTGGCCGTAGTGGGTACGAGAATTTGCGAATGGTGAATGGACAGGAGTAGTGACATCGGAATGAGGGGGGAGTAAACTGGAATTGAGGGGGGTATACGTAGGGATGATGTAATTGTAGAATGAGGTATTGGTGGGTGAGCATGAAGTAGGGAAAATTGGGGATGGGGTGTAGTGGTGGTTCTAGGGTTTCAACGAAAAGCAAACTAAACTAGATCTTAAATGCTAAAAAGAAATAAATTGAAACTTACAAAATAAAGGAAATCTTGCCTCTAAACGCTGAGAATCTAATACCACTTGATACATGACAAACTCCCTTCGCCACGATTGATATTTGATCCCGTCTTGGAGACAATATATGAGTTCCTTCACCTTTTGCAACTCAACCAAGAACTCAAACTCAAGTAGGGAAGAACTAGATTGAAGGAAGAACACAAGAATTCAAATGCAAATACGAACAAGAAAAACCACAAATCATTTGGGGATAAGAAACACACAAGCACCTAGCCAGATGCTTATGTCTTCAAATTTGACTGCTAAAGGAAGAAGAAAATGTTTAAATAAGCATTCGGGTTCTAACATGAAAGCCCTAAAGGCTAAAAACCAAAATTATCCAATTTAAACAAAACTTGGCCCAATTACTCGAAAAAAAACACTATAATGCACGGACTACCAAGTAGTCCATGTAGTGGCAAGTGCACGAGGTACCAGTAAAACAGTGTCCCGTGCACAGTCCGTGCACAAGGGGTGCATGAACTGCCACTCAATCGTGCAATTGCTAGTGCAAGGACAAGTTCTTTACAGAATTTAGTGCATGGTCCTGCACTAGCCCGTGCACTTATGCTAGGAACTTAGCGGGTGGCTCGCACGACCCGTTCATTCGATGCATGTTTTGTGCCTTCTTTTTGGGTGAGTAAGGTGACTAGCCTTGGCTCTCGGGGCTCGTCTATGGTGGTGACCAAGCATCAGATGAGTTCGGTCGTCATATTCTTGATCTTCTTGGCTCGAGCCCTTGTGATTGGACCTTGTGTGGGAACTCAAATCATATCCCTGACATCTCTAGTACTCATCGCCGGACGTGGGTCATCACTGCAAGTCTCCCAAGAACATAAAAAAATCCAAACCCCCCCAAACCTCATCCTCTTCGTCTGCTTTTGATCCCAACCCACCATCCATCTCTTCAACTCCTGTTGAGCACATCCCAGTCAAATTGATCCTCAACAACAACAATTGTCTCCTAAAAGTAAGCGAGCAACCTCATTTTGTTGCTAATACACCCTCTCCAGCTCTATCACATCATGATATGTCTCCTATAGCAATTAATGACCCCGTCCAACACATTCATCCACAATTGTTCCATTCAGCTCTGCAACTCTAGGCCAAATCCCAAACTTCTCCATTTTGATCATCACTCCCTCCATTGTTCAACAACCCAACATCCACCTTTCTTCCACCTATCTCTTTGCATAAGATGCAAACTTTATGATCGATCTTTTCTTCGACTTTGGCTCCTGTCACCACGCCTAACGCTTTTGTTCTTGGTGATGCACCAAAATCTATTGCGTCCACCTCTTCTATTCTTGGTGCTTGTCCACCATCTAAAGTTTCTTCCTTGACTGCTCGGCTTTCTGCTCCCCTTCTTTTGTCTAGACTATCTAATGTTACTACTCCTTTGACTAGACCTTCTCCACACTAGCAAATCAAGGCATATCTTATAGTCAAGCAATTGCGGTTCACAAAAGCTTTAACCCCAACTTGGCTTTGTAATATGTGGAAGGTTACAAAGATGGAATTATCAACTTTTCTGATGACGATATTGTTGAACAAATTGAAAGTTGGTCCCTTAGCTTAGTTGGTGCACCTATTGGGGGGGGGGGGGGGGGGGTCTCTTTCAGAGCTATGGAGAGATACGTTCTCACCAAATGGACATGAATTGTTCTACAAAAGATATATCTCAATGACAGTGGTTTGTACATCTTGAGATTTGCAACAAAAGATAATATGAATTTTATCATGGAGAGACAACCTTGGATGATTACTATAATGAAACCATTAATCTTTTAGAAATGGAGTCCTAGAATGCTTCTAGATCTCTCGTTCTCAGAAAGCATTCCTACATGTGTTAGTTTGCATATAATTGATATGCGCTTCTGGTCCGAAAACATGCTTAACAAGGTTGGCTCATCAATAGTTGTCCGTCTTCAGATGGATAAATCAATTGCCTTCTAGGGTCGCCTTTCTTATGCTAGAATCCTCGTCAAAGTCTCAATGATTGCAAATTTGGAGAGAGAAATTTGATTCAGAGACAAAAAGGTATGGTAACATTGTATGCCAAGATTTTGTTTATGATAGGCTTTCATGGCATTGTGCTTATTGCAAAGTCTTTGGGCATAAGATAACTAAAAGCACTAGAGCCAAAACTACCAATGCTACTGTTGCTGAGCATGCTCAACCTCTTCCTCGAGTTCATCCTTTAGCGCCAAAGCCATCTCAGATAGCCCGTCGCTGAATCGAGGTGTTTTAGTCAGGGAACGTCAAGATTGTTCCTTGGGCAGCGGAAATAAAAATTCAGACAAGTAACGACAACACAATTTCGTAGAGAGGAAAACTCAATCAACCAAATAGTTGCCTTGAGAAAAACCTCTACCTCTGGGTTTTACCCTAGTAGAATTTCAAATGTCTACTTGTATTATTAATCAAGTTGTACAATCCTGCAAGTCTTTTCTCCACCTAGCTAGTCTCACACATATCCTAGACTTCTAGACTTCAAGTGTAATCAACCTAATAATCACAAGTACACAAGACCCAAACAAAGTACTTCTGATAGGTGTCATTTCATGCACCTTAACTAGTGATTATTGACACAATTTAGATGAAGTTTTGGTATAGAATTAGGCTAAGTCTGTAATCCAGGGGAAGAGTTGAAGCAGTACAGATATGAAGGTTTTACAGCTTAGTGAAGAGGATAGAAGATGAAGGAGAAGATCTGCCCAGAACTAATGAAGAAAGCTACCTCAAGTGGTAGTACAGGAGAGCAGATGCAAGGATGAAGAAGCTGGCCAATACCGCCCCGCGCCAGAAACCACCGCGGCCCGGCGGTGATCCTTAGAGAAATGCACCGCGCCAGAAGCCACCGCCTCGCGGTGGGATATTACCGCCTCGCGGTGGAAGAGAAGATTGCGCGGCCAGCGTGTCATTTGTTTCTATTTTAGTATATTTGGATTTTATGTCTTATTATATTTTATTTCCTTATTTTGTTTGCTAGGTTAATTTTCTAAGAACCTATATAAGATCTCTTTTGTTAATTTTGAGAGGAGTTTGGTCCTCTCTCTTTTGTCAATTCAACTTCTAGGTTTTTGAACAATGGATAGCTAAACACTTTTGTTTCGCTAGACAATTGAAGCACGACAATGAATTGGTTGTGAGATTTCTATTCCGTGTTCTATATCTTATTAAGTTGGATTGATTCTCTTGGTTAAATTGTTTATTGATTTATGTTGATTCTTCTAGCGTAGCTAACTAGGTTTTTCGACATCTATCATATTGCTAGGATTGCATATAGGGGTTCCGAGTGCATATCTAGTGGTAAACACAATTGTGCGTATAGGGGTTCCGAGCGTACAATTGTGAGTGAGAATGAGTTGTATGTGAGTAGGGGAGTGATTACTTGTACGTCTTTCTACTTGCATGTATCCTATATCCTTGTGTGCATTGCTATTGCTGTGTTAGTGCTAAAGTACACGGACAACTGTGAGAATCAGAGGTATTTTATCATTGGCATAGTAATAAGTCTATCGACAACTATGAGAATCGATAGTACTCATGATCAGGATGGGAACAATTATAAGATAGTAAAAGAACTTGGAAAGATAGTTTTCAATGATCAACCTATTGCATTTGTGGTGTGGATATTTGTCTGGTGGAATACTTTCTCTCATTATATTTCTTCTTCTGTTATTACTTGCATCTTTGGTTATCCTGCGATTATTCCAAAACCCCCTATTACTTGTTAGTCACACGTTATTGCATACAGATAACCGACTCCCTGTGGGATCGACCCTGACTTGCTTGCTATACTCTTTAGTAGGTGAATTAGGATTTCTTTGACAGGAAAACGACACCGGTTTCCGGCCTTGTCAAATTTGGCGCCGTTGCCGGAGAGTCAAATACTCTGTTTGTGATTATTTGTGATTGACTGCGGTGTGGATCTATCTTACGATCTGCACCTTTGCTACTGATTCGCTACTTGTTGAAGTTCATACAGAGACAAGTATGAATGGCTCAAACACTCGGACAATTGACTGCACCAGATCTGATACAGCAGTCTTTGGCTGTAATCATTCCACCCCTTGCTGATGGTGTAACATTTGAGCTCAGAACAAGAGTGATACGATTACTCCCGAGATATTATGGACGAAGTGGAGAGGACCCCATTCTTCATTTGAATAAATTCCACAACGTCATTATGAGCATCAAACCAGCCAACGTCACTGAGGATCAGATTAAAATGAGAGCCTTCGGGTTCACTCTTAAATACGATGTTGAAGACTGGTATTATCATCTGCCTAGCGGAAGCATAGATTCATGGGCTAAGCTGCATAAGGGTTTCCTCGCACGCTATTTTCCAACCAAGATGGCAAACGCCTTGAAAAGGGAAATTACCAGCATTGAACAAGGTGAGGAGGAGACCCTCTATGACTATTGTGAACGGTTCGAGCGACTCTGCGCTAGTTGCTCGTTCCATGGTTTTGACAAGAAATCTCTGGTGCTCTATGTTTACAACGGGCTGATGGATGATGAAAGAAGAATTATTGATGCTACATGTGGTGGTAGTATCCTGAATATGACCCCCGACGCAGCCATGACCAAACTTCGTGATATGGCTGAGGGTACAAGGGATTTTGACGAACCCCCAAGGACCAGATTAGTTGGTGCTGTCATCTCCAACGATTCACATGTATCGCAAGAAATTGCCTCTTTGAAGGAGGTCATTGTGGGGATGGGCAAGCAAGAAGAGCCTCAACAGCACACTGGTTGTGGAATTTGCATTGGTCCATTTCACAACACCAACGCCTGCCCCCAACTACAGGATACCACTATTGCTGAAGTGTACTGATAGGTGTTATTTCATACACCTTTACTAGCAATTATTAGCATGACTTGGAGAGGTTTTGGATTAGTTTTGGTGCTAAGTCTGCAATCCAGATGTTTTGAAGAGAAGTGAAGAAATCCAAGGATTTGCAGCTTTAGATTGAGCATGAGGATTGAAGAGCAGAGAAGAAGAGAGATGGAGAAATGAGTCTACCGCCCCGCGTCAGAAGTACCGCGGCCCGACGATGACTCTCAGTGAAGATGAAGCCCGTGCTAGAGGATGCCACCGCCCCGCGGTGGAATTCACCGCCCCGCGGTGGCTGTGCTTAATGACCTCGCGCTAGAGACGATTTTCTTTCCTTTTATGTTTGAGACTTTAATTTATTATTATTCTGTTTCCTTTAATTTCCGCTTTAGTTTAACCTAGTTTGTTAAGACTATTTAAGCCTCTTTTCTAGGTTAAGAAGAGGAGACTTTTATCATCGCTTGTTTAGCTTTTCGGTTTTCAGATGTTACTTTCTATAGAGTTTTTCATCCCCTTTGATGGAGAACTAACTTCACCCTTGTTCTGCTAGACGATTGAAGCAGTTGACGTGTTTGTGAGATTTCTATTCCTTGTTCTTATCCTTATTTGTATCGGATTGATTCTCTTGGTTATATTGATATTGATTTCTTGTTGTTCTTCTTAGCCTGATCAACTAGGTTGAATACGTTTTATCAATTTCTAGGATTGCATATAGGGGTTCCGAGTGCATATCTAGTGGCAAACACAATTGTGCGTATAGGGGTTCCGAGCGTACAATTGTGAGTGAGAATCGATTGCATGTTAAGTAGGGGAGTGAGTACTTGTACGTCTTTCTACTTGCATGTATCCTATATCTTTGTGTGCATTGCTATTGCTGTGTTGGTGCTAAGGTACGCTGACAACTGTGAGAATCAATGGTATTTTATCATTAGCATAGTAATAAGTCTATTGACAACTGTGAGAATCAATAGTACTTAAGATCAGGGTGGGAACGACTATCAGGATAATTAAAAGAACTTGGATGAAATAGATTTCAGTGATCAAACCCTATCTATGTATTGTGGATTTCGCTCTAGTGGAACTACTTTCCCTCATCATACTTTCTTCCTACAAAAATCAGACTTGTTTGCTGTACTTGTTTACTTTCTTGATAACTAAACCCCCGTTTGTGTTACTTGTCATTCACGGCTGCATACGACATCAAACCTTCTCTGTGGGATCGACCCTTACTTGTCTACTATACTTCTGTTTAGTGGGTTTGTTAGGATAATTTACTTTGATAAGGCTAATTAACGACATTTGCTTGTGCATCTTTAGCCAACGTCAAATTTGGCGCCGTTGCCGGGGAAGGTTTTTGTCTGTTGTGTGTTTTCGTGATAGACTTTTGGTGGAGACCTATCTTATGGTCGACACCCGTAGTACTGACCCTATTCTAGCTCCTTTTGATCCAGAGGTTGACAGATCTTTCCTTAGGGACCTGCGCAATCAAAGGGAAGACGGAGAAGAAGGAATAGAGACTGAAACCGTTGAGACTGCCAACACCCCAGCCGTTGCAATGGCTGGAACTGGAACCCTGAGAGAGCTTACTGAGCCGAATATAGGGGCACAGCCCCTAGCTGTCGTCATCCCTGCGCTAGGAGAAGTGGTGAACTTTGAATTGAAGTCGGGAGTTGTTGCTTATCTCCCTAAATTCCACGGGCTGAGTGGAGAGGATCCGATCTCTCACCTGGGCAAGTTCCACAATGTCTGTATGACGATGAAGCCCAGGAATGTGACGGAAGACCAGATCAAGATGAGAGCTTTTGGTTTTTCCCTACTCGACTCTGCGAGCGACTGGTATTACCACCTGCCACCAGGGACCATAGATACATGGACTAAACTGCATAAAGCATTCCTGGACAAGTATTTTCCCACGAAGAAGGCGAATGCTTTGAAAAAAGCAATTGCCAACATTGAGCAGGCTGGTGATGAGACGATGTATGATTATCTGGAGAGGTACAAGAGGCTCTATTCCAGCTGCCCATTCCACGGGTATGCCAAGCAGGATCTTGTTCTTTATCTGTACAACGGTCTGCTGGACCAAGAGAGGAGAATGGTTGATGCTGCATGCGATGGAGGTATTCTGAACTTGACACCGGATACAACCATGGAGAGATTCTAGGAGATGAGTGAGAGTACCAGGAGCTTTGGGAAGACATACCAGAGAAAAGCGGTCAATGCTATGACCCCTGTAGGACCAAGCCCGGTATTGACCGAGTTGGCCGAGCTGAAAGAGTTGGTGCTGAGGATGGCGAATCAGAATGCCCCTCAACAAGTTAAAGCGTGAGGTAAGAAGTTGATCGTTGCTGAGGATATGCTAAAGACTGTAGGACCAAGCCCGATACTGAGGATATGCTAAAGACTCTGACTCAGCACTTTGCCACACATGTGCAGGCCACTAAGTCGAGTATCAAGAACATGGAGAGGCAGATTGGTCAGTTAGCCGATGAGATGACCAAGATTAACCAAAGGGTATCAAATTCCCTACCATCGTAGACCACGGTGAACCCCAAAGAGAACGTGAGTGCTATCACGCTCAGAAGTGGTAAGAAGTTGATCGTTGCTCCCAATGCTGAAGTGGAGAACGAGTTCGAGAACGAAGAAATCACCGACCGCCCCGCGGCAGACCCCACCGCAACCCGGCCAGAAACGAGGGAAGGATCCAGTAAAGGAATGCCATTGACACCGCCCCGCAGCGACTTTCACCGCGACCCCACCGCCCCGCGGCGTTGACTCACGCCCCGCAGTGGGCTCGCCATAACCTGGCCCACAAAAATCTGTCTCCGCTAAAGAGACTTATGATGATTACATTCGCCCCGCGTTCCCGCCTCTCGGTTCGGAGAAACCCCTAGCACCTTTTCCCGAGGCACTGAAGGCAAAGAGAGTTGTCGACGACAGTGACCCGTTCGAGACATTTCAGAACTGTGAGGTGAACATTCCCCTGCTTATGCTTATAAAGGCTATTCCGAGATATGCCAAGTTCTTAAAGGAGCTATGCACGGTGAAGAGGACTCAAAAGCAGAAGACCCAAAAGAAGAGTCCAGTGGGTGCACAAGTTTCAGCGGTAGTTCAGAAGCGTCTGTCTGCAAAATGCAAGAATCCAAGCACTTTTACGATTCCTATCACCATAGGTGGGCATCTTTTTGAGAAAGCACTGCTAGACTTGGGTGCCTCAATTAATGTTCTACCCTATTCATTGATTGAAAAATTAGAATTAGGACCCTTGCATGATTCTAACATTGTCATACAACTTGCTGATGGATCATGTGTACCCCCTAAGGGTATAGTGGAAGATGTTCTTGTCAGGATAGATTCTTTGATTTTTCCTGCTGATTTCTTTGTTATGGACATGGATTATGATGAACAAGTTGTCCCTGTTATGCTCGGACGACCTTTTATGAAGACTTCCATGACAAAGATTGATGTAGATAATGGAACTTTGACTATGGAATTTGATGGAATTATATTTGAACATAATATTCATACAGCCAATTCCATTAAAGTGTCCACCCCTCTCTGCATTATTGATATTGATAGTTCCATGCATGAAAATGTTAAGACTAATGCAGTAGAGACCATAGTTGAGTGTTCCGCTAATAAAGGACCTATTGAGTTGTACGAAGTGCGTGTTGGTGATGTCCTGCTAGAAGATGTAGGGAGTTCTATTCCCTCTACTTTGGGCGCTAGCCCCCCTGCACTAACTATACAAGGCTGTAAGCCTCTATCTAGTGACATGCAGCATATTCAGGTCAAGCCATATCAGCCCCCACATCGTTCTAAGTATGGGGGAGACACTCCAAAGGAAGCACAAATGAAGTCAATGGCAAATAGGGAACATGGTCTAAGGTTTAAACCTTTCCATGAGAGGTCTCCACAGGAAGAGACGAGTATGAGGATTCCAAGGGGACCCTACTCTAAATGGTGAAGGATCTGCACTACGTCGAGCCAACGACAATAACCAAGGCGCTGTCCGGGAGGCAACCCGTGTTAGTCCTTCTTTGATTTTTTTCCTTTAATTAGATTATTTTCATAGTTTATTTTCCTTTGTTTCGTTCGCCTGTTACTCACATTACAAGTGCGAAAGTAAACCCGTGAAGAGATGTGGTACCCAGCCAGTCTCACCGCTCTGCGGCATCCCCTACCGCCCCGCGGTGGAGCTCACCGCCCCGCGGTGGAGGTCAGGTATAACCTCTCGACTCTTTTAAAAAAAAAAACAAGAATAATGGGCCCCGAAAAAACCTTAAACGGGTGAGTAAAAGCTTATTTCTTAAGTGGTAACTAAGGTTTTGACGGATTGAGTTCCCTCTGGTGGGCCAAGATTTCTCTTTTGGGCTGACCGGCCCATCATCCCTTTTTCCTTTCTCTTTCCCTGACCTAACCCCACTATCTAACCCTCCTCCCATTCCAACGCCTCCCTCAAGCTCCCACATCTATTTCCCTCTATCTTCCCCAAATCCCTGTCGACCTTGAGCCAAATCTAGCCCTAAATCCCCAATTTGAAGTCCCTCCTCGCCGTTGCCCCGCCTCGCGCTGCCCCCGCTTCGCGTCACTGCTGCTACCGCCCCACGCCGACTTCGCCGCGACCAGGCCACAGTTCCCAGTTTCTCACCGCAACCCTACCACCCCGCGCTGAGACTCTCCAGGCTGTGTGTTTGTTTGTTTGTAAGTTCTCTAGTTTGCCTTGCTTTGAGCACCTCAATTTCCTACTTATGGCATCCAAAGGCAAGAAGAAAATGTCGACTAGGGATGGGAGTGAGGTTTATAATGTGGTGAAGGAGAGGAAGGTGTTGGCTTCGAAGTTTTTCCATAAGCCGACTTTGGAACAATTGGGAATGTTGGCATGTGTGTCCATGTGCTTGACACAGTGTGGGTTAGGAAATTTTCTGGACAAGGCTGCCCCTGCATATCCAGAGCTGTGCTACCAGTTTATTGCCTCTTTCAGGAGGCTCACCAATGACTCGGACGATAGGCATCTGCGCAAGATCATGTTCACCTACAATTGGCGTGATTACTCCTTATCTCTGAAGTTGGTGCATGAAGCCTTAGGTATCACGAAGGACCCAACTGATGGGTGGTCTGGTGGTATTCACGATTCCGAGATGATGGAGTTCTGGCGGGCTGCTACGGGCAGAAGTTTCAGGAAGGGTCAGGAGGTGAATTCCAAGTTGGTGAACCCGTGTCTGCGGTTGATCCACAAGGTGATGATGAGAGATTTCTTTGGCCATGCAGACGATGAGAAGGTCCCTCTGAAGGACTTCCAGTGGTTTATGAGCATCTTGAGGACTGTCGAGTATACGCCGTGTTGGGCTACCCTTTTCTTGGGTTCCTTGAAGAGGATTCGTGATGGCGAGCCACGTGATATTTGTGGGGGTGGTCTGATTACACTCCTTTGTGCTCACATGATTGCTTGCGATCAGATTTCTCGGCCTGTTGCCTACGCGGTGTATGATTTAGCGCACATGAAGGTGTGCTCCATGATGAAACCACTGGGACAGGATGTCGATTTGGTCTGGTCGTCCTATGAGGGCCACATTTTGATTGTTCCACGGGATTTTGCCTACTCGCCTTCATACGCGGGTTGGTGGATTCCCAGTGATAGCCGGATGCCGACCGATGATGCCCCTACTGTCGCTCCTTCATGTCCGTTTGGGGAGGGCCCTAGTGGTGGTTGTGATGCTGTTGCCGCTGATTCCGTGGGTGGGGACGACCCCATGTCTACCCAGTTTGAGGCGCCTTCCTCTTCATACGGTCATGTCGTACCCTGGCAGGAGTTGTATTCTAGATGGGATGCGTTCTCAGTGCGCCAGGATCAGTGGAACTCCCAGATAGAGACCGGTCTGCACACTTGGCAGACCCAATTCCGTGCTGATGTAGATGAGCGTCTGGACACCATGGACGCCCATATGAGAGACTATTTTGGGATGTACCCACTATCACCCTCAGGTCCACAGTGAGTTTATCTTTTCTTCCCCTATTTCATTTGATGTTCTCTTTTCTACATTGAGGACAATGTTCGGTTTAAGTATGGGGGAGGGATATAGACTTGCTATCTTGCTTTCCATCTAGCTAGTGTAAATAATTTTGTTTCTGCATTTGTCGTTGTTTGTTTCTGCACTTAAAAAAAAAATTGAAAAAGCCAAAAAGAGGTAAAAAGGCACCCAAAATCATGGGATGGACTGAAAACCCGAAAGGGCAGTCCAGGTAAAAAGCAGGTAGTCCGGCTGGTATAGACCAGGGCAAAATTGGACTAGAGTGATGCGAGTATATGTGAGATATCTAGCAAAATGAAATGAGTGGCTAGGTGAAAACCCGAAAGGGCGCCTAGGCAAGATGAGCGTAAAAGAAGATGAGTGATTCTAGGATTTCTCCATATTTCTTGGCGAGGCGTCATAAGAAGGGGAGCCACAAGGAGGACTCGGGTAGGCCACTTTGGAGCGATAAGGAGCTAGATTGGAGTTAGGATTAGTTTATCTTTGCATCACTGGTTTTGGTTGTCTAGAGCTTATTGTTGATATGTTGTAGTTGCTAGTGTCATATTGTCTTATACTTCCTGAGGCCTTGGTGTTGATTTAGAGAGTGAGCTTTTCTTTAGTTTACTCGGGACGAGTAAAGGTCTAAGTATGGGGGAATTTGATAGGTGTTATTTCATACACCTTTACTAGCAATTATTAGCATGACTTGGAGAGGTTTTGGATTAGTTTTGGTGCTAAGTCTGCAATCCAGATGTTTTGAAGAGAAGTGAAGAAATCCAAGGATTTGCAGCTTTAGATTGAGCATGAGGATTGAAGAGCAGCAGAAGCAGAGAAGAAGAGAGCTGGAGAAATGAGTCTGCCGCCCCGCGTCAGAAGTACCGCGGCCCGGCGATGACTCTCAGTGAAGATGAAGCCCGCGCCAGAGGATGCCACCGCCCCGCGGTGGAAGTTCGACGCCTCGCGGTGGAATTCACCGCCCCGCGGTGGCTGTGCTTAATGACCTCGCGCCAGAGACGATTTTCTTTCCTTTTATGTTTGAGACTTTATTTTATTATTATTCTGTTTCCTTTAATTTCCGCTTTAGTTTAACCTAGTTTGTTAAGACTATTTAAGCCTCTTTTCTAGGTTAAGAAGATGAGACTTTTATCATCGCTTGTTTAGCTTTTCGGTTTTCAGACGTTACTTTCTATAGAGTTTTTCATCCCCTTTGAAGGAGAACTAACTTCACCCTTGTTCTGCTAGACGATTGAAGCAGTACAGTTGATGTGTTTATGAGATTTCTATTCCTTGTTCTTATCCTTATTTGTATCGGATTGATTCTCTTGGTTATATTGATATTGATTTCTTGTTGTTCTTCTTAGCCTGATCAACTAGGTTGAATACGTTTTATCAATTTCTAGGATTGCATATAGGGGTTCCGAGTGCATATCTAGTGGCAAACACAATTGTGCGTATAGGGGTTCCGAGCGTACAATTGTGAGTGAGAATCGATTACATGTTAAGTAGGGGAGTGAGTACTTGTACGTCTTTCTACTTGCATGTATCCTATATCTTTGTGCGCATTGCTATTACTGTGTTGGTGCTAAGGTACGCTGACAACTGTGAGAATCAGTGGTATTTTATCATTATCATAGTAATAAGTCTATTGACAACTGTGAGAATCAATAGTACTTAAGATCAGGGTGGGAACGACTATCAGGATAATTAAAAGAACTTGGATGAAATAGATTTCAGTGATCAAACCCTATCTCTGTATTGTAGATTTCGCTCTAGTGGAACTACTTTCCCTCATCATACTTTCTTCCTACATAAATCAGACTTGTTTGTTGTACTTGTTTACTTTCTTGATAACTAAACCCCCGTTTGTGTTACTTGTCATTCACGGCTGCATACTACATCAAACCTTCTCTGTGGGATCGACCCTTACTTGTCTACTATACTTCTGTTTAGTGGGTTTGTTAGGATAATTTACTTTGATAAGGCTAATTAACGACATTTGCTTGTGCATCTTTAGCCACGTCATGTACACTGTTGAAGGTTACGGGCCTGTTAAACCTCAATATGATCAACAACCACCGCAACAACCTCGCTTTGATGATCCACCAACTACTAGCAGCCCCTCTTCAATCGAAGAAATGCTCAAGGCCCTAACAATGCACTTTACAACGCATGTGCAAACTACTGAGGCCAACATAAAGAGCATAAAGGAGGCCGTGTTCCAATTATCCGATGAGGTTGCTGGGTGGAGAAAAGAGGGCATAAAAGAGGTTTCAAACGCAGTAACCCTACGAAGTGGCAAGGAATTACAAGTCGCCCCTACGGCTGAAAAGGACGACAATGCTGAAATCGAAATTGACAATGAGCCAACGTCACCGCCCCGCGGCGACTCCCACCGCGCCCCGGCGATAGCCCCCAGTAATCCTACGCCATTGCCACCGCCCCGCGGTGATCCATACCGCCCTGCGGTGAGCCCACCGCCTCGCGGTGAAGGCCCAGAGCTCGTAGATTTACCTGAGGAAGAAGAGGATCCCTATGTACGTCCCAACTTCCCTCCCCTTGGATCTGAGAAGCCACCTGCCCCCTTCCCGGAGGCACTAAAGGAAATGATAGTCATTGATGACAAGGATCTCTTCGACACTTTCAGTAAGTGTGAGGTGAACATCCCACTCCTCAAGCTCGTCAAGAGTGTACCGAGGTACGCTAAGTTTCTAAAGGAGCTGTGCACTATAAAAAGAAACCAGAAGCTGAAGGGCAAGGAAAAAGTCAAGGTTAGCGAACGCGTATCTGCTGTATTCCAGAGGCGTATGCCAAAGAAGTGCAGAGACCCAGGTATGTGGAGCATTCCTTGTATTATTGGAGACACTAAGTTTGAAAAAGCTATGCTTGATCTTGGTGCCTCCATTAATGTGTTACCCTATTCTCTCTATGAATCTCTTGGACTTGGACCTCTGTAAGAAACAGGAATTGTAATTCAATTGGTTGATAGGTCTAGTGTCTACCCTAGGGGAGTAATAGAGGATGTCCTTTTTATGGTTGATAAATTGATATTCCCTGCAGATTTTTTTGTCTTAGATATGGAAACAGATACGAAGGCAACTCCTATACTGTTAGGTAGTCCATTTTTAAAAACTGCTAAGACTAAACTTGATTTGCAAAGTGGGACACTTTCGATGGAATTTGATGGGGAGAAGGTGGAATATAACATTTATGAAGCCATGAAACACCCCGCTGAAGACCATTCTCTATGCTCCATTGATGTGTTCGATTCTATTGCACAAGATGTCTTTGATATTTCTGGTCCTGATGAGTTGATGACCATTGTTGAAAATAATTTGGACTTGTCCTATGAGGAATACTCTTTACCCTCTAACATGTAGGAAGTCATCGCTCAGCTGGATGCCCATGGTAAGTACTCTGCAGATCCTTTGGGCGTTGGCCCCATTTTACTAAGCCCGAGCGAAAGGCTCGTTCCTTCTGTTGAACAGGCTCCCGAGATCGAATTGAAGCCGCTGCCAGACCATCTCAAGTACGCTTTTCTTGGAGCCAACGACACCCTGCCGGTCATTGTGTCTAGCAAGCTATCTGCGGACCAGGAAATGAAGCTATTAGGCATGCTCAGGGAGCATAAAACCGCGATTGGATGGACCATTGTAGACATAAAAGGGATAAGTCCCTCGACTTGTATGCATCAGATTCTACTTGAAGACAGAGCTAGACCATCCAGGCAGCCACAAAGAAGGCTTAATCCTCCGATGATGGAAGTGGTGAAGAAAGAAGTGCTAAAACTCCTCAAGGTTGATATGATCTTCCCTATTTCGGATAGCCAATGGGTAAGTCCAACCCAGGTGGTCCCTACGAAATGAGGTATTACTATAGTGGAGAATCAACAGGGAGAGTTAGTTCCCACCAAGACCACCACAGGATGGAGAGTGTGCATCGATTACCGTAAGCTGAATGCGGTAACTCGGAAAGACCATTTCCCCCTGCCCTTTATTGATCAAATGCTAGAACGCCTTGCTGGGCGCCCCTACTACTGTTTTCTCGACGGATATTCAGGATACTTCCAGGTGGCCATTGCGCCAGAAGACCAAGAGAAAACCACTTTTACATGTCCCTTTGGCACCTTTGCATACCGCAGAATGCCATTCGGATTGTGTAACGCACCCGGTACATTTCAACGATGTATGGTTAGTATCTTCTCTGAGTATGTTGAGAAATTCATTGAGGTATTTATGGATGACTTTACAGTGCATGGGACTAGCTTTGATTCATGTTTAACCCATTTGGCCCTCGTACTAAAACGATGTGTTGATACCAATTTGGTTTTAAATTATGAAAAGTGTCATTTTATGGTAGAACAGGGGATAGTACTGGGTCATATTGTCTCTGCTAGAGGTATTGAGGTCGATAAGGCGAAGATTGATGTAATTTAGTCTTTGCCTTATCCTACTAATGTGCGTGAAGTGCGTTCCTTTTTAGGTCATGCAGGTTTCTATCGAAGATTTATCAAGGACTTCTCAAAAATCTCTTCACCTCTATGCGAGCTACTGAAGAAGGAAGTGACCTACGCATTCACTGATGAGTGCAAGAAAGTGTTTGATTGCCTGAGAGAACGTCTGACAAGTGCACCTATCATTCAGGCACCTGACTGGTCTCGCCCATTTGAGATCATGTGTGACGCCAGCGATTATGCAGTTGGAGCAGTTCTAGGACAGAAAGTGGGACGGGCATCCCATGTGATTCATTATGCCTCCATGACTCTGAATGGAGCCCAGAGGAATTACTCCACCACTGAGAAGGAAATGTTGGCGGTTGTCTTTGCCTTGGAAAAGTTTAGGCAATATCTTTTGGGAGTCAAGGTGATTATCTACACAGATCATGCTGCTCTTCGTTACCTGATGACGAAGAAAGAAGCAAAGCCAAGACTAATCCGATGGGTTCTCCTTCTCACTGAATTTGATGTGAAGATCCGTGATAAGAAGGGAGCAGAGAACCTAGTAGCAGATCACCTGAGTAGGCTCGTCCATGAGGAAGATAAGCCCGGAGAACATATCCCCATTCATGGCACCTTCCCAGATGACACACTTTTTATAATCGAGGGAAGTTCAGAAAACAAACACCGTCCCGCGGTCTCCACCGCCGCTACCCGACGAGTCGTAGCCAGTATGAAGTTGGAGATGTCACCGCCCCGCGGTGGTGACCACCGCGACCCGGCGGTAGATTTACGTGAGAACCAGGAAGGCTCACCGCGACCCGCAGCAATAGCACCGCCCCGTGGTCACATTTCTGGAGTCACGCTTTGCTCTGGAGACACCTCTGACCCTCCCTCTCACATAGCCATGGACGTCTTCGGAATCCGTTCTTTCAGACCTTGGTACGCAGATATCGTCAACTATCTGGTTCGAGAGGAAATACCCCCAGATTACACCAGAGCTCAAAAGGCGAAGATACGGAGAGAAGCTCGCCACTATGTGTGGGATTATCCTTACCTGTGGAAGCATTGTGTCGATCAGGTAGTGCGCCGATGCCTCCCAGACAATGAGGTACAATCTGTCCTTAACTTTTGTCACTCTGAAGCATGTGGGGGTCATTTTGGAGCGAATAGGACTGCTAGGAAAGTATTGGAGGCATGATTTTATTGGCCACATATCTTTAGGGATGCTTACGCCTTTTGCAAATCCTGCGATCGATGCCAACGGGTTGGAAACATCACCAGAAGGAATGAAATGCCGCAATCATCATTAATCTTTTATGAGGTCTTTGATGTTTGGGGCATGGATTTTATGGGACCCTTTCCTAGCTCTCATGGGAATCTATATATATTGCTTACGGTGGACTACGTTTCCAAGTGGGTGGAAGCGAAGGCCACCAGGAATGATGATTCTAAAGTTGTGGCAGGTTTTCTCAAGGAAAATATTTTCTCAAGATTTGGAATACCCAAAGCTTTAATTAGTGACAGGGGAACCCATTTCTGCAACAAGACAGTGACTGCCCTACTGAAGAAGTATCACGTCACCCAGAGAATCTCTACGACCTACCATCCTCAAACTAATGGGCAGGCCGAGAACTCCAACAGAGTGATTAAATCTATACTGGAGAAGACAGTAGCAACTAATCGGAGGGATTGGAGCACCAAGCTCAATGATGCGCTATGGGCATACCGTACAGCTTTCAAGACTCCGATAGGAATGTCCCCTTTCCGGCTGGTATTTGGAAAAGCTTGCCACCTCCCCGTAGAGCTTGAGCATAAAGCGTGGTGGGCAATAAAGAAATGCAACATGCAACTGGATGAAGTGGGGGATTTTTGTAAGCTGCAGCTGCAAGAACTGGAGGAATTACGCCTTGACGCCTATGAGAACTCTGTTAACTACAAGGCGAAGACCAAGCAGTGGCATCACAAGCATATTCTGCGAAAGGACTTTAATCCAGGAGATAAGGTCCTCCTATTTCAATCCCGGCTCAAGCTCTTTGCTGGGAAACTGAGGTCCAAATGGACGGGTCCTTATGAAGTTGCTGAAGTTCACCCCCATGGTGCCATCGAACTGACAAACCCCAAGACAAGCAACATCTTCAAAGTGAATGGCCACAGGCTGAAACCCTATTATGAAGGCTTCGATCCAACCCATGTTGATGCAATAAGTTTCGAAAGCCCTGAAGCTGAAACAGGGTGAGCCACAGCCTACATCGAGCCAACGACGTTAACCAAGGCGCTGTCCGAGAGGCAACCCGGGTTAGTTATTTGGTATTTTCTTTTCATTAGATTATTTTCGTAGTTTATTTTTGCTTTGTTTCGTCCATCTGTTACTCTCATTTCAGGTACGAAAGTAAATCCGAGAAGAGACGTGGTACCCAGCTCGTCCCACCGCCCCGCGGTGGATCTCACCACCCCGCGGTGGAGGTCTGGTATGATTTCTCAACTCAGAAAAAAAAGACAAGAAATAAAGGGCCCCGAAAAAACCTTAAACGGGTGAGTAATATTTTTATTTCTTGAGTTGGATACGAAGGATTTGACGATGTCAGTTGGATCGCCCCGCGGTCCGGTACCTACTTTTACACTTATCACCCCATAAACCCTCCCGCCAAACCCTAATCCCCTTTTTCTTTCTCTTCCCCGTCTCTCTCTCTGCCGCACCCCTATTCCAAGATCTCAAACCCTTAACCCAAAGCTTTACCCGCCCCAATCTCCCTTGTTCCTAGCCTTGGTAGTGGCAACCTTTAACCCAACTTTGATCTCCTCTACCCAAACCTCCCTTTGTAACGATTTCCGAACTTTCCCGTGGTGGTTAGTAGTTGAAAGGGGTGACATTTTGTTCTGGTGGTGTGATCGGTGCAATCTGGGTGTTCTTCCGGTTGTTCGGTGGTGTTAGAGGAGGAATCGAACAGTGACCGCCTCGCGTTGCAGTCTCGCCGCCTCGCGCAAATCGGATTTTGAATTTGGAGAAGAAGGTGAACAGTCACCGCCCCGCGTCCACTTCGCCGCGGCCTGGCTACTACGCTCAGTAATCATCACCGCCCCGCGGTGACATTCATGTTCATTCTTCAGCGGGTTGTCAGTCTTCCTTGCCTAGTTCTTTTGATTCGAGCGCCTATTTCCTTATACAATGTCGAGAGCTAGGAAGGTTGGGATGACCGAGGAAGAGTGTAAGGTGTATGATGTGGTGTCAGCGAGACACGTATAACCGACTCGTTTCTTTGATAGGGGAGCGCTAGCTGAATTGGGTTTGTTAGAAATGACTCAACAATGTCTGGACAAGTTGGGATTGGGGGGCTTCCTAGACAAATGCGCCCCCGCGTTCCCTGAACTCTGCTACCAGTTTATAGCCACTTTGTCTCGAAACCACACGCGATGAATCATTGATGGTAGGGAGCAGAAACTCATAGCGGGAATCACCTTCAAATATGAGGGTCGGAGTTATGGTATTCCTATAGAGGAAATTCGGGAGCTGCTGGGTGTGTCGAAACCAGCTACTGAGAAGTGGAGGCAGGGTCCCGACAAGGCGGACATTAAGGAATTCTGGACCACCACAACGGGAATGGCTGAATATCAAAAGAGGAAGGAGAATAGTAACAAGATTGTCCACCCCTGCTTCCGCTTGGTCTACAATGTGTTGCTTCGGACATTTTGTGGGTGTATGGAGGAGAGAAAGGTTTCTCTGAAGCGCCTTGGTCTTTCCTCCCTATGATTGATCCTTTGGATGAGGTGACCCCCTGGATGGGTTGTCATATGGCTGCATGAGCTGAAGCAGATTCACGAGGGCGCCGCGCGAGACATTGTTCAGGGTGGACTGATCACCTTGGTTGCTGCGGCCAGGATTTTGATGGACACCATTCCTCCGCCGCTCATGCCTATTCGCTACGACATCCCATATCTGTGACGATGTGGTATGCTGACCATATCTCAGGGGCAGTATCTATGGTGCTCCTACGGAGGTCACCTGTTGCGCCTCCCTCGTCCTTTGGCCTACCCGCGAGATTTCACAGGCTGGTACATCTCGTCTGACGCTGAGATTATTCCTTCCGACGATGAGGCTGATCCGCCGGCTGCTATTCCCATGATTATGGATGTCGATCCCCCTGCTTCTGACGTTGCCTCCACATTTGCATCGCCTTATGAGTTTTCTTGGGACGAGATGTTCATCCGTTTTGATGCCTTCACGCTGCGTCAGGAGGCTGCGATCGAGGCGACGCTGGCTCGGCTGCGGACTATACAGGCTGACATTGCACGCGATATCACGGACCAGCTGAGTGCACCTGAGGCCTTCATACAGGAGCAGTACTTTGGGCGGCATCCACCTCCACCGAGCTTTCCACCATATCCACCTTTCCAGTGAGTCTTTGTTCTTTTCTCCCTATTTTGTTTTGTTTTCGTCTTTACATTGAGGACAATGTGTGTTTCAAGCGTGGGGAGGGATTTAGACTCACTGTTTATCATAGCTTGTGTACAGATTTTATTCTTGCATTTCGTATTTCTATTCTATTCTATATATATATACATATATATATATATTTTTGAAAAGGCAATCAAAATCCTGGGATGAGCCGAAAACCCACAAGGGCGGCTCAGGAAAAAAGCAGGTAGTTCGACTGGTATAGACCAAGGCAAAAGTAGACTGGAGTGATGTGAGCACATGTGAGACGTCTAGTAAAATGAAATGAGTGGCTTGGTGAAAACCCGAAAGGGCACCTCGGCAAGATGAGCGAAAAAGAAGAAGAGTGATTCTAGGATTTCTCTCTACCTATTGGCGAGGCGTCATAAGAAGAGGCGGTATAAGGAGTTCGACTAGGTCACTTTGGAGCAATAAGAAGCTAGACAGGAGTTAGGAATAGATTCATCTCGCATCATGTGTTTTGGTTGTCTGGGGCTGATTATTGAGCTGTTGTAGTCATTGGTATCATCTGTTGTCACACTTCCTGAGGCCTTGATAATTGATGAGTGGAGTATGATTGATTTGATTTACTCGGGACGAGTAAAGGTCTAAGTGTGGGGATATTTGATAGGTGTCATTTCATGCACCTTAACTAGTGATTATTGACACAATTTAGATGAAGTTTTGGTGTAGAATTAGGCTAAGTCTGTAATCCAGGGGAAGAGTTGAAGCAGTACAGATATGAAGGTTTTACAGCTTAGTGAAGAGGATAGAAGATGAAGGAGAAGATCTGCCCAGAACTAATGAAGAAAGCTACCTCAAGTGGTAGTACAAGAGAGCAGACGCAAAGATGAAGAAGCTGGCCAATACCGCCCCGTGCCAGAAGCCACCGCGGCCCGGCGGTGATCCTCAGAGAAATGCACCGCGCCAGAAGCCACCGCCTCGCGGTGGGATATTACCGCCTCGCGATGGAAGAGAAGATTGCGCGGCCAGCGTGTCATTTGTTTCTATTTTAGTATATTTGGATTTTATGTCTTATTATATTTTATTTCCTTATTTTGTTTGCTAGGTTAATTTTCTAAGAACCTATATAAGATCCCTTTTGTTAATTTTGAGAGGAGTTCGGTCCTCTCTCTTTTGTCAATTCAACTTCTAGGTTTTTGAACAATGGATAGCTAAACACTTTTGTTTCGCTAGACAATTGAAGCACGACAATGAATTGGTTGTGATATTTCTATTCCGTGTTCTATATCTTATTAAGTTGGATTGATTCTCTTGGTTAAATTGTTTATTGATTTATGTTGATTCTTCTAGCGTAGCTAACTAGGTTTTTCGACATCTATCATATTGCTAGGATTGCATATAGGGGTTCCGAGTGCATATCTAGTGGTAAACACAATTGTGCGTATAGGGGTTCCGAGCGTACAATTGTGAGTGGGAATCAGTTGCATGTGAGTAGGGGAGTGAGTACTTGTACGTCTTTCTACTTGCATGTATCCTATATCCTTGTGTGCATTGCTATTGCTGTGTTAGTGCTAAAGTACACCGACAACTGTGAGAATCAACGGTATTTTATCATTGGCATAGTAATAAGTCTATCGACAACTGTGAGAATCGATAGTACTCATGATCAGGATGGGAACAATTATAAGATAGTAAAAGAACTTGGAAAGATAGTTTTCAGTGATCAACCTATTGCATTTGTGGTGTGGATATTTGTCTGGTGGAATACTTTCTCTCATTATATTTCTTCTTCTGTTATTACTTGCATCTTTGGTTATCTTGCGATTATTCCAAACCCCCATGTTACTTGTTAGTCACACGTTATTGCATACAGATAACCGACTCCCTGTGGGATCGACCCTGACTTGCTTGCTATACTCTTTAGTAGGTGAATTGGGATTTCTTTGACAGGAAAACGACATCGGTTTCCGGCCTTGTCAACTTCACACAAAGTTTGTACCTTGTATCTCTGTCACGATCACCTTAGATGCTCATAGATGTGTTGTTCCTTCTCTAAGGTATACACATGAACATATATAGTCATGGGAAGACGGCCAATTAATTGACCTAGTAATCCACTAAGTGCTATCTAAGGTAACTAACAATATCATACCTAATCTTATGCACACAATCAAATATTCTCTTTTTCCAACTATAAAATATCTCAAAATATGCTAAAAATCTTCTCTTTCTTCACTCCTTGTAGCTTAAGAAATCGTCAATATCTTCTTTCCATACTTAGCATTATTTCCAAAGTTCCCAACACATTCATCTTTGCGTAGTCGCATCATTCCTTTCGCGTTGTTCCCTTTCTTCTTTAATCTTCACAACACACGTATCAACATTCTGTTTTGCCTAGCGTAGTTGTTCCATTGTTGACTCATCGTTCCTTCACTCCTATATTTTGCTTCTTCTCTTGGTTTTCATTCTCCCTAATTCTTTCATTCAACCTGAAACTCATTGGAACAAAATAAACCATAAAAACCTAATGGTGTTTATCATCTTCAAAACTAGCTCAAAAACTCTCTAGTAGCTTCTTCCTCTTCCACTCTCAAAAACTCTCTTCTCTTCACCTCCACCGTCTCAAAATTCTCCTAAACACAATTATGTCCCTATCCTCACTCTTCCCCCTTCTTCTCATACGTCTATTATCTCTTCATCGCATACCCCTACTTTTAATGCAAGCAAGCTTGATAACTCCTCATCTTCACAAACTCTAGACACAATCAACATGACATCTTCCTCTTCTCATATCAGTCCTTTAACTCTAGTTCTCCCTCAAACTAAGTCCTAACCCTTACAAATTCATATTCCTCACACAATCAATCCTCGACTATTTTTTGCCTCTAGCTCACCTCAAATCCATGCCTTTGGTCCTATATAGCCCCTCCCACCTACTTCATCCAGAATCCCTCTCCTAGAAGATGTACTCAGACATATGACCTTGAACAAGAGAACTCAATCAACTTTTCTTCCTTCTCTTACCCACCAACGCAAAATGTCAGCTCATCTCCTCTTTGATGTGAATTGCTCAAGGAGTATACTAATCAATCCCAAGTTTCTAAAGATTAGTACACCTATAATCTGTTGGAATGTACGCAGTCTCAACAACAATTCCAAACATACAGCTATGAGAGACGTCATTAGAACTATTGTATCGACTATTATTTCTCTCCTAGAAACAAGGCTTCTTGAAGCAAAAGTTCACTCTATTGCTCTTTCTCTAGCCAATGGGAGGAACTATTTCTCAAATGTCCATCTAAGTCCAAATGCAGTATTCTAGTCTTACGAGATCCCTCCAAAATCCAACTTACCATCCTCTATAGCTCACCTCAGATTGTCCGTTGTCAAGTAAGTGACATCCAATCTTCCTTCTCTTTCCTAGCAACTTTTATCTATGCTTACAATGATCCTTATAAAAGATCCTTTTTATGTAATGACATCACCATCCTCAATACAATCAATGAACCATGGGTTCTTTCTAGAGATTTCAACTATGTTTTAAGTGGAAATGAGAAACTCACTGCTTTTAGATATGGTTCGGTTAATTACTCGAGTGAACTTCCATTCTTGATGGACTCCAACCGCTTTGTTGACATGAAATTTGAGGGAGCAAAATTCACGTGGAATAACCAACAATCAGATGAAAACAATATTTGGTGTAAGTTGGATATAACTCTAGTCAACTGTGAGTGGCTTATTGCCTTCCCTTCAGCCTCAACATTCTTTGGTTGCCCGGGGATCTCTAATCACTCCTAACAATCATCTCAATGGGAGTGAGACCAAATAGATGCAAAATTCCCTTCCGGTTCAATAATTTATGGGTCAAGCAAGGATGAATTGTTCCTCCCTACAGTTGTTGCGGCATGAAATGCTACGGTTCCTGGTTATACAATGTATCATCTATGCATAAAAATCAAGTGTATCAAAGGTTCCCTTCGAAGATTTAGCTCAAGCAGTATTGAAGAAATTAACCTCTAGCTTGAGGAGCATAAAGCCAAGCTCTAAAACTATCCAGACTGATCAACATTATCATCATCTTGATTATGATATTCAAGCTGCTGAAAGTGTATGTATTTGTGCCTTCACTGATTGCTCTTCTAGGCTTGATACTGTCTTGCATCAGCAAACCACGCTTGCTTGGCCTAAAGGAGGAGACCACTGCTCAAAGTTATTTTATAGCTCTCTCAAGGCAAGAAGAAAGGCCAACTTTATTTGCTCCTTATTGTGGCCATATGGCATTCCTATAAACTTAGAAGAAGGTATTTATCGCCTTATCATTGACTATTAAACGAACCTCCTTGGCTCCTCCTCCACGACCCAAACTTGCAATTCAGCCCATGTCTTCCCTAGACCTATCCTTGTTGTTTCTAGCCATCAAGAGCTAACTAAATCAGTTTTTTTGCAAAGAAGGCATAGATTCTCTTTTAGGTCTTGACCCCTATAAAACTTCGGGGCAAGATGGGTTTAATTCTAAGTTCTTCAATGTGACATGGAGCATACTTGGTAGAACAGTAAGTAAAGTCATCCAGGGTTTGTTCTTCAATGGTCTGTTGCTTAACCAAGTCAATCACACAGTACTTTGTGATTGACTTGCTTGAGCAACCCGCTTGAAATCAAGGACTTTTGACCGATCTCATGTTGTTGTACAATCTATAAAATCATCTCCAAAATTTTGGTTGACAAAATGATGGCCTCCTTCTAGAAATTATTAGTGATTGCCAAGGTGCGTTTGTTCCAAATCGCTCCATTCACCAAAATATCTGAATTGCATAAGATTTATTAAAGCACTATGAGCGAACACATATCTCTTCAAGATGTGAAATTAAGGTGGATTTTTGGAAAGCATTGGATACGATTGAATGGTCTTTCCTCAAAAACGTCATTCATTTCTTTAGCTTTCCTCAAAATTTCATTGAATGGATAACGATTTGTGTTACCTTACCTACCTACTAAATGAACATCAATGAGGAGTTTAAAGGCTATGTGATGCGACCCTGCCCTCCATGACGACCACAGAGGAGAAGCATGCCATGAGACTACGCACAGAAGGTCCAGTCACACGATCGAGAACCAAGGCCATCTCCGACGCCATGTAATCTCTCATCGCTCGCATCATCGCTGGCCAAGGCAGACCCGAGACCGAGCCCAGACTCCAAGTCCTCGCCACCATCGGCATCGCAGAATCGAGCCCATCAATATCGACACCGGACACACCCACTGTCGAGCCCAATCACCCTTGACGTCGCCGCCGCTCCCAGTGTTTGCGTCCCATGCCTCGCCGCCATCGGCTTAGTCATTTAGAGGTTTATTTGCCTCGTGTTAGACATTGTTATTTTGAAACATTTCTATTTCTTGGTATTTGCTTGTTTTAAGTAGTTTCCATTTATAGTCTTTCTATTTTTAGGGTGTGTGCCTATTGCATGTTGCATGGGCTAACCCACTAGGCTCGACTCGGCCCATCCGAGTCTCGCCTCTAGTATTTAAGTTAAACTTTGTCTATTGTTTTCCTTACGTTCAATTTTAATCAAAGCTTAAGTCGAGTGATAATTCCTCCTTCCTTTGATCGGACGTCAACCTATCTCTAGCTTCGCATCCCCTTCACTCTGCCGCCGACACTACGGCACCGCTTGGAACCCTTCAAGCAAGTCTTCCTTCGCATCTCCCTTCACTCCGCCGCCGACGCTATGGCAAAGACTTGATCTTCAAGTCATCTATCCCAAACCATCACACCATCTCCATCCATCCAATCGCACCCGCTATCGCACCCATAACATCGTTGCTGCTGTCGCTAGCTCCATCGCTTGTGACATCACCATCGTCGTTGCCATCGAACCCAGTCCATCGCTCGCCATCTTCTTTGCCATCACCTTCGCCTTCGCCATCGACGTCGTTGTCTTGACACTCATCATCGCCACCGCCGTCGCCGCTGATACCACTTAGACACTCACCACCGGGTTCACATCCAGTCACCACCATGTCCGATAACCTCTAAAGTTACACGTACGCGCATCCATTGTCAAGCTTTCGTGCAATTCATCAAGGGTTTCCCCAAGGTTTTCACGACAGCTTTGACAAGTGATACTTGTGACTTCTCTCCCAAGACTAGATCCAAAAGTGCCACCTTTGTCAACGTGACCTTCATCGGAGGCAAGAACACATCAACTGGCATCAGAGCCCAGCAGTCTTGTAAGTCACGAACTCAAGTCTTCATCTTGTTCACAAAATTTTTCTTGTCCATCATCCTTTGCTTCCGCATCATCAAAAGGGAAAAACAAAAAGTTTCCATATTTGCTTGTCCTTCGGTTTTCACAAGGTAATACTTTGGCCGGTTTTTTTTCTTCTTGCCCCATAAGTTTTGGTGTGTTTGGTAATTCGGATATCTTGCAAGCTAGAGTAGTTGTTTCCTTATTTCTTGCGTTGATAGAGTTTCCATATCTTGCTTGATTTGCTTTTTAGTTGGTTAGCCGCAATTTCCATATATAAGAAGCAATCATATCTTCTTTTCACTCTCCTATCTCTAAGATCTCGTTTGATCTTTTCTTGTTACTTAGGCCGTTATTTTTATTTTTGTTTCCTTATCCAATATCCGAAAGTCAAAACCTAAGATATTTGGATATTTAAAGAAAAAACCAAAAGCCAATCGGTTATTCAAAAAAAAAGTTATACAAGGCAACAAGTTAGGAAAAGCCAAAATAAGGCAACCCTAACCCAATCGACTCGGCCTAGGCTCATCTTCTAAATCTCTCTGCTGTCTAGGTTCACCTCCTAGAAGGTAATTCTTGCTAGTTTGGTTCTTTGTTTACGTTTGATTTAGGGTTTTGGTTGCTCCTATTTGTTTGATTGACGACTTGCTTCTCACGCCAACTCTTGTGACTAGCCTTAGCCGCCCTCACGGCAAGCCAAACAAGCCCTCCCCTTACGTGAACATTGTTGACTTGACTAGTGATTTCTTGATTGTTGTTCTTTGTGCCATTTGTTCATTTTTACTCCTATGTCTGGTCATATTGTTATAGGTAGCATGACGGCCATTACGTCGGGTGGAGACAACACAGGCGCCGACAACATCGACCCACAGATTCCCCTATGGATCCCCCACATGATCCACCACCACAAGATCCTATCTTGGAGTTTTCCCAGGAGCAAAGAGAGATCCAAGCCCTTCGACAACAAGTGGCTCACTTGCAAGCCCAACAAAGAGCGGCACCACTTGTGCCCACACCGACACCCGTGATCCCCATGGACGCGCCGGTTGCCCCATGTGCCACCGACGCCGGTCCAAGCAATGCACGCGTGGACAAAGGGAAGGGGTTGATGCCTTCGACTTCCAACCTTCAACCGCCACCGGCTTAGTCATTTAGAGGTTTATTTGCCTCGTGTTAGACATTCTTATTTTGAAACATTTCTAATTTTGGTATTTGCTTGTTTTAAGTAGTTTCCATTTATAGTCTTTCTATTTTTCGGGTGTGTGCCTATTGCATGTTGCATGGGCTAACCCACTAGGCTCGACTCGGCCCATCCGAGTCTCGCCTCTAGTATTTAAGTTAAACTTTGTCTATTGTTTTCCTTACGTTCAATTTTAATCAAAGCTTAAGTCGAGTGATAATTCCTCCTTCCTTTGATCGGACGTCAACCTATCTCTAGCTTCGCATCCCCTTCACTCCGCCGCTGACACTACGGCACCGCTTGGAACCCTTCAAGCAAGTCTTCCTTCGCATCTCCCTTCACTCCACCGCCGACGCTACGGCAAAGACTTGATCTTCAAGTCATCTATCCCAAACCATCACACCATCGCCATCCATCCAATCGCTTCCGTAATCACACCCGCTATCGCACCCATACCATCGTTGCCGCTGTCGCTAGCTCCATCGCTTGTGACATCACAATCGCCGACGCCATCGAACCCAGTCCATCGCTCGCCATCTTCTTCGCCATCACCTTCGCCATCGACGTTGTTGTCTTGACACTCGTCATCGCCACCGCCGTCATCGCCGATACCACTCAGAAACTCACCACCGGGTTCACATCCAGTCACCACCATGTCCGATAACCTCTAAAGTTACACGTACGCGCATCCGTTGTCAAGCTTTCGTGCAATTCATCAAGGGTTTTCCCAAGGTTTTCACGATAGCTTTGACAAGTGATACTTGTGACTTCTCGCCCAAGACTAGATCCAAAAGTGCCACCTTTGTCAACGTGACCTTCATCGGAGGCAAGAACACATCAACTGGCATCAGAGCCCAGCAGTCTTGTAAGTCACGAACTCAAGTCTTCATCTTGTTCACAAAATTTTTCTTGTCCATCATCCTTTGCTTCCGCATCATCAAAAGGGAAAAACAAAAAGTTTCCATGTTTGCTTGTCCTTCGGTTTTCACAAGGTAATACCTTGGCCGATTTTTCTTCTTCTTGCCCCATAAGTTTTGGTGTGTTTGGTAATTCGGATATCTTGCAAGCTAGAGTAGTTGTTTCCTTATTTCTTGCGTTGATAGAGTTTCCATATCTTGCTTCATTTGCTTTTTAGTTGGTTAGCCGCAATTTCCATATATAAGAAGCAATCATATCTTCTTTTCACTCTCCTATCTCTAAGATCTCGTTTGATCTTTTCTTGTTACTTAGGCCGTTATTTTTATTTTTGTTTCCTTATCCAATATCCGAAATTCAAAACCTATGATATTTGGATATTTAAAGAAAAAACCAAAAGCCAATCGGTTATTCAAAAAAATAGTTATACAAGGCAACAAGTTAGGAAAAGCCAAAATAAGGCAACCCTAACCCAATCGACTCGGCCTAGGCTCATCTTCTAAATCTCTCCGCCGTCTAGGTTCACCTCCTAGAAGGTAATTCTTGCTAGTTTGGTTCTTTGTTTACGTTTGATTTAGGGTTTTGGTTGCTCCTATTTGTTTGATTGACGACTTGCTTCTCACGCCAACTCTTGTGACTAGCCTTAGCCGCCCTCACGGCAAGCCAAACAAGCCCTCCCCTTACGTGAACATTGTTGACTTGACTAGTGATTTCTTGATTGTTGTTCTTTGTGCCTTTTGTTCGTTTTTACTCCTATGTCTGGTCATATTGTTATAGGTAGCATGACGGCCATTACGTCGGGTGGAGACAACACAGGCGCCGACAACATCGACCCACAGATTCCCCTATGGATCCCCCACATGATCCACCACCATAAGATCCTATCTTGGAGTTGTCCGAGGAGCAAAGAGAGATCCAAGCCCTTCGACAACAAGTGGCTCACTTGCAAGCCCAACAAAGAGCGGCACCACTTGTGCCCACACCGACACCCGTGATCCCCATGGATGCGCCGGCTGCCCCACGTGCCACCGATGCCGGCCCAAGCAATGCACGCGTGGACAAAGGGAAGGGGTTGATGCCTTCGACTTCCAACCTTCAACCACGTCTCAACCGGATCCAAAGTGTCATTGAGAGTCGCCAAGGCTACGTGTCACACCAAGATCGCTACGTGCCCAGAGCCACTCCCGCTGGCTACGACTCCGGCTCTGACCGCGTCGACGACTCCCAAGGTGATTATTCTGAACCTTATGATTTTGATGCTAGGTATGCCTCTAGACGCACCCAGCGCCATGTGCCAGGCTCCGTGCCATGCGACATCCGAGGACGCCACGACGACCTTGACACTGACGCGCCGAGAAGACCCAGTCGACCACAGCGGCGCGACGACGCACCTAGGAGGACACCCACTACCCAGCCCAGACCATATGACGTTCGAGAGCATCGATGGCTATGGCTATTCGACGCCCACCATCCAAGACGACTTCGATGAGTTCGACGATGAAGAAATCGAACATTCAGGTATGGTGAATCCAAACTTTTTCCATCTACCTCTTGGAGATCCAATTGATTACAGGATTGCCCATCAGATTGGATTCCACCGCCGCACCTACAAGCCCAAGGCGCCGATGCTCATGACACTCGCGGCTAGCGCCGAGACGAGTTGCCACATGACTTCCATCGCCGAGCCGACTACGATGCCCAGCGATGTCATCGCCACTGCGACAATGCCTACGTGCCCAGGGACGAGTTAGCCCACGACGTTGCCCACCAAGGCCGCGAAAGGTGACAACTTGGACGCGTTCCACCACCTGGTTTGCACGCCTACCAGAACCCCCTCTTTGCATCCGCGCCCAACAATGCGCCCAATCAAGTCCCTCCAACACCACGATACCAACGACATAAAGTCAAGGTAAAGATCGAACACTTCTTTGGTGAATACAACCCTTTTGTTTTTCTTGAATGGGTGCAGGCCACCGAGTACACATTGAGATATTGCCGCATGCCTCCTGAGGACCATGTCGACGCCGCCACTTTGTACTTCTGAGGCGCCGCCCGTGTTTGGTGGCATCGCTTTGTTGACGACTGTGTCCGACGCCACCTCCCTCTTGTCATCGAGTGGCATCAATTGGTGTACGTGATGACGAAGAAGTATGTGCCTCTAGACTATAGGAATCAAATGAGAATGGAGATCGCCATGGCTCGTCAAGGCGCCAAGACTCCCCTCGAGTTCTTCTCCACCTTAGAAGACATGTACTACAAGGCCAACATTAGTGTCGCCCCGTCGACACTAAGGACCAAATTCTTGAGTGGATTGAATGCCCCCATCCGAGACCAACTTGAGATCTTGTCCATCAAGGATCT
The DNA here is from genome assembly GCA_027886185.1 of Rheum nobile. Taxonomy (NCBI): domain Eukaryota; kingdom Viridiplantae; phylum Streptophyta; class Magnoliopsida; order Caryophyllales; family Polygonaceae; genus Rheum; species Rheum nobile. The sequence continues at coordinate 561,408 of WOAB01000261.1, read as the reverse complement.
CAACACATTGACCCACACGACGATGCAAATCCACAACCAACTCAATCGCCGCAAGAACTACACTTGGCAATCTGGCCAAACAAGGTATTCTTCTAACCCTAGTCAATCTTCTTCGACTAATGTGCGTCCCAATGCCTCAGCCACAACCACATCTAGCCAAGGCGCCAAGCCGAAGCCTATGACGCCGACCACAGCGAGCCGCGCAAACGCGCCCAGACAGTCGTCAACGGGCATAAACCGCGCGCGACCTAGAGTGCTATAAGTGTGGAGGCCAGGGACATTACAAGAAAGATTGCCCAAATGCCAAGAAAGTGCTCTTCTCCTCCGCCGCCGCCGGCTATGAGTCTTATGAGGAGGACGAGCCCGCTCTCGAGCCCATTGAAGAAGGCATCGAGGACACTGAGGACGCCTACGACTGTGAGCCTGCTTCACTGCATGTGGGCACACCACTGAGCTTGGTGACACGGTGTCGTAGGCTGTGAGCCTGCTTCACTCCAATGTCTCCTCAAGAGATCTTACAGGACCAGGTTGAGCGATACCGCCAGAAGGCCATCGAGGCCGCCACTACAAGGCAAGAAGAGACGCCAACGGCACTCCAGAAGCAGAACTCTTCCAATTCTGGCAATGTTTCATCTCCACCAGGCACTGCATCAAAGAGGACGAACGACACAGGTGGGCCACCAAGTTCCTCCTTGGATCGTGATGGCGCCGCTACTACAACCACTAGGAAGGGCAAGACGAAGCCCATAGAAGCTTGGCCAGGCACTCTGCCTTCTGGCTCGAGCACAGGTGTCCACACACCCAGTGCCTCACAAACATTGCCAAGCGCCTCGCCGTCATCATAGTTGGCCGTTCGATCGCCACAGACGCCTCCGTTTCAAGGCCGCTGTGAGCACAGGCTGCTTCTAGCGAGGCCCAGTGAGCTCACTGCTGCTTTGACGGGCAAGGCCCCATGTTTTCTTTTGGTGCCCACTCCTTGCATTCCAGAGACGCCGAGTGTCGAGCCATTGCCGCCTCTTATCGCATCTTTGCTCGCCGACTTCGCCGATATCTTTCCAGAGGAGCTCCCACAGGGCTTACCACCATTGAGAGGCATTGAGCACCAAATCGACTTGGTGCCTGGTGCCTCATTGCCCAATCGCGCCGCTTACCATGTCGGCCCTGAAGAGACTCAAGAGTTGCAGCGCCAGGTGCAAGAGTTGTTGGATCGTGGCTACATGAGGGAATTATTGAGCCCTTGCACTGTGCCTGTGATCCTTGTGCCCAAGAAAGATGGAACGTGGAGAATGTGTGTTGATTGCCGTGCAATAAACCAGATCACCGTGAAGTATAGGCACCCAATACCGTGCCAAGATGACATGCTTGATGAGCTCCACGGTGCCACCCTTTTCTCCAAGATTGATTTGAAGAGTGGTTATCACCAAATTTGGATGAAAGAGAGTGATGAGTGGAAGACCACTTTCAAGACCAAGTATGGGCTCTATGAGTGGCTAGTCATGCCTTTTGGGCTCACAAATGCCCCAAGCACATTCATGCATTTGATGAACCACGTGTTGAGAGCATTTCTGGGCAAGTTTGTTGTTGTTTATTTCGATGACATTCTTGTCTATTCACGCAGCCATGAGGATCACGTCGACCACCTTCGACTTGTGTTGGATTGCTTACGACGTGAGAGCTTATATGCCAACCTTGGCAAGTGTCACTTCTCCTCCGACACTACCAACTTTATAGGGTACATGGTGACCAAGGACGGCTTGCGCGTCGACGAAGAAAAAGTCAAGGCCATCAAGGAGTGGCCGACGCCGATGATGCCCACCATGGTGAGGAGCTTCCTTGGCCTCACAGGTTTCTATAGACGCTTTGTGAGAGATTTTAGCTCCATCGCCGCGCCTTTACATGAGCTTACCAAGAAGGGAGCCACAGTCACTTGGCTTGAGGCCCATGAGAAAGCCTTCTCGGCTTTGAAATATGCCTTGTTCCACGCGTCTCTACTCTAGCTTCCTAGCTTCGCCAAGCATTTTGAAGTGGAATGTGACGCTTCCGACGTCGGCATTGGAGGTATCTTGCACCAAGAGAGGAGGCCCATAGCCTTTTTCAGTGAGAAGCTCACAAGGGCCACCTGTAGGATCGTGATTGTTAGATAAAAGCTTAAGGAACTCAGAATAACGATTCTCAGTTCCTTTCGCAGCGGAAGATAAACAATCAAACAAATGACAAGTTCCTTATAGTGGAAACCTTTGATTGCCAACCAGCAATTCAGGATAAAAACCACTACCTTTCTTTTGAAAGGATTTCAAAGTCTACTTCTTGATTTCTTATCTCTTTTGGTTACAGCTTATCCTAGGAACGAACACACAGTTCCTTTGCCTTACACACAGTTAGACAATCCTAGATAACTTAACACAATCAATAATCAATCCAAGAAATAGACTTTTGCACCTAGGAACTATCACTTATAGTCACAGGAACTTAGCACTCAGCTCTTCTTCCTTGACTGGTTCCTCTTGATCTTGGTCTGATTTGATGATCTTTGTTTGGAGGTTCACACTAGATATTTGCTAATGAGTGTGAGTTCTTGTTTTGGTGCTTGAAGATAACCCTTGGGTTAGTCTTCCTTTTATAGAGGATTCTTCGCAGCTCGATCCTCTCTTGGTTCCCACGGATTGAGCTTGCCCTAGGATTGGTGGTTCTCCTTGATCCACGTTGTTCTTGGCATGTGCAAACAACCTAGGCAGCTCAGAATCTCTCTTGGTTGGTCAACTACCTCAGACGAGCCTTGTGGTGTCGTTGTCAAAACGCTTTCGTCCGAGGTTGAGTAAGCTGGCCGCTGGGGAACCGTCTGCTGGACATCGACGTCTTCATGTGCTGTCGCTTTCATCGTCTCTGTCCGAGGTAGAGGTTCTCTAGGCATCTTGTTCTTTAGCTCTTGGACCTTGGCAGACTTTTGGAAGCTTCGGACAAGTCATTTTCGACACCTTTTGTCCGAGGTTGTGTGTTCCCAGATTTCTCGGGAATCGCAATGTCGCAAGCTCCATTTCTGGGCACACCTGGGTTCCTCTGGATTCCTTCAGCTGTCTTGTTCCTTTGGTTCCCTTGTTCTATTTGGCTTTTCTGCCTTCGGTATATTCCTGTGGTTCCTTAAAACACATCTTTGAGATAAACATTAGTATCATAATATTTGTCATCTTCAAAAGTAGAGAAACTGAGGAACGGAACTCTCAGGGGAACCTAAGTTCCAGAGTTCCGTTTCCTAACAATTTCCCCATTTTTGATGATGACAAATACAAGGAACCTGACAACATAATAGGACTTTGAATCTTATGAGACCATATTGAGATAACGGGATTTACAACATTACAGATTAGTGATAGAACATTCAATGGTTGCAAATTCCCCCTAAGCAAGTGAACAAGTTTATTTCAAATTCTCCCTTAGAAATAGAACTAGTTCAGAGTTCCTATTAATTCAGTAGTCTCTAAAGTTCAAGGTTCCTATCCTTTTCTTCCCCCTTTTGACATCATCGAAAAGATTAAGTACAAGTTAAGAACATGATATCCAAGTGAATATGCAATTGCATCAAGCCTAAAAAAATCATAATGAGAACGTTAAGGCAAAGACAAATTGATCATTGGAACGATTCCAAATATAGTCATTAAAGCTTCATTGATCATTGTTCAAAACACAACATAACAACTGACAACTGACAACACAAACAGCAAAAAGCAAGGAAGACAACAAAAACAATCTTAAGAAAGACAACAAAAGGGATAGAAGAGGGAAGTAGGATCATAAGGAAGACTACTAGCTCGCTGTGGCATTGCAGCACTGGGAACCTAGAACAAGCGTTCCTATGGCGTAGTAGCGGCCTCCTCTTCTGCATCCTTGTCGTCGGTTCCTACATTTTGGCCCGCGGCCTGATGATCACTGATTGCACCTTGCCAATCCTTCTGCAGAACTTCCACCAGACTCTCGACAGCAGAACTGATACGCCCCAACTCTCTTACTTGATCATGGATGGCGACCGTGTTGGCAGTCGAGCCTTTCAAGATTGCTTTTTCAATATGATCTAACGCAAGGAGGATCGCAGATGAGTATGAAGAGGGGGGTTGCTGAGGGTGGGAACTAGAACGGCCCTGGGAACTCGCCTTTTCCTTAGGCGGGATTTCTTCTGTTTCAGCAGGGTTGGGTTGTTGTTCCTTAGATTTCAGCTTCCGAACTGTGTGCATTGTAAGACATTTGCTGTAGGCAGTCTCGGGGAAGTCTTCTGGGTACTGATTGAGGTTGGAGAGTAGCTTCTTGATGATGTGAGGGAAGGGTAACGCATGGGAGTCATGGGATGCACAGAATTGCATGTGAGCCAACACAATATGGGGAAGATCCAACTGAAAACCGGAGAGCACCTTGTCCATGTAGATGGCGTCGGTGATGAGGACTTCGTTCCTGTGCTCTTGCCTGGGAACCAAGTTGCGAGTGATCCAAAAATGCAGTAGCCGGTTTGCGATGGAGAGATCCTTCGTCTCCAAAGATGAGGGGGATGCGCCATCATAAATTTTCTTGACGATTGCTCCTTTGGACTTGAAGCCCTTTCCCTTGGGCCATCCCTTCTTCTGAGGCAGAATGCCAAACCCAGACCTCGACTCAATCCCTAGAGCAGACGCGATTAGATTGGCGGACAGGGGAAAGCTGGTTCCCTTCCAAGCGACATTTTCAGCGAGCTAGAGGAATGTATGGGAACCTTTGGTGTGGGTGGAGACAAAGGAACCAAAAACAGTACGTTCCCATACAAGGAATCAGGGTAGGCTATTTATCGCATTGCACAATAATTCTCAGAGAAGGTTTAGAGATGGATCATAGAGAATTAAATTGAGCAATGAGGCAAGGGTAGGTCTTAGTACACAATCATCATTTCAGCTTGTAATGTTGGGTTAGAAATATGATCAGATTATAACTTTTGGGCCATCAAAGAAATTTAAACAATGAGGAGTTGAGAAATAATGATAATCAAAAGGAAACGAACCAGAAAAATTTATCTAAGCCTTTATAAGAAACCATTATGACAAGAAGGGTTTGGAGCAAAAGATATAACACAAGGACATCAAGACTCAACAAGTTTAAATATCTTAACCTAGTCAATCAGGAGAACTCAGAAAGAATTCTCAGAACTAAGGTCACTACTGACTAATAGGAATCATTCCTAGTTCCAATCTGAGGTTCTCAAAAGGAACTCTATTCAATGCCTTGGTGAATATATCTGCAATTTGATCTTCAGTTCTACAAAATTTCATAATGATGTTTCCCTTCTCAACATGATCTCTAAGAAAAAGATGTCTAATGTCAATATGCTTGGTCCTAGTATGATGCACAGGATTCTTAGAAATGTTTATAGCACTAGTGTTGTCACAAAGAATAGTGAGAGGGCCATAAGACATACCAAAGTCCGCGAGTTGTTGCTTTAGCCAGAGAAGTTGGGAACAATAATAGGCAGCTGCAATGTACTCGGATTCTGTGGTGGATAGGGAGACTGAAACTTGTTTCTTTGATCCCCATGACACAAGGCAAGGCCTAGAAACTGTGCCATTCCAGAAGTGCTCTTTCTATCCACCAAATATCCAGCATAATCAGCATCAGTGAAACCCATGAGCTCAAAGGGACATTCTTTGGGGTACCAAATGCAGAGATCGTCAGTTCCCTTGAGATATCGAAGTATTCTCTTTACAGTAGCCAAGTGGGTTTCTCTCAGACAAGATTGGAACCTAGCACACAAGCCAACAACAAAGACAATGTCTGGTCGACTAGCGGTTAGGTACATGAGTGAGCCTATCATATCTCTATAGAGCTTCTCCTCCACTAGAGGACTCGAGTGGTCCTTATCCAGATGGGCAATGGTGGATATGGGAGTGGAGAGAGGCTTGCATGAATCCATTTTGAACTTCTTCAGTAGTTTCCTGACATACTTTTGTTGGTGGATTTGAATACCATCTTCCTTTTGAGTGATTTGTAATCCGAGGAAGAATGTGAGTTCCCCAATTAAACTCATTTCAAATTCACTGCTCATCAAGTCTTTGAACTTGTCTACAAGGGACAGGTTAGTGGAACCAAAAATGATATCATCAACATAAAATTGAACCACTAAGATGTTACCTTCTTCTTCTAGGATGAAGAGAGTCTTATCAATAACTCCACGCCTGTAGCCATTTGAGAGTAGGAACTGGGCAAGACGATCATACCAAGCTCTGGAAGCTTGCTTGAGGCCATAGAGTGCCTTGTCTAGAAAGTAGACATGATCTGGATGATCGTCGTCTTCGAAACCAGGAGGTTGCTTGACATAGACTTCTTCTTGAAGAATTCCATTGAGGAGGGCTGTCTTCACATCCATTTGGAACAACTTGAACCCTTTGTGAGAGGCGAAGGCAATCAACAACCTTATTGCTTCGATCCTTGCCACTGGAGCATAGGTTTCATCATAGTCAATTCCTTCTTGTTGATTGTATCCTTGAGCCACAAGTCTTGCTTTGTTCCTTATCACAGCTCCTGTATCATCTAGCTTGTTTCTGAAAACCCATCTGGTTCCTATGATGTGCTTATCCTTGGGGCGAGGAACCAGATGCCAGACTTTGTTCCTTTCAAATTGATGAAGCTCTTATTGCATGGCTTGGATCCAGTCCGCATCCTTCAGTGCCTCACCTATGTTCTTTGGTTCCACAATAGACAAAAAGGCATTAAAGGCAAAGAAAGTTAGATGTTCGTACCTGACTGGAGGCTTGACGACTCTTCTTTCTCTATTGGAAGCCAAAGTATTTGATGTGGAGACATTCTGAGTTGAGCATTCAGCTTCCTGGTTGGGGTCACCTTCTCCATTGAAGAACATGTGGGAAGATGAAGCATTGAGGTCTCCACAGATGTTGTCATCATGCTCATGGTTCCCAGAAATGGATTGTTGTTCATTATCCATGGGAACTGGTGGAGGAGCCATTGGAGGGTTCTGAGCAGCAGGACAGGAACTGGGTGGAGTGACATCTTCATCTGGATCTTCTTGATATGACTTGGGAAACGGGTCTTCAAAGGAATTGGTGGTGTTCTGCACAATCTTTCCAATTGATTTTTCATTAAAAATAACATGAACACTTTCTTCTACCTTTTTAGTCCTTTTGTTGAAGACTTTGTATGCTTTGCTTCCTGAGGCATATCCAATGAAGATTCCTTCATCACTTCTTGGGTCGAACTTGCCAAGATTGTCCTTTCCATTGTTGTGCACAAAGCACTTGTATCCGAACACCCTTAGATGAGAAATGTTGGGAACTCTTCCTCTTAGGAGTTCATAGGGTGTCTTCTCTGTGATAGGGCGAAGCATGGCTCTATTGATGATGTAGCATGCTGTGTTGATCGCCTCAGCCCAAAAGGATTGGGAGAGTCCACTTGAGATCAACATAGTTCGAGCCATGTCTTCCAAGGTCCTATTCTTTCTCTCCACTACTCCATTCTGTTGAGGAGTGTATGGTGCAGAGAAGTTGTGATCAATGCCATGCTCACTGCAAAAGGTTAGAAATTCTCTATTTTCGAATTCGGTACCATGGTCAGACCGAATAGCATTAAGTGAACAATCAAGGGATTTTTCTAACAAGGGAACCAAGTCTTTAAAGCGATCAATGACTTCACTTTTAGATTTAATGAAAATGGTCCAAGTAAAGCGAGAGAAGTCATCGACAATAACAAAAATATACCTGTTCCCTCCTAGGCTTTGAACTCTCATGGGTCCACAAAGATCCATGTGGATGAGCTCAAGAGGCCTTGAGGTGCTTACCATGTTTTTGGATTTGAAGGAACTACGAGCCTGTTTTCCTTTTACATAGTCAGAGCATGGTTCCTTAGATGTGCCACTCAGCTTTGGCAATCCTCTGACTAGTTCCTTTGAATGTAGCTTTTGAATCAACTTAGTACTAGCATGACCGAGGCGTTGGTGTCACAACTCAGCTTGGTCATTCACGGTTGAGAGACACAGTTTCTCCTTGGGGACGAAGGATGGATCAACAATGTAAACATTGTTGAATCTCTTTCCTTTTAGGATGATTTGTCCCGATGAGTCAAGAACCGAGCATTCGTTTGATCTAAATCTGACTTCATTGTCTCCTTGATCACACAGTTGTGACACACTTATTAGATCAAAACCAAGACTATCAACAAGGTGAACTTTGTTTACCTGAATGTGATCGTTGAGTTTCACAGTTCCTATTCCACAGATTTTCCCTTTCCTTTTGTCTCCAAAGGATATGTTCCCTCCTTGGAGAGGTTGAAGATAGGTCATTTGATTTCTTTTTCCGGTCATATGGCATGAGCAACCGCTGTCAATGTACCATAGTTGGGGTTGCCTCTCTTCTTTCTGCACATAAGTGAACTAAGATTTCTGAACCCAGCGAAGCTTGGCTTTATTAGAGGGATTAGCATTTCGAGTCTGTGAATAATCAGGGAGTTGGTTCCTTTCCTGGTGATAAGCACTTTTCTCCCTTTCAAAGTTCCTTTTCTTAGCACAATCAGTGTTGTAATGGCCATTCTTACCACAGTAGGTACATAAGTGGTTGTAGACGACATGACCATACTTTCCTTTCCCTGGCCTAAAAGGTTTTTCATTTATTTTGTTGAAATCAATATTGTTTTTAACCTTACTATTGGCCATGTCAACATACTTTTTGTGAGCAAAAGAATTGGTGAACCATTGGTTTTCAGGAACCATCTTTTCTTTTCCCTTTGGTTCCTTCTTAGGACTTTGAGAACCTTCATTGAGACGTTTGGCAACCTCATCCTTGTTCTCAAGCACCATGATCTTTTCTGATAGGAATTGATTCCTATCACGAGAAGTGGCCAGAGCAATACTGAGGTTCTCATTCATCTCAACAAGTTCTCGCCTAGCCTTTTCTTCTTCAGCATCATTGTTCCCTTTATTATTGACATATCCTATTCCATGTCGTTGTCTCACAAAAACAGTTTGATTTATCGTTTTTTCATTAATGGAATTAGTGAGAATGTCCAACCTATCCATTATGGATTGAAGCATGTCATTTCCAGGTGGATTAGCATACAAGGGAACTTTGACAGAATCTATGCTAGTTTCATCACAAGATTTGCAAGTTTTAAGGTGACTAGCATACACATTCCTAATATCAATGAGTTTGGAGTGAGTTTCAGCTAGGTCTTTCTCAGTTTCATCAAGTTTCTTACTCCAAACAGAATTCTCAACAGTCAAGCAAGCAATTTCATCTTCACAATCATCTAGCTTCTGTTGAAGGGAACTGGTTTCCTTTCCTAGTTTCTTTATGATCTTAAGAAGTTGTTTCTTATCACAATCGACTAGGGATTTTAAGAGATCATCAGAAGTTACCTCAAGGTCTTCTGAGTCGCTTGAGTCTCCTTTTGCCATGAGACATCTCCCTCCAGAGAAGCCACTCAGATCCAGTTCCTCATCTGAGTCTTCTCCCCATGATGCTACGAGAGCCTTCTTTCTTTGAGGTCTTTCCTCTTCCTTGGACTCTTCTTTGTTGGGACAGTTTTTAGCATAGTGTCCCTTCTCCTTGCACTCGTAACATGAGACTTCCTTGAGATCTCTTCTTGGTCCATTGTGAGAGGAACTGCCCTTTTGGAACCTTCCCTTCACAAAGAATTTTTTGATGTTCTTTGTGAAGAGGGCTGTTAGTTCGTCCTCCTCTTCTTCAAGGTCTGAGTTCTCTTCCTTCATCTCGAGCCTAGAGAAGGCTTTGGAGATCTTGAGGGCAATTCCTTTTTCCAGTTTCTTGTCGGCATTGGCTTTGATGTGCTCTCATTCTTCAACCTCCAGTTTTCCTATGACTTGGGTCAAGGGAAGTGATTGGATGCCTGGAGTGTTCTTCATGATTCCCTTCAGAAGGGTGAACTTGGAGTTGAGTCCATTGATGACCACTAGGGACTTGGAAACTTCATCAAGATCGACTCCCGCCGCTGTTAGCTTTCCAATCAATCTGTTGAAGCGGGAGTAGTACTCTGAGATGGTCTCAGTTTCCATCATTTTGAAGGTGTGGTATTCTCCTTCCAAAACAAACTTTCTGCTTTGCTTCAGTTCCTCACTTCCTTCATGCATCTCCTTGAGAGCTTTCCACATCTCTTTGGCCGTCTTGATTCCTATGACCTTGTCCATGTCCTCTCTGTCCAATCCATTGAGGATGAACTGCCTGGCCTTGGCATTCTTCTCCATGATAACATAGTGTTTTGGTTTCCAATCTTCTTCCTTCATGGTGAGGTCGACATACCCATCTCCATTTTCGACTATCCTCCAGCATTGGTAGTCGTTGGTCTTGATGTGGCTTTCCATGCACTTTTCCCACCATGTTTCTTCTCCTTTCTTTCGGAGATGTGGCTTGTTGGTGGAGATTCCGAGCTCAAACTTGCTTGGTTGAGACATGATCTGCAAACTTATCAAAGATCTAGAGCTTTTCCTGCTCTGATACCAATTGTAGGATCGTGATTGTTAGATAAAAGCTTAAGGAACTCAGAATAACGATTCTCAGTTCCTTTCGCAGCGGAAGATAAACAATCAAACAAATGACAAGTTCCTTATAGTGGAAACCTTTGATTGCCAACTAGCAATTCAGGATAAAAATCACTACATTTCTTTCGAAAGGATTTCAAAGTCTACTTCTTGATTTCTTATCTCTTTTGGTTACAGCTTATCCTAGGAACGAACACACAGTTCCTTTGCCTTACACACAGTTAGACAATCCTAGATAACTTAACACAATCAATAATCAATCCAAGAAATAGACTTTTGCACCTAGGAACTATCACTTACAGTCACAGGAACTTAGCACTCAACTCTTCTTCCTTGACTGGTTCCTCTTGATCTTGGTTTGCTTTGATGATCTTTGTTTGGAGGTTCACACTAGATATTTGCTAATGAGTGTGAGTTCTTGTTTTGGTGCTTGAAGATAACCCTTGGGTTAGTCTTCCTTTTATAGAGGATTCTTCACAACTCGATCCTCTCTTGGTTCCCACGGATTGAGCTTGCCCTAGGATTGGTGGTTCTCCTTGATCCACGTTGTTCTTGGCATGTGCAAACAACCTAGGCAGCTCAGAATCTCTCTTGGTTGGTCAACTACCTCAGACGAGCCTTGTGGTGTCGTTGTCAAAACGCTTTCGTCTGAGGTTGAGTAAGCTGGCCGCTTGGGAACCGTCTGCTGGACAGCGACGTCTTCATGTGCTGTCGCTTTCATCGTCTCTGTCCGAGGTAGATGTTCTCTAGGCATCTTGTTCTTTAGCTCTTGGACCTTGGCAGACTTTTGGAAGCTTCGGACAAGTCATTTTCGACACCTTTTGTCCGAGGTTGTGTGTTCCCAGATTTCTCGGGAATCGCAATATCGCAAGCTCCATTTCTGGGCACACCTGGGTTCCTCTGGATTCCTTCAGCTGTCTTGTTCCTTTGGTTCCCTTGTTCTGTTTGGCTTTTCTGCCTTCGGTATATTCCTGTGGTTCCTTAAAACACATCTTTGAGATAAAACATTAGTATCATAATATTTGTCATCTTCAAAAGTAGAGAAACTGAGGAACGGAACTCTCAGGGGAACCTAAGTTCCAGAGTTCCGTTTCCTAACACCACCCTCAATTACCCCACCTACGACAAAGAGTTATATGCCCTAGTTCGTGTGCTCAAGACGTGGCAACACTATCTTTGGCCACGGGAGTTTGTCCTCCACAGTGACCACGCCGCTTTGAGCTATCTAAAGAGCCAAGCCCACCTCAACCGCCGCCATGCTCGTTGTGTGGAGTTCCTTGAGACATTTCCTTATGTCGTGGTTCACAAGAAGGGCAAAGAGAATGTGGTTGCCGACGCCCTCTCTTGCATGTACGTTCTCTTGACTCATGTGCAAACTAAGATTCTAGGTTTTGCTTTGATAAAGGAATTATATGTGCTAGATCCTTTATTTGCGCCTATATTAGAGCATTGCCTTCGAAGCCGTGAGTTTGAGTCCTATTTTTTCTCTGAGGGTTACTTGTACAAGGCTGGACGCCTATGCATCCCTAGGTCCTCTATTAGGCTCCTTTTGATCCAGGAAGCACACGATGGCCGAGACCATTTTGGGATTGCCAAGACCTTGGCCGTGCTTAGATAGCATTTTTCTGGCCACGTATGACCCACCAGGTGACCCGCTACTGTAGGAGTTGTGTGCCATGCCAAAGGGCCAAGGCCAAATCTAGTCCACACGGCCTCTACACCCCACTACCCATACCAGCCGCCCCTTGGGAAGACCTTTCCATGGATTTCATCACGGGTTTGCCCCTCTCTCGTCGAGGTAAAGACTCTATCTTTGTCATTATGGATAGGTTTTCTAAGATGGCCCATTTTGTAGCTTGTAAGACAACCCATAGTGTTAGTGAGATAGCCGATTTATTCTTTGAGCATGTGGTGCGTCTTCATGGAGTCCCACATACCATTGTTAGTGATAGGGATTCTAAGTTTGTTGGTCATTTTTGGAGAACACTTTGGGGAAAGCTAGGCACAAAACTTCTCTTCTCCACTAGCTACAACCCCCAAACCGATGGCCAAACTAAGGTTACGAAAAGAACCCTAGGAGCCCTCCTTCGCACCATGCTCAAGGCCAACCCTAGGCGTTGGGAGGACTTACTATCTCTTGTGGAGTTTTCTTATAATCGATGCAGGCACACGACGACCAAGCTTACACCATTCGAGGTTGTCTATGGAAGGAATCCCTTGACGCCTTTGGACATGTCGCCGCGCCCACTGCGAGACCCAGTGCACATCACTGTCTCCAACCGCGCCGAGCAAGTGCAAGAACTTCATAGACGAACACGCGAGAAATTGGAAAGAAGAGCCTTGCATCACGCCTTGCAGCACAACCCTGGCCGCCGCCGCATCGTCTTTGCACCCGACGACCTTGTCTGGGTGCATTTGCGAAAGGAGACATTTCCCTCGCGGCGCAAGCACAAGCTAGTCCCTCACGGTGATAGCCCATTCCGCGTGATCAAGGTCATTGGAGATAATGCCTATCAAGTAGAGCTCCCAGCCGACTATGGAGTCCATGCGTCTTTCAACGTAGCGGACTTGACACCTTACGTGGAGCCTGAGTTTGATGATGGTCAAGCGGGGACGCTTCACAACCAAGTGGGGGAGGGTGATGCGACCCTGCCCTCCATGACGGCCACAGAGGAGGAGCATGCCATGAGCCTACGCTCAGAAGGTCCAGTCACATGATCGAGAGCCAAAGCCATCGCCGACGCCGTGCAATATCTCATCGCTCGCGTCATCGCTGTCCAAGGCACACCCGAGACCGAGCCCAGACTCTAAGTCCTCGCCACCATCGGCATCGTAGAATCGAGCCCATCGCTATCGGCACTGGACGAGCCCACTGTCAAGCCCAGTCACCCTTGACGTCGCCGCCGCTCCTAGTGTTTGCGTCCCATGCCTCGCCGCCACCGGCTTAGTCATTTAGAGGTTTATTTGCCTCGTGTTAGACATTGTTATTTTGAAACATTTCTATTTTTGGTATTTGCTTGTTTTAAGTAGTTTCCATTTATAGTCTTTCTATTTTTAGGGTGTGTGCCTAATGCATGTTGCATGGGCTAGCCCACTAGGCTCGACTCGGCCCATCCGAGTCTCGCCTCTAGTATTTAAGTTAAACTTTGTCTATTGTTTTCCTTACGTTAAATTTTAATCAAAGCTTAAGTCGAGTGATAATTCCTCCTTCCTTTGATCGGACGTCAACCTATCTATAGCTTCGCATCCCCTTCACTCTGTCGCCGACGCTACGGCACCACTTGGAACTCTTCAAGCAAGTCTTCCTTCGCATCTCCCTTCACTCTGTCGTCGACGCTACGGCAAAGACTTGATCTTCAAGTCATCTATCCCAAACCATCACACCATCGCCATCCATCCAATCGCTTCCGTAATCGCACCCGCTATCGCACCCATACCATCGCTGCCACCGTTGCTAGCTCCATCGCTTGTGACATCACCATCGCTATCGTCGTCGCCATCGAACCCAGTCGATCGCCTTCGCCATCACCTTCGCATTCGCCATCGACGTCGTTGTCTTGACACTCATCATCGCCACCGCCGCCGCCGATACCACTCAGACACTCACCACCGGGTTCGCATCCAGTCACCACCGTGTCCGACAACCTCTAAAGTTACTGTTCACGTACGCGCATCCGTTGTCAAGCTTTCATGCAATTCATCAAGGGTTTCCCCAAGGTTTCCACGGCAGCTTTGACAAGTGATACTTGTGACTTCTCGCCCAAGACTAGATCCAAAAGTGCCACCTTTGTCAACGTGACCTTCATCGGAGGCAAGAACACATCACTATGTCCCAAGGAAGCGTGGACTACGGCAAGGCAATCCATTATCACCTTATCCTTTTACTCTTGTCATGGTATTTTTTGGGAGAATTCTCAACAAACTTGTTGATGATCCGAGATTCAAGCATCATTACAACTACAAATCAACTGGGCTAACACATCTCAATTTTGTGGATGATCTATTCATATTATGTAAAGGCAATGAAAGCTCTATTCTAACAATCAAACAAGTCCTTGATCTCTTTGGCAACATTTTTGGGCTAAGGGTCAGCCTTGGAAAAACAAAAAAAAAATATTTGAAGGACATGACACTACAAGAAAATATCAGCGCCTCTAAGCTTCAGGTTTCACCTTGGGATCTTTCCCTATTCACAACTTAGGATCTAAAAAACTTCATGCAAATAAGTTCAATTATGTCATAGATAAAATGACTTCACGAGTTAAAAGTTGAGTAGCAAAAAATCTCTCTTACACTGGAAGATTGGAATTGGTTAAATATGTCTTATTCCACATTCAATCCTTTTAATTTATTGAGATTATTTTCCCAAAGGAGGATATCCTCAAAATCCAAAGCATTCTTCACTTTTACCTTTGGTTGGGAAAGTCATGTTCTAAGCTCTCCTTTATTCCTTGGGAAAATGTTTGTAGACCTCATGATGAGGAACGCTTGGGCCTCAAAGTGTTGCTATCATGCAATCGAGCTTGCATGGCTCGATCCTTTTTTGAAATTCATGAAAGAAGGTCAAGCATCTGGACTATGGGGATTTCGGCTAACTATGGCGACAACCTTCCAATTTGGCATACAAGGGTACCTGATAGATGGACTTGGAGCAGCCTCCATAAGGTCAGAAATACTCTAATTCAACGTGATGCCCTTTCACATATGACGTCTATCCTTGTAGCTGATAATGGGAATTATACTACTAAGAATGTCTATGATCTTATTTGAACAAGAGGATACATCATTTCATGGAGAAAGTTTGTTTGGGAAGGGTTGAACACACCAAAATGCTCTTTCATTCTCTGGATTGTTGCTCGCAATAGCTTCCCACCAAGAAAAGGCCCCAAACTTGAATCCTGATTGAAGATCTCACATGCGTCTTTTGCGGAGCCCATCAAAATTTTGGTGGGAATCTATGGAGTCATTGTCCTTTTGTTTCGAATGTCCTTCAACAACTTCTCAAATGAATGAAGATAACACATCAAGATAATTCCCTCATTGAATGACTTGAATGGTTCTCTTCTTAACCAAGAAAACAAGGTATTATTTTCATATCTAAAATTTCCACATTCAGTTCCTTTGTTTATTTTGTTTGGTTGGCTCGTAATGACAACATATTCAAGAGCATGATCATGAACATCAATGAATGCACAACTAGCATTATCAACCACCTTACAGATCCTTTTTGGCAAATCGTAAAAGAAACTATAGGAAGACTGCGACATGTCTTGCCTCCTTTAATATCAATATGTAGTGAACGCCCCTCTTAAGCATTTTGTATGTTTTGTAGCTTTGGGAAAACTTATTCTTCTTGCTTGTAAGTTCTTTATCTAATACCATTAACCTTTTTAATAAAAATTAGACTAGTATCCAAATCTACTTGAAAAATCATCTTATAGCATCCTTGCGGATGAGAATTATAATTTATGAGTTGCTCATGATATCTTTTAGTGAATTTGAGTGGATAATGTTTGCAATAAGATCAAGCACATTTTTAATTCACGAAAGATATGACTAATCTGGACTGTCACAAAAGATTGTAAGTAACAAACAAAGAAGACCAGGCTAGTCGATGGCGCATTCGAACGCGCCACCGACTAGCCTCGGTGACGCTTCGAACGCGCCACCGACTAGCCTCAGTGACGCTTCGAACGCGCCACCGACTAGCCTCGGTGACACTTTGAACGCACCACCGACTACCCTCGGTGATGCTTCGAACGCGCCACCGAACTAGCCTCGGTGACGCTTCAAACGCGCCACCGAACTAGCCCCGATGACGCTTCTAACGCGCCACCGAACTCGCCTCGGTGACGCTTCGAACGCGCCACCGAACTAGCCTCGGTGATGCTTCGAACTCGCCACTGACTAGCCTCGGTGACACATTCAACGCGCCACCGACTAGCCTCGGTGATGCTTCGAACACGCATCCAACAAAGTGTCACCAACTAGTCCTGATGACACTTTGAAAGTGTCACCAACTAGTCTCGATTACACTTTGAAAGTGTTACCACTTACTAGCCTCGGTGACTTTGAAAACGTCACTAATTACTACTATTGATGACACTTTAACAACGCCACTAATTACTAGTCTTGATGACACTTTGAACGTGCATTAACTAGTGGAGATGACACTTCGTAAATGCCACCAACTAGTGGTGGTGACATTTCAACGAGAATTGTCATCAACTAGTTGTGATGACAATTTGTGACATTAACTAGTTGCAATGACAGTATGTGTCATCAACTAGTTGAAATATAGTTTGTATTTGATGACAATTTGTGTTTTGATGACAGTATGTGTTTTGATGACAATTTGTGTTTTGATGACAGTTTGTGTTTTGATGACAGTAACTGTCGTCAAAATGGTGACGTCATCAAAAACATTTGGCGGGAAAAAAGTTCACCGGTCAACAGCCGTTGACCGGTCAATGGTCAAATGTGTTAGTTTGTTTGACTTATGGTGATGTCATCATTATATAATGATGACATTACCATGGGTCATGGATTTAGATGAAGTTTATTGGAGGGTATTTGTCTAATTTTACTATACTTAAATGATCATTTAACCTGAACAGGGTTCACAATAATATCAATATCAGATATAGTGATAAAAAGTTAAAATAAAATAAATTAATTACATTAATTTTCAAATTTATTAATGTTGAGTGTACAAACAAAGTATCACAATATTTATTAATATTAATTATTAAATTTATAATAAGTGATTATTTAAATTATTTATAAGTCAATGATAATGGTAACACGTTATCGAAATAAAAAATAAACAGAAGATGCGTGATTCTCGCATACATAGCCGGCCTTTATAGATGTAATACATGAATATTAGTTTTTATAATGAGAGAAAGATCTTTTATCAAATTGGCTTATAATATTATGATATTGCATTATTATATTTTAACATTAGGACACGTGGTCCACAAAGTAGGCATTAATCAATTATTAGAAAGCATCGAAACAAAATTATTCATTTCGCCATGTTAAATATACACGATTACTTTTCGGTGCATATGTATTTTTGTCGTTTAGCGCATAGGCTCCACACGTTATGTGTGGAGCCTTACCACACGTTACGTGTGGTTGTACCTCACACGTAACGTGTGGAGCCATACCACACGTTACGTGTGGGTATACACCACCCGTAACGTGTGGTGTTTTAGTATATTAAATTGTTTAGTTATAGTATACTTTAGGATATTTGTGTATGTCATATTATTGTTTATTTTTAGTATTTATTTGTGGTTCAATGTTGAATTATTGATTATTTTATATATATTATAATGTTGTGTATGAATGTTGTATCATATTATTGTTTATTTTTAGGGTTTATTTGTTTATCTAAAATTAATTAAAAAAAACACCCCAAAATAATCAACCTAGAAGACATAATAGAATTGTTCATTACGTTGGATGACTACAACCACATTTATCTCAAAATAAAGTAAATAATACATGTTCTTCACCTTCTTCATAAACTTAGAAACCCTAACACAAAATAAATGACATCGTGTAGTTGCGTTTGAAGAAATTAGGATAGTCTCTGGTAAAAGTTCGCTTCCTATCATATCTCTGCTTTGATAAAATTGCTTACTCCCTACAAAGGTTGATAGTACGTAAACAATATTACACAAAAGATACGACATCAAGGCAGTATACGATGTACATCATTATATAGTTTGAGGTTATACGTATGCATCTTATCCACATCTTGTAAAAGTTTTTTATTTTTCTTAACAAGATGTTGATTCTCCTTAACAAGATCTTGTTTTTCCCGCCATTGTTGTCGAATAATCGCGTGTGCCCTGTCCTCGTATATAGGATCAATCCACTTCTTGTAAAAACACCCCAGTCTTGGGCATCTCCAATACCTTCTTCCGTAGTTCCACTGCAAATCCCAAGTACGGACAATGGCTTTCAAATTACACGCGCATAGTGGGTTTGTTGATGATTCGGATGAAGATGCCATTATTTGTTATAGTGCTTGGTTTCCTACAAATATCATGAATCCATTAATATAAAAAAATGGGGATAATAAATCAAAAGAAACTGGAAGAAGAAGCTTACCCATAATTGAATCTTCAAGCGTCGCTTGTGTTGGACTTGTTGTAGAGAACAAACAACCCTAATGCCTCTTATATAGTGAAAAGCAATGTGTTTGACAACTAATATACAGATGTATATAACTGTAGTATATAATGACTGTTTTGGGGCGAAAAGATCGGACGACCTAAATCGCCTTAGACGGGGTAACTAGTCGATCGAATGATAAAAAACAATCCAAACCAAGCAAGCAATAGATAAACAAAGAATAAATATGTAATAGCGTGATGGTTTTATTAGATGTCGTGTTTAATCAGACTGAATCGTGATACAACTTATCGTGATAAAACCAGAGATCGAGTGGGACTCGACCAGTGACTTGTGAGTGGCGACCGGCGGGGGTCAGGCGTAGGAAGCCGTTAGAGAGCTAGATTGAGAGCGAGAGTGCTATTCTGGTGTGTTTTATGAGTAAGAATGCTCGTCTCCCTTGTGTAATTGTGCGTGTTGTTTCTTATCCTCTTTGTCGTCCCGATATGGTAAGTCTTTCACCCTTGTTACCGTTTTGCATTTCTTGCCGAATATTTCATCTTCAATGTTGAGAGTAATGGCGAAGATTGCGCCCTTGAATCTCTGTGATTACGTTGGTTTTAATGTTATGGCCGTTGCGTGATCTGGGTATTAAATGCGTGGCGAGATCCTTGTGATCCTGTCGAATGATACTCGACCAGAGAAGTCTCGTCGGCTCCTCTGGGCTTTTCCTCTGTTCTTCCGATCTGCAGTGGGCTTGAGTTCGATCCACTTGATCCGTCTTTCTCCTGGGATGCCAGGCCCAACAATAGCCCCAAGTTGTTATGGGCTTACGGTTTAGGCAAGTAGACCGAAATCCGTGGCAACTTCTCTGGACACGATCTCCACCGTCCTTTCTGGCGCAGTTGCACAGGTCGACGTGGCTTGCGATTAGGGCATGACGCGACGTCTCTACAGGTCATGATATCTTTCCATAAATTCTGAGCAGGGGAAACGATTAGTCTTCATCTTCTTCCTTTGCAAGTTTCTTCTGGTAAGTTTCTTGGTCTCTCTCGTCATAGCTTTCTGATTTTTCCTAGCCATAGCTCTCCAATTCCCCTCCCTCTCTATTCTCGAGATGGTTTCTCTTGAGGCTTCTGAGTCGTCGAAGACTCTTTCCGACGCTAGAGAAGGTGAAGTGCCTCCCCATTTTATCTTGACGGAGTCGGATGCGCTGGTTAGCACTTTGTCAGAGGCAGAACTGGATCAAGTCCTCCAAGTCGGGGGCTTTCCTCCGGAGACAATCGCTAGGCTGCCTCATCCAGACGAGAGGGCCGACGCGCGTTACGAAGGGTGGATTTGCTTCTATGTGTACCCGTTTAGAATAGGGCATAAATTTCCTTTTTCTTCTCTTGTCAGAGATTTTCTAGCCACTTTGGCGTTAGCGCCGTGTCAAGTAATGCCTCAGGCGTGGAGAGTCCTTAGGGTTTTAGACCTCGTGAACGTCCAAACTGGAGCTGGTTTTGATTTTGATGCTTTGTGGTATAATTACTTCATCGGGTCGAAGAGTTCTTCCCGTGTGCAACTGCGTATCCGACGTGGTCGGAAGCCCTTGGTGCAGACCCCTGATGTGAACGACCGTGGATGGGGGTCGAAATTCTTTTTTGTCAAACGTTCTTCTCTGGAGAAGGAAGGAGACTGTCCGTTTCTGTTGACGGAGTGGCGGATCGACAGTATGTATTTGTCTTCTCTCCCACGCGTTTATGTGTTTTAACACTCTGTTTTTAACTTTCCTTTTTTGTAGTCCCTAAACCGGAAGATTTGGAAGTTAACAGCCGATCAGAGGGCTTGTCCAAGATCGTCCTTGGGGTTCCAGTGGCTGAGAGGAAGTTTGTAAACGTCAATCTCTTGTCGACGACCCCTGTTTCTCAAGAGGATATGTCAAACGTATCGTCATCTCGTGTGAAAGGTAGACATCCGACTCTGGGAGCCTCTTGTGACTGTCTTTTGTTTTGTCGTGTGTTTTAGGGTTCTGTTTGTCATGTCAGGTTCTCCCGGTGGTCGAGCGAGTGCTCGTTTCAGAGTCGCTTCTGGAAAAAGCTTGATCGAGCAGAGGAAGGCGGCGGCCAAGGCTGCGTCGAGCAAGCCGCTTCTGGTGGACCTGACAGCGCCAACCAAGGCCAACTCGAAGAGGAAAGCAAGTGCTTGCTCCGAAGATGTCAAGGCGGAGGAGGTCTTCAAGAAGAAGAAGGCCGTGACTGCTGAGGGGATTGGCAAGATCGGTGCCGTTGATCGGTCGATTGCTGACCTTTTTCACGCTCAAGACCCGACTTTGAAGTCGGAGGTCGACGACGTCTCTCCCCTCGACTGCATTGGTGAAGCGGGGTGCTCCGCGTGGAAGGTGAATCGTCTTTTTGTTTGTGTCTTTTTCTTTTTCTTTCGTTCGACCACATTTTCTGATCGTCTGTTGTGTCATCGTGTGAGATTACAGTCTTTTCAGTATCTTTTGGGGGCATACTCTGGCGTCAAGGCGATGGTCACCAAGGCCGAGGAGCGGGCTGCTAGGTCAGAGTCCGACCTCGCGTCCTTGAAGACTAAATTAGAGGGAGCGGAGAGTCGCTGCCGTGAAATCGAGCGTCGCCTCACCAGGGAGTTGAAGAGCTGTCAAGGGGAGTTGGTCGCATGTCAGAGGGAGTTTGAAGAGTGTCGGGCAAGCGTTGAGGAGGAGGTGAAACGGGCTCGGATCGTCGATGGCGAGATTGCTGGCGACGTTGGGGCCTTTTTTGCTGTGAAGTCGCGCATCGAAATGATCGAAGAGTTCAACGAAGGAAAGCACGGGCTATGGGACCTGAATGCGGAGAAGGAGACTCTAGACTCCATGTTCCCAAAAGGCGATCCTGGTCAGGAGTTGTTCTGCTTAGCCGGTGTCGGCGAAGAAGCCGCATATGAGGGCGTCGATGAGGACGAAGCCCACTGTGGCGATGTTAAGCCGACCGATGAGGTAGCCCCATTGGAGCCAGTCCCTGCTGAAGGTAATGCCGTCGTCCCCGATGCCTGATTCATTTTCTTTGCGTATTTTGACGTTGTTTGTCCCATTTGTGTGTGGGTTTAGACATTTGGTGTTTTTGGATACTGTGTGTTTTGGCGACCCATCCACCATCGCGGGTCGCAAAATATTTCTATTTGATGAAGTCCTACAGATATATAGGCAGACAATGTGGTTTGGTGACCCGTCCACCATCGCGGGTCGCGTATTTGTATAAAAATGCTTTTATTTCATTGCAATTGTGTGTTTACATATAGAGTCATATGCTAGTCTGTTTCGTACATGTTTGTCGGACTTTCAAAGAAGTTGTCGATGACGTTTTGTATTTTGTGTGCGTCGGTTTCACCCGTGTGCTCCGTCGAGTGGGGTTTCACCGTATGTATGTATGTAGAGCAGGCCTGCGATGTGTTTGTGTATGTGTTAGTCATGACATTATGCCAGGGAGGTAAGCAATTTGTTTATTGCGTAAATGTAACAAGGTGTTGTACCTTGTGTTTTGTGTAAGGCAGGCGGTGTGCCGACGTGCCTGTGTTGTCATCTCCCCGTGTTCCGATCGATCGTGTAATGTAAGCGCTATATGCGGATGACAGGATCCATTTGCGGACGACTGGGTCCAATGTAAATGCTGTTCCGCATTTGTGTTTTTGTAAGGAGGAAGTCCTCGCTTAGTGTCAGACGATGATATGTAAAAGAAAGTAGCGATGTACATGCGATAACATGCGATATGTATGCGATAGATGGCAATGTGTATGCGATAGCATGCGATATGTGGCAATGTATATGCGATAGCATGCAATATGTAGCAATGTGTATGCGATAGCATGCGATATGAAGCGATGTATAGAATTTGTGTGATGTTTTACCTCGTCGGTTCAGAAATGGTAGAGCTTTAGATGTGCTGCGTTCCAACTTCTTGGGATCGGTTGTCCGTCTTTGTCTTCTAACTGATATGCTCCTTGTCCGACCACTTCGGTGATCAAGTAAGGTCCTTCCCATTGTGGTGCTAGCTTTCCGTCGGATGGATTCTTGGTGTTCTGGAAAGTTTTCCTTAAGACCCAGTCTCCGACCTTGAATGCCTTAATTCGAACGTTCTTGTTGTAGCTCCTTGTGACTTGTTGTTGGAACCTGACCATCCTGATTCGGGCTTTCTCTCTGATCTCGTCCGCTGTGTCCAGATTGTGTGCTAGTTCGACGTCGTTTTGTTCAATTGTCTGAAGGTTGCAGCGAGCAGTCGGAACCAGTAACTCAGCCGAGATGACCGCCTCACTCCCGTAGACGAGAGAGAAAGGCAATTTCCCAGTCGCGTTCTTTGGAGTAGTCCTGTCGGACCAGAGAATAAGTGGGAGTTCGTCTGCCCATTTGCCTTTAGCCCCGGTGAGGCGTTTCTTGAGGTTGTTGATAATGATCTTGTTGTTGGATTCGGCTTGTCCGTTGGATTGTGGATACCGAGGTGTGGATGTGACCAACTTGATGTTCCATTGGTCGCAGAAGGCTCTAGTCTTATGACTGATGAACTGGGAACCATTGTCGCACACGATTTCTGATGGGACGCCAAATCTGCACAAGATATTGCGTTTTATGAATGAAATGACGTGTTGATCCTTTACCTCTCTGTAAGCCTCGGCTTCGATCCATTTGGAGAAGTAGTCCGTCATGGCACGGAAAAAGACTCTTTGACCCGACGCGGGAGGAAGCTTTCCGACAATGTCCATTCCCCATCTCATAAAGGGCCATGGAGCCAGGGTCGGATGGAGGAGCTCTGAAGGCTGACGATGGACGGGTGCGTGTCACTGACAGGCGTCGCACTTCTTGGTGTATTCCATGGCGTCTTTGTTCATTGTTGGCCAATAGTACCCGTTTCGTAGGGCCTTTCCTGAGAGGCTTCGCCCGCCAGTGTGGTTGCCACACTCTCCTTCGTGTAACGATTGCAAGATACGTCTGACTTCTGGAGTCTTAAGGCATCGTAGGAGTAGCCATGTAACAGATCTTTTGTATAAGATGTTATCAATGATATCGTAAGAGAGTGCTTGTACCTTGAGCCTTTTTGCTTCTGTCTTGTCGTCGGGTAGAATGCCGTCTTTTAACCACCTGATGTAAGGTAGCATCCAGTCGTCATCGGCGTCGATGATGTCCTCTTCGGGTCGGTCGCCTATTTCCATGGTGACGAGTTCTTCAAGTGATTTTGTTAACTCGACGGATGTCCTTGGGACGGCTGGCGTCATGATGTGGGCCAATGGTATATGTGGAAATTCTTTCGGGTCTAGGACGGATCCTAAATTGGCGAGTGCGTCAGCTTGGGAGTTAAGGTCCCTGGGTACCTATCGGATGTTGAATGTCTGGAATTGTCCGATTAGTTTCCTGGCTACCTCCAGGTAGGCTACCATTCTGGTATCCTTGGCGTTGTACGACCCTTGTATCTGGTTTACGACCAGCAGGGAGTCGTAGACGACTTCGATCTCTCGGACCCCTAGATCGCGAGCCAGGATGAGTCCGAATATGAGTGCTTCGTATTCAGCTTCGTTGTTAGTTGCATCCCACTCACATCTGACGGCTTGAGCTATCTTGTCCCCTTGTGGTGATTTAGCACGACCCCAAGCCTCGATCCTCTGGCGTTCGACGCCCCATCTGTGTGGAGCTCCCATGTACCTGTCTCGTCTGTCGCGAGTAGTTGTGTCGCTTCTTTAGCGGCTTCTTGCTCTAGGGTCGGACTAAAATCGGCCACAAAGTCGGCTAAGGCTTGCGACTTGATCGCCGTCCTAGGCTCGTACTCGATGTCGTAACCACTGAGGTGTATGGCCCATTTGGTCATTCGTCCTGTGAACTCGGGTTTCCTCATGATAGCTCTCATGGGATGATTAGTGCGAATAGTAATAGTATGGGATTCAAAATATGGTTTGAGTTTATTTGAAGCCATTACCAATGATAGTACGAGCTTTTCAAGTGACGAATACCTCGTTTCGGCTGATAATAGCGTCTGACTGACGTAGTATATTGGCGACTGTTTGCCATCCTCCTCACTGACCAGTACAGCGCTTACGGCCGACTCTGACACTGCAAGATAAAGAAATAAGGGCTCGTCGCCTTTAGGTTTGGTCAGTAACATGGGACTGGCCAGGTACTCTTTGAGGTTCTGGAACGCTGCTTCATGTTCTTCCGTCCATTGAAAGGACTTGTTCTTCTTGAGCGCGTCGTGGAAGGGTTTGCATTTTTCGAATGATTTGGAGATGAATCTGTTCAGAGCTGCTATCCGATCTGTGAGCTTCTGTACCTCTTTGACACATTGGGGGGATCGGAGGTTGATGAGAGCCTTGATCTGTTCTGGGCTGGCCTCTACTCCTCTTTGTGTCACCATGTATCCTAAGAACTTCCTTGACGACACTCCAAAGGAGCATTTAGTAGGGTTTAGTTTCATGTTATACCTTTTGAGCACCTCGAAGCTGTCGCGCAGGTGGTCTATGTGATCTTCTTTCTTTTTGGATTTGACCAACATGTCGTCGATGTAGACTTCCATCGTGTCTCCGATTTGGTCTTTGAACATTTTGTTGACTAGTCGTTGATATGTGGCCCCTGCATTTTTCAGACCAAAGGGCATTACTTTGTAACAATAGATACCTTGGCTGGTGATGAATGCTGTTTTTTCTTGGTCGTCGGGATCCATGAGGATCTGATTGTAGCCGCTGAAAGCGTCCATGAAGGTGAGCATTTCGTGCCCCGCTGTGGCGTCGACCATGGCGTCGATATGGGGTAGAAGAAACGAGTCCTTGGGACAAGCCTTGTTGAGGTCTGTGAAGTCGATGCAGACTCTCCATTTGCCGTTCTTCTGCTGGACTACGACCACGTTGGCTAGCCATTCAGGATAGTGGACCTCTCTGATTTTTCCTGTTTCCAATAAGCTTCTGACTTCGTCGTCTACTATCTTATTTCGCTCGGGAGCGAACTTCCTGCGTTTTTGCTTGACAGGGGGATGAGATGGACCCACATTTAATTTATGAGTAATAACATTTGGAGATATTCCGACCATATCCTCATGCGACCATGCGAAACAGTCGGCATTGGCCCTGAGAAAGTCAAGGAGTTGTTGTCTGGTCGAGTCGTCCAAGTCAGACCCGACCCTTACCGTTTGGTTTGGCTTTGAAGGGTCTAGTGCGATCTCGTCAAGTTTTTCCATTTCTGGTTCGACGTACCGACTAGGTCCTTTGTCGCTCTGTGGTTGCTACGCGGTCTTGCGTTCGACCGCGTTCTTCATGGAAGCGACGTAGCATTCCTTTGCGGTCATTTGATCTCCTTTGATTTCTTGGACTCCCCATTCAGTGGGGAATTTGATAACTTGATGATATGTTGAAGGTACTGCCTTCATAGCGTGTATCCACGGCCTACCAAGAATACAATTATAGGGAGACGGACAGTCTAAGACTAAGAATTTCACCTGTTGGTTGACTCCTCCAGCGTATGTGGTTAGAATGATTTCACCAGTCGTATGCTTAACCTCGCCGTTGAACCCGACCAGTGGGGTCGACTTCTTGATTAGGTCGTTCTCAGTCAAACCCATTTCTTTAAGAGCATGAAGGGTCAAGAGATTTGTCGAGCTCCCTATATCGATTAGTATTCTCCGTATTAAGCAATTTCCAATGGACAAAGAGATTACCAGACCGTCGTGGTGACCATCCGACCCGTCGGAGTCAGACTCGTCGAAAGTGACCGTCGGAAGGTCGGAAGTTCTCCTCGGCTTGAATTCCGACGCTTCGGGCTTGTCGCCCTTGCTTTCTCTGGCGTGTCGCTTGGCCGCGGAGTACGTGTTCCCACATATGTCCGATCCTCCTGAAATGGTATTGACAATTTTTGTATGGACAGGAGATGGGGGTTTGTTTTGTTTTACCTGATCTCGCGTAGGAACCCTTGTGAGAGCAGCCTAGTGACCTCCTTTCGTAGGGCGATGCACTCGTCGGTCGAATGACCGTGGTCGCCGTGGAATTCGCACCATCGACTCATGTCCTTCTTGATATCCGGTCGGTCGCTCTTTCGGGGCCATCTTACGTCTTTTCCATACTTGTCGAAACTCTTGACGAGCTCCGACACGGAAACGTTGAAGTTATAAGATTGGACCCTGGGAGGCAACGCAGAACCGTCTCTCCATTCCTGTGACCTGTCTTGGAAAGAGTTTACCTGATTTGGTTCGTTTCGAGTACGAGAATAGGGATGTGGACGTCTGTCTCGACGGTTGTCGGAGGAATGTTTTCGATCTGATGGATCGGGTCCGCATGAGGCTTTACGCGACTCACGATCCTCTTCCAATCTTACCTTGGCCATAGTTTTGGCGTGGACATCTTCAAAGCTTTTGCATGGGTACTTCGTAATCTCGTCGTAGAGATTGCTGTCTTTGACTAAGCCTTGTCGAAAGGCTTCGATAGACGTTGTGACGTCACAGTGGGGGATTCCCACTTTCTCTTTGTTGTACCTGTTAAGATAACTCCGGAGAGGTTCGTTGTACCTTTGCGTGACTCGGTAGAGGTCACTCGATTGTTTCTCGTGTTTTTGACTGCTGGCAAACTGACTCTTAAAAGAGTTGACCAGATCCGCGAATGATGCGATCGTTCCCTGAGGCAAACGCATAAACCAAGTTAGTGCGGGACCCACGAGGGTTATGCCAAAGCTTTTGCACATGACGGCCTTGTGGCTCTCCCTTGAAACAGATGCGGCCATTAGTTTTTGTTTATAGAGAGAGATATGGTCATCTGGATCGGTGGTGCCGTCGAACGTCGCCATGTTGGGGAGATGGAACTTCTTGGGGATCTCGACCCTTGCGATTTCTTCGACGAACGGGGATTCTTCAAATCCGCTGGACGCTTCTCTCTCGATCGGTTGCGGGACTCCTGGGAGCCTGTTGAAGCGATCGTCGATCGTCTTCATATGTCGGTCGAGCGTTTGCTGGAAAAGAGCCATGATATCTGGCGGATTGGAAACCTGTGGTTCGTCGATTCGGGACCCAACAGACCCGATCGGTGTGGAAAAGGTGACATGGTTAGTCGAAAATGGACTAGCAAAACGAGTTCGAGACGTACCCTCAGTGTGTCTAGGACGTCGTACGCTCGGAGGCGTTGGCTCGATGTTGTCCATGTCGAGGCGTGTTCGGACGCCGCCGTGGACAGGCGCGTTCCTAGATCCTGAAGCCCCTGATTGTACCTGCGACTTAAGAGACTCAATTTCACGAGTTAGTTGCGCGATCTCGACTTCGGATTGGGTTGACAAAACAGCTAGGGCTTTAGTTTTTTGACGTTGTTGGGCTAGTTCCTCTTGAAGGGCGGCCATTTTTTGAGAGAGTTCTTGGAACTGGGTTGGAGTAGGTTTTTCGGTTGGGTTTTCTGTAGTTTGGGTTTCGTCTTCGAGACGTGGTTCTTGATTGTCAGTAGAAGGATCGATAGTCATGGTTGGAAAGTTTCGGAAGGATGATCGGCAAGTTGCCCCACGGTGGGCGCGAAATTGTTTTGGGGCGAAAAGATCGGATGACCTAAATCGTCTTAGATGGGGTAACTAGTCGATCGAATGATAAAAAACAATCCAAACCAAGCAAGCAATAGATAAACAAAGAATAAATATGTAATAGCGTGATGGTTTTATTAGATGTCGTGTTTAATCAGACTGAATCGTGATACAACTTATCGTGATAAAACCAGAGATCGAGTGGGACTCGACCAGTGACTTGTGAGTGGCGACCGGCGGGGGTCAGGCATAGGAAGCCGTTAGAGAGCTAGATTGAGAGCGAGAGTGCTATTCTGGTGTGTTTTCTGAGTAAGAATGCTCGTCTCCCTTGTGTAATTGTGCGTGTTGTTTCTTATCCTCTTTGTCGTCCCGATATGGTAAGTCTTTCACCCTTGTTACCGTTTTGCATTTCTTTCCGAATATTTCATCTTCAATGTTGAGAGTAATGGCGAAGATTGCGCCCTTGAATCTCTGTGATTACGTTGGTTTTAATGTTATGGCCGTTGCGTGATCTGGGCATTAAATGCGTGGCGAGATCCTTGCGATCCTGTCGGATGATACTCGACCAGAGAAGTCTCATCGGCTCCTCTAGGCTTTTCCTCTGTTCTTCCGATCTACAGTGGGCTTGAGTTTGATCCACTTGATCCGTCTTTCTCCTGGGATGCCAGGCCCAACAATGACCTCAACCACTAGCATTAATGAACTCCACCACTAGCATTAATAACTTCTCAACAATCATTTACCACCCTAAACCATAAACCCTAAACCCTAATTAAAAGTTCATCTCCTCAATCTCACAAACAAGGTAACTAAAATACCCGATTCACCCTTATTAATTAAAGATAAATAGTTAACCCTAACCCTAAACCCTAAACCTAAACCACATTACCCTAAACCCTACCCTAATACCATATCCCTAAACCCTAAACCCCAAACCCTAACCCTACCCCAAGCCCTACCCCAAACCCTAACAAAAAGCCTTATACGCCTAAACCTTGAATCACACGTAACGTGTGGAATCAGCTCACACATTACGTGTCATGCTATCCCACATGTAACGTGTGGATGGGGTTCACACATAACGTGTGGTTCAGTCTGTGGCAAAACGCATTGAATTAACCGTCTTGTCCCCACCTAACTGTAATAATGACCCGTCTTCTTCCCCGGCTAACGATCCATTTCGATCCTAAACCCTCATTTGAAACACTCACAAGTTCTTATTTTGCACTCTCAATTTTTGTAAAAAAAATGGACAATCCGAACAACAACGAGTATTGGAGCAACAGTGGGGAAGATATTCCACTTTTGAACGAGGTAATTTCTATTATGTAACCCTAAAGTTCTCTTTTTTTTTTTTGAACTTGTTTAAAGTTTTTAGCTTGATGGTTAGGGTTTTGAAAGGTATGATATTTGTTATTTAGGGTTTAACCAAGCTAGACATGATATATAGCTCTCCCACACGTAACGTGTGGGAGAGTTCCACACGTAATGTGTGAAACGCTCCCACACGTTACGTGTGGAATCACCACCAGAAACCGGTTGTAGGTTCATTCTGTAAAATGGCACGGTTTGTCACGAACCGTGCCATTTTACAGAATCTGCTCTCTCAAAGAAAATTTTGAATTTAGGTTTATAATTTGTGCACTACTTGATGAGATGATTTCATGTGTATGTAGACAAACTATTTTTTATACGAGGGGTTAAACAATATATCCCTCAATGACTGGAGCACCCCACAGAAGACATTTGCGGTTTGGGAAATGCCTCAAAAGCTGTAGGATTGGAACACGCCTCAACCAGCTATTGAGATACCATCCTTCTCACTTGGGATACCGTTTCCTCCAGAAGCATCTTTATCTCATGCTACCCCACAATTTTGCTTTCCATCCCTACACACACAGCCTCAGTTTAGTGTACCACCGGAGGAGGATGTTTACGTCTCTGCTGATTACTCAAGGTTCTTTACAACTGATCAAATCTAGGAGTCTAGAGAAGAAGCATTTTTGTGGGCGCGGGAGATGGCTAAGTGTAAACACTTCTGCATCAAAAAGTGGAGGAATAAACCTTCCACCCATTCGACCCTTAGGGGGACTTGGTTACCGTGTGATAGGCATGGACAAAACGTGCCTAAACAAGCTGACCAAGTGAGAGACATCACAAGGTCGAAGAAGTGTGGGTGTTCCTTCATGTTGAGGATGAAAGAAGGGCCGAAGGGATTGTGGAGGATCATTGTACAACATGGAACTCACAATCATGTCATAGCAGATTATTTGTATGGTAGTGCATTAGCTGGGCGACCAAGCGCTGAAGAGAAGGAGATTATTAGGGTGATGACAGTCAATCATTGCAAGCCTCAAAAGATTCATACTACAATCCATTCGTCCCCTGACAATTTGACCAAGATGAAGCAAGTGTACAACATCATGCATGAGATACGAAAGAAGGGCATGGAAGGAAAAACAATCGTGCAACAGTTCTTCTATGAGTCCAATGAGAAGGGATACTTCATGGAGCATAGATTCAACAAGGAGACCAACAAGATAACGAATATCTTCTTCGTAAGCCAGGAACAGTTGTCGTTGCTGAAGGCATTTCCGTACATTGTGTTGCTGGACTCTACATATGTAACTAACTGGTTAGTAACATACATATCTATTATACTCTTCATTTGTTCATGTCAAGGTTAGGATGCCATCATATTTTATATATGATTATGTGTGCAGTTACAATTTGCCCTTCCTTGAAATTGTTGGCATCACATCTGTTTGAAAAACTACAATATTGCCGGGGCATTTCTGGAGAAGGAGAACGAAGACAGTTACAAGTGGGCCATAGAGCAACTTGCAAAGATGTTTGTCAAGGTGCAACGAGCACCCACATGTTTGGTCACTGATCGGGAGAAGGCATTGATGAACGCCTTAGAGAAGCAGTTTCCAGAAGCAAAATTCCTTCTATATAGGCGGCATGTGAGGAAGAATATTGAAGACTTCGGGAAGAAGAACATGGACAAGTTTAGGGGCACAACGTTTTCCAACGGCTGCATGAAACTCTTCAAGGAAACGACCATACAAGGGTATGAAGCAACACTGAAGAAGCTGAAGTGTGATTGGAGGAAATCTCCAAAATGTCTCCAGTACCTAAAAAAGAACTCGCTTGACCCCTACAAGGAAAGAATCGTCTCCGTATGGACAGATACAGTGTTCACGCTCAGTACTACCACCACTAACAGGTTTGTGCATTATGTTTTTTTTCTAAATTTAGCTAGTTATTTGAACTTAGTTAGACCTTTACAGCAACATACTGATTTCGGATTCTTGATTGTAATACAGGGTTGAAGGGGCCCATTCCAGTCTGAAAAGCTTCTTCACAAGCAATGATGGCAACCTTTGCACTGTGTTCGATCAATATCATACACGGTTGCGCAGTCATATTGGTGAGATAAAGGGGGCATTGAATGAGAGCATTGGAAAGAGATATACGCTGCTAACGAACGCACATCTTTTCTGCAAGTTGCACTTCAAGGTCTCTGTGATTGCACTAGCTCGTTTGATTGAGGAATATAGGAAAGGAGAAGCTCCATTGTGGAGCACTATATGCAGATGCCAGATGAGGGTCAGAGATGGCTTGCCTTGCATGCATGACATGGCGCTAAATGTGAGGAGCCAGGCCCCAATTGAACCTAGCTCATTGCATCCGTTCTGGAGGCAATTGACCTTGTCAGAAGTGAAGACAGAAGAAGAGGAAGAAGCCAGAGAACGCAGAGTGAATAGATCGTTGCTTGAAAATTTTGCCCAAAGCATCTTTCCCACATTGCTAGTGTAGGTTCAACAAAGAGCAGTCTCAACACTAACAAGTATTGCGCATTCAGAGCGGACTGCTCTGCAAGAGCCAGCTAAAGTCAGGCATAAGGGTCGGCCTCAAGGAGCTCTAAACTTTGCCACCAAAAGACAACCATCATCATGGGAGTACACTGACCAACAGATGGACGAAACGCCTCCGAAAAAGCAAAAAGGAAGACCACCGAAGACGCTTGCAGCAAAGCCTTCGGGTGACACATCTTTGATCAAGAACCTGTGGCGATATCGTACCCAGTTTCCCATGTGTATGAGACCACACGTGGGAGGATGGTATGAGATAGTGGGTGATGGAAACTGTGGGTACAGAGCAATTGCGCATGGTCTGGGTTTAGGGCAAGATCAGTGGGCTTTTGTTCGACGTACCATGATCGCTACGTTGAGAAAAGAGTATGAGCTACTCGCGCCACTTTGGGTGTCTACGATGACACTTGAGGCAATGGAGGCAAAGCTAGCATGGTTTCCTTCCCCGAACAGGCCGGCCCCACCGGAGACGTGGTTGGACCTCCCAGATATGGGATGTTTGGTGGCAATGGCATTCACATGTGTGTTCGTTACCGTCGGTGGTGGTGTGGGAACGACATACCTGCCTATGAGGGGGAAGCCAAACGAAGCATCGGTTAGCGAGAAGTTGAAGACGATATGCATTTGCCATGTCCAGGAAGAGCAACATTTATTGCGGTACGTTAATACAATCACATTTGTTGATACTATCTTGTGTTAAAACATATGTATGATGCATTGACTTTGATGTAGATTGGCCTTGCCGAGACATCGCCCTTGCCTACTCTTTATCCGGCATGGGTGGTATATCATGACCCATCTGCGGGTGATTACGTAGATCAAAGGACATGTGATCGGTTGTTGGAGTACGAAGCAGCCAAGGCCGAAAAGAAGACAAGACGAAAGAAGAAGGTTGAAACGGTCGATTTATGTAATGAATGATATGTATGAATTATGATGCAATGAGTTCGACGTTTCTAATCCAAAAAGAAGAGAAATACTTGTTTGGATCCAAGAACAATCTCCAATCTTCAAGAAAACTCAAGCAACACACAACTCGGTCCAGCTCGACCAACTAGCCTAAATGCATGCTATCACATCCCTAAATCCAAACAACTCATAAAAAACATTCAAATAGAAGTGATAACATTCATTGTTGTCATAATCCAAACAACTCATAAAAAACATTCAAACAAAAGTCATAACATTCATTATTGTCACCTTCCAAAGTTTAATGAAATCCAAAGTTTAATGCTCAAATGACGAAGCAGCCAAGTTCAATGGTTCGAAAGGTAGGGATACATTTGCTCCAATGATTGCCGTAACGCCTCGGCTAGGTCTTCACATTGTTCATCTCCATGTTGGTGATCGCGATATGGATCCAGACGTCCGTAGCAACTATCGACCCACTGCAGTCACAATAAGTGGATACGATTAATATAAAGTTTGTACACGAAATTAAACAAGATATAATTATTCAATTTCTTATATGGTGCTGAGGGTTACGGTCCTCTTGAGGGATGATGAATGGATGTGTATGCTGGAGGTACCACTGCATGTAATCACCGCTACACTGGTGGGGTTGAAGGACTGGAGGACCCATGCACTACTACAAAAATGGCCTTTTAGCCCGGGCGTTTTACCTAATATAGCCCGGATATTGTGAAAATAGGTCCGGGCTACAGCTCAGTGTGATAATAGACCAAATAGCCCGGACCTATAATGACACGTCCGGGCTATAAAGTATGGGTATATTCTGATTGTGTTACACTTAATAGCCCGGGCGTGTGTAAATCAACCATCCGGGCTAAAAAGTCCAATATTTAGAAAGTACTACCATTTGATGTCCGGGCTATATGTAAACACGTGTCCGGGCTATAAAGTGGTGCGTGAGATGAAGGATCCTGAGTATATAGCTCGGTTTATGAACATCCGGGCTATATAGTATTAATAATTTATTCGTGATATTTTTTGTTTTGCCTATTTAAGCATCCTGTATATATATATTTAATTTGTAGCATTTCACCAATATTTAACCAGCATTAAAAAGTACAAACATTTATATTACACTAGATATTATAAAGCGGTATTTCAATACACTTCTAGTTAAAGTATAATCCTTCACTTAGTTAAAAAAAGACTTCTAAATAGAAGTTCTTTACACCTACAAAACAACCACTACTTTATAGTTCTTCTGGCAATACCACTTGATCTCTTATCTCCTCCTTTCCTTCTCATGTTCAACATCCAACAAAATCTGTCAGAGCGAAAGAAAAATACCCCACATTAAATTTGGACCACAAGATATAAAAGACATGCATCATATAATATAGTGAATTAGACACCGCGTCCGCAATATATGGGTTTAACTTCCAACCCATTCACATTCTTAAACAAAATTTAAGGGTCATCCAGAACCTATAAAGAGTGAAATAGGTATTCATCAATGAGAAATTGAGGAGAAAAGATCAAATCAGAGAAAACCCCACATTGATACAACAATCCCAACTCATAACAAGACAAAAAAAAACGTCATTTGACATTAGAAAACCAAGATCATTTAATGTAAAATAATAGTATAATTTAATACATGAAAATGTATTCGGAATGATCCTCACTGAATGACGATCCGAACCCACCCAAGTGACAAAAGTTGTCACCAAAATCCATAAGCTCATAAGAATTCATATTTGATCCTCACTGAATTCTTAACATGTGTTTATAACAACAACAAAAGCAGACTAAACAAGTTAAAAACATCATACCCACATCAGTATAGAATAAACAGAACATAGAGAGACAGAAGAATGAAAAATTTCAGGAAGAAGTTCGATTTTCTGACACTTTTTTTTATTGAACTCATCTAACATCCATTGGTACGTCTCCAAATTACTCGGTTCAGATTCAGCTTCAAGTGGCCCAATGACAGATTCATAAGTCAACGACTTTCCCTTGGTCGAGTCTTTCTTTAGTGTATCAGTTTTAGGCCGATCCAGATCCTTGTTAATTGAACAAAGAAAATTAAAAGTTCAAGTAACATGCAAAGATAAGAAATGAGAAATTAATTATGTAATTTTTTTTACCTACCTCAATGGGAACCACAAGTGATTCGGGCCAAGCTATAAATTGTCCTATTGCCTCGCTGACTTTATGAACCTCTTCATTAGGACAGGGTACTACGACATCCCCTTTAATATAGGTAACTACTGCAACCTTTACATAACCACTCTTCAATGGGCGAGTATGAAGTACCCCAGGAGTTGAGGATGAAGGATACAGCTTCCCTTGAGCTACTGCTTGAGTCAGGTCTGGCCAAAATAGCTCACATGATTTCCATTCCTGATAGAGAGCAAATTTCAGAAATTCATATTCATAAGTATTCCAAACTTATTAATAAGTAAATCACTTTAAACTAGTAGGTAGATTTGATACATTAGGCACATATATTAGAATTACATCATATTTGTTGGATCCAAATCAACAAGGTACTCACCAAATCCTTTGATACAGTAGGAAGATCTTTCAAAGCAGAACAAGATGCTTTTCCACTTTGAGGAAGAGGAAATCCAGGTGTTGGAGTAGATAGTGCATGCACACATTGAGTGCAAAACTGAGTTGATCCACTTGTGCAGCACACAAATCATTTTAGCAATAAAAATTGGAAATGATAAGAAAGCAACTAGTGGAATTCTGAACCACATAGAAGAAACATATATAAGTTATCTTCAACCAAAACAATCTCGTTTCCTAAAACGGTATTCTCTGATCAGTTAGCAGTCACCACCAGAATAATTTGTCACTTAATTTATTGCATAAACTGATATAGCTATAGCATGCTTCAATCCAGCAAGAAGTAGTCAAAAATAGGTTCAAAGCAATCACTTTATACATGCCAAGATCTAGGGTATGAAATCTGTGAGTAGCTACAATAAGCTTGGTTTCAGCATAGAAAATTTGAGACAACATCTTTTCTTAGGTCCTGTAGTTAGAAATAGGCTAAACATATATATATATATATATATATATAATTGACAAATTCGGTAATGAAAAAGCACACTTTTAGATCAAATATGTCAACTACTGGGAATAACGTACACATAACAACTCCTACTGCAATTAAAGAACAATCAATCTTTTGTGCAGTTGTACTTTACAGGGACTGAAAAATCTCTCAAATATTTCAAAGCACACACATTAAGAAAGGTACCAGGTATGTTTAAAAGTGCAATGTAGGGCTCTATCTCAAAGCACACAAATTAAGACCAAAAGCACAGTACTTAAGCATTTCACTGAACTTGATGCAACATAAATTTTACATCTACTTTGATCATTCACAAGAAACAAATAAGATCACTTTTATATCACAAAAAAATAGATAGATCACCAAGGATACTGCAAGGACATTGGGAATGATAAGAAAGCAACTAGTCAACCACTACCAATAATGAATTGCTGAAGTTCATCATTATATGGGCATTTAGCTTTTAACTTCTGAATTCATGTTAATTTTTGAGCTTTCAGCTTGATCAAACCCAAATACATTATTTGAATATAGTTTGATCAACCCATTTCCAATTTTTATGCTGAACCCGGATCTGAAGACTCACAACAAGCACAAGTGGATCAACAAATAAATGACACTCTTCAAATCACTTCTAGTCTTCAAATCACTTCAAATCATTTTAGTAATAAAGACAAATCTCCATGGGAGTCTAGCAACATATTCAAGTTATTCTCCGCAGCACACAAATCATTTTAGCAATTTTAGCAATAAATGACACTCTTCAAATCACTTCCTATTCAAGGAAGCATTTTATCGAACACATTGAGTGCAAAACTGCAAATAACCTTAAAACGAAAATCAAAACCCTAGACCTATTGTAATTGAGTTCAGCTAGCAACTACAATCAAACAAAGGGGGATAGATGAAGAAGAAAAGGCTTCAAGGAGAGTACCTAGTAATCTCAGATCTGTCAAATTGAGGAGCAAGAGACCTTGAACTCGTCAACGGGCAACGAAGAAGATGGCCGGAACGATGAAGGAATGTCGAGCAACGAGGTGCGCGGGTGACCGGTGAGAGGCACTCGCTTCCGATGAGAGCTTCCAGATCTGAAAAGAGAGGAGGCGACAGGACGAGTCAGGAGCTTTCCGACGTTTGCGTGGAAGGGAAAGTGCCAGGGAGGAGGAAAGAGAAAATGATAAGGAGTTAGGTCATGGAAGGTCTAGGTTTTTTAGGCCGGAGGGGAAAGGAAAATAGTCTGGATAATTAACAATAGGGATATATTTATTATAGTTTATATCTCGGATTATAAATATCCGGGCTATTTTCTGATAGCATAATTTTTCATACCATTAAATAGCCCGGATATGTAGAAAAAATACACGCCCGGGCTATTAAGTTTAGCATTTTTTGAAACCAATTTTATTTTAGCCCGGACTCCTCTAAAACGGTCCGGGCTATTATGTGTAGTTTTTCAAATAAGCCGAAGCCTCATTAGGATCCGGGCTAAATAATCACGGGTTAAAATGCAATTTTTGTAGTAGTGATGGCTTGTAGGCTAATGGAATGTTCATTGCGGGCATCCCATGCATGTAACGATCTATCGTATTCCACCGTGTAGCTGCTAATCTTCGTGCCCCTCCATGCCTTAATTGGAACAATCGGTTGTCTTGGACACTGTTGTGCACGCCCAAACTGCCTAGCTGCTCGATCTGGCATGTAAGGCTCGGTGACCCACAAACAGGATATGACTCCATGGAATCGCGATGAAGCAAACATCCCATTGTTGAAGTCAATCGGGCTGTATGGCATCCACTCAACCTAAACATAATTGAATTTCAAACAACTAATCATGCATATAATTTCATATTTTAACATACTAGATAAGGACCGTATATGCACTTACACTCTCAGCACGCATCCCATCCAGATCCTCCCTATAATTCCTGGTCCGGTTGGGTGGCTGTGACATGTCCCATCGACTGGCATATGGGATCGACTATTGGCGGTCCCAGTAAACACTCTGTGCAGGTCTAAACATGGGAAAGTATTGATATATCCATGCCTACAAAACAATTATATGTAAGTCAATTCCCTTAATAACAAATATTAATATATAACAAAAATACAGATGTTTTTATTCAAGCCATTTAATACCTGAATCAGAGTGAAACATGTGGACATGAACCACGCCTCCTTCCTTGTGCACTCGCCCAAGCTGCGGTACACATGGGCAAGAACACCGGTACCCCATGCATAGTTCGTGGCTGACGAGGGATCAGTCACGAACAGAGTGTAATAAACGGGCAACCGATGCTGAGACTTGTCAGGAAAGAGACAAGACCCCACCAAGTACAGCAAGAACCCAGCCGCCTGCTTCTTGTCAGCCAAATCCTGGCAATGAGTCCTAAAATCTGCCGCATGCACGTTACTAGTGACGATAGCACCATCCTCCAGCTCAAAAAACTCATGCGCTTCCTCCATCAACGCCTTCTTCAAATCATTACGGGCCAGCTGCTCGTGCCATTTCTTTGGGGGACCCATGTCTTGCCCTTGTATGTTCAGCCCAAGGATCATCCACACATCATGGAGAGTTATAGTCATCTCTCCCCATGGCATGTGGAATGAGTTGGTTTTCGGTTGCCAACGCTCGACGAAGGCACCAATCAGCGTCTCATCCACATGCTCGTGCATGATGTCCGGTAGATTACATAGCCCGGACGCAGACGCCATGTTACCCCACGCGTCAGTCGTTGTGCGACGCCATGAGCGTAACTGCTTGCCTCGCTGCTGGAACCTCAAGGGTGGCACCGGCTATATATGAACATATTTAAGCAATCCATCGGACTTATTTAAAATAAGATTAATAATTAAAACAAATAAAGTTACATGCAACTTACAATGCGCTGGTACAGGAGGTACGCCACGTGGTTCACAAAACTCTTCAGGAGTTCAGGGCTCTCCGGACCTCCAGGAACGCTCAAGAAGCCTCTTTGCCCGCGAAGAAGAGGCTTCTTGAGGCTCCTCGTCCACGTCCGGAGCGTCATCTCTTGGCATCCAGGCATTGCTGGACTGGTCCTGAGTCCCCCATGTATTGGCCTGATCCTACATTTATTAAATAGATCCGAAATAATTACATTTTTTAAACTAATTCAGGTTATACTAAATGTACTTACCGTAGGCTGATGATAGAGAGCATTCGGGTACACTGTCGGGTTCTCCCACGGGTTGTGCTGATCCTCATCACCCTGATAATAATGCGAAGGGCTATGATGAGGGCTCAGATGCGGCGGTAGTACCGGCGGACTAAAATTCCGCCTGTAGTAGTTATTCTGATCTATTGTATCAGAATAACCATGCAGCGGGCTCCCTTGGTAGTCCGGGTAGATCTGAGGCTCAGAGTCTGCCCTACCTCCATGAAACGAAGGCACTGCCATTAAGCTCTGAACTCCTATCATGCCAGCAACCCCACTACTGCTACCGACTCCAGTCTGATATGCGCCGGTCTCATCATCCCGGTAGCTGACATTCCTCCGAGTCTGCCCTACCTCCATGAAACGAAGGCACTGCCATTAAGCTCTGAACTCCTATCATGCCAGCAACCCCACTACTGCTACCGACTCCAGTCTGATATGCGCCGGTCTCATCATCCCGGTAGCTGACATTCCTCCGTTGCCTCCTCTCCGATCTATTCACCTCTTCGCCAGTCCTAAACGACTGTTCGCGTTGAAGGTTGTGGCGTCTCCTATGTTCGGTTCTTTCCCCAGGCTCCATCTGCGGTTATATATCAAAATATATTAATCAAAATAATATATTTTGATATCATTTTTATCAAAATAATATAATCAAAATATTATTAAAATAATATAATCAAAATAATATAATTAAAATATTATCAAAATAATATAATTAAAATATTATCAAAATATTATCAAAATAGTATTTTGAGTCGGAGAGTCGCCGGAGAATCGCCGGCGGCTCGCCGGTGACTCGCCGGCGATCCACACGTTACGTGTGAAATGGAATCACACGTAACGTGTGGAACACATTCACACGTTACGTGTGAATGTGCACATTCCAACTCCCGCCGGCGAGACGCCGGCGACATTCCGGCGATCCTCCGGTCGTCTTCTCCGGTGACATTTCCGAATTCCGGTGATTTTTTTCATCAAATAATACATGAAATTCAACAAAAAATGCATAGTTTTTACAAATCTATCAATACTATCACTTCCACTAGCATATTTTCACAAAAAATTCAACATAAATCCTCATGCAAAAAAAATCTTCAAAATTATACAAAAAATCAAAAACAATCCCAAAAGCTTCTACAAAACATAGATCTACCATCATAAACATCTCCACAACATAGATCTACAATATGGATCTACAATCCCTAACCAAACACTTCAAATTTAACAAAACAAAACCAAAAAACCATTTCTACTAACTAACCTTTCAAAGATCTTGAACGTAACGCGCGGAGTCGGTTGATTCATCACGAGCAGATGCAAGAGACGCGTAACGAGTGAAAGGGTTTAGGGTATTGAGGCTGCGGAGTTCGAATGAATGGAGGATGAAGCAAGATCTAGCTTTTAAAGCCAGATCTCCTCCACATGTAACGTGTGGCGTAAACCCACACGTAATGCGTGGATGCGCTTCACACGTAACGTGTGGAGGTTCGTCACACGTTACGTGTGGGGCTTGAACGGGTCACTTCCCGTGCATAACGTGGAAAACCTCTTCCCACGTTACGCGCGAGCCTATGCGCCAAACGGCAAAAATGCCTATGCGCCGAATAGTAGAGGCCTAAATATATGACACCATTGACACGTGATGGAGATGCGGGGTTGGGGATTACTGGATTAGTGGCACACTCGTAATAATAGGGATACGTTATGCACTTCTAAAACAATAGGGTATTTTGCATTGAATTACTTCTTAATTTTTATTTTTATTTTTATCAAAAATCATCTTTTATCTTAAATTATTTATATAAAAAATCATATTTTTTCTCACATTATTTATATATTAAATTGCCTGACTCCAAAGCATCTAGCGGTGTGCAAAATTGGCTCGGACTAGAAAATCGGACCGGACCGAAAATGTTTGGACCGGGTGTATTCCGGGCCGGTTCGTGGTCCATATATTTTAGGATTCCTGTTTCCGGTCCGGTCCAAGCCCGGTCGGTTTTCGTCCGGACCGGATGGACCGATTTTTATTATTTTATTTTTATTTTATATATTAATATCTCATAACACTATTAAAAATTATTTGTTATTATAAATATAACTTAGTGATAAAATATTGTCTTATATTATAAAAATAGAAAAAATAATTATTTATTAATTTATATAAAAATAGAAATAAAAATGTGTTTACTGGTCCATTCTGGTCCAAGATCGGACAAGAACTGGACCAGACCGAATCATGTCGGTCCGGTCTCGGTATAAGGATCGTAAAGATTCCGGTCCATTAGAACGGACTGGTCCGGAAAAAGCGGCTCAGTCCAGTCTAGACCAGATGGACATTGCTAAAAGCATCACTTGGTACCCTTTTAAAGAAGCTCATCTGTTGGAACCTTGACGTTCCCTCTGGTTTTGATTATGATAAATACCATTAGGTTTTATGGTTTATATTGTTTCTATGAGTTTCAGGTGAAATGAAAGAATTAGTGATCGAACAATGGAAACCCTGTAAAGAAGAGAAACAGAGGAGTGAAAAGAACAACGTGAACAACAAGGAACAATTACGCTGAACAAACCGTATACTTATATTATTAATAAGTTGTACAATCTCACAAGTCTTCTCTCCAATTATTCTCACACAGATCCTAGGCTTCTAGACCTTGAGTGTAACCAACTCACAAATAAACAAAAACCCTAAGAAAACCCTAATTTTTAATTTTTTTGTGAAGTTGGTCTTTTTTACATGTTGCAAGTTGCAACAACTACTACTGGAAGAGTTTTTTTGTTATGAAAGTTCTTAAAAGTTGAGTACGCAATCAAACTATGAATCATTTGATAAATAATTGTTTAATTGCGTATATTGATAAAGATGTAATGAAATCTATTTAGATTGAAGATAATATTTTAAGATTTTATAACATGGCACGTCGGAGAATTTTATCTAACATAAAATCTTATGCGATTTTTTATATTTATATTTTTTATTTCTTATAAATATTAATTTATTTTTGTCCCACTAGACTAAAATCTTGCGTCCACCCCTGGGAAGCACGAAAGTATCGGCCCAATGATATTGAATTTCCAAAAGAACATTCTTAGTAATTTTAACCTCCAAGCGTAAGAAAGACACCTTGATGACCACGATTGAATTATGTTGGTCATCGCACGACAATATCTTTGGCCACTCTGCTCTCACGAAGACGCTCCACCGGGGAGAGAGTTACATGCATTAAAATCACCTAAGATAGTCCAGGCTGCAGTCATAGTGGAACTAATGGAAAATATCATTGCAAAGCCCCTGACGATTAGGTGCATCATTAAAACCATAGGTAAAGATAGCATAAAATCAAAGAGTTGTTGCCAATAGTAGCAGATACCTGAAAAGGATGAGTTGATTGGAGAAGGATGTGGGCAATGCTCTGAAAATCCCCGCCTAGGCCCCGGCTAGGCGCTAGGCGGTCACCCTCCGCCTAGGACCCACCTAGATCCGTCTAGGCGAGAAGAATCCTCAAATATTGTGGAAGCTGCAACATCTTAGAAGATGACGGATGCATTAATATAATTTTGGGTTAGGCTTTGTACAATAAGGCCCATAATATAATATCAAATCTCATCCCAACATAGTTTTATAAAGATTAATGGATTTGGGAGAACATAATCAAATAATCACATGGATCATGCATTAATTTTTTGTCCGCCTAGGCCCCCGCCTAGCCGCCTGATAGCTAGGCGCCCCCTCACCGCCCAGCTCCCGCCTAGCGAGTTTTAGAACATTGGATGTGGGATAACAAAAATCTTGTGGGGGTTTCACCAAACCCAAATTCTGCAATTGGTGGATAGGTGTGCATTAGAGGTTTCATACCAACCCTTATGAAGGCCCTTACCAGTTCTTCTAAGCTTGTCTCCTCTTATTGTTGTTTCAAGAATACCACTAACATCGATCTTTTAACTATTGGAAAACTTGCAAACTACTTCTTGCTTGGACTCAGTATTAAATCCACATATATTCCACGCCGCTAACGCGAAATTATTCATGGACAATATCATATTGGACATTGGGACACTTGTCCCCCTAGGGGTAGATAGTAGAGCAGATGTAATAGGAGTGAGAGGAGAGTTTTGGGGGGGGATAACGATGAGGAAGGGATGGATAGATGAGGGGCATGGGGAGGAGGATCATATGGTGA
Organism: Rheum nobile; assembly: GCA_027886185.1. NCBI lineage: Eukaryota > Viridiplantae > Streptophyta > Magnoliopsida > Caryophyllales > Polygonaceae > Rheum > Rheum nobile. The sequence goes on along the minus strand of WOAB01000261.1, from coordinate 518,034 downwards.
AACTAGGAGTTGGTATAAGGGGGAAGCCATATGTTTTGTGATTGGAGGATAGTTGATCAAAAGACAAGCCATTTGATGCAATTTGAGTAGGTGATGATGGAGTGATAGGGGTGATTTGAGGAGTATAAGAAGAAGAAATTATTTGGTTGATTGAGTTTCCTCTATTAGGAAACTTTCTTATTGTTACTTACTGAATCTATATATTTCCGCTGCCTAGGGAACAATATCATCGTTCCCTGACTAACACACATCGATACAACAATTGGTATCAGAGCAGGTTTGCTCCAGATTGTGAGTTCTTTTCGGATTCACATGTAACAATGTCTTCCAGTCACGAAATCCAGATTGGAAACAACAAGCCACCGTTCTTCAATGAAGAACAATACCAACACTGGAAGTATCTATTTTCTTCTTGGATGAAGAGTAATGACTACCAATGCTGGAGAGTCATTGAAGTTGGTGACGAGAAGGTTGATGAAGAGGTCACTAAAGGAACCAAACCTTGGAGCCAATATGATTTCAAAATCATGGAGAAAAATTCTAAGGCTCGCATGCTCATCAATAACGCCCTCAGTGCTAAAGATGTTTCCAAGTTGCAATCTTGTGCAACCGCAAAGGATATATGGGTTGCTTTGGAGCAGAAGTACATGGAAAGTTTCGATCTTCGAGAGATCTCTCGCTTTCAAGCTAAGAAGTACTTCTACAACTTCACCCTGATCGACGGTGAGACTATTTCCTCATACCAATCTATAATTGAGGGAATCACAGCTCGACTTACTGCATATGGGGTCAAGGATACTGAAATTCTTCATGAGGGGAAAATTCTCATCATTTATGATGGACTTCCTCCAAGGCATAAGATAACCATGACCATACTGAAAGAGAATCCCACTACTCTTGCTCCCACACTTCATGAAGTGTTTGGAAAGATTAAGAAGTATGATGAGGAAGAAAAACATGCTAAACCTAGAGGCATAGCCTTGATGGTTGAAAAAGTTGTTGAGAAGATTGAAAGCAACAAGGATGATAATCTGGATGGTGTTGATCCAGAGACTTCTCTTTTCACTAAAGCCATGTGATCTCTCTATTCCAAAGGAAAATCATTCAGGAATGATGGGAACAATGGTGAGAAATGTGATATCAAGGATGTTACATGCTACAACTGCAAAGACAAGGGTCACTATGCTAACAAGTGTCCCAAGGGGAACATTTCAGACAACACCAATGGTGACAACACTGGGAATGACAAGAAGAAAGCTTTTGTTGTTGTCTAAGGTGATGGTTGTGTCGACTCTAATGATGAGCCAGAGGTATGGGGTAACAACAAAAAGTGAGCAATGACTCTGAAGTCATCGAGCGAGGAACGAGAGGTAGATCCTGAAACATTTTTTGAATCTCTTGTCAATTTTGATAAAAAGGCTTTGATCTCTATTATTAAAAGAATGTATAACGAAAATCTTAAAACTCAAGAGGATTTGAATGTTACTGAAGATAAATGTGCTGAATTGAATGAATCTTTATCTAGAACTACTAGTTCCTCTGTTGTTCCTTGTGATAAATGTGATGCTACTCGCAGTGAACTTGAAAAACTTAGACAAGAGAATGTTTCTCTATGCTTGGACCTAGTGTCAAACAATACTAATTATGTCGTGTCTTATGGACCCACTAAGACTGAGAGGGAATTGTCTAAGATGAAAGCTCAGATTTACAAAACCACTCTATTCTAGTTGAGCAAAAGCTTAAGGAGGAAGAGATTACCTTTGTTGAGTCCAAATTTGGTGTAGGGTACAAGGGTGAAAAGAAAGAGAGTGAAGAACATGATTTGACCATACTTGAGCTTAGAGAGTTGAAAGATAGGGACCTCTTGGCCATAAGATGTATCTCAAACAATCCCAGGAAAAACCTACCGAGTACCCCTGATCCAATTAGAGCCAAACAACGTAGGATCCATGTTCCCAACCATAAGTACACCTTGGGGGATTATTACAAGATATGTTGGCATTGTGGGAACAACGGTCATGTTATGAGAAATTGTGCTAAGAAAAAGAAGTTCACCGAAGAGCACACGTAGCGCAGGAATAATAGGAGTCTCCTGAAATGTTTTATGAAAGTCCTAGGGAATATCACTTTGTCTGTCATCGACCAGGTAAAGCTAAGCTTGCCTGGGTCGCTAAACACTAACCTTTCCAAATTTAGGATGAAGTGAGGGGGAACAACAGGTGGTTCATTGATAGCGCATGCTCATGCCAAATGACGGGAAATAAAGATCACCTCACCTCACTTCAACGACACTCTAGGGGAAGCATTGCCTTTGGAGACAAGAAATGGAGAGAGATAGTAGGAACAAGAGAAGTTGTGTTAATCTCAAACATCAAGATAAAAGAGGTCATTTTGGTTCATCAACTTGGTTTTAACCTTTTGAGTGTAGCTCAGCTATGCGATCAATGAGACTGTCTTCACGTCTCAAGAGTGCTACGTAAGGAATAGAAAAATCAAGGAAGTTATGTTGAAGGGAGTCTAGTTCAATGATGTGTACATTGTTAACACAACATTCACGCCTACAAGGGAACTGTGCTTTGCGTCTCTAGCTGAAAAGACGGAACTGTGGCACAAATGGCTTGGACACGCCAATCTTCAACTCATCCACAAACTCTACAAGAGGGAAATTGTTTCTGGTCTTCCAAACGTCCAATCTGAGACCCATGGAGTTTGTGATGCATGTGCTAGAGGGAAACAAACACGTTCCTCTTTCAAGAGCAAATCTGATGTTACTACTTCTCGTCCTCTAGAACCGATCCATATGGATCTTTGTGGTTCCATGAGGATAAGAAGTCATGCAGGGAACATGTATGTGTTTGTTATTGTCGATGACTACTATAGATTTACATGGACAATCTTTCTTTCTTCTAAGGAACAGGTATTTGAGACATTTGAGTCATTCATCAAGAATATGGAGACAAATTTGGGACAATAGCTAAGCGCCATTTGATCCAATCATGGAACGATGTTTAAGAATGCAATGTTCCTTGACTTCTACATGGAACATGACATTTCTCATAACTTCTCGGCTCCCAGGACATCACAACAAAATGGAGTGGTTGAAAGAAAGAACAGGACTTTGGAGGACATGGCTAGAACATTACTTATTGCTAGCAACCTTCCTCGAATCTTCTGGGCTGAAGCAATTAACATTTCTTGCTATATCCTTAATCGTGATATGCTTAGACCCTTGCTCAATAAAACTACTTATTAACTAATCAGGGATCACAAGCATAATATCTCCCACTTGCGTGCCTTTAGTTGCAGGTGTTTCATTCACAACAATGGGAACGACAACTTGGGGAAGTTAATTTGATCCACGTAGTCATGAAGGAATCTTTCTAGGGTATGCTAAAGCAAGCAAGACATACAGAGTCTACGACAAGAGAACCCAGAAGATCGAAGAGAGCATTCATGTTGTCTTTAATGAACACTCAAAAGTTGTGAGTGATGATTCCAACACACCATTCACTGATAATGACCTTCCACAAATGAAACGTGAAGACTCAGATGATGATGGTGATGATGGAAGTCATCGTGGTAATCCACGTACAAGGAACAGTGCCCCCCACGCTGGTGGGAGCACTAATGGTTCTCTAGGATTCATCACAAATGAGGGAAATGCTAATACCACTATTGCACCAACACCTGATGTTCCCACTACATCCACTCAGGCAATAGATATTGATGTTACCACTGTTCCCGATGGAACTACTGGTGGTGATAACTCAGATGCATAACTTGTACAAGATGGCCAAGTGAGTGATGATGTAGGAACAATCACTGAGGAAGAGACTACGGATGATGCTGTCATTCCTTTGCCTTCATCCTTAACTACTGTTACTGATGTAGTTCCTCTTCCTGCTCCAATTCCGGAATCACAAAGTTCTAGAATCCAAAAGAATCACCCAGTTGATGTTGTCATCACACCTTCTGATCAAAGAGGTACACGTTCCCAACTGCATAACTTTTGTGCTTTCTATTCTTTTATCTCTTTTGTAGAGCCAAAGACCATCAAAGAAGCATTGAAGGAACCAGATTGGATCGTTGCTATGCTAGAAGAGTTGCGCCAATTTGAGAGGAACAAGGTGAGGAGACTGGTTCCCTTACCCAAGAACAAGCATGCTATTGGCACTCACTGGGTATTTCGGAACAAGCTCGATGACTCTAGAGCTGTGACAAGGAACAAGGAAAGATTGGTTGCTCAAGGCTATAACCAACAAGAAGGGATAGACTATGATGATACTTATGCTTCTGTAGCGCAAATTGAAGCCATTCGACTTCTCATCGCTTATGTTTCCTTCAAAGGTTTCACATTGTACCAAATGGATGTGAAAATAGCCTTTCTAAATGATTACCTTCAAGAGGAAGTTTATGTGAAACAACCCCTTGGCTTTGAAGATGTAGATCGTCCTGAGCATGTGTATGCATTGGATAAGGCACTATATGGCCTTAAGCAAGCACCTCGTGCTTGGTATGATAGGTTGGCAATGTTCCTCTCTTCCAATGGATATACACGTGGTGCGATCGACAAGACATTGTTCCTCTTGGAACACAAAGGTGAGATTCTCGTAGTTCAAGTCTATGTTGATGATATTATTTTTGGTTCCACTAACCCTGTACTTGTAGACAAATTCAAAAATCTCATGAGCAGTGAATTTAAGATGAGTATGATAAGGGAATTGTCATTTTTCCTTGGATTACAAGTCTCTCAATCTTCTGAGGGAACAAGAGTACATCAACAAAAATACATCAAGGAGTTGTTGAAGAAGTATGGTATGAATAAATCTAAACCCATTGATACCCCTATTTCGCCTAACACTTGCCTTGATGCAGACTTGAATGGCAAAGATGTGGATGCTACAATGTATAGAGGAATGATTGGCTCATTACTCTATCTAACGTAGGGATGAGCAAAATCCGGGCCGACCCGGAAATTTGGACCGGACCGGTTAGAACCGGTCCGGTCTCCGGTCCAGAGATTTCCGGATTTACGGGTCCGGTCCGGGCTGGTGTTTTTAAAAAATTCTAAAACTTTAATCGGTTTGAGGTATTTTTACATTTGAGGTTTAGGGTAAATTATATGTAAGAGTAGATTATATTTAGATTTGAGGGGTTTTTTTCATGTTTAAATTTGAGTAAATTATATTTAAATTTAGCAAAAATATAAACCGATCCAAATAGGACCGGACCGGTGCTCAACCCTAATCTAACGGCAAGTAGGCTAGATATCATGTTTAGTGTGTGTCCTTCTGCTAGATTTCAGGCAAATCCTAAGGAGTCACACCAAATTGAAGTCAAACGTATCATGCGATTCTTGAAAGGGAACGATCACCTCTGCCTTTGGTATCCAAGGAATAGTGGTTTGAACTTGTAGGCTTCATGGATGTTGACTTTACGGGACATATTGTGGATTGCAAAAGCACATTTAGGATGGAACAGTTCCTCGGCCCTAGCTTAGTTTCTTGGGGATCAAAGAAGCAAAACTCAGTTGCCCTTTCGATTGCTAAAGCTGAGTACGCAGATGTTGTATCATGTTGTGCCCATGTATTGTGGCTAAACCAACAATTGGAGGATTTTGGTATGTTTGTTGGCACCGTTCTCATTATGTGTGATGATACTAGTGCTATCAACATTTCCAAAAGTCTTGTTCATTACTCACGTACTAAACATATTGATATTCATCATCATTTTCTACGTGATAATGTTGATAAATTTTTTATAAGAATGGATCATTGCAGGACAGAAGATCAAGTTGTTGATATCTTCGCCAAAGCACAGGATAGAAACCCTTTTGAGCATTTGCGAATGCTCCTTGGGATGATCTCTCTAAATTGAGGAATTCCCTATCCACTATTCCCTCAATGATTCCTATCTTCTCTTGTTTTTCTTATGTTGATTTATTGCTTTCTTTGCACTATGATTTTGTGTTGTTGTTTGTACAGTTTTAAAATGATGATTGTAATCATCTCCTTGCGGATAATAATGATTTTTCATTTTGATTTTAATTTGTTGCACTAGATATGTTGTTCCATTGGTTACTTTTGATCTTTTGATGATGCCAAAAGGGGGAAGTGTGGAAAATTGTGCGATGAACTCAGTAAAGAGAGGTAATAATTTATTGTTCCTAATTCTATATGATTTTTGAACGATGCTAGTGCTGAGGGGGAACGATGATGCAACTTGAAGATATGAACTGCTTTTATTCATTTAGAAAATTTTGCTTAACACTTGATCTTAGATGCATAATGATTAATATTGACTACTTATTACTCTCTGGTTTTGATCAAATAATTTTTGAATGGGTTTGTCATCACCAAAAAGGGGGAAATTGTTAGAACCTTGACGTTCCCTCTGGTTTTGATGATGATAAAAACCATTAGATTTTATGGTTTATATTGTTTCTATGAGTTTCAGGTAAAATGAAAGAATTAGGGAACAATGGAAACCATGTAAAGAAGAGAAATAGATGAGTGAAAGGAACGTCGTGAACAATAAGGAACAGTTATGCTGAACAAACTAAAGATGTGTAACGCGTACTGTGAAGAGAATTATACAATGGAACAGCAGGATAAGGAACAATGTTGTGTGACGCATATAATGCTTAGCTGTTACCATGTGAAGACTGATAATTATGGGAAAAAATATTTGAAGATTTCCTTGAAGGAAGAAGACGCATTTAGCATGTCTTAAGTTATATGGAAACAATGAGTTGTCAAGCTGATTTGTTTATCTTCCACTGTTACCTTATATAGCGGTTTGCTAACTATTTGGTTATTTGGTAAGAGATCTTTCCTAACACTATATCTAGATGAGCATACCTTAGGGCAAGGTATCTCAACACCCACAACCGACTCTTACGAAGAGCTATACTACAAGTTGAGATCGGAGATCCAAAGACAAGGTACGAACTTGTGTTGTGAGTACTTGCTTAGGGATTTTCTTGTGTTCTTGTTTATTTGTGAGTTGATTACACTCAAGGTCTAGAAGCCTAGGAGCTGTGTGAGAATAGGTGGAGAGAAGACTTGTGAGATTGTACAACTTATTAATAATACAAGTATACGGTTTGAAATCCTACTAGGTGATGTAACCTTGCCCGACGGAAAGACTACAAGTTGTTGTCAAGGATCCGATGAACGCGTAGTAGGGCGAAGCAACTCTTCGGAAGTGAATAGAGGTGGCGGCGGGCTGTAGGGTGTCGAAAACACCATGGTAACCGGCAGACTGGTGGAGGCGCGGCGGCGATGGAGGGAGGCGCGGCAGAACTAGGGTTCTGGCGCAAAGGGGGCAGCGTGAAGGTGGTGTGAGCGGCGGCGGCCGTGTGGGATGGTGATTAGGTTTAGGGTTTGCGGAGTTGTAATGGGTAACCGAATTAACGCGCCAGGATAATTCAACTAGAAACGCGTTAATTGTTGACGTCGGGGCCCGGGGTTTAAGGAGTTTACTTAACTTGAAACTTAGGCTTAATTTGACGTAACTAGAAATGAAGACAAGAATTCCTACTTATACTAGAGAGTTGACCTAATGGGCCAGATTCTCTAGTTACTAAATCTGGTGGCCCATTTAACATAAATTGAAACCACTCCAGAACTAGCAGCTACTAAAAATGGAAATACTGGAAACAAAAAGTACTAAACAAGTAATGTATAAAATTAGAAAGAACTAGAAATAGAAAGTCTCCTAAATCTAGCTCGGGATAAATGTAGCTATAGAGGAATCTCAAGGCGGATGTCTTATGGCGTCTACCTCCTCTCTAGCTGACATAGAGGACAGGGTCACATCACCCTCCCCCACTTGGTTGTGAAGCGTCCCCGTTTCACCCTCATCAGGCTCGGGCTCCATCGGATATGCGTTGTCCCCCGTGCGAAAAACCAATCGATGCCTGTCCCCGGTCGGCTGAGGGCGCTGCTCAAGCTGAGTGCTCCTCCGTCCTTACAGCTCTTGAGGATGCCTGTCCACCCGCAAGTCCTGCAAATAACTCGGCGAGAGGGCAAGCTCTGACATAGTAGTGGGACAAGGAATAGAACTATCAAGGACACAAGGAAACTTGCCTGGAGGAGGTACGCAGAGTAGCGATTTGCGCTCACAGGTGCCACACAGAGGCGAAGCAAGAGGAACATTGCCGCTTGGACCGGGAGCTCGCTTTCCTGTCGTGTTCGCTGTAGACCTCGCGGGAGTAGGCAAACTGGTGGTGGAGGAGCGGCCCGTTGGGTCTAGCGCGTCAGGTGGATTTCATCCCGAGGCCTCTATCGCCTTCTGGTGCTGTCGGTCAGCCATATCCTGCAAAATCTCATGCGGAGTCATAGGTGAGAGTGTCACGCGCTTCCCGTGGTAAGTGAACATGTAAGTGTTCAAATACCCGTCGTGAAGCACGCGATGATCATATTGCCACGGACGTCCCAAAAGCAAATGGGTAGCATCCATGGCGGTAACATCACAAAGCACAGTGTCGCTATATGGACCAATGGAAAAAGAAATAAGACACTGTTGAGATACTTTGTTACCTGATCCACCAGAGATCCACTGAAGGCCATATGGAGCGGGGTGCATTGTAGTCGGATGGTTGAAATGTTGCACAACCTTCGCATTGATGATGTTGCAGCACGACCCCCCATCAATGATCACACTCAGCAATGCATCATGAAGTCTGTAACGATCATGAAACAAGGTCTCTCGTTGCTCAGTAAGGGCTCCCTCCTTGACACTCAACACGCGTTTAGAGACCAAGGCAAGGCGATATGCTTGGTCATCATGGTGGTCGGCAGTGCCGACCACAGAGCCATTAGTATTGGCTGTATAGATAGCTACAGGAATAGGCTCGACGTCGGTATCGGCGTTGTCATAACTCTCATAACCTGCAGACTGGGTCGAGAAGAGGACCTTCTTGGCATTAGGACAATCTCTCTTATAGTGTCCTCTTCCGCCACACTTGAAGCACTCCAGGTCTCGGGCTCGGTCAGAATGAGCGGTCTCTGAAGCTGGCGGCTGCGGCCGGCGAGCAAGAGCAAGCGGGGTTGGTCGTTGCGGGGTCGAGCCAGACGCAATACCTGTGCTGGTGTGGTCTTGTCTAGGCACACTAGAAGAAGCAATAGAGTTAGTACCATAACCCGAATGGAAGGGTCTAGGACCATACTTGGAGGATTGCGAGGACTGCCATGGTTGCTGCTTCTAACGCAGATGTTGAAGATAAAACTTTTGGGCAGTGTGTACGACATTGTTGAGGTCTTTGATCGGCAGCACGTCGACCTGGTCACTAAAAGGCTGGTTAAGCACAGTAATGAACCTTGTTCTCAAGGTTCCTAGAGCAACACTGACGCCAGCTTTGAAGTACATGTCCTCAAGGCGAGCGAAGAACTCCTGTGGCGAATCAACACCCTGAGTAGCACGTGCAATTTCCGACCTCATCTGCTCCTTGTAGGTCGAAGGCACATACTTCCTACTCATCATGTGCACAAGCTGGTGCCACTCACTAATGGGTGGCCAACCCATCCGGAAATGTTGTTGCTCAAGACGATGCCATCAAGTCTGAGCAACTCCCTCAAAATGTAAGGTAACGAGCTCTAATTTATCATACTCCAGGATAGTCAAGTGTCGCAGTATATGCTCTGTGTTCTGCAACCACTCAATGAAAACAGAAGGGTCATATAAACCAAAGAAGGGTTTGATCTTTACCTTAATGTCTCTGTGATGCACAGGTGGCTGGGCGCGGCGGTCAGGAAATGGAGCGTCAGGATCCTCAAAGTGCTCGAAGTGATGAGCGGCAGGCGGTGGACGAGCTCCATACTGACCGTGAGGAGGCGCAGCATACGACTGCGGGACGCAAATAGGTTGTTGCTGACACTGATGTGCGGCAGCTGGCGCTGATGCTAGTGAGCCTGCTGGCGGTTGTCGGGCTGGACAACGTTCCAATACGGTGCCTGATTCTGAGGCAGGCGAGGAGGTGGGACATAGCTGGTAGGGTGCTGCTGTAACTTAGGGGGGGTCCTGTAGTGGCGGGTGAAACCCATCAGCATACCCTAACTAACCCTCATCCTCCTCAAAGTCGTACTCATCAAACTGATCATCCTCATCAGAATAGATAGGCGTGCATACACTCTGATGATCCTGAAATGCATCAACATCAAAAGGCAAAGCAGTAGTCTGCCGTTGCCGATGCTTACGTGGAGGATGCTAAAGATGCGAACCTGATTGCCTGCGGTGTGGTCGACTTGTAAAGGGTTGGAAAGTAGGATAACGGCCTCGCCTACGTCGACCACTGGAATGAACCTGATCGTCATCATGTTCCTCCTGGGAACTCTCATCATCTGCCTCTGCAACTGCAGTGTCTTCCTCTTGGATCACTATCTGCGCAGACCGCCGTTGTCGACGACACTGCGGGACAACAATGCTTTCTTTCTGCGATTCGAGGCATCTCAGTTGGCCTGGAGTCGATGTGGAGGGAGGTATCACAGATTTACCCTTCGCCTTTTCACAGGGCTAGGGCGCTCAACTCATCTACTTGTAACTGACCCTGATCGATGGAAGACGGTTGTTGTCGAGCTAAGAGCTCTGCATTCTGACGCAGAAGCTCGGCTATCTACGCATATCTTACTTTATTGGCAGCAAGCAACTCGCATAGCATCTTTTGTTCAGCAGTCTCTGAGCTTGTATCGCGGGGTATATCACCTTCTGACATGGTACCTGACAGCAAGATGATGCAAACCACAGGATCAAAGCGAACAACAACAGCAAAAGAGAAACAACGAACAGGTAAGCAGAACCAAACTCAACAAGCAATCACTCAAGAAACTAATCTGGCTGGCCGTGTGGGCGGTTACGAGCTAGCTAAAGCAAGTCACACAACAATCAACAAAATCAAGGCAATGCTCAACAAAGAAAATGTCAAAAGTAGATATGTAAGGATATAAGTACAGAAGCAAGCACAACACAGTCAACCAAGATATGCAGCCCAAACAGTGAAAGAGATAGAAGACGGTAAATGAATCACTTGCAAAGAGACGCACTTGCCTTATTTTGGCTTGTGTGGCCTCGAATTTTTATTTTTTTGGAATTGAAGGTGCTAGGATCTCTTATCTTGCACTACAAAGAAACGCACTTGCCTTATTTTGGCTTGTGTGGTCTCAATAATTTTTTTTTTTGTAACCTCCGAACAACTGCTGATTTTTCTATAATTTTTTTTATGCAGCTAGGGTTCCTGCGTTTTGTTTACCAGAACAACAAACAACAGCAATCTGCACAAACAACAGAAATGAACAGAAGAACAGCCTCAGTAAGTTTCATTCTCTGCTGCAATACCAAGAATGGGATGAGCTCTTGGTCGAGCCCTTCTCCGCCTCTGATGAAGTAGTCCGTCTGTTCTATCAGTCTCTCACCTTTGTGCCCGCCAAAGATAACTCTCCCTGCAACGACGCCATATTCCAGTGGAAGGGAACCATGTATCCCCTGTCCCCCAACCTCATCGCGTCTGCTCTTGGGATCGAGTCCAGATCTGGTTTTGACATACTGCATCAGAAAAAGACATGGCCCAAAGGAAAGGGTTACAAGTCCAAGGGTGAAGTGGTGAGGAAACTCTATGACGGCGACTACCCCTCAACCCTGCAAACTAAGGATCTCTCCATCGCCAACAAGCTTCTGCATTTCTGGATCATCTGAAACCTAGTTCCCAGGCAAGAGCATCGGAATACAATTCTCATCATGGATGCTATCCTCATGGATAAAGTGTTGTCTGGTGCACAAGTTGATCTCCCCCGCATAGTATTGGCTCACATGCAGTTCTGCAAGTCCCATGAATCTCATGCCCTGCCCTTTCCCCATCTCATCAAAAATCTTCTCTCCATGCTTCACCAGTACCCAGATGATTTGCCTGAAACTGTCTACAGCAAACTTCTCACCATGACCACTGTCCGGAAACTCAAGACAAAAGATCCCCAAGTCCCTCTCTCTGACCCTCAGGAAGAACCGCCCAAAGCCGAGGCCAGTTCTCAGGCCCCTTCAAGCTCCCTACCACCGCTCAACCCCTCTCAAGACTCCTTTGTGATCCTCTCTGCTCTGGATCATATTGAAAAGGCCATCACGGAAGGCTCGACTGTCCTCACGATCGCTCTCCGTGATCAAGTAAATGAGTTGGGAAAGATGAGCATTGCAGTCTCAAGTCTGGTGGAGGTACTACAGAAAATATGGGAAGATGCAACTGGCGCAAATCAGGCCACGGGCCAAAATGAAGGAACCGACGACAACAAGGCTGACGAAGAGGAGGCCACTGCTCTGCCATAGGAACGCTTCTCCTGGTTTCTAGTGTTGTAACCTCACAGTGTGCTAGTAGCTTCCCTAGGATCCTACTACCCTCTTCTATCCTTTTGTTTTCCTCTTTAAAGGTTGCCTATATTGTTGTCTTTGTAGGTTGTTTTGTGATGCTTCGTGGTTTGTCTTCCTCTGAATAATGTTAAGATCTTATTAAGTTTAATGACTACTTTTGGCTACGTCTCTATGAATGATTTGTCTTTGCCTCAAATTTCTATTATGGTTTCTGTTATGGGTTGACGCAATTGTTTATTTCCTTTGATATTATGTTCTTAACATGTCAACTGATCTTTTCGATGATGTCAAAAGGGGGAAGAAGGATAGGAACTCTGAACTCGTTCTACTTCTAAGGGGGAATTCGAATAAACTCGTTCATCTGCTTAGGGGGAATTTGCAACCATTGAATGTTCTCTCATTATTTTACAACGTTGTAAATTCCTTAAATTCAACTGGTCTCATGAAATTCAAAATCCTATTATGTTGCCAGGTTCCTTGTATTTGTCATCATCAAAAAGGGAAAAATTGTTAGGAAATGGAACTCTGGAACTTTAGTTTCCCTGCGAGTTCCTTTCCTCAGTTTCTCTACTTTTGAAGATGACAAATATTTTGATACTAATATTTTATCTCAAAGATGTGCCTTAAGGAACCACAGGACAAACATCGAAGGCATGAAAGCAAAACAGGACAAGAAAACCAAGGAGCAAGCCAAAGGAAGGAACCCAGGTGTGCCCAGAAATACAACATGTGATGTTGCGCTTTCCGAGAAATGTGGGAACACCAACCTCGGACAAGATAAAGTTGAAAACGACTTGTGCGAAGCTTCCAAAGTCTGCCATTATCCAGAGCAAAACAACAAGACGCCTAGAACACATAACCTCGGACAGAGAAAGGTGAAAGCGACTTGTCATGGAACCTGTCATTGTCCAAAAGAGAATTCCAAAGTACCCAGGTTGTCGAACCTCTGAAGAAGGAAGCTGGAGAACAACTTGGATGAAGCAGTTGACCAACAAAGAAGGATTCTGAGCTACCTAGGTTGTTGGTACATGTCAAAGACAACATGGATCACGGATCACCACACATCCTAGGGCAAGCTTGATCTGTGGGAACCAAGAGAAGATCAAACCGCAAAGAATCCACTATATAAGGAAGACTACCTCAGAGGTTATAAATTATCACAAAAACACGAATCACACTCAATAGCAAACATCAAAGTGTGAACCTTCAAACAAGATCATCAAAGCAAACCGAGATCAAGAGAAACCAGTCAAGGAATCGAAGAGGTGAGTGCTAAGTTCCTGTGACTGTAAGTGAGATAGTTCCTAGGTGCTAAGGTCTATTTCTTGGATTGATTATTGATTGTGTTAAGTTATCTAGGATTGCCTAACTGTGTGTAATGTAAAAAAATTGTGTGTTTGTTCCTAGGATAAGCTGTAACCAAAAGAGATAAGAAATCAAGAAGTAGACCTTGAAATCCTTTCAAAAGAAAGGTAGTGGTTTTTATCCTGGATTGCTAGTTGGCAATAAAAGGTTTCCACTATAAGGAACTTGTTCATTTGTGCTTGATTGTTTAAATTCCGCTGTGAAGAGAACTGAGAATTGCTATTCTTAGTTCCTTAGTTATTTGTCTAACAATCTCGATCCTACAGTTTTGAATTGAGGTCACCACTCTAGAGAAATGATCTGAGAATACATCGGACTTGAGTGATAACCGAGGAAGGGAAGAGGAGGACCTTACACCAGAAATTCTGAATCCCATAGAGGACAGAACGGATAAGTTCCAAGCGACCCGCGTAAGAGAGGTGCTTGGCAGTCCATGACTTAATTCTACCCATCATCTTATCAATCAATGCAGCAAAGTCCCCACTCTTGGGTTTGTTAGAGCCAATAGGGACTCCCAAGTAAGTCATTGGGAGGGAGCCTTCAACAAAATCAGTGTCACGAAGAATAGCCCCTTTACAACCTGAAGCATTGCCCCCAAAGTACATAAGAGTCTTGGATGAGTTAGCAAGGAGTCTAGACATACTCCCGAAGTCATCAAGCACAATCTTAATAGCACCAACAGAGGCAAGGTCTCCTTTACAGAAAATCAGCAGGTCATCAACAAAAGTAAGATGGAAGAGTTTTGGTACCTGACAACGCGGGTGGAACTGGAAGGAGGGATTGGAATCAAGACCTTTCAGCATCCTAGAGAGAAATTCCATGGCAATAGAGAACAAATACGGTGAAAGGGGGTCACCCTGGCGCAACCCCCTCTTACCCAGGAAGAACCCCTCAAGGCTCTAGTTGAGACTGATGGAGTAAGAAGGGGTGGTGATGCAGGCTTGTATCCACATGATAAAAAAACCAGGAAACCCCAGGTGATGCAGCAAGGAGATAATGAAGGACCAATTCACAGAGTCGAAAGCCTTGAAAAAATCAACCTTAATGGCACATCTAGCAGCACTGGACTGCCATCTATAGTGCTTCAAGAGGTCACTACAGATGAGAATGTTATGCTGAAGAGACCGCCCAGGAATGAATGCCCCCTGGCTAGGATTAATAATAGAAGATAAAACTTTCTTCAGCCGATTAGTGAGAACTCTGGAGATAGCTTTGTAGATAGTGGAACAACATGAGATAGGACGAAAGTCCTTAGCACTGGCAGGATTAAGCTTCTTAGGGACAAGGGAGATAGAGCAGTGGTTGAGCTGTTTGAGGAGAATACCATTCTGGAAGAAGGTCTGCACAGCAAGGATGACTTCGTTGCCAACCACATGCCAAGCTTTTCTAAAGAAATGTTAGTTGAACCCATCAGGGCCCAGGGATCGGATTTGTTCGCACCCATGAAGAAGAAGGCCGCACGAATCTCTTCTCCAATAACTGGCCTAATAAGCTCAAGAGCCTCAGTAGAAGAGATACCAGGGCCTCTGGACAGGTGGTGCGCCTGAAGAGGGGTGCAAGGCTTTGCAGTCCCTAAGAGGCCTTTGTAGAAACCGACAAAGTGATCAGCGATATCAGGGGGGTGAGTGAGGTGCCTCCTGGCGTCATCAACAACAAGAGTAACTGAGTTTCTGTGCCGCCTAGCTTTAATCTGGTTGAAAAAGTAGGAAGAGCAGTGGTCTCCAAACTTGACCCACTTAAGCTTGGCGAGTTGACTAGACAAAGAAGCAAGGGAGTCCATTTCTTTCTGCAGGTCAGTATGGCAAGATCTTTCCTCACAGAGAAGGGCTTGGTCGAAAGGACTAGTTTGACACTCAATTTGAAGATGAGACAATAGAGCGGACTTAGTCATGACATTTTTATTGAGAACTTCAATACTATGCTTACCAAATCTCTTCAGACGAGACTTAAGGAGCTTCAATTTTGAGGTAACTGAGAACATGGAGTGGCCAGGGATAGGGGTGCTCCAAGTATCAGCAACTGTAGAGATGAAAGAATCATGTTCAGTCCAGTGATTGCAAAATCTGAAGGGGACTCTACGGCGAACAACAGGGCTACCCATAAGAACGATAGCAACACTGTGATCAGAAAGACGCTGAGTGGTGAAAAAAGCAAAGGATCGAGTGTAAGACAGCAGCCAACAACTGTTAACAAGGACCCTATCAAGTTTGCACCAAATGCGATTTCCATCAGTTCGGTTGTTACTCCAAGTGTAGTAGCAACCACTGTACTTCAAATCAAAGAGACTACAGTCAGAGAGGCAATTACTGAGTTCAGCAAAAATGGGCCCAGTGAAGTGGTGGCCTTCAATAGCTTTCTCAACAACACGTAAGATGAAATTGAAGTCCCCGAGAACCATCCACGGCGATGTAATAATAGAGCAGATACTGGACAAAGAGCTCCAAAGAGAAGCTCTACCCCGGCGATCATTCAAAGCATAAACAAAGGAGACAAAAATATGTTCTGCAGAGTGGATGGGAGAGACTCGACAGTGAATAAGTTGTTGGTCAGTAGAGATAGAAGACAGAGTGACATGAGAAGGGTCCCAAAGAACCCAAATCCTGCCATTGTGACAAAGGTGGCTGTTAGACAACTTTGACCAGCCAGGGAGAGTTTTAGAAAAAAACCTTGTCTTCATTAGAGGCACGAACTCTAGTTTCCAAAATGGCAATCACATTCAGCTTAAACTCTTTAACAAGAAGGTGCAGATCAGATTGCTTAGGGGAACGGTGGAGTCCCCTAATATTCCAAGACGCAATATGCACCTTATCCATAAATAAACGGTGGAGGTGGTAAGACAAGTCTCCTTGGGCCGTCTCTAGCAAGAGAGGGGTTAAGGGAAGTTGAAGGAGAAGCTGGGAGAGGGGCAGGGGGAGAACCCAAAAGAGGAAGGATGGGTGGTAAGGGGCCAAGAGGAGGGAGGGTACTTTTGTGGGGAGTGGAGGGTCGGCGGGCAGGGACACGAGTAGCTTGTCGATAGGAGTGAAGCTGGTGATTCCACTTACGGATAGTATTCCAGGGGTGGGTAGAGATAACAGGTGGAAGAGGAATAAGGGGAGGTGGCGGCGCCTCTGTAGAAGCAAGTACCGCTTGCTGGAAAGGGCCGGAATGGGCCGCTGCAGAGGGAGGAGGGAGATTGGAGGGGACAGCAGGCGAGGGAGTCTTAAGAGCAGCAGAAGAAGGAGCTTGCAAGGCACAATGACTGGCCTTATGACCAAAAGCTTGACAAGCGGAGCAATGCCAAGGGACCCATTCGTACTGGATTTTTTGGTTAACAACAGAGCCATCAGGACCACGGAGGGTAATTTCACGACGGAGAGGTTGTTTAGCATACACCTCAACCATAATCCTCGCATAGGAGACACGGGAAGCAGAAGCAGTAACATTATCGATGAATAGGGGTCGACCAATTGCAGAACCAATACGGCGGAAGAATTTATCCGACCAATATTCAAGTCCTAACCTTGGAACAGTAGCCCATACATGAACTGAGTCCAAGAAGGATGGGTCCATGGCTATCCCACGGTGCCATTTTTTGAGGATCAGCGGCCTAGTCCCCCCAAACATCCAGGGGCCACCCTTCAGAACAAGAGAGAGATCTTCGTCATTAGTAAACTGAAAGATGAAGAGACCATTTTCATTCAGGTACACCTTAGGACGAGAGCTGCAAGAAGCCCATCTAGCATTCACAAACCGAGTCATAGCAGAAAAGGGGGTATGGGATCCAATAACAGCACCAACAAGGCAAAGGCTCCATTTTTTGACTTGGTCCACAATATCCTCTTCGGTGTAGTCAATAATGTCATCACTAAAACCCTCTTCAAAGTGGAGAGGGGTGAGGCCAGTGGGAATTCTATTCCCAGCAACAGCTTCAGAGAAGGAGGCTTTTTTTTAGGGGAGGATTAGGAGGAGGGGAGGGAGAGGGGGGGCTCCAGGGAGGTTATTCCCGAGCAGGGGGGAATCAGAGAGAGGAGGGGTCGGAGGGAGGGGCGGGAGGACCAGGAAGGATGGGGAGGAGACAACAAGTTCCGGATCGGGACAAGGTTCCGGAACGGGATCAAGCTCATGGTCCAAAAGAGAGGGGACCAGAATAGGGCGAAGAGAGCGGCAAAGGCGAAGATTATTGTTGGCAATGGACTGGTCAGAAACAGGCTCGGCCGAGGAGGCTTCACCGGAGAGGGGAGAGAAAGGAGGAGCCGACGAGGAAGACGGGTCAGGGAGGAGCGGAAGGATGGAAGAGAGCTTAATAGACTTAAGTTGACAGGACGGCTTAGCCTTTTGCTTGGACTTGGACTTGCCCATCGCGCGGCCGGCGACCGGCGAGGGGAGAGGGCTGATAAGCACTACTTTATAGGGCTTAAGTAAGAGTCATTAGAGGGTTTATTGGTGTCATTCGGGTAGATTTAGACACATTTATGTGCATGACGTTTGGGGGTGAAGTTTGTTGTTTTTGGAGGTGTTTGAGATATTTTGGAGATCATAGGAGACACTGAGGAAGAAGTCACCATTAGAAGACGCAAAGGAAGTGAAGAGAAGAGTAGAAGAACAGTGTGCTGAATTCAATTGGTTCGTTCTCTCTACTCAGATGTCCAAATGAAATCTACTCCTCCAATGAAAAACCCAAGGTCTCAAGAAGCACAGCAAAACTATCTCTACTAAGAACTGCACCAAAACATGAATCTCCACAGTACCAACACATCAACACAACACACAAGCTTAACGGAAAGCAGAGTATTTTCCCCAAGCTTATCCCGAACACCATAGAGTGAAAGTAACCATCTAATCCTAGCCTCCATCTATCTTCTTATAACTCCCAGAATGACCTACCAGAATCCTCCTTATATCACCTCTTCTTATGTCACCACGCCAGGAAAAATGAGGAATCCTAATAATCACTCTTCTTCTTTTCACTCATTTTGCCAAGGCGCCCTTTTAGGTTTTCACCGAGCCACTCATTTCATTTTTCAATAGATGGGCTCACAAAAACTCACATCACTCTTGACCTCTTATTACCCCATCCTAATGCTGGTCCAAGCCACCTGCTTATTACCTAAGCCGCCCTTTCGGGTTTTCGACTTATCCCAGGATTTATTTTTGTCTTTTTTCATATTTTTGACTTTTTCAATTTTATTTTTTTTCTTTTTATTCAGACGACTAGCAAGTAGAGATCACTCTCTCATGCCTAAACATTGCATTGTCCTCAATGGAATGAAAGACAAAAAAGATGAAGCACAGGGAAAAGCAGAAAAGTACTCACACCGTCGCCGAGGTGGCCTGGATGTGGATGTTGGGGCTGGCGGTAAATCATTGAAAATACAAGTCGCTGGTGTTACGGCGGTCCTCCTCAAACAAACTCCACGTGCAACCAAATAGATCCACTGTAAGGGGTAGTGGTACAACAAAGAAATGGGGTTGCACGGGCCTTCAACGAACATAGAATTTGAGCCCAAGTGTAATCGTGTTGTGGGCTCTGGTGTTCCTCCTCATCAGCTGTCGAATATCGGGCCATCAGCGATGCCAAATACAAATGTTTTGGGCTATTGTCTCCTCCTTGGCAACATGATGCGCACCATCTCTCAAAGAAAAACTCGGACAGCTAGGTCTTCAGTAAAAATTTTTTTCAGGTAAAGGAGACTTACAGTGGCGAAACCGCGGTTGCGGAAATATATCTGCGGTCGCGGAAAAGCTTCCGGTGCGAGTTGAACACCGTCTTCTAAGTTTGGCTTCGGGTCTCCTTCCTGCATTTTAGTCTAAAAACAAAACAAATAAAAACTTGAAACGAAAAGACATGAAAAGAATTACATACCTCGGGTTGCCTCCCGAGCAGCGCCTTGGTTATTGTCGCGGCTCGACATAATATCCTTCAATTCAACTTGGGTTGCTCACATCAACCGGACACTCAGGGTTACCATCAGGAGGGTGTCTTTTTGCATCATCGTTGTTGTGCTCGACCCTCACCCCATCAAACTCCATCGTGAGTGAACCACTACTCACATCAATCTTCGTATTTGCCGTTTTCATGAACGGCCTACCCAGCATCACAGGGGCTGCATGTTTGTCTTGTCCCGTATCCATCACAAAGAAATTCGCATGGAAAATAAGCTTGTCTACTTCTACCAGAACATCCTGCACGACTCCATTGGGATACACATAGGACATACCGCCAATTGGATCACTGTCCCTGTCTTCTGTAATGGCCCAAGCTCTAAGGATTCGTACAGTGAGAGAAGCAGTACATTTATAGATGCACCCAAATCCAGCATGGCTTTATCGAACGTGGTGTCACCTATCTTGCAAGGAATAATGAACATGCCTGGGTCACTGCACTTCTTGGGTAACCGCTTTTGCAGCATAGCGGAGACATTCTTACTCACCAGGACCTTCTTCTTCGCTTTCACTGCATTCTTTCTCTTAATCTTGCACAGTTCCTTCAAAAATTTTGCATAACGAGGGATGCTCTTAACTAGCTTGATCAAAGGAATGTTACCTCGCAATTGATGAAGGTCTCGAATAATTCCTTGTCATTCTCCAGCCTTCTAGTATCCTTCAGTGCCTCTGGGAAGGGTACGGGTGGTTTCAGCGAACTGAGCGGAGGAAAATTCGGACGAATATAATCGTCAAGGACGTCATCAAGGACACGCCGCGGTCGCGGCACAGCATCAAAAGGGGTTGGGTCGCCAGCGACTTTTCCGCGGTCACGGATGTCATTCTGCGGTTGCGGAATTTCGTCAGAATATTTTTCTTCTCCAGAAACTTTTCCGCGGTCGCGGAAATCTGGTCGCGGAAATTCGCCGATTTTTTCTTCTCCTCCAGGGACATTTCCGCGGTCACGGAATTCTGGCCGCGGTCGCGGAAAAAGTTCGGAAATATCACCGCCTTTAGGGACAATTCCGCAGTCGCGGCTGTACTCTTCGCGGTCGCGGAATTCTTTTTGCTGCCCATGAACTTCCTCCGTTTGCGTTCCGCTTCTCAGCGTCATTGTACACACGTTTTCTCTCGGGTTTGCTATCGTTTGAAATGGTAGTTTCCCCGAATCCCGGGCCTCCAGTTTGCTCACTGCGAGAGAAATCTGCCCTACTTGCTTCTCCAAGTTCTGAATGCTAGACTTCATCTCTTGATTTTGTTGGACCATGGTGTTTGCCAACGTCGATATGCTCTGAGCGAGAGCACTATGTTGTTGGACCATATTGTTTGCCAATGTCGATACGCTCTGAGCGAGAGACTTGATCATGTCATCACTAGACATAGATGAACTTGTGTTTTGGCCTTGGGGTCTAGGGTCATATGGAGCTCTGAATTGTTGTTGTTGTTGACCTCCAGGCCGCTGAAATTGTTGTTGCTGCTGTAAGAATTATGGTGGCCTCTGGTGAAACTCTTGATCATCACGACCCTGAGAAGGATTATGTTGGTTCCCTTACCTCAAATTAGGGTGATCTCTCCACCCTGGATTGTAAGTGTTGGAGTATGGGTGACGGGCTATAAGTGTGCAATACAAGTATCGTTGATTAGCCTTATCAAAGTAAAAAGTCCTAACAGACCTACTAAACAGATGTATAGTAAGCAAGCAAGGGTCGAACCCATAGGGAAGATCTGATGCAGTATGAAATCGTGAATGACAAGTAACAAGCAAGGGGGTTTAGTTATCAAGAAAGAACAAAGCAAGCAAAGCAAACAAGTTTGGTTGAGTAGAGAAAATATAATGGGGAAAGTAGTCCTACTAGAGCGAGATCCACAATACAGAGATATAATTTGATCACAGAAATCTATTCAATACAAGTTCTTTTACTATCCTTATAGTTGTTCCCACCCTGATCTTAAGCACTATCGATTCTCACAGTTGTCGATAGACTTATTACTATGCCAATGATAAAGCACCACCGATTCTCATAGTTGTCGGTATACTTTACCACCAACAAAGCAATAGCAATACACACAAGGATATAGGATACATGCAAATAGAAAGACACCTTACTACTTAACATGCAACTGATTCTCACTCATGATTGTACGCTCGGGACCCCTATACGCACAATCGTGTATGCCACTAGATGTGCACTCGGAACCCCTATATGCAATCCTAACAATTGATAAAAAGTATTCAACCTAGTTGATCAGGCTAAGAAGAACAACAAGAAATCAATAATCAATATAACCAAGAGAATCAAACCAACATTTATAAGGATAAAAACAAGGAATAAAAATCTCACAAACACATCAACTGTATTGCTTCAATCGTCTAGTAGAGCAAAGGGAAGTTAGTTCTCCATTCAAACGAGAATGAAAACTAAGGGAAAAATAACGTCTGATGTAAAGCGAAGTTGTCATGCCTCTTAACCTAGAAAGAGGGCTTAAATAGTCTTAAGAAAACTAGGTTAAACTAATGTAAACAATAAAGAAAACAGAATAATAAAATAACAAAGTCTGAACGAAATAAAAGGAAATAAATGTGTCTGGGCGCGCGACATTTAACACGGCCACCGCGGGGCATCAAGCTTCTCTGGGAGTCACCGCCGGGTCGCGGTGAGGATCGCCGCGGGGTGGTGAACTCGCTTACTCTCTCCTTCAGCTTATCTTCCTCTCTTCTGCTGCTCTTCATTACTACCAACTATTAGTAGTCTTCTCCAAGTATGCTCCAGCAGATCCATCTCCATCCTCATCATCTTCATCTAAGCTGCAAATCCTGGGATATCTTCACTTCTTTCCACAATGTCGGGACTGCAGACTTAGCCTTTAAACTACTCATAAACTCCTCCAAATCATGCTAATAATTCATAGTAAAGGTGTATGAAATAACACCTATCAAATTCCCCCATACTTAGACCTTACTCGTCCCAAGTAAGCTAAAGAAAAACCTACTCTCTCAATCAACACCAAGGTCTCAGGAAGTATAAGAAAATATGACACCAGCAGCTACAACATATCAACAATAAGCTCCAGATAACCAAAACAAGTGATACAAAGATAATTCTAATCCTAACTCCAATCTAGCTCCTTATCGCTCCAGAGTGGCCTACCCGAGCTCCTTATACCACCTCTTCTTATGACGCCTTGCCAAGAATAATGAGCAATCCTAAAATCACTCTTCTTCTTTTTCGCTCATCTTGCCAAGGTGCCCTTTCGGATTTTCACCAAGCCACTCATTTCATTTTGCTAGATATCTCACATATACTCACATCACTCCAGTCCAATATTGCCCTGGTCTAAACCAGCCGGACTACCTACTTTTTACCTCAACCGCCCTTTCGGGTTTTCAGCTCATCCCATGATTTTGGTTGCCTTTTTCACATCTTTTTGGCTTTTTTTTCAAATAAAATACTCGAACGGAAATTATAGAACACAAAACAACGCTATATACACTAGCTAGATAGATAGCAAGTCTAAATCCCTCCCCCATACTTAAACCGAACATTGTCCTCAATGTAGAAAAGAGAACAAGCAAATGAAATAGGGGAAGGAGAAATAAACTCACTACGGGCCTGATGGTGCAGAGGCCTGATGGTGGTGGTGGGAACCTCCCAAATTAGTCCCTCATATGAGCGTCCATAGCGTCCAGACGCTCATCTACATCAGCACGGAACTAGGTCTGCCAAGTCTGCAGACCGGTCTCTACTCGGGCGTTCCAGTGAGTCTGCTGCACTGAGAATGCATCAAATCTTGCATACAACTCCTGCCAAGGCATGGCAGGACCATAAGAAGACGAGGGCGCATCAAACTGAGTCGGCATAGGAGTATCCTCACCCACAAACTCAGCAGCAGCAGGAGCAACACCAGCACTAGGACCCTCTCTATACGGACCTGAAGGAGCAGCAGCAGGGGCATCATCAGTCATCATTCTGCTATCACTGGGAATCCACCAATCCGCAAATGAAGGGGAATAGGTAAACGTCCGGGGAAGAATCAGAATGTGGCCATCATAGGAGGACCAGACTAAATCACCATCCTTTCCCAATGGCTTCAGCATCGAGCACACTTTCATGTGCACCATATCATACACCGCGTGAGCAACCGGTCGAGGAATCTGATTGGTAGCTATAATGTCAGCACAAATAAGGGTGATCAAACCACCCCCACAGATGTCACGTGGCTCACCATCACGAATCATCTTCAAGGAACCCAAAAAGAGGGTAGCCCAACACGGCATGTACGTAACAACCTCCAAGATGCTCATAAACCACTGGAAATCCTTCAAAGGAACCTTACCATCATCAGCATGGCCAAAGAAATCTCTCATCATCACTTTGTGGATCAACCGTAGACACGGGTTCACCAGCTTCGAGTTCACCTCCTGACCCTTCCTGAACGTCATGCCCGTAGCAGCCTTCCAGAACTCCATCATATCCGACTCAAGAATGCCACCAGACCATCCATCCGTTGGCAGCTTTGTAATGCCCAGGGCATCACGCACCACCTTAGGGGACAAAGCATAATCACGCCCATTGTAAGTGAACGTGACCCTCATCATCCTCTTGTTGTCGGAACCATCAGAGTACCTCTTGAAGGAGGCGATGAACTGGTAACAAAGCTCGGGATACGCAGGGGCAGCCAAGTTCAGAAACGTCCCCAAACCACACTGTGCTAAGAACAGGGACACACACTCTAGCATTCCAAATTCAGCCAATGTTGGCTTGTGAAAGAATTTAGTAGCCAACACCTTCCTCTCCTTCACAACATTGTAAACCTCACTCTCATCCCTCGTAGACACTTGCTTCCTACTCTTAGGTGCCATAAGTAATGAATGGAGAAACTCAAAACAAAGGGCAACCAAGAGTACTTACAAACGAGCAAACACACGAAGCCAAGATGCCTCGACGCGGGGCGGTGGACGAATCGCCGGGTCGCGGTGAAACAACTGGGGGCTTTGGCCGGGTCGCGGTGGAGTCGGCATGGGGCAGTGACAACAGCGACGCGAGGGAGTACAACGCGAGGCGGGGCAGCGCGAGGCGGGGTGACAGCGGCGCGGTGGGGTTGTGTTTGGCTTGTTTGTGAGGCTAGACTCCAAATTAGACAAGGGACTCAAGGTTTAGGCAATTGGAGACTAGATTTGGATCAAGGTCGAGAGAGATTTGTGGGAGAATGGGGGGGTTTTGTAAGAGTGAGGACTAGGTTAGGGAAGGGAAAGGGAAAGGTGAAAGGGAAGAAAAGGATGATGGGCCGGCTGGTACAAGGCCCAAAGAGAGAAATCTCGGCCCGAAACTGGGCCCAATCCGTCAAAACCTTAGTTACCACTCAAGAAATAAAACTTTTACTCACCCGTTTAAGGTTTTTTCGGGGCCCTTTATTCTTGAAATTTTTATTTTTTTTTCGGAGAGGGAAAATATACCAAAAATTCACCGCGGGGCGGTGAGGGTCGCCGCGGGGCGGTGACATAGCTGAGTACACCATCTCTCCATTTACTTTCGTACCTGAAATGTAAGTAACAGGCGAACGAAATAAAGCAAAAGAAACTACTAAAAATAATCTAAGGAAAAGAAAAGAAACAAAGAAAAACTACCACGGGTTGCCTCCCGGACAACGCCTTGGTTAACGTCGTTGGCTCGACGTACTGTAGATCAACTACCACCTGGAATAGGATCCCCTCGGAATCCTCCTACTCGTCTCTTCCTGTTGAGACCTCCCATGGAAAGGTTTAGACCTTAGACCATGTTCCCTCTTTGCCATCAACTCCATGCTTACTTCCTTTGGAGCATCTCCCCCATACTTAGAGCGATGTGGGGGTCGATATGGCTCAACCTGAATATGCTGCACGTCACTAGATAAAGGCTTACAGCCTTGTATGGTTACTGCAGGGGTACAAGTGCCCAAATTAGAGGGAGTGGGATCTCCTATGTCATCTAGCAAGACATCATCAACATGCAACTCATGCAACCCAATAGGTCCATCAATAGTAGAACACTTAACTACGGTCTCTACTGCACTAGTTTTAACATTTTCATGCACATGATCATCAAAATCACTAATGCAGTAAGGAGTAGGCAATTCAATGGGGTTGGCTTTATGAATATTATGTTCAAAAACCATTCCATCGAATTCCATAGTTAAAATTCCACTGTCTACATCAATCTTTGTCATGGATGTTTTCATAAAAGGTCGCCCTAGCATCACCGGGGCAACCTGCTCATCATAGTCCATATCCATAACAAAGAAATCAGCAGGAAAAATCAAAGGACCTATCCTCACAAGAACATCCTCCACAATACCCTTAGGGGGTACACAAGAACCATCAGTAAGTTATATAACAATGTTTGAATCATGCAAGGGTCCTATTCCTAAATCGTCAATCAAAGAGTAAGGCAACACGTTAATAGAGGCACCCAAGTCTAACAAGGCTTTCTCAAATCGATGCTCACCTATAGTAATAGGAATAGTAAATGTACCTGGATCCTTGCACTTCTCAGGCAGACGCCTCTGAAACACCGCCGATGTATGTTCACCCACTGGAACCTTCTTTTGGACCTTCAGCTTCTGTGTCCTCTTCACGGTACACAGCTCCTTCAAGAACTTGGCATATCGAGGGACAGCCTTGATAAGCTTGATCAGGGGAATGTTCATCTCACAGTCCCAAAATGTCTCGAACAAATCGTTGTCGTCGGCTACTCTTCTAGCCTTTAGCGCCTCGGGAAAAAGTGTTGGTGGCTTCTCAGAACCCAAAGGAGGAAACACGGGGCGAACATAGTCATCAACACAGGCTTCATCTACAGAGCTGGGATTTAAGAGACCGGGTCGCGGTAGGCCCACCGTGGGGCGGTGGTCATTGCCGCGGGGCGGTGAGGTCTCGGTGGGATTACTGAGATCAGTCGTCGGGTCGCGGCCAGAGTCGTCGCGGGGCGGTGACAACAATGTTTCCTTCCTGGTTCCTTCTTTAATTTCTGGCCGGGCCGCGGTGGGATCCACCGCGGGGCGGTGCGTGATTTCTGCCTTCTCGATTTCGTTCTCCTCTTCAGCAATAGGAGCAACGACCAGCTTCTTACCAGCTTCATTCACTATTTCAGAATATGGTCTAGGAGGACCAAAACCTCCTATAGCGTACACTTCAGCAGTGGGCTCATGCAGCGTGGGACACGCATCAATAGGGTGCATCGTGTCATAGCAGATTCCACAAGACTTGACTTGCTGCTGGCTGCCCTTCGTCATAAATCTCCTCATCATCTTCTTCATCTCAGCCATCTCAGAAAGTAGTGAGGACGATGGCTGAGATTCTACAGCCTTGACTGCTTGGGCGCTTGCTCTCTTGCTAAACTGTCTTGAGCCTTCAGATAGCTCAAAGAAAATTTCAAATGCTGCAGCTGGCGTCTTGTTCAGAATATTACCGCCACAGGCTGCGTTCACCATCCGATGCTTGTCGTTAAGAAGTCTACCATACAAATAAAGTATGAGGTCTTGGTCAGAATACCCATGGTAGGGACAGCTAGAAATCAACCTCTTGAACCTCTCGTAGTACTCGTACAACGTATCAGTGGCATGTTGCTCAATGTTGCTAATATTCCTCTTCAGGATATTGAGCTTCGTTGTAGGGAAGTACTTCTCCAGGAAGGTTTTCTTCATCTTCGCCCATGTGTCTATGCTTCCTGGGGCCAAATAGTAGAACCAATCATTCGTTGAATCCTTCAGAGAGAAAGGAAAGGCCCTCAGCTTGATCTGGTCCTCCGTAATATTCCTGGGCTTCATACTGCTGCAGACCGCGTGGAATTCAGAAAGATGCTTGTTGGGGTCTTTTTCACTCATCCCATGGAAGTGGGGTAATAAGTGAATCAACCCAGATTTTAGCTCAAAATTCACGCTATCAGCCAACTCTAGAAACTGCACAACAAGCGGCTGCTGCTCTAGATTCGGGGCAGTCAACTGCCTCAAAGTCGGTGCTTCCTCAGTCATCTCAAATTGCGTGCGGGCTGCTATTCGGTTTCTGGAAAGTGTTCTTTCAATTTCTGTATCACAATCTAAAATTGGAGAGTCAGTAGCATGGGTGTGGACCATAAGATAGGTCCACACAAAAGTTGGCACACAAACAAACACAAAGAAAAATTAAAACTTGTCTCCCCGGCAACGATGCCAAATTTGATGGGGCTAAAGTCATAGTGCCTATCAAAGTAATCATCAAAAACCAAACTAAGTATAGTAGGCAAGCAAAGGTCGAATCCCACAGGGAGGTAGCAATCTTCCTAAGTGCAAAAGGTTGTATGCCAAAAGTAACAAAGGGGGGTTTTGGTTTGTTTATCAAGTAACAAAGTAAACTAAAGCAAAAGATGTAATCTATGGGTGAGAAGTAACTTAGCCAGACAAATATCCACCATTAATTTGATTGGTTGATCCTATATTATCTCAATTCCTTCCTATGAATATTCCTGTCCCTATTCTGAAATAGTGATCAGTCCAACTAGTCTTGGTAACCCTAACCGATAAACAATCAAGAAAATATCAAGATATAATCTAAAGACAGCAGTAAGCAAAGGAATTAACCAGGATACATGCAATACTTAACAACTAGTCAGTACTTGACATGTAATCAATTCTCTTCACAATAAACATTCACAACTAGTTCCTGTAAATCGTGGTTGTTACACAAGATAATGGATTTCAACTAGAAATATCCAAACCCTAGCAATAGATAACTACTAATATCAACTAGGTGATCAGGCCAGTCAAATCAGCAAGAATCAATGGGATTAAGCACAAAGAGAAAAGATATAATCAAAGAAAAGGAAATAGAGTTATAATCTCACAACCAAATACAAACGAAGGCTTCAATCGTCGGACTAAGCAAAAGTTGTTTAGTTCTTCATAGTCTTCAAAGCACAAAAACTCTAAGGGAAAAACTGACTTGAATCTCAAATCCACCAAAAGGCTGCTTGTTCTAATTACTAGGTTATAACCCTAGCAAAACCTAACACTAAAAAGATAGGAAATAATATCTAAAAGGAAATAAAATAAACTAACGGAAATAAAAGAAATAAAATAAAAGAAATAAAATAAAATGAAGTATCGGACGAAACGAAATCCGGATCCGCGTATGTGAACAGTATCCGCGACCGCGGCATAATTTCCGTGACCGCGAAAAACTCTATGGAGCTTCGCTGCTTGTTGCATTATTCCGCGACCGCGGCGGTGACTTTCGCGACCGCGGAAAACCTTTTGTTGCTCTTCTTCACTTCTGTTGCAGTCTTCTCGTGGTGGCTTCCTTCCATCTTATATATGTCTTCATTTAAGTCCTCAAAACCACCAAATCAACACTTCTTCTCCACAACTCCATTCTCCTAACTTATGCTCTAAACCCATACAAACGGTACCTAAAACTCCGGTAACAACTCCTAGTTAAGCACTACAAAGTAGAGCTGATCAACGGGACGGAATGCTTTTCATTCTTCCAGGCGTGGGCGGCCGGCCATATGTTGCATCATAATCTTGGGCATATTGATAACCTCCTTTCTCAGAAGCTTGTCCAGGAACACGATATCCAAAATGAGAAGAGAGTTACGCTTTTTTCCCTAGGTGTAACGTTATCGATGAGGTAATGATATAACACCTTGTTCACGACAGACATGGAGTTGGTGTGGACATCGTCGGATCAGTGAGGAGTGCAGATCTCAGATACTCTTTTGATGGTGGCGCTGTAAGAAATATCTTTTGGCCACTATACCTTTGTATTGTCTATATATCCCTAATGAAGAATGTTGAGGATCACACTTAGCTCCAGACTAGAGAGAACATGGGTTGTTCCCTCGAGAGTATAACTGCCCAGAATTCCATGGGGACGGACCTCAATGACGAAGGTCGAATAGAAGGCCCTGAGCTGCTCAATACCAGAATCCTCCTCAATGGAGAAATGCTCGCATTTCTACGCCTTGAGACACTTGACAAAAATGTTGTTAAAATCGGGATTCTTGGATCGGATCGTAAGAGGGGTGCAGAATCGGATCGTAAGATCCTACCGAATCAATAAATTATAGCAATTCTAATTGAAGTATGTCATATATTACTCATATATAAGGTTATATAAAAAAAACATTCTTATTAACCATCGATTGTCGCATATTATCATCCATAAACGATAAATGTATTCATAATTACATCATAACAACAACAAAGTCGAGTATAAAGTAGTAATGTTCGAGTGATTACATCTCAAAACAATAAAGTGATGTAGGAATAGGAGAGTCTCACAATTAATCCAAATATTGTCTTCACCAACGAACACATCATCTGACGTAATATAAATATCATATTTATTTACGCCATCATTTTCATTGGATCCAACACTTCATTCTCTTGATTAATAAACTATGAAATCTTAGGCTTGATAAATTAATAAAAGCAAATTAAATTAGTATTAGTTGGAATATCTATGATCCAAAACTATCCATTATAGAGAATGTTCAAACACTTAGTAAGATATATTTCACATAAAACCTAAGCAACTAGTAACTCATTTAGATATAGTATCAACAAAATATTATAAATACGTTATTAATGTTCATAATTAACTATGTGATGTAATATTATTAAAAACTATGAAATGTTTTGACAAATAAAAACTATGTGATGTAAGATTACATGAAAAACTATGTAATATAAGATTATTTTAAATATTATGTGATGCAAAACATAAACACTTTATGAATAAGAAATAATAATAAAAAGTATATTACGTATATCCTCATCATTTTAATTCCTTTCAAGAACATTGAAAAATCCCTCACTGGTGGAAAGAAGAGGGTTTTTTACATCAATAAGCAATCATCTGCACATTAGGATGAACCAGTTTCAACATTTTTAAGTTTTTTTTGCTTAAAATTGATAAAAATATGTAAATGGGCTAAATAATGTCTTAGTGAGTCCAATAGTCTATCAATAAGATGGGAAAATTGTCCCAAGTTCATTGAACAACCCAAAACTTGAGAAATTTAAGCAAAAAAACAAGTTTCCCTAGGATCTTACGATTCTACGTAGAATCCCGATTCTACCGATTCTAACGATCCTATTACGATCCAAGTACGACTCTACCACGTACGACTATTTCCAAACGATTTGAGTCATTTTGTATGTTTTGGTTCGTAGAATCGTATGATTCTACAACTCGAATCGCGATTTTAACAACATTGCTTGACAACCTCACTTAGGGCATTGGGCTTCAGGAAGTCATGGTCTAGTATCATTTCCTTACGACCCCTTTTCTCCCCATATCCATGAACCCATCTGGGTCCGCCTTGGATTGAGACTTGGCGATGGCGTATCATTGACTCTTGCGGACCCGAGGGTATCCACCTTGGCTTTCTTTCCTTTGCGGTCAACCTTGTCCGACTTATCGTTGGAGCTCATTGGAATAGCCTTGGCCGCCTGAGATATGGTTTTTGTTTAGAATCCCAGTGGCTTTTGCGGACTTAGAGAATTTTAGACCTTTCGTTAGGGAAGGCTCATCCTCTTCATCTTACGCCTTGGCCAAGTTACTCACCACGACCTAAATAAATTTTGGCCTTGGTGGAGTCATGCGTTTCTTCACCAGTTGGCGCCACCAGAGTGGCGTCTCCAATGACAATCTCTGACGTTGTATCCTGTTGGGGTTGGGCGGTAGGAGAGGAGAGAATTTCCTCCTTTTCAGTGGAGGAAACCTCAGTAGCGACGAATTTGGGTGGAGTCAGGTTGGTATTAGGGTTAGGGTTTGCAGTGGCCGTGGGAGTTTGAGATTGGGTGGAAGGGGTGGATGTCGATTGGGGCTCAGTGTATGAAACGATAGCTAGGGTGTCGTCTTAGGGAGGGGAGTGAGTGGTGGTCGTGGTGAGTGGAGGTGACGGAGGAATGATAGGTGTTTCTTGTAAAGTAGGAGTTGGTGTTGGTGTTGCTTAAGAGATGGCGGATATGATGGAGGCATGGGTTCCGATGGTTGTGAGTTTGCGGATGAGGGTTTGAGGGCTTTCAGAGCCATCGATGAAGATAGGGTTGGAGTTGGAAGCCATTCGAGGAGGTTGGGAGAGGGAAATTCTAGAGAGAGTTTGGAGATAGAGAGGAGAGATATAAAAAAGTTGGGTCAGAGGAAAGTACCTTGAGTGGGATCCTTTTGTAGCATGAGAAAATCTTTTCAGTTGCCAAAATTCAAATATCCCAAATCTTCTCTTCTATACAGAATCTCCTAATATAACCCATAGATCACGTCCAAGTTCAACTAAACCCACAAATGTATGTTGCCAAAATTAATTACTCCATCAATTGTCCCATCACTTCCGTTTCTTTTCCCTATTCTTTTTCAAATATTCAACTGCTACCATAACTACAATTCAGACCTGTGAGTCCAAAAAAGTAGAACACAAAGGAGACGATTCGACTTCCCCGGCTTTCTAGAAAACGTAGAGGGGTGTAATGTGGGGAAACGTTACCTGAGAGGGTACAAAGAACATCACACAGAAACTTACGGTAATGAAATTTTCTTTTTCAACCGTACATGCTCCCAATTGTGGATGATTAGATGGGTTCATAAGGAGATTCATGCATGATAGGATGGGTAGGTTATAAAGTCAACTATCATTTGGGCTTGTAATGAGGGATCAAAATATCAAGTTGACTCTTTTAGGCTAACAGAAAATTCTATTCCGCATCAAAGCATGCAAACACATAGAATCATGTTAAGAATTATATATGTCAATTTTAGAAGTACACGCAAGCAGTTAAATCATGTCAAAAATTTAATAAGCTAGAAGAAGGGTGCTAAACTAGATAAGATTCACCAGGTAAAGAAATAAAGCAAGTAATTTCAGTCAGTGATTGAGGGAACAAAGTGAGATAGTCGCTAGTTAAGGAAGATCATACCTAGTTCAATGTGAAATTGTTTGAAAGGTTCCCTATTAAGTGCCTTGGTGAAGATGTTTGTGATTTGATCATTTTTTCTACAAAAATCCATTGACATCAACCCTTTCTCCACACAATCACGTAAGAAGTGATGTCTTATCTCAATATGTTTGGTGTGAGCGTGTTGCACAGGATTCTTGGAAATATTTATAACACTAGTATTGTCACATAAGATGGGAACAGAGCCAAGAAGAATACCATAGTCATTGAGTTGTTGTTTGAGCGATATGAGTTTAGTGCAACACGATGTAACAATCATGTATTTTGCTTCAGCTATTGAAAGAACAACAGAGTTTTTCTTCTTTGACCCCCAAGAAACCAAACATGGCCCAAGGAACTGAGACATAGCAGATGTAGATTATCTGTCCACTTTGTTCCCTGCGAACTCAGCATTTGCATACCCTACCAAGTTGAAATCACATCCTTTGGGGTACCATAGACAAAGATCATTTGTGCCCTTCAAGTATCTTAGAATCCTCTTTATTGCCTTGAGGTGTGTTTCCTTAGGATCAGTCTGAAATCTAGCATACAAACACACATTGTACATGATATTTGGTCTAGTAGCAGTATAATAGAGTAAGGAACCTATGATTCCTCAATAGAGCGTCGTGTCTACTCCTATTTCATGCTCATCTTTTCCCATTTGATTATTTTGAGAAATAGGAGTAAAGAAAGGCTTAGAATTTGGCATCCCAAACTCCTTGACGCATGCCCTGAGATACTTTTGTTGATGAACTCTAGTACCATTTTCTCATTGAATGACCTTGAGTCCCAAGAAGAACTTCAGTTCCCCTACCATACTCGTTTCGAATTTGCTCGCCATGAGACTCGAAAAATTCTTGACCAAGCTGTCATTTGTAGATCCAAAGATGATATCACTAACATATATATGCACAACCAGAGTGTGATTTCTTAATTTCCTTCAGCATGAACAAAGTCTTATCAACCTCACCACGTACATATCCATGAGACAAATGGAACTGTGACAGTCTATCATAACAGGCTCTAAAAGCCTGCTTAAGACCGTACAATGCCTTTTCGATAATATATATACATGATTCAGTTGAGAAGAATCTTCAAAACCATGGGTATGTTCCATATAGACTTCCTCCTTGAGAACTTCATTCAAGAAGGCAGTTTTGACATCCATCTGTTGCATTTTGAAACCATGATATGCTGAATAGGCAATGAGCAAGCGAATGGCCTCCAACCGTGCAACTAGAGCAAATGTCTCATCATAATCGATCCTTCTTGATAATTGACCCCTTTACCACCAATCTTGCTTTGTTCCTTTTTTCCTGACCTTGATCGTCGATTTTGTTCCTAAATACCCATTTCATTCCTATCACAATTCTGTTCTCAGGGAGACGAACCAGACATTAGACTTTGTTTCTCTCAAGCTGATGAGGTTCTTCTTGCAGGGCGTGTCAATCTTATTCAGACGGTTCTTTTTGGGATTCAAAATTTATGGTGCAACATTCTTGTTATTTCTAAGAGTGTACTCCAGCAAGTGCAAAGCATTTTCACATCCTTCTTATGGGCTGGTATGATATCCTCTAAGAGGAGTTTAGTTGCATGGAAATATGTGTAATCCCCATGAGGAGGGAGGGCTCGGATTCAAAGAGCTCCTCTCATGGAATCGTGCTTCTATGGCGAGGACCATCTACGAGCTCCATGAAAGAAGTTGGAACATATGGGTTGAGTGGGTTTATGGCAACCTACTGTGGAACTCTGACATTTGGGAAGTTCAAACGAGGCGGAATGATAGTGGTGTTTGGGGAAACTTGCTATCCGTTCGTGACCCCTCTCCCTGGGGGACCTTGACAGCATGATGGCCTCGTGCCTAAATAGTGTTGGCTGCTTTTCCTCCTCCGCAACCTATGAGATTTTGTGTAATCGGGCTCCTATTTGTAGTTGGTTAGCGTTATCTGGCAAGGTTACCATAGCCCATGCTGCTCGTTTATCACTTGGCTTGCCCTCTTAGGTCGGTTGCCGACTCGAGACCGACTCAATCTATGGGTACCAATGGGTGACCTTAACTGTGATCTATGCAACAATGCCCATGAGTCGTCTAGCCATATTTGGGTTGATTGCAATTTTACAGTACAAGTGCTCAAAGGAATTCTTCATTGGCTGCACATTAATCTTTGGTTATGCACTTTAGGGGAATGATTTGATTGGGTTGATGGTCTGCAAAGCAAGAACATAACTTCCAAGGCCATGTCGACTTTGCTCACCATATTCGTCTATTTCTTTTGGAAATTGAGGAATGAAGTGAATTTTCAAGGTTCTTCCCCTTGCCCCATTAGTTGTGTCAGCCGGAGTCTCCTCCTCGCCAAGGATCTTGTCAAAGCCAAAAGCAATGATAGATTTGCAGCAACATTTGGGGTGATGGGTACATTTTGTTAATCTTATAAATGTCTAATGCTAATATTAGAAACTCTGCTCTCTGGAGCTGATTGCCCATTTTGTTTAATTTGTTGGGCACTTTTGTAAGTCCTTAATCCTTTTTATCAATCACAAGCTTACCTTCTTCAAAAAACAAAACAAGAAATGAGCCACTTATGAGAAAATAGGAAACGAAGATGTTATGAGATGTTTGGCGTATTATATTTCGGGTTTCATGTAGTTTAATGTTTATTAACCAACATTGGTGCTCAAACGTTAGGTCCTGGTTTGCAATTACGCAGTTCAGCGGGTCATAAACTCCAAACTTCCCCAAATCGATCGCCTCAATGATCTATTCTAGAATATGATCGAATGAGCAATCCAAAAGATAGATCGTGAGAGGAAGAGAATGATGAAAAACTCAATTGATTCTAGAAGAACTTTTTATTATCAAAGTTACCATGAAGAAGCTCTGTAAAACGATCTTAAGTACATTAGTGAACATCAGTGAAACTAACCAAGGCTAACAGAATTTTAACCATGGTTCACTAAATGCACTAACTAGAGTTAAAACAAACTCAAGCTGTTAAAACCAAACCGCGGTCGCTGCTAGGTGCCGCGATAGCTGCATTGCGTTCTCAATGCCGCGGTGGCTGCTAGTTGTTACGGTCGCTGCATTCTCTATATCCCCTCCTCAAGTTGGAAGATCTTGGAAACCCAACTTGAGAATCAAAAATTCATGTTGGGCACGACTAAGAGGCTTGGTCATTACATCAGCTAGTTGCAGATGTGTAGGAATATAAGATGTCTTCAAGAAGCCACCCTGCACCTTCTCTTGTGTGAAGTGACAATCAAGCTCAAGTTGTTTCGTCCGCTCATGAAAGCAAGGATTAGCAGCAATCTGTTGAGCAACCTTGTTGTCACAGAACAAGGTAAAAGGCAAAGACAATGGAACATGTAAATCATGTAACACAAAACTTGTCCAAACAAGTTCTGCAGTAGTAGCTGCCATACTCCGATATTCAGCTTCAGCTGATGATCGAGATATTGTTGCCTATTTCTTAGTCTTCCATGACACAAGAGTATGGCCTAAGAAAACACAAAAACCTGTCAAAGATCTCCTGGTAGATAGACAAGCTCCCCAGTCAGCATCTGAAAAGCCAACAACTTGTAGATCAGTCTGCACTAGATAAAATAATCCTGTGTTCATGCTTCCCTTGAGATACCTGAGAACATGTAGAGCAGCCTGCCAGTGTGGTTGTCGAGGTTGTGCCACAAATTGTGATAAATGTTGCACAGAATAACTAATATCTGGCCTAGTAAGAGCAAGATACAACAGCCTCCCAACCAACCTTCTATACTGCTCAAAATCATGCAGTAAAGCACTAGCATCAATACTAAGCTTCAAGCCAGTTGGAAGAGGAAAAGGAGCTGCTTTGGCATCCAACATTTGTGCATCATGTAGAATATCATGAACATATTTCTTCTGACTCAAATACAAGCCATGGGGCTATCGATGTATTTCCATCCCAAGAAAATACCTTGCCTCTCCCAAATCCTTAATAGTGAACTTAGTATGAAGTGCAGCTTTGACAAACTTGATCTCTGAAAGATCATTTCCGGTCAACAATATGTCATCCACATAAACAAGGAGTATTGTGAATGACTCACCAACAGCCTTAGTGAATAGAAAATAGTCATTGATGGATTTCTTGTAACCCAAGCTGTCTAAGAAACCAGTGAGTTCATGGTTCCATTGTCGAGAGGCTTGCTTCAATCCATAAAGAGACCTTTTGAGTCTGCAAACTTGATTGGAGTTACCCTTATGATAGCCCTCAGGGATTTTCATGTAGATTTCTTCATCAAGAAATCCATGCAAAAAAGCATTATTGACATCAAGTTGAAACAAAAGCCAATCTTTTGTAATAGCAGTAGCAAGGACTATTCTGACAGTGGGTAGTTTAGCCACAGGGCTAAATGTGTGTTTGTAATCCTTCCCTAGCTTTTGATTGAACCCCTTCACAACTAACCTAGCTTTGTGTCTTTCAACAGAGCCATCTGCCTTGAACTTTACTTTATAGACTCACTTAGAGCCTATTGCATGTGACCTGGTGGTAATGGAACCAATTCCCATATCCCATTTTCCTCAAGAGCATCCAATTCTTTGCACATAGCCTCCTCCCATTCAGGTTTACCTCTAGCCTCTGAATATCTTGAAGGCTCAAACACTGCCATCACATGAGCCAGAGAAGAAAAATACTCTCTGTGTGCATCAGCATAACTGCCTGTGTCAACTGGATTCATGACATAATCTCTAGACCAGGATAGAGCTTGTCTATTTCTAGTAGATCTCATATTGTCTGCATCCTGATCATGTGTTGGAGGTAATGGATTAGGCGAGGAAGAAATTACCTCTTCAGGAACAATAACTTGTGGTGATGGCAAGACATGAGGTGTTGCAGTAGATGGAGATGTAGCATCTCTATCTCCCAGTGAATCAAACATAGGCAAAGGACAATCATCATCAGTTGCATTGCCTTGTGTAACAGGAAATATTATGTCAGGTAAAAAACCAATTGTTTGTTGTCTTAGCTCCCTGAAAGGAAATTTGTGTTCATGAAACAATACATCCCTGATGTGATAAATCTCTTTGTTGCCCATATCAAATAACCTGTAGCCCTTCTGTTGACTGGGATAACCTAACAACACACTTCGTCTCCCCCTTGCATCAAACTTATCATGGCCCCTCTTAATCACAACTCCATAGCATAGGCAACCAATAACTCTAAGGTTGTCATACTTAGGCGGTCTGTGAAATAATATTTCAAAAGGTGTTTTCTAACCAATGCTAACCAAATGCATTTTATTGATCAAATAAGTGGCTGCTAAGATGCATTCTCCCCAGAATTCTTTTGGCAAATTAGCATGCAACTTGAGTGCTCTTGCTGTCTCAAGAAGATGCCTATGCTTCCTTTCCACAAATCCATTATGTTGTGGACAATACGGCATGCTTCTTTGATGCACAATGCCTAGTTTAGACAAGTACTCACTCATATCTTTATTCAACAATTTTGTGCCATTATCTGACCTTATTCCCTTTGGTGTCACATTAAACTGAGTTTGTACCATAGCAATGAAGTTCCTTATGACAGTAGAAACTTGTTGTTTGTTGTGAATGAGAAAGGTCCATGTGGCTCTACTTAAATCATCCACTATGGTATAAAAGTAATCCTCACCACTCAAGGAAGCCACATGATATGGTCCCCACAAATCCATATGAAGCAACTCAAAACAACTAGTAGTTTTGATTTCACTGTTTTGAAAAGGTAAATGATGCATCTTAGCAAGTCTACAAGTATCACAAAACACATCTGTAGAACTATCATTAATACATCCTGGCACATATTTCAGTATAGAAAAAGAAATATGTCCTAATCTGTTATGAATGATATGATTACTATCTTCTACATTAGAAGAATAGCAAGCCTTATTCCTAATGGCAGCCTTAGTCTCTTGCCCTTGTAATCTGTATAAACCTCCATTTTCCTTTCCAACAGCAATCACTGCTTTACTTATACGGTCCTGTAAAGCACAGTGAGATGAATCAAATTAAGCCATCAAGTCTTTCTGAGCAACAATTCTACTCACAGAAAGCATATTAAACTTGAAGTCTGCAACATGAAGAACTGCCTCAATCACAAAACCTGGCCCTATGTAAACATCTCCAGCATGTGTCACTCTCTTTACTGTTCCATCTGGCAATTTAACTAAGATAGGCATAGACAATTTCTTGACATTGATCAATATATCAAGGTGAGGAGTCATGGTTTGTAGCCCCAGTATCTAGTATCCACTCATACTTATCAAATTTATGAGCAACTAGATTAATATAAGAGCTACCAGCAAAATTGGCAACTGAGGGAGACACCATCTTTCCTTTGAAAACCCTGAGCATCTCTTGACACACAGCTTGTACCAACTCAACATCAACCTGCTTCCCCTTCATATACTATGGTTCATCATCTGTCTCAAGTGGAGTTGAATGTTGTCCACCTTCAACATGTGCAGCTACCTTGAATGACTGCTTATTCTTCTTTCCTTTATACCAATCTGGATAGCCAATTATCTCAAAGAATTCTTCAAGACAATGGCCAGTTTTTTTGCAGTGAGTACATGACTTCTTCTCCCCTTCTTTGCCTTTACCACTATCATTTTTGTCCACAACATTACTCTTCTGACTGTTGGCTCATTGACCACCATGACCAGCCATGAATGCAGTTGAATTTGGAACAGAATTGGTAATCTCCTTCTGTTTTTCAACCTGCATCACTGTGTAATAAGCTTTGTTGACAGTAGGAAGTGGATCAGTAGCCATGATTTGACTCTTTATTGAATCATAATCATTATTGAGGTTAGCTAGAAATATCATTAGCTTATCTTGATTCTCTAGTTCTTGTACTCTCTCCAACACCTTATAAGTACACTTTCCTAGGGCTCCACCGCTCCACAACTGCAAGAAGGAACTCCATTCATGAACTGCAACTCATCCCATCACTTCTTGAGCTTCGAATAGTATGTTGTCACTGAAAGATTCCCTTGCATTGTCCTCATCAGTTCTTGCTTTAACTGAAACACCATAGGTATATTTCCTTGACTGTATCTCTCAACAATCTCATTCCAGAGATCAATAATAATTCATGAGTAAACAAAGGTGCAAGAAATTTCTGAAAGCATGGAATTTAGCAGCCAACATGCCACCATTCCATCTGCACGAATCCATCTTACAAGATCTTGTGAATCATCAGCATGTTTCACAATAGATACATCCAGAAATCCAAGTTTCAACCTCATTCCTAATGCCATTCGAATTTGCCTACTCCAGGCATAGAATTCTTTCCATCGAATTGTAAAGTTGTGAGCAAGGTACCAGAATTGTCTGAATTCGCAAAATTCAGTGGATCATTCTGCGAATTTGATTGATTCTGAGCCAGTCGTGCAAATTCAGCAATCAATTTTTGTATTCCAGCTTCTCCATCCATCGTAGGAAATCTCTAATTTCAGCAAGAGAGACGAAAGGAAACAATAGAGCACTCTCTTCTCACTTTGAATGTGGATGAACAAACGAAAATTTCTCTCTTCTCATTCGATTGAATAACCAAGCTCTGATACCATCTAGAATATGATCGAATGAGCAATCCAAAAGATAGATCATGAGAGGAAGATAATGATTAAAAACTCAATTGATTCTAGAAGAACTTTTGATTATCAAAGTTACCATGAAGAAGCTCTGTAAAACGAGCTTAAGTACATTAGTGAACATCAATAAAACTAACCAAGTCTAATAGAATTTTAACCATGGTTCACTAAATGCACTAACTAGAGTTAAAACAAACCCAAGTTGTTAAAACCAAACCGCAGTCGCTGCTAGGTGTCGCGATCGCTGCATTGCATTCTCAATGCCGCAGTGGCTGCTAGTTGTCGTGGTGGCTGCATTCTCTATATCTATGCATGTGTACATCATTTCGTCATGATCGATCCAATTACACAACATTATTTATGAAATCCTCCTCTTCCATGCCTGCGCGCATGCCTCTAATTCTCCTTCTGAAACCTTCAAACCCCATTATGAATTAAAACATTGCCACGTTTACCAACATCGATCCCAGCTGGTTTAATTTAATTAATTTGTTTTCAATGTGTTGACCTAATAATGAATGGTAATACACTTTAATCAATTAATGCATATATGTATGCGCGCGCGATTAATGTTCATGGCACTATAGCAGTACCCGAATCCGAATATATACCCGATCGAGGAAGTATGGATAACCGGTTTCTCATGATCATTTTCACCGCTCTCGCGCTGTTCGTGGGTGCCGGCAGGGTGGCGGCAGAGTGCACCTGCGAGGCGGGGGATGTTGGGAAGAATACGCAACTTTTCCTATTGATCAGATTTGTGGGAATGCAAAACAATAGAGAAAAATAACACACATCATCAATATCTGAATGATTGTGTTTAAATATCTAACACTCCTTCCTATTAGAAAGATACTAAATGTTACAATACTGAAACAACTCTCAAACTCAATTTCCCTCTTTACAAATATTCTCTCAAAAGCTTCTCTGTTTAAATCTAAACAAGCTTTTCTTCTTCTACTTGTTTTTGGGATTGTGTTACATTGCAAATGAATTGCACGAGTTTATATATTAACAAAACAACTAAAAATAACTAGTGATAATTAGAAACTCTTCATTTCCGATCAGTAATTTATTTCCCATTTTGAATTCCTCAAAATCGGGATTACTCTCAATTCTCTTCATCTTCTTTATTTGTAATAACTAGAAATAGATTATGACTATTTCTAACAATATCCCACTTGAAGACTGATTTCAATCTATCTTCACACTTTACTTTATGCAGTAGAGCATTCTCGTATCATTTCTCTTGTAAGCCAACTGAAGTTGAGCACAACTTTAGTTTGTCTATCATCACTGTCTTTGTCAACATATCAGCCGGATTCTTGCTTCCTTGGATCTTCTCTAACTTTATCTTCTAACAAAGACCTGATGAAATGATATCGAAGTCCAATGTGCTTAGTTTTGGAATTAAATGTTGAATTATTTGCCAAGTGTATTGCACTCTGACTATCACTGTACAACACATTATTCTCCTGCTTGAATCCCAACTCAGTTAACAAACCTTGAAGCCATATCATCTCTTCACTGGCTTCAGTCACAGCTACATACTCAGCCTTTGTAGTCAAAAGAGCAACAATCTTCTGTAATTGCGACATCCAAATAACCGCTGTATTTCCAACCGTGAATATATAACCGGTGGTGCTTTTCCGGTGATCAACTTCACCTCCAAAGTCTGCATCTACATCGCCTTGCACTTTCAGTTCACCCTTACCAAAGTACAAACATTTCTCTGTCGTTCCTTGTAGATACCTCAAAATCCACTTCACTGCTTCCCAATGACATTTCCCTGGATTTGACATAAACCTGTTGATAAGCACTACTTTGTAGGGCTTAACTAAGAGCCATTAGAGGATTTATTGGTGTCATTCGGGTAGCTTTAGACACATTCATGTGCATGGAGTTCGGAGGCGAAGTCTTGGTGTTTTTGGAGATGTTTGAGCCTACTTGAAGATTGTTAGAGACATTGAAGAAGAAGCAGCCAAGAGAAGGCCTATAGAAGAGTAGAAGAGAAGAGTGCACGCGCAGAAGGTCGAGCATTAACCGCGACCACGGGCAAGGGTGCCGCGATCGCGGGACTTTAGGGCGTTCGAGATATTTCTGCAGGCGCGGAAGAATACGAAGAGCGCGGAGCTACAAGCAACCGCGATCGCGGTCCATTACCCGCGATCGCGGGTCATCACGGCAGACTTATTTCGGGATTTCCCGAATCTATCTTTCCTGATTTCTTTATTTTATTTTAATTGTTTTCGTTTTCTATTTTCAGTTGGGCTAGGTCATTTGTTAGCCCACCTATATATACTCTCTTAGTTTTAGGTTTTGATTATCCAGATCGAGATTCAAATGAGTTTTACATTTCACTTTTCACTTCTTAATTTATGAAGAACATGAGGAGGAACTAACCTTCTTGGTTCCGCCTGGCAATTGAAGCATTCATTGGATTTTGGTTGTGAGACTGTTATTCGTATTCGAGTTCCTATTGGATTGTATTATCTCTTCTAAGCTTATTCTTATTGAATCTTACTGATTTCACTAGCTTGTGCAACTAGTTGTTATTGGTGATTTTCTGACTGTTAGGATTAGGAAACTGTTGGGCTAGGTCATTTGTTAGCCCACCTATATATACTCTCTTAGTTTTAGGTTTTGATTATCCAGATCGAGATTCAAATGAGTTTTACATTTCACTTTTCACTTCTTAATTTATGAAGAACATGAGGAGGAACTAACCTTCTTGGTTCCGCCTGGCAATTGAAGCATTCATTGGATTTTGGTTGTGAGACTGTTATTCGTATTCGAGTTCCTATTGGATTGTATTATCTCTTCTAAGCTTATTCTTATTGAATCTTACTGATTTCACTAGCTTGTGCAACTAGTTGTTATTGGTGATTTTCTGACTGTTAGGATTAGGAAACTGTTGGGCTAACGTCCTATTCTGCTGTAGCAACTGCGATTTGCATGACCTGGTTGAGATTGTTTATCGTAGGGAGAGATAATTGTATGTTGAATGCTTTTGGTTGAAGTATTGCATGCATCCTGGTTAATTCTTATGTGCAAAGCTGCATTTGGGTTGAATCACTAGTGGTGCTAGGGTTATTCACTGGTAAGGGTTCTTAGGTCTGGTTGACCTATTAATCTACTCACGATCGGGACAGGAACAACCATAGGAAGGAAGAAGAATTAGAGATAGTCTATGATCAACCATCTTTAGTGAATTGTGGATATTTGCTAGGAGGAATATTTTCCCTTTTATTTGAGACATCTTTAGACTTTAGCAAAACCAAACCTCAAAACCCCCCCCTTTGTTACTATTGTTCGATTGGTATTTAATTTGTGATAGGAATACAGACGTTTGTGATTCTCTTGGGATTTCGACCCTTGCTTACTTACTATACTAGTTTGGAAGTTGAGGTTTACTTTGATTTGGCATAACGACCTTAGGCCACGTCAAATTTGGCGCCGTTGCCGGGGAGTCATTGTCTGTTTTCTTGTGAATAGATTGAATATTGATCTTTTAGGGAACCTATCTTACGGTTCCCTAAAACATTATTAAATTTTGTTTTGTCAAGTGTGATTCGCAACTTAGATAAACTCGGTGAAGAAATACAGCTATGGCACAAGAAAACCGAACACTGAGGCAATTAACAGCACAGTACCCAAAGCAACAACCTCTGGCTATCCAATTTCCCGAAATCCAGGAGGGCATGAATTTTGAGCTCAAGTCGGGTTTGATCAATTTGTTACCTCATTTTAGAGGAACC
The DNA here is from genome assembly GCA_027886185.1 of Rheum nobile. Classification (NCBI taxonomy): domain Eukaryota; kingdom Viridiplantae; phylum Streptophyta; class Magnoliopsida; order Caryophyllales; family Polygonaceae; genus Rheum; species Rheum nobile. Next base: position 474,103 of record WOAB01000261.1, on the reverse strand, counting down.
GATGAGGAAAATCTGAACAAACACTTGCATGAACTCAATTCAGTCTGCACCAGTATGCAACCCCGGGGAGTTACTGAAGACCAAATCAAGTTGAGAGCCTTTCCTTTTTCTTTAAAGGATGCAGCAAAGGAATGGTTCTATTACTTGACCCCAGGCAGCATAGACACTTGGGCGAAAATGAAGCAAACCTTTCTGGAAAAGTACTTTCCGGCAACAAAGCTCAATAGCCTGAAAATAAGCATCAGCAATATTGAACAATCTCAGGGCGAGCAATTGTACGACTATTATGAGAGGTTCGGGAGGCTGGTAGTTAACTGCCCATTTCATGGTTACTCAGATCAAGACTTGGTGCTTTATTTATTCGGTGGATTGCTAGAAGAAGACCGTCGATTGGTGAATGCTACCTGTGGGGGAAACATCTTGAACAAAACCCCCGTAGAAGCCTTCGAAGTCTTTTCCGAACTTTCTGAGAGTTCAAGGCAATACCGCTCAAAAGTTAAAGCAAGCACCACAAACATTTCTAAAGCAGAAGTGCATGCTGTGCAAGAAGTGAACATCACAGAAATCCAACCTCAGCAACCACAGCCGGTATTTGGTGAGAATACACTATTGGCTCTCACCCAGACACTTCAAGCGTTGACACAAGCGGTGATTCAAGCTGGTGTAAACAACGCACAAGTAATGAAAGAGGGATTCTCTCAGCTCTCTCAGCAAAATCATACTCTGTACCAATCCTCTCAGCAAACTATGTTTAGCTTGGGTGCATCACTGGAACAGCTAACGCATTGGACGCCTGCAATGGCGAAAACTCAAAACAAGGACTGCGAAAACCAGCAGGAAGCCAATGTCGTCACCTTGCGAAGTGGAAAACGGGTGAATGACCCCTATGATGTGGAAAAGGATGAAACACCAATAAGAGATGAACGCTGGGAAGAACCGCGACCGTAGGGTGAGAACCGCGATCGCGGTTATATCACGGAAAGGGCGAGAAAAAGCGAGGAGGAACCACGACCGCGGGGTGAGAACCGCGATCACGAGGCGGAAGATCGAGAATCAGAACCAGCCGTCAGAGAACCGCGACCGCGGGGTGAGAACCGCGATCGCGGGTTGAACACGGAGGTCTACACAGATTATATCCAGCCAGAATTTCCCCCGCTCAACCCTGAAAAGCCACCTGCACCCTTTCCCGAGGCATTGAAGGAGAAAAGAAGGCCAAAGACCAACCAGGAAATCTTTGACATCTTCAGCAAATGTGAGGTAAATATTTCTCTCCTAAAACTGGTAGAGTCTGTGCCTAGTTATGCTAAATTCCTGAAAGAACTGTGCACAAATAAAAGAAGACAAAAGATGAAGGGAAACCAAAAGATTCAGGTTAGTGAGAGAGTTTCTGCAATCTTTCAGCAGCGAATACCTCCCAAGTGCAGTGACCCTGGCATGTTCACTATTCCCTGTACAATAGGAGCCACCCATGTAGAGAAAGACATGTTAGATCTAGGTGCATCAATCAATGTGTTGCCCTATTCTATATACAAAACCATGGGATTAGGACCGCTTCAAGAAACAGGGATAGTAGTGCAGTTAGCAGATAAATCCAATGTTTATCCTAGAGGGGTAGTAGAAGATGTCTTAGTTATGGTAGACAGGCTGATTTTCCCTGCTGATTTCTATGTACTCGATATGGAGGATGACCCTCATGGAGCCCCTATTCTTCTAGGACGGCCTTTCTTGAAAACCTCTTGTACTAAGATTGATGTGAGCACTGGGACACTTACTATGGAATTTGATGGGGACGAGGTAGAATTTAACATTCATGAAGCTATGAAGCACCCTAATGATGAACATTCTCTTTGTGCTATTGATGTGATTGATCCTATTATTCAAGACATTTTTTATATCACATGTTTAAAGGAACTATATGCCGACTTAGAGAGTGACACAGTTAGTCCCTGTGCGGAGATTTCTTTGTCTACTAACATACAGGAGAAGGTAGCAGATGTGGACATGTGTGGGGGAAGTCCCGTTCATAGTAGATGGGGCGATGGCCCCCTTCCACTAACCGTACCCAGCGAGAAGCTGCTTCCTTCTATTGTGCAGGCACCCCCAAGTGAACTCAAGCAGCTACCAGATCACCTCAAGTACGCGTTCCTTGGAGAGAATGACACACTACCAGTCATCATCTCGAGCAAACTCTCCAAGGCGCAGGAAGACAAGCTGGTAGGCGTGCTCAAGGAACATAAGACAGCCCTAGGATGGACCATTACAGACATTAAGGGACTCAGCCCATCCACATGCATGCACATGATTCTACTTGAGGGGGAAGCCAAACCATCTAGGCAACCCCAAAGGAGGCTCAACCCACCAATGATGGAGGTAGTTAAGAAGGAGGTGTTGAAACTCCTACAAGCTGGAATAATCTACCCCATCTCCGATAGCAAATGGGTGAGCCCCACACAGGTGGTACCAAAGAAAGGCGGCATCACTATGGTCGAAAACCAGGACGGTGAGCTGGTCCCAACCAGAACACAGACATGATGGAGGGTGTGCATAGATTACCGCAAGCTGAATGCGGTAACCAGGAAAGATCATTTCCCCCTCCTATTCATTGACCAGATGCTGGAGAGACTGGCAGGGCGACCATACTACTGTTTCCTGGATGGATATTCAGGCTACTTTCAGGTCCCCATTGCACCAGAAGACCAGGAGAAGACCACAATCACTTGTCCATTTGGCACATTTGCATATCGTAGAATGCCATTTGGCCTATGCAATGCACCCGGCACCTTCCAACGGTGTATGGTAAGTATCTTCTCTGAATTTGTAGAAGACTTTATTGAGGTTTTTATGGATGACTTCACAGTTCATGGAGACAATTTTGACCTATGTTTAGATCACCTTTCTCGTGTTCTACAGAGATGTGTGGATACAAATTTGTGTCTAAATTCTGAAAAGTGTCATTTCATGGTAGAACATGGAATAGTTTTAGGTCATATTGTCTTTGCTAAAGGAATTGAGATCGATAAGGCAAAGGTTGATGTCATTCAATCTCTGCCTTATCCTACTAACGTGCGTGAAGTGAGGTCCTTTTTAGGCCATGCAGGGTTCTATCGCAGGTTTATCAAGGATTTCTCCAAGATCTCATCCCCTTTATGCGAACTGCTGAAGAAGGATATACCTTTCAATTGCAACGAGGAGTGCAGGAAGGCATTTGATGAGCTGAAGGCTCGCCTCACCAGTGCACCAATCATCCAGGCGCCAGACTGGAAGCGCCCCTTTGAGATCATGTGCGATGCAAGTGATTATGCGGTTGGAGCAGTTCTGGGGCAGAAAGAGGGAAGAGCCTCCCATGTCATTCATTACGCATCCACGACCCTGAACGGATCTCAGAGGAACTACTCCACCACGGAGAAGGAGTTGCTGGCCGTGGTATTTTCACTGGAGAAGTTTCGACCGTACCTCCTATGAACTAAAGTGATTATATACACTGATCATGCTGCACTTCATTATCTCATGACGAAGAAGGAGGCCAAGCCCCGGCTAATTCGATGGATTCTCCTGCTCAGCGAATTTGATATAGAGATTAAAGACAAGAAGGGAGCGAGGAATCTAGTCGCTGGTCATCTAAGCCGATTGGTGCATGAGGAGGACAAGCCGGAATACCAAGCACCCATTCGGGGAGATTTCCCAGACGATACGCTGTTCAGCATCCAGGTCGAGAACAAACCGCGATCGCGGGGTGCAAACCGCGACCGCGGGGCGTCGATCCAGAAGCAGGAATCGGTCTGTAGCATGCTCGTGGTCGAGAAGGAACCGCGATCGTGGGTCTGTAGCCGCGATCGCGGGTCTGTAACCGCGATCGCGGGTCTGTAACCACGATCGCGGCACCCCAGTTCAGTACACCGAGACTCTGTGGGCCCTGAATGGCCCTAAACCTTGGTACGCCCACATAGTCAACTTCCTCGCCAGGGGTGAATTTCCCCCACGCTTCCCGAAAGCTCAAAGGGACAAGTTGCGAAGCGAGGCCAAACACTTCGTCTGGGATGACCCATACCTTTGGAAGCATTGTGCCGATCAAGTAATTCGAAGATGCTTGCCAGACGATGAAGTGCAATCGTTTTTAGCGTTCTGCCACTCCCATGCATGTGGTGGACATTTCGGGCCTTCCAAAATAGCTCGGAAGGTGCTAGATTCAGGTTTCTTTTGGCCACATATATTCCGGGATGCGCATTCTTTCTGCAAAGCATGTGATAGATGTCAGCGCATGGGAAACATTTCCAGAAGAAATGAGATGCCACAATCACTCGTGATCTTCTGCGAGATCTTCGATGTCTAGGGGATCGACTTCATGGGGCCCTTCCCTAGCTCTTTCGGAAACCTGTACATACTGTTGGCCGTCGATTACGTCTCAAATTGGGTAGAAGCCAAGGCCACTAGGACAGACGATTCCAAAGTGGTGGCAAAATTCCTCAAAGCAAACATCTTTGCCCGCTTTGGAATCCCAAGAGCGCTCATTAGTGACAGAGGTACTCATTTCTGTAACAACACAGTCAGTGCATTACTCAAGAAGTACCATGTCACACAGAAGATCTCCACAGCATACCATCCCCAGACAAATGGCCAAGCAGAGATATCAAAAAGGGAGATCAAAACCATTTTAGAGAAGACAATCTCCCCGAACCGCAAGGATTGGAGCTTGAGGCTGGATGACGCTCTATGGGCCTACCGCACAGCCTATAAGACACCCATTGGAATGTCACCATACAGATTGGTGTTTGGAAAGGCTTGTCATCTCCCTGTAGAGCTAGAGCATAAGGCCCACTGGGCTGTGAGGAACTGCAATATGAGGATCGATGAGGTGGGAGCGTTCCGGAAGCTACAGCTACATGAATTAGAAGAGTTACGCCTGGAATCATACGACAACGCAGTAATCTACAAAGAAAAGACCAAGGCGTGGCATGATAAGAACATTCTCCGAAAAGAATTCAAGGTCGGGGGCAAGGTTCTCCTTTTCACGTCACGCTTGAGGCTCTTTCTAGGAAAGCTTAGGTCTCGTTGGACAGGTCCCTACACAGTCGCTCATGCATACCCCTATGGCGTGGTGGATCTGTACAACCCAGCCAGTGGTTCCACATTCAAGGTGAACGGTCAACGCTTGAAATCTTACTACGAAAGACCACACCCCACAGAGCAGGAAGATCTCAACCTGGAGGATCCGCCTGACATAGATTAGAGATGAGGGGATAACGTCAAGCCAGGATGTTAAACAAGGCGCTGCTCGGGAGGCAACCCGAGATACACTTCTTTATAATCTTCTTTTCGCGTTGCTTTTAGTTTTTCTTTTCTTTGCCCGCCATATTTTTCCATGTGAACTAACCCGTTGCAGCCAGCCGTGACCAAACCGCGATCGCGGTTTTGAACCCGCGATCGCGGCTAATCCGACGTTGCAGCAACTTCTCTGTTGGTTAAAAAAAAAACGGAAATATGGCAGCAAATCTTTTCCCTTTGGTAACTTCCCTATCCCCACCTTTCACTTTTTCACCACTTTCTATCTTTCCAAACCCTACCGTCACCCCTCATAACCATCACCCATCCACCTTTCCCATCATTCTTTTCTTTTCGTCCAACCCACCGCCGTCTCCGTACCAAGACCTTACACCCCGCGATCGCGCCCATCAAAACCGTGATCGCCGAAGATGACCCCCTATTGTGTCCCGACTACCGAAAGCAAACCGCGACCGCACCCTGTTCACCCGCGATCGCGGCACCTACCGGCTACCGAAATTTTCCCCAGCCACTCGAACAGTAGCCATGGCCCAACCCATGCCCTGGAAGATGTCCAAACCGCAGATCAAGATCTGGAAGGATCTACAGAGGAAGCAAGTGATCCCAACAAAGTTCTTCGATGTTGCAGCCCTAACAGTTCTCCAACTTTGGGACTGCACCAAGCAACTCCTCGATCATGGCGGACTGGGAGGATTCCTGTGGAAGAAGGTACCAACTTATGACTCTTTAGTCTATGAATTCGTTGCTACTTTCGAACCACAGGACAAGGGCAAGGCCTTCTCCTTCCAGTTGCGGGACAAGAAGTATACCTTGACCAAGGCAGATCTTAGAGAGCTTTTTGGTGTCTCCGCCCCACCTACACCTGGTTGGGAGTCCACCAATGGAAAACACTTGGCCTTCTGGTTGCAAGCTACAGGGGAAGAGTTCGACACTAGAGGAGAGTATAACTACAAAATTACCAACCCTTGCCTACGTCTGATCCACAAAGTGCTTGCACTTGCATTCTTGGGTCAAGGGGAGGTAAACAAGATTTCATGTGTCGACCTGGCGATCCTATGGTGTCTCACCCCAGAAAGTGAGGCAGTTCTAGACTGGGCGGATATTTTCATGTATTCCGTCCAAAAGACGCAAAAGAAGGCCGTAGGCAGAATTGGTTTTGGGGGTATGATCACCCTTATCGCTTTGAAGTACTTTGATCCCGAAGAGACCACGCTAGCGCCGGTCTCTGGTTCCTTCATTTACAACATTGACCAATTGAGGAAGTCCAAGCTCATCTATGGTGATCGTAGGGACGGATTCGTTTGGTTATCTCATGCCGCAGGGGACCACATGATGAAGCTACCGCGACCAATGCCCTTTGGTCCGACAGCAAGGGATTTTGCCCTACCTTCGGACGAACCTAGAGTACTACCAGCGCCTGCTCGACCACCCGCGAGAAAGGAGGCCCTAACGTCTGGCTCACCCAGCCAAATCCTGGACCTTCTAGCTCGCATTTCGGCCAGGAAGGAGGAGATCTACACCCAGCAGACCACAACGGCGGCAGCTGTACAAGCATTTACGCTGGACTTAGACCGCCTACACCAGTATTCGGTCACACGCTTTGATGATATTGAGGGACAAGTGGCACTTCTACGCCACAGACAGGAGGCCTTTTTCAAGGGACAAGGTCCCGCGACACCATCCACACCACCAAAGTGAGTATAATTATGTCCCCCCTAATTCTTTTTCTTTGTCCTTTCTACATTGAGGACAATGTGATCTTTTAGTGTGGGGGAGGAATCTATATTTACTTTCTATCTTTGTATTCAGTCTTTGCATTCGTTTCAGCACATTTGATTCAGTAGTCGATTCAGCATTTTCAAAATAAAAAAATAAAAAAAATTGAAAATCCTGGGACAAGTTGAAAACCCGAAAGGGCGGCTTGGATAATAAGCAGGTGGCCCGGACCAGCGCTAGGCTGGGGTAATAAGGTGTCTGAGTGGCGTGAGCTTATGTAAGCACATCTATGAGAAAAATATGAGTGGCTAGGATGAAAACCCGAAAGGGCTCCTAGGCAAAATGAGTGAAAAGAAGATGAGTGTTTTTTTCTAGGATCTCATTTTACCGACGGGGCGACATAAGAAGTGGAGACAAAGAAGGATTGTCGGGTAGGTCACTCTGGGAGGAATAAGGAGTCATAGATGGAGGCTAGGATTAGAGGCTACTCACACTATCGGATGTTCGGGTTAGGCTTAGGGGAAGTACTCTGCTTGCCCCTTAAAGCTTGTTGATGGAGAATGTATTGTGAATGTGGATTGACGCCAGGCCTTGGCATGGGTTAGGTGACTCTTAGTTGGAGGACACGCTTCCTGAGACATTGGGTGCTGCATTGGAGGAGTAGACTCTTTGTTAGTTTATTCGAGGACGAACAAAGGTCTAAGTCTGGGGGAGTTTGATAAGCACTACTTTGTAGGGCTTAACTAAGAGCCATTAGAGGATTTATTGGTGTCATTCGGGTAGCTTTAGACACATTCATGTGCATGGAATTCTGAGGCGAAGTCTTGGTGTTTTTGGAGATGTTTGAGCCTACTTGAAGATTGTTAGAGACATTGAAGAAGAAGCAGCCAAGAGAAGGCCTATAGAAGAGTAGAACAGAAGAGTACAGGCGCAGAAGGTCGAGCATTAACCGCGACCGCGGGCAAGGGTGCCGCGATTGCGGGACTTCGGGGCATTCGAGATATTTCTGCAGGCGCGGAAGAATGCAAAGAGCGCGGAGCTACAAGCAACCGCGATCGCGGTCCATTACCCGCGATCGCGGGTCATCACGGCAGACTTATTTCGGGATTTCCCGAATCTATCTTTCCTGATTTCTTTATTTTATTTTAATTGTTTTCGTTTTCTATTTTCAGTTGGGCTAGGTCATTTGTTAGCCCACCTATATATACTCTCTTAGTTTTAGGTTTTGATTATCCAGATCGAGATTCAGTTGAGTTTTACATTTCACTTTTCACTTCTTAATTTATGAAGAACATGAGGAGGAACTAACCTTCTTGGTTCCGCCTGGCAATTGAAGCATTCATTGGATTTTGGTTGTGAGACTGTTATTCGTATTCGAGTTCCTATTGGATTGTATTATCTCTTCTAAGCTTATTCTTATTGAATCTTACTGATTTCACTAGCATGCGCAACTAGTTGTTATTGGTGATTTTCTAAATGTTAGGATTAGGAAACTGTTGGGCTAACGTCCTATTCTGCTGTAGCAACTGCGATTTGCATGACCTGGTTGAGATTGTTTATCGTAGGGAGAGATAATTGTATGCTGAATGCTTTTGGTTGAAGTATTGCATGCATCCTGGTTAATTCTTATGTGCAAAGCTGCCTTTGGGTTGAATCACTAGTGGTGCTAGGGTTATTCCCTGGTAAGGGTTCTTAGGTCTGGTTGGCCTATTAATCTACTCACGATCGGGACAGGAACAACCATAGGAAGGAAGAAGAATTAGAGATAGTCTATGATCAACCATCTTTAGTGAATTGTGGATATTTGCTAGGAGGAATATTTTCCCTTTTATTTGAGACATCTTTAGACTTTAGCAAAACCAAACCTCAAAACCCCCCCTTTGTTACTATTGTTCGATTGGTATTTAATTTGTGACAGGAATACAGACGTTTGTGATTCTCTTGGGATTTCGACCCTTGCTTACTTACTATACTAGTTTGGAAGTTGAGGTTTACTTTGATTTGGCATAACGACCTTAGGCCACGTCACTTGCTGACAACTCTCACTGCATGTCCAATATCTGGTCTTCTACAGACCATCGCATACATCAAACTTCCAATGGCTGAGGCATAAGGAACCTTATCCATGAAATCTCTATCTTCTTCTGTCTGAGGTGACTGGTCCTTGGATAAGTGATAGGCGTTGTCGAGGCGCCTAAACAAAATAATCCTAAACAAACCTAAACTAGTAGCAAAGGCAAGCAGGGGTCGAATCCCACAGGGAGGAAGTAATCTTTCTAAGTGCACAATTGTATGTCAAAGGTGACAAAGGGGGTTTTGTTGATTTGTTTGCAAAGTAAATAACAAAGTAAAGTAAAACAAAGCAAATATGTAATCAATTTGGGAAAAGTACTTAGCCAGACAAATATCCACCATTCATGAGATTGGTTGATCCTAGATTCTCTCTAATTCCTTCCTATGAATGTTCCTATTCCTTTTCATAAGTTATAAACAGGACAAACAGACCCTGAGAATACTAACTATTAAATAACTATGAAAACCTCACGCGTCAATTCAATAGCAGCAATGAGCACAGGAATTTCGATAGATACATGCAAGAGTAGCAAACAGTCATACTATTGCATGCAATTAATTCTCCCTACAATAAACTAGTCTCAAACAGTTCTTAGAATATTGCAGTTGCTATACATGAATTAGGTAACTCAAACAGTAATTACCAAACCCTAGCAATAGACAATTACCAATAACAACTAGTTACGTCCAACAAGTGAAATCAATAATAATCAATGGGATGAAGCACAAGAGAATCAATACATTCAAAGGAAAAGAAATAGAATTAGAATCTCATAACCGTATATCAATTAAAGGCTTCAATCGTCGGACTAAGCAAAGGGTGCTTAGCTCCTCATAGTTCTTGGAAACAAATAAACTTCAAAGGAAAAACTGATGAATGCTAAAACGTGATGAATCAATGAATTATGAAAGGGAAACTAGGTTAAATAACCTAACCCTAAAACTAAAGCGAAAAGATAACGAAAGTAATCTTAAAAGGAAACTAATATAAAGTATCGAAAATAATAAATTCTCGCGGGGCCGCTTGTCGTGTCATTCCGCGATTGCGGAACGAAATCTGCGGTCGCGGAAAATAGCTTGTTGCTCTCGACGTTCTTCTTCGCTGGGGGATTTTCCACGGGCGCGGAATAAATTCCGCGGTCGTGGAAAACGGAATTTTGCTTTTGACTTTTCTCGCCTTTTCCGCGATCAGATCCCTTCTCGCCCGCGGTCGCGGATCTTCATAGACCCGCGCGGGTCTATGTTTCTGTAGACCCAGTTGGGTCTATTCTTCGTCGTGGCTCGTGGTCTTCTTCCATGGTTTCCTCTCCATCTTCAATATGTCTTCGTTTAGCTTCTCTAAACCACTAAATTCACACTTCTCTCCTCAACCACATACTCCACAATAACGCTCTAAACACCTCCAAATGGTACCTAAATTCCGGTAGCAACTCCTAGTTAAACGCTACAAAGTAGAGCTGATCAATAAGCGAAAATGACTTGCCAATGGTGTACTAACTGGTTTAGCCTTATCCATGTTGAATCTCTCTAAAACACGGTTGATGTACTCTGATTGAGATAACTGCAAAGTCCCCCTGTGCTTATCTCTAGTAATCTGCATCCCAAGAATCTTTTTTGCTGGACCTAAATCCTTCATGTCAAACTCCTTTGACAATTGTTGTTTCAACCTTCTGATATCATCAATATCTGAACCTGCTACTAGCATATCATCAACATAAAGTAGTAAAATGATATAACTAGACCGATAGCTTTTGAAGTAACAACAATGATCAGCATTGCACTTCTGGAAACCTTCCTTGTGCATGAAGCCATCAAACTTTTTATACCACTGTCTCGGGGCTTGCTTCAGGCCATACAAACTCTTCTTGAGTTTACACACCATGTTCTCTTTTCCACTCTCCGAGAAACCTTCTAGTTGATGCATGTATATCTCTTCATCTAAATCTCCGTGAAGAAATGCAGTCTTCACATCTAATTGTTCAAGATGAAGATCTTCAATAGCAACAATACTCAACACTATTCTGATAGTATTCAGCTTCACGACAGGAGCAAAAATCTCAGTATAATCAACTCCTTCCTTTTGTTGAAATCCTTTCACAACTAGTTGAGCTTTATATCTCTTAGAACCATCATTCTCATCTTTTATTCAGTATACCCATTTGTTATGAAGTGCCTTCTTTCCCATAGGTAACTCAGCTAGCTCCCATGTCTGGTTTGAAATCAAAGATTGCATCTCATCTTTCATTGCAAGCTCCCACTTGCTTGCATCACTAGTCTGGCATGCTTCATCATAACATTCTGGCTCCCCTCCATCTGTCAACAACAAATAACTCATGTATCTCCTATTAGGAACATGAGGCCGAGAAGACCTTCTCAATACAGGAGCTGGAGCAGGAGGTTCTATCGTGACAGACTGTTGCACGCTTTGTTGTTCAACAAGTTCTTTTGATGGAGGACTTGTTACGATCGGTTCCGTCATAGGACTATCTGGAATATAATCTACATCTGCAAATATTGGCCCACTCTGATCTGAGTCGTTGGCGTCAGTGTTATGCATGTCCTTATACATGACTCTTTCGTTGAAAATTACATCTCTGCTACGAATCACCTTCTTGTTTTGGTTATCCCAAATACAGTAGCCAAACTCATCCTCAGCCGATGAAAGTCCATTTCTTGGATTTTGGATCAAGCTTATTCCTGCCATGATCACTAATATGCACATATGCTACACAACCGAAAACTTTTAAATGTGACAATTTTATCTCTTTTCCTCTCCATACCTCTTCTGGTATTTGGTAATCTAATGGAACCGACGGACCTCGGTTGATCAAGTAAGCAGCTGTATTGACTGCTTCTGCCCAGAACTGCTTCGGTAGACCTGACTGTATACGAATACTTCTGGCTCTTTCTGTCAATGTTCGGCTCATACGCTCAGCTATACCATTTTGTTGAGGTGCACTTGGCATTGTTCTCTCCATTCGGATCTCGTGTTCATAGCAGAAATTTTTAAATATGTTGTCCACATATTCACCACCATTGTCGGTTCTAAGCCTTTTAACTTTCAAACCTGTCTCATTTTCAACCATGGCTTTCCATCTCTTGAAATCCTCAAAAACTTCAGACTTGTATTTTAGAGAGTATACCCATACCTTCCGAGAGTGATCATCGATGAAAGTCACAAAGTAGTGTTTCCCACCAATGGATGAAGTAGTCGTTGGTCCCCAAACATCAGAGTGGACAAGCTCTAATCTTTCCTTCTTTGGGGTTCTACCATTTGTCTGAAAGCTCACCCTCTTCTGCTTTCCAAGTATGCATTCTTCACACATGTCCACCTTTACTGATTGTAGACCCGATAGTTTCCATTTCGAATGCATAAGTTTCATCCTTTTCTCACTCATGTGGCCAAGTCTTTGGTGCCACGTATTGGAATCTCCATTCCCTACTGCAACTGCAATTGAACAGCACGCCCCTGCTGTCATGTGAAGAGTACCACTCTTTTTTCCATGAGCAATTGTCATTGCACCCCTTGAGATCTTACAATTATCACCATCGAAGCTTGTGCTATAGCCTTCGCTGGCCAATTGCCCAACTGATATCAAGTTCTTTCTTAGGTCGAGGATGTGTCTGACATCTTTTAGCTCCCAAACAAAACCGTTCAACTTGATCTTTACTACACCATTTACAACAACTTTGCAAGGTTGATCATCTCCAAGGTATACGTTTCCAAGGTTTCCCGAGGCATAACTCTCGAAGAATTCTTTCTTCGTAGTGGCATGAAATGATGCTCCAGAATCTAACACCCAAGACTCTTCCTTGCTCTCCAAAGAGCATATCAACGCATAATCTCCTTCTAAGGTTGAAGTAACATTTGCCTCTACCTTCGTCTCTTGGTTCTTCGGTGCATTCTTGCACTGGTTTTTGTAATGCCCGATCTTCCCACAATTCCAACACTCGATAGTCTTTGAGGTAGAGGAATTATTTGGGTTCCTTGATTTTGACCTCTTATCTCTTGATCTACCATGATGGCTTGATCTTCCATGTCCACTCCATCTGGTTGAATTTCTTCCTCTTGACTCTGTATGCAAAACTAAAGAGGTTGATGATTCATCCGACCCTCTCCGTCGAATCTCTTCACTGAGAACCAGATCACGAACATCATCAAATTTCAACTTATTGCTTCCTGACGAGCTACTCACAGCCGTGACGGTAGCATTCCAACTGTCTGGAAGAGATGACAAAAGTATCAATGCTCGTACTTCTTCATCAAATTCAATTCCAACATGAGCCGTTGGGGATCGCGATCGGGGTCGGAGAGGGAAATAGCTACGACGAGAACAGCCCGACATCGTTGATAGTGCAAGGGGTGTTCGACGCGGCGGGGGGGATATTGATATATATGGCTCTGGTGGGCCTTCTTGCATCCGACTTCATGAGCCCCATAATGCAGCAAAGCCCTAGGCTCTAGCTGGGTGCCAACGTCTCTCTTCTTCTTGGTGCTGGTTGCATGTCAGTCTTGGCTAAATGGGCTTGAAACTTTTTTAATGAATGATTATTATTATTTTTGCTTGTGTCTAGTTTGTATCTTATGTGGAGTGATATATAAACTATATAGAAATAACCTCACAAAATGTAATGCTTGAGTAATTAAGGTAGACCTTATATACACACATTTTTTTGCACTTCTGTACGCGGTTTGGTGCGCCAAAATTAAGCGTATAGGATGAGGGGTATAATTTGGAAAGAAATGGTAATTCTTACACGCCAAAACAAGGCGTATAAGAAATGTGCTCAGCCATATACACGCCAAAAATAGGCGTATAAGTGGCTGGGCCATTTATTGGGCCTCTAGTTTAATGCGGCCCAAGTAGAAGTCTGCCACTGGTGCGCCTTACTATGGCGCATCAGATGGTAGATTTGATGCGCCGTGATTTGGCGCATCAGTTTTAGGTTAAATGCAGCGCACGCGGTGCATCAACTTCATCTTCTTCCTCGCTCTTTCTCTTCTTCGACGGCGACGGTGAATTTCCGATCGATCTCCCTCTCTCTCTTGTCTTGTCTCACGAGAAATCACCCATGGAACCAACATCTGGTGGTGGTGTCGACGCGGAGGTGGCGAGTTCGGTGGATGGAGGAGGCAATGGCGCCGGTTCGGAGGTGGCGCCAGTTGTGGTGTCGGCGTTGGCTGGAGGAGGCAATGGTGATGGCTCGGAGCTGGGGGAGACGGCGGCTGGTGGTGGCGCCGACGCGGAGGTGGCGAGTGGTAGTAGCTCCAGACTAGGGGAGACGGTGGATGGCGGTGGCGGTGGTGCCGACACGGTGGTAGAGGTGGGGGCGGCTGATGGTGGCGCCGTCGTTGGTGGTGGGGGTGTGGTAGAGGCGGTGGCTGGAGGCGGCGACGTCGCGGAGGTAGAGGCGTTGGCTGGAGGTGGTGGCCCGGTGGAGGCGGCTGGAGGAGGCGATGGTGCCATGGAGGAGGAAGGTGCGGAGGAGGTGCGGGTTTACCAGGGCGGAGGCAGACTTCGCGAAAGGGGACGCAAGATCGTATTACCGGGTGAATTCCGGACTCGAGCTGGGGCACGAATTCGAGGCACGCCAGCTAGTTATGTCATCGACGACACCACGAGTACTGCACCAGGAGTGGTAGCGGAGGAACTCGAGACGCCACCAGTTACGCGTACGTGGGGAAGCCAGACGGTATGTAATTTTCTAATTTGTATTTTATTTAATTTAATAACGCATTCTTATAGTTCATATTTAGATTTGTAATTAGTTTAGAAATTTGATTTTGTTGAGAAATTAGATGAATTAGAACGAATTCCAAAAAAATAGAACAAATTAGAACTAAGGTGTATAAAAGAAAACAAATTAGAATAAATTAGAACAAACTAGCATAAATTAGAATAAATAGAATGAAAATAAAAAATAGAACAAATTATAAATATAATAAATTAGAACAAATTTAAACAAATTAGAATAATTTAGAATAAATTAGAATAATTTAGAATAAATTAGAATAAATACAATAAATTAGAATAAATTATAAATATAATAAATTAGAACAAATTTAAACAAATTAGATTAAATCAGAATAAATGAGAATGTAATAAATTATAGAAAAAATAGTTATTTGAATGAAATTTGTTATTAGGAAATTAATAAATAAATGTAATAAATTTTAATAATATATAATTTTAGGCTGTATGATATTTCTTTTCTTCGTTGTCGGTGAGACGTCAGAGGCCGAAGTGACGTTCCAGGCGGAGACATGGTGTGACTGAGTCGGCACGTCAGCGCGCGGCACTCGTTAGTAGCGAGATTTTAGACGCCGCGCAGCCGTCCTCACCACTGGCCCACGATGATGTGGTTATGGAGGACGTCCACGTCACGACTGCTGGTTTCCCGTCGGATGATGATGATGAGGACATGGATCGGGATTATGTGGAGTCTTTCGATCCCGTTGTGACGGCTGAGGATGATCCTATTTTGACGGCCGAGGATTTGGGGAGGGATGGCGCACCCCCAGTTGCCTCTCCCCCTCCCGTTCCAGAGCCGATTTCGGATCCCGCTCCTACACCGGAGACCGCACCAGCTGATGCACCAGATATTGCAGTAGGTCCTATTTTAGGCACCGCTCCGTGGATGCCGGGAGGGCCACGTAGACCTACCCTCCTTGCTGGCTACCCGACCCATATCGCCTTCGCGATATGAGAGCTGACTGATGTCGAGCCGGCTGCTCCTCCGGCTAGGGGGCACGGGCACGGACGCAGGAGGGGACGTGGAGGACGGGCTCCTGTGGAGGATGCTCTTGTGGAGGATGCTGCTGTGGAGGATGCTCCTCTTAGAAGGATCAGGCGCCGCCAGGCAGAGCAGGATTTGGTACGTATTTTATTTTTACCATTACAATTTTTTGTTAATTTTTTCATATTTATCCGAATTAATATATCCTAAAATTAATTTCTTATTTCAGACGATGAAGGTTCTGAAGGTGCATGTCCGGAAGGCACATTATCGGACTCTGGAGGAGCACGCATTAGAAAGCCCGGATACGTGGTGGGGGATAGCACAGCGCAACGGCATCACTGCTCTGGGGTCGCTTGAGTACGGGCGGATGGACGCTTGCCTGATTTCGTCATTTGTCGAGCGATGGCACCCCGAGACGAACTCGTTCCATTTTCCGTGGAGGGAGATGACGATCACATTGCACGATGTGCATTAGATTCTCGGACTGCCCATCGACGGGAGGAGCATGACATCCGAGATGGCCGACGGGGAGGTCATGCAGCGCATTGCCATTGCATTCGGTATCCAGCTGACCGACATTGCACGGTGGTACAGAAATGGCAGAGTTCCATTAGGTTTCCTGCTGAGCCGACTGCCACCTATGATGCAGGCTCCCGAGAGGGACGAGGGACTGATTGCGTCTTTCTACCTGCTTACACTTCTCGACACGACTGTCCTGGTAGACAAGTCGATGAATATCGTGAAGCACAAGTGGATGGCGCTTTTGTTTGATCATGAGCTCACGGGTTGCTATGCATGGGGAGCAGGTGTACTGGCCGTTCTGTATAGGTGTGATACCCCGTATTTTTTGTAAGCTATTTTGGGAATTTTCCTGAGTACCCGTTTCGTATGTCGGATTTAATTTAGATAGTTTGAGACATTATGTAATGTGCTCTGCCTCTGTAATATTTTTCTCAGTGAAATAACATACAGTCGACACATTTTGGGAGTTAATACTCGTTCGTGTACGAATATATTTACCATGGGGTTAAGATTATTGCCCAAGAGTTATCATCCAATGGGCACTAAAGTACAAGTTTGTTACCCTAAGGTTTTTATCCAAGAGGCAAAGTGCAAGGTTATTACCCAAGGGATGTGAAGGAAGCTTCCTATCACCTTCCTCCCCCTTGGATTTGCCTATATAAGGATGGCTTGGGAGGAAGAGAGAGGGCTAGTTTCATAAGCTCTCAAACTCTCAAAAACGCTCTCTTCGGGAAAGCTCAAGTCGAACGTCGGAGCTCGTTTGGTGTCATTTTCGGTGGCCAAGAGAAGCTTGGGAGGCCCTTAGAAGCCTAGAAACCAAGCAAGGCGAAAGACGAGCCAAACCGATCGTCGAGGGTGAGTTTTTCCTCTCGTATTTCAGTTTCTGTTTAGCGACGGCGACCGCCGGATAGAGGCGGCGACCGCCAACTTGAAGGCGGCGACCGTCGGCCAGAACATGGCGCCCGCCGTGATGAGCACGGAGACCGCCGTGATGAGAACGGCGACCGCCGTGAAGATCTCGGCGACCGCCGTGAAGATCCCGGCGACCGCCGTGAAGATGTGGCCAGCGCCGTGAGGAGCCGTGAAGAGCAGCGCCCACTGCATTTGGGTGGCGCCCGCCGCAGCTGAGGCGGCGCCCGCAACAAGTGGGGCGGCGCCCGCCGGCGTGGTTGGTTGTTGGCCGGTTGTGGTTTGGCTTCCATGGCCTTCGTTTGGGTTTCGTTTCCTTCGATTCCTTTCGTTCTTTCTTAGATCAGTATTGTTGTTTGTCGAATCTAACTTAGGGTTTCTTTGTGGGTCGATCCGAAGGAATCTATGCTCCAGATATGTCCCTGTGTCGAGCCCGGAATCCCGTCGTTAGACTTCATTCAAATTCTGCGGATTAAGGCAAGTGGCGGTTCGCTCTTGCTCATCGTTCCATATTTACATTAATTATCAGTTGTTTATCTGAGTAATTAATTTGGAATGATTACTGTGTTTATCTGGAATTGGTTTTATAAACTATTTTGGAAACTGTAATAATGATATTCATAGGTTGTATATCTGTTAGAACAACGCTATTATTTATGTTCGCCTTGAGGGCATTTATGTGGATTTATCCTGAACTATTGTTGTGCTCGAACTGTTAGTTAGCACGAGTATTCGTAGGAACACCTAGACTCCGAGAGGTCCATTCGTTTCTTTATAACTTGGGGAAAAGGGTGATCAAGACCCTACGATAGTAGAAGCTTGGACTCTGTGAGGTTCATTCCTTCGATATAAGTCCAGAGGCTTGGATTCTGTGAGGTCCATTCCTTAGTTGTATGTCTTGCGTGACAGGGCATATGTTTAAAAGCTTATAACGTAATATGGGTTTTGGAATTTAATAAGATAAAGTGCCCGAGTGCACATAATTAATATACCTTTGGCGAGTAGTGCAGCTAAGTAAATAGTGCAGCTAGGAAAGCTCGTCTTGACTTTTGATCAGAGTACGTTCTCTTTCCAATCTGGATTCGCTGTAAGCGGTGAGGTTGGTCGTGAATCAAAACATCTAAGTCAGCTTTTAAATCACTGATGTATGATTCTTTAAACGTTCCAGATTTGTCATGTTTCCTTAAAGACTCAATCTCTTGGAGTCTCTTTTCGGGTCGATTTCTGTGAAGATTCAGTCTTCCAGAATCTTCTCTTGTGCATACCTCTTGTTTATTCCAGTAGGAGTATGATGGTTGACTATCGTCATCGGTTTTTATTCGAGAAGCGATGAGTCTAACCTAATACGACTGCTTCGAACCACTCTGCTTTGTACACTTGCATAGTCTATTCAGTAGACTAACCAACCGCAATTGTTCTCTGCATGGTTGGCTGGTGTCATCCGTTCGATTCGGCACATCAGATAGAGCGAAGATATGAGGAGACTAGATTGACAATGAAGACGACGGTTGTTTTTGGATGTTTTTAATAATTTCTTTTAATCAGGTTGAGATCCTTGGGAGATGACCATTGTGGTCAAGATCCTTGTTTGTAATATATTTAAAAGACTTCCGATGTACCTTGTTTAAAGACTTCTGCTGTACTTTGTTAAACTCTGTGTTTGTCCTATTCGGGATTGGGATGTAATCTCGGGACTCATGTTTTATATGAATAAAGTTATCATTTTGTATCATTGTATTTCATGGTTTGTATTCAAACGGTAAAGCCTTGGGTGATCTCGGTAAGGAACACTGAGGTCACTGGCGGTAATACCTTTCCAAATGGGTTCAGATTTGGGGGTGTTACAGTTGTGGTATCAGAGCCAAAGGTTTTAAAATGGGTTTCTGATTTTATAAATCATTTATCCGTTTTTGAAAATGCTTTAAAAGGGCTCGAAATTTTCAAAGTAAAAAGAATTTCAAAACACCGTTCATAGTCGTGTCTTCTATATAGTCTGATGTAGTAAGCTTGCTTCTATGTCTAGAAAGACTAAATTATTTCTCGTTGCCCCGCTAGATATGGGTGCATTCTGTTCTCTTCAGAGGAACCCGGGAGAAGCCGAGGTGGTTTCGCCATCTCCAGTTAGGCTTGATTCCCAGTTCGCTCGTTGTGATTTGAGGTTGTAGAACCTAGTATCTCAGTTTCAGTTCATCAATAGAAATTTATGAGTTTGATCTATTCTAAGTTGATTTTATTACAATAAGTATATCATAATGATACTAATGTGATAAAATCCTTGGAATTTGATTAGTAAACAGATGGTGAACACAAGGAACGTTATCCGTGCTGGTGCTCGGCCGAGCAATGACCCTAGACCAAACCCAAGGATTGATGCAGACCCATCAGGAGAGCGTGACTCTGTCTTCAACAATAATCCAGGAGGCAATGGCCAAGCTCAGGCCGACGCTCCAATAGTGCTCGATGCAGCAACAGTCGCAGTAATTCGGGGGATTGTTATGCAAGCCTTCACCGAGATAATGCGACCAATCGCACCTCAGGCACAAGGAGTGCCGGTACCTCCAAAAGTTCCGAGGTTTGAGGAACAAGAAAACCAGGTACTACAGGGAGGCGTGATCAGGAAGTATGTGCCAGATAAGTCTCATGTGCTGAGTTATGAGGACATCGAGATTCAAGCTAATGGTACTTATAAGGAGATGCCCGTGCGCATTTTGGAGTGTCGTGAGAAGCAGCTGCGTAGCAAGATCGTACCATTGGTATGGATTCAGTGGTCCAAGTCTGGATCGGAGAAAGTTACTTGGGAAACGTGGGAAACCGAGTCAGATATGCTCAGGCGTTTTCCCGAGTTATTCTCGACCTAAGTTTCGGGGTCGAAACTTCTTTTAAGGGGGAGGAGATGTGATACCCCGTATTTTTTGTAAGCTATTTTGGGAATTTTGGGAATTTTCCCGATTACCCGTTTCGTACGTCGGATTTAATTCAGATAGTTTGAGACATTCTGTAATGTGCTCTGCCTCTGTAATATTTTTCTCAGTGAAATAACATACAGTCGATGCATTTTGGGAGTTAATACTCGTTCGTGTACGAATATATTTAACATGGGGTTAAGATTATTGCCCAAGAGTTATCATCCAATGGGCACTAAAGTACAAGTTTGTTACCCTAAGGTTTTTATCCAAGAGGCAAAGTGCAAGGTTATTACCCAAGGGATGGGAAGGAAGCTTCCTATCACCTTCCTCCCCCTTGGATTTGCCTATATAAGGATGGCTTGGGAGGAAGAGAGAGGGCTAGTTTCATAAGCTCTCAAACTCTCAAAAACGCTCTCTTCGGGAAAGCTCAAGTCGAACGTCGGAGCTCGTTTGGTGTCGTTTCCGGTGGCCAACAGAAGCTTGGGAGGCCCTTAGAAGCCTAGAAACCAAGCAAGGCGAAAGACGAGCCAAACCGATCGTCGAGGGTGAGTTTTTCCTCTCGTATTTCACTTTCTGTTTAGCGACGGCGACCGCCGGATAGAGACGGCGACCGTCGGCTTGAAGGCGGCGACCGCCGGCTTGAAGGCGGCGACCGCCGGCTTGAAGGCGGCGACCGCCGGCTTGAAGGCGGCGACCGCCGGCTTGAAGGCGGCGACCGCCGGCTTGAAGGCGGCGACCGCCGGCTTGAAGGCGGCGACCGCCGGCTTGAAGGCGGCGACCGCCGGCTTGAAGGCGGCGACCGCCGGCTTGAAGGCGGCGACCGCCGGCTTGAAGGCGGCGACCGCCGGCTTGAAGGCGGCGACCGTCGGCTTGAAGGCGGCGATCGCTGGCTTGAAGGCGGCGACCGCCGGCCAGAACACGGCGCCCGCCGTGATGAGCACGACGACCGCCGTGATGAGCACGGCGACCGCCGTGAACATCCCGGCGACCGCCATGAAGATCCCGGCGACCGCCGTGAAGATGTGGCCACCGTCGTGAGGAGCCGTGAAGAGCGGCGCCCGCCGCAGCTGAGGCGGCGCCCGCCGCAAGTGGGGCGGCGCCCGCCGGCATGGTTGGTTGTTGGCCGGTTGTGGTTTGGCTTCCGTGGCCTTCGTTCGGGTTTCGTTTCCTTCGATTCCTTTCGTTCTTTCTTAGATCTGTAATGTTGTTTGTCGAATCTAACTTAGGGTTTCTTTGTGGGTCGATCCGAAGGAATCTGTGCTCTAGATATGTCCCTGTGTCGAGCCCGGAATCCCGTTGTTAGACTTCATTCAAATTCTGTGGATTGGGCCTTTGAATTTCATGTGATATAAGCATATATCACATGAAATTCAAAGGCCCAATTTTTTCGTTTTTCCAGTTTTTCACCCGTTTCTTCTATAATCCTTCCTATTGGGTCTATTTGGGCCCAATTTTTCGTTTTTTCCAGTTTTTCACCCGTTTCTTCTATAATCCTTTCTATTGGGCCTATTTGGGCCCAATTTTTCGTTTTTCCAGTTTTTCACCCGTTTCTTCTATAATCCATCCTATTGGGCTTATTTGGGCCCAATTTTTTCGTTTTTCCAGTTTTTCACCCGTTTCTTCTATAACTTTCCTATTGGACCTATTTGGGCCCAATTTTTCATTTTTCCAGTTTTTCACCCGTTTCTTCTATAATCCTTCCTATTGGGCTTATTTGGGCTCAAATTTTTCGTTTTTCCAGTTTTTCACCCGTTTCTTCTATAACCTTCCTATTGGACCTATTTGGGCCCAATTTTTCGTTTTTCCAGTTTTTCACCTGTTTCTTCTTTAATCCTTCCTATTGGGCCTATTTGGGCCCAATTTTTCATTTTTTCAGTTTTCCATCCGTTTCTTCTATAATCCTTCCTATTGGGCTTATTTGGGCCCAATTTTTCATTTTCCCAGTTTTTCACTCGTTTCTTCTATAGTCGTTTTTTCAGTTTTGTACTGTTGGGCCATTTCATGTGTTTTTCATCCATATTTAATGAATATAATATTACATGCGTACTAGTACATGTCAGCCGAAAAATACATATATAAAAGCGGAAAATATAATATTCCTAATCCCGAAAACATAATATCCCTAAGCTTTGAATACCCTAACGTGGTATACAACTTGGGGGCGCCGATGGATAATTTCAAACAGTAATACATCGTTAATTTCGAATCTATGGCTTCTTATAAAATCCCGCCAGCCGTTGCCAAATCTGTATCGATTCCCACTCGTTGCGATACACATATGCATATTAGAATGACCACAATCTAGGGTGACTTCCGTTGTTGCTGCATAACTCAAGAATCTCAAAGCATGCTCCATCGGGATCAGTAAGTGCATTTAAAGTTGATATTATGATGAAATCAGAATCATAAATTTATAAAATGAAGGATGCGGTGCCTACCAGCCAATATTCTGGACAGACATTCGTTTGATTTAATACGACGATGAATGAAATTCGAGGATCACGTCGCATAGCTTCGGCTCTTTCTAATGCTGAATTTACAACATCTCCAGCATCATCAGAGGAATATGAGCTATCAGCTGATGTCGAACTATCAGCTGATGTCAAACTATCGCTGATTACTATAACATTTCTGGACGACGAAGCCATACTTTGCAATGACCTTGATATCCCGAATCTGAAATATGAAATCACAAGGATGTTTTGGATATGGAAATGTGGCGCACAAATTCGGATACTTATAGGATGAGATTTAGCCGTTGTAAATTCTGCCCGTTATGCACGCCAAAACCAGGCGCATGTAACGGTCTTTTTTTCAAACGGCTAAATCCTGCACGCCAATATTTGGTGTATGGTTCCGTGCCATTATATGGCGTGTGAGATTTAACCGATTGAAAAAATGACTGTTTCATGCGCCTGATTTTGGCATGCATAACGGGCAGAATTTATAACGGTTAAATCTCACCCTATAAGTATCCGAATTCAACAAACGCAGTGGAACTACGGAAGGAGGTATTGAGGATTTATGATATTTGTAGGAAACCAAACACTACAACAAATAATGTCATCTTCATCCAAATCATCAACAAACGCAGATAGGCTATGCTACTGTAATTTGAAAGCCGTTGTCCGAACTTGGGATTTGCAGTGGTACTACGGCAGAGGTATTGGGGATGCCCAGAAGTGGGGTGTCGTTTCAGGGAGTGAATTGATCCAATGTACGAGGACAAGGCACACGCGGTTATTCGACAACAATGGCAGGAAAACACAAGATCTTGTTAAGGAAAATCAAGATCTTGTTAAAGATCTTGATAACATTCGTAGGTATAACTTCAAACTATTAAATGATGTACATCATAGGTGATTAATGTCGTATCTTTTGTGTAATGTTGTTTATGTACTATCAACCTTTGTAGGGACCAAGCAAATTTAGCAAAGAAGAGATATCATATGAAGCGAACGTTCACTAGAGACTACCCTAATTTCTTGAAACGCTAAAGCAGTGTCATATATTTTCTCTAATTTTTCCTAAGTTTATGATCAATTTGTATTAAATGATGTACATCATAGGTTGATGATCATTTTGTATTAAATGATGTACATCGTAGGTTGATGATCATTTTGTATTGTTCGTATAAAGATTAATACAAGTTGGGCTACATAATAGGGGTATCCCTCCCCTAATAGATTAATACAAAGGTGAATAAACTAAACTGGAGGATTAGGTGGACGATTATATCTGGTGCGGTATTCTCGAAACACTCTAAAGCTTGACTCAAGCATAGCATCCCAATCATTGACGCTTTGGTCCCTGTAGTTGCGCCAGGCGTACGGAGGGGGGGGTAGTGGAGAGCCATCCTTCAGCCACACCTACAAACACAATAATTACCCCTAATTATACTAAACAAATGAGCATTTACATCAAATAGTTTAGAAACAATAAGCTTTACCGGTATAAAGTGGTCCCGGTTCCCCACGTGGGCCATCGCCAATATCTTCTTTGGAGGACCGAGGCTTGTGTCAGACGCCTTCATTGGTAAGCACAAGCACGGACCATCCCAGGACAAGAAGGCCAGCACAACATGATAAGCGGTGGCAAACACTAAACCAATCAGGGGCATATCAAGCCAGTAGTCCAATGAGCAAGGACTGATGATATAGTTCACTTGAAACATAAGATCCTCATAGGACAACCCCGGCCGTAGTCTAGGAAGTATTGGTATGTATACATCTGGGTTGTCAAATAACTCTACCACCAGCTGATGTCGAACTTTGGTGTACTCATGCTCTTCCATGCCCAACAATACAGCTAGTGTCCGGTACCCACAGTGTCCATCTGGACGTACTTCTCTAGTCCCTTTAATGTACGGATACCAAAAGTAATCCACATTCTTAACCCCAAAGTTCACCCCCATATGAACCATGGGTTGTTCATCGAATTGCGACCCAGACCATTCTGTTAGGAAACAGAACTCTAGAACTTCGGTTCCCCTGAGAGTTCCTTTCCTCAGTTTCTCTACTTTTGAAGATGACAAATATTTTGATACTAATGTTTTATCTCAAAGATGTGTGTTAAGGAACCACAAGACAATTGTCGAAACCTTGGAAGCCAAACAAGACAAAAGAACCAAGCAGCAAGCCAAAGGAACCCAGGTGTGCCCAGAAATGCAACATGTGATCTTGCGTTTCCTGAGAAATCTAGGGAACACCAAACCTCGGACAAAAGATGGTGAAAGCGACTTGAGCGAAGCTTCCAAAATCCGGCCACCATCCAAGAGCAAGACTCCAAGATGCCTAGAACGATGAACCTCGGACAAAGGTACTGAAAGCGACAGCTCATAGAGATGTCACCATCCAGAGGACAGTTCCAAAGTGCCGAGCTTGTTGAACCTCGGACGAAAGGAGTTGGACAACGACTTGGCAGACTTGTCCGAAGTAGTTGACCAACCTATATGGATTCTGAGCTGCCTAGGTTGTTGTTACATGTCAAAGATAGTGTGAATCAAGGATCACCACACATCCTAGGGCAAGCTCACTCTGTGGGAACCAAGAGCAGATCCAACCTTGAGCATCCACTATATAAGGAAGATAAGCTCCGTTGTTATCTTCAAGCATTGAGATAGAATCACACTCCATAGCAAATATCAAAGTATGAAGCTTCAAACAAGATCATCAAATCAGAACAAGATCAAGAGGAACCAGTCAAGGAATCGGAGAGCTGTGTGCTAAGTTCCTGTGACTGTAAGTGAGTTAGTTCCTTGGTGCTAAGGGATGCTTCTTGGATTGATTATAATTTGTGTTAAGTTATCTAGGATTGTCTAACTGTGCGTAAGGCAAAGAAACTGTGTGTTTGTTCCTAGGATAAGCTGTAACCAAAGAGATAAGAAATCAAGAAGTAGACCTTGAAATCCTTTCGAAAGAAAGGTAGTGGTTTTTATCCTAGATTGCTAGTTGGCAATCGAAGGTTTCCACTATAAGGAACTTGTTCATTTATTTGATTGTTTATTTCCGCTGCGAAGGGAACTGGAATCTGTATTCTCAGTTCCCTTGTTATTAATCTAACAATCACGATCCTACAATTGGTATCAGAGCAGGAAAAGCTCTAGATCTTTGTTAAGTTTGCAGATCATGTCTCAACCAAGCAAGTTTGAGCTCAGAATCTCCACCAACAAGCCACATCTCCGAAAGAAGGGAGAAGAAACATGGTGGGAAAAGTGCATGGAAAGCCACATAAAGACCAACGACTACCAATGCTGGAGGATAGTCGAAAATGGAGATGGCTATGTCGATCTAAATCAGAAGGAAGAAGACTGGAAACTTGAGCACTATGTCATCATGGAAAAGAATGCCAAGGCTAGACAGTTCATTCTCAATGGACTAGACAAAGAAGACATGGACAAAGTCATAGGAATCAAGACGGCAAAGGAGATGTGGAGAGCACTCAAAGATATGCATGAAGGAAGTGATGAGCTAAAGCAAAGCAGGAAGTTTGCTTTGGAAGGAGAATACCACACCTTCAAAATGATGGAAACTGAAACCATCTCAGAATACTACTCTCGGTTCAATAGGATAATTAGAAAGCTAACAGCGGCTGGAGTCAACCTCGATGAAGTCTCCAAGTCACTGGTGGTCATCAATGGACTCAACTATAAGTTCACCAGGCATCCAATCTCTTCCCTTGACTCAAGTCATAGGGAAACTGGAGGTTGAAGAAGGAGAACACAACAAAGCCAATGCCGATAAGAAACTGGAGAAAGGAATTGCCCTCAAGATCTCCAAAGCCTTCTCAAGGCTTGAGATGGAGCAGGAGAACTCAGACCTAGAAGAAGAGGAGGACGAACTTACAGCTCTCTTCACAAAGAATATCAAAAAATTATTTGTGAAGGGAAGGTTCCAAAAGGGCAGTTCCTCTCACAATGGACCAAGGAGAGATCTCAAAGAAGTCTCCTGTTATGAGTGCAAAGAAAAGGGACACTACGCTAAGAACTGTCCCAACAAGGAAGACTCCAAAGAAGATGAAAGACCTCAGAGGAAGAAGGCTCTTGTGGCCTCATGGGGAGAAGACTCAGATGAGGAACTGGATCTGAGTGGTTTCTCTGGAGGAAGATGTCTCATGGAAAAAGGAGATTCAAGCGACTCAGAAGACCTTGAGGTAACTTCTGACGACTTTCTAAAAACTCTAGTTGATTGTAATAAGAAACAACTTCTAAAGATCATAAAGAAACTAGGAAAGGAAACCAATTCCCTTCAACAAAAACTTGATGATTGTGAAGATGAAATTGCTTGCTTGACTGTTGAAAATTCTGTGTGGAGTAAGAAACTTGATGAAACTGAGCAAGATCTAGCTGAAACCCACTCCAAACTCATTGATATTAGAAATGTGCATGCTAGTCATCTTAAAATCTGCAAATCTTGTGATGAAACTAGCATAGACTCAGCTAAAGTTCCTATGCATGATAACCTATATGGAAATGATATGCTTCAATCTATAATTGATAGGTTAGACATTCTCACTGACTCTATAAATGAAAAAACTATTAATCAAACTGTCTTTGTGAGACAACGTCATGGAATTGGATATATTGATAACAAGACGAATAATGATGCTGAAGATGAAAAGGCTAGACGAGAACTTGTTGAGATGAATGAGAACCTCAGTACTGCTCTTGCCACTTCTCGAGATAGGAATCAATTCCTATTAGAGAAGATCATGGTTCTTGAGAACAAGGCTGAGGTTGCCAAGCGTCTCAAAGAAAGTTCTCAAAGTCCAATTAGGGAACCTAAGGGAAAGGAAAAAGCTTTCCCTGAAGACAAGTGGTTCACCAATTCCTTTGCTCACAAAAGGTATGTGGACATGGCTCACGGTAAGGTTAGAAACAATGTTGATTTCAACAAAAGAAAAACTGAGAAACCTTTTAGGCCCGGAAAGGGAAAATATGGACATGTTGCTTACAATCGCTTGTGTTACTATTGTGGAAAGAATGGTCATTACAACACTGATTGTCCTAAGAAAAGGAACTTTGAAAATGAGAAAAGAGCTTATTACCATGATAGGAACCAGTTCCCTAGTCACTCACAGACTTGCAATGCTAATTCCCCCAGTAAAGCCAAGCTTCACTGGGTTCAAAAGTCTTAGTTCCCTTGTGTGCAGAAAGAAGAGAGGCAACCTCGACTATGGTACATTGATAGTGGTTGCTCATGCCATATGATCGGAAGAAGAAATCAAATGAACTATATTCAACCCATCCAAGGAGGGAACATCTCCTTTGGAGACAAAAGCAAAGGGAAATTTTGTGGAATAGGAACTGTGAAACTCAATGACCACATTAAGGTAAATAAAGTCCATGATAGCAGGCTTTAGTCGTATCACCTAATCAATCAAATAAAATCCTAGCAAAACCTAAACAAGTAGTTAGGGTAAGCAGGGGTCGAATCCACAGAGAGGAAGGGATTAATCTATGTGTTGTTTGCATGCAATAGTAACAAGAAGGGGGGGTTGTAGGTTGGTTGGTCACAATTAAGTCAAACACAGCAAAGTATATGATGAAAATATCAAAGAGAGAAAACACTTAGCCAAGTAATGTCCACATAAGTCATTCAAAGGTTGTTCCTTGATTATGCCCCATCTTCCTATTCGGTTATTCCTGTCCTGATCTTGTGTAGATTAATAGGGAAACCATCCCTAAGAACCCTTACCAATGAATAACCCTAGCACCACTAGTGATTCAACCCAAAGGCAGCAATGAACATAAGAATTAACCAGGATACACATAACACCTCAACCAGAAGCATTCAACATGTAATCAATTCCCTACATAGATAAATTCCACAGTGGCAGATAAGAATCTATGCTCGCTACTCAAACTAGAGCGTTAGCCCAACAGTTCCCAAGTATTAGCAATATGAATGAAAGCAATAAACCTAGGTGATCAATCTAGATAAACCAACAAACATCCAAATAAGAATTTGCTCAAGAGAAAAGATATAACTCAATAGGATAAGATAGATAGGAACAAAACCTCACAACCAGATGAATAAACTTATGCTTCCATTACCGGACTAAGCAAAGTGCTTAGCGTTCCATAGTCTTGAGAAAACAACGATGATGTAAAAAAAACTCAAACCTGATATGAGTGTCTCTTTAGAATGAGCTTTCTTCCTAGGTTAAATAGAAAAGAGAACTAATATGGGCCTAACAAGTTCCTAAGCCCATTAGGGAAAATAAACGAAATAAAATGGAAAAATAAGAAAAGAAATTAGAAAAGATAGACTCGGGAAAAGTCAGAACTTCCAGCGTCGACGACCCGCGATCGCGGCCCATTTACCGCGATCGCATCCTCTTGTGGCTCCGCGCTCTTCACATTCCTCCGCGCCTGCGGAAAACTCTCGACTTGCCCGAGGAACCGCGATCGCGGCACCCTTGCCCGCGGTCGCGGTTAATGCTCGGCCTTCACTCTTTGGCTTCGCCTCCTAACCTCTCGTCTTCGCTTCCTTGGCATCTTCTTTTGGTGGCTTCCTTTCTCAGTGTCTCCTATGATATCCAAAATAGCTCATACACCTCCAAAAACACCAGACTTCGCCCCCAAATGCCATGCATAAGAATGTGTCTAAATCTACCCAAATGGCACCAATAAAACCCTCTAATAACTCTTAGTTAAGCCCTATAAAATAGTGCTTATCAGTCCACCTTGTTGATAATCTTGCCTTTGATCTAATTAGTGTGTCACATCTGTGTGATCAAGGAGACAATGAAGTCAGATTCAAATCAAATGAATGCACTGTCTTTGACTCCTCGGGACAAATCATCTTAAAAGGTAAAAGGCTCAACAATGTGTATGTCGTTGACCCATCCTTCGTTCCCAAGGAGAAACTCTGTCTCTCAACTGTGAATGATCAAACGGACTTGTGGCATCAACGTCTTGGTCATGCTAGCACCAAATTGATCCAAAAGCTACACTCAAAGGAGCTAGTCAAGGGCCTCCCAAAATTAAGTGGCAAATCTGAGGAACCATGCTCAGACTGTGTAAGAGGGAAACAAGCTCGGAGTTCCTTTAAATCCAAAAATATGGTAAGCTCCTCAAGGCCCCTTGATAAGCACTACTTTTTAGGGCTTAACTAAGAGTCATTAGAGGATTTATTGGTGCCATTCGGGTAGATTTAGATACATTCATGTACATGGCGTGTGGGGGCGAAGTTTGGCGAGATTACATTAATGTCACGTGAAAATGGAATTAAAAGCCACGTGATTTTGGGCCAAGTTGAAGCAAGGAAATTAGGCCCATGAAGTGCCGGCCCAATTGAAGGAAGAAAGGCCAATTGAAGGAAGGTTGGGGCCCACGTGAAGGTTGAAGAAGAAGCCACGCGTATTGAAGCGTGAAATGAAATGGAGAATTGAAGAAAAGATGGCCGTGACATCACCATGACGTCGGGCTGCTGATGCTTGCGGGGGAGATTGGGCCGACTTGCTAGATGGGCCATGTCTGCTCGCATGAATTGGAGGCCGAGAGCTCCAGCTGTGTGGACGATTTGCTGGACGGATTGGACCGAGAATGCGGGATTAATTTCCTTGCTTTTGTTTGTTTATTATTTTATTATTATTTTATTAATTCGTTTTAGGTTAATTTAGATTTTATTTCCTTTAGTATATTAGGGTAGAGAAAAGACTTGTTTGCCTATCTTAGAAATCAATCTTCGTTTTTCTCTCGAAACCCTAATTTTCATTCTACGTATTTTTCCTACTATGAAGAACTAAGCCTCTCTTGCTTAGTCAGACGCTGAAGCTTTTCGTTTCGATAAAGTTGTGAGATTCTCGTTCTTAATCTATTGCATGGTTTTTATCTTTCTCTTACTTAAGTTGCTTATGATTTATATTGATAATCTCTATTTGGACGCAACTAGGGTTTATTGGTATTGATTGATTGCTAGATTTAGATTGTTACTGGTTGAGCATATCTATTTCAGAGTAGCAACTGCATCGTATTAGTAACTGGTTGTGCTAGTATTATGCAGAAGAGAATTGATTTACGTTCTAGGATAAAAGCTGGTTGTTTTATGCTAGAATTGTATCCAACTATATTCATATCCGTAAGGCTGCTGTTAAACTGAATCTTGATAGTTTCAGGGTTGTTTAATTAGTTAGTGCTAATAGTATCTGGTTGTGCTATTAGTTATATCTGAAAAGGAATTGGAATTTCCATTGCATGAGATTTTGAATGAGTATCTATGATCAACTTGTCATATGAATAGTGGATGTTGTTTGACTAAGTGCTTTTTCCCCATTACTGATTTCACAACTCTTTCGCTTGTTTACCTTTTGCATGCTTAGTTACTTAAAACAAACAAAACCCCCCCTTTGGTTACGTTTGATTGACATACGAATTGCATATTTAGATAGAATCCGCCCCCTGTGGATTCGACCTTTACTTACCTAGGACTACGGTTTAGGGTTTGTTTGGATATTTTGCATAGCAGTTTTTAGAACGACAAAAACCTGTTATCACCCCTTGAAATCATTCACATGGACCTTTGTGGACCCATGAGAGTTCAAAGCCTAGGAGGAAACAGGTATATCTTTGTTCTCGTCGATGACTTCTCTCGTTTTACTTGGACAATATTCATAAAATCTAAAAGTGAAGTCATTGGACGTTTTAAGGATTTGGTTCCCATGTTAGAAAAGTCTCTCGACTGTTCCATCAATTCTATCCGTTCTGACCATGGTACCGAGTTCGAAAATGGAGAATTTCTAACCTTTTGCAGTGAGCATGGCATTGATCACAACTTCTCTGCACCATACACTCCTCAACAAAATGGAGTAGTGGAAATGAAGAACAGAACCTTAGAAGACATGGCTCGAACGATGCTCATCTCAAGTGGACTATCTCAATCATTCTGGGCTGAGGCAATCAACACAGCCTGCTACATCATCAATCGAGCTATGCTTCGCCCAATCACATAGAAGACACCCTATGAACTTCTAAGATGAAGGGTTCCCAACATTTCACATCTTAGGGTATTCGGATACAAGTGCTTTGTGCACAACAATGGAAAGGACAATCTTGGCAAATTTGACCCAAGGAGTGATGAAGGGATCTTCATTGAATATGCATCAAGCAGCAAGGCCTACAAGATCTTCAATAAAAGGACCAAAAAGGTAGAAGAAAGTGTTCATGTTATTTTTAATGAAAAATCACTTGGTAGAAATGTGCAGAACACCATCAGTTCCTTTGAAGATCCATTCCCAAACCTCCTCAAGAAGATCCAGATGAAGACATCACACCACCCAGTTCTTACCCTGCTGCACCAGCTCCTCCAGCGGTTCCTATGGAAATTCAACAACAATCCATTTCTGGGAACCATGAACATGAAGACAATATATGTGGAGACATCAATGACTCATCCTCTCACATGTTCTTCAATAGAGAAGGTGAACCCAACATAGAAGTTGAAGCTGAGTGTTCAAATCAAAATGTCTCCACATCAAATGCTCTAGCTCCCAATAGAGAAAGAAGAACCATCAAGCCTTCAGTCAGGTTCGAACATCTAACCTTATTTGCTTTCAATGCCTTTTTGTCTATTGTGGAACCAAAGAACATAGGTGAGGCACTGAAGGATGTAGACTGGATACAAGCCATGCAAGAGGAACTTCATCAGTTTGAAAGGAACAAAGTATGGCATCTAGTTCCCCGCCCCAAGGATAAACATATCATAGGAACCAGATGGGTCTTCAGGAACAAGCTAGATGACTCAGGGGCTGTGATAAGGAATAAAGCAAGACTTGTTGCTCAAGGATACAATCAACAAGAAGGCATCG
This sequence comes from Rheum nobile, assembly GCA_027886185.1. Lineage (NCBI taxonomy): Eukaryota > Viridiplantae > Streptophyta > Magnoliopsida > Caryophyllales > Polygonaceae > Rheum > Rheum nobile. Next base: position 441,647 of record WOAB01000261.1, on the reverse strand, counting down.
ACTATGATGAAACCTATGCTCTGGTGGCAAGGATTGAAGCAATAAGATTGCTGATTGATTTCGCATCACACAAAGGGTTTAAGCTATTCCAAATGGATGTAAAGACCGCCTTCCTCAATGGCATTTTTCAAGAGGAAGTCTATGTCAAGCAACCACCTGGTTTCGAAGATGATGATCATCCAGACCATGTCTACTTCCTAGACAAAGCACTGTATGGTCTCAAGCAAGCCCCTAGAGCTTGGTATGATCGTCTTGCCCAGTTCCTACTCTCAAATGGCTACAGGCGTGGAGTTATTGACAAAACTCTCTTTATCCTAGAAGAAGAAGGTAACATCTTAGTGGTTCAAATTTATGTTGATGATATCATTTTTGGTTCCACTAACCTGTCCCTTGTAGATAAGTTCAAAGACTTGATGAGCAGTGAATTTGAAATGAGCCTAATAGGGAACTCACTTTCTTCCTCGGATTGCAAATCACTCAAAAGAAAGATGGTATACAAATTCACCAACAGAAGTATGTCAGGGAACTCCTGAAAAAGTTTAAAATGGATTCATGCAAGCCTCTCTCAACTCTTATCTCCACCATTGCTCATTTGGACAAGGATCATTCAAGTCCTCTTGTGGAAGAGAAACTCTATAGAGGTATGATAGGTTCTCTCATGTATCTAACAGCTAGTCGTCCAGACATTGTGTTTGCTTTTTGCTTGTGTGCTAGGTTTCAATCATGTCCAAGAGAAACACACTTAGCTGTTGTGAAAAGGATATTCCGATATCTCAAGGGAACTGACTCGCTCTGCATTTGGTACCCCAAAGAGTGTCCCTTTGAGCTGATCGGTTTCACTGATGCTGATTATGCTGGATACCTGGTGGATAGGAAGAGTACTTCTGGAATGGCACAGTTCCTAGGCCCTTGCCTTGTGTCATGGGGCTCAAAGAAACAAGTTTCAGTCTCTCTCTCCACCACAGAATCTGAGTACATTGCAGCCGCCTCTTGATGTTCCCAACTCTTATGGCTAAAGCAACAACTTGCGGATTTCGGTATGTCTTATGGTCCTCTTACTGATCTTTGTGATAACACCAGTGCTATAAACATTTCTAAGAATCTTGTGCATCATACTAGGACCAAGCATATAGATATCATGCATCATTTTCTTAGAGATCATGTTGAGAAAGGGAACATCATTATGAAATTTTGTAGAACTGTGATAACAGGTTTTTGTCGTTCTAAAAACTGCTATGCAAAATATCCAAACAAACCCTAAACCGTAGTCCTAGGTAAGTACAGGTCGAATCCACAGGGAGGCGAATTCTATCTTAGTATGCAATTCGTATGTCAATCAGAAGTAACCAAAGAGGGGTTTTGTTTGTTTTAAGTAACTAAGCATGCAAAAGTAAACAAGTTCAAGAGTTGTGAAATCAGTGATGGGAAAAGCACTTAGTCAAACAACATCCACTATTCGTATGACAAGTTGATCATAGATACTCATTCAAAATCTCATGCAATGGTGATTCCAATTCCTTTTCAGATATAACTAATAGCACAACCAGATACTATTAGCACTAACTAATTAAACAACCCTGAAACTATCAAGATTCAGTTTAACAGCAGCCTTACGGATAGGAATATAGTTGGATACAATTCTAGCATAAAACAACCAGCTTTTATCCTAGAATGTAAATCAATTCTCTTCTGCATAAGACTAGCACAACCAGATACTAGTACGATGCAGTTGCTACTCTGAAATAGATATGCTCAACCAGTAACAATCTAAATCTAGCTATAGATCAATAACAACAAACCCTAGTTGCGTCCAAATAGAGATTATCAATATCAATCATAAACAACTTAAGCAAGAGAAAGATAAAAACCATGCAATAGATTAAGAACAAGAATCTCACAACTTTATCGAAACGAAAGCTTCAGTGTCTGACTAAGCCAGGGAGGCTTAGTTCTTCATAACGTAGAAAAGGGAATTAGGGTTCAAGAGAAAAACGAAGATTGATGATATCAACTAGGTTAACTAAAAGTGTTTTTAACCTAATTCTAAAAGTGTGTAAAATAATAAAATAAAATAATAACAAAAGTAATAACCAAAAATCAGCAATCGAGATTTGGGAATTAATCCCGTAATTCCTGCTCGGCCTCGTGCAAGCATCTCGTCCAGCAGCTCGCCCAAGGCAGCAGACACGGCCCAAATCAGCAGCAAAAGCGGCCCAACAAAAGTGGCCCACTCCAAGCAGCAGCTTCAGCACGCTGACATTATGGCGAGGTCACGATAATGCCATCCTCTCATTTCTTCAGCTTCAATTTGACGCGGCTTCAATTCTTCATGTGGGCTCCAGCCTTCATTTTCCAAATTCTTCACGCGGGTATCTTCACGTGGGCCGAGATTTTATGGGCCTTTCTTCATCCAAATTGGCCCATCACCAAAATTAGCATCACGTGGCTTGTTAATCACTAAACTTTGCCCCCACACGCCATGCACATGAATGTGTCTAAATCTATCCGAATGACACCAATAAAACATCTAATGACTCTTACTTAAACCCTACAAAGTAGTGCTTATCAAACTGAAGATCATGTTGCAGATATATTCACCAAAGCCTTGAATAGAGTTCCCTTCGAGAACCTTAGATTAGAACTGGGAATGATTCCTATAACCTAGCAGTTCCCTTGATTGACTAGTTTAGATCTTTTACTTGTTCAGTCTTGGAATCTCTGTGTTATATCTTTTGCAATAGACCCTCATCTCCATAATGGTTACTCAAAAGGCTTTGATAAATTTTTCTAGTTCGTGTCCTTGAGTCTTCATTGTTCATTATAACTCAATCATTGTTCGAGTTTCTTTGTTGGCCCAAAAGTCACAATCTGATCATATTCTAACCCAACAATACAAGCTGAAATGATGATTGTGTACTATGACCCTCCATTGCCTTATTGCACAATTCAATTCCCTATGATCCATTTCTTAACCCTCTCTGGGAATTATTGTGTAATGCGATAAATGGCATTCCCCGATTTCTTTTATGGGAACGTACTTTCAGGTCCTATGTTTTTAAAACCCCACATCAAAGGTTCCCATATACCCCTCTAGCACACTGAAAAAATTGCCAGAAAGGAACTAGGATGGACTACCCCTTTAACGGCTAGTAAGAGAATTGCTCCTCCCAAGACGACATTTATGGCAAATCTTCCAGCGTCAGAAAGGTCATCTCAGCTGTGAACAGTTTCCATTTTTGAGTGGTTGAGTTTTGAATCTGTGACCGTTCAAATTCAGAAAGGCTGCAAATCCTTAGAGCCATTTCAATGGTTCAGAATCCCCAGAATCTCTCTTACTGGTTTGATTTCTCCAACGGCACCAACAACACTCAACGATTATTAAAAGGCTCCTGTTGATTGAACCAAGCTCTCCACCTTGCTCTCTCCAGCTCTCTCTCCTTCTCTCAAACTCTCCCTTTCTATTTCTCACTTCTCAAAAAACCCCAGCTTCTCAAATGGCCGACAAAAATCCTAATCCTAATCTTGTTCAGGATGAGCAAGAAGTTGCACTCCTCAAAGCTTTCAGAGAAAAGAAAGCAGCCTCATCCTTGAAATCCCTTGATGTCACCCCCTCTCAAAACCCTATAGCCCAGCAAGCTAAGGAGAAAGTAAAGGAACTCCCTCCTGTGTCCGCATCTGCTACCCACACCGTCTCAGAAAGAGGCTCCCACGACTCCTCTCCGGACAAGGACACCCAGGAGACCACAACTCAGAGCCGTCGCCTGCAAGCCTCAAATCCAAGCCTGCTCCCTCAGTTGCTACACGGCTCAAGCTTCGCAAACGAAGCTTGATAAGCACTACTTTGTAGGGCTTAAGTAAGAGTCATTAGAGGGTTTATTGGTGTCATTCGGGTAGATTTAGACACATTCATGTGTATGGAATTTAGGGGCGAAGTTTGGTGTTTTTGGAGGTGTTTGAGCTATTTTGGAGATCATAGGAGACACTGAGGAAGAAGTCACCATTAGAAGACGCAAAGGAAGTGAAGAGAAGAGTAGAAGAACAGTGTGCTGAATTCAATTGGTTCGTTCTCTCTACTCAGATGTCCAAATGAAGTGATTCCAATTCGAGGAGTTAGATCGTGAAGTCTACTGCAAGTCCTCAAAAGATGAGCGCAATCCGAGTTGGGAATCAAAAGTTATGTGGTTTCTACGGAAGTGTCGCATGAGTTGAAGTACTGGAGTTTCTGTTAAATGGCCGCACCCGGCGGTGGAGTCTGGCGCACCCGCGGTGGGACGCGCTGAAGATCTTCTTTGCGAGTTTTTAATTCCGTGTTCTTTTAATTCCGAACATTAGTTTCCAAGTTTGTTATTTTCCTTTATTTTATTCCTTATTATTTCCTTAGTATTTAAGCTTTAGTTAGACTCTTTTAGAGGGCAGATCATTCTCTAACCCTAGTTGCCACCTTTCATCGTTTTTTCTCTCACAAACCCTATGGAGAACTAAACCTCCATTGTTGCACTTGATAGTTTGAAGCCAGCAATTGATTGGTTGTGAGTTTTCTACTCTTGTTCGTTTTCCTATCTAGTTGGATTAATTCTCTTGTGCTTGATTGATTATTGGTTTATGTTGATTTATCTAGATTGATCACCTAGGTTTATTGATATCTTCCTAATTGCTAGGACTTGTGATTCCAGGTTCGGGTTGCATATCTAGTAGCGAACACGATTGTGCGTATAGGGGATCCGAGCGCATAATCATGAGAGAGAGTTAATTGCATGCTTATAGTAACGGGTTGTTTCTATTGCATGTGTCTTGTTAATCCTTGGTTGAATGCTATTGCTTCATTGAGTCTTGAAGGTTTTCGGATTTGATTTAGTAATAAGTACTATTAGGGCTGGTAGAACTAATAGTTATCTATGATCGGGATAAGAACAACTATAGGAATATTAAGAACTTGAGATTGATAGAATTATGTGATCGACCTTTCTATTGTCGTGTGGATCTTTGTTAAGTGTGGCGCTTTTTCCCTTATTATTCTCAACTGTTATTTGCGAACTTGTTTACTTGCTTTGTTTACTTTGGTTACGAAAAACACAAACAAACCCCCCCCCCCCTAGTTCCTAGTTGGTGATAACGAATTGCACAAATTGATAACCTGACTCTCTGTGGGATCGACCCTGACTTGCTTGCTATACTACTTAGTAGGTATTTTGGGATTTATTTGATAGGCATCACGACTTTAGCCCTGTCAAATTTGGCGCTGTTGCCGGGGAGTCAAATTTTCTGTTTTTGTGATTTGTTTGTTACCAACCTTGGTGTGGACCTATCTTATGGTCCACACTCGTGCTACTAATTCACCTCTTCTTGATTTTGATCCAGAGATTGAGAGAACTTTGTCCCAGGATCGCAGAATCAACCGTACTTTGATTTTTGACAACCCTGCATTTGAGATGGGTGACGCAGATAGGACGTTGAGACAGTTGACTGCGCCGAACTTGCAACAGCAACCCTTGGCCGTGGTGATCCCTGCTGTGGGAGAGAATGTGAACTTTGAGTTGAAGCCGGGGCTGATTCATTTGCTCCCAACTTTCCATGGACTGGCTGGCGAGGACCCAATCAAATACATGGGTAAATTCCACACAGTCTGCATGAGCATGAAACCGGCGAATGTTACTGAGGAGTAAATCAAGATGAGAGCTTTTGGGTTTACCCTGAAAGACACTGCTGATGACTGGTATTATCATCTTCCTACTGGGAGCATTGACACGTGGACCAAGCTACACAAGGCTTTTCTTGAGAAGTATTTCCCTGCAAAGAGGGCAAACAGTTTGAAGAAAGCTATTAGCAACATTGAGCAGGAAGCTGACGAGAGCATGTATGATTATTATGAGCGGTTCAAGAGACTTTGCTCAAGCTGTCCGTTCCACGGTGATACGCGGTATTTTACATAGCGCAACTAGTAGTTATTAGCATAGTTTTGTGGAGATTTTGGCTCGGTTTTCGAGCTAAGTCGATGCTTGAGGTACGGAGCTACATTATGATTATTTGGAAGCACTTGCATGTTGAGGACGAGGCTCGAGGTTTCCTTGGCGAGAAGACGCTCGAGGAGCCGGGCTGACATGAAGAGATGACATTGAAGCTAGGAGAAGCAGCTTGACGCGGGCCATGGCGACCCACCGCGGGCCGACGCGGGCTGGGCTGGAGCTGGCTGACGCGAGCAGGCGGCGGCGGGCCGACGCGGGCTGGGCTGGAGCTGGCTGACGCGAGCAGGCGGCGGCGGGTGGACGCGACTGGCCGCGAGTGGAGGCGGGCGGCGGCGATCGCCGGTGATCGCGTTTTTGCTCCAGGAAGTTCTGATCTTTGGCGAGGCAAAACGGCGAGCGGAAGCGATCGCGTCCGGTCGCGTCTCTGGTGTTTCTGAACTTTCCCGATTTCCTTTTTGGCTTGACGTTTTGTTTTCCCTTAATCAATTCAGACGTTTTGTTTGTCAGTTTAGGTTAGATTAGCACGTTTTTGGCAGACATTCAAGGATCCATCACCATCCCCTCTCTCTTCTCTCATCATCATCTATCTTTTCCATCTCTTTTCTTTCTTTGTTTTTCTCAAGAACGTTTTTCTAGTTTTCTCCATGGTTTTGGATTTCGTGAAGAACATGAACCGGAACTAAGACCCTTGTTTTGCCTAGCGTGGAAGCACTCGATTAATTCAGTTGTAAGGTTTTATCTCTTGTTCGTCCCTTTGGATTTTTGTATTGATTTCCTTGAGCATAATTCGGATTTCTATATTGTTGGCTAGATTGACATCCTAGTTCGATTTTATAGTTTTCTAATTGCTAGAATAGGGATAGACGGTGGAATCCCTAATCACTTGTAGCAACCACAATTGCATGAAATTGGTATATTGAATTCAATTGTGAAAAGGAAATTGATTTGCATGTCATACTTGCGGTGTTGAGTCTTTGCTTGCAATCCATTATTTCTTATGCCCTATGCTATTGATTGAATCAACTTAGGAGGTCTTCTAGGTTTTCAATTAGTAAGTATTAGCAAGACCGGTTGGATTGTTAATATACAAAAATCAGAATTGGGACAAATCCATAGGATTATGATGAACATGAGATGAACCGAAATTACAACTTGATTAATTGATGTGTGGAAACTTGCTAGGTGAAACTCTTTCTCCCATTGTTTAATCTGATTTTTGTGCTATTGTAATTGAGTAGTTTTAGTAGAAAACCAAATCCCCCCCCCCCCCCCCCCCCATTTGTTCTTTGAAGTTGATAAATTAGCAATTGCATTGAAATTGACGTGTTACTCCCTTGGGTACGACTCCTTACTTGCATGCTATACTCTAGTTGCATATTAGGATTACTTTGATAGTGTGAACGACTGAAAAATAAAGCTATCAAATTTGGCGCCGTTGCCGGGGAGTTATTTGTTCTTTTCTTTGTAATTGTTTGTTTGTCAACCCTTTGGTGTGAACCATTTGTATGGTTCACACCCGTGCTACTGATTCTTCCATTGTTGATTGTGATCCAGAAATTGAGCGGACATTTTTGAGGAACCAAAGAGCAGCCCGTCAACGTCTGAGCCATATTGAGATGGGTGACCGGACGTTGAGACAACTTACCGCTCCTAACTTGGAGCAACAACCTTTGGCTATCACCATTCCTGAGTTAGCCGAAGGAGTGAATTTTGAGTTGAAGGCAGGATTGATTCATGAGTTGCCTCATTTTCATGGTCTTGCTGGAGAAGACCCGAACAAGCACTTGGCGCAATTTCATGCGGTGTGTTCTAGCATGAAGCCAAGAGGTGTCACTGCCGATGCCATCATGTTGAGAGCATTTGGATTCACCTTGAAGGATGCTGCAAATGATTGGCTATATTACCTTGCTCCGGGAAGTATTACGACATGGGCTGAAATGAAGAAGGATTTTCTCGAAAAATACTTCCCGGCCACGAAGTTGAATAGCTTGAAGAGAGCCATTGCCACCATTGAACAACAAGGAGGCGAGAGCTTGTACGAGTATTATGAGAGATTCAAGCGGCTATGTGCAAGTTGCCCATATCATGGGTACAATGATCAAGATCTCATTCTATACTTGTTCAACGGTCTCTCGGATGAGGAGCGTAGGATGGTGAATGCCGCTTGTGGAGGTAATATTCTGAACAAAACTCCTACCCAAGCGTTTGAGATGTTTCAGGAGCTATCCGAAGGCTCAAGGCAATTTAGCAAGAGAGAGAGTCTCAAGGCTGTGAGTGCTTCTTCATCAAAGATTAAGTCTGATATGAATGAGTTGAAGGAGATGATGAAGTGCTTTATGCTGAATGGTACTTCATCTCAAGCCCGACCTTGTGGAGTTTGCAATGAAGTGGGGCACCCAAATGATCAATGCCCTACTCTTCAAGAGTCAAGTGCTGAGGTGAATGGTGTTGGAGGATGGCAACCAAGACCAAATTATAGAGATCATCCAAATCTGAGGTGGAGTAACACACACAATGTTGAAAATCCTCATCTCTTGCAACCACAACAACCGAGGCCACAGTACAACCCGAGACAAACCATGTCAGCTGAAGACATGATCAAGTCATTGGCTCAGTCGGTTATGCAGAAAGATGCTGAAACAAAGTCTTCCATTCAGAATCTTGAGAGACAAGTGGCACAAATTGCTCAATCCGTGAGTAATCTAGAGGCTCATGTATCGGGAAAATTACCGTCACAAACGGTAGTCAACCCGAGGGAGAATGTGAGTGCCATTACCTTGAGGAGTGGGAAGCTATTGAACCCTTATGCTGAGCAGGGTGAATTGCAAGACGGTTCTGAGCCGTGTGAAAACAGGAAAACGCGATCTCACGCGACCTACCGCGATCGCGGTTTCGACGATGAAGAATCACTGGAACAACGTCGGCGATCGCGGTCACCCGCCGTGACTCGCGGTTTCATTCCAGTGAGCAGCCAAGAGGAATCCATGGAGCGCCGGTGATCGCGTGGACCCGCGTCCACTCGCGGTTCAGCGCCAGAAACCACCAAGGAGCCCCGGCGATCGCCCTCACCCGCGTCCACTCGCGGTTTGGCGGCAGAACTCCCAGCTCAGGAACGGCGATCGCGTGGACCCGCCGTGGCTCGCGGTTTGAGCCCAGATCTTGTCGACGAGTATGTTCGCCCGAGCTTTCCACCGCTTTGCTCTCAGAAGCCGGTCCCGCCTTTCCCTGAGGCGTTGAATGACACTAGAAGACCGGAGAGTGACAATGAGATGTATGAGACCTTTAGCAAGTGTCAGGTAAACATTCCTTTGCTAAAATTGGTTAAAAGTATTCCTAGATATGCTAAGTTTTTAAAAGAAATTTGCACTATCAAAAGGAATCAAAAATTGAAAGGAAAACAAAAGGTCAAAATTAGTAAGCATGTTTCCGCGGTTTTTCAAAAGAAAATGCCTAAAAAGTGTGGTGACCCGGGTAGGTTTAGCATTCCATGTGTGATTGGTGATACTAAAATTGAAAATGCTATGCTTGATCTTGGTGCATCTATCAATGTTTTGCCTTTGTCCTTGTATGAATCCCTAGGATTAGGACCTTTGCATGAGACCGGTATTATTATTCAACTAGCTGATAGGTCTAATGTGTATCCTAAGGGAGTGGTTGAAGATGTACTTGTTATGGTTGGTGATTTGATATTTCCCGCTGATTTTTTTGTGTTGGATATGGAGCATGACAAAGATGCGGCCCCTATGCTGTTAGGTAGGCCTTTCATGAAAACAGCACAAACTAAAATTGATGTTAATAGTGGGAAATTGACTATGGAATTTGATGGGGATGAAGTTGAATTTAACATCTATGATATGAAGCCCGTTGTTGATTCCTCTTTGAACTTTGTTGATGTAATGACTCCTAACCCTTTGGATGAGTTACAACCTATGATTGAGGATTCTAACATGACAGCTTTATTGGATGAGAAGGGAGAGTCCCCTAACTCTCTTTTGGGCATTGGCCCCATTGTGCTAACTCCGAGCAAGAAGCTTTTTTCTTCTTCTTTTGTGCAGGCCCCGGAAGTTGAGTTCCAACACCCCCCTGATCCATCGAAGTATGGGGGGAAGGCAACCAAGAAGGTAAAGATGGAGGAGCCACCGAAGGAGTCAACTACCAAGAAGCATGGTCTAAGGTTTAAACCTTTCCATGAATGGTTCAAGAAGGAGGTGCTCAATGAGAGGGTTCCTAAAGGACCCGATGATATAGATTGAGGTTGTGTGAGTAGTATGTCGAGCCACGATAATAACTAAGGCGCTTCTCGGGAGGCAACCCGAGGTTTGAGATGCTTTATTTTATTTTTTCTTTTTGTTTATTTTTTTAATTGTCATTTTTAGTGTTTTTGTGGTTAGGGAAGGATGCCCGAGGCACAGGTTCAGCTACAATCTGTAGCCAAAACCGCTGTAAGTCTTTCTTCCTTTCTAAAAAAAAAAATAATAAAAAAATAAAAATAAAAATAAATCCTTGGATGTGCGGAAAACCCGCAAGGGCCGCATAGGTAATAAGAAGGTGACTCGCTCAACCCCAGGTTGAGGCAAAAACGAGTCTTGGAGTGATGCGAGATTGGTATACCCCGAAGAAGAGCTTGTGATTGTAGGTTGCAAACTACGATCACGGGTTTGTGCTTAGCAACCTTCCGGAAGTTGGTGATTTGCTGAATTCGCCATTCATTTTTCTTCTTCTGTGGATCTTCAATTTCGGCGTTCTTCCTTGTTACCCATTGTTTTGGATGAGCTGGACATTATTGGATCATCATTGAGCTCATCCCACTTCTACTACACCTTGTGCTTCATTGGAGGGAGACCATCCGGTCTCGTATGTGAGTCTTCTGTTTTCTTTATCCCCGTGCTTTTACCTTGTCTTTCATTCCATTGGGGACAATGTCATGTTTAAGTATGAGGGAGAGAATGTATTCACATGTTTTATGGTGTTGTGCACTTGTGTATGGCTGATGTGTATGAACTTTTGAAAATTTTGAAAAAGAAAAAGCCAAAAAATATGAGAAAAAGGCAATCAAAATCCTGGGATGAGCTGAAAAGCTCAGGTAAAAAGCAGGTAGTCCGACCGACTCTAGGTTGGTGCAAAAATGGACTTGAGTGATGTGAGCAACATGTGAGATATCTAGCAAAATGAAATGAGTGGTTAGGTGAAAACCCGAAAGGGCGCCTAAGCAAAATGAGTGTGAGTGATTTAGGATTTTCTTGCTTGGCGTTGGTGTCATAAGAAGAGGTGTTATAAGGAGTTCGGGTAGGATCACTCATGGAGCGATAAGGAGATAGATTGGAGTTTATGCATTGCTCATTTTTTATTGTTTGGAGGCGAAGTGTTGAGTCTTGTAATTGCTAGTTTCATGTTCTTCCTTACTTCCTGAAACCTGTGTGCTGATTGGAGGAGTGAGTTTTCTTTTAGCTTACTCGAGGGCGAGCAAGGTTTAAGTATGGGGGATTTGATACGCGGTATTTTACATAGCGCAACTAGTAGTTATTAGCATAGTTTTGTGGAGATTTTGGCTCGGTTTTCGAGCTAAGTCGATGCTTGAGGTGCGGAGCTACATTATGATTATTTGGAAGCACTTGCATGTTGAGGACGAGGCTCGAGGTTTCCTTGGCGAGAAGACGCTCGAGGAGCCGGGCTGACATGAAGAGACGACATTGAAGCTAGGAGAAGCAGCTTGACGCGGGCCATGGCGACCCACCGCGGGCCGACGCGGGCTGGGCTGGAGCTGGCTGACGCGAGCAGGCGGCGGCGGGCCGACGCGGGCTGGGCTGGAGCTGGCTGACGCGAGCAGGCGGCGGCGGGTGGACGCGACTGGCCGCGAGTGGAGGCGGGCGGCGACGATCGCCGGTGGTCGCGTTTTTGCTCCAGGAAGTTCTGATCTTTGGCGAGGCGAAACGGTGAGCGGAAGCGATCGCGTCCGGTCGCGTCTCTGGCGTTTCTGAACTTTCCCGATTTCCTTTTTGGCTTGACGTTTTGTTTTCCCTTAATCAATTCAGACGTTTTGTTTGTCAGTTTAGGTTAGATTAGCACGTTTTTGGCAGACATTCAAGGATCCATCACCATCCCCTCTCTCTTCTCTCATCATCATCTATCTTTTCCATCTCTTTTCTTTCTTTGTTTTTCTCAAGAACGTTTTTCTAGTTTTCTCCATGGTTTTGGATTTCGTGAAGAACATGAACCGGAACTAAGACCCTTGTTTTGCCTAGCGTGGAAGCACTCGATTAATTCAGTTGTAAGGTTTTATCTCTTGTTCGTCCCTTTGGATTTTTGTATTGATTTCCTTGAGCATAATTCGGATTTCTATATTGTTGGCTAGATTGACATCCTAGTTCGATTTTATAGTTTTCTAATTGCTAGAATAGGGATAGACGGTGGAATCCCTAATCACTTGTAGCAACCACAATTGCATAAAATTGGTATATTGAATTCAATTGTGAAAAGGAAATTGATTTGCATGTCATACTTGCGGTGTTGAGTCTTTGCTTGCAATCCATTATTTCTTATGCCCTATGCTATTGATTGAATCAACTTAGGAGGTCTTCTAGGTTTTCAATTAGTAAGTATTAGCAAGACCGGTTGGATTGTTAATATACAAAAATCAGAATTGGGACAAATCCATAGGATTATGATGAACATGAGATGAACCGAAATTACAACTTGATTAATTGATGTGTGGAAACTTGCTAGGTGAAACTCTTTCTCCCATTGTTTAATCTGATTTTTGTGCTATTGCAATTGAGTAGTTTTAGTAGAAAACCAAATCCCCCCCCCCCCCCCCCCATTTGTTCTTTGAAGTTGATAAATTAGCAATTGCATTGAAATTGACGTGTTACTCCCTTGGGTACGACTCCTTACTTGCATGCTATACTCTAGTTGCATATTAGGATTACTTTGATAGTGTGAACGACTGAAAATATGCGATCACACGGGTATTCCAATCAGGATCTGGTACTTCATCTCTATAATGGGCTGCTGGACAATGAAAGGAGGATTGTCGACGCTGCATGTGGTGGCAATATTCTCAACACCACACCGGCAGCGGCCATGGAAAAGATTCAGGAGATGGCAGAGGGCACGAGAAATATTGGTAGATCTTCTACCAAGAGAGGAGTCAATGCTGCTGACTCTGGTCGCTCTTCATATGCCAGTGATATTGCTGAGTTGAAGGACATGGTGAGGAGACTTACGCTGCAAGGAACTCCTCAACAACTGAAAGCGTGTGGGGTCTGTGCCGATCAATTTCACCCCACTGACGCATGTCCTCAACTACAAGATGATTTGCCTGCTGAGGTAAACGCTGTAGGAGGTTATGGAAACCCAAGACCTCAGCATGATCCCTACTCCAATACTTATAATCCGGGGTGGAGAGGTCACCCTAATTTCAGATGGAGGGATCAACCGAATCAACAACAACAACAACCCCAGTATCAACAACAACAGCAGCCAAGACCTCAATTTCTACAAAGGACGCAAAATCCTCAACCTGAGGCGTCTCCTTCAACTGAAGATATGCTCCAAACCTTGACGAAACATTTCACTACTCATGTTCAGGCCACAACATCAAGCATAAAGAATTTGGAGACACAGGTGAGCCAAATGGTTGAGGCGATTATGAGAATTGATGCCAAGATGTCGGGAAATCTACCATCTCAAACGGTAGTTAACCCACGAGCAAATGTTAGTGCTATAGCCCTTAGAAGTGGAAGGCAATTACCCGTCGATCCTAGTGCTGAAGAGGACGACGCAGAAAAAGAGGGTGTTCTGGAGGATGGCCGCACCCAGCGGCATGGTGACCGCACCCGCGGTGAACACAACGAAGGAAAACAGAAAGTTTCTATAAATCGGCCGCACTCGGCGCTGGCAAGCGGTGATTTTTTTCAAAATATTTCTGGGGATTCACCGCACCCGACGGTGACTTCTGGGCGCACCCGCGGTGAGTCTTCTGGGACTGCTAATGAGCCTTACGTCGACGATTACGTTCGTCCATACTTTCCTCCTCTCGGTTCCGAGAAGCCACCCACCCCTTTTCCAGAGGCGCTCAAGGAGAGAAGGGTAGTTGATGACAAGGACCTCTTTGAGACGTTTAGCAAGTGTGAGGTTAACATCCCTTTGCTCAAGCTTGTTAAGAGTATTCCCAAGTATGCTCGGTTCTTGAAGGAGCTTTGTACGATCAAGAGGAACCAGAAGAAGAAGCAAAAGAAGCAGGTCCAGGTGAGTGAGCAAGTATCCGCTGTATGTCAAAGGCGTATGCCCAAGAAGTGCAGTGATCCAGGTATGTTCTCTATCCCCTGCGTCATTGGTGAGACAAAAATTGATAAAGCTATGCTAGATCTTGGTGCATCTATTAATGTCTTACCATTGTCATTTTATGAGTCTCTTGGCCTGCCACCATTACAGGACACTAGGCTAGTTATTCAATTAGCTGATGGAACCAATGTCTACCCGAAAGGGGTTGTTGAGGATGTCCTTGTTATGGTAGATAAGTTGATTTTTCCCACTGATTTTTATGTTCTTGATATGGGTGGTGGTACAGGTGCACATATGCTGTTAGGTAGACCTTTCATGAAAACTGCTAACACCACAATTGATGTCAGAAGTGGGAAATTAACTATGGAATTTGATGGGGACGGAGTTGAGTACAACATATATGATATCAAACCCATCATTAACACATCTTTGAACTTTGTTGATGTAATGAGTCCTAACCCTTTGGATGAATTGCAACCTATAATAGAGGATCCCATAGTTGACTTGCCTGTCAGTCTTCCTTTATCTTCTAATTTGCAGGAAGTCACGGCTTTATTGGATGAGAAGGATGAGTCTCCTGCTTCTCTTTTGGGCAGTGGCCCCACCTTACTAACTCCACAGGGCAAGAAGTTGTTCCCTTTTATTGTGCAGGCCCCTGAAGTTGAGGTGAAACACCCCCCTGATCGATCTAAGTATGGTGGAGAGGCGACTAAGAAGTTCAAGGTGGAGGAGCCACTGAAGAAGAAGAATGGTCTAAGGTTCAAACCTTTCCATGATTGGTTCAGGAAGGAGGTGCTGAATGAGAGGGTTCCTAAGGAACCCGATGTTGTGGATTAAGGTTGTTCGAGTAGTATGTCAAGCCATGACAATAACTAAGGCGATGTCCGGGAGGCAACCCGAGGTATGTTTTTCTTTCTTTGCTTTTCTTTCTTTGTTTTTGCATTTTCTTTAGTGTGTTTTTGCTTTGTTTTTGTTCTTGTTTTTGTTTCCGACTAACCTGCAGGGAAGAGACCCATGCCTACTGAAGAAGGTGTTTACCACCAATGTAAGTCTCTTCCTTCCCCGCACTAATAAACTCCCCGAAAAAACCTTAAACGGGGAGCAAAAAAAAAAAACCGAAAAAAAAAGAATAATCGGATTTTAAAAATAAAAAAAAAGTTGTACCAAGGCCAGTTGTCCAGAGTTATCCCATGGAGATGTTGTGCATCATGTTGTCAAGGAGGAAACCTTAGCTCTACACACATATTTGGCAACGATGATGGCCCTACAATAGGCAGCTGGAGAGGAGGAACACTAGAGCCCACACCATGATTACATCTGGGCTCCACCATGTGTTCCTAGAAGGCCGTGCAATTCTACTATTATTGTTTTACCACTATTCACCAAAGTGGTTTTCTTTTGGTTGCACGGTAGGAGAAGATTATAGAGTTGATGAAAATACCTGCCCAACACTGGACCTGCGCATATGGAGTACACCGCCAGCAACAACGGAAGTGTCCAAGCAGCTTGGCGACGTTTGTGAGTTATTTTTTTCTTTTCCCTGTGCTTTTATTCTTTTGTCTTTCATTACATTGAGGACAATGCAATGTTTAAACATGGGGGAGAGTTTTATACTTGCTATGTCGTTGAGAAGAAGAAATTGAAAAGAGCCAAAATTTTGAAAAAAGACAAAAATTGAAATCCTGGGATAGGTCGAAAACCCGAAAGAGCGGCCTAGGTAATAAGCAGGTGGCTTGGACCAGCATTAGGCTGGGGTAATATGAGGTCAAGAGTGACGTGAGCTTATGTGAGCACATCTATAAAAAAATATGAGTGGCTTGGTGAAAACCCGAAAGGGCGCCTTGGCAAAATGAGCGAAAAAGAAGAAGAGTGATTTTAGGATTTCTCATTATTCTTGGCGAGGCGTCATAAGAAGAGGGGTCAAAGAAGGATTGTCGGGTAGGTCACTCTGGGAGACATAAGGAGTCATAGATCGAGGCTAGGATTAGAGGTTACTCACACTATTGGATGTCCGGGTTATGCTTGGGGGAAGTACTCTGCTTGCCCCTTAAGCTTGTTGAGTTATGGATGTGTTGTAGATGAGATTGGTGCCAGGAGCCTTGGCATGGGTTAGGTGACTCTTAGTTGGAGGATATGCTTTCTGAGACCTTGGGTGCTGCATTGGAGGAGTGGACTTTCTTTTAGTTTACTCGAGGACGAGCAAAGGTCTAAGCATGGGGGAGTTTGATAAGCACTACTTTGTAGGGCTTAAGTAAGAGTCATTAGAGGGTTTATTGGTGCCATTCGGGTAGATTTAGACACATTTATGTGTATGGCGTTTGGGGGCGAAGTTTGGTGTTTTTGGAGGTGTTTGAGATATTTTGGAGATCATAGGAGACACTGAGGAAGAAGTCACCATTAGAAGACGCAAAGGAAGTGAAGAGAAGAGTAGAAGAACAGTGTGCTGAATTCAATTGGTTCGTTCTCTCTACTCAGATGTCCAAATGAAGTGATTCCAATTCGAGGAGTTATATCTTGAAGTATACTGCAAGTCCTCAAAAGATGAGCGCAATCCGAGTTGGGAAGCAAAAGTTATGTGATTTCTACGGAAGTGTCGCAGGAGTTGAAGTACTGGAGTTTCTGTTAAATGGCTGCACCCGGCGGTGGAGTCTGGCGCACCCGCGGTGGGACGCGCTGAAGATCTTCTTTGCGAGTTTTTAATTCCGTGTTCTTTTAATTCCGAACATTAGTTTCCAAGTTTGTTATTTTCCTTTATTTTATTCCTTATTATTTCCTTAGTATTTAAGCTTTAGTTAGACTCTTTTAGAGGGCAGATCATTCTCTAACCCTAGTTGCCACCTTTCATCGTTTTTTCTCTCACAAACCCTATGGAGAACTAAACCTCCATTGTTGCACTTGATAGTTTGAAGCCAGCAATTGATTGGTTGTGAGTTTTCTACTCTTGTTCGTTTTCCTATCTAGTTGGATTAATTCTCTTGTGCTTGATTGATTATTGGTTTATGTTGATTTATCTAGATTGATCACCTAGGTTTATTGATATCTTCCTAATTGCTAGGACTTGTGATTCCGGGTTCGGGTTGCATATCTAGTAGCGAACACGATTGTGCGTATAGGGGATCCGAGCGCATAATCGTGAGAGAGAGTTAATTGCATGCTTATAGTAACGGGTTGTTTCTATTGCATGTGTCTTGTTAATCCTTGGTTGAATGCTATTGCTTCATTGAGTCTTGAAGGTTTTCGGATTTGATTTAGTAATAAGTACTATTAGGGCTGGTAGAACTAATAGTTATCTATGATCGGGATAAGAACAACTATAGGAATATTAAGAACTTGAGATTGATAGAATTCTATGATCGACCTTTCTATTGTCGTGTGGATCTTTGTTAAGTGTGGCGCTTTTTCCCTTATTATTCTCAACCGTTATTTGCGAACTTGTTTACTTGCTTTGTTTACTTTGGTTACGAAAAACACAAACAAACCCCCCCTAGTTCCTAGTTGATGATAACGAATTGCACAAATTGATAACCTGACTCTCTGTGGGATCGACCCTGACTTGCTTGTTATACTACTTAGTAGGTATTTTGGGATTTATTTGATAGGCATCACGACTTTAGCCCTGTCAAAGCTCCCAGGCCCTGATTCCCTACAACCATGTCTCCGAAGAGCCGACCCCCTCCAAAAAGCCCAAATCAGCAGCCCTCTCTTCTTTGTCCACCAGAGCCATAACCTCCACCTCCACTCTGGGGAAAGTGTCTTCCTCCTTCTCTAAGAGGAAGATACTCAAGCCCCTCATCATTGGTGAAGAGTTCTCGACCCAACCCTTATAGGAAGAAGATGAAGCTCAATTCGGTGAAGCCCTCAGTGAATTCCACTCTCTGCTACAGTTTTAAGGATGGGACCAGATATTGGTGGAACCATTCTCAGTCTCCGACGAAGTGGTACGTCTTTTCTATCAGTCCATGACCTTTGTGCCAGCCAAGGAGAACTCTCCCTGTAATGATGCCATCATTCAATGGAAGGGAACCATGTTTCCTCTGTCCCCAAGTATTATCGCCTCTGCTCTAGGGATTGAGCACAGATCAGGCTTTGACATTTTGCATCAAAATAAGACTTGGCCCAAAGGCAAAGGGTACAAAACCAAAACTGAGGTGGTCAGCAAGCTCTATGATGGCGACAATCCAAAGAATCTGTTGACAAAGGGGCTCTCTCTGTCCAACAAGCCCCTGCACTTCTGGATCATAAGGAATTTGGTTCCCAGGCAGGAGCACAGAGCCACAATTCCCATCACCGATGCAATCCTCATGGATAAAATTCTGTCTGGTGACCAAGTTGATCTCCCCCAGCTGGTGTTAGCCCATATGCAGTTCTGTCAATCTCATGATTCCCATGCCCTGCCCTTTCCTCACCTCATAAAAAACATCCTCTCCATGCTTAACCAGTATCCAGATAACCTCAAGGAAACAACCTATAGCAAGTTCCTAACCATGGCCACTGTCAAGAAGCTCAAAACCAAAGATCATCTAGATGCTCCCTCTGATGTACAAGCGGAACTGCCTAAGGAAAAGGCAAGTTCCCAAGCCACTCCAAGCTCCTTGCCTCCGCTCTACCCCACTCAAGACTCCTCTGTGATCCTAACTTCTCTGGGTCATATTGAAAAAGCTATCAAGGATGGTTCCCATGCTATATCAGTTGCCCTCCGTGATCAAGTAAATGAACTGGGGAAAACTAGAGCTGGTGTTTTCAGTCTGGTGGAGGTGCTTCAAAAAACATGGGAGGATGCAACTGGAGCAAATCAGGCCACAGGCCAGGATGAAGGAACTGACGACAAGAAGGATGATGAAGAGGAGGCCACTGACATGCCATAGGAACGTCTCTCCTAGTTCCCAGTGCTATAACGCCACAGTGTGCTAGTAGTTCCCTAGGATCATACTCTCCTCTTCTATCCTTTCTTTTGTCTGCTTTAAAGTTTTCTTTTGTGATCCTGTGTGTCTCTTTTTCTACTATGTGTCTGGACAATGTATTATGCTTTAATGACTAATGAACTCTTTTGGCTACGTTTCTAATGAATTTTTTTTCACTGCCTTAAGTTTCTATTATGGTTTATGTCATGGGTTTAGCGCAATTGTTTATTTCCCTTTGATATCCTTTACTTGCTACGTTAATTGATCTTTTCGATGATGTCAAAAGGGGGAAGATTGGATAGGAACCTTGAACTTTTGGAAACTACTGGACTCATAGGAACTCTGAACCCGTTCTATTTCTAAGGGGGAACTTGAATAACTTTGTTCATTTGCTTAGGGGGGATTTGCAACTATTGAATGTTCTCTCATTATTTTATAAAGTTGTAAATCTCTTAGCTCAATTGTTCTCATGAATTTCATATCCTTATTATGCTACCAGGTTCCTTATATTTGTCATCATCAAAAAGGGGGAAATTGTTAGGAAACGGAACTCTGGAACTTCGGTTCCCCTGAGAGTTCATTTCCTCAGTTTCTCTACTTTTGAAGATGATAAATATTTTGATACTAATGTTTTATCTCAAAGATGTGTGTTAAGGAACCATAGGACAATTGTCGAAACCTTGGAAGCCAAACAAGACAAAAGAACCAAGCAGCAAGCCAAAAGAACCCAGGTGTGCCCAGAAATGCAACATGTGATCTTGCGTTTCCCGAGAAATCTGGGAACACCAAACCTAGGACAAAAGATGGTGAAAGCGACTTGAGCGAAGCTTCCAAAAGCCTTCCACCATCCAAGAGCAAGACTCCAAGATGCCTAGAACGATGAACCTCGGACAAAGGTACTAAAAGCGACAGCTCATAGAGATGTCACCATCCAGAGGATAGTTCCAAAGTGCCGAGCTTGTTGAACCTCGGACGAAAGGAGTTGGACAACGACTTGGCAGACTTGTCCGAAGTAGTTGACCAACCTATGTGGATTCTGAGCTGCCTAGGTTGTTGTTACATGTCAAAGATAGCGTGAATCAAGGATCACCACACATCCTAGGGCAAGCTCGCTCTGTGGGAACCAAGAGCAGATCCAACCTCGAGCATCCACTATATAAGGAAGATAAGCTCCGTTGTTATCTTCAAGCATTGAGATAGAATCACACTCCATAGCAAATATCAAAGTATGAAGCTTCAAACAAGATCATCAAATCAGAACAAGATCAAGAGGAACCAGTCAAGGAATCGGAGAGCTGTGTGCTAAGTTCCTGTGACTGTAAGTGAGTTAGTTCTTTGGTGCTAAGGGTTGCTTCTTGGATTGGTTATAATTTGTGTTAAGTTATCTAGGATTGTCTAACTGTGTGTAAGGCAAAGAAACTGTGTGTTTGTTCCTAGGATAAGTTGTAACCAAAGAGATAAGAAATCAAGAAGTAGACCTTGAAATCCTTTCGAAAGAAAGGTAGTGGTTTTTATCCTAGATTCCTAGTTGGCAATCGAAGGTTTCCACTATAAGGAACTTGTTCATTTATTTGATTGTTTATTTCCGCTGCGAAGGGAACTGGAATCTGTATTCTCAGTTCCCTTGTTATTAATCTAACAATCACGATCCTACACATTCGGGTTGGGATTGACTCCCAATGTCGGTCGAAGCTGCACTTGGTTCCTTCTATGGCGACCCCGACCTCTACCTTGGCTCCCATTGGTCTTCTCCTTCGCCTTCTCCTTCGCCTTCTCCTTCTCATACTCCTTCAACTCGTCCCTTTTGTGCTCAAACAAGCTCGGCTGTCTCGTGGTGTCATACTTCGTGGAACCCTTTGGCCTTCCTTTTGCAACGATCCATGTCGGCTCCTTCAACGTACTTTCATGCGGAAACTCCAAGTCATAATACAACTCACCTAGTTGGTATAATGTGTCTCGCCCCAAATCCTTTTTCTCCAATCTCGCATACATGTGACGCAACTTCAACTCTGAATGGCACATCTGTACATTGTTCTGAGTGGGCACATTTATTGTTGGAGTCCCTTCCCATACCAGTTGCTTCCAGAAGTCGTGTACTTCATCCGGCATGATTGGGGTCCCCGTAATGATGGCATTTGCAACTCTGTGGACGCACGGCAGGCCAAAGCAATCTCGCACCCACTGATCAGTGCAATCTTTAGAATATTCCTCTTTTACTATCTGATCATACATGCCCATCAACAAATCGAAGCACATGTCCGATACTTTGTAGAATAACCTTGCAAACGCCATTCTTACTTCTGGCGCAACGTTTTCACCAAAAAACGTTGGTCGTGTCGTCCTTGACATCTCCATGCTCGCCCTCACCTGCTCAATTTGAATTGTGACACCATGGTGGATCCTCACAGACATTCTATTAAAGCCACCTCTGCTAGAACGCAAAATGTCCTTCAACACCTTATGCATACCCTCAACCCTATCAAAACAGGTAAAAGGACTCGTCTTATAACACTTTAATGAGACACAATATTAATCAACTAAACATTGGTTAAGGGATACCTGTTTGAAGTCCGCGTGAAGAAGTGAAGATGACGATCCGTCCATGCTCTTACTTTGTTTTCCTTGTATGGAATGAGCCACTCCCTCTCAACGTACCCAACGAGCCCATTATGCCACAATTTTCTCAATCTGTCCAGCCTCTCTTCGTAGCTTTCTTCAGTGGTTGAACACCAAAGTCCCCAGCATTGACCCGTAAAGTTCTTCACTTTCTCACTGTTTTTCAGGATTGGGGAGACATATGCCTCGATGTTGTGTTTAATATGCACCCAGCACAAAAGGTGTTGCACTTTCCCTTCAAAGACTATATGAATTGCTTTGATGAGGGACTTTTCTCGATCAGTCATTATAACCGCAGGCATTACTCCCAACTCTTCAAACAATTGCCGAAGATTTCATGATGAACTTGTAAGGCATAACCTTTTCCCCTCGGGTAAATGCATATGCAATGTTGAACGTCTTGTGAGTGCAAGTAAAACCAACAATTTCCACCAATGGCATATCATACCTGTACAGAAGATAAAATATTGTTCATTAATAATAAAGAACCAAAATTAAGTACATAGATAAATCTACTATTATATTAAAATGTAATGCATACCTATTTGTCTTGTAGGTGGCGTCGATAACTACCACATGTGGGAACATCTTCAACAAGTGTTGCGAGTCCGGATGAGCAAAAAATAGGATATCCACCTCACTCGTTGACTTCTTCCTCAGAGGACGAACTACGTAGTTATTTTCTTTCAAAAAATTTAGCGTCCACTGGGTAATCGTCAATTCACCACGATCCTCGTACTGGATCTTTTGCAAATAGTTTGCAACCTGCTTCATGGATGTTACATTGCCGGGAAAGAAAGTCCTCAAATACGAAACAATATTTTTCGGCCCCATGAAATGTTCGCCCAAGCTCTTAACCACGAGCTGCTGATCGGGGGTCATTCTACCCATGTATGGATGCCCAATGAAGCTAGTCGGAAGCGCATGGTTGTGGCGACCTTCTATCACATCCAAGATCCATTTATGAGTAGTCGACCATGGCTTTTTCTTCAACCGAACCCCATACAACTCAAATTTGCATCCGCTCTTCCTCGATTTGGTTTTACAAATAATCTCAACTCTCTTTTCCGGATCTTTTTCATTAACTTTTGGTCTTCCCGATCTATATTTACCGTACTGCTCACAAGTCAAACTAATCATTCTCTCATTTGAGTTACGAGTGACTAGAATAATCATCAAATCTTTTGCCTTCTGCCTAGCCCAATCAGCCAAATCTTGGCGACTATCCCACATTAGGCTAGTACGACATACATCTCCAAAGTCTCTCCCTTATACATGTTTGCATAATCATGAATGATTTAGAAAATCTCGATTATAATTTCTAAAGGCACATATCCTACTTTATAACTTTCTAAAGGCAATTTCTAAAGACAGTTTCTAGATACAATTTCTAAAGGCACATATCATACTTTAAAACTTTCTAAATGCAATTTCTAAAGGCACATTATAACTTTTTTTCTTACACCTACAATATATTAAACACTAACCACGAAATTGTCGATCGAGTTCTCATCGTCATCTTCTCCGCTCGAGTCGCAATCGTCATCGTCTCTGCTCGAGTGTCCCTCGTCCTCTTCTCCGCTAGCTTGACAATCCTCATCGTCTGCGCTCAAGTGCAAATCATCATCTAAACTAGTATGAGACATTTTTGATAAGGGTATTTTGGATATGGAGTTGAATTCGGATGCTTATAGGGTGAGATTTAGCCGTTGGAAAATCTGCCCGTTTGGCACGCCAACATCTGGCGCATCCAACGGTCATTTTTTCAAACGGCTAAATCTCACACGCCACATTTTGGCATTCCATTTTGCGCGCCATCAAGAGAAGCTCTACACGCCATATTATGGCGCATGGACTTTATGCCATTTTGCCTCCTTCTTACTGTTTTACCCTCTCCATGCCATATTTTGGCGCATAAAACATGCACGCCATATTGTGGCATACCAAACCGCATGCGAAAAGCATGAAAAACGCGTGTATATAACGCCCTCGTATATTAATGTGAGCTAAGTTTCTATTTTTCACATTAATGACTTGTTATGTTAACAATTTTATATCCGTTATTGTATAGGCTTGGTTTTTTAGTAGTTAGTATAAGGCTTTGTTTGGCGTGGTAATAGCGGTAGCGGTTGACATAGTAGTAGCAGAAGCATTTGAAGCTAGTTTAAATTGAAATGCGAGAGTAACATTATAAAATTAACTCTCTTTTTTTAAATCAAAGCCCTGCACTGATTAGAGTAGATCCAATGGCGCTAGGTGAAGTATACACACATCAGAGAGCACCTCGACATCACCCATGCTAGGATAAACCCTAGCTAGGAGATTGGAACGACAAACTAATATTCTTGATATCCAGATTTACAATTACATGGGCATCCTTTTTTTGTGTTGATAACATCACAACTCGAATTGGTGATATCTTTTTTTCATTTTTTGAACATTATTGAATAAATGCCTATAAACAAAAGGATTTACAATTACTGGGCATCCGCTGAGGCGTCTTATTAGAATATTATCCATTTCATTCCGTCTAATATATTGTATATAGGCTTGTCTTTTTTGGTAGAAATAGTATAGTCTTGTCTTGGACAAGAAATTATGATTTTCCGTCGCATGTCCTGCTCCTCTGGTCCAAGCTTCTGATGCAATCCCACGCCCATCTCCGACCATCTTGCCGCTGAAATCCTTTTCTCAAGTAGTCATTGGGAATCGGATCCTTTCCAACGGCTCCAAGCTTCATGTTGTCGAGGGCGTGGAGGAGGATTTAGTTCAGATTGAAGAATCAGACATTGCCCAGTCGTGTGAATATTGGAGCAATTCCTTGGTGGGTATTGTTCCTGGTTTGAAAGTCCCTCATTCCGCCATGGTCAGGTATGTTCGCTCTTGATGGGGTTCTGTGAATCTGCCCAAGGTCTTGGTGAAAAAAGATGGTGTTTTCTTATTCTGGTTTGTCAACTCTAAGGACCTTGTCTTTATTCCGAAAGGGGGACCATGGATGTTTGGTGGTCAGCGTCCCCTTCTTTTTGAGAAATGAGAACCTGAGCTTGCGCTTAATCCCAATTCCATGAGCTCACTTCTGTTGTGGGTTGTATTCCCTAACTTCGACCTTAGATTTTGGTCTACTGATGCCATAAGCAAATTGGGAATGTGTTTGGGGAAGTCAATTTCTGCTTACAAGATCACCTCTAATCGGGATTGTGTCTCGTATGCCTGAATCCTGGTTGAAGTTGATGCTAGAAATGCGACTAAAAAGTCTATTAGAGTTCGAGATCCTAAGGGTGTGGTAATTGAGCAAGAAGTCCAGGTGGAATGGATGCCATGGTGATGCCCTTCCTGCAATGTGCTTGGGCACAAGGAGGGGGACTGCTACAACCCGATGGTATGCTCACTCTCCTCTGTCTCCTGGCAAGACTCATAGGCACTCAGCAGAAAAAGGGTCATCTCTCTTGCCTCTTCCTCCTGATTTGCTTGTTGCTAGTAGTGGTATTAATTCTGTTAAGGTTATTGACAAGGGTAAGGGCATGGTTGTCACTTGTCCCTGATGGTTTGGGTAAGAAGAACCCTTGCCCTTCAACTGTTGACAAGGCTTCAATTAAGAGTATCAATCTTGAGCAGCTTGGTGGTAAACTTGTTGTGATTCTAGAGGGAGATGCTTCTGGATCTAGGAGTTCCCCTTCACCGGATTCACCGCCATCGTCGCCACCCTAACGGTCGAGTCCACTGCCGTCAGATACTACCGATGCCACCACCTCCAAGGGGAGAAGTCCGACGTCCGTGCACTTTGTGCAGTTAAGTGGTTTGGCGGGTTTTTAACAGATTTCAACAGCCTTATCTTGTTCCAACCGACATGCAACTGTCCAACTACCATATGCCCTATATAAGGGTCTGATTGGATCAAGGTTTGGCCCTAACCCAAGAGAAAAATCTCTTGTGTGGATCACATTGAACAAAACCAAAAAACACCAAGTGTTTCTCTATTTGATCTTGCCTTGATCTATAGAGGCATGCATTGTCTTATTCCGAATGAGATTTTGTGTAACCCTAAGGCTACAAGAGAAGGGCCAAATATTGATTTTGGAAAGTGCCCTTGTGATCAGCACTATTTTATAGTGCCTATCTAGGAGTTGTTACCGGGGTTTAAGGTGCCATTTGTAGGGATTTAGAGCACAACTGTGGAGTAGGGAGTTGGAGAGATGAAGTGTGGATATGGTGATTTGGAGGAGCTAATTGAAGACATCCAGAAGTTGAGGAGTAGGCCACCTGAGGAGACGAGGAAGAGTAGAGGACGAATCCACACAAAGGAAGAAGAGAAGAAGGATGTCGCGAGCGCAACCGCGACCAAGAAGGAAGACACGAAGAGGCCGCGGAGAAGGGTGATGCGCGGAACGAGGAATGCCACTTCCGCGACTGCGGAAACCTGGCCGCGCCCGCGAAATATTCCGGATCTGAAAATGCCGAGAGAACAGAGTTAATTTCCGTGATCGCGGATTTGGTGCCGCGGCCGCGGAAGCACACGGGAGGCGAGCCGCTGAGATTTCCGAAGTTTTTGTTATTTTTCCTTTTTCGATTATTTTTGTTTATTTTATTTCGAACCTATTATTATTATTTCCTTTTAGATGAGGTTTGTGATCTTGGGCTTTAGGTTAAGTCTATTTAACCTAAATTCCACAGCCTCCATTCATGATCTATATTCATCATCTACATCACATTCACTACGTTTCCATTCAGTTTTTCCCTTTGAAGTATTTTGTTTCCAAGAACGATGAGGAGCTAAGCACCTTTTGCTTAGTCCGACAATTAAAGCTTTTCGTATGATTTGATTGTGAGGTTAATTCTCTATTTCCTATGTCCTTTGGATTATATCTTTTCTCTTGAGCATATTCCTATTGATTGTTATTGATTTGACTAGATTGATCACCTAGTTGATATTAGTAATTGTCTATTGCTAGGGTTTGGATATTTCGGGTTGAGATTCCTTATCCGTTGTAGCATCCATGATATTCTAGGACTGGTAGGACTAGTTTATTATGAAAGAGATTTGATTATATGTTAAATACTGTGGGTTGTGGTGTTGCATGTATCCTGGTTAATTCCTATGCTTCTTGCTGATGTTGAATTAAATCCTGAAGGTTGGTAGGGATTGTTTGATAGTTAGGGTCATTAGGACTGGTTGGACTATTGACTAATTCAGAATAGGGACAGGAATAATCAAAGGAAATGAATAGAGGTAACCTAGGATCGATCATTCATATGAAAAGTGGATATTTGTTTGGCTAAGTGTTTTTCCCTACTTGATTACAATCTTTCCTTTGTTTGCTTGTTTACTTGTTTTCCAAGAAATCAACCAAAACCCCTCATTGTTACTTTGCATGCTAATAACCACAAAGAAAACAACTCCTCCATGTGGGATCGACCCTGCTTACCCAGACTACTAGTTTAGGTTTGTTAGGATTTATTTTGACCAGGTAACACGACTAAAACTTGCCCGTCACCTTGCACGATTCAATTGCAATCCAAGCGTTCCGAAGATTGACCAACGTTACACCCTCATTACAACATCTCTATTTGATCTTGTCTTGATCTATAGAGGCATGCATTGTCTTATCCTGAATCAAATTTCGTGTAACCCTAAGGCTACAAGAGAATGGTCGAAATATTGATTTTGGAAAGTGTCCTTGCACGATTCAATTGCAATCCAAACGTTCCAAAAATTGATCAACGTTACACTCTCATTACAACAGTGTATGCATGAAATGCATGATCATATCCATAATAACGTAGATTCTGTATTATTTAGCAAAAGATAATAAGTTTTGAACATATAACACAACTATAAATTTAATCTGAATGAGTATATAAAAAATGAAAAATTGAAGGGCAATGAGCATCGATTACCTAAAAAACTTTATCTGTTTATAAATTATCGAAATTTAAGATTTTCAATGATTGATCTAAATGGTAGTCCTTGAGAAAATGCATCCGTAATTCTGTATCATACCCGTTAAGCACGTACATCTAGTTCTAATGATTGCAACATTCTTCAACCATCAACACAGTTTGAATGTACTTGAATCAGGAATTGGTGTATGGTCCTTCGGTAATTGCGAGTATTATATATAGTGGATCAATGAGCTCCTAATATAGGTAAAGTTAAAAATCATATTTATTGCAAATGAGAATTAATACAATTGACGTTTCCGTGAAATCCTATGAGTTTCATATTCTGTTTAGGGGTTCCTTTGAACCTTTGAATCGTTGAACCGGCAATTCTGAAATCGCCCAAAACCGTCTAGAATCGAAACCGACTGAAATCGTTTGAGGCCGGTTCCGGTTTGATTCATGATTTCATAGAACCGTGAAACCGTCAGTTCGAAACGGTTCGGAAACGGCGGTTCCAAGCCGGTTCAAAACCGCCAATGTCAAACCTATTAGCTAAGTGAGGTTCCATAATAAAGGTAAGAGGACTATGTGGGTTATGATTTCTCTAACACGGAGAGAACACGTAGGCAACATAATTAAGTTCAAACCCTCTATTTTTTCATTTTTTTTCCTTATAATTTTGTATAAAGACAAATGCTTATTATATTTTTTAACTTTAAGAATTTATTGTATAATAAAAATGTAAAGAGTTAATGATTAATGTAAATATTTTCTTATTTTTTATATTCATCTTATTTTTTCTTTTTTTATAAAAATATTAATTTTTATCCGGTTCGAAACCGAAATCGGCTCAAAACCGATCAGAACCGGACCCAGAATCGCAACCGGAATCGGCAAAACCGAACGGAACCGGACTTGGTCAGTTCGGGTTTTGGTTCTTGATTTTTTGGAATCGAAACCGGCGGTTCCAGAACCGTGAACATCTCTATCTGGCGTTGGATACCATCAATTGCATACATATCAGTTTAAGCCATATTTTTTTGCGTTAAATGTGGAGATATGGATAGAGAAATATAAATGGTTTAGGAAAGAGAAGTTAATTAAAAGTAATAATATCCCAATAAAATCATAATTTTATCCCAAATCACCTACATTCTCGACTATCATTTAATATGCACCTGAAAAGATTCAATCCATGTTGTTCATCATTTATTCATCCAATGGATATAATTAGTACTTCTGTTTTACCGTAACACTTCATTTCACCAGAACTTAATTCCAATGGTCACCAGAACTTAATTTTGAATAATGAATTAAAATAATTTTATATGTTAGACGAAATAAAGTAGTTAAAATAATTCTACAAGTTGAGAAAATAAATTTCAATTTTAACGTTGGCAAGAAGGATTAACCCCAAACCTTTTGAGTTATGAAAGTGTCTTTGACCATTGAGCTATGATAGAAGATTTACACTGCTGGAAAACTCGGTTGTAGCCACAAATACATTTGAGGGTAGTATTGACGGTATTAGTAACGAAAATAGTCGCAAATAAAATATATCGTGGCTATTTAACCTTAAAACAGTTTTGTTACTAACTTGTGTGGTTGTTTAGCCTCGAACATAATTTTTGTGGTTAAACTCGATACTATATAACATCAAAATTGTTTCAAAGCTAAAATCATGGATAAAATTAAGGCTATTTACCCTTAAATTATTTTCATGGCTAAATTTGTAGCTAATTAGTCTTCAATAAAGTTCGCGGCTAATGTCGAGGTTAAATTCGAGGGTAAATGAGAATTCTTTGCCACAGATCGTGTTTGTGGCTACTCGTGAAGCTAAATACCCTTGAAATATTTCAAGGCTAAATTTGTGGTTAAAATTGAGGGTAAAAAGGCCAAGATTCATTAAATGCTCTTCATACCTACTTCTTCCGCTTACAATAACTCATTTTTGCTCAACCAATGGATTTTGAACCATTACAGCCAGACGATATTGAGATTGATGCATTTGTGGGGTCATCAATCCAATCGTTACCTACGAATATGAATGATCCAACATCTAATAATGATGATTTATATGATGTCGAAAACAACGAAGAGGACTCAGAAATCGAACTTGAAGATGATCAAGATGACTTCTCATCAGATTCTGCTAATGAATAGGTGTGTTATATATAATAATTTCTTACCTTTATTTAATCTATTACGTTCCTTGTATTAATATGCTTGATTTTGGTCCATTTTATTTGGCGGGAACTTAAAAATCATTAGGCGCCACATGCCAATGATTTGGGCGGGCTTCATGAATTATCACGCTTAATGGATGCTATTTTCATATTAAGGATAATTGGGCCAACATATTACCAACTACGGACTCATTCTCTTCACTCTCTCACATTCTCTTCACTCTCTTCCCAACCCTTCTCTTCGAAGCTAACCCTAGGAGGCAGCGACGCCGCTTTCAACTTCACGCCTCTTCTCACCGGCGCCACCCTTCCCCTGACCCTCTAGCCTCACCATCTCGATGTCGTCCTCCACCCTAGGTTAGCTTCTCTTTGAAACTCTACGTTATGTTCATTGCTTTGAGTCGTGAATCTGAGTTTTCCTTGGCTGCATTGTACTTTGTTTTTTATGTTCCACCTCTCACCATATTAGTGCTTGAATCTATGTTTGAATCTGAGTTTTCTATAGTTTGATGTTTATGTTGATTCTTGACTGATGCTCTTCATCATGCTAATTTTTATATTGTGAGATGCTGTTGATTTTGGAGTTATTATGTTTATTTTGGTTGTTGATTCTTGACTGATGCTTGCCTATTACTTGTCTAAAATGAGCCTTCATTGATTGGGTAGCTATTTTAGACATCTTATCTATTCCTTTCCAACTACATATATTCTATGTTCTCTTAAGCATGTGATGTCATATTATACAGGTTTTCTTCTAAAGCTTGTACTATTGGTCATCATGCAACTAGGCAGACCTTCAGCTGCTTCACGAAGTTTGAAGAAGCAAGTTTCGCAGCCATCAAGTTGTAACTTCGCTTGTGGCCCTTCCCGCACTAC
The DNA here is from genome assembly GCA_027886185.1 of Rheum nobile. Classification (NCBI taxonomy): domain Eukaryota; kingdom Viridiplantae; phylum Streptophyta; class Magnoliopsida; order Caryophyllales; family Polygonaceae; genus Rheum; species Rheum nobile. Next base: position 410,942 of record WOAB01000261.1, on the reverse strand, counting down.
TCCTGAACAAAATGTCCCTGCTCTAAGCCCAATTCATGCTCCAAGTGTTGATCCTTTGTTGAATGAGACAGCAACTCCAGAAATTCAGGAGCAACAAGAGGAAGATCACCATGATGATGAACATCAAGAGGAAGATCACATTAATGAAGAGCATCAAGATGGAGATCACGATCATGAAGATCAGCAGGAGGAAGAGCACCATGAGGGTGATGCCTCAGCACCTAATGCAGCTGGCAAGATACTAGTAGGAGTTTCTAACTTCATCCGGTCAGCTTCTAACTTTCTCTCTATAGCCTTATTTGTAATTAACTAATTACAAATTACTAATTGTTCTATTCTTGTGTAGTGACTTTGTACCGCGAAAGGCGACTTTTGCCAAAACGACTGAAATTATTCATGGACATTTCAATGGCCCCTGGCCATGTATCTCAAAGGTGCCAGATGATGTTAAACATATGTGGTTTGAAGAATTTGAGGTGATGCATTTCACATATTGATTTTGTCATTTTTTCCAAACTTCTTTGGTTGAATACAATGCACAGTACTCTTACAGCCTCAGCAATATTGGTTTGAATTTGTAACTACATGATTAGTGTATATCATTGATGCTTCTTAATCTGTCATTTTTTTTCATTCTGCATAAGTCATTTTGCTGGACTGTTCCTAATGCTATAATGAAAAAAGTCTTTCTTTACCAAGCTGGAAGACACCTTAGCAATGTATTCAAGCTATATTATAAAAATGGGGCAACACCATTCTTTGTAAAAGAGGTGTATTGGCAAAGCATGATAACAACAAGGACAACCGACGTAAATGCGGTGAGGCGATCTGAGGTGAACAAAAAAAAATAGGGGTTCAAAGAGAGCAATATATAATGGGCCATATCGAGGGGGTTCTCGAAAAGTAGGAAAATGGATCACAGAGATGGTAAGTATACTTTGTAAATTTGTTTCCTTATCTCTTTTAATTCCTATGCTTAAACCATTAAATTGATCAAATGTGTATCCTATTCAGGAGAAAGAAAAAGGAACCAAGCCAATGATTTCTGAAGTTGTAAGAAAGTTGTGGTCAAAGGACAAGGATGGGACTGAGTTGGGGCCAGGACCTGTAACATTTGTTGTAAGTATTACAATACAGAACTTGTTGAATGTGATTTGGTAACCACCTTGAGTTATTTTGCATAATCCATGAACTTGCTGATTTTTTCCCCTGAACTTGTCAATATATGTTGAACATTCTGAATTTTTGCTGCTATAGTTGCAATTATTTGATGTTGTTTCAGTTTTATTCAACTGCTATCAAATGAATTTCTTGCTGCTGTAGTTTTATTATTTGATGATGTAGGTTTGTTGCTGAACTTTTCATGTTGAACATTTCTGCTGAACTTTTCTTGTTGAAGTATTGCTGCTGAATTTTTTCTGTTGAAGTATTGTTGCTGAATTTTTTCTGTTGAAGTATAAACCCAATAATTAATGGTTCATTATCTATAAGTCATGCTATATTATTTTTGCTGTTGTATTTTTTGCTATATTTTTCTGCTGTATTTTTGTTGTTGTATTGACAATCTTCTGCTGTATTTAATTCACACTTTCTGGATGAAAATTTTCTGCTGAACTTTTGTTGCTGTATTTTTCATGCTAAACTTTTTTTGTTTTTGCTGCTGAACTTTTTTTCTGCTGTTGAACTTTTACTGCTGATTTTTTGCTGTTGTAGTTGCAACAAATCACCTACTGTATTACAATTTATTGTTTTCACTAGTTGCTTTGTTTTCTTTCTAAGGCTGAATTCGAACGACTAGTTGCTGAAAATCCATCTTCCGAACCAATCTCTATTAACAAGCAGATGGAGCTATGGTTAATAGCAATCAAGGGTGTTCGCAATAGTAGGGTTTTTGGACTGGGGGAAGTGGGAGTTAGCCTTGTTCGTAGAGGACTGATTGACAATCTCAACGACATCTCTTGTTTGAGTACGATCCATACACAAGAACATATGGAGCCTTTCAAGGAAGAGATTAGGGAGGTGCGAGATGAGACGAAGACTCTCCAATCCCAGAATAAGTTACTAAAAGATATGTTGGAGCTTTTGTTGCAAAAAGTCCAAGGAGGTGCAAGTACTCCTGCCTAGTAATCTAATTAAGTTACTGCATTTTGGTTAGTAAACTTTGGCATTTTGGATGAACTTTAGCCTAGCAACTAACAAATTAGGCATGTGGATGTTGGCTCCTTTTTGGCTGTGGTTGCCTATGACTTCTTTGGTTGTGGATGGTGTATGTTTTGGTTGGCTGTTTAATTTAGGCATTTTGGATAGTGTTAATGCCTAAGAAACTTGATATAGACCTAAGATGGTTTAAGAATGGTTGTTATGACCAAACTTTTGTAATGGTTGAATGGTATGATTTTATATATTACTACTACTAAAGCAAGTTTCTGTTTTATATTTGGCAAAATCTACAGGTTTGGTATTATTATATGATTATTAGTAGGTAATGAATTATTAATTACCATCAATTATATATTTTTGTGGGCAAATTGAATTATGTTAACGTCAATCATAACATTAAAATTAGCAATAAACAAGTTGTGGCTAAAATTTCTTTACTTAACCACAAAATTGTATAACCTCGTATCTAGCCTCAGAGTAAGTCGTGGCTAAAATTTCTTTACTTAGCCACAAACTTGTATAGCCTCGTATATAGCCTCAAGCTAGTGTCTTGCTAAATGCCACAAAATTAGCCTAGAAAAAATGTGTTTCTACTACATTTAAAGTTAACAACATACAGATATGTGGCTAAAGTCCGTAGCTAAATAGCCACAAACACTAATTATGTGGCTAATTTTGCTCCTAACTTTAGCTTACCCCGATTTAGCAATAAATTATATATTGAAGGTAATTTTCTTGTCAAATTTGAGGCTAAAATGATTTGTGGCTAATTTTACGATAGCCTACGTAGCTAAAGACGTGGCTATGACCGAGTTTTCCAGCAGTGTTAGTTAATAATGTAAGGTAAATAAATAAATAAAAATGATTTCTCAAATTTATTGAGCATTAAATATTCAAAATGTTTACTTTATATATGTTTATAGATTATAGATGCTGTCAAGGAGATTCAAACTCGAATATCTGAACAAACGCTTAAGGAAATAACCTACATTATCCCGTTAGACCAACCGGTGATTACAATAAATCGTCTCCATTTTCTGTAAATACAACATGACCTTATACAACTGCGTCAACCTCTTAGGCTATCCTAAGTAAATAGAATAAGCATAAATTCGTAATGTAATCTCCAATTCTGTAAATAACAAGTTAATAAATTATTTACTCATTATTTTGTCATGGTATTTGATCTCAACTCCAACTACTAAAAAAATACAATTCACTTGCGATTTATAATACCAAGCATGGATCGGCGATTTCATTTTGATCGATGGATCAAACACGTGTATAACTTTGTACAGAAAACAAAAGTACTATAAATACATGCACAAAATGGTATAAAACCAACTTTAGGAATAATTCAACGAAACCCTACTCAAATTAAAGGCACTGATAAAGAAACTATATTACAACAAAGATAGATACCACAACGTTACCAAAAATGATTGTTTATAACAACAAATTGAAATCATCGAGCACAAAAAACATATTAAAATGGCTGATACAAACTGAAATTACCTTTTTTTTTAATTTAAGAGTTAAATATATTAGATAAAGAGGGGGGAAATGTACAGATCAGCGTTATAAGCTATACATGCATCAGTAAATTCAAAATGCCAAAATGCAAGCAAGGTATAATTGGACTAAGTGCCATCATGTGCATGGCTGTTACTGTTAGCCAAACTTTAAATTGAAATTACTTTCATAGAAGTGTGAATGGAAGAAGAAACAAGAATTTTCTAAGGAAATAATAATTCATAACGGATCCTATAATAGGAGAGGAAAATATCAAATGTAACATCTAGAAGAAGTTTTGCAAAATGCATAGCAAAAAAAAATAACAAAATTTTAATGGGGTTATTTTAGATCACTATTCGAACTTGATACAAAAGGAAATGTATGATGAGGATAATGATGAACTCAATAGACCAATAACATAATGATGAACTCAATAGATCACTCTTTCGTGGCTGCGCACTTTGAATATCATGTAGTCCCCTTCTTCTTTTGTCCTTGTTGGGATTTTGCCCTCTTGTGGAATTTTGAAAACTCGCTTTTTTTAGCCTTGTACAACCTCTTACTTAATAATCTAATTTAACCATTTTTAAAGAAAATGAGAAAGTAAAATATGTTAATGACTTTATTGTTTATTGTTTAATATTGGATGTGATAAATAAACTCGTTTTTATGGTAAGTCAGTTAAATTGGAATATTGGGTTCTTTTGTTATTAAGGCTTAATTCGTTCGGTATTACTTTTTTGCACATTAACAGAGTTTTTTTCTCATCTTCTTATTGAGTGTTTGAAAAAAAAAATCATCTAGCTTAACATGCTTATTGTAGATGAATATAGCTTCATTTAGTTGATTTTTTGAATGTGACCCCAAACATTATGGAAGTTTAACCAGCTTAACTAATTTTTTTTACTCACTGGTGTCCTTAAATGAACACATAAAATAGTTCGGCACTATCATTATGAAATTATATAAACAATTATATCATGAAATTATGTACAAAGTTTTATCTATATTACGTATCTCCTCAATTAGACTTTTATCAAAAACTTAGTATATATTAATTACAATTGATAATTTATTGATCTATAAAAGCTCCAATTTATAGACCAACATGCTAACATGAAATCAGAAACGAGTAATAGATGGAAACCAGAAGTAGATAGATCTAGATTTAATTAGCCATATACATATATATGGAAGAATTAAAGTGAAACTATACCAGAGTCGATGTCCGTGAAGATGTTGATGTGTGAGAGATGAGGAAGCGACAATATAAAATATAGGGTTAAAAAGTACTCACATGGATCAAAATATAACCTTATTTGTATATGCGCCAAATATAGATGTATTATCATACCCTTTTTCGTAACTTTATTGCTATTATTTAAAAATCAAGCTCGTAATACCGAACAATTAACTAGCTTTTAGAGAAAAATTAAGATAATGAATCCAGCTATAGCTCCAGCTACTCATTCAGCTCCAACTCCAGTTCCAGCTACTTATTCAGCTCCACTATTTATTCTGATTAGGTCCGATTTAACGTGACAATCGATAAGGACAATAGGTGTGTAACGGTTTATGGAGTGCTAAAATTTACCTAGCGGTCCGACTAAAATGAAAGTTCATCCGTATATACTAAAAATAGTATTTAGGGTAGCTTTTCGTCAATGGATAACTCAAATGGACTTACAAATTATTGTATTTGAATTTGCTTACACATGAAATATCTTTTAGCAAAACGGAAGTATAAAATTTTGTATGCAATAATGTTAACTTATATGTCATTGATATGATAGAGGAGGTACTAATGAGGTGTGTAAGTTGTAGAGATCACTCTATGGCCTAAAGCAAGCCTTTAGGCAATGGAACTTGGAGTTATCACAGTTTTTCATATCATTAGGATTTATTCAGTCTACTAATGATTACTCCTTGTTTGTGAAATTTTCTACTACCTCATTTATTGCCTTGTTGGTCTATGTAAATGATATTCTGATCACAGGAGATGATATTCAGGGTATTATTGCAGTTAAGACAACATTGCATCAGAAATTTACTATCAAAGATTTGGGGATGGAAATATTTCGAGATACAACAGGTACTTATTTGAGTCAGTCTAAGTACATAACTGACACTTTGCAAGCTGTTGGGATTGGAGAAGCTAAGTCAATTTATTTTCCTCTTCCTACTGGTCTTAAGTTGAGATTGGAAGAGGGTACTATGCTAGCAGATTGTGAGCAATACAGGAGATTGGTTGGCAGATTGTTGTATTTGTCTCTTACTCGACCAGATATATCCCATGTTGTTCAACACTTATCTCAGTTTGTCAGTCAACCAAGACAACCACATCTACAGGCTGCAATTCATGTTTTGAGGTACTTGAAAGGTACTATGAATAAAGGTTTATTCTACCTTGTTCAACAAGCTTTGAAAGTTACTGGTTTCACTGATTCAGATTGGGGAGCGTGCTTAAATACCAGGAGATCCTTAACTGGATTTTGTGTTTTTCTTGGTCATTCTTTAGTCTCTTGGAAGACTAAGAAACAAGCTACAGTTAGTCGATCTTCTGCTGAGGCAGAATACAGAAGTATGGCTGCTACAACTGCAGAGCTGGTTTGGACAAGTTTCTTGCTTCATAATCTCCATGTTGAGGTTCCTTTACCTATCACTTTGTTTTGTGACAATAAGGCAGCTCAACTGATTGCCGTCAATCCTTATTTTCATGAAAGGACCAAGCACTTGGAAATTGATGTACATTTTACTAGGGAGAAAGTGCAGAGTGATTTCCTGTAAACTTCCTACATTCATACAAGTCTACAACTTGCTGACATCATGACTAAGGCACTAGGCAAACACACCAGTTTTTGGCTGTCAAGTTGGGCCTTGTGGATGTTCCAACTTGAGGGGGGAAATGTTAACTTATATGTCACTGATGTGGCAGCTTGCAAGTTCAGTAGGTTGTTAGTGAACCTTTCCATTTTCTATTAGTTCGTTAGCATGACTGGTGATAGGCAATCATTACTACTTGTGTTAGCAGGTCACTTCTTCTTGTACATATAGCTTGGTTCCAGCTTTGTAATAGGTTGTTGTGAGATTTACCGAATACAATTTTTCTTTCTCGTTTTCTTTCTCTGTGAGAATCACAATGTCCGATCGAGGATCCAAATTCAATAAATAACCATTCAAATATAGTTCTAAACAACAGTTCAATAAAATTGAGAATAGGCTTGGAGGCTTGCCACGTAAAAGGAACTGCAAAATTAAATCAGCACGGATTTTTGCAGATCATTTCGATCTTCTCCTCGATGAACTTGACATCTCAGACGTTAAACACCAAGTTGGTGGCGGCAAACCTGGTGGGGAAGATTGTGGCAACCGGCGAAACGGTTGAGCGGGATGACATGGAGAGAACCTAAATTTATCATTTACTAATAGGTGAATGACCGTCGGAAAAAAACGGGAAAAAGAGAAATAAGAACTTTTTTTTAAAAAAAATCCGGTTCTTCTAAGCAAATAAAAAAGTTGGGGATTAAAGTATAAATAATATGGAAAGTAGCTTCCAAAAAAAAAGGGAAAGTCTATAGATTCTTCATTTATTTTTGAGGTATAGATTCTTCATTTATTACCCTTACCAAAAAATAACAATAAAATAAAAATTAATGTCGACATCATGAGAACATCATTATACATCAAATCTAACCATTAAATCTAATGTATAATAATAAAATGATTAATACGGTGAAACATTGAAAATAGTATGGATGCTTTTAGCAAATATATATCCTAATCCTAATCTCATGATTAATACGGTGAAACGTTGAAAATAGTACGGTGAAACATTGAAAATAGTACGGTGAAACTGTTATGAAAAATTACAAACTTATTAACAAGGTAATACTAGAGAAATTAAATGACTAATTTCAAGAGTGTTTGTTTGATATGTCTAAGTAATAACTCTATCAGTTAATGGTAGTGGATAATCGAAATAATTGTCATGTTTCACCTTCTATGAGTAATATTTTAAGTGAACTCAAATTCTTAACAACTCTTTTAATTCGTTGTAGAACTACGAGAATATTTTAAGTGATCTCAAAATTTTAGATCTACGAGCATATAATAACCATTTCTACTCTAAAAAAAACTAAAATAACCATTTCTAAGAAACAAAATTCTACGTAAAATAATTAAAATTAGCCATTTCCGGATCCCAAATAATTCCGTTAATTGTTCCGATTTTTACTTCTGTACTAGGAGCATTATCCTCTTGTATATCGGGAGCGGTGTTGACATGATGTCAACATGTCCGTCCAAATTATTTAATTTATTATTGATTTTCAGTTGATATTGTTTGACGTACCTCATTAGTTTTTTTTTTAAGTAGAACGTACCTCATTAGTTAGATATGAACATAGCATGTTTTTTTTTTGGAAATCAATGTTTAATTATAATGATTCAACAACAAATTAAATTAAGTCACTTCATATAATCGATTTTTTAATTATTGAATAGACGACTAATTAATACTATGTAAAAAGTATTAGTAAATAAACGGTCATTTCTAAAGGTAACGTGTTAACATTATTTATAATCAATAATTAATTATTTTAATTTTTAATTTTTAATTATTAATTCTCAATCCATATTATTTTATATAAACATTATTGAGATTGACAATAACATTATTATTGTTATTTTTTTTATTCTGAGGTAACGTATTGACATTAACATTGATTAGATATTCAATTATCGATTAAAATAATTTAAATAAAATATAAATCAACATATAAATTTCTTTCCTTTACATGGATTCTAAAATAATTATCCCCTTTTATCAACATGGCTTGAAAATTTTCTATTTTAATATAATTACAAATTAACTAATCAAATAACAGGTTTCCAACTTTACTTTAACTTGATTTATTTATCACCATTCAACAACTAACTAGTTAAGATGTCAATATCACTTTAATTCAATAATAACTATATGTTAACGTTATCACTGACTCATCAATTAAAATAAAAATATAAACATTAATATATAGTGGTGATCCACAATCCTACCAGAATAATTTAATTTAACCAACAGTCAATTTATTATTAAATATATATCCGTTGAAAAGTCAATCCTTATCTTGACTCTTATTTATTTTTGAAGAGTTTTGCTGGACTGCCCATAACCTATCAAAATGTGAAAGGATTTAAGAATTTTCTACATACACAAACCAATTATACACAATAATCACTCTTGGTTTTGTTGATGAATGACACTACAAAGTAACAAATAGATTCCTTAGGGAAGTGAGAAGGTGGGCATCACGGTCGCTGGCTGTAGTCGGCCTCCTGGTCACCGGAAAGTGTAACACACGCACGTGAATTCCGTTGCCTTGCTGGGATCGTAGCGCGCGTTTTTATATATTAGAAGAATTGATAGAGCTGCAGTCCAAGAAATTGAAACAAAAATGTTGGCTGAGATTTCAATTAGTGTATGGAGGTGGGGTTTAATAATGAAAACTGAGGGATTGTTGTTTTAAAGAAGACGGCAACCGTATTTAATATATAAGAAGAAAGAGTAATCCATGACCAGATTATGTTGCCATGCCCTACTTGGGAGAATTGGAATATAGAACATGTTTAGGTGAATATTTACAAATCAGGACCACCAAACTTAGTTCATCAAATTATCATGTATTTTCTAAAATAAGTAAAATATTTTTTATGGTGTGTGTCCATGGACACACTCTAAAAATTTTATGTTTAATAATAATTTTTTTAGTTATTAGTTTAACTTTTTTACTAAGGATTTATCTATTCTTTTTTAGGAAATGTTTCGAGTTTTTTGTAATGGATTTGGCTATGCTGGTCAAATGTTGATTTCCGCCATTGTTGAACTGTGAAGTTTCCTTTACTCTTAAATTCCACAGTTTCCTAAGAACATGTACGTCCAAATATTCTTAATCACCTTCAATCTTAGTCTTTATTATACCCAGTTGCTTAGTTGCTAATAATCCATGTCATAGTCCTTGTGCTTCAGCCAGTATACAATAGGATATAGAGGAACATGAATTCATGATGATTAGCGATACTTGTGATCTTGAATGACATTTCTCGTAGCTATGTTCTTAGCCTTCAAATTCCAACACAATCTAACTATATGTGTTGGATATGCATAAGTTTTCAATTTGTACACAATCCATATCGAAATTTTCAGGTATTAGGAAGGGTATATAATGGGCTATTACTTGGACTTATTAGCTGTTTGAAGAAAGATCGCCTCCGCACATGTGTTGCCGCTATCTGGCCGGTCCGAGCTCTATGAGATGTGCGTGACGGTGCGGTCACATTTTACGAACTACACTAATTGTAAGCTCTTAAGTTTCGAATTCGGATTTTTGAGTAACAACTCCACGTTTTTGTTTGTGGTAACAATTCTAGAGTTGAAAACATTTTTAAAAAACAACAATTCTTTCTTATGTTCTCAAAATCGTTTTTGTTTTGAGCATACCCGGTTTTAACCATCTATGAAGACAACCGAGACAACACTGAAGCTGAATCATAAGCCTAAGCTGAGCTGGCATGATTAGCTGTAACTGATTTCTGTTATTCCTTGATTCGTCTCTTTCTCCACTGTAAACGTGTATAAATACTCTTGATCTCTTCTTTCTCTAGTAAGAGAGAATGCACTGTAAACTGTGAGTTTTGAGTGTTCTTATAAACACGATTGAGAGAATTTGATCATCTGTGATTGATCAATCTGATAATGAATCAAAAGTGATCTTTGATCCTGTTTGTTTCTTTTGATGGTATCAGAGCAGGAATCACTTTGATTCGCTCGAATTGTATTTTTTTTTTCTTCTGATGGTGCGAGTTGAGGATCTTGACAATCAAGAGAACTTACGCGAAGAGTTGCGCGAGGAGGCGATCGGTGGTCAAAGAGGAGGAAATCCACCGGCAATGGCAGCGCAACAACAAATCAATGATCCCTTGGGATTATCAGGCTCCGATCATTCAGGTATGCAGATTACATCCTTGAAATTCGATGGTGGAAATTATCTGAACTGGAGTAGGGCTGTTAAAATGGCATTAGGAGCCAAGAACAAATTAGGATTTGTGGAAGGATCTTGCAATTTGGCAAATTTGAATCGAGATGATAGAGAATGATGGATTAGGGTAGATTATATGGTGAAATGTTGGATTATTCATTCTATGATTGAAAGTATAGTTGCTACTTTCATGTTTGTCACATCGGCTAAACAGCTTTGGGATGAAATAACTGAGAGATATGGTCAATCTAATGGACCATTATTGTATCAGTTAAAGAGGGATCTTGGTGCTCTTAATCAAGGAAACATGTATGTTGCTGAATATTATAGTAAACTGAAATTGCTATGGGATAAAATATTTTGTTTAGAAGGTATTCCACAGTGTGATTGTGGAGCCATGAGGAACTGCACTTGCAATGTAATCAAGAAAGTGCATGATGGATAACCGAGATAAGGTTATGCACTTCTTGATGGGATTAGGTGATGGATATGAGAGTATTAGGAGTCATATTCTGTCTTTGGATGATACAGTGACTGTCAACAAGGCTTTCTCTTTGGTACAAAGAGTTGAGAAACAGAAACAGGTTAGTGGGAGTATTCATGCCAATAATGACAATGTTGCTTTGAATGCTAATAGAAGGGAATTCATGCAAACTGATCAGCGAGATGGAGTTAGGAATTTTGGCAAGAATGACAAGATTTGTGATCACTGTCACAAGAAAGGTCATGTGAAGGAATTCTGTTATAAGCTGATAGGTTATCCTGAGAAAGGAAGAGATGGCAAATATCAGAGAAACAGACCCTGCAAATTTGCAAATAATGTTGAAACACAGGAAGCTCAGTATGATGATCCTTTAACTGAAGGATTAGAGAATGGTCATGGCCCTAAGGTTGATCAGGCATTGGTTAATGCAGTGTGTATGAGCATGGCCAAGATGTTCAAAGGCAAAGGATTTCTGGATGAATTTCAGTCATCTGCACATGCCAGCTTTGCAGGTAATACATTTGCTAATTCTTCTAGTGCTATGCTTGCTACTCATTTACCAAGTTGTATGAACTGGATAGTAGACACAGGGGCTACTGATCACATGATCTTTGATGCTGATTTGTTGATAAGTGATCAGAGGTAATAGTCGTCGTACCCCTAATCAAAAGTAAATCCTAAAATCCTCACTAAACAAAGTATAGTAAGCAAGTCAGGGTCGATCCCACAGAGAAGGAAGGAATTCAATGGTGGTAGCATGCAATGTCACAAAGGGGGGTTTTATGGTTGGTTGGTTGCAAACAAAACAAACAAAACAAAGTAGAATGTATGAAATATCAATAGAGAAAAACACTTAGCCAAGTAATGTCCACATAAGTCATTCAAAGGTTGTTCATAGATTAAGTCATATCTTCCTATTCGGTTATTCATGTCCCGATCTTATGTAAATTCAGAGGGAAACCTCCCACAAAGAACCCTTACCAATGAATAACCCTAGTACCGCTAAAGGGTCAACCCAAAGGCAGCAATGCATATAAGAATTAACCAGGATACACAGAACGCTCACTCAGATGCATTTACCATGTAATCAATTCCCACATAGATATAATCCACAGATGCAGATAACAATCAATGCTTGCTACTTATACTAGAGCGTTAGCCCAACAGTTCCCTAGTATTAGCAATATGAATGGAAGCAATAAACCTAGGTGATCAGTCTAGATAAACCAACAAACATTCAAATATGAATTTGCTTAGAGAAAAGATATAACTCAATAGGATAGATAGATAGGAACAAAACCTCACAACCAGATGAACAAACTCATGCTTCCATTACCGGACTAAGCCAAAGAGGCTTAGCTCCTCATAGTCATGGTAGAAACTTCAAAGGAAAAGAAAACAACGATGAATTAAAATTGCAACTAAAGTGTGTATCTTTTTTTACCCTAATGCATAAGGAGAGTATTTATAGGGCCCTAACAAATGACCTAGCCCATTAAGCAAATAACTGAAATAGAAATAAGAAAAAGGGAAAAGAAAACTAAAAAGATAATTCGGAATAAGTCCGAGCCTCTGCCATGTCAGACTCGTGATCGCGGTTGGTGGACCTTGATCGCGGCCCATGTGGCTCCGCGCCCTTCAATCTCTCCGCGCCCGCAGAAAACTCTCGACATGCTCCGAGTCCCGCGATCGCGGCACCCATGCTCGTGATCGCGGTTAATGCTCGGCACTCTTATCCTTTGCCTTGCACCAACCCGTCTCCTCTTCACTCCTTGGCATCTTCTCTTGATGGCTTCCTTCCTCAGTGTCTTCATGATCTCCAAAGTAGCTCAAACACCTCCAAAAACACCAACTTCGCCTCCAAACGCCATACACAAGAATGTGTCTAAATCTACCCGAATGGCACCAATAAAACCTCTAATAACTCTTAGTTAATCCCTACAAAATAGTGCTTATCAAACTCCCCCATGCTTAGACCTTTGCTCGTCCTCGAGTAAACTAAAAGAAAGTCTACTCCTCTGTAGCACCCAAGGTCTCAGGAAGCATATCCTCCAACTAAGAGTTACCTAACCCATGCCAAAGCTCCTGGCACCAATCTCATCTACAACACATCCACAACTCAATAAACTTGAGGGCAAGCAGAGTACTTCCCCCAAGCTCAACCCGGACATCCAATAGTGTAAAGTGACCTCTAATCCTAGCCTCCATCTATGACTCCTTATGCCTCACAGAGTGACCTACCCGACAATCCTTCTTCAACTCCTCTACTTATGTCGCCCCGTCGGTAAAATGAGATCCTAGAAACACTCCTTTTCTTTTCACTCATTTTGCCTAAGAGCCCTTTCGGGTTTTCATCCTAGCCACTCATATTTTTCTCATAGATGTGCTCACATATGCTCACGTCACTCAGACACCTTTTTACCCCAGCCTAGCGCTGGTCCGGGTCACCTGCTTTTTACCCAAGCCGCCCTTTCAGGTTTTCAGCTTATCCCAGGATTTTCGAATTTTTTTTTTTTTTTGAAAAGAAATGCTGAAATTCGAAATGCTAAAAATCAAAGTACAATGCTGGAAAAAAAATATGTACAAGATAGATAGTGAATACTCTACTCCCCCATGCTTAAATCATGCATTGTTCTCAATGTATGAAAGACAAGAAAAAGATAAGGGGAAAATAGAAATACTCACTAGGGTGGAGGCCAATACCCATAAGCGTTGAAGAAAGCCTCAGCTCTCCTCTGCATCTGAACCACCTGGTCCTCAACAGTGGTGAGGTGACTGTCCAGGCGGTTGGCGTGGTATGCAAGGTTGACCTCCATGTTGCGCTGCCACTCAGCGCTCCGCCGCTCCTGCTCATCCAGGCGGGTGGAGACTTGGCATTCCCACTGAACGCTTCTCCTCTCATGCTCCTCTAGCCTCTGGGAGATGCCGCTTTCCCACTCGGCACTCCTTCGTATATGCTCGGCCTGCCTCAGCTGTAGGTTGGCCATTCTGTCCAGGAGCTGGTCCCAGGGCGCCCCTCCAGATCCACTACCAGACCCAGATGCCTGGTAGGTATAGTCAGGGTAAACAGGTGGGCCCCTGGAATGCAGCGGGGATGGCACATCGCTCTCCATGTCCACCGCTGCAGTCGCTTCCTCCTCCTCCTCGTTGTCGTCGTCGTCCCCTTCGTCTTCGGACGACGACCCCTGCTCTCCATCGGCATAGAGGTAAAAATCCCTCGCCCGGGGCCCATAAGGCATCGGACGAGGCAGCCTCATTCGGTGGGTCCTTTCCTTCTTGGAGAGCCAGGTGTACTCTCCACCACAGACCTCCAGCAGATGGGATCTCCGCAGCAGTGTGATGTTGTAGGTGTAGATGTCGGCGGGGAAATCCTAATGGTCCGCGATGTTCTCGTACTGCTGAGCGATAAGCGTCACCATGCCCCCCATGGAGATCTTGCCGCCCGTCTTCTCCCTCAGCCCGAGACAGCTGGAGAGGAACAAATCGACCCAGTCGGGGGTGTTGTGGCTCTCCGGTGTCAAACACCAGAGCACTGTAAGGTCCAGCATCGGAACCTTGTTCACCTCCCCCTGTCCCAAGAAGGACATGGCGAGCACCTTGTGCGCCAGCCTCAGACAGGGGTGCGTCAGCTTGTAGTTATACTCGTCGGCGCTGGGGTTGAGTACCTCCCGGGTCGCATCCTGCCAGAAGAGCTCTGGCAAGGTGCCTGCGGCCTCCCAATCCTCGGCGGGAGCCTCAGTAACGCCAAACAGGTCTCGCAGACCTTGGTAGGACATCATCCTCTGCCGCCCTAGCAGGTTGAACGTGATCCCGTCGTCGTGGCGCTCCAGCGTGGCCAGAAACTCTAGGGTCAGCTCATGCGAGGACGGGGCAGCTAGGTCAATGAAGTTGCCGAGCCCTCCGTGACTCAACAACTGTTGTGTGCAGTCCTCCAGTCCGAGTCGTTGCAGCGTCGGCCAATCGAAGAACTTCGTCTGGATGAACTTCTGCGCGCTGAACGTCTCGTATTAGCGCCTGTGCCTCTGGCTCCTCATGTTGCCTACGAAGGCTGCCATGGTGGGAAAAAAGGAGCGAGAAAGCACAACTGAAAGAGTACCGGAGGGACCCGCGATCACGGGGTGTGGGGCGCGGTCGCGGTTTATGCTCGACTCGAAGCTCGCTGGAGAAGATGTGCCGCGATCGCGGGGTTGATGCCGGCGATCGCGGTTTCTGGGTTTGCAGCGAACTTCGAGAAAAAATGGCTCTGGTGCTTTGCGGTGGCGCTGCGGTGGTCGCGGGGTTTGGCGTGGATCCGGCGATCGCGGCTCGTAAGGCTATGAGAAATCCAAGAGTTGGAAAATAGAGATCTCACCCAAACGACGTCGCGGCGTCGGAACGATAGTCACGGGGATGCAGGGGGGTGTCGCGGTGGTCGGGGTCGGAGATCCGATCTGGTGAGAGTGAGAGGTGGTGGTGGAGGTGTTGTAAAATGCCTTCACCGCCTCTCGCCTTTTATAATTGCCGCGATGAATACCAGCGATCGCGGGGTTAATGCCCCTGCATCCGTAACAGTCGGCGCGAGTTACGAGGCGCTGACTGCCTCGAAAAACGCACCGGTTTTATTAAACCGTGGGCGATTTTTTTTTCTTTTTTTTTCAAAACTTTTTTTTTTTGGTTTTTCTGGTTTTTTTTTGTTGCTAGAACTCGTCATGGATCGCCGAGGGGAAACCGCGATCGCGGGTGCTGGATTCTGGCCTCCGCTGCATAGTTAGTTCTAGTGCCCACAGAAAAAGAAAAACAAGTGCAAAGAAGAAGAAAGAAAAATAAAATCTAAGTCCTAAGAAAGGTAAAAACATAAATGAGTTCAACGACTCATACCTCGGGTTGCCTCCCAAGCAGCGCCATAGTTATCGTCGCGGCACGACGTCCTGCTGTACTTCTCATCCGGGGTTGCCTCCTGCAACCGTACTCCTTGCTCTTGTATCTGGAGGATGCTCCGGAATGTTCTCCAGCCTATACTATGTCTTCCTCTTGTCGAACTCCATGCTGATTGTGCCTCTGCCCACGTCGATCTTTGTGTTGGAGGTCTTCATGAAAGGCCTCCCTAGCATTACTCGTCCTCCTCGTTCCCCTGTGTTCATGACAAAGAAGTCTGTAGAAAAAACAAGGGTATCGACGCTTACCAGTACGTCCTTCACAACGCCCCCAGGAGTGATGACGGAGTTGTCAGCCAGTTGGATGACGATTTCCGTGCTCTCTAATGGTCCAACGTCGAGGTTATTGTAGACGGATAGTGGCAAGACATTGATTGAAGCTCCCAAATCCAGCAATGTCTCGCTGAATTCAGTCTCCCCAATCTTGCAGGGCACGCTGAACATTCTGGGATCCTCACACTTCTTGGGAATCCTCTTCTGCACCACAGCAGAGATATCCTTCTTGACCTTTGGCTTCTTCTTAGATCGCTCATTTTGCTCCGCTATGGTCTTGCATAGCTCTCTCAAGAAGGGGCTCTCCGGGTAGCCCTGGTATATCTCGTAGTATATTTCCGTATTCCCTTCGTCTTCTAATGCTGTAGGGAATGGCACCGGGATGTCAAAATATCCCTCCGGATAGTCATACTTGTTCATAAATGTCTTGCGAGGCGGAGCGCTTTCCGAGAGTTGATCGCGGGTGTCAACCCGCGATCACGGTTCTCGCACTGGTTCCCCGCGATCGCGGCTGTCATGCCAGCGGTCGCGGTTAATGCTCGAATTTATGCTCGAGTTTTTCTCGGCTTTTGGCTCCGTAAACCCGCGATCGCGGCTGTCGCCCCGCGATCGCGGTTTTGCCTCGTACTTCTCTTTTAATTCCAGATTCTCTTCTTCATTCTCCCATCTTGGCCTTGACGTCATGCAGTTGACGTTTTGCCTTGGATTAATCTCAGTTTGAGATGGGAGTGCTCGTGACTCTCTAGCTTCGAGCTTGCTGACCGCCTGGGAGATCTGCCCTACCTGCTTCTCCAGGTTATGGATACTGGACTTGGTCTCATGTTGGAACTGAACCATGTTTTGCTGCATGGTTCCTACTATTTGCGTCAGTGTGGTCATGTGCTGCGCCAGTGTATTGACATGGTCCTCTAGATTCATAGCGCGGGGAGCTCCTTGTCCTTGCGGTCTCTGCTCTGCTGGGCCTCTGAACTGCTGGCCTCCTTGGAATGGTCGTTGGGGGTACTGCTGCTGCTGCTGGTATTGCTGAGGGGGTCTTGGTCGGAACTCAGGGGGGTTCTCCACATTGTGCGTGTTCTCGTACCTCAAGTTAGGATGGTCTCTCCACCCCGGATTGTAGGTACTGGAGTAGGGGTCGTACCGTTGTCTTTGTTGGTACCCCCCAATAGCGTTGACTTGCTCAGTGGGCTCCTCATGGAGTGTAGGACATGCGTCAATTGCATGCGTGGTGGCATAGCAAAATTCGCACTCCTTGACCCTCTGGGGTCCTTCCTTCATCATCAAAACCTTGATCATCTCCTTCATTTTGCTCACTTCCCTCGCCATAGATGGGGGAATATTCTCACTTGAAGTGGCTTTCACAGCCTGGGCGCTCGCCCTCTTGCTGAATTGCCTTGAGCCTTCCGACAACTCGCTGAATATCTCAAATGCAGCGGTAGGGGTTTTGTTCAGTATATTTCCCCCACACGCTGCGTTCACCATTCGTCGCTCTTCATCCAGCAATCCCCCGTACAGATATAAGACCAAATCCTGGTCTGAATACCCGTGATAGGGACAGCTAGAGCACAACCTCTTGAAACGCTCATAGTACTCGTAGAGCGTCTCCGTCCCATGCTGCTCTATGTTGCCCAGGTTACGCTTGAGACTGTTCAGCTTCGTTGCTGGAAAGTACTTTTTCAGGAACGCCTTCTTCATTTTCTCCCAGGTGTTGATGCTTCCTGGGGTGAGGTAGTAAAACCAGTCGTTGGTTGAATCCTTAAGTGAAAAAGGAAAAGCCCTCAACGTGATTTGATCCTCAGTGACATTCTGTGGCTTCATGGAACTGCACACGGCGTGGAACTCCGAGAGGTGCTTGTTTGGGTCCTCTCCAGCTAGCCCATGGAACTGAGGCAAAAGATGGATAAGACCAGACTTGAGCTCAAAGTTCACTCCTGTGCCTAGCTCAGGGAATTGTACGGCCAGTGGCTGCTGCGTCAAGTTAGACGCAGTCAGCTGCCTCAACGTAGGTGGTGGTACCTCGTCCGCCATCTCAAAAGTGGGATTCTCAAATACCAAAGCTCGATTCACTCTGCGTCCTTGGGAGAAAGTTCTCTCAATCTCTGGATCAGGATCTAAAGGTGGAGAGTCAGCAGTACGGGTGTGGACCATAAGATAGGTCCACACACACAAGCAAACACACGAAAATCACAAAGAAAAAATTCAAAAACACACAAAGCATGCAAAACACCAAAAATCCGCAATTGCCTTCCCCGGCAACGGCGCCAAAATTTGATCGGAGGTAATAGTCGTCGTACCCCTAATCAAAAGTAAATCCTAAAATCCTCACTAAACAAAGTATAGTAAGCAAGTCAGGGTCGATCCCCATAGAGAAGGAAGGAATTCAATGGTGGTAGCATGCAATGTCACAAAGGGGGGTTTTATGGTTGGTTGGTTGCAAACAAAACAAAGTAAAATGGATGAAATATCAATAGAGAAAAACACTTAGCCAAGTAATGTCCACATAAGTCATTCAAAGGTTATTCATAGATTAAGTCCTATCTTTCTATTCGGTTATTCCTGTCCCGATCTTATGTAAATTCAGAGGGAAACCTCCCATAAAGAACCCTTACCAATGAATAACCCTAGTACCACTAAAGGGTCAACCCAAAGGCAGCAATGCATATAAGAATTAACTAGGATACACAGAACGCTCGCTCAGATGCATTTACCATATAATCAATTCCCACATAGATATAATCCACAGATGCAGATAACAATCAATGCTTGCTACTTATACTAGAGCGTTAGCCCAACAGTTCCCTAGTATTAGCAATATGAATGAAAGCAATAAACCTAGGTGATCAGTCTAGATAAACCAACAAACATTCAAATATGAATTTGCTTAGAGAAAAGATATAACTCAATAGGATAGATAGATAGATAGGAACAAAACCTCACAACCAGATGAACGAACTCATGCTTCCATTACCGGACTAAGCCAAAGAGGCTTAGCTCCTCATAGTCATGGTAGAAACTTCAAAGGAAAAGAAAACAACGATGAATTAAAATTGCAACTAAAGTGTGTATCTTTTTTAACCCTAATGCATAAGGAGAGTATTTATAGGGCCCTAACAAATGACCTAGCCCATTAAGCAAATAACTGAAATAGAAATAAGAAAAAGGGAAAAGAAAACTAAAAAGATAATTCAGAATAAGTCCGAGCCTCTGCCGTGTCAGACCCGCGATCGCGGTTGGTGGACCTTGATCGCGGCCCATGTGGCTCCGCGCCCTTCAATCTCTCCGCGCCCGCAGAAAAGTCTCGACATGCTCCGAGTCCCGCGATCGCGGCACCCATGCCCGCGATCGCGGTTAATGCTCGGCACTCTTGTCCTTTGCCTTGCACCAACCCGTCTCCTCTTCACTCATTGGCGTCTTCTCTTGATGGCTTCCTTCCTCAGTGTCTTCATGATCTCCAAAGTAGCTCAAACACCTCCAAAAACACCAACTTCGCCTCCAAACGCCATACACAAGAATGTGTCTAAATCTACCTGAATGACACCAATAAAACCTCTAATAACTCTTAGTTAAGCCCTACAAAGTAGTGCTTATCAATAAGGAAAGAAAGAATGGAAATGTCTATTGGAGTAGCTTTGCCTGATGGTACTATGAAAATAGTTAATATTACTGGCCCAGTTCAGCTTAATGCTAAGATAGTGTTGCAAGATGTCTTAGTTGTTCCTGGTTTTAGACATAATCTGTTATCAGTGAGAAAGCTGCTTGAGGACAGTGGATTGATTGCTGTGTTTTCTCCTCGATTTTGTGAGTTTCAAGACCCTATGACTAAGCAAGTGGTGGTCAGAGGTGAAAGAATAAGGAAGCTTTACATCATTGACTTCTTTGATGGACATTGTCAACTTTCCAAATCAACCACCAGTGCCAATCAAACATCTACACAGCCTCCTTCACCAGCTATTCTTCATGCTCAACTTGGTCATGGATCAGTCACCAAATTGAAGCATTTGGAGTGTTGCAAACATGTTGATTTCCAGTTGCTGTCATGTGAATCTTGTATTTTGGCTAAGCAACATAGACTGGCATTTTCTAGGAGCTTATCACTTGCTTCACAACCTTTTGATTTGCTTCATATAGATGTATGGGGACCTTACAAAACACCTATAGTTACAGGTGCTTCTTACTTTCTTACCTTAGTGGATGATTGTACAAGGTACACATGGACATATTTGTTGAAATACAAGTCAGATGTGCCTACTTGTCTTCAGTCCTTCTTTGCATATGTCAGCACTCAATTTTCTGCTTCAGTTAAAACTGTTAGAAGTGATAATGGGACTGAGTTCACTTCTCATAAAACTCAATCTTTGTTTGCTGAGCTTGGCATTCCCCATCAAAGAAGTGTTCCTGAAACACCTCAACAGAATGCCCGGGTTGAAAGAAAGCACAGGCATTTGGTTGAAATTAAACTGCAAGAGCTATGAAATTACATGCTAATTTACCTACTAAATTCTGGGGTGAGTGTATATTGACTGATACTCATTTGATCAACAGATTGCCAAGTTCAGTACTTGAGTGGCAAGTTCCTTTCCAGCTGTTACATCATAGGTTACCTGATTATGCTCAATTGAGGGTTCTGGGTTGTTTGTGTTTTGCTAAACCTTTTCAGCCTCTTAAAGACAAGTTTGGTGCTCAGTCTTCAAGGTGTGTGTTTCTTGGTTATCCATTGGGTCAAAGAGCTTACAAGGTTTATGATCTGGTTACTCACAAGATTTTTTTCAGCAGAGATGTTCAGTTTATGGAAGATTCATTTCCTTTTCATTTGTCTTCTTCCACAACATCACCTCCTCCAGTAATGCTACCAGTTATTAATCCAACAAGTGATTATGATGATTGTCCTCCCATACTCAACAACACCCAAGTCTCATCTCATGAGACCAGTTCTCTGTCTCCTCCGAATGATGTTCCCCATGTTACTCATCCTAGCTCTTCTTATGAGACTAGTTCTTCTGTTGATATTTCTAGTTCTTCAAGTCATGCTACTCCATCTATTCCCTTGGTTGATATCAGGAGATCAACAAGGATGAAGTCCGTTCCTTCCAAACTCCAGGATTTTATTTGTTCTACTATACCTTCCTCAGTATCCAATTCTTTCTTGTCTCAAGTTTTGGATCTCAGGGATTATGGATGCTCTCTATAATGTGTTGGCAATTAAGGAGCCTTCCACTTATGCACAAGCTAGAAATGATCCTCTCTGGATTGAGGCTATGGACAAAGAACTAGCTGCTTTAGAGGCTAATGACAATTGGTCATTAACTTCTCTGCCTTCTGGTAAACATGTTGTTGGTTCCAAATGGGTATATACACTAGTACAAAAGGCCATCTAATACCGATTTTTTACTAAAACGGATACCGGTTATGGTTCTGGTCTAAGATGAGCCGAAATCTTGCTCCATATACCGGTTTTTCATAAACCGGTATGAAGCAAGGACACGGATACCGGTTATTTAAAAAACCGGTATCCCCATATTTGTTTTTTGTTTTTTTAATTATTTATTGCCGATACCGGTTATGTTAAAAACCGGTATCTACCTCCTTGTCTGTTACATATCAGTTATTAAAATAATCGGTATGATATTTATTTTTTATTTTTTACAATACCCATTCAGCTATATAATATACCACATGTTTACGTCATTGTATTTCACACAAAATGCTACAACAGTGTACAGCAAAATCACATCAAATAATCCATATATAAATTATATATAATAAACTATTAACAAGTGTTAGCTCCTTGAGCTATAAATAACAAAATAACTTAAGAGTTTCATATCTCTTTAAACTATAAATAACAAAATAACCTAATAAAATAGCTTCCAACAAAATATACTAGTTATAGATAGTCAAAAAGCTCTATCAACATACATACATATATGCTTTTAGCTCCTATGCTGGGGGACATGCAAATTCAACTCCAACTCCATGCTTTTAGCTCCTATGTTGTGGGCAAGTTCAACTCCAACTCAAAAATAAGTTGGAGATATTGAAGACATTCCTCTATTACTTCCAAGATATGCTCCTTGTTGTATCTTCGCGGTGAATGTGCTAAGTACTACATTAAGCATTATAAACAACATCATTAATCTTATAAATGGAAAACAATGACACATCAAGATATAGCAGGTAGCACTCACGTACACTAATTGAGAATCTGACTATGAAAATGCAATAATTGTCTTAACAATGTATGAAAATAAAGAAGACAATACATAGGCATAAAAAAGAGCAAGATAATAAATTTGTGATGAGTACAAATTGTGTAGGAAAAACAAGAATAGAAATTCATAAGCATATATAATTATATATTGAATAATTATAAAGTTGCAGAGAATAAAAACAGGAAAACATAATATAAATTATAAAGTTGCGAATTTAACAAAGTAGCATAATCTCAATTACAATTAAGTATTGGCATACACATCAAAAAGTAATAAAGTGTGCTTGCTATGCCATATAACAAGAATTTATCTAGCCGTAGAAGACGCATGTTTCTCTAACTAGCTACAAAGTAGTTCAATTTTCACTAGTATACTTATCCTTATATATATAATGCAGAAGCAGCAACATGCAGCAACAATAATGTAGGGGAAGTAATTTAGAAATTGCTCTCTTCGTTTCAACAACGCGTGTCTTCTTCTTGGGCACATTCTGCTTCACAGTATACATACAAACTAATGGAGTACCTAATGAGTCAATCAAATATGTCATCTTTAAAGATAAAGCTTCATCTTCCTGAATTCTTGCACATTCATGTAAGCTTGGATTATTAAGTTCAATAGTAGGCAATTTCCCTTGCGAGATTATTTTGTGAAAGTTATATCAAGTATACATTATCATATAAATATGGTCTGAACATCTTGCATATCTATAACTAAGAGTACCTACCCTTTTTAATCAGCGATCCACTCAGCAACAATTCTGATAGTTGATAAGTGAAGGTGTCATCATCTTGCATCTCTTAGTGAGAGACTCTTACTTCGTTCAGCCTCTTCTTTCGCCCCATTCCGATTATCCTCTCTGCTCATCCTCATCAAATCATCCATATATCTCTTTCATGCTACCCTTGATGTTTCCATCACCTGAAATTACATAAATAACATGAGGTACATGGACTGTATGTGTTTGTAGGAAACTACTAATATGGTTTTCATTGTTCACCATTTTACCTAGTTGTACCAGCTGTATGTTGCTCCAACTAATTAAGTAGTATGAGGCTGGATAAAATATGAAAGTATAGAAGGAATGTTGGATACACAATAATATTTCAAAAGAAAAACTCTTCAACTGTAAAGGACGTTTTCCCTAGAGAATCTAGGACACATGAGGAAAGAGACCATCACAATGATGCTCTAAGCTACTGTTAACATTACCATCTGCAACAAAACATCTCCAAATTAGTCTATTACCTACATTTACACCCATTAGCACACATTCCAAGTAAAAACCTTAATTTTCAAGCAAATAATCTCACAACAGTTCAGTGCCCAAAAATTCAGAAAGGCCATATATCGCCAGCCTTTCTAATCATATCAAGGGCAGTCACTTGACAATAATTACCAATTTGTCAGACAAAAGGATAATTAGTTGGCTGCTAGATTCTTTTATAAATTTGCTGCCTAAGGAGAAATTTATGGCATACATAGCATAACAATAAGATGCATCAACTACACAAATATTGTAACATCCCAGGCCAAGCTACCCCAGCCACCAAGCCGCCCAGCCACCCAACGGTGTCGGCGTCGGTATTGGTGTCGTCTGGTTGTCCAAGGGCATGCAGCCCACACACCCAACCCTTCCCCCATTTAAATGGGTAGGTTGTTGCCCGCGGGGATCGAACCCGGGACCTTTAGATACAAGGGCAATGCCTTACCACTTGTATCACCAATTGTACTGCAGCGTAATTGGTGATACAAGTGGTAAGGCATTTCCCCTGTATCTAAAGGTCACGGGTTCGATCCCCGTGGGCAACAACCTACCCATTTAAATGGGGGAAGGGTTGGGTGTGTGGGCTGCATGCCCTTGGACAACCAGGCGGCACCAGTACCGGCGCCGGCACCGTTGGGTGGCTGGGCGGCTTGGTGGCTGGGGTAGCTTGGCCTGGGATGTTACAAAAAAGTACACTTTGAATGAGAGGGACTCCGACCTTATTGGGCCAGCCATTTATCTATCCATGGGCCGCAGCCCATGTACCCCAACCAAATCTCCATGGCTGGGAGGTTGTTCGTGAGTCTCGAACACGAGACCTCACGCTTTAACAAGCGGCCTTAGCGCAATTGGTATTCACTCCTTGTGGGGAGTGGATAAAGGGTGGAGAGGTCGCGTGTTCGACTCTCACCAACAACCTCTTGGCTAATGGCTTCCATTTAATTTGGAGTAGCCCCCAAGGATGGGTTGGGGTACATGGGCTGCGGCTCATGGAGTGTCTCATGTTGGGCTAGGCCCGTGGCTTGAGCACTCACATAAAAGTGTATTTTTTTGTAACATCTCAGGCCAAGCTACCCCAGCCACCAAGTTGCCCAGCCACCCAACGGTGCCGGCGCCGGTACTGGTGCCGCCTGGTTGTCCAAGGGCATGCAGCCCACACACCCAACCATTCCCCTATTTAAATGGGTAGGTTGTTGCCCACGAGGATCGAACCCGGAACCTTTAGATACAAGGGCATTACCTTGCCACTTATATCACCAATTGCGCTGCAGCTCAATTGGTGATATAAGTGGCAAGGTAATGCCCTTGTATCTAAAGGTCCCGGGTTCGATCCCCGTGGGCAACAACCTACCCATTTAAATGGGGGAAGGGTTGAGTGTGTGGGCTGCATGCCCTTGGACAACCAGGCGGCACCAGTACCGGCGCCGACACCGTTGGGTGGCTGGGCGGCTTGGTGGCTGGGGTAGCTTGGCCTGGGATGTTACAAATATACCCAAACTACTCATAGTTGTGGGGACTACACAAATCCACCTTACACAAATCTATTGCACACAATTCGATTGCACACAAATCTACTGCACACAGAACTACTGAACACAAATCTAGTGCACAAAAAGATGAAGCAACTGAAAAGATAAACTTCAAAAGAAGTTGTAGCAACTCACGGCTTAAGGGCGGAGGTGGCCAGAGGAGAAGCTTCATGGACTCGGGGAGGGGCGAGCCGACGGGGAGGCGAGTGGGCGATCCGGCAAGGAGGCAACTGAGCAAGCCAGCAAGGAGGCGAGTGGGCGATCTGGCGAGGAGGCGACTGGGCGAGCCGGTGGTGCTTAGAAGGAGCCGGCGAGGAGGCGGTGCACATCGGCTTGGAGAAGAACAGATGGGAGAGCAGGAGAAGGAAGCAGCCACGGAGAACAAGATGAAGGGGATGGGTTTTAGGGTTTGCTTTTATATGAGGTGAACATATGGGTTTGCTTTTAATAATAAACAAGGATACCGGTGTTTACGAAACCCGTATCCCTATTGCCTTAGTTTAAAAAAATACGTTTGCCTGTTTATTACACCGCACATGCATATCGGTTATATTAATAACCGGTATACAATATTTTTTTTTTCGTAGATACCGGTTTTGTCCAATAACCGGTATCCGTTTCCAAGTTCCATACCGGTTGTGTACAACCGGTATCCTTCCTTCCGGTATTAGATAAGTCATTTGTACTAGTGATAAAATCAAATTTAGGCATGATGGCACTGTGGAAAGGTACAAAGCTCGTCTAGTTGCTAAGGGGTATACACAGATAGAGGGAAAAGATTTCAAGTTCACTTTTTCTCCGGTTGCTAAATTCACTACAGTTCAAGCTTTGCTTGTTGTTGCTTCAGCTAATCAGTGGATTGTTAATCAGTTAGATATTAACAATGCCTTTCTTCATGGCTTCATTGATGAAGAAGTTTATATGACTCCTCCAGCTGGATATTCTAAGGCTCAACAAGGACATGTTTGTAAACTGAAGAGAAGTCTATATGGTTTGAAACATGCTTCTAGGCAGTGGAATGTTGAGTTAACTAAGTTTCTACTTTCTCTTGGTTATCAACGTTCAGCTCATGATTATTCACTTTTCTTCCGTTGTGATAAAGAGTTGATTGCATTTGCTTTGGTGTATGTTGATGATTTGTCATTGACTGGTACTGATGTTCATACTATTGCTCATACCAAGTCAGCTTTGCATAGCAAGTTCACCATAAAGGATTTGGGTCCTATTTGTTTTTTCTTAGGACTTGAGGTTGCTAGGAGTGTCAAAGGAATGACATTGAACCAGAGGAAATATATCTTGGATATTTTGCAAGATACCAAGATGGAGAATTACAAGCCATCTAAATTTCCTCTTCCTCGTGGTCTTAGGCTGTCTACAGAGGAGGGTGCTCCTTTATCTGATCCTGAGTCCTACAGAAGGTTAGTTGGCAAGCTTCTATACTTAAATCTCATTCGTCCTGATTTGTCTTATGTTGTGCAACATCTTAGTCAGTTTCTTCAATGTCCAAGAGAGCCTCATCATCAAGTTGCTCTTCACATTGTTAGATATCTTCGTGGAACTGTCAATTGGAGTCTCTTTTATCCCTCCAATAACAACTTTGTTCTCAGTGCATATAGTGATGCAGATTGGGGTAATTGTGCCTTCATTGCTCGTTCCTTGTCTGGTTACTGTGTTCATCTTGGTTCTTCTCTCATTTCTTGGAAAACCAAGAAGCAAAAGACTGTATCTCAGTCTTCTGCAGAATCTGAGTATCGGAGCATGTCTACTGCTTGTAGTGAATTGGTTTGGCTGCATGGTTTACTTGGTGATCTTATTGTCCCTCTTCAGCTGCCACTTACTCTCCACTGTGATAACAAAGCTGCTCAGCATATTGCAGCCAA
This sequence comes from Rheum nobile, assembly GCA_027886185.1. NCBI lineage: Eukaryota > Viridiplantae > Streptophyta > Magnoliopsida > Caryophyllales > Polygonaceae > Rheum > Rheum nobile. The sequence goes on along the minus strand of WOAB01000261.1, from coordinate 383,681 downwards.
CCCTGTCTTCCATGAGCGAACCAAGCATTTGAACATCGATTGACATTACGTTCGTGAAAAGGTCACTGCAGGCTTCATTCAAACAGCTCATGTCAGTTCTCAAATGCAACTTGCTGACATTCTTACCAAACCTTTGGGTGAAGTTCAGCATCATTATCTTTCTTTCAAGTTGGGACTTGTTGACTCTCCACCAAGTCCAACTTAAGGGGGGGATATGGAGACAACCGAGACAACACTGAAGCTGAATCATAAGCCTAAGCTGAGCTGGCATGATTAGTTGTAACTGATTTCTGTTATTCCTTGATTCGTCTCTTTCTCCACTGTAAACGTGTATAAATACTATTGATCTCTTCTTTCTCTAGTAAGAGAGAATGCACTGTAAACTGTGAGTTTTGAGTGTTCTTATAAACACGATTGAGAGAATTTGATCATCTGTGATTGATCAATCTGATAATGAATCAAAAGTGATCTTTGATCCTGTTTGTTTCTTTTGACCATCCATTGGTGAATGCATGCGATCATGAGTGTTGTGTGATCCTTGGGGGGCGACCCCTTGTCTAACTTTGCACCGCTGGTCAGGACAAAATCGTTTCCGAAACAATGGCCTCCATATCACGTCACAACAAATTTTCAATTGATTTTTCAAAGCAATCCTACACTCAAATCTCAGTAAAGTTTCATCTTATTTGTTTCTGGTTTCTGCTATGTGTAGTGTTTACCAAACATAAACTAACATTAGGCATACGTATCATCAGTGGATGATCCAGGATTTCTTCGAAAGGGGGTCACAAAATCGTCTATGAAAAATTATATAATATTGTTTAGCATTAATCACATTACTATTTGTAAAAAAAATTGTACAAATCTTATATACTAGGTGGATTATTATGTTTTGAAAAATATTTTTAACTAATTTACAATTTTGAAAATATTTTTGGACAAATAGTAAGGAGAACTACCTAAAATATGTTAGTATCAAATATATTGTGAGAATTTTAAATAAGATTAATTCAATTAGCTTACAAAATTTTTAACTTATTTCATAATCATGATGGACAAAAATAGAAAATACAAATATTTGTATAAAAGAGAAAATAAAGGACACAAATTGTTATTTATCTAAAAAGAAAACAATACAAAAGATGAGAGATTGAGACTTGAACCCAAACCTTTGGATTAAACTCATATTCCACGACCAATTGGGCTAATAACTCTTTTTGTTAACATGTAAAAGACATTAATATATATATATTTTTAATTTAATTTTTTTTAATATATAACTTGATCCAGGGAAAGGGGGTCACCGGACCCCTGGATCCGCCTCGGCGTATCATCACATTCTATACATATATATTACCTCCTACTATATGCCAAATATCCCAAGTAGCTCGTAATTTGACAACTAAGCATGTGCACATACTTTCGTCATACATATTACATAAAAGAATTTTATTACACTATCGTCTTCTTCGTCATCTCCTCTATTTTTATACAGCCGTCTTCCTCTTTAATCCTTCAAACCCTCCACGTACTCCCCATTAATTTTAATTATCCCCGCCACGCCACCTGATCCACGCACGAATTGAAATCTCAACCAACATGTCAGCTCGTTCTCGATCTCTTAATTTTCTTAATTCCAATTTCTTCACCTATATAGCTACAATGCTAGTACTATATAAACACAATTGTTCATCCACTTCTTCCGAACCCGAAATAACCCGAAATGGCGAATATGGTTAACCCTAATCTGATTTTCCTCACCCTTGTATTTCTGACCGCTAAGGTGGCAGCCGAGTGCACGTGCGAGGCGGGCGATCTCGAAGCCGACCCCAAAAGCGTGACGCTTCCGTACAAGGTGGGGTCCATCTTCGCCATTTTATTCTCGAGCGGAGTCGGCGTGGCCGTGCCGCTCGTTGGGAGGAGGGTGCCGGCTCTCAGCCCCGACGGCGACGTGTTCTTTATGATTAAGGCGTTCGCCGCCGGCGTTATCCTCGCCACTGGATTCATCCACATCCTCCCCGACGCCTTCAAGAATCTCTCTTCGCCGTGCCTCACCAACCCCGTATGGGGGCAGTTTCCCTTCACCGGATTCTTCGCCATGCTCGCCGCCATTGCCACCTTGATGGTGGAGTCCGCCGCCGCCGGGTACTACCGGAGGATGCACTTTAAAGGGGAGAAATCTGCCGCCGGCGAGGATGAAGAGGTCGCCGGCGAGCATGCTGATCACGTGCATATGCATACGCACGCCGCGGGACAGGGCCACGCGCACGGGGAAGCTGTGTCGGCGCGTGATGAGTCGCGCAAATTGGAACTCATTAGGCACCGTGTGACTACACAAGTAACGACATTTCCGGTTTATTGGGCCATACATATAATAGCTTTTTACGGAGTAGTATATTAATTATGTTTATTTATTTATATTTTTTTTTAAAATAAAAATTATAAGTCACAACTTTTAAAAGTTTATACATAATTGGACATAAAATTTAATGTTTCAAAATGTCCTTTTTCAACAAATGACATTATAAATAAACGGTTTTTTCTAATCTATTTTCTAAGGACATACGTTAACATCTCTTATATAAAAAGTTTTGATTATGTGTTAATGTTTTAGAGTTTTTTATTTTTTTTAAATGGGTTCATTCTTTTCTATTTAAGATTTATGGGCGTGTTTGGTTCTCATTCCTTGGAATCAGAAATGAGAATGACTGATTCCCAACATTATGTTTGGTAAATATAAGAATGAAATGAATGATTCCAAGCTTTCATAAAATATTTGATTCCATAAAAAATATTGAGATATCATCCATTTCAACTAGATATATAAAATTCGACCGACCCGAAACACAACCCGAACTCAAATCCGAGCTTGACCGACCCCTTATTTCATATATATTATATCATTCATATTAGATTATATATTATATTAAATAATATTAATTATTTTATTAAACAATTAAATAATATTATTTTTTATTAAATAATTAATAATATTATTTATTTTTATTAGATAATATTAATTATTTTTATTAAATAATCTTAATTAATTTTTTAAAATAATCTTAATTAATTTTTTAAATAATATTAATTATTTTTATTAAATAATAATTATTATTTTTATTAAATAATATTAACTATTTTCATTGAAAATATTAATTATGTTTATTGAATAATAATAATTATTTTTAATAAATAATTTCATTATTTTATTAAATAATTAAATAATAATAATAATTTTATTAAACAATTAAACAATATTAATTATTTTATTAAACAATTAAATAATATTAATTATTTTTAATATATAACTAAATAATATTCATTATTTTAATAAATAATTAAATAATATTAAATATTTTATTAAACATTGTTAATTTTTATTAAATAATTGAATAATATTAATTTTTTTATTGAATAATGTTAATTATTTTCATTGATTTTTTATAAAATAATTAAATAATATTAATTATTTTATTAAATAAAGAGTATGTATAAGAATGACTCATTCCGACAACATACCAAACGACAAGCTATAGGAATGAGTATGAGTCATTTATGATTCTGATTCCGAATCCGATTTCGATTGCGATTCCAACCCGATTCTTGGATCATATCAAACGAGTCCTATATTTCTCAATAGGAAGTCTTAACCTATGCTCCTATGCCCTAAGGATATAGATTAGACAAATCAAATAAATATTATTATTATAAACTGTTAGAATAACAAACCCCTCGTTAATTAGTTCTTCGTTTTCCTTTTCTTTTCTCTTCTTCTTATATCTTTCCATGTGGAGAAATTTTGGATTCTCTTGCGTTTCGGTTGGTTAGAGATGGTCAAACTTTGTTGTTGTATATAATATTTTTGTAAATGCATGATATAATAAGTTGACTTCGCAGTTCGCACTAATTAGGACATTGAGATTTTAATTAGGCCAACTTCAATCGTAGTCTCTAACTTGTTATCCTTATTTATTTATTTGTTGTCCTTTTCAATGATTGTGAATATAAAAACTGATACTTTACTTTTTTTGTTTACAATTCAAGTGAGATTGACACTGTTAATATAAATATTTATTAATAATAAAATTTAAATTATACATTTTTCTTCGAAAATTAAGGATGGATGTCGACATGTTAAGTCATTCTTATTTTAAAATTGATGACAACGAAATTAATCAAATATGTTTATTTATATTGATTTAAATATTTAATACTTGATTACTAAGTCAATGATAACGTTAACACGTTATCTACGTAGCTATCTATTAAGTTTTAATAACAATGTTAATTCTTATTGTCAATCTATAATATTTGATTAATAAAATGTTATCAAGTGGCTGTTGTGTAACTGATAATGTTAACACGTTACCTATAGTTATATATTGAGTAATATTGACAATTATTATTTTTGCAATATTGATTACGTATTAAAAGACAAAACCTAGTTATATAAAATGCTAATCCAATAATAATGACAATATTACAAATGCACAATACTCCATCCGTTTAGTTTTAATTGACATTTTAGACTTAAGTCTTTGGTAAGTTTTAATTATCGTTTTAGACTTTTTTATCAATTTTTTTTTCTAGATTTGCCCTGATATTAGTAATTCTTTTATTTTTATTTTTTGGTTTCTCAATTATTTATTAACTGATTCCCCATAATTAATAATAAAGCATTTGATTTTCTGAATCTTTGTTTTGGTAATTCAAAATTTTCTTTCCCAATAAGCGGATGAGATTAGCTTTTGATTTTCTGATTTTCTTTAATTTTTTTTGTTAGATTTCATGGTTAATAATAAAGCAATAATTAATCACTAATCAAGGATAATCTCAAAAAAAAAAAAGTATTAATTCCTTATTTTGTCTGAAATTTGCTAGAACGTCAATTAAAACTAAATGGATGGAGTAATTTTTAAATGAGAATTATTATTAAGTTTAATTTTAATAATTGAAACAATGTTAATGTTAGCACGATCGACATCTACGTTTCTAATATTTAGACATTATAGATGTACAACTTATCAATTTTGAATCTTGATGAATAAAAGTTCATATTTGGTTGTTTGCATAATGTTAACATAAATGCCAATATTTATAATTACCGCTTTGTTGTCTTTTAGTAATTGTTAAAAGACCATTACTTAGGGACTAATAATAAAGATTTCAATACTAAACTATTGCTAAACAAAATTAGCAATTGAGCTTTCTTCCCATAATCACCCATCGGTATATGTCAAATTAGTGTTGTAACTATGGTTTGATAACACGTTCTTTTCATATAAAATAATTAGTTAGTAATATCATTAGTATTGCTGTTATTTCATCATATTAAGATAATATTATATATATATATATATATTTGATAATAAAATATTGTATTCAAGTGACAGAATATTGGAGGAATGATATTTTTTAGCATGTTATATATTTTTTAGCATGATATTTTTATAGCAGGTTGGTGGTGGTGTTTATGAGTTTAGGGTTATTTATGTTGGTGTTTTATAATTATTAATTTTTGGTTGGTGTTTTTAAGGTCTTATGTTTGTTTGATTTCTATATTAGTACTTTTCCGATTCGTATTATACAAATCCAAACCCCACTATTGTGTTACTCGTCCTAAAATTAATAGGATTAGACTCATAAAACACTCAAATTCATTCTCGAACCATCTCGATTTGAATCCATAAGATCGAAAATGAATTGTTATTTCAAAACTCAAATCGAAATGGTTCAAATATGGACTTGGATATTTTAGGAGTCAAATCCTCCTAATTTGATAGTAAATTAGACAATAAATAGTTTAGATTTGATCAATTTAAACCAAAAAAGTAAGTAAACAGATACATAATCTTAGGAGCACCAATTGAAGAAGAAAAAATTATGATACACCAACTGAAATTATTCTAAACTCATGAACACCAAGAAGAATTTCCCCTTATATATATTGCATACATATATTTTCGTTTGTAGGTATAATTTAAGAAATTTTGTTTAATGTTATGAAACGAAGATAATCTATTGTATTCTGATTACTATAATTTGGTCGTGTGGATCGATCCGAGTAGGTGCTGGAGCTTGGGATAGTGGTCCACTCGGTAATTATCGGGATATCGATGGGCACTTCTCAAAGCCTGACAACCATTAAGCCCCTCCTGGCTGCGCTCTGTTTCCACCAGTTCTTCGAGGGACTCGGCCTTGGCGGATGCATTGCTCAGGTACCGCCACGTACACTCTTCCTTAATTTCTCATTATTATTTTTTTTATATGTTATTATAATGTTGTGTAACTAAGTATTAATTGTGTTTTAAGTCCAGGCGAAGTTGAAGCTGCAAACCATAGTGACAATGGCGATGTTCTTCAGCCTGACAACGCCGCTGGGGATCGCGATCGGGGTCGGAGTGGGAAACAGCTACGACGAGAACAGCCCGACGTCGTTGATAGTGCAAGGGGTGTTCGACGCGGCGGCGGGGGGGATATTGATATATATGGCTCTGGTGGGCCTTCTTGCATCCGACTTCATGAGCCCCAGAATGCAGCAAAGCCCTAGGCTCCAGCTGGCTGCCAACGCCTCTCTTCTTCTTGGAGCTGGTTGCATGTCGGTCTTGGCTAAATGGGCCTAAGATTAAACTATGGTTTCTAATTGATTGCTTGTTTGCTTTCCTTTGAATTTTTTTTTTGGTACTATTAAACTGTGAGATGAGCTATAAAATGTATTATGTTCGATTGATTGTGAAAGTTTGTGTTTATATTGCTTGTAATATTTCACACTTATACGTGTACACTTTGTACCTTGATCAGGGATTCAAGATCAATTTTATATACACTTTGTAACGGATGCTTGTTTTGAATTGTTATTATTATAATTATTTTTTGTTATTTTTTGGTGAAATATTATTGTTGTTAGTATTTGTGAAATTGTGTTAACCACTGTATAAGTATAAATTTATAGTACAATAATTGTTGATGGCGATGACGAAATTCCGCAACTCTGGCGATCCCAGAATTTCTTTAAATCTGATGAACACTCTTGATCTACACACAAAATACGAGTCAATGAGAGGGCCGAATTTTTCCTAAGGTTTATCCGACGCTCATTATGAAGGCTACACTCTTGAGAAGAGAAAGAGATTTCATCTTAATAAATTCGTCTTGATTAGGGAAAAAAATACCCTTTTTTTTGTAGGGCTCATTAAGAAGCTTTTTAGGTTTTTTTATATTAAATAAGCCTAATAACTCATATTAATAATTGACTTTAAAACTCATAAAATACTGAAAAATAGTAATTTAAAGTAATGTAGATTTTTAATTTAAGATAAAATAATATTAGTAATTGATTATCATATGATTGCTTTTCAATTTAACATAACAAGTTTTTTACGCACAAATGGCGGCTGAATACGTGAATTCAACGCTACGCCGCGTAGTTTGGGCTTCCCGCGCTGTACCTTGCAAGTCATTAGCCACCGCCAGCCATTCTCTCTTTCTCACAATCTGAAAATGCACAGATTTTGCCCATCTTCTCCTTTCCCTCGTCGTTAATGGCGTATTCCCTGCTAAATGGCGAGAGGTTCGTCGTCTTTCTCTTCGTTGCACGGATTCTCTTCTCCACCCCGCCCTCTCTCATCTCAGAATGCGTTTCACTTTTGCTTCTCTCTCTTTTCACCCTCTTCGTCGAGATTTCCGCCAATTCTTCCAATGACCGTCTGATCGGCCGGTTCAAGATCAGGTATTATTAAAGATATTACGGATATATTATCTTAGTGGTTGTTATGGATATTTTGTAGATATAATTCTATCTTTTTTTATCCTTCAAGTCAGGTAATTATGCATATAATGTTGCACAATCAATAAGAAAGCCAAGCATCTTTTTTTCAAAATTATCTCTCTATCTCTTTTCTTCATGGTATCGAAGTCACTCAAATAAAAAAAAATTACCCTACGTTGCCGCTGCCCTACCCGCACGTCTGCCTTCTTCCGCTGCCGCTGCCCACTCGCACGGCTGCCTTGATCTCCATCACCGCCGCTGATCTGCACGACCTCCTTGTTGCTTCTTCGCCACCATCATGCCAGACACTGAGAAGACTCCCGCTGCCCCGGGCGTGACCTCACCTTATTATCTTCATCCTTCTGATCATCTGGGTCTTACCATATGCCCGATTGTTTTGAAGGATGACAACTACGACTAATGGGTGGTGGCTATGCGCAACACTTTCCGTGCCAAATGCAAATTAGGCTTCATCGACGGCACAATCAAGAAGCCTGCTGACGACTCTACTGACTTGGACGACTGGCATAGTGTCAACTCTATGCTTGTCGGTTGGGTCATCCAGACGATTGATCCATCTCTTCGATCATCTGTCACTTATTTTAAATCTATTTCTGAACTCTGGGAGGATCTCCGTAGTCGCTTCTCTGTTGGGAACGAACCAAGGATCTTTCAACTTTGCGCAGACATCTCCAATTGCCACCAGAGTGGTCGTTATGTTGCTGCGTATTATGGCATCCTCAAGAAGTTATGGGATGAACTGGGCACTCACGCCCCTACTCGTGCGTGTCCATGTGGCACCTGGAAGTGTTAATTGAATATGCAGTTGGTTTAGGATCGAGCCGGTGAACGTGTTCATCAGTTCCTACTCGGGCTTGCTGATTCTTTTGCTACTCTTCGATCTAACCTAATGACTCTCGATTCTCTCCCGCTTGTCTCTCGCGTTTATTCACTTGCTATTCAAGACGAACTTCAATGTTCTGTAGTTTGCAGTCGTGAACCTCTTGCGTCCAATTCCATGGCGTTTGTTGCTCGCTCTGGGTCAACGCAGTCAAACTGGCCTCCTCACGCCTCCACTCCGGGCTCTACTGTCGATCGTAAGTCGCTCTTCTACACCAAGTGCAACTACACCGGTCACGACCTTGCCTCGTGTTTCAAGATCATCGGGTACCCCGACTGGTATCCTAGCCATGGTGATGCCGGCACTGAAGATCGTCCTGGTGGTGGCCGAGGACGTGGCGCCCCTTCTGGAGATGGGACCGGGCGTGGTCGCGGGCGTCGCCAACGCTGTCTAGCCACTTGTGTTGTCTTCTCTTAGTTCGTTCACACCGACGGACCAAGACAAACAGATTATCAGGTTTGCTTTATCCCCTGCTCAGTGGAACTCGGTGATCCAGATGTTTAATTCTTTGAATTTTGCACCTACTGTTGCTTCCTCGTCTACTACTGGTGAGTCGACTTCCCAGTGGATACTCGACATTGGCGCCTTGTATCATATGACAAGCGTCTCTACTTTGCTTCAGGACTTGCAATCTATCTCTCCTGTCACTATTTTATTGCCTGATGGCCAGTATTCCACAGTTGTTCAACTAGGCACAATTTATTTTGGCACCCTGAAAGTGCCTAATGTTCTACTTCTTCCCCATCTGACTTGCAATCTCTTATCTTTTGCTCAGTTGACTCGTGATTTGAGATGTTGGGCTCTATTGACTGACCGTTTGTGTGTATTACAGGATTACGGTTCGAGGATAGTGATTGGTGTGGGTGAGCAGAGAGGAGGGGTCTATTGGCTTCAGGCGTTTAGCTCTCAGCAGCGTGTCTGTCACACTCTGGGTGTCTTGTCGTCCAGCCTCTGGCATCAACGCTTTGGTCATCCAGCTCATTCTGCATTATCTAGTTTGCCTTCTGATATTAGTTTTGTTTGTCATACATTTAAAGATACTCCTTGTGATGTTTGTTTCAAAGCAAAGCAGACTCGTTCGAGTTTTCCCATTAGTTGTAATAAAGCAGAATCCTTATATGATTTGATTCATTGTGATGTCTGGGGTCCGTATCAGACAACATCTCTTACTGGCGCTTCCTATTTTTTTACCATTGTTGATTATTGCTCTCGTGTTGTTTGGGTTTACTTACTCAAGGATAAGACTGAAGTTGTCATATCTATTCAGAACTTCTTTGCTATGATCCAGACTCGGTTTCACATGCCTATCAAACGTGTTCGTGTAGATAATGGCACCGAATTTCTGCCACTGCGTTCCTATTTTGCAGATAAGGGCGCCATATTTGAGACTTCTTGCGTCTACACTCCTCAACAGAATGGGAGGGTGGAACGCAAACACAAACACATCCTCAACGTCGCCCGTGCACTTCGTTTCCAGGTGCAGCTTCCCGTGTCCTTCTGGGGGAATGCGTTCTTACTGTATGTTATCTCATTAATCGCATGCCCACTGCTGTACTTCAGGGTAAAACACACTTCGAGATTCTGCATGCTACTGCGCCGAATTACAACTACTTTAAGGTATTTGGTTGCTTATGCTTTGCATCCAAGGTACCTCGTGATGGTGATAAGTTTGCTGCTAGAAGTAAAAAGTGCATCTTCATTGGCTACCCTCCTGGCAAACGGGGGTGGCGTGTTTATGATATGGAGTCTGGCGAGATTTTCATTAGTCAGGATGTGGTGTTCTTTGAAACACACTTTCCTTTCAGCACTGCCGTGGCCGCAACAAAGGTTCCTCTCTCAGAGTCACACCCTGCAATTTATGACACAAACTCCTTTGTTCCTACGTCTGCCCGACCGTCTACCCCTATCTCTGATAGGGGAGTTCTCCACCGCCTGCATTGATCTCCCCCAGTCACCTACTATTGCTCCGCCTATTGTGGATTCTGTGGCTCCCCGGTAGAGCACACGTGCTCGACAAACTTCTATACTGCTTTGTGATTATGTTTGCAACACTGCTTTATCTATAGACCCCCTTCTTGCACCAACTCCACTCACATAATCACCTTCATCAAGTAAATCGTATCCTATAGCAGCTTTTGTTTCTTGTGCTAACTTTTCTGCTACAAATACACGTTTTTTAGCAGTTGTCACTACAACACGCAAGCCGGCCTCCTTTGTGTAGGCTAGTCGGTCCAAGGCTTGGCGGGATGCCATGCAGGCCGAAATTGATACCCTAGAACATAACCATACATGGACTATTACTGAGCTACCTCCCGGGAAGAATCCTATTGGCTGCAAGTGGTTCTTTCGCATCAATGATGTGTTCCTGCTTGTGATGAAGGATCTCTGATCTTGGTTGGGAAGTCACGCGGGTTGAATCTGTGGAGGGAGGAGTGGAACGCGGTCTATGGGCTGGTGAACGCGATGGATGATGGTGGTATTGCGATGGCGGAAGCGATTGTTGGAGGGGATAGATGACTTGAAGAGACAAGTCTGGGGCCGTAGCGTCGGTAGCGGATTGGATAGACTCGATGAAGATCGAGTGGGTGCCGTAGCGTCGGCAGCGGGTTGGATAGGCTCGATGAAGATCGAGTGGTTGCCGTAGCGTCAGCGGCGGAGTGAAGGAGATGCGAAGATAGAAGTGTTTTGACGTCCAATAAAAGGAAGGAGGCGATGGCTCTCAAACTTAAGCTTTGATTCAAATTAGACGTAACCTAAAACAGAAGGCTGAGTTGGCCTTTTATAGCGAGACTCGGATGGGCCGAGTCTTGCTTGATGGGCTGGCCCACGCGACACGCGTGAAACACACACCCCAAGGAAAACGCTGAAAATACTAATGTTCAAATAAATACAAAGTAATTCAAAGAACGCGTTCATCATTGAATACGAGGATCTTGAGATAAAACGTGTGAAATGATGATGGCGAGTCTTTTGGTTGTTGAACGCGTGGAACGCGTGCAATGGTGATGTCGAGGATCTTGATGTAGAACACGTGAAATGATGATGGCCCACGCGACACGCGTATGATGAAGATCACAGACTCTGTACTTGATGCGAGTCATGGAAGGAAGAACGCGATCTTCATACTAGGCCTTTCTGAGCTCAAGGTCCTGGCTTCTTCTTCTATGGCTTTCATGGATGGCAGAGTCGCATCAATCAAGTATCGCTTTGATGGCTCCATTGAGAGGCATAAGGCTCGTCTTGTTGTTCTAGGTAATCGTCAAGTGGAGGGCGTCGACTTCACATAAACTTTTTCTCATGTCGCTAAACTTACATTCGTTCGCATTTTCCTCTCTATGGCTGCTATCAAAGGCTGACATCTCCATTAAATGGATGTTGATAATGCATTTCTCCATGGTGATTTGCACAAAGAAGTATTTATGAGACTACCGCCGGGCTTTCCAGACGCTGCCTACGGCAAGGTTTGTCGGCTTCAGAAATCTCTTTATGGCTTACGACATGCTCCCCGCAACTGGTTTGCCAAACTGGCGCATGCTCTGCACCTGTTTGGCTTTCAGCAGAGTAAGGCAGGCTACTCTTTATTCTCCCTGACACGTTCAGGCTTCACCTTACATGTTCTGGTCTACGTTGATGATTTGATTATTGTTGGTGATGATATTTCTGCTATTGATCGCTTCAAGTAGTATTTGTGATCTTGCTTTCATATGAAAGATCTTGACACTCTCAAATACTTCCTTGTTATTGAGATTGCTCGGACTCTACTGGCTTAATTCTCTCTCAGCGCAAGTACACTCTGGATATACTTGTTGAATCTGGCCTTTTGGAGGCCAAACCCTGCGACTTTCCCATGGACCAGAATCACGAGCTTGCTAAGGCTCGTTCTCCTCTTTATGCTCATCCTGACCGTTATCGACGTCTTATTGGACGTCTGATCTATCTTACTATTACACGACCTGAGATTAGCTACTTTGTGCATACTTTGGCTCAGTTCATGCAGGATCCCAGTCAAGCACATTGGGAGGCTGCCCTACGTGTCTTACGCTATCTGAAATCTCACCCAGGTCAGGGTCTATTCCTCTCTGCCAGCAGTTCCTTACAATTGACAGCTTACTGTGACTCAGACTGGGCCGCTTGTCCACTTACTCGACGCTCTGTCACGGGCTACTTTATACAGCTGGGCCAATCACCTATCTCAAGGAAGACAAAGAAGCAACCCATCGTGCCCCACTCTTCCGCTGAAGCTGAGTACCGTGCAATGGTTGTTGCCTGTTGTGAGCTGATATGGCTAAAATCTCTTCTGCTCTCTCTTGGAGTCGACCACTCCTCTCATGTGCGCCTTTCCTGTGACAGTCAGACAACTCTTCACATTGCTACCAATCCAGTCTTCCACGAGCGCACCAAACATATAGAAATCGATCGTCACTTTGTGCGCGACCTAGTGCAATCTGGTTTCTTGTCCTTGTCACGTGTGCGTACACATGAGTAACCTGCTGATATCTTCACCAAGTCTTTGGGTCGTCATTCATTTCTGCATATCCTCTGCAAGTTGGGCATTGTTGATCTTCATGCTCCAACTTGAGGGGGAGTATTGAAGATATTACGGATATATTATCTTAGTGGTTGTTATGGATATCTTGTAGATATGATTCTATCTTTTCTTATCCTCCAAGTCATGTAATTATGCATATAATATTGTACAATCAATAAGAAAGCCAAGCATCTTTTTCCCAAAATTATCTCTCTATCTCTTTCTTCAGGTATTCGCTTTCTCTTCCAAATTCTCTTTGGTTTGGTTCAAATTTCAATCAATTAATTCTGCTGCGTTTATCTAATTAAATTCTTGTTGATTCCCGCTAAATTTAGGGTTTTATCGGATCATGAAATTTTCTTACTTGTGTAATTGTGTTCTAGTTCCTTTCCCTGTTTCTTACATTCTTTTAACTTTTATGCTAAGGATACAACTAATACTAAGTTTGAATTGAACATAGAAAAAAATTGCACAAAGACTGAGAGTGAATCTAAAATGGAAAAGCGACATATTAAAGAATAGTTTCTGCAACTACTTCGAAAGGCCAAGTGCTTCATCTAGCATACTGCTAGGAGCGGTTACACGTACTTCCTGCTGTTATGGTCTCGAAGCTGATACAATTATGTAGAGGATTATCACTAAAGAAAATACAACTTGAAGGTACTTCGGTCAAACTTTTCCATGTCAATTTAAGACAGATATATCGACATATCATTGCTAGTTGTTAAGCATAGCTGTTGAGTTCTCTTGATGTTGAATTAGAGTGATTTATGGGTTCTGCTCTCTTTCTTAAGAGAAGGAGATATGGATGTTGCTTGAAATTACTTCTCTTTGTGGGGGTGTATTTTACTTCGGCATACAACGCTTTACTAGTGAGGAAACCATTCAAGGCACAACAGCTGGAATAACATGTGTTCATGTAGCTTGCTCCGTGCTCCTTCCTCTACTCGCGTCAACTGGTTATGTACTTAACCAGGTTTCTCTCAATCTCTGTGTCCCCTTCCTCACGTCAACTGGTTATGTACTTAATCAGGTTTCTCGCAATTCACATGTATACTTGCATGTTTATATTAGTTGCATGTTCATCTAAGGTTTAGTTGCATTTAGATTTAGTCGTATTTGATTGCCGTTCACTTTTGCAAATTTCTGCATTTTTATGAAGTTGTTTTCATGCATTGCATTATGGATGTTTGATTTGACCCTTATTTCTTAATTCCCTCTAGTTGTTTTTCTTGTAATGCATGATTTATGAATCCTCTCAATATGTTTTGGTTGTTGATATTGCAATTGCATGTTGTGCATGACTATGAGGGTTTGAACTTTAGACAATTGGCTTGAGCATGTGATCTTTGATTGGGATGTGTTAGGACTGATACTCTAGACAAAACTCCGGTGAGATTTTGGCCTTTTAGGACTATTTTTGTGCAAGTCCTCTCTTTTTCTCTATGTGTGTGAATCTCTCTTTGATTGCTAATTCTAGAACTTGCATTAATACATTTTTCAAGGCTACATCTATGATTTATGTACATGACATTAATATGATTGAGACATTGTTTCATTTTAACCCTTTATCCTTGGCCACCCTATATGTGTTTTCCTTTGCTTGAAGTCCCTTTGTGCCTTAATTGCCTTTCTCTTTGGAATCTCCACAAAAGCATACCGAGCCTATTTATTCTTCCTACCCATCTGGGGATTAGGATAGTTGATTTGTCTTGCTAGTGTGGACTTGAACCAAGCTTGGGGGAGGTTGCGTAAGTTAGTGGTCGGATATGACTAAGCCTTGTAATGTTCTCCTTTCTTTTTCCTCTTCCTTGCTAAAAAATAAACGAAAATAAAATAAAATAAAAAGATAGAATAAAAGCAAGGAAGAATAAGCAACAAAGAAAAGAAATGATACAATTTAGCATCAAAGGGGTTTGTTGTATGGGTTTGGAAAACGAAAATGAATATGAAGGATTGTTTTAAGCTTGTGTCGTCTTGGTAATTCTTTTCCCCGAATTTAGCACCACATGGCCTAAATATATCTGATAGTTCTCGTATTTTTGAGCTACTAAAATATAAAATCGTCGCGACATAGACCATCCCTCAACCAGAACGCGGTCTTCATAATATTAAACAAAGCACAAAACACTCGAAAAGAAGACATTTTATTCATAATTGGCGCGATATCTCATTTGGCGATTACATTTCAACAAATCTTTACACGAGAACCATACACAAACCTCTTGTTTTCTTCCCAAAATTGGGCGATCCAACAAAAGGTCCCAAAAAAATGCAGCCTCAAGCCTATTTATAGTGTTCGAGTCCTGCTTGTGATTGTTGGCAAAGAGCAGAGACGTGTCAGCCAATGGAGCCTTGCATGGAGCGACGTGTCGCGTCGATGATTTGCATGGGATGACGTGTCGAGCGCGAGTAAGGCGGCGTTCAATGGCGGTCGGGTCGTGGCTTCTTTTCATTGGTTGAGTGACATCATTGCATGCAGACGAGATTATCGCGATCTTTCCCGTTGATGGATGGTTATGAAGGGAATGAACACGGATGAACGCGTTGAGTGCTATATGAAGATAGCGCGTTCCATCACAGCCCCTTGCCTTGATGATGAACGCGTGAGGCCATCAAGGCAATTCATGGAGAACGCATTTAATTACCGCGTTTATTCGCTTCGCTTCACCAGATATCTTGAGGTAATGACGTTTTGGTTCAACAACGATGGGCTTTTGCTTAATGGGCCTTCATCAAATCGGCCCAGCAGACCTCTTATATAAGAGAGGGCAGAGGTGGGAAACCCTCACTTTACCTTTCTTCTTCTCTCTCCCTTTGGCAGAGCTTTGTGCCGATTGGATTTCCTCCACCGTTTCCCCAGCAGCAGGTGCATCCTCTTCATCGTTTTCTTTGAAGTCACCTAGGTAAATCGACCTCTTTTTCCTTTGAATCTTCAGGTGTGTCTTGCTTATGGTTCGATTCTTCAGTATCTTTGCCTGGGATTGCTTTATCTTCTTCCCTTCTATGTCGCTTCCTCTTCCCTATTTATGCGTTTCTGGATCTTTCCGGGCAATGTCGACGGCGGCCGTACTGCCGGATGAGGATGATGGAAAGGATGAACGACTCTGATTTGGCCAGCTCTTGCACATTGCTAAAGCGTAGGGGTTTGTCGTCACTTCTCACTTCATGATTTTTCCTCTCCTTTGCTTCATCTTTTTCCTGACTCTTAAAATTCTGCCTCCAGATCTTTCGATAACTTCATCCATTTCAATTTCTTGTCGATCGCGTTGTTTTCCTAGCAGCGCTTCATTTTGCTTTACCTTGGTTGTGCGCGTTCTTTCTTCTTCGAGTCCGGTTACTAAACTTTTTCTTCTTCTTTTCAGAGGGGATTTACTTAATCGCGCACAATTGTCTTTCTTCATTTCTCCACGATGTCAAGCGAGACGAACACTGGGAGTGGTGATGCTTACGGCCGAGCAGTAGGGAGCGTATAGAGAGCATGAGTTTGCCTCGAGCCCCGACCCCGAGACCGCGTCTTCTTCCTCGAGTGAATCATCGCGTCGAACGGAAGATAACACGGCTTTTGGGGGAGTGATGCGGGTTGAGAAGGTGAGGGGCAAAGGGGTGGTTTCCTATTCTCCCGCAGCTAATATCTCTCAAAGTAACCCCCAAGTCGAAGGACCGCGTAGTGTAGACAGCTTCACGAGTCATCGTCTGAATGTTTATCCTCCTTTAGTTCCCGCAGTGATTACTGACGAGATCCCTATGATGCAAAATCACCCAGGGAAGGACATGCGGAGTTACGGGGTGGCCACCAGTGTCTCGCTCTCCACCTTGGAACATTTAGCGCGATCGATTCCTTGGCCGGTTGGGACAGAGCTTTGTTTTCCCGAATGAGGAGGGACTTCCATGGCGCGATACAAGAACTGCATGGTCATTTTTGTAGCTAGCGTTGAGGCAGGGTTTCGCCTTCCTCTACCTGATTTTTACCGTGATTTCTTGAGACTCTTAAACCTTAACCCTACCCAGCTATATCCCAACGCGTGGAGATATCTGAGCGGGTACACGATGCGGTGCTACCATACTGGCCTTACTCCTGACGCGCAACACATGCTTAAGCTTTTTACTTTGAAGTACGACAAGGGTTTTTGCAATCTCAGCCTGCCTACTTTGAACGTCATAAGCAAGCCTTCCAACGTGGAAAAATGGAAGGACAAATGGTTTCTAGCACGGTGTTCTTCCCGTTCAGCTTTCAATTGTAAGTTGTTTCTGGGCCCCTTCATGCGCCCTGATAAGCCAGATTAGAAGGAGATTGATGCGTGCAAAAGTCAGTTTTGCAATGAGGGAGATGCCCCTAACTACAAGCGCTTAATTACTCAGGAGAACTTGGAGAAATTGGGGCTCAGTTTGCCGCGTTCCACTGAACGCGATGAGTCGGGTGATAATTTGTTATTTCGCTGCTCTTCATTTCCACGCGTTGTGTTAGCTAACTTTTGTATTTTCAGGGATGAAATCTGACTTCTTGCTAAACAGGGCCAAGAAGATCGCGGGCGGGTCTACGTCGTCGGCCAGAGCAGCTGATGACCAGGCCACGTCGGAGCAGGCACCGGCTCAAGCCTCCGACGCGATGGTTGCATGTGAGGCAACAACTTCTTCGCTACCTCCAGGCAGTCCAGTTGAGGCAGAGACGGGAGGAGATAAGCGTGATGAGCCCTCTCAAGCAGGCCACGGGGGAAAGAGTTCAAGGTCTGAGAGCAACGTTGACCCTGCCCTCATTTGTGCCACGGGGAGGACCATTTTTTCCGCGCCAAGGCCTTCTATGACCGACATGCGCAAGCTAGCCATCCCAAATGGTGTATGCGCCAAAGAGAAGGAATGGCTGACTTCCTTGCCTCCCTCAGTCCTCCAGTTAGAGGGCATGAAGTATATGGAAATGGTACACGCTTCCCTACTTGTTCTTGCTTTCTGTCATATCAATTTTACTTCTCTAATTTTATCATACTTGACTCTGCAGGCTCGTCTCAGCATGTTGGCAGCCACATCATATTGCAACGTCTTAGATGCCAAATGAAAAGGCATTCGTGAAGAGAATGAAGCTCGTACGAAAGTGGCCGCGCTAACCAAACAGGTTGAGCAATCTGCCGCGGAACTCGACAAGGCGACTGCTAATGCGGCAAAACTTGAGGAGGAGAATGCGCTGCTTAAGAAGAATGTTGAGAATCTTCAGCGCGCCATGTCCGAGAAAGATGACGAGATGACTGAGCTCAAAAGGCAGCGCGATGCTTCCAACCTTGAAGCTGAAAAGTGGAACGCAAGAGCAGAACACGCTGTCGCTGACTATCTCAAGTCGGAATACTATCAGATCAAGGTAGCTGATGAGGTGGGACCCCACTGGGAGCAGGGAATAAGGATTGGAGTCAGACAAGCAGTGGCGAGGTTCGGCGAGATCGACCCCAAGATTGTTTACTTCACTCCAGACTACACGGATCTTTTTGGCAAGCCCCCGATCGAAGACCCCGAGGAGGGAGATAATCAAGCCATGGATGTAGATGCAAACACGGTGGTAACCAGTGCGACCGTACCTGTAGACCGCGATATTTCTTGACTTCCACTAGCTTTTTGAAGATCTTCAAGCTTTTTCCCTGCAAGCTGTAGACCATGACATTTCTTGACTTCTACTAGCTTTTTGTAAATCTTCAAGCTTTTTTCCCTGTAAGTTGTTGTATGAAACAATTAAGTAATATTAAACGCAAATGAATGGCAAGTGCCCTTTTGGATTCCTTCACTTTTTAAGTAACCGCGGTCTTTGAATGATCTTAATGAATGGAAGTGAGGCGGCAACCCCAAGCGAGCTTGAGAGATCTCACCCGCTAAGAAGAACGCAGTGGCATCCCCAAGCGAGCTTGAGGGATCTCACCCGCTAAGAAGAATGTGGTGGCAGCCCCAAGCGAGCTTGAGGGATCTCACCCGCTAAGGACAACGCGGTGGCAGCCCCAAGCGAGCTTGAGGGATCTCACCCGCTAAGAAGAACGCGGTGGCAGCCCCAAGCAAGCTTGAGGGATCTCACCCGCTAAGAAGAACACGGTGGCAGCCCCAAGCGAGCTTGAGGGATCTCACCCGCTAAGAAGAACGCAGTGGCAGCCCCAAGCCAGCTTGAGGGATCTCACCCGCTAAGAAGAACGCGGTGGTAGCTCCAAGCGAGCTTGAGGGATCTCACCCGCTAAGAAGAACGCGGTGGCAACCCCAAGCAAGCTTGAGGGATCTCACCCGCTAAGAAGAACGAGGTAAATTACCTGGGATAGTCTAGTCGACCTATTGTGAGAACAAGTCCCCACGGTCGGCGCCAGTGATGGTTCCCGTACTTTTGAGCTGCTAAATCATAAAATCGCCGCGACATAGATCATCCCTCAACCAGAACGTGATCTTCATAATATTAAACAAAGCACAAAACACTCGAAAATAAGACATTTTATTCATAATTGGCGCGATATCTCATTTGGCAATTACATTTCAACAAATCTTTACACAAGAACCATACACAGACCTCTCGTTTTCTTTACAAAAAATGGGCGATCCAACAAAAGGTCCACAAAAAATGCAGCCTCAAGCCTATTTATAGTGTTCGAGTCCTACTTGTGATTGCTGGTAAAGAGTAAAGACGTGTCAGCCAATGGAGCCTTGCATGGAGCGATGTGTCGGGTCGATGATTTGCATGGGACGACGTGTCGAGCGCGAGTAAGGTGGCGTTCAATGGCGGTCGGGTCGTGGCTTCTTTTCATTGGTTGTGTAATACCCCTCATTTTTAGTAAGGATAGTTGGATAATTATTCCAACTCTCGTTGGGAAAGCAAGACTCGTTTGGCGAAGTTTGAATTTTCTGTATCATGTTTGATTTCTGTATTATCCCCAGAGCATTGGAAAATACATTCGACGTATTATCGAGGCTTAGAATATTTATTGGGTACAAATATTTAAGATCCGGGGTTTTAAAACCCATGCTAAACCTTTTCCCGGGCAAACAGACGCGAAAAGGGCAATTCCGCGACCGCGGAATAATAGCTCCCAGAGGAGCTGGGCTTTGAATTTTCCGCGACCGCGGCAGTACCCACCGCGACCGCGGAAATGTGTAGAGGGCATAGTCGGGCATGCGAGCCACGTGCTCGTCGTCGTCGTCGATCCCTCGCTCCACCGTTGATCTTGTCAGACTGCTCTCTCTCCTTGGCCTATAAAAGGAGACGATCTAGGAGGGTTGAGAGCACTCCAATCCCGACCTCTCTCCCTCAAGGTGCTTGTCGCCGGAGTTGAGCTTTCGCCGGAGTTGAGCTTTCGCCGGAGCCTTCGCCAAGGGTTGTAGCAGTCCCGGAGCAGTGCATTGGAGGTGCAAGGTGCCCAGGAGTGGAAGCAGCCGCGAATCGAGCCCCAAGGAGTCCCCGCCGGTGAGTTCCTCGTTATTTTGGGTCGCCGGAGTTCATGTCCGCGATTGCGGACATGAACTGTCGCGACCGTGGCTGTGACAAGGCCGGCCGTGGCCGCTGCCTTTGACACTCGCAGACACTCATCCTCGACGACCGCGACCGCGGCAGTGCCCACCGCGATCGCGGATTGCCTGGGCAATCGCGATCGTGGCATTGGGATTGTCGGTCTCGGTCGGGGCTTTCGTCCTTTCGTTTTCGTTGGTCCTTTCTTAGATTCGTACCTTTTAGTTGTCAAATCTAACCTAGGGTTTCGTTATGGGTCATTCCGTAGGAATCTGTAATCCGAGTTCTGTTCCCGTTCTGGACCCAGAAACCCGTCTTCGTCAATCGTTCGTCTAGTCTAAGACAAGTGGCGGTTCGCTCTTGTTTATCATTCCATGTTTCAATTAATTATCAATTGTTTAATTGTTAATTAAGTTGGGATGAACTATTGTTTCGTTTGAGAACAGATTTTATAAATGATACGATTAAAATATGATATTATTATAGGTTGTATTGACTGCTAGAAACAACGCTATTATATATATACATTGTTACCTTGCTGGTACTGGTGTGGATTTTATGTGTGAACTTATACATTGTAGTTAGAACGAGTATTCGTAGGAACGCTATGTACCTTGCGAGGTCTAGCCGTTTCTTTATAACTTGGTGCTTAGGAGGAGTTTTCCCTAACACCCTTCCCTGGTCATGACCGGCCCCTATCCGAAGATAGGGGTGGTGCACTAAGCTGGTGCCATCCAATCAGGATTTATTCCCAAGATATCTCTCGTATCGAGATGATATATTTATATGATAAAAGCTTATAACGTGAATATGCGTTTTGGAATTAAACAAGATAAGTGCGATTATGCACATAATTAATATACCCTCAGGTGAGGAGTACAACGTGGAAACCGCTCGGACTTCGATTAGAGTAAGTCCTCCTTCCAAATCTGAATTCGCATTACGCGGTGAGGTTGGTCGTGGACCCAAATGGTCAAGTCTTTTTAAACGCTTGTGTGAAATTATTATTATGTTCTCAAACATTTGTCATACTTTCCCGTAAGACTCAATCTTTTGGAGTCTTCTCTTCATACGCTTTCCGATAAGACTCAATCTCTTGGAGTCTTCTCTTTATACGTTCCCGATAAGACTCGATCTTTAGGAGTCTTCTCTTGATCATTCAAACTTTAATCATTCCGTGAAAGTTTCGGGTTATATATCGTTCATTCGGTTGTTATTCAAGGAACAATGATAGTAAACGGTTACGATCACTAGGACCATTCTGTTTTCACCCTTGCATAGTCTTTTATTAGACTAACCAACCGGGTTTTATTCCTTGCATGGTTGGATGGTGTCATCCGTCCTATACGGCACATCAGTGGTTGGTCCCCGAAGTCCGAAGTAACCGTTGAAGAAGAGACTTGCCGTTGCAGATTTCAGTGCCGGTATTTCAAAGTCGTTAAGTATTACTTCAATATGTATTTTTAT
This sequence comes from Rheum nobile, assembly GCA_027886185.1. Lineage (NCBI taxonomy): Eukaryota > Viridiplantae > Streptophyta > Magnoliopsida > Caryophyllales > Polygonaceae > Rheum > Rheum nobile. The sequence continues at coordinate 361,558 of WOAB01000261.1, read as the reverse complement.
AACCTAGTCATGTACTAGGTTTATTCTTGAAGTCTTCCGCTGTGTAATTTATGAGTTTTCCGCTGTAATTTCACTCTGTTGTAAAAACGCTACTCTCGTTTGATGAGAGATCTTTTAATATAAAAGGATTGAGTTACATATTCAAATGTCTTCCACTGTTTAACCTTCCGTTATTTAATTGTGTTTATTTAAGATTAATTGTTCCGATTAAAGCTTTGGGTGACTTTGGACGGTAACGTCTGAGGTCACTGGCGTGTGGCACTACCGAAAATAAGTCGGGGGGTGTTATAATTATGGTATCAGAGCAACAGTTTTAAAATTCTTGGCCTAGGTTTGAGAATTTTCAAAAACTATTTTTCAAACCTATCTTCGATTAAAAAGGAATTTCGAGAGTTTCAATGTTGAATTTAAATGTTAAAAGTAAGAGTTTTAATTATTTCTTGTAATTTAATTTAAACTTGTGATTTAGCTATTTTGAACTTCAAAAGTTGTTTATCGTTGGTTTATAAAATGCGTGTTATACGCAATCAAAATAAGTTTAAAGATTGTAACTTTAAAAGTGAGATTTTGGTCTTGGTACAAGTTTTGTGATATTCGTATCACTAGTTTGAGAAACTAACTTTATAGATAATGATTTTTATATATAAGATTTAAAGTTTATAGTTTGAAGTTGAAAATATAAGATTTAAGAGATTTTTCAAACTTCTGCAAGATTCAAGTTGTTACTTATTCCTTAGAGCCATTCTTAGGAATATCATTTCTCCTTAGATGGAATGTCATTTAAAGGTTGACATTTCTCCTAGAGTTCCTTTCTAGTAAGTCAGAGAAAAAGTCGTTTCTGCGGTTAGTGGTGGTGGGCCAGTCAGACTAATATAGAGTTATTAGTTTGGACCCTTATAAATCGTATCATAACGTAATTGACTCAGTGTCAAGTACAAGTTGGAAAAGTTCTAAACAAACGTTATGGTTCATCAACAGATGATGGACACCCGACCCACCAACCGAGCAGCTAACGAAAGTCCTAGCAACGATTCTCGAATTCAGCTGAGAAGTGCTACTCCACCAGGGGAAGACGCGATATCTGGATCACGTAGTAGTGACCCGACCCTGCGACATGATGTTCATCAGGGACAAGTGGACCCCCAAGCTGCAAGGGGATTTCCACCTCCTGCCCCGATCGTGCTAAATGCGACAACCATTGGACAGATAGTGGGGCTAGTGGTCGAAGTATTAACGGCCCATATGGTACTGCAAGCCCAAGCGGCCCCCATACCTCAAGTCGTAGCTAGTGTGGAGGCACAAATTAAGACAAGGAGCGGGCAACAGAATCGCAGGGCTTGCTTGTTCAAGCGGCCAGCGTCGCCCACCAAGTTCAAGAAGTCTGGTCGTACTAGGACCAAGGCAACTCCGTCTGATTCCGCCAAGGACTCAGGATGGAATAGCGGTGGGATTCAATGCCATAACTGTGGTAAGGCCGGGCACAAGATCCCTAGTTGCCAAAAGATGAAGCGAGTATGTTACAGTTGTGAGAGGGAAGGTCACGTGAAGACATATTGTAGGCAGAAGAGCCTAAGGCCAACACAAGCAAATCAGGCCCCAAAAGTTGGCAGTGGACAGAACCCACGGGCGGAAGTATCTGTTCTGGGGCAGTCTGCTACTCGTGATAAAGGCAAGGCGCCTATGGAATCTTCGGATCAAGAGCAACGACTCTTTGTGATACGTCACCCCGATGTGAGGGAAGCTTTGTACAAGTGGTAGTATTTTATAAGGCTTTTTAGAATAAGGAGCGTTGACTTGTGTCGATAGTCTCCATAGTTTAGTAATCTGTCTATTCGACTTTCTATCAGTTGTTTTATATATTGTTTCGAATAATAGAGAAGTGTTTCCTTGTTTCGGAAATTACTAAATTCGTTACTTTTGCATATTGTTCGTTCGTACGGGACCCCGTGAGTGCCAAAAACAGTGATGTCACAGATGGATAAGGGCTGTCAGGACTCACACAGGAGGGGTAACGTATGGAACCGAGGTGTTCGTTCCCTACATGGTTAACACCAGGGGCGACTCCATTACTGAATTGCTAGATCCATTCTTAGGAATCTCTCTTTGTTCTTGGAGTAATGTCACAACGGTATGACATTAATTACTCCCTTCGTTGAGCGGACGAGCGCTATCTCGTGATTTGAGTTTTTACCAATTTTTTTTAGGGTGTAGGAAAACAAATGTATATGGTTAATGCTCTATGGGACTAAGATTTTTTTTTCCTTCTCATATGGGTACCCTAAACATTTGTTCTGGTCAAAACTCATAGGAATGAACTACATGAAGATCAGAATGCCTAGTTATGAGGTCATGTTGTAGGCATTGATGTGGATAGATTATTGAGGAAGGAATGATTGTATAAGAGGGATAGTTCATAGGGAACTCGTTTCCTCTATTACGACCTTGAGTAAGACTTTAGAGTCCAGAGTTATGATTATGAGATTTATAAGTGGGTACGACCAGTGTAGGACCTTTGGTTGCAGCTTGTGGAGCAACCAAGTGTACAAAATCATAGGTATCTGATAACAGGTTTTCGTCGTGTAAAACCGCTATGCAAAATATCCAAACAAACCTTAAACCATAGTCCTAGGTAAGTAAAGGTCGAATCCACATGGAGGCGAATTCTATCTAAATATGCAATTCGTATGTCAATCAAACGTAACCAAAGGGGGGTTTTGTGAGTTTTGTAAGTTCTAAACATGCAAAAGGTAAACAAGCTAAAGAGTTGTGAAATCAGTGATGGGAAAAACACTTAGTCAAACAACATCCACTATTCGTATGACAAGTTGATCCTAGATACTCATTCAAAATCTCATGCAATGGAAATTCCAATTCCTTTTCAGATATAACTAATAGCACAACCAGATACTATTAGCACTAACTAATTAAACAACCCTGAAACTATCAAGATTCAGTTTAACAGCAGCCTTACGGATAGGAATATAGTTGGATACAATTCTAGCATAAAACAACCAAATTTTATCCTAGAATGTAAATCAGTTCTCTTCTGCATAAGACTAGCACAACCAGATACTAGTACGATGCAGTTGCTACTCTGAAATAGATATGTTCAACCAGTAATAATCTAGATCTAGCAATCAATCAATAGAAACAAACCCTAGTTGCACAGGCTAGAGATTATCAATACTAATCATAAGCAAGAGAATAGATAAAATCCATGCAATAGATAAGGAACGAGAATCTCACAACTGAATCAAAACGAAAGCTTCAGCGTCTGACTAAGCAAGAAGGCTTAGTTCTTCATAGCAAAGTACGTAGAATGAAATTAGGGTTCAGAGAGAGATTAGCTTATAGGCAAACAAGCCTTTCTCTCCCCTTAAATACTAAAGGAAACAAAGTCTGAATTAACCTAAAATGAAATAATAAATCGTAATAAAATAATGCAAAATAAAGCAAATAAGGAAACGGCTCGGTGGACTTCTGAACAGCGGCGGTGGGCGCTGCAACCACCACGGCGGGTACCGTAATGGCGGCGGGAGCCGCATTTCCATGGCGGGCGTCGTGGCCAAGTCGTAGCCATCGTTGTTGGGAGGGTTTAGGCGGCGGTCGTCGTGGCTTCTGCGGCGGGCGCCGTAAGGTACTTCCTCCGAAGTCTTTGTCTCTTCATCTCTTTGGCGTCTACTTTTGGTGCCTTCCTCCTCAGTGTCTACTATGATCTCCAAAACGGCTCAAACACCTCCAAATACACCAACTTCGCCCCCAAACGCCATACACATGAATGTGTCTAAATCTACCTGAATGGCACCAATAAAACCTCTATTGACTCTTGGTTAAGCCCTACAAAGTAGTGCTTATCAAACTCCCCCATGCTTAGACCTTTGCTCGTCCACGAGTAAACTAATAAAGAGCCTACTCCTCCAATGTAGCATCCAAGGTCTCAGGAAGCATATCCTCCAACTAAGAGTCACCTAACCCATGCCAAGCTCCTGGCACCACTCTCATTTACAACACATCAACAACTCAACAAGCTTAAGGGGCAAGTAGAGTACTTCCCCCAAACTAAACCCGGACATCCAATAGCGTGAGTAACCTCTAATCCTAGCCTCCATCTATTGCTCCTTATGTCTCCCAGAGTGACCTACCCGACAATCCTTCTTTGTCTCCTCTTATTATGCCGCCTCGCCAAGAATAATGAGAAATCCTAAAATCACTCTTCTTCTTTTCGCTCATTTTGCCAAGGCGCCCTTTCGGGTTTTCACCAAGCCACTCATTTCATTTTTCAATAGATGTGCTCACATAAACTCACGTCACTCTTGACCACATATTACCCCAGCCTAATGCTGGTCCAAGCCACCTGCTTATTACCTAGGCCGCCCTTTCGGGTTTTCGGCCTATCCCAGGATTTCAATTTCAGCCTTTTATCAAATTTTTGGCTCTTTTTCATTTTTTTCTTTTCCTCAACGATGTGGCAAGTATAGAACTCTCCTCCATGCTTAAACATTGCATTGTCCTCAATGTAATGAAAGACAAAAAGAATAGAAGCACAGGGAAAAGCAAAAAATTAACTCATAACGTTGCCGAGCTGGCTTGGACACGGAAGGTGTCGCTGGCGGTCTTCTCAATAAACGTCCATGTCACGGGTGTCGGCATCAATGCCATAATCTTCATCTACCATGCAACCATAGGGATCCACCGTGGGGTGTGGTGGTTATGTAGGAAAGCAGGGCTGCACGGCCTTCAACTCCATCAGCTCCTACCATGCAACCATAATGAACCACTGTGGTGAATGAGTGGTCGATCAAGGGAACAGGGTTGCATGGCCTTCAAAAATGGGCCCAGATGTCATCGTGGTTGGGCCCTAGTGTATCTCCTCTCCAGCTGTCGACTGCAGGGCCACCATCGTTGCCAAATGAATGTAGGGTGAATGTATTCTTCTGTTAGCAACATGATGCGCACCTCTCGTGGAAAATCTGGACAGCCCGGTAAAACTTTTTTTCTTTTTTTTTTGTACTTTTTCTCCCCGTTTAAGGTTTTTTTTCGGGGTATATATATATATTATTTTTTTTGATAAGAAAACGAACCTGAGAATGGCGGCGATCGCCGTCATTTGCCGCAAGCAAAGTGAACGAGGGAGGTGATTACGGCGGACGCCGTAAGCTAGGCGGCGGGCGCCGTGAACTCCTTCTTTACTTTGAAACGCTTCCTGCAGGTTAGTTCGACACAGAAAGGAAAAACTAAAAGGAAAAACAAAAGAAAATGACTAAGGGAAGGAAAATAAACTACCTAACATCGGGTTGCCTCCCGATCAGCGCCTTAGTTAATGCCATTGGCTCGACATACTACTCTAACATCCTCAATCCGTATCGTCAGGCTCTTTAGGAACCTTCTTAATCCATACCTCCTTCCTAAACCAATTATGGAAAGGTTTGAACCTTAGACCATTCTTCTTCTTCTTCTTCAGCGGCCCCTCCATCTTGACCTTCTTAGTCGCGTCTCCCCCATACTTAGATCGATCAGGGGGGTGTTTAACCTCAACTTCAGGGACCTGCATCACAGATGGAACGAGCTTCTCGCTCGGAGTTAGCAATAAAGGCGATTTGCCTGGTATCTCCAGAGGAGGCTTATAGTCAGCGGCCAACTCAGTGATGACTTCCTGCGAGTTAGTAAATGAAGCAGAAACCAAGCTAGAATCAACAATGAGAGATTGTGTGTCATCTAGGTGGTCCTCATCAAAAACATCTTGCACCACAGGCTCAAGTACATCAATAGCACACAAGGAATGACCATCAGAAGGAAATTTCATGGCTTCATAGATATTGTAGTTCATAGTTTGTCCATCAAATTCCATAGTCAAGGAACCAGTACTCACATTGATCTTAGTGTTGGCAGTTTTCAGGAAGGGTCTCCCTAACAGAATAGGGGCTACATGCATATCATGTTCCATATTAAGCACATAGAAGTCAGCAGGAAAAGTAAGATCACCAACCCTAACCAAAACATCCTCCACTATCCCTATAGGACGCACACTAGATCTATCAGCTAACTGAATGGCAATATTAGTGGAATGCATGGGTCCTAATCGTAAGGATTCACAAAGAGATGAAGGTAGAACATTAATGGAAGCACCCAAATCTAACATAGCTTTATTGAACTTGGTACCTCCAATAGTAATAGGGATGGTGAACATACCTGGGTCGCCACACTTCTTGGGTAAGCGCTTCTGAAACACAGCAGAAACATGTTCGCTTACCTTTACCTTCTTCTTGATGTTCCTATCCTGATTCCTCTTTGTGGTGCACATCTGCTTCAAGAACTTGGCATAACGATGGACAGACTTGATCAAATTTAGGAGAGGGATGTTGACCTCCACGTTTCTGAACATCTCAAACATGTCCTTGTCCTGCTCAAGTGGCTTGGTACGCTTCAAAGCAGACGGAAATGGTGCAATAGGCTTCCAATCAGGAAAAATCAGAGGTTCATACTCCTTCTCAGCCTCAGGATCAGCTTCGGAGGGGCGGCGGTCGTCGTAAGAAGGACGGAGGTCGCCGTGAACATCATCAGAAAGTTCGGGATTTGGCTCACTGTCACGGCGAGCGCCATAAGGTTCACGGCGGTCGCCGTGAATTGGGCGACGATCGCCGTAAGAATTGCGGCGATCGCCGTCGCTGTTCTGCTCCAAGTCCGCGTTCTCTTCTTTGTTGACCTCAGAATTATCCTCCTCGAGCCTCTTTCCACTCCTCAGCGTTACAGCACTGACATTCCTAATGTTCGGGTTCACTTCCATTTGAGATGGAAGTTTACCAGAGACCTTTGCGTCAAGCTTGCTCACCACTTGAGAAATTTGACCAAATTGCCTTTCCAAGTTCTGGATGCTAGCTTGAGTTGTCTCTTGGAACTGCAATTGGCTCTTGGACAACTTAGCAACATTTTCATTGAGGTTTACATGGCTCTGCATCAGCATCTTCATCATGTCCTCCATAGACGATAAAGGATTCGAGCTCTGCCCTTGAGGTTGTGGCACAAATGGTTGCCTAGGCTGTTGAGGATTACCCTATGGTTGATTTTGCTATGGGTCTCTCCATCTGAAGTTTGGATGATCCCTCCAACCAGGATTGTATGTATTAGAATAAGGGTCATGCCTGGGCCTCTGTTGATATCCTCCTACATGATTCACTTCCTCTTGTAGAGTAGGACATGAATCAGTAGGATGCAAGTCGTCATGACAGATCTCACAGGCCTTAGCCTGCTGAGGCGTACCTTTCAGCTTCAGGCGCCTCACCTCCTCTCTCAGTACATCAAAATCAGCCTGATCAATCTTTGACTGAGAACTAGCAACTACCAAGCTTTGGGAACCTCTCCCACTGTACTGTCTAGAGTCATCAGCCATAGTAGCAAATATCTCTAGAGCTTCTTCGTAAGTCCTCTTCAGAATATTCCCACCACATGAAGAATTCACCATCCGACGATCATCTTCACGGAGTCCTCCATGTAAATAGAGAATTAGATCATGTTTTTCGTAACCATGGTAGGGACAACTCTTCACCAGTTTCTTGAAGCGCTCATAATAATCATAGAGAGACTCATTAGACAGTTGCTCCATGTTGCAGATCTTCTTCTTGAGCTGATTGGACTTGATTGTCGGAAAGTATTTATCAAGAAACACCTTCTTCAAATTCACCCAAGTAGTGATGCTCCCTGGTGGTAAAGAATGATACCAGTCTTTAGCAGAATCCTTCAGAGAAAAGGAAAAGACTCTCAACCTCATCTGATCTTCAGTAATCTCAGATGGCCTCATACTGGTGCAGACCTCAAGGAACTCATCCAGGTGCTGAATAGGATCCTCAAGCGGGGTTCCACTGAATTTCGGGAGTAAATGGACTACTCCTGTCTTGAGCTCAAATTTAACCCCATCACCCAGGGCAGGGAATTGCACAGCACGAGTTGGTTGCTCCAAGTTAGGAGCTGTCAAAGATTCCAGAGTAACACGGGCTGCCATTGTATCAGCTTCCTGAAGTAGCAAATTCGCAGCCCTGCGAGGTAGATTATTAGTAACATGGGTGTGAACCATAAGATGGGTTCACACCAAGATTGGCACACAAATCACACACACAAAATAGATTATTGCCTCCCCGGCAACGGCGCTAATTTGATAACAGGTTTTCGTCGTGTAAAACCGCTATGCAAAATATCCAAACAAACCTTAAACCGTAGTCCTAGGTAAGTAAAGGTCGAATCCACAGGGAGGCGAATTCTATCTAAATATGCAATTCATATGTCAATCAAACGTAACCAAAGGGGGGTTTTGTGAGTTTTGTAAGTTCTAAACATGCAAAAGGTAAAGAAGCTAAAGAGTTGTGAAATCAGTGATGGGAAAAGCACTTAGTCAAACAACATCCACTATTCGTATGACAAGTTGATCCTAGATACTCATTCAAAATCTCATGCAATGGAAATTCCAATTCCTTTTCAGATATAACTAATAGCACAACCAGATACTATTAGCACTAACTAATTAAACAACCATGAAACTATCAAGATTCAGTTTAACAGCAGCCTTACGGATAGGAATATAGTTGGATACAATTCTAGCGTAAAACAACCAGCTTTTATCCTAGAATGTAAATCAGTTCTCTTCTGCATAAGACTAGTACAACCAGATACTAGTACGATGTATTTGCTACTCTGAAATAGATATGCTCAACCAGTAACAATCTAGATCTAGCAATCAATCAATAGAAACAAACCCTAGTTGCGTAGGCTAGAGATTATCAATATTAATCATAAGCAATCAAGCAAGAGAATAGATAAAATCCATGCAATAGATAAGGAACGAGAATCTCACAACTGAATCAAAACGAAAGCTTCAGCGTCTGACTAAGCAAGAAGGCTTAGTTCTTCATAGCAAAGTACGTAGAATGAAATTAGGGTTCAGAGAGAGATTAGTTGATAGGCAAACAAGCCTTTCTCTCCCCTTAAATACTAAAGGAAACAAAGTCTGAATTAACCTAAAACAAAATAATAAATCATAATAAAATAATGCAAAATAAAGCAAATAAGGAAACGGCTCAGTGGACTTCTGAACAGCGGCGGCGGGCGCTGCAACCACCACGGCGGGCGCCGTAATGGCGGCGGGCGCCGTGGCCAAGTCGTAGCCATCGTTGTTGGGAGGGTTTAGGCGGCGGTCGCCGTGGCTTCTGCGACGGGCACCGTAAGGTACTTCCTCCGAAGTCTTCGTCTCTTCAGCTCCTTGACGTCTACTTCTGGTGGCTTCCTCCTCAGTGTCTACTATGATCTCCAAAACGGCTCAAACACCTCCAAATACACCAACTTCGCCCCCAAACGTCATACACATGAATGTGTCTAAATCTACCCGAATGACACCAATAAAACCTCTAATGACTCTTGGTTAAGCCCTACAAAGTAGTGCTTATCAGTATCATATTGGAAGATCTATTCGAGGTTCATTTTGAGATTCTATCAGGAAATGGTATGATTAAGTCTTGGATGGATAGTAAATTGTGTGAGGAATGTAAGGATCTTAAGTTAGAGACAAGTTATTTAAGCCAGTTAAACAAATCTTTGGGATGTGAGTCAGGAAAAGGGCGGCTGAGCCAAATCTAAGTGGACCAAATGATTGAAATTGGTAGGTTGTACAATTAGGGAATAAGGAGTTATGATACTTGTAAGGTTGTAAGGTTTGATATTTGAATTTTATGTGAGTTTTGTCAGTTAGAAGGCTTTTATGGTGCAATTCTTTGGAGAAGATTAAGTTATGAAGTTACTGTGTTAGAAGGAGGCCACTTAATTGGAAAGATTACAGTTAAGGATAGGTTATGTTGATGATTCCGATAAATTAAAGGATTTAGTGGAGAAAATTGTCTATGTGCGCCTAAGGAGTAAGGTAGCAAGCGTTAATCGTGTAAAGCTATTAAAGGATTCTAATAAAAGTGACTGATACGGTTGGTAATGAATCAATTATCAGGATGATACCTTAAGGAAATAGGAGTAATATCTCAAGGGATTTTGGTTATGAAAGTTGTAAGTAAGTAGGTTCATTATGGACCAGAGGATTAGACTTTGGAAAGGCTAAGGGCGTGAAGTCATATGTATCGTCTTGGAAGATTTATTTGAGGTTGGTTATGAGGCTTTCTTAAGAGAAACGACATAAGGATTGGATGGAGAGTGATTGATGTCTGTTAAGGCGATTTGATGTCACGTTTTGGGGGAAAATCAAGTGATTGGTCACAATTGTGCTAATGGATTTATCACGGCATTGTTTTGAGGAAACTAAAGGTTTTGAGTTGGAAGTGAGCTTTTGGGCCAAGCTTATTTGGGCCAAGGAACTGAATCAGTGAATTGTACCTTCAAGGGATATAGAGATATGATATCTGGAGATTTACAAGGTCTGATATGTGGATTGTTAGAGAGTGTGACGTCTATAAGGCAGTCGATATAACACTTTTTGGGAATTAAGTTGTGATCGATAGTTTTGGGAGAAAGCCCACTTGAAATTGAAAGGTTATGGTGTAAGGCCTAGTTATTCGGAGGATATCGATAAACAAAAGGATGTAGCATGGGGAATTGTCGTATGTCCATTTAAGGAGTAAAGTAACATATGTTACTCGTATATAGCCATTGAAGGATTTAGGACGTGAAGTAATTGATTTTGAAGGCAAGGTATTGTTCATCCATATGGTATTTTGAGTAAATAGAGTTGAGGAACCTTAAAGGTTTAAGTTAGAGATTGAATAAGGAATATGTTAAGTTAGTTTTGGATAAATGGTAAATATCCGTAAAGCAAAAGAGTGCTCGATTTGGGATAATAAATCGCATGAGGACAACTGATTGCCTAAGGTTTTTTGGGTGAATAGCAAACTCAACCGGTAAAAGTTGTTACGGTTTTTAAGGTCAATAGGGTGGCATAAAGTAAGTAGGTAGATAATATCAAGTGGACTTGAGGAAAAGGTGATCCACGTTTATTAAGGTGATCGTATGACACGTTTGGGTAAGACGAAAGTATAATCCTATGGAGAGGATTAGTAAATCATGCTGAGATAATCGGACATAGGTTGTGGTGTGATTAATGGTGGAATCACATGGGTAAAGATTTTTTAGCTAAAGATATGGCACAAGGGCCAAATGCGAGTAGGGTAACCAATGTAGTAGGTGAGCCGTGTATGCTAGAAGTAAGGTCTATATGACAAATGGAAGTACTAAGTTGAGGTATAGTTGAATTCTATGTATGTACTTGAGGATTGGATTATCGAAAGGAAATTAGTAGAAAGATGTTGTATTCTCCTAATTAAGGACATCAAGGTCTATAGGAGGAATAGGTCATAACAATGAGGTTATATTGGAGATTGTATTGGATACTCTGAGCGAGACAATGGTAATCTTGTGAATGATCAACATATGTTCTAGCAAGAGTAAGGAATGTAGGCAGTATGTTGTAAGTGGAATCAAGATCGAGTAAATAGTTCGATTTTTTATAGTACAGGTTTCGGAAACCAAATTTATTCAAGGATATCGACTTAAGGAAGAGAAGGTATATACTCTGAGGGAAGCTTAGAGAGAGAGGAAAGAGAAATATGTATAATCTCATGCTTAAGGTATAGCGAGACTAGTGCGATGATTTTAGGAGACAATTATCCTAAGATAATTATGACCTTGAGGATGGTCACGAGTTAGTACAAGAATAGTACGTGGAAGTAGGCTGTGTGAGATAGTAGTATGGTTGAGGAAACAGATCGTTTTCCAGGAACTAGTACTTGATGCAATGATTAAGGATACTAAGATCAAGTAAGGAGATTATGGTGGAACCGGTCCCTTTAGCTTAGCGATGCTAGTTCGGGGTCGAAACTCTTTTAAGATGGTAGTATGGTGATAACCCTTATATTTCATAGGGGTAATGTGTTGGAATGCATGTCTGGTGAAAGCAAGTGTTAGAATTCTTTTGAGGGTGAAGGGTCTTAATTATGGTTAACCTGACGTTAACTGTAATTTGAACCAACTTATGGATCTTAACCTAGAAATGCCTGAACCAATTTACAAAGTGTGAAGTGGGTTAGACATGGTTAAACTTATACGATTGGATAGCTTAGATTGAGGTCGCTTTTCTGAGCTGTTATCGGCCAAGTTTCGGGGGAAGTGATGTAATACCCCTCATTTTTAGTAAGGGTAGTTGGGTAATTATTCCAACTCTCGTTGGGAAAGCAAGACTCGTTTGGCGAAGTTCAGATTTTCTGTATCATGTTTGATTTCTGTATTATTCCCAGAGCATTGGAAAATACATTTGATGTATTATCGAGGCTTAGAATATTTATTGGGTACAAATATTTAAGATTCAGGGTTTTAAAACCCATGCCAAACCTTTTTTCGGGCAAACAGACGCGAAAAGGGCAATTCCGCGACCGCGGAAGAATTTCTGCGATCGCGGAATAATAGCTCCCAGAGGAGCTGGGCTTTGAATTTTCCGCAACCGCGGAAGAACCCACCGCGACCGCGGAAATGTGCAGAGGGCACAGTTGGGCATGCGAGCCACGTGCTCGTCATCGCCGTCGATCCCTCACTCCACCGTTGATCTTGTCAGACTGCTCTCTCTCCTTGGCCTATAAAAGGAGACGATCTGGGAGGGTTGAGAGCACTCCAATCCCGACCTCTCTCCCTCATGGTGCTTGTCGCCGGAGTTGAGCATTGGAGGCGCAAGGTGCCCAGGAGTGGAAGCCGCCGCGAATCGAGCCACAAGGAGTCCCCGCCGGTGAGTTCCTCGTTATTTTGGGTCGCCGGAGTTCATGTCCGCGATCACGGACATGAACTGCCGCGACCGCGGCTGTGACAAGGCCAGCCGCGGCCGCTGCCTTTGGCACTCGCGGACACTCGTCCTCGACGACCGCGACCGCGGCAGTGCCCACCGCGATCGCGGATTGCCTGGGCAATCGCGATCGTGGCATTGGGATTGCCGGTCTCGGTCGGGGCTTTCGTCCTTTCGTTTTCGTTCGTCCTTTCTTAGATTCGTATATTTTAGTTGTCGAATCTTACCTAGGGTTTCGTTATGGGTCGTTCCGTAGGAATCTGTAATCCGAGTTCTGTTCCCGTTCCGGACCCAGAAACCCGTCTTCGTCAATCGTTCGTCTAGTCTAAGGCAAGTGGTGGTTCGCTCTTGCTTATCATTCCATGTTTCAATTAATTATCAATTGTTTAATTGTTAATTAAGTTGGGATGAACTATTGTTTCGTTTGGGAACAGATTTTATAAATGATACGATTAAAACATGATATTATTATAGGTTGTATATACTGCTAGAAACAATGCTATTATATATATATTGTTACCTTGATGGTACTGGTGTGGATTTTATGTGTGAACTTATACATTGTAGTTAGAACGAGTATTCGTAGGAACGCTATATACCTTGCGAGGTCTAGCCGTTTCTTTATAACTTGGTGCTTAGGAGGAGTTTGCCCTAACACCCTTCCCTGGTCATGATCGGCCCCTATCCGAAGATAGGGGTGGTGCACTAAGCTGGTGCCATCCAATCGGGATTTATTCTCAAGATATCTCTCGTATCGAGATGATATATTTATATGATAAAAGCTTATAACGTGAATATGCGTTTTAGAATTAAACAAGATAAGTGCGATTATGCACATAATTAATATACCTTTGGGCGAGGAGTACAACGTGGAAACCGCTCGGACTTCGATTAAAGTAAGTCCTCCTTCCAAATCTGAATTCGCATTACGCGGTGAGGTTGGTCGTGCACCCAAATGGTCAAGTCTTTTTAAACGCTTGTGTGAAATTATTATTATGTTCCCAAACATTTGTCATACTTTCCCGTAAGACTCAATCTTTTGGAGTCTTCTCTTCATACGCTTTCCGATAAGACTCAATCTCTTGGAGTCTTCTCTTTATACGTTCCCGATAAGACTCGATCTTTAGGAGTCTTCTCTTGATCATTCAAACTTTAATCATTCCGTGAAAGTTCTGGGTTATATATCGTTCCTTAGGTTGTTATTCAATGAACAATGATAGTAAACGGTTACGATCACTATGGTAGTTTAGCATTCAAAGTAGAGAATTGAGTAAAACACAAACCTAAACACATGAGTGGAGTGACTTCATTTCTTTATCCTAGTGAGGTTTGGAGTAGATGAACTATCTACATTTCTATCATTGGTTGCAAAGCATGCTATGATTGCACTTGTCTTATGTTTAGACTCTCATGATCATTGTTCACTTGTCTCTTGGGTAAAAACAACCTTGATACATTTTGTGGATTTATAGACTTTGTACTTGCTTGAGGACAAGCAAGGGTTAAGCTTGGGGAATTTGATAACATCCATTTCATACATGTTTAGGACATGCATCTAGGTTATAGTTTAGGCATTTTCATGTTATTATATTGCATTTTTAGTTAGTTTCATTGCTTTCTTTAGTTTGGATGTCTATACGAGTCTTTGCATGTTTTTAGGTACTTAAGTGGGCAAAGGAGGTGCATTATGAGGCATGGACGTCATAGGAGATGTGCACGGTCGAATACAAAGATGAACGACGACGAAGAACTCGCCTTGACGGGCAAGAGATCTCTGTTTTCCGTCCCGTCTTTGGAGAAGTATAACTTTTGCTAAGTAACTCCGAATTGAGTGATTCCAACTCCGAATTAAAGATCAAGATGTCAACTGTAACTCCTCCAAATTTCAGTGTGTTTAGATCAAGGAGTCAAAAGTTATGGCAATTCCAAAATTGTGTCACAGTTCGGCACGATTTGATACAAACCGTGCTAATATGTCCTAAACCGTGCGCCCTTGCTGAGTCCAGGAACGAGCTTCTATAAAGTGGTACGGTCTGTAACAGACCGTGCCACAAACCATGCCATGCTCCGCTTCACTTTCTGTAAATCTACACGGTTTGCCGGTTCTGTCACAAACCGTGCCGATGCCCGCGAACCCGATTTATTATTTTTCGACCCTTTATTATTTTAGGACGGTATAAATACTTTCTCTAGGGTTTTTTGGACCCGATTTAGGGTTTTTTCAACCCTTTATTATTTTTCGACCCTCTTATGTTTTTCTTCTGCCTCTTTTTGCCACTCTCTCTAGCCCTAGGTGTTTTTTGGAGTTCTTTTGAAGATTTGATATTGTTTCCCTGGATTGGATCAAGTATTTCTCTTCTTCTAATTTAGTTGAATGATTTCTTTTGTTCATATGATGTTTTTGATTGTTTCTCCAAGCATGTCTGCCTAATCCCATAATTCTAGGGTTAGGGTGATCCCAACAATGAATTGGTAGACTTATATATGATATTTATCTGAATTGAAATCTGAAACCTTGTTTGATTCAATCCTAGAGTTCTTAATGCAATTGATGGATGTTGATTAGGTTTCTATTAGGTTTGAGTCTGAAAGAAGATTACTTTATCAAATTACTAGAGATTGAACCTGAGTATTATTTGTGCGACAATAACCTAATTACTCTTGTAGAATCCTAAGCTATCATAGAAACCCTAGGTTTGCCTGGACTTAGCGGAGCGCGATAACGAATGTTGACCCAGTTTGATCTCAGATTCTAAGTACCCAAAGGGTCTAGACTTGATTAGCTCTGTGCGACAACAATTATTAATTATAATTTCGACACATCTATTATCGTCTGAAAATAGTTAGTAGAGACTTTAGATAGCTTACATTAAGACAAGTTCAGACTATCTTCAGACAGATATCTGTAAGTATACCAATACATTGTTATAGGAATCCCTAGTCCTAGGATCTTCTCCCTAATTGTTTACAATCATCTTTGCAAATCTTGTTTCATACTTTCTCATTTTCTTAGTTATTAGTCAAACGAATTTCTCTTCTTACGACTTAACTTACCGGTTTAAGTTTATAAAAGATACTACATAGTCCTTGTTGGGAATGACACTTGAAAAGCTATAACTGATCTCATACGCTTGTGGGAAAGTTTTTGTCCTATTATAAGCTCACCCAATAAGGCTAACCTAATTGAGTTATAAGTATATGGCCATAGCTTGAGCTATATTTTCGGCTTATATGGATCGGAAATCAACCTTCTGTTTATGATGCGTATTTGTCGTTTTTTTGGTCTTGATCGCTTGGTTCGACTGGACAAAGTCGCTCTACGTCCAGAACGAGGTACTGTTGATACACAAAGTGGTAGACCACTCTTAACATCAGTGTCTCCATACACGTCTCCAGCAGGAATTGAATTCGAGACCTCTGGATAGAAGCCTTTAATAGGAATCGAATTTGAGATCTCTGAATAAAATATTTAAGAAAGTCTAGTGTCAAATTACTAGATCAACCGAATATTGGTTGAGTATTTGTCGTTAATTCAAGTAAATTTTACACATTAAACATTTTCACTAAATAGATTGTCGACCGAGAGGGACGTGATGATGTGAGACCCTATCGGTTACGCCAAACTCCGTTGAATTAAAAGTGGGATATAGGAAAAGTAAGAACCCTAAAATGTTGCTATCAGAATATATACGGAAAAAAATAGAAGGGTATTGAGTTGATATTAAAACTTAATTAATACCTTTTGTCCACAAAATATCTAATGCCTTTTGATAAGGTTAGCATATATTCTCCTTTCTTCCAAGGCACAATTTCCTTTTCCTCTTTCCCATATTTTTCTCAGATAAAGGAATTATAAAAAAAATATCAGACCATCATTTCAAAAAAAAAAATAGTCATGTTTTTTTGTTGTTGTTGATGAAAGTCATGTTACTCTGTACATCAACTGGAAAATCACATTAGTTCTAAAAAACATTTAAGAAAAAAATAACAAAATAATTAAATGACCACCACCACATTTGGTATTTTGGTTCATCCATCCCAATCAGCTTTGCAAGTGAGTGAGCTTTTGACCATGACACAGCGGCACTCTTCCTCCAACGCCCCAAACAGAAGCTTTTGATCCAACGGCTCTGATTGCTTCTTCCAAACAAGAATCATAGCGTACGAAAGCTAAGTCTTCCGCTGTTGCTAACAAATTGTACCTACACCTCTCTCTCTCTCTTAGGGTTTTTGTTCGTTTCTTTGGTTGATTAGCGTCGCAGAAGCTCTTCGATTATTCCCACTCTCTGTGTTACAGCGCCTCTCTCTCTCAGTAAGTGAAAGAAATTATCTTTAATTATTAATTTGCTTAATTATTAATTCTATTGTTTTTTTATTAGTTGGGGTTGAATTTCGTGCTTGTCTGAATATTTATTTCCCCTCAAACCATTCAATTTTAAGTTCCTTTGTTGTTTTATCGTGTTGCAGTACTCAAATTGTGTACTGCTGCAATTTGTTAAGTGTTCTTAATTTTGGCGATTTGGTTGAATTTTGTTTTACTGCGTTTCGATTTTGGTTAGGTTTGAGTAATTATTCTTCAGCGTGCTGGATGGTGTTAATTGTGTGTTTTCGTCTTTTTCCGGTGGAAGTTCTCAAATTTTCTCGTATTGCTGATTATTGGCCTGAAGAATGCACGTAGGTCTAAATTCTGAGAGGCTCAACATTTTTTCTTTTAGGTTTTTGTTTGCAGTGGTGGATTAATTGATTTTGAGCTGATTGTGTGAGTTATATCAACCTAAAATTTCCTTTGAACGATAAAGTATGGTGAGGAAGAAGGTGTTTATATAGCTAGGCCGAGTCAACTCGGATGTGAACTTTTAAGTCTCTTCCTCTGGAGAGGACAAGGAATGTTTGACTACAGAATTAGGCAAGAATTAGGGGGTGCTTAAATTTGTTTGTTTAATATATTAAATTTTTTTATTTTAAGATAACATGGGACTTTCCTCTACAATTTTTGTATAAGAAAGAGTAAGTTACAATATTTGCTTAATCAGATTGCTAATCCTGAGGAAGTACGAGCCACGAGGGTCATATATGATCCACATTAATGATTTGAAGTCAGATTGAATGCCGTGGAAGCATAGTTGTTTACTTTTGCATAGTTCTACTTCTCTAATTTGTGTTGGTTGGTCATAATTCTAAACATATGGTCAAATATTCTATCATGACATGTTTATTGCTTTGTTGTAGCTAACATTGATGAAATTAACCAAGAGTAGAGAATTCACTTCCAACAGAGCTAGGGGTAGAGAGTTAATGCAACCAATCATATGCATTATTTGTGAAAGGTGTAGTTATCTACAACAATTGGCTTTATTTAGAAATTTAAGGGTCGGCATCTTCATGAAGTTTAGATCATATGCATTGTGTTGAATCCAGGGGGCTGTAGAGCATAGAATCATCGTCTTACGTTCTGCATGCTTATTGAAAGCTATCTTCATTATTTGTGGTTAAATCCTTACTTGCTATATAATCGAATATGATTGGACAATTGGAGTATGTGCTTTAAATTTGTGGAATATGATTGGACTATTTGAGTATTTTGAATTTTATCTTTAAAGAATAAAGGTTATTCACTTGCTTGTATTATGTGACACATTCATTGGTTCTTTGCTTGATAAGTTCTGGAAACTTTTTAGCCGTGATGATTTTCCTTGAGTCAATCACTTTATTTGTTCTAACCATCAAATTTCAAGCTTTGAGTCCTCTATAGCTTTGCTACTGCAGGAATCCTTGCTTTTTTCGCCCTAAGAGGGTGTATTAGATCAATAATGATATATGTCTTGAATAGCTGCAGCTAGAAGTTGTGATACGAAATGGCTTAAATCAGCTGCTTAGTCCGGTTCATCTGTACACCTTCAAATGGTTACTGCAGAGGAAGCTGTAGCGGGTGCCCTTGTACTGAAAAATGAAAGCCATCATTCTGCTGAGAATGCTTCAAATTCTGATCAAGAAGGAAATACTCCTGCAGTGCCCAAAAAGCCCTCTGAGGATGGGTATAATTGGCGAAAATATGGGCAAAAAAGCGTTAAAAGAAATGAATATATTAGAAGCTACTACAAATGTTCATATCATAACTGTCAAGTAAAGAAACAAGTGGAGCATGCACATGATGGGAGGATAACAGATACCACATACTTTGGGGAGCACGATCATCCCAAACCTCAAAATAACCTCCCAAATACAATTCCTTCTGTTGTCTCTGTCAAAGTTCAAATTGCAGATAGTCGTTCATCAACTGTTGCTGAAGGTATTATTTATAACTTCGTTCTTGAAGTTTCTAAATTGCTTGTACTGTAGCTTAATTGTCTCATCAATTTTACTTGGCTCATAGACAATTCATCGAGTGCACATCCCCTAATGGTTGAAGAAGTGGAGCCAAAGGACACCAATAAGCTTGCAATAGTTGCAATAGGCACTGGAGGAAAGGATCAAGCTCATCCACCCCCAAGTGAGACAAAAGATGACGAGAATAAAAACAATAAACTGGTACCAAAACGGCGGTATGTTTGGGTCACTAACACCGCACTTTATATTTCTCTTCTTTTGTGTATGGGGTCCTCAACTCTTTCCCAATTGAAACAAATATATTGCCAGGAAAAAGAGCAGCGATGATGCTGAACCAGTGGTTGATAAACCTGGTAACAAATCATGCCATGTTGTTGAGACAGTAAGTGCTGTTGATATTGTGAACGATGGGTACAGATGGCGAAAGTATGGGCAGAAACTAGTTAAGGGCAATCAACATCCCAGGTATACATGTAAAAGATCCCTCTCACTTGTCATATGCCTGGTTATTTGTGAATTAATGCAAGTGCGTATAAACCTGTATTGGTGTTATACTGTTATGTGATTACGCCTGTCTATGAGATTATGGATTCTCTCCCTTGATTAAGTGCCTGATTTGATTACTTTGTTCTTGAAATCTGGTGTGCAAGACATAGGTTATGCCATTTTGTTTACTAGAATGACAAGCCTGTAATCTGAGGTGATAAAAATAGGTTGTTGTTCCTCTATATTGGTTTTTCCCTCATCATCCTGGAAGAAAAAGAGCACCTACATACCACATATGTAGCTAACGTGGATCCTGGCATTACAGAGCAATGCGTTAAGTCTATTGGCCCTATCAATCTTCTAGTGCCTTACTAAATAATCTGCTAAAAGTGCTCTGGGCAAATATGTACGACCGGGTTGTCATATGTGCTCATCTTGATTTTCTTGTAGCTTCTCGTTACTTCCTGGCCTTGCCTTTTCCGTTTTTGTGATTTTTCTCTGCTTCTTTTGTATAGGAGTTACTACAGGTGCTCTAATCCCGGGTGTCTGGTCAAGAAGCATGTAGAGAGAGCGTTTCGTGATCCAAAAGTCGTCATCACTACATACGAAGGCAAGCATATCCACGACATACCCCCAGTTAGGACAATGCTCCCACATGGTAAACCGCCTTCTTTGTGTGCATCATCTGACCCTAATGGCATAAAGCCCTCCAAGAAGCCTGATCAAGGCGCGGTAGCTCAAGACAATGCAGCCGTTTCAGAAAAGCAGCGAGGTGAAGAGAAAAAGGACGCGTCAACTGACCCTGAAAGTGGTTCAAGTGAGCAGAGAACTCCGGATAACATGGATGTTAGCTCCTGCCTAGAAAGCAACCCGAAAGAAAGAAAGACAGAAACCGGATTCTGAGCCTGTTAGCTGTTGAAACAAGATTGCTTGAAAGCTCGGAACTTGGATATATATATATACCATAGGCAAGGGCATTGGTTGATATAGGGTGAGAGATCTCTTTCTTCTACCTCTACCCATCTAATCAGATGGCAGTCGTAAATACCTCATGCATCTCTTGGAAATGGTTGCTTGTACCTAAAATGACTCGGATTTAGAAGGGAAGAGGGATGTTACTTGTTGTATATAACTATTTGTCTTTAGAATAATCGGCATAAATACTTGCTATGGTCATTATGTAAGATTGGGTAGAACTGCCACCTGATGTGTGTTAGAAAGACCTATTTGCATATCAATAGCAAAAATAATAGTGTCTTTTTATGTTTATTATACGAGTTTGGATCAAGAGCGAAATTTATTAACGTGAGAATATGTGAATGGGCATGTACAAGCGTGAGTTTTCACATACTCTAAAGTACATAAGTTTTTTGGTTGTATATGTATGAATTTCATTTAATAAATCACGCACATACAATAAAAAATATAAACACAAACTTGTGCACATGCTTAGATTATTAAATTTCGCATATGACACTTTCTCTGATCATATTATGCATTAGTTAATTGGACTTATTTTTTTTATATTTTTTTTATAAGGAAAAGATTAGGTTGACCGCTAACGCCGGTTAAACGACCACCCTAGAGCATCATTTCGGATGAGAACTAATCGTTCTAAATCACCGCAAACATCCACAGGCGGACAAGCATGACCAAGCACAACAATCCGATTGCGACACAATTCACTTCGCGGAAGACGTACTCCCACCAATGGGAACAACAATCCCTTTAGTTTGGAGATTAGCTTTTGTAGGAAGACCATTTTAAGAGATTATATGAAGTGTTTTATCTTGTTAGATATGTTAAGCTTCTAGATCCAATCCCACTGAATTTGTTTATTACCTTTTTTATTTGTAATAAGTTGGTAGACAGACTTGGTGGAAAACCACCCATTTTTACCATGGTTCCAGTAAAGTCTATCATGTATTTTATTCTTCGGAATAGGGATATCTTGAATTGCTGAGACTATACTTGGTGGGAGTATGTTATTAATCTCATTAATGGGACTTATTATTATTTATTTATTTTTCTTTTTTTGATGAGGAAAGAAATTAGACTGCCCTAACGTCTAAACGTAGGCCAGTCTAGAGCATCTTGCCGGATGAGAACACGAAATTCTGAATCAAGAGTGAGATCAGACAAGTGAGATGAAAAGCTGAGTTTAGCAATATGATCAGCGGACCGATTCACCTCGCGAAAAACATGTCTGATACGGACATCTTGGAAAGAATGGAGGTCAAAGAGGATATCTGCGACAACCATTTCGATTTCCCAAGGACAAACCCAAATGCATTTAAGAGAGTTAATAAGGCAGAGATTGTCACCTTCAATTTCAATTAGGGAAAGGTTAAGCTGTTTAGCCTTAGTAATACTTTGTCTGAGGGCTAGTGCTTCTGTCATTAATGTGGTGTTTAAGCCACATCTACTATTTTCCATGTGTATTATATCTGCTTTATCATTTCGAATAATAAATCCCAGTCCGGCTTCTCCATTGCTAAGTTTAGATCCATCAAATTTTATTTTGTAGTAATTTGCTTGGGGACTGGTCCATTTTAAATTTCTTTTTTTCCTAATTATTCCATTGTTTTTCCTAGGTTTAATACAAAGTTCCTCCTCAAATAATTTTGTTTTTTTCCAGTTAGTAATGAGATTATGAATGTAGTTCTTGAGATTTTTTATTTTATCTGCAGCAGAGTAGTGAAATATAGTTTGGTTTCTATTAATCCAGAGTCTCCACCAGGTAGTGGCAAGACATATGATATCCTTTCTAGAGAGTAAGTTATTGATTTAATTTATTAAGACTTTGGGTGTTTTGTTACAAATGTTGATCTTGGTAATGACTGTTTCAATATGATTGCTTTGAAGTTTGATGTGTTTTAGGGTGAAGGGACATTGGAATAGAAAGTGAATAATATCTTCAACGGGATTGTTGCAGCTGTCACATGCTAATAGGACAGCTACATGTTTTTGTGTTAGTCTAAGTTTAGTTGGTAAGCCATCATGGCATATTTTCCAAAGAAAGTTTTTGACCTTTGGATATATGTCGAGTTTCCATAACCAGGAATATTCGTTAGTAGGGTGGTTTTGCTGTTTGGTTATCATTTCAAATGCCGTTTTTGTGGAAAACCACTCATTAGAACTGGGTTTCCAATAAAGTCTATCAATGATATCATTCTCTGGTAAGGGGATGTCCATGATTTTCTTGGCAGTTGTGGAATTAAGCATATTGGTTAGTTTATTATGGTCCCATTTTTTATTTAATATGAACTCATTAACAGTTGAGTTTAGGTTTGGTACAATGTTTGGTAATCGTTCATCTATAGTATGAGTATTATTAAGCCAGTTATCTTTCCAGAAGTTGATAGTTTTCCCGTCACCTACTAGCCATTGAAGGCCTTCTTTAAATTCAGTTCTTAATTTTAATAATTGTGACCATTGCCAAGAAGTATTGCCTTTTCTTTCATACAGTATTATGTTGATATTTTTAAGATATTTTTCATTAACAATTTTAACCCAGATATTTTCTGGTTCGGCAAGAATTTTCCACATTAGTTTCATTTGTAGAGCTTTATTCATATCTTGGGTTTTCCTAATGCCAATACCACCACTGGCCTTGTTTTTACATATTTTGTCCCATCCAATGAGGGGTTTATAATTTGGGTCTTTGTTCCAAAGGAAGTTTCTATTTGTTTTATCCAGTTCCTTATGAATGTGACTTGATAGCATAAAGCTTTGCATAATGTAGTTTGGTTTAGCTGCTAGATTTGATTTAATGAGTGTGGCTCTACCTTCAAGGGATAAGGAGTTTGTTTTCCATTTGGAAAGTTGGCTGGTAGTATTAGTTATTGTGTTTTGAAATGTATCTCGATTAACTTTACCATTTATGATTGGGCAACCCAAATATTTTTCGAGTGAAGTGGTGCTAGGTATGTTAAGTACATAATGGATAATGTTTTTGAGATGGTTTGGTGTGTTATTAGTAACTTGGAAGGATGATTTGTGATAATTAACACATTATCCTGATATATCACAGTAGTTTTCAATAATTTGTTTAACTTTGGTACAGGCAGTTTGGTTTGCTTTTGCAAAGATAAGGATGTCATCAGCAAAGGCTAGAAATGGTATATTAGTCCCACTTCTAGAAATTTGGAATCCAATTTGGTTACGATTAAGGTTGCCTTCTTGTTGTAATTTTCTTGCCAGAACTTCAGCACCAAGGATGAATAAAAAGGGGGATAAAGGATCGCCTTGTCTTAGTCCTCTTTGGGAAAAGAACATATCGGTTGGTCCATTATTGACTAGGACTGAGAAAGTTACGGTTTCAATGCCTTCTTTAATCCACCCTACAAACCGGTTAGAGAATCCAAATTTCTTGAGTACCTCTAGGTTGTTCTCCCTTAGGGATGTTGTTAGTGTTGTTAACACTAGGGGGCCTGTTAAGGTCAGCTTGTGAAGCTGTGTTTTTGTTGTTTTCAGAACATATAGCAGCAGAGTAAGATGCAATACCTTTACTCATATTGAATGAAGGTAAGCACCAACTAGTAATAAAGCCAGGACAACAAGTAGTAGAAGCAGAAATCGAGCACAGACACTCAAGCAGATCAGTGGAGAAATTTAAGAGGGCATTAATGGCGGAATTATAGTGGATAGCATGTAACATGTAAGGCAAGCAATATTTATAAGCAGATAAACAGAGAAGCACAGAGGGGCAAGAAGGGAGTAAGGAGATGGAGCAAGTACACCTTGGTTTAGGGTTGGTAGTAGCCTTCTGATGCCGGCAGTACACCAGAGAGGGGCTTCTCCTTCCAGCAAGACAAAGAGGCTGCCCAGCTAAAATACTCCCAGAGGACCGGTCACATCTCAGGCGGAAAGAAGAGAATTTGTCAGGAAGGTCGACGCACAACCTAGCAAACCCTATCTCCCTCAGACGCCTTGAT
The DNA here is from genome assembly GCA_027886185.1 of Rheum nobile. Classification (NCBI taxonomy): domain Eukaryota; kingdom Viridiplantae; phylum Streptophyta; class Magnoliopsida; order Caryophyllales; family Polygonaceae; genus Rheum; species Rheum nobile. Next base: position 336,997 of record WOAB01000261.1, on the reverse strand, counting down.
CGGAAAATGGGCCTTCTCCCAAACCATGAGTCAAAATCATAGGACAACTTCAGACGAAAGGGATTAAGATGATAGCTTTTGGGGATGAAGAACCCACTTTCCCTATTCAGCAGTCTGCTTTTTTCTTTTTCTTTTTTCTTTTCGATTAGCCACTGAGAGCTGGGAAAGACACCAAAGAAAAAAGTGGGTAGTGAACGGGTAATAGACTAAGCTGTGTTTTTAATGGGACTTATTATGGTCATGAACAAAATACCTTTCAACATTTAAAACAAAAATGTAATTGTTTTAATTGAGGATAGAAGTGCATGTTTTCAACGGGTCCAAATCGCCTGGTTCACTTGTAGGTCCTATTTCGTAGTATACTTTATTCTATATATTTAGTTTATTTTGTGAACTTTCACTCTTCCAAACAAGTATGTATAAAGTGGGACATCAGAATTGGAATGAAATATGTTTATCCATTTTCAACACTTTTAGAATGGTGTTAGAGAGATTGATTTGGAGCGCTAAAATCTGAAAAACGCTCTCCGTACAATGGACCCTCTGAAAACCCTAAACACTCCCAACCATGGCTCCGCTGCCGCTCCAACCAAAATCTGCCCTCTGAATCTGTACTCCAATCCTTCTCAACCCAACTCTTACAACTCTGACCCGAAGAACAACTTCTCCAATCCCGCCGGCGAAGGCAGCGGTGACGTCGAAGCTACGTCTTCGGCGATGGCTCCGGTGTTGATCAGCGCTACTTTGTAGAGTTTAACTAGGAGTTGTTACCGGAGTTTTATGTACCATTTGGATGTGTTTAGAGCATAATTGTGGAGAATGGAGTTGAGGAGTATAAGTATTGGTTTGGTGGTTTTAAGTGTTTAAATGAAGACATATAGAAGATGGAGGAGAAAACCACGAGAAAAGACGAAGAAGGAGCTGAAGAGAAGCTACAGGAGCTTTTCCGCGGTCGAGGATATCACCGCCGCGGTCGCGGAACAAGACGAGGCGAGAATAGCAACACATCAGACGCGAGTCTTTACAGTAAGTTTTCTGCGGTCGCGGAAATTCCTCTGCGGTCGCGGAAACTGTTATCAGACGCGCGCGAGAGATTTCGTTCGAAGATTGTTTTATTTTTATTTATTTTCTCTTCTTTTCTTTTATTTTGTTATTTCCTTTTAGATGTTATTTGTTATCTTTTTAGCATTAGGTTTTGCTAGGGTTTTATAACCTAGTTTCCTGGCAGCCTCTTTTTATCATTCAAACATTATTCAATTTAGAGTTTTTGTGTTTCCAAGACTATGAAGAACTAAGCAACTTTTGCTTAGTCCGATTATTGAAGCCTTCGTTTGTATTTGGTTGTGAGATTATAACTCTATTTCCTTTTCTTTGATTATATATCTTCTCTTTGTGCTTAATCCCATTGATTCTTGCTGATTTGACTGGCCTGATCAACTAGTTGATATTAGTAATTGTCTATTGCTAGGGTTTGGATATTTCTGGTTGAAATTCCTTATCTTGTGTAGCAAACATGATATTCTAGGACTGGTTGGACTAGTTTATTGTGAAGAGAATTGATTATGTGTTAAATGCTGCGAGTTGTGGTGTTGCATGTATCCTGGTTAATTCATATGCTTATTGTTGATGTTAGATTAAATCTTGAAGGTTTCTTGATTGTTTATCGGTTAGGGTTACCAGGACTGGTTGGACTGATAACTATTTCAGAATAGGGACAGGAATATTCATAGGAAGGAATAGAGATAATCTAGGATCAACCAATCAAATGAATTGTGGATATTTGTCTGGCTAAGTTACTTTTCCAAATTGATTACAACCTTTATTTTTATTTACTTTGTTATTTGCAAACCAAACCAACAAACCCCCCTTTGTTACCTTTGACAGACACTTTTGCACTTAGAAAGATTACTACCTCCATGTGGGATTCGACCCTTGCTTGTCTACTATACTTAGTTAGGTTTTTAAGGTTTACTTTGATAAGGCATAACGACTTTAGCCTCGTCAAATTTGGCGCCGTTGTCGGGGAGGCAAGTTTTAATTTTTCTTTGTGTTTGTTTGTGTGCCAACTTTTGTGTGGACCTATCTTATGGTCCACACACGTGCTACTGACTCTCCACTATTAGCTTGTGATACAGAAATCGAGAGAACACTTTCTAGGAACCGCAAGATAAACAGATCAATGTGCTTTGATAACCCGTGCTTTAAAATGGATGAAGAAGCACCGACTCTGAGGCAGTTGACTACCCCGAATCTGCAGCAACAACCGCTTGCTATGCACTTTCCTGAACTGACGGATGGCGTAAATTTCGAGCTAAAATCTGGGATGATCCATTTACTACCCCACTTCCATGGGATGAGTGGAGAAGACCCCAACAAGCACCTTTCAGAATTCCACGCTGTCTGCACCAACATGAAGCCACGAGGCGTTACTGAGGACCAGATCAAGCTGAGGGCATTTCCTTTCTCCCTGAAGGATGCGGCCAATGATTGGTTCTACTATTTGGCCCCAGGAAGCATAGATACATGGGCTAAAATGAAGAAAGCCTTCCTGGAGAAGTACTTTCCTGCGACCAAGCTCAATAACCTGAAGAGGAATTTCAGCAACATCGAACAACAGGCTACTGAGACGTTGTACGAGTACTACGAGAGGTTCAAGAGGTTGATTTCAAGCTGTCCCTACCATGGATATTCAGACCAAGACCTCGTACTTTATTTGTACGGTGGCCTTCTTGACGACGAGCGTCGGATGGTGAATGCAGCCTGTGGTGGGAACATTTTGAACAAGACGCTGTATGCAGCATTCGAGATATTCTTTGAGTTATCTGAGGGCTCAAGACAGTTCAGCAAGAGGGCGAGCGCCCAATCAGTCAAGGCTGCAGACTCTCAGCCATCATCCTCACTACTTTCTGAGATGGCTGAGATGAAGGAGATGATGAGGAGATACATGATGAAGGGTGGCCAGCAGCAAGTCAAGTCTTGTGGGATATGCTTTGACACGATGCATCATACTGATGCATGTCCCACGCTGCAGGAACCCACTGCTGAGGTGAATGCTATAGGAGGTTTTGTTCCTCCTAGACCAAGATATGACCCGTACTCCAACACGTACAATCCAGGGTGGAGGGATCACCCCAATTTGAGATACGGAAATCAGCAGAACCCTCCTCAAGGACATGACAATCAAGAGTTTCAACAGAGGCCGTCACAATTCCTATCGCGCCCACAACAATTCCAGCAGCCTGGGGGTCAACAACAACAATTTAGAGCTCAATATGACCCAAGACCCCAAGGCCAGAGCTCCAGTTCATCTATGTCCAGTGATGACATGATCAAATCTCTCACCTAGAGCGTATCGACGTTGGCCAACACTATGGCCCAACAAAATTAAGAGATGGGGTCACAAATTCAAGCGGTGGTCCAACAAAACAAGACCCTCACCCAGAGCGTATCGACGTTGGCCAACACCATGGTCCAACAAAATCAAGAGATGCGGTCAAGTATTCCGAACTTGGAGAAGCAAGTGGGGCAGATCTCCATCGCAGTAAGCAGACTAGAAGCCCGAGACTCGGGAAAACTACATTCTCAAACGGTAGTAAACCCGAGGGAGAACGTATGTGCCATGACGCTGAGGAGCGGAACACAAGTGGATGAAAGTCGTGGCCAACAGAAAGAAATCCGCGACTGTGGGGAAGAAGGCCGCGACCGCGGAATCGTCGCTGAAGACAATAGCAAAATCGGTGAACTTTCGCGACCGCGGACAGATTTCTGCGATTGCGGAAAAGTTCTTGGGGACGATGAATTTTTCGACGAAAATCCGCGACCGCGGACAGAAATCCGTGATCGCGGAAAACCCCCTGGATCCCCAGACCCTTTCGAAGCTGACCACGATGATTATGTGCGTCCCAATTTTCCTCCGCTCAGTTCACTAAAGCCACCCACACCCTTTCCCGAGGCACTGAAGGACACCAGAAAACTGGAGAAAGACAAGGATTTATTTGAGACCTTCAGCAATTGCGAGGTAAATATTCCTTTGATCAAACTTGTTAAGAGCATCCCTCGCTATGCAAAATTTTTGAAGGAGCTGTGCAAGATAAAGAAAAAGAAAGTAGTGAAGGAGAAAAAGAAGGTCTAAGTCAGTGAGAACGTCTCCGCTATGCTGCAAAAACGATTGCCCAAGAAGTGCAGTGATCCGGACATGTTCACGATTCCCTGCAAGATAGGTGGCACCATGTTTGAAAAAACCATGCTGGATTTGGGTGCCTCTATCAATGTTTTACCTCTCTCGCTGTATGAGTGTTTAGAGGTCGGGCCATTACAGAAGACGGGGATTGTGATCCAACTGGCGGACAATTCCTATGTGTATCCCAAGGGAGTAGTGCAGGATGTGCTGGTAGAAGTTGATAAATTGCTTTTCCATGCGGACTTCTTTGTGATGGATATGGGGCAAGACAAAAACGCAGCCCCTGTGATGCTAGGAAGGCCGTTCATGAACACGACAAATACCAAGATTGATGTGAGTAGTGGTTCGCTCACAATGGAGTTTGACGGGGTGAGGGTCGGTTTCAACATAGACGATGCAAAGAGACACCCTCCTGATGATAACCCCGAGTGTTCGGTTGATGTGAGCAACCCAAGTTGAGTGGGAGAGCACCAAGTCGAGCCACGACAATAACTAAGGCGCTGCTCGGGAGACAACCCGAGGTATGAAGTTCTTTTCTTATCTTTTTCCTTTCTAGTTGATTATTGTTATTGTTTTGTTTTGTTTCGTTTTGTTTCTAGACTAACCTGCAGGTAGGAGACCCGAAGCCTAATTTGAAAACGGTGTCAACTCGCACCAGAAACTTTTTCGCGGGCACGGAAAATTCTTCGCGGTCGCGGAAAATCCATTATAAGTCTCCTAAACCTGAAAAAAAAATTACCGAAGGCCAGCTGTCCGAGTTCTACATGGAGAGATGGTGCGCATCATGCTGCCAAGAAGGAGACATTCGCCCCACATTTTTATTTGGCAACGATGATGGCCCGACATTCGACAGTTGACAAGGAGGAACACCAGAGCCCACAACACGATTAGATCTGGGCTCCCATTTTGTGTTCGTTGAAGGCTCGTGCAACCCTGTTTTCTTCGATGTACCACTACACTTTATAGTGGATTTATTTGGTTGCACGGTGGAGTTTGATTGAGACGACGCCGCAACACCAGCGACTTGTGCTTTTATTGATTTACCGCCAGCACCAACATCCACATCCAGGCCACCTCGGCGACGGTTGTGAGTACTTTTCTGCCTTTCCATGTGCTTCATCTTTTTGTCTTTCATTACATTGAGGACAATGCATGTTTAAGCATGAGGGAGTGATCTATACTAGCTAGTCATCTGAGGAAGAAAAAAAAAGTCAAAAATTTGAAAAAAGACAAAAAAATAAAATCCCGGGATAAGTCGAAAATCCGCAAGGGCGGCTTAGGCAATAAGCAGGTGGCTTGGACCAGCATTAGGCTGGGGTAATATGAGGTCAAGAGTGATGTGAGTTATTGTGAGCCCATCTATTGAAAAATGAATGAGTGGCTTGGTGAAAACCCGAAAGGGCGCCTTTGCAAAATGAGTGAAAAGAAGAAGAGTGATTATTAGGATTCCTCATTTTTCCTGGCGTGGTGACATAAGAAAAGGTGATATAAGGAGGATTCGGGTAGGTTACTCTGGGAGACATAAGAAGATAGATGGAGGCTAGGATTAGATTTTTATTCACTCTATGGTCTTCGGGTTAAGCTTGGGAGAAGTACTCTGCTTTCCTTTAAGCTTGTATGTTGTATGTTGTGATGATTGTGTTGGTACTTGGAGAATCATGATTAGGTGCAGTTGTTAGTGGAGATAGTTTTACTGTGCTTCCTGAGACCTTGGGTATTTCATTGGAGGAGTAGGTTTCTATTAGCTTACTCGAGGACGAGCAAGGTTTAAGCATGGGGGAATTTGATCAGCGCTACTTTGTAGGGTTTAACTAGGAGTTGTTATCGGAGTTTTAGGTATCGTTTGGATGTGTTTAGAGCATAATTGTGGAGAATGGAGTTGAGGAGTAGAAGTATTGATTTGGTGGTTTCAAGTGTTTAAATGAAGACATATAGAAGATGGAGGAGAAACCCACGAGAGAAGATGAAAAAGGAGCTGAAGAGAAGCTACATGAGCTTTTCCGCGGTCGCGGATATCACCGCCGCGGTCGCGGAATAAGACGAGGCGAGAAGAGCAACACATCAGACGCGAGGCTTTACAGTAAGTTTTCCGCGGTCGCGGAAATTCCTCCGCGGTCGCAGAAACTGTTATCAGACGCGCGTGAGAGATTTCGTCCGAAGATTGTTTTATTTTTATTTCCTTTTCTCTTCTTTTCTTTTATTTCGTTATTTACTTTTAGATGTTATTTGTTATCTTTTTAGCATTAGGTTTTGCTAGGGTTTTATAACCTAGTTTCCTGGCAGCCTCTTTTCATCATTCAGACATTATTCAATTTAGAGTTTTTGTGTTTCCAAGACTATGAAGAACTAAGCAACTTTTGCTTAGTCCGACGATTGAAGCCTTCGTTCGTATTTGGTTGTGAGATTATAACTCTATTTCCTTTCCTTTGATTATATCTCTTCTCTTTGTGCTTAATCCCATTGATTCTTGCTGATGTGACTGGCCTGATCAACTAGTTGATATTAGTAATTGTCTATTGCTAGGGTTTGGATATTTCTGGTTGAAATTCCTTATCTTGTGTAGAAAACATGATATTCTAGGACTGGTTGGACTAGTTTATTGTGAAGAGAATTGATTATGTGTTAAATGCTGCGAGTTATGGTGTTGCATGTATCCTGGTTAATTCCTATGCTTACTGCTGCTGTTAGATTAAATCTTGAAGGTTTCTTGATTGTTTATCGGTTAGGGTTACCAGGACTGGTTGGACTGATAACTATTTCAGAATAGGGACATGAATATTCATAGGAAGGAATAGAGATAATCTAGGACCAACCAATCAAATGAATGGTGGATATTTGTCTGGCTAAGTTACTTTTCCAAATCGATTACAACCTTTGTTTTTATTTACTTTGTTATTTGCAAACCAAACCAACAAACCCCCCTTTATTACCTTTGACATACCCCCCTGTGGGATTCAACCCTTGTTTGCCTACTATACTTAGGTTTTTAAGGTTTACTTTGATAAGGCATAACGACTTTAGCCTCGTCAGGTGTATACCTTGAATCTGATAGCTAGACGGCGGCAAAGGCTTTCTCCTTCCATCCTTCTGCTATCGTCTACTCTCGGACTCCTGGCGACTGCTGAGAAGCCGGTTCTTCACTCCGATGATGCAAACCGACATCAACTTCTTCTCAATCTACTAGTCGACCGCAATCTCAAGAGGGCTCTACATCGTCTTTCCAGGTGTAGTTGTTCTTTTCCCCCCCTTTGGGTTTGCTTGTCTGGCTGTCTGTTCTTTGCTCTATGCTTTGTGTGTTTGTGTCTCTTGTTTCCTGAGATTGATCTGTTTGTTCCGAACCCTTTTCCTTTGAAATCCTTTATCTGTACTGCCTTGTTGATCCTTTATCACTTTGTGAGAATCAGTAAATTCGACCTTCTAAACCCTTTTTTCTACCCCTTTGCTTCGTGTAGTGATGTTGGGTTATATTTTCTTAATCTTCAGTGCTTTTAATCTCTTATGTGGATCTGCCTGTATCTTGACTCTATTTGCAACCTTACCTTTGATTCTGATCTTTCTATATCTTCCTACTGTCGGCATGACTGGATATTTGTCTGGAAGCTCTGGATTGTGTTTGGTCATTTTTCTAGCCTTCTTTGCTTGGTGAACTTTGCTTATGACTTTGAAAACTGCTTGAAACCCTTAAACAATTTCTTGGTTGTCATCTCCTGGTGTACTAGAACCCTTAGCCTGTTACACTTGAGATGTCTTCTTCCTCGCTGGCTCCCTAGGATTTCCTTTTTGCATGACTGCAATTTCTTTTTTTTTTAAACTTTCCCTTGATCAGGGTTGAACCCATTATCTGCATTGTTATTGTTGGACTCATAGTCCATTGAACTGCAAGCTCAAGAGTTTTCTTGTTTACCTGCATGATGATTCTGATTATCCTAGACCAGATTTGTTGTTTCTCTGTAGTAATCCCTTTGCTTCTTTCTACAACTTCATGACTGTTAAAGATGAAAAGCATAGAAATATATGGCATTTGGATATATATCTGCTGATTTATCCCTTGTATTTCCAGAAGGAATATGTGAGGAGCTTTTGCAATCTCTACACTTGGAAACATTGCTTCTTAAAGGCAAAATATGTGTGTACCAGAACACAAGACAAGATATTTGGAATGGGTGACCCCCACAAATCCACAGAACAATCTCGCTTGAGAAAAGCAAACAACAGAACAAACTGTTATTCCATGAACAACTATATGTGGAGTCTCATCTCCATGACACGTTTAAATTTGAGCTATGTATCAGTGAATAGCTATAAACTGTTGTTTTATTTGTTATGTGAGACTAGGATTTTTCTTCTCAGCTTTAAATACTATGTGAACAACACTAACTTTGAAATTTGGATCCTTGTCAAAATTTGTATCCCTCTATCCTATTCTTATATCTTGTACAAATCTTCTATGATTGATGCTTGCAATATCTATGGAGTGAAACTTTATAGTTTCTACTTTGTCAACCAAAACAATAAGAATTACTCTTGTGAAGATCTCAGTGTGTTATCCATGAGTACACAATTTGTTACTTTGATGGGCAATTATGAACAATTTATTATAAGAAATGTGTTATACACAATCCGAAGAAGAATAAATTATTCTTTTATGTGTCTTCTCATTGTTACTAATGAGATAACTCGTAAATTTACAAAGAGAACCAAGTTCTGGGATGATCATCACGAATCTTTGACGGTTTACACTCGTCATAACTGTCATTACTTTGAACCACGGAATAAGACCCCTAACTGTCATTGGATATGGGGCAATCACTCAATTGGTTTTTTATGAAGATTACAACATGGAATTGTCGTGGAATCGGGAAGAAAACCTTTTGGATGAATGTTGAATCCTTCTGCAAAATTGAACGAATTCAATTAATTGCACTATTTGAAACAAGAACAAACAAAGAACCAAGTGAAAAAGTGTGGAAAAAAGCGTGATTTGATCAATTCTACTGTGTACCGGCTACGGATTTCTCGGGTGGTATTTGTGTAATGTGGAAAACCTACCAACTTACAAATGAAATCCTCGAAATTGACCAAATTGAAACAAGATTTATTAGTATCAAGTATACAAACTAGCTCACGAACATAAAACTCATGTTAATCCTAACTTATGCTCCACCAAATGAATCTGCAAAGAATGTATTCTGGGACGGACTCATCTCTTTTATTAAAAATTGTTCTCTTCCGTGCATTATTATGGGAGATCTAAACGAAATACAAGACTCGTCTGAAAAATTAGGTGGTTTAATACCACATTTGACAAAATTGACAAGATTACGACATTTTAAGAATGAATGTGAACTAATAGAGACCCATATTCAAAGAAACATCTATACCCGGCGAAAGAACATTACAACTGGATAAGGTACTCATTCATCACCAGATCCTTCAATGGTACCCTGATATCTGTACTAAACACTTTGCTTTTACCAGCTCAGACCATTGTCCCATCTCTATCGAGCTTGACTCAGCAATACCTTTTAAAAATCAGCCGTTTAAATTTGAAAAAATCTGGATGACCAGAAAGGACTTTAGAAATGTTGTTAAACAAGCTTGGAGAACTAACTATCATGGATCGAGATTGTATAATCTCGTATCCAAAACAAAATTACTTAAGAAACATGCCAAGATCTCGAACAAAAGTACTTTTGACAATGTATTTACTCAATTACAAACTATAGAAAAATAGCTATCTGAAATCCAAACTGAGATCTGTACTTATCATACAAATGATCTCATTAAAAAACAAATAAGAATCATAGAAAAAAAAAACTTCTGTGTTTCCAGAAAATTTACTGGAACCAAAGAGCAAAGGTTAAACACATCAAATTAACTGATACGAATGAGCTATTTTCACAAAATAGCAAGTGGAAGAAGAAATAGAAAAATCATAAAAGAAATTAAAACACAAGAAGGAACAAGTATTATTAGAGAAGAAAACATTAGAAATGAAATCAGAAATAATTTCATTAAAAGATTCAGAAGTGATTATATGAACCAGAGACTATTCTAGGAAAATCTTAAATTAATTCAGTCTAAAATTTCTACAGATGATAATTTAGAATTAATAAGAACCGTATTCAATGAAGAAATTAAGAAGGATGTCTTTAACATTGGTTCGGATAAATCACCGGGGCCTGATGGTATCACAACAGAATTCTACCCAAAATATTGAGACATTGTAGGTCCTTCTGTTATTCAAGCAGTTAAACGCTTTTTTCTTTCCGGGAAATTGCTCGAACAATTAAATCACACATTCATCTCTTTGATTTCAAAATGTGACAATCCGAACTCTACTAATCACTATAGACACATAAGTCTATGCTCTACAATTTATAAGATTATCTCGAAGATCATAACAACAAGACTTAAAGGAACCATGGAAAAATTAATCCACCTCCTACAGGGTGCCTTTGTTGCTAATAGAGTCATTCAGGATAATATCTTGATTGTCCATGAAATATTTCACTCATTTAAATCGAAAAAAAGGAAATAAAGGGTTCATTGCCCTAAAATTAGATATGGAAAAAACTTATGATAGAATTGAATGGAACTTCATCATTAAAATTATGGAAAAGTTTGGCTTTCATGCAAAATTTATCAACTGGATAAAAGAATGTATTACAACGGTATCTTTCTCGGTGCTTGTAAACAACGGACCTACAAAAATATTTAAACCATCAAGAGGACTTCGACAGGGTGACCCCCTTTCCCCTTTCTTGTTAAATTTAGGATCTGAAATCCTTGCTAGAAAACTCAAAAAAGCCTCCGAAAGACCTCGTGATGCGATCCTGCATCGACCCAAGCCGGGCTCAAGCGAGCCCCATGCGTCCAAGACCTTGGAGACCACCTTGGTTCAAGACTTAGTCTAGTTTAGCTTCATATTTCTTATTTTAGCAACTTTCTTGTTTTAGCAGCTTTCTATTTATAGCAGTTTCTATTTCGGGCGTTGCTCCACTATTGCATAGTGGGCTAGCCCATAGGCTCGTTTCGGCCCAAGCCCATTAGGGTCTTGGCCGAGTTTCCTTGGCTATTTAAAGCCCCCTTTGTTGTTCTTGTTTCCTACGTTCAAACCAGTAATCTAAGTCTTAAAGTTGAGAGTGAATCCTCCTTATTCTTAGATCCGAGCGTCAAACACAGTCTGCTTCGCATCCCCTTCATCGTCTGCTTCACATCTCCTTCATTCTGTAGCTCGTCGCTTCGAGCGTCTCGCCCCACCCTCGCCCAAAGCGAGCATAAGAGACCTGCGAGCCATCTATTAGGTGGTTCGTATCTATCCCGGTTACCAAGAGAAGAAACATCCAGCCGTTGCCTGCCTAGATCGGGCAAATCGTGAGTCGACCCTAGTCGGATCACATCACCTCGTAATCCTCTAGGATTTCAAATCACTCAACAAGGATCATGAATTCCGTTTCTGGCGTTTGCGGATGACATTGTGATCTTCTCAAAAGCAAAACAGGAAATCTGCAAGGAAATCAAGGATATTATTGATTAATATTGCAAAATCTCATGACAAAAAGTAAATTTTCATAAATCGGTTTTTCAAGTCATAAAAAAGGTTACCAACCAAAAGAAATTAGCAATACAAGGTATTCTCACAATCATAAATATGATATCTCTCGAAAAATATCTTGGTTGCCCTATCATTAATGGTAGAGTCAACTCGAATACATTTGTTGATCTCTTAATTAGCACACAAAAACAACTATCTAAATGGAAAGCAAACTCTCTTTCCCAAGCAAGAAGAACAACACTAATAAAAACCAATCTGGCATCAAGACCAAACTATCTTATGCAAAGTTTTATGTTACCTACACACACACAATGAACTTGACAAGTTAAATAGATCTTTTTTTGGAACAAAGACAGCTCCTATAAACCTCTTATAGGCTGGGAAAAAATATGTAAACCGACATAACAAGGAGGTCTTAGATTGAGAAAATCAAAGGACATGAATAAAGCCCTATAATCAAATTACTATGGAAAATTTTAGCAGAACCGAATAACTATTGGGTCAGAGTTGTTACTGATAAATACTTGAAAACAATCCATATATTTCATTATGAGAAAAAAGGAAATTGCTCTTGGCAATGGTCCAATATGATTGAACTCATGGATGAATTCAAATCTGAACTAATTTGGAAAGTTGGTAATGGCAGAACAATCAAATTCTGGTCGGATAATTGGATCTTGAACACCCCTTTATGTGATATCATAAACACCCAATCAATCCTGAATAAGGATGCCCTGATAGTTGATTTTATATTGCCAAATAAAACCTAGAACAAGGACCTAATAGAACAATATTTACCACATGACTTAGCCAAAAAAAATTACCTCTATCCTGATACCTTTAAATAATATTCATGATAGAATGTACTGGAAAACTAGCAAAAATGGTTGGTTTTCTACGAACTCTGCTATGGAATTAATTAACAGAAACAAGAGATATATTGTTTATGATTCTTCATGGATCTGGAAGATGGACACATATCCCAAAGTTAAAAACTTTGTCTGGAAAATAATGAAAAACGAACTACCAACAAAAGCTAGATTAGCAGAAAAAGGTGTAGCAATCCCCCAGGGTTGTATCTGCTGCAATGCTCAATTGGAGGATTTGAATCATCTCCTATTCCAATGTAACCATACCATAAAAACAATAGAGAAAATGAATTATCACACCTATGGTATCATTACATCCCTAAACATAGGAAACAAAAAAATCATTGAGGAAATTCGACAAAAAACAGATAGATCACAATTCATAGAATTAATGGTCTCTTGGTGGGGAATTTGGTTTTATAAAAACCAACAAAGTTTTGATAGAACAAACGATGATGCCGATTCCATAAAGGATGTACCAATTTATATTAAAAAACAAATTGAGAATTGGAATAAGACGAAGAGTTGGAACCCTGACTGCTTAGCAGAGGACATACTAAAAACTCATAGAATGAACAATGTTAGACGACCAATAAAGAAATGGAAAAAACCACCGGATAACATTGTTAAAATCAATACAGATGGATCCACCAAAACTAATGGTGAATCTAGCTTTGGCTACATTCTCAGGAACAACACGGATAAACCAATCTTTCTCTTTGGGGATAAATGTTGTAATCTAACCCCTTTAAAAACAGAAATACTTACAGTAAGAAATGTCCTGGTAAAGGCCTATGAATTAGGCATTACCAACATTCAACTTGAATGCGATAACCTTACTATTGTGAATGTTCTTAATCAAATCTGGCACTGTCCATGGGATATTGAAATGTTAATTTCCGACATCCTGTGTGTTTTACAACTGTTTTCTTCAGTGCAGATTTTTCATGTCTTCCGAGAAACAAATGTGGTGGCCGACTTCATCGCAAAGACGGTCCAACAGAGTTCCTTGGAAGATATTCGAGCTAGTCTAGAATTTGTAATTCTCATCTGTAAGGATGTTATAAACTGAGAAATCGTCTCTTCTGTGGTTTCCATTCTAATTTTTACCTAATCAAAAAAAAGGCAAAAGAATGGTGTTAGAGAGGTGATTACATACAAATTATAAATTATATACAAATTACAACACCCTAAATATAATAGTACGAATCAAACTTACATCTTTCAATCCCTTAGCAGTTAAATATTAGGGGTAAATGCATAAAATCACCCCTTATTTGTACTTGTTTGCAACAAATCACCCTTTATAAAAAAAAATTGCATTTAAACCATTATTCATAATTTGTTGCAAACAACCTCCCAACCCTTATTTTATCAAATAATTCAATTTAGCTATAGTTTTAGTTCATAGTTTATACACTTAAACAATTATGCAAATACAATGTAAAATATACACATTTAGGCAAAAACTTATACACTTTAAAATACATATGTTTTTGCATATATGTGCATAAATTCTTCTAATTTATAAATTTTATCCTAAATTTTCATTTATTTTACGTCGTATGTGAATCGTTCGCATGAGAGCGACTGGTATCACATGATTTGTTCCACAATTTTAATTATGTTAATTTCTACTTAAAAAGTAAATATGATATAATTGATTATGTTATTATTATATCATGATAATCATTAAGAGAATGAATAAAAAAAGAAAAAAAAAAATCACACGGTCAGGGGCGGAGTCAGGGTTTTACTCCAGAGGGGGCTAAAATCCTATGCGATAAAAATCTCGTGTGGCTTAAATCCAACGTGACTTAAACCCTATTTCGCAAAAATCAATTTTATTTTTTTATGAAGCTTAAGGTAATTTTCACATGAGATAAGGGAATTTTTTATATTTTTGTGACTTAAATCTATTAGGATTGGCTGAAATTGCATTTTCATATTAGATGAGGGGGGAAAACTAAAGATAATTTCATTTTCATGGCTTAAATCTATTAAGGCTGGTTGAAATTACATTTTCATATTAAATAAGGGTAAAAAAGCTTTAAAAAAATTCTTAAAAAATAGTTTTTTTTTCCAGCGGGGGCTATATCCCCCTCTCGGCCCCACTGGCTCCGCCCCTGCACACGGTCCTTAATCGAGACCAAAGTGGTTTGGGCCAAATCGAAATTGGAACAAAATGGATTATTTTGGTCCGGTCTTTAGTTTATGTTTTGAAAGAATTTTGGGTTCATTACGGTTAGCTCCGATGTCTATTGATTTAGGGTGTTTATCTTGTTCGGATGAAAGTCCATACAAAACAATAATAACAATTAAAAATAATAGATTTATTTTTGTGTTTTAATATATGTAATATGATGATCAATAAGATTTATGATATGGGTGACTCTTTGGAACAAAATATAAATAAGGAGTGATTTTATGCAAACTTTTTTATGAAGGATGATTTGTTGAAAACAAGTGTAAATTAAGAGTAGTTTAATGCATTTACCTCAAAATATTAAGGTAATACTTAAAATTTATGAAAGCTTATGCTAGCTTCTTTCAGCAAAACGTATTTTCATTAGTGTGATTTTTTAATAGTAACTAGTATAGAACCGTACCTTGTACGGGTAAATATAATTTGAAAGAAAAAAAATTATGATTGAATTAAATTAATGTTATATCGAAGTATTTTTTAAGAAAAATTAAGTTTTCGCTGGATCATTGAAAATGATATGCTATGATATATAAGAATTTATGTAGACTCATTTAGAGAATAGTTAATATAGAAATATTATAATGATTATTAATCTAAAAATTTTGATAAAACTATTCCTGATTTACAAAATTATTTATACGTGGGATATATAATAGATGGTCTATTAAACAATTTAAACAGATTTCAAACAAATAATTAATGTGTGGTTCATTGACAAAAACTATTAGATTAGTAATTATATCATTTGAATATGATAGCCAAAAATATTCATAATATGTATAACTCATGTTTGGATTATAATAGAAAATTTTTTAAAGAAAAAATAAATTTGACAAAATCGTGAACATGATCCTCTTTATGTTGAATATTAAGTATTATAACAAAATCTTTATTTTTTATGTTGTTTTTAGTTTGATATTTGAACAATTCATAATCAAAATTTCAAATCTTAACTACTATATTATACCTTCAAACCAAGTTTTTGGTTAAACATGGATAAAAGTCAGGTGAAAATAAAGTGAGGTGAAGATTTTAAAATTTAAAATCATATATGTATAATTGGTGAATAAGGCCAATGTAAATTAAAAAAAAATTATATTAAAATAAGATTTATGTTTTTCAAGAAAAAATATATATCTAAACAACGGGGATCCGAAATTGTTGTTACACCCTCAACGATACTTGTAAAAATCACAATATAAAACAATGATTTCTTAATATTCACGAAAATAATAATATATGTAAGGTTACGAAACCAATATTTATCATAGCAAGTTACTTTATGATATATAATATTATGTTTTAGATGTCTCATATGCATATGGAAAAGAAGTGACATCAATATTTGAATATATTTATTAAAAATAATTATTGAAAAATAAGGTGGAACTCAATATTTGAATATATTTATTTCAAGGATTATTAAAAAATATTTTTCAGTTTAATTACTCAAAAAGGATAAAATGAAAGGCAAGCTCAATTTAAAATTCCATGCATATATTTTACCCTTATATTAAGTTAAAATATTTATATAACAAATTTATCGTAGAATATAAATGTGAATATTAATATCCAAATAAAAGAAAATGTTTATATTAGATCAAAGGTATTGTTCATACGAAAAAAATTGAGTTATTTGATGAAATTTTGAAGATTTTTATAGTATAAATTTAGTTAGTTTAAGAAAAAAAAGTAAACAAAAAATAGGATTAATCGCAAAATAACACGCAATCAAAGTTGATCCATGATTGTATTGGTGTCTCAAAAAGGGATATGAGATCAAACGAAGGGAAAAAAATAATTTTGATATTTAACATTTTGTTAAAATAAATATATACGAAATAATTCATCAAAATATATATACAAAACAGCCAGATAAATCACATTTTTTTGTTTTTTCTAATTATGTAATGGACCCATCTAAAGTTTTAAAATTTTGATTTTAATTTATATCCTTACTTCTAGAAAATGATAATTAAAAATTATTTGAATAATTAATTAATCAGTAGTGGCTGATTTATGTAGGTGTAAAGTTATCTCAAATTCAAATACTTTTAAAATTTGTATACGTACTACATTTAATTTACTTTTGATGATGTTTATAATCATATGAAATTGAAAGTTTGTTACAGCAAAGATTTACCTGAATTTTTTAGTTAAACTTTTTGTTTGATTTAACAAAATTTTCTTGGTAATTTATAATTGATATTTCACGGTTTGTTAGTGAATATTTTCTTGGTGATTAATAAACTCAATTTAATTTTTTAAAACTGAAAACTACATTTAGCAAAATGATAAGTAATAAGCCCATAGAAACATTGTAAAATCGGAAAATGAAGACCATGTATTTTTTATAGAAAATTATAATCAAATAAAAATGTTAAATGGGAACGTACAATGTACCAAATTCGTTAAAAATGTGATATGATATAGTTTTTGTTAAGATGAGTTGTTAAAATTTATATAATCTTGAGATATTGCTGTATAATTTCACTAAATTTATGGCCCATATAATTGTTGTATTATATTGATGCTCTAGATATTGCTCTAAATTCCTTTGCTTCAAATTTTCTAAAAAGTTGTATTATATTATTTTGATATAATTGTTGTTAAGATGAGTTGTTAAAATGGAAAGGTTTAGAAGAAAATCTCAAGATTATATAAATTAATTTTGTTAAGATACATTAGTATGAAGTTTCACTAAATTGTTAATAAATATGTATGTGTAATAATATAATATAGTGGATTGAATTATAAAAGCACATGTACTGTGAGTTGAAAATTATATATATTGTATGATTTTGGCCCATAAATTTATATATGTCACACTATATATGCAAAGTCATAAAAATAATATTACTAATTACATAAATGAATATAAGATGTATTTTATATATAAGTTTAGTATAAATTCTATCATATATTAGTTTGACATATATAAGCTTATTTTTTGCAATTTGTAGAAATCAAAATTTATAAAAAAAAATGTATAAGCATTCAACAAAGTTGTATATAGTTTTTATATATTGGAAGCTATGTGTGATTAGATATTGTGATTGAAATTGAAATATAGCGTTAAGAAAAAAAAATGCATTAATAACAAAATGACACGTAACATTTGTGGGGCCAAAAACATTTTGTGGCTCGAAATTCAATAGCTTTAATATATATATATAGATGGGCCAGAAAATTTATTCGGGTCATTTTACTCTAAATGGACAATAAATTTGTTTGTGTAGTAATATAATATAGTGGGCTTGATTATAAAAGCACATGTACTATGAGTTGGAAATTGTATATATTGTATGATTTTGGTCCATAAATTTATATAGGTCAAATTATATATGCAAATGCATGAAAATAATATTACTAATTACATAAATGAATATAAGATGTATTGTATATATAAGTTTAGTAAGAATCTATCATATATTAGTTTGACATATATTATAAGCTTATTGTATGTGTAATTTGTAGAAATCAAATTTTATAAAAAAGTTGTATATAGTTTTTATATATTTGAAGTTAGTTGTGATTAGATATTGTGATTTAAAATTTTAAATATTTGAAGTTAGTTGTGATTAGATATTGTGATTTAAATTGAAATATAATGTTAATGAAAAAAAATGGATTAACCACAAATTGACACATAGAATTTGTGGGGCCGGAATCAATATGATGGCTCTAAATTCCTTTGCTTTAATATATATATAGATTTATTAAATCTTTATAAATACTTCTCCTAATTTATAATAGCTTAAATTTGGCTTAAAAACTAAGCTCTCACTCACAACTTCTGGAGCTTATTACTTTTTCTCCCCCAATTGCACTTCGTGATTCAATTTTACTCTAAAAAATTTCTCGTACCCTTTTTGTAATTTTAACATTTTTTTTTACTAGAAATTGGCTTCATTATCCAAAAACTGAAGTAGCTTATTCAAAACATAAGCTCCTAATGTCAAGTATTCATTTCCGCTCACAAAATCGGCTTCAACTACTAGGTTCCGTTCGTTTAAAAACTCTCAATATCAAATACTTTCTCTGTTCCGAAATGTTTGTCCTAAAGTACAAAAAATTCTTGGATTAAGAAAATTAACAAAGTACAATTGGGAACATGACCTGCTATAGTGAAAATTAACATTAAGGCAGAAGAAGACATGACCTGCTACAGTGCAATCTGTGGTTATTTATCACAGATGAAATTTCAGCCAATGAAAGACTGATTTTAGGGGCACACGGATCACTTATAAATTTTGGGGACAGAATTGTCCTAAACAAAAGGGGACTTAGGGCATAATTGCCCTGACAAAATTGCCTCTAAACAGTACCTAAAAGGGGATTACAGCATTCTCATCTAAATTTACAGAATTTACATTCAAAGCTTCAGTAAATCACAGAGAGAAATTAAGGACATAATACAATCTCTGCATCACAGCCTGGTGGTGTCATGGCCTCAGCTTTATGGGACTTAAATGAAGCTCCACTTCCAGATGAACAGTACATTTATGATGGAGAAGAGTTCGAAGATGAACAGTCATCAGGGGACATGGAACAAGATAGTGAACATAGCTTTGATCTCAACCAGGAACCAGGAGATGAAGAGGGACAGTCATCAGAAGCAGAACACAACACAGAGGCAACACAACATCATCAGCCAACACATAATAACAGGCTCAGCAGTGATAAAAAAATGCACATATTGAATGCTCTGCTAGCAATATCTAGAGAGGGACAATTATCACATGGTGCAATAAAGAAAGCTGCAGAAGAGTTTAAAATGTCAACAAGGTGCATAGGCAGACTTTGGAACACAACAAATAAGCAACATAATGCACATCAGAGGTACAATCTAAGCACAAAATATCACAACTGTGGTAGAAAATGAATTCAAGTAGAGATGGATTCAATCACAGCACTGGGCATGGGAGACAGGTCATGCATTAGAGACTTAGCTAGCAAGCTTAGTCTTTCAAAGACCAAAGTGCATAAGATGGTCAAGCAAGGTACAATAAAGCCATATACAAATCCAATCCATCCTGGTTTGAGTGAGGAACATAAGAAGGCTAGGTTGGATTGGATACTGAAGTTACTTTGTGGGGATACAGTAGAAGAAAAATCAGTGTATTATCCAATGTTTGATTTTGTACACTTGGATGAGAAGTGGTTTTTTTCTATCAAATAAATCACAAAGAGTATATCTAGCACAAAATGAAAGGGGCAAGTACAGAGCTGCAAATTCATTCCCAAAGTTATGTTCACTGCAGTTGTAGCAAGGCCTAGATTTGATGCAGAGGGACAATGCATTTTTGATGGGAAGATAGGAATCTTTCCATTCACATATCAACAAGCAGCAAAAAGGTCATCCAAAAACAGAGAGAAGGGGACACTAGTTACAAAGCTAGTTGAATCAGTCAACAAGCAAGTGACAAGGAACATGTTGATAAACCAAATCATTCCAGCAATCAAGGCAAAGTGGCCACAAGATGGAGCTCAAAGAGTTATATTCATACAACAAGACAATGCAAAGGCCCATATAACTCAAAGAGATCCAGAATGGCAACAGGTATACATTCAGGATGGATTCACTTTCATCTTAATACAACAGCCATCTAATAGTCCAGATGTAAACATCTTAGATCTAGGATTTTTCAGAAGCATTCAGTCACTCATGCACAAGAAGATGCCAAAAAGTATTGATCATATGATAGAAGCAGTGCATGAAGCATTTTTTGAATTGGCCCCTACAACTCTAAGAGATGTGTGGATGACACTATAATTTGTTATGAATGAAATACTTAAATGCAAGGGAGGCAATGAGTATGATTTGCCACATGTAAACAAGAAGAAATTAATGGCTCAAGGAAATATACCAAGAGAGATCAAGGCACCTATGTGGGCTATCATAGAAGCATGAGACATAGTGCATGGGGGTGCACAACAAGCAGATCAAGCAGGAATATCAATAGCAGGTCAACAGAGTCAACAAGGGACAACAGAAGTTGAAGATCAAGACACTGAAGAAGCACTTGAAGACAGTCAGTTTATTTAGCAATATATGACAAAGATTGAACATTTTGTGTACAGAGCAAGAACTTTTGTAATTTTGTAAACAAACACAAGTAATGGCACAACAATGACAATGCATTTCTCAGATGTCCCTAATACCATCATAGACACAAACCCATTCACAATACCTTAACATACACATAAGCATCAATCAGTCATTTGACTGTGTTCCAATGGCACACTAAGACAGTGAACATGCAGGGAATGCATCTCAGTTTCAAGACTTCATCATAGATAGACTCAAGGAGAATAACACCACCAATCACAAGAGCTTTTAGAACTTTAGGACAAACATTTCGGGACAGACAAGGGAAATGCATAAATAATCTCAGATGTCCCCATAGCCATCATAGACACAAGACCAATCACAAGACCTTAACATACACATAGGCATCAGTCAATCACAGGTGAAAGTGTTCCTATAGCACATTAAGGCAGTGATATTAAGGTCTTGCATCTCAGCAAAAAGACTTCATCATTGAAATGCATAAATAATCTCAGATGTCCCCATAGCCATCATAGACACAAGACCAATCACAAGACTCAACATACACATAAGCAACAATCAACCACATGTAAAAGTGTTCCTATGGCACATTAAGGCAGTGACATTAAAGGTATTGCATCTCAGTTTCAAGACTTCATCATTGAAATGCATAAATAATCTCGGATGTCCCCATAACCCTCATAGATACAATACCAATCACAATACCTTAACATACACATAAGCATCAATCAATTACATGTGACACAGTGTTGCCATGGCACATCAGAAGTCCAGTGAACATAAAGGTTTTGCATCTCAGTTATCATGCATCATCACCGATCACAACACAGAGGCAACACAACATAATCCAACATCAGAACAACAACACCAAAACAGAACACCAACACACCAAAACAGAGAATCAACTTAAACAGAATACCAATGTCTTAGTCATCAGAACATCAACAACAAAACAGAATACCAATGTCTCAGTCAACAGCACAACAAACTCATTCAACAACATGCATAATTCAGAGCAATAATCTCAGCAAAAGTACCCATGCATAAACAACTAAAAAAGAGTGAGACTTAGCTAAAAATCAGAATTAGAGGCAACATCACCATAACCGGGGACGATTCTTCTCGCAGCTTCATCGTCAGAGGAATCAGGGATGAAGATAATCTCAGGGGAATCAGGGAGGACGACGATCTCAGGGGTAGGAAAGAGCTCAACGAACTCAGGGGTAGCAGGGAGCTCAACGATCTCTAGGGGCTCTTCCCGCAGCTTCCCCTCCATAGTTTCCTCTGAGCCAACAGGAGTGAAGCTGTGATCCCCAACACAATCGCCACCCCACTCGCACTGTGGAGCTTGAGAGCAAGCAACAAAAAGTGCATCAGAAGTCCAGGACCCATCGGACTTAAATAGGTCTGAATCACCCATTTTTTATGCAAACAGAGAAGGGAACCCAGGGGACCGGGGTTTTCAAAGCAACGATTTCTGAGATTTAGGGTTTTTTTGGGCGGGTTTTGGGAGATATGGGTAGATCTAGACGAGGAGCAAGCCTTTTCTGTGTTTTGGGGACAGTCGGAGCAGATTAATCGCCGACGAGCAGATCTGCAACAGATCGATATCATTTTTTATGAGTTAGGGTTTCAGAGAGAGCTCAGACGAGAGAGAGAGCTCAGACGAGAGAGTAGAGAAGGAGAGGCACCTTCAAGGAGAGATCAGATCAGATGAGAGCACAAAGGAGAACTAGAGGTGAAAAGAGCTCAGATTAGGGTATTTAGGGTTAGGGTGGGAAATGGGCTGGGCTAGGTAGATTAGGGTTTCGGTTAATTGGGCTGGGTAGATTAGGCCGGGTTAAATGGGTAGATTAGGGGTAGGTTAATATGGGTTAGGGATATTGGGTTATGTTAAAATATGGGTTTGGGTTTGGGTTAGTTTGGTTAAAAATATAATTTGGGTTAAGTTAATGGATTTAGGGGTAGTTTGGTTAATTTTGTTAGTTTAATTAATTAATTAAGTTTTTAATTAATTAGATTAATTAGGTTAATGGAATATGGTTTATTAAGTTTTAGGTTATGGATAAAATGGTGGATATTAATGGAGTTTGAGATGGATGAAGATGGAAGGTGATAATGATTAGATGTGAATGATTGGATGTTTTTGGATGAGGGATAAAATGGTGTAAAAGATGGAATGAATAAGGGTAATATTGAAAAGAAAAGATGGATAAAAAAGGAAAGTAGGACAAACAAAAGGGGACGCCCAAAACGGAAACATGACGAACATTATGGGACGGAGGGAGTATTATTTTTTAAGAACAAAATCGATATTCGATATATAGTCTATCTAACGAGTAGGGTTCAAGTATATAATGATCTTAAGGTGTAAAGTGAGAAGTAATTATGACCATAAGATCTAAGAGATGGATGTATAAGATTGGAGTGATAAAATTATAAAAATTATTATTTTTATAATATTTTTTATTAAAAAAGATTTTTTTGAAATTATTATTTTTTCAAAAATAAATTTTTTTGATTTTTTTTATTCGATAATATTTTTTCAGATTTTTTTTCCAAAATTATTTTTTTTTCAGATTTTTTTTCCAAAATTAGTTTTTTTCGTATTTTTTTCAAAAAATATTTTATTTAACTGTATTGTATATCAAGTGCATATATAAACACATTTTTAATGCTCACATAGAGTGCATCTTTAATATGATAAACTGCATACTGTAATATGTAAATGTACATGTTTAACATGTATATTAAAAGTGCACATTTTAACTAGTGTATGTTAATTATATTAAAAGTGCATATGTTAGTATGTTAAAGTGCATATGTTAGTATGTTAAAGTGGATGCTCAATATTCCAAGTCAAGTGCATGCATGTGTAAGTATATTAAAGTGCATGTTTAGTAATCCAAAATTAAGCATATATATGTAAACATATTAACGTGTATGATTAAAATGCTAAAGTGTATGGTACTAATTTTTTCAGGAAATGTTCATGAAAAAAAAAATTGGGAAAAAAATAAATTTCGGGAAGAAAAAAAAATTGGGAAAAAAATATTTTTTATATTTTTGAGTTTTTTTTTTGAAAAAATAATTTCAGAATTTATTTTAAAAAAATAAATATAAAATTTAAAAAGTTAATTATATTTACAAGTTTGTCACTTCATGTGTTTTAATCCTAACTCTTTCTTCATACAATCTAATGGCTAAGATTAATCTTTATTTTATACCATAAACACTCATCTCATATGATCCTTACTCTACATAACAAATATCTTGATATCAATATTAAGTGCTCGTTTGGTTGATAAGTAAATTTCCATGATTTTAAATACCTTAGGAAGTGATATCAAATATATGTGTTTGATTGACTTTTTATTTTTGAAAAATCCAAATATTCTAATTTCTGAGATTTTCAATTTCTACAAAACATAGAAAGTGCAAACATGAAAAATATGGGAAAGTAAGATTTACTTTCCCATATTTTCCATGATTTATATTTTAATCAAACATTCAATTTCCATGAATTTAAATTTTCATGTTTTGATTTCATATGAACTAATTTTCTAGAAATTACACTTTTCCTATTCAACCAAACGAAAGTTTAGCTTTACTAGAGCATGTATTTAAACATATTCCTACACCAATGAACCATATTCACATATAAATAGTACTTCCTCCGTCCCTTTTTTTTCTTCCCGATTTGACATGACACATTTGCCGAGACGAGTTTTGTATCGTTAATATCTCTAATTATATATTAATAAAAATTATAATTTTTTGATATTATCAAAGTACTCGTTAAGACGAATCAAACAAGATCCCACATGACTATGTTTTTGCTTATATATTATGAGAAATTTCAAAGATTGTCTTCAACTATGAATAGTGTACAAAAACGAAACGGGAACATAATTAAGGGACGAAGGGAGTAAGATGTAACCATGAGAGACCTAAAAATGCATATTTTTGTTGCAAAACGAGGGACCAAAAATATATTTAGTGTATCACCTAGGGCTGTTCAAAATCGGCCCGGACTGAAAATGACCGGACTGGTGAAAATACGGTTTGGTCTCTGGTCCAGATAATTTCCTTAATCCGGTTCCGGTCTGGTCCAAATCCGGAAAAAAACCGGTCCAGACCGGTGGACCAGATTTTTTTTTTGATTTTTTTTTTGATTTTTTTTTTGATTTTTTTTTAATTTATATGTTTTTTTGAAGATTTATATGTATTTTTGTATAGATATTTTTCTTAATTTAATAAGTTAGGAGTATATATGTTTTTTAGATATTTTTTATAGATTTTAAATAAGAATTTAAATTATTATTTTTAAAATAAAATTCAATCTAAACCGGTCCAGGACCGGATCAGAACTGGACCGGACCGGACCGGATGAACACCCCTAGGACTATCACCCCAGAAAAATATTTTGTGTATTTTTACATTGATAGCCATAAGATCCTTATTTTTGGGAAAAAGATATATACACACGAAAAATCGTCTAAATGCAAACCAAAGTATGCGTTAAGCCTTGACGTACAGGTTTTGTGCGATATGTCTTAACGCACAAGGGACAGAAGAGGCATTTTCGGAAAATTTAGGGGTAAAATTTGTGCGTTAAGTCATGTCGCACAGGTTGAATTGGGCCAAGGGAGACAAGCCCAAAAATATTATGGCCCAGCCCAACCACCTGTGCGTTAAGGCATATCGCACAAATTTATGTGCGACAATCCTTAACGCACAACGGTGCGATAAGGGTTGAAGCCGCTTCTTCTTCCCCTTTCCCATTTCCTGATTTCGGCGCCGAATTTTTTCTCGTTTCTTCGATTTTGATTTCCCAGAATTTTCGTCTATTCAATCTCAAATCCGATCATGGATTCAACTAGGGGGGCTAATGGCGGTCCGATTGGTGGTGATGAGGTGGCCGGAGGCGTTGAGGCGGCGGCGACCGGAGCTCCTGTGCAGCAGACTCGCGTCGGTGGTGGTGCTTTGGCGTCTGGTTCCGGAGCTGAGGGGGTGCAGACGACGGCCAGTGTCGGAGGAGGAGCCGCCGCTGGTGTCGGAGGTGGAGCCGTCGTCGGTGTCGGAGGTGGAGCCGCTGCTGGTGAAGCTTCGGCTTGGATGGCCATGGAGGAGGAGGAGGATGAGGAGGATGGTAGCTTAGTCCGACGGACTACTGGTGGCGCGAGACGTCGGTTGACCCCATCGATCCCGTCGAGTCCACCTATTGATGTTACACCCACAACAGGCATCAGTCGTCATGTAAGTAGATTTGCTTAGAAATCATCCAAATTTATCCAAATTGTGTCGTTAAATTTTAATCGTTATATTTGTTAGATTTGCTTAGAATTCATCCAAATTTTGACGTTAAATTTTAATCGTTATATTTGTTAGATTTGCTTAGAATTCATCCAAAATTATGTTTATATAAAATTTAGAGAAATATGATAAAATATATATAATTTAGATAAAATTTAAATGAAATTTAAAATGTCATATAATATTTAGCGAAATAGGTATGAAAGTTAGATAATTCTGAACCGATCAATAAATATGAAATTTAGATAAAATAGATTAATTAGAAATAAAATAAAATAAAATTAGATATTATAGAAATTAAATTATATAATTTAAGTTTAAAATAAAAGTTCGAATTTCATTTGAAATTGAGAGAAATAAATTAATGATATTAGAGAATGACTATAATAAATTACGAAACAATAATTTTAGGCATTACGGGACGCGTTGGGTGGATCTGAGGGGATGACACATCCCGCTCCGATAGCTGATCGACGCGGTGCGCCTAGAAGGCACATCTCAGCGACAGTGCGGCGTCATGCGGTGCAGATGAGGGCGGACTTATTAACAGTAGAGTCGCCGGTTCCAACTTCTGGTCCGACTGAGGATGCGTCGCCGGTTCCAGCTTCTGGTCCGACCGAGGATGCGAGGATGGAGGACGCATACGTCACATCTGGTGACGATATGCCAGTTGATGAGGCGACATGTCATGTGTCAGACGAGGACGAGGACCTGTTGGCAGACTACACGGTTTCTTATGAGCCGATTTTACCGGATGAGACCGACCCTCCACCTCCTTGTTCTGTCCCATCCCCCGTTTCCTCCCCGTTCCCTTATAGTCTTGCTGCCCCATCCCCTATTTCTTCCCCTGCACCAGCTCCAGCACCACCACCAGCTCCAGCACCAGCTCATGGCCCCGTTCTAGGGCAGTCTTCTTGGATGCCTGGAGGGTCGCGCGTCCCTTTCCTCCTTCCGAGCTACACCACACATATCGCGAGGGCGATTTTTGATTTGACTCCTTTGGCCCCTCCTCCCCCTTGTGCCCCCACCCTTCCACAGCAGCGACGGCGCAGGAGAGCTAGAGGACAGGCTGCTCCAGAGGATGCTCCAGAGGCTGCACCAGAGGCTGCTCCCGAGGTTGCGCCGGAGGAGGCTGCAGATGTTGAGGCAGCTCCCCGTGTTTCAGGTCGTCAGGCCCGCCAGCAGACTCAGGATTTGGTGCGTTTTCTTAACTCATTTGTCTTGTAGAAATTTAATTATTTGTTTAATTTCGTAGCTAATATTAATTATCGAACATACAGACCCGTAAGGTCTTGAGGGTTCACTTCCACGTCGGCATCGTCACAGATCTTGAGCCGTTCATCAGACCCGAGCCAGAGTCATGGTTTCGGCTAGCGGAGCGTAGTGGCCTCACACATCTCCGTGTTCTTGGCACCGGGGCTATTGATCGCGTCCTGGTCTCTGCTTTTGTGGAGAGATGGCACCCTGAGACGTCATCGTTCCATTTTCCTTGGGGCGAGATGACGATTACGCTACACGACGTTTATGAGATACTCAGGGTGCCCATTGATGTTAGGAGCTGTACGGCACCAGGCATGAAGGATCTAGAGCTCAGACGGAGGATTGCGTTGGAGCTTTTTGGGTTTGACGATAGTTCTCAGGTGGATAGATGGTACCGTACTGGCGGCATTCCTATCGTGAGGCTACAGGACGATTTGACGCGCATGATGGGTAGAGAGCAGAGGGACGAGAGCGTCTTGGCTTCACTTTATCTGTTCTTGATGCTCGGCTCCACAGTGTTGGTCGACAAGTCTACCCGTCAGATCAAGCACAAGTGGTTGGCACTACTGTTCGATCACGAGGCCACAGGCCGATATGCATGGGGAGCAGGCATTCTGGCGTTCCTGTACCGGAACTTAGGACAGACGTCCAGACGAGAGGCGCAAGGCATTGCTAGTTGTGGCATACTTTTGAGGGTAAGAATTTAAATTTAATAAAATTTAATTAACTTTATACATTATAATTATTTATTTTCTAACCTTCTACTTCGTTCGCCTTCTTATGTAGTCATGGATATGGGCGTACTTTCCTCATTTTCGTGGACATTATGTCACGGACCCAGCTGCCACGGTCGAGGACCCAGCTGCCATCAGAGACGGCCAGGAGGTACCACAGAGCAAGGAGCCTGTGCGTTTGGTGTGTATGCGCCAGATGCTGGACAGTATTAGATATGAGGAGGTAATATGTTTCACCATATTAGTATTTTAATTTTTAATATGTACTTCATGCTATATATTTTATAATATGTTATCAATTTTATTTGTTACAGGTACAGTGGTTTCCGTTTTCTAGAATATCATTCGACCGACCAGAATACGCTCCTTCCCTGTTTAGAGGGATCATTCAGATCATGGATATTCAGGAGTCGTACCTGTCGGACCGCTGCCTTCGTCAGTTTAGCCATGTACAAGGGATCCCGATCTTACCCCCAGAGCCGAGCTCATTGATCCGACAAAACGACCTCAGGCATTACGACGTCAAATTCGACGCTCATCTATTGGGGGCATGGGATGAGGATCCGAGGCCTTTGATCCAGGTTGAGGCACCACCAGTCACGCGCTATTGGGGATGTTACAGATGACTATCTCGATTGGTTGGACAAGTATTCACATGTGCTGGTGGATCCTAGATCCACCAGACAGGATCGTCCTCATGGCCCTGTCCATCCCACACCATCGGTGGACACTCTTGCGGTATGTGCAATTTGTTTAAATCAATTAATGTCATTTATTAATTAATCATATTTAAATTCTAATGGGTATTTGCCAATACAGCGAAACCAGTTGGTTGCTGGTGAGATTCGTGCCTATTTCCAGAGGCGGACGCGTATGGATCTTATCCCCGTTCAGGAGGTTGACGAGATGATGTCTCTTCTATTGCATATGTTGACTGGTGAGACTCCTTCGATGGCCCCTCCTCCACCTCGTGCATCATAGATATTCCCGGATTCCATACACGAGCTGGGGGAGGGTAGTGTGAGTCAACTCGGAGATTAGCGATGTTATGTGTTTTGAAATTATGTTTTGGACTTGTGTTTTGTATTTTGGGTTACCTATGTATACATTTTAATTTGCCCAAACTATGACCAACAAACGCATAATGGGCCCAAACAAGGCCCAATAGGACCAACAAATGCATAATGGGCCCAAACAAGGCCCAATAGGACCGACAAACGCATATTGGGCCCAAACAAGGCCCAATAGGACCGACAAACGCATATTGGGCCCAAATAAGGCCCAATAGGACCAACAAACGCATATTGGGCCCAAACTAGGCCCAATAGGACCAACAAACGCATATTGGGCCCAAACTAGGCCCGAACAAGCATATTGGGCCCAAACCAGGCCGAATAGTATCAAATTACGCATAAGGGGCCCAAACAAGGCCCAATAGGACCAACAAATGCATATTGGGCCCAAACTAGGCCGAATAGGACCAACAAACGCATATTGGGCCCAAACTAGGCCCGAACAAGCATATTGGGCCCAAACTAGGTCTGAATATGCGTTTTGGGCCCAAAGTAGGCCCATTATGCATTTTGGGCCCAAACTAGGCCCATTATAACTTCATAAAACTTTGTCTGGGCCCATTAACTTATAATACGAGTGATACATCAGTATAATATTATAATAACATAGTATTATAACCTATACGTACAGCTTCTTCATACTTCGTGATATATCGTTACTATGAAACTCATGTAAGTATATCACAACACATACTCTCGTCCCATTATAACTTCATAAAACTTTGTCTGGGCCCATTAACTTATAATACGAGTGATGCATCAGTATAATATTGTAATAACATAGTATTATAACCTATATGTACAACTTCTTCATACTTCGTGATATATCGTTACTATGAAACTCATGTAAGTATATAGTGCAAGTAGAGATTGCTTAAGAATTATGTACAATACATTAGTATAAACCATGACTGATGAATGCTTTGTAAGTATAAAGTTCTAAATCATATATAAGAAACCCTAAGTCCTAAGTCCTACATCCTAAACCCTAAACCCCTAAAACAATACATTAGTATTAACCATATGGTAAGCTAATATTAATTCATTTAATATGTATTTAATCCTAAACCCTAAACCGTTGGAACGTATATAAGAAACCCTAAATCCTAAACCCTAAACCCTAAACCATACCCTAAACCCTAAAACAATACTATGCGTTAACCCTAAACGCACACATATTCATTGGGCTGTTACGAAGCCCAATGACTGTTGGGCCCAGAGTCAAGCCCAGCCAGGTGTGCGTTAAGACTAAACGCACACCCAAAATCCATCCTTAACGGCCAATATTCGGCCGTTATGAAATCCGACCGTTCTTTGTGCGTTAAGGGATAACGCACCAACGGTAAGAATTTTATAACGGTCAAATTTCCCTCCTATATATACCCATATCAATTTCTTCATACTTCCACATCCAAACACAACAATCACCTTTTTGCTTTAGTTTTTGCAAGACTTTATATTTTCTTATACAATAATTCGTATTACATATCAGGGGATGACTTCATCCTCCAACAGTGCATTGCCTCCGGTTACAATGTGCGAATGCAATTTTCCGGTCATATTGTACACTTACGACATGCCCAATCACTATAAAAGAAGGTACCTCGCATGCAAAGATTACGTCCCATCGGAGCGGTATGAAGATGAAAGAGGGTGTCGTACCTTTAAGTGGCTCGATCCACCGTATGACGAGAATACTGCCAAGGTTATCAGAGATCTGGTGAAGGAAAGAAATAAGCTTCAAGAACTGTGCGACACCCTTTCCGATAAATGTTGGAAGTTAAAGAGAACGATATATTATCGGGGTTATGATATAACGAAATGATGTTGTTTGATTATGTAATTTTACAAATGTATAAATTCCAATGTTATGATTGTATAAGTTTAATGTCTTTTTATATTGTATTCCAATTTTAAGTATGGATTACTCTTAAACACACCAAAGCAATAATAATCAGCAAATAATCAAGCTAAATAACATCAAATTTCATATTGTATTACAATTCACACTAAACTCTAATACGCCACATAATCTGGATTCTTGCCGGCTGCAATGCGACATTCCCTAAACTCTTGCAATTTCGAAGCATACAATGTTTCCCACCAAAGGATGTTCGGATCACAATGTCTTCGCCATGCATCCGTCACGGGTGGTAATGGAGACTCGTTAATGAGCGTCACCTATTGGAATACAAAAACAAAACCCAATTAGCATACACAATATTGCAAATGAAACATCTAGGTACAAGTAGAGATACAAAACATTACCGGTATCCAGTGGTTGTGACACCCTACGTGTGCTATCCCCACAAAATTTATGGGAGGTGCGAAGCTTGATCCAGATGCCCGTATTGGTAAGCACAATGAAGGGTGCTCAGATATGACGACGATAGCAACGTTATACACCGTTGCAAACACTAAACCCATGAATGGTATGTCAAGCCAATAATCCGCGCCACAAGGGGTATTAACATAGTTAATTTGAACCATTAGATCGTCCCATGACCCTGGTCTTGCATAAGCTCGTACCAGCTCCCACATTTGTCGGTTAACACGCAACTCCTTTGCCATCGCGCTACGGATCAAGGGATACTCACCCTCACTCATCCCCATAAGCACAGCCAAAGACCGATAGCCACAATGTTCGTCTGAACGTACTTCCTTAGCACCGTTAATGTACCCAAACCAGAAGTAATCGATATTCCGAACCCCAAAGTCCACCCCAAAATGAATCATGGGTTCCTCAGGCCATTCCGACTTACGGACTCCCACATCGGCATCCTCAAATTGTGATTCTTCTGGTTGCGGTTGGGATTGCATGTCCTCAGCGTCGAGCACCACAATACTTGGTTGCTTTCTGGGACGGTCTGGCCCTTTCACCTTCTCCTTTGCCTTTCCTTGTGCCTTTGCCTTCTCAGACTTCAGTAAGTCTTCTCTTACGTGCTCATGCAGACTCTTTTCCCTAGTCGGCGACCCCTTTGCTTTGTTCTTCGCACCACTTGGCCTTCCCTTGGAACGTATGCCCGTCGGCTCCATAAATGTACTCTGTTCCGGATGCTCCAAGGCCATGTACAACTCACTCATTTTCCATAACGTGGCTTGGGTCAAAGTACGGCTTTGCACTTTCGACCACATCTCACGCAATCTCAACTCTGGAATGGAAATAGCTACACCGTCATCACCAATCGCACATGTTGTTGGATCGTTTTCCCAATGCAAGTCCTTCCAGAAGTCGTGAATGTCGTCTGGAGTGAGAGTTGTCTTTTGTAATGATGGCTTTTGCAATATCGTGGACGCACGGCAACCCAAGGCAGTCTCTCACCCAATGATCATCGCATACTTCTGAATACTCATCCTTCACTAGCTGATCATACATGGCCAACAACAAATCAAAACACCTATCCGAAACTCTGCAAAACAGCCTTGAAAAGACCATTCGAGCAAGCTCTGGAAACCCTGGGTCGTTGAACTCCATTGGTCGTGTAGACAGTGACTTATTCATGGTCGCTTTTATCGTGTCTATTTGAAGAAGGATTGCATGGTGGATCCTTACGATCACTCTGTTAAAGCCGCCTCTGCTGGACCCTACAATATCTTTCAACACACGATGCATCCCCTCAACCCTATCAAAACAATAAAATTTTACTCAGGGTACAACATTCATATCGAATACTAAACTATTCTAACTACACAATGTTCAAATTATACCTGTTTGAAGTTCGTGTGAAGAAGTGAAGGGTGTCATCCGTCCAGGCTCTTACTATACTTTCCTTGTAAGGAGTCAGCCATTCTCTCTCGACGTATCCAACAAGGCCGCTCTTCCACAACTTCCTCAATGCTCTGAGCCTCTCCTCGTACCTTTCCTCTGTGGTCGAGCAAAATAGTTCCCAACACTGGTTTGTAAACGTATCGACCTTGGCACTATCTTTTATAACCTTATCCGCATGTGCCTTGATGTTGTTTCTAATATGGACCCAACACAAGAGCTGCCTAACCGGGGAGTCTTTGAATACTACCTTAATAGCTTTCATGAGAGCCTTTTCACAATCGGTCATGATAGCATTGGGCATAACTCCTAACTGCTGATACAAGTTCCGAAGGGCAGTCAATATCCACTAGTAATGGGAAAACGTCTCTGCTTTTGTGAATGCGTACGCAATGTTGAACGTCTTGTGAGTGTTGGTAAAACCAATAATCTCCACCAAAGGCATATCATACCTATTACCAGTGGACATTAATACTTGTCAATATAACTAATTAAACAAGAGCACATACAAAATTAACTGTTATTAAATGGTTTTACATACTTGTTTGTTTTGTATGTGGCGTCAATGATCACCACGTACGGGAACTTCTTCAACAAGCGTAGCGACTCCGGGTGAGCAAAAAACACGATCTCTACCTCTTGCCCTTTCTTATTATTCCTAAGAGGATAAAAAAGATACCCGTTCTCTTTCAAAAAAGTCAGAGACCACTGGGTAATCGTCAATTCCCCACGATCCTCGTACTGGAGCTTCTGCAAAAAGTTTGCAACCTGCTTCATTGATGTCACATTTTCTGGAAAATGTTTCCTCAAGTTCGAAACAATCTCTTTCGGAGTCTTCCGACCATCACCCCATTTCCTAGCCATGACCTCCTCCTCTTGGATCATTCGACCCGTCCAGGCCTCCTGGGTAATCGTCAATTCCCCACGATCCTCGTACTGGAGCTTCTGCAAAAAGTTTGCAACCTGCTTCATTGATGTCACATTTTCTGGAAAATGTTTCCTCAAGTTCGAAACAATCTCTTTCGGAGTCTTCCGATCATCACCCCATTTCCTAGCCATGACCTCCTCCTCTTTGAAGTTCGTGTGAATAAGTGAAGGGTGTCATCCGTCCAGGCTCTTACTATACTTTCCTTGTAAGGAGTCAGCCATTCTCTCTCGACGTATCCAACAAGGCCGCTCTTCCACAACTTCCTCAATGCTCTGAGCCTCTCCTCGTACCTTTCCTCTGTGGTCGAGCAAAATAGTTCCCAACACTGGTTTGTAAACGTATCGACCTTGGCACTATCTTTTATAACCTTATCCGCATGTGCCTTGATGTTGTTTCTAATATGGACCCAACACAAGAGCTGCCTAACCGGGGAGTCTTTGAATACTACCTTAATAGCTTTCATGAGAGCCTTTTCACAATCGGTCATGATAGCATTGGGCATAACTCCTAACTGCTGATACAAGTTCCGAAGGGCAGTCAATATCCACTAGTAATGGGAAAACGTCTCTGCTTTTGTGAATGCGTACGCAATGTTGAACGTCTTGTGAGTGTTGGTAAAACCAATAATCTCCACCAAAGGCATATCATACCTATTACCAGTGGACATTAATACTTGTCAATATAACTAATTAAACAAGAGCACATACAAAATTAACTGTTATTAAATGGTTTTACATACTTGTTTGTTTTGTATGTGGCGTCAATGATCACCACGTACGGGAACTTCTTCAACAAGCGTAGCGACTCCGGGTGAGCAAAAAACATGATCTCTACCTCTTGCCCTTTCTTATTATTCCTAAGAGGATAAAAAAGATACCCGTTCTCTTTCAAAAAAGTCAGAGACCACTGGGTAATCGTCAATTCCCCACGATCCTCGTACTGGAGCTTCTGCAAAAAGTTTGCAACCTGCTTCATTGATGTCACATTTTCTGGAAAATGTTTCCTCAAGTTCGAAACAATCTCTTTCGGAGTCTTCCGACCATCACCCCATTTCCTAGCCATGACCTCCTCCTCTTGGATCATTCGACCCATGAATGCATTCCCATGAAAGCTAGCATAAAGCTTGTGGTTATGGGTGCCATGTATAACATCCAAGACCCATTTTTCAGTAAGGGATCCTGTCTTCTTGTGGAAACGACACCCGTATAGCTCGAATTTACAACCACACTTCTTCGATCTACGTTTTCGAATCCTTTCAACCGACAACTCTGGATTTTGTACATTAACTTTAGGCCTCCCAGATCTCGGCTCACCATATCTATCGCATGTCAAATTAACCACGTACGCATTTGAAGTACGGTTTACCAAAACTATCATCAGCTCTTTTGCTTTAGCTCTAGCCCATTCAAGCATTTCATTCTTACTCCCCCACTCTAGGACAATACGAAAATAATCTCCATAATCTTCCCCCTATAATTAATTGTTATTTAATAATTATTATACCTTCTACAATTATAACTATAAATACATCAATTTAGCAAAGACATTAATAATTCATAATACAATCCACGAATTTTATGTGCAACTACGTAAACTACTACTTCATACCTAATATCATACAAAATTAATTATATACGATATTTTTCGTATGTCACTCGAAATTATTTGTTATATTACATCATAACTACTTCATACAAAACTAGGACATGATTCATTACTCAAATTAAAATGAAATCAACACTAATCGTGCAAGAATCGCCGCTCGAATCACAATTGTCTCCTTCGTCATCGGAACCCGAAGACTCGTTCACTTCGTCTACTTCTTCATCTTCTCGTGCTTGTACCCAATTACATTCCTCACTTTCATGATTATAATACTTCATATTTAGTGCGTTGGTGTGCAAGAGAATAGTATCAATTTCTTCGGGTATATATAGGCTGAAATGGGTTGGGAAAAATCAGACCCTTTGGTGCGTTAAGGTTTGTCGCACCAACGGTCTGATTTTTTCTAGCCGTTGGCAGTTTGAATTCATCAATTTGTGCGTTAAGGCTTAATGCACATGAACAGTATCATGCGTTAAGTCTTATCGCACCAGTTCTGAATATTTTTACAACTTTTGGATTGTTCTATCCCTTATACGTTAAGACTTAACGTACCAAAGTGTGACTTAACGTACCAAACAGTGTGCATTTAGACACTGTTTGATGTGTATATACATACCCTATTATTTTTGAGATGGAAGAGATGTATTATTGCACGGATATATATCGCTCCTCTCTCACATGAACTTCGTCATCATCGTCTTCTTCCAAAGCGGAGGATATATATATTTAAACCCCCTGAACAGTAGTGAAGCCTGAACTGAGACTGCCCTGGTCAAAGCTTAACGTTAATCCACTCCCTTCCCAAAACCGACTTCACTCTCTCTCTCTCTCTCTCTCCCGTGTCGCCTGCCGTTGTTGCCGGAACCCTAGCCACAGTCATCTGCGGTGTCGCTTCATCGGCGATTGAGATCTGTTTTTCGTCTCATCAACGGCAATCCCGCTGGATCGTCTTCTATCGCCTTTTCTTCTGCTTCGCTGGTCCGTTAGACAAAGTATTTGAGTTGGATTTGAGGTGTTTCTTCTTGTTGTGTCTTTGTTTCTCGTGTTTGATGAAAGATTGGGGGAACAGTTAAATGTCTGGTGTTTTATTTCTTTCTCTTTGAATCGATTTGTTGAGTTTTGTTGGTTGATTGATCGAGATTCCAATTGATTGATAATTTCTGTACTTTGTTTCATGTTGCATTTTCGCTTTAGATTTAGGTAATGAAGTTAAGAAGTCGGACTAATGCAGTATGCACGTTTAGTAACGGGATATGTCAATTGTAATTTTTTTACTATCTGCATTACTTCACTATTTTTTCCTTATATGTTCTTGTTTCAGGAAATGTGTTATCTGCCAGGGTTTTCAAATCATGGATTTTGTTGAATATGTTGAATGTTCTTTGCTGACTGGAGATTGGCAGTAAATCAATTTGATTTTTGTTGAAGGTGTATGCATTCATTTGTGAGATGGGATCTCGTGGAAAGCCAGTTTTTGATCTTAACCAAGCCCCCATGGACAGCAGTGAAGAATTTGATGAGCAAAAGGCTCCTCCTGCTTTAAGTAGATACAATCCTGATACATTAGAAGCTTCTATAGATCCACCCTGTGTGAAACATGACATGGCTTTCTCTCCCAAATCTAGCAGTAAGGGAAGGAAAATATTAACTGCTGATTCAGGCTCCGTATGTCCTCAGGCCGTGGAAAGAGAAGAAGGTGAATGGTCTGATGGTGAATTAATTGCTGATGTGTCTGGAAGCATTAGCAGCAGGGGTGCAATACAGTCTACTGAAAGTGGTAAAGCACTGGAGGAGCAAGGAATTGCTGGTCCAAGGGACCAGTCTGCTTTTGGGGTCCCTGTTGAGAAAAGTTCTTTCACTAACAGTGTAAATAAACTTGCCAGGAATGAAAGTGGTGGCTGCAACTCTGAAGGCAGCTTTGAAGCTAAATTCTCTGTAGATGGACAGAGGGATTCTGATGCTGTTCGTAAAAAAAAGGAAGTTAAGGGAACTGAAGCTAGCTATGCACTGAAGTGTGCAAATAGTATTGGAAAGAAACACAAAGTTGATGAGCAGAAAGAAGCTATGCTCGGGAAAAAACGGAACAGGCAAACTATGTTTCTGAATTTAGAAGACGTGAAGCAAGTTGGAGCTGTTAAGTCTTCAACTCCTAAAAGACAGAGTATACCACCACCTAGTAGTCGTACTATGAGGGGAAGTCGGTCTGTTCCTTCACCTGCTGAACATAATGGAGAAAAGCAGAATGATTCTAAAACCAAGAATCAAAATCAGGGTGATCTATCATGTAAGGAAGAGTGCAATTCCATGGAACCTAATGATTGTAATTCTGAAGGCTACAGTGACATAAATGCAGGGCTTCTAACTAGGTCTAGAAGGTTAAATAGCTCAAGTGATATTTCTATAGAAGGTACTAATGGGACCAGACAAAATTTATTGAAACAACCTTCAGAAAATTCTCAGGCAAAGAATGCACAGGTTTCATTCAGGAAGCCAGCTTTAGTCAGTCATGGATCAGCTGGTCAGAACTTGGGAGGCAATAAGAAAAATCCTATAAAGAAACAAACAGGATCTAGCAGCCAATATCAAGACACTTCAGTGGAGCGTCTTCTACGGGAAGTGACCAGCGGAAAGTTCTGGCATAATCCAGGTAAGAACATATTTATTTATCTTTCATGTTCAGTTGCAAGATCTCTCTGTTCCTGGGTTGTAAGGAACTAAGTTTCAACGCATATTTTCTAATCAAAACATAATATCTCACATGTGATGTGATATATCATAAATGTCTGGGAAGTGGGAAGTACAATGAAAGTATGAAACATCTTGAGAAAGCACTATATCTTGATATTCTTCATGTCAGAAAACTTATCATCATATCAGTTTGTTGAAATTTTGCATCCTTGTGTTGCAAATTACACAAGTTTAATTGGTCACAAACTGTGAACTAACCTATGATATGAGTATCCCTTAATTATTTATTCCATTAGGTGACAGTTGGACTGATTATGTGTGGAGCAAATTTATTGTTCATTTTTATGTTGAACTGTTTATTTACTAAGTTCATTTGGTAATTGCTTGCGTATCTTGTATAGTTGTATCTAGGATTTGTGTAAACCAACCATAATAAGCAAAGTTTTGGGTTGCACTGTTGTATTAGTTTTTCCAAAAATAAGATTTATTCGAGAAAAGAACCTTATAAGGTTTAGTGACTTTTTCCTATATGGAAGACTCAAGGATGCTGCTAAGTAGATCTGTCAATGCCTTAGTTCGTCTTGTCAGTTAAGGTGGGGTTTAAATCAGGGTAAAATTGCGTCTGTAATACTCTCATAGTTTTGCTCATTGACGTGTTATTTTACTTTTTAAGTGTGCATAAGTTGTAGGATTCAAGACTCGTGGCATTATGTACATAGAGCTTCATAGAACCTTGTGCAATTTAACTTACTTTGCATTCATATGTCCATGTGTAAAGTATCATAGAAACTCTATGCGAAAGGCAAATAGTTGGACTGATGACATCGATCTTTTGGCTAAGATCAAGTGTGTTGTATCTGTCAAATTGTTATTTTAGAGTAGCTCACCATTGAATTTGTATTTGTTGTAGACTTGTAGTTTGTTTAAAACTTTAAATTCCTTTTTAGTATCAATTTTGCTGTCTCTTTGAATATGATCTGTGGGGAATTTGTTATTTGTTACTTGAACTTAACTGGTTACAAAAGTCATCATTCTATAACCTGTTACCTTTTGTTTTGGCAGAGGATACTGAGCTGCAGTGTGTGCCTGGACAGTTTGAGTCTGTAGAGGAGTATGTTAGAGTGTTTGAGCCTTTGCTTTTTGAGGAGTGTCGAGCACAGCTTTTTAGTACATGGGAAGAATTAACTGAAGCATCTCCTAGAGATGTACATGTAGTAGTTCGCGTAAAAGGAGTTGAAAGACGGGAGAGAGGTAATTTCACTATTGTTTTTGTCTATGTACACATTATAACCACCAGTATTGTAGGTATATTCTCATGGTGCATAGATTATAATGTGAATGGTAGTTCCCTTCCCTGGTTTATTGATATTCAAATTTGTGCTGCCAGGCACTAAAGCATTGTTCTCTGAACTGGCTGGAATTTTATGAAAGCTTTAGTGCCATTGAACCGATATGGCAGCAACTCCGCAGGTGGTTCAGATGTATAGGACTTTCTATTTACATTTGTACTTCCTCATGCCATTAATTGAAGTAAATCTCACTTTTAAGATCTCGTGTTTCTTGGTAAAATAACACATGATCAGAATCTCATTATCCATTTTGATGAGCTTATTCCTGCTACATTATTTTTCATGATATTAGGATGGTTTGACGTGATCATTGTGCCAATAAATGAAACCAAGTGGATGTTCAAGGAGGGTGATGTTGCAGTTCTTTCTTCTTCAAAACCTGGTTCAGGTTCTGTTATAGATTTTTGGAACATGAGTATTAAATTTTACTTCTAGTGGCTAATTAGATAGGATTAGGATATTTTGTTTCTTACACTGCAACACTTCCACCGTTTCTGTGAACAGTTAGGTTTAGGAGAAATACAAGCTCATCCACTGAAGAGGATAAGGAGACAGAGGCAACTGGACGTGTTATTGGAACTGTCAGACGACACATACCAATCGATACGCGTGATCCTATTGGTGCAGTCCTTCATTTTTATGTTGGGGATTCATATGATACAAACAGGTAATTAGAAGCTTTACTCAGCAGATGTGTTTTTTTTCCTTATAATTTTTGTTTGGTAAATGAACTACAAATAGTTTGAAGTGGAGTGAGAAAAGCAAGGTCACTGCATGTGCACTTTAGTCATACACATGTTTTTTCCCCTCTCTTCTTGACAGCAGTGCTGACAGTGATCACATCCTGAGGAAACTTCAGCCAAGAGACGTGTGGTTCTTGACTGTACTTGGTTCTCTTGCTACAAGTCAACGCGAATATGTTGGATTACATGCCTTCTGTCGTCTTAATGCACAGGTGAGTGTTTTCTCTTCTTAAAATATAAATGTCTTTTGGGTTAGTCCCTTATCTACCTCCCTTCATAATATACACTTGCTGACATTCTGCTTTTTAATTGGTAGATGCAAGGTGCAATTCTTCAACCGAGCCCTGAACATTTCCCAAAATATGAGGAACAGACACCAACGATACCTGAATGTTTCACACCAAATTTTGTTGAACATTTGCATAGGACATTTAATAATCCTCAGTTAGCAGCTATACAATGGGCTGCAACACATACAGCAGCTGGTACTAGTAATGGGATGGCCAAGAAGCAAGATCCATGGCCATTTACCCTCGTTCAAGGACCTCCTGGAACTGGAAAGACACATACTGTCTGGGGAATGCTGAATGTCATTCATCTTGTTCAATACCAGCATTATTATAATGCACTGCTTAAAAAGCTAGCACCAGATAGTTATAAACAAGCAAATGAAAATACTGACATTGTGGTGTCTGGATCAATTGATGAAGTTCTTCAGAATATGGATCAGAACCTTTTCCGTACTCTTCCAAAGCTCTGTCCAAAACCTAGAATGCTTGTCTGTGCACCTTCTAATGCAGCAACTGATGAGTTGCTAGCACGTGTACTTGACCGTGGATTCATTGATGGTGAAATGAAAGTGTATAGGCCTGATGTGGCTCGAGTGGGTGTTGATTCACAATCACGAGCGGCACAGGCTGTTTCTGTCGAGCGAAGAACTGAGCAGCTTTTGGTGAAGAGTCGTGAGGAGGTTTATGGGTGGCTACAGCAATTAAAAGGCCGAGAAAATCATTTGTCTCTCCAGATAGCTAACTTGCAGAGACAACTTGTTTTTTCAGCTGCTGCTGGACGTTCTCAGGGTTCTGTTGGTGTAGATCCTGATGTTCTTATGGCTCGGGATCAAAATCGGGATGCTTTATTGCAAAATCTTGCAGCAGTTGTTGAGGGTAGGGACAAAGTCTTAGTTGAAATGTCACGTCTTCTCATTTTAGAAGGCAGATTTCGTCCTGGTAGTGGCTTCAATTTAGAAGAAGCTCGTGCAAGTCTTGAGGCAAGCTTTGCCAATGAAGCTGAGGTTGTATTCACTACTCTCTCCAGCAGCGGACGCAAGTTGTTTTCACGCTTAACTCATGGTTTCGATATGGTTGTGATTGATGAGGCAGCACAAGCCAGTGAAATGGCAGTCCTTCCGCCACTTTCCCTTGGCGCAGCTCGCTGTGTTCTTGTTGGTGATCCACAGCAGCTTCCTGCAACTGTTATTAGCAAGGCAGCCGGAACCTTGCAATACAGTCGAAGTCTTTTCGAAAGGTTTCAGCAAGCTGGCTGTCCATCAATGTTGTTGTCTGTGCAGTACAGAATGCATCCTCAAATACGAGATTTTCCTTCAAGGCACTTTTATCAAGGACGTCTTACTGACAGTGAAAGTGTTGTTAACTTACCTGATGAAAAGTACTACCAGGATACATTGCTAAGGCCGTATATTTTTTATAATATTACTTATGGAAGGGAGTCTCATAAAGGTGGATCAGTCTCATACCAGAATGTACATGAAGCACACTTCTGTCTTCGTTTATATGAACATCTTCAGAAAACTGTAAAATCTTTAGGATTGGGAAAAGTTTCAGTTGGCATCATAACGCCATATAAGTTGCAACTTAGATGCCTTCAGCGTGAATTTGAGGAAGTCCTTAATTCTGAAGAAGGTCGAGATTTATATATTAATACTGTAGATGCTTTTCAAGGACAGGAACGTGATGTCATTATCATGTCCTGTGTACGTGCATCGGTTCATGGGGTTGGATTTGTTGCTGATATCCGCAGGATGAATGTTGCTCTCACTCGTGCTCGGAGGGCCCTTTGGGTATGGCAGCTTCTATCTTAATTTTTACACAACTGATGACAATGCTACCATAAAGTTCATAAACTACTTTTTTTTTTTTTAATTTCTCACCGATTTTGAAATTGTATTGACAGGTGATGGGCAATGCTAATGCTTTGGTTCAATCTGATGACTGGGCTGCATTGATAGCTGATGCAAAGGGTAGAAACTGTTATACGGACATGGATTCCCTTCCCAAAGAATTTCAGATTTCTAAAGGACCTTCTAATTTTGCATTTTCGAATAGCTTCTCTCATGGTGCAAGGGGCACAAGATCATCAGGTGGACCAAGACCACGATTGCTGGATTTGCCAGCGGAGTTCAAACCTGGATCATCATCTGAAAGAGCTTCGATAGAAAGGAATGAGAACCACCGGTCCATAAGGCCTAATTTTGAAAATTTTGCGAATGGTTTTGGTCACTTGGGTGATAGGTCAAGAGATGGTCGACCATTGGGTACGCAGAAGAGGCATAATTTTTCTGGGCCTGCAGGGAGAAGAGAATCTTAAGTCATTATCTTCAAACGCATTGCAATTCAATATGGCATGAGGTATCCAAGAATGACCTTTGCTTGTTGATGGTTGTCATTGAATCTTTGGGCTATGAAGCAAGTATCGCACAGCTCTCCGTGCTTCGGGTTTTTACCTTCCATGTATGGGCTTGTTTGAACACCTTGGAAAGAATATATGCTGGAAGCAAGCGTTAAGCCATAGAATGATTGGTCATGGGCTGACAAGTGGGTCATTTGTAGATCTTGACACTCATACATCCTGTAGTGTGTGACAATGCAGGATTAAAAGGAAGAATACAGGTTAACCATGTTTAGAGGTTGAATAACTCAGGAGTAATGGTTTGAAAAGGGGAAGAATGTCTGCATCAGATGCTGCAAACTGTGTAAAGTTAATGTTATTTCTGTCTGGAGGCTATAAAGTGCCCTTGGAGAGGACCTCTGCAAGGAGGGTTGCATGTGGGGGATGGATCTTTTGAAAGATACTATGCGCATTTTTGTTGCATGTGTATGCATATGGATAGTTGAAAAAATGCTTTAGCTTTGCTGGGAAAAATCTTTTTAAGTTATCCTTCTGTATATCAAGCAAAAAGAAGTACATTAGTTCTTACAAGAGAGTTTAGTTGACAGAACATTTATTAGTGTGGGGTTTTGGAGGTTCTTCTTTATTATGTACATAGACATTCAGCAATGACTGAGATAATTTTTTCCAAGTCCTTTACGATTTCTTTTCTAGTTGCCTATGCCGGTTGTTTGATTTCTCTGCAACTCAGTAAGTTTACCGAATATGTTTTGTTTGTATTTAGCTGCCATTTCAACCGAGTTGAAATTTCGGAGTTACATGATGCAATATTTGAAGTGGATTGCTTGATTCTTCTAGCCTCTCATATCTAACTTGAGCTAAGACTTGTTCTCAGTTCTCATTTTTGGCTCTTGTTGAGGATGTCACTGCATTCAAACAGCAGGCTTCAGACTACCCTTCAAGGTTGGAGGCTTCCAATTGGCAACATCACCTT
Organism: Rheum nobile; assembly: GCA_027886185.1. Lineage (NCBI taxonomy): Eukaryota > Viridiplantae > Streptophyta > Magnoliopsida > Caryophyllales > Polygonaceae > Rheum > Rheum nobile. The sequence goes on along the minus strand of WOAB01000261.1, from coordinate 293,027 downwards.
GTTATGAGAAACAATTGGTGTATATGCTGGAGGTAATAAATTCCTTCTGTAGTTTTCTATACCTATGTTATGCATTGACATTATGATAAAAGTCACTTTATCAGTGCCTATTTGATAGCGTTTTTCTTTTAATTTCCTAATGATATTGGGATTGTTTTCCTATGGGTTAACCATATTTCTCTTTCCTTGTGTATTTGCTTAGGCAATCCCCTTGCTAGCTATGTTTGAAAAACTATGGCTGTAATATAGAAGAAAAAGAATATATTCTTGATACTACTTCGCTAACCCTTCAAAATCATGTCTCTATGTAATCAAATTTACAAGCATCATATGGCACATATATCATACTAACCCCAGTATTCGAGTTAATGCAGCTTTTTGTTTGTTGTGGTCTTTACTCTTTAGGGATAAATAATTGATTTGTAAAAGGAATTTTTAAGGGAAGAAGTGGCTTGCTTTGGGAATCTTCTTCCTAGGGATTTTAGATATTCTCTGGCCATGTGTCTTATAAAGAGAATTCCTAATTATTTTGCATTTTACTTTCTTGGACCATGTGTCTCATTTAGGCATTGTTGCTTTTAGAAGAATTATACTCTCTACTTCCATTGCAGTGCTTCCTCTTTTGCCAGTTTACAAGTGTAGTTCACCACAATTTCCATATGCCAGCACTTTCATTCAATTGCAACAGTTTTGTGATTAGTTCCACTTGTTTTGCAATCACGATTAACAATCGTTTTCCCAGGTGTAATATATTGCTGAAACGGTTCGAGCGTATTTTGTAACCTTTTGAACATATCAAATTTGACCTTTTCAGTGTGCACAATGGCAATGTTTTTTTTGCAGTCAGTGATAATGGGTGTTATTTGTTGACTTATGTGACGCTGATGTATCACTAGTGGTTAGCCAGTTTGTTATTTAGTCACTGATGTGACGTCATAGTTAGTTAGCCTTTTTACAGTAGCAGCATAGCACAAACACCCAATAACTTTCAAGTTATCATACACTGGTTCTTTGTTGAACAACAATTCAAATGGAGTCTTCCATCCAATGCTCACAAGTGGCATTTTGTTGATCAAATAGGTTGCTGAAAGTACACACTTTTCCCAAAATTCCTTTGGTAGCTGAGCACGTATACTGAAAGTACACACATTTTGTTGTGGCGTGTAGGCCATGGTTCTTTGATGAACAATTTCCAAATCAGAGAAGAGTTGTTCATCAGTTCTGAACCATTATCCGACCTTATAGTTTTAGGACTTTTCCCAAACTGGTTCTTTATCAAAGAAATAAAATCCTTGACAATACTTGGTTCCCGTTGTTTGTTGTGCAAAAGATATGTCTAGGTAGCTCGACTCATATCATCAACAATAGTGAAGAAATATTTATCTCCATTAATATTTGTAATTTGCTTTTGTTTCTCAACTTGTAACACAAGATAATATGCTCGATTCAGTGTTGGAACAAGATCCATTGCCAGGATTTGACTTTAATTGTGTCAAAATCAGAATTCAGGTTCACTAGAAAGTGAAGCAACCTGTCCTGATTCTCCAATTCTTGCACTCTCGCCATGACTCTGCAAGTACATTTGTTGAGAAATCCACATGTACAAGGAGGTATGGCGTTGAGACACTGTAGCTCGTCCCAACAACGCTTCGATTTGGTGTAGTAGGTCGTCACCGATGAACTCCCTTGCACGACTCTCATCAATTCTTGCTTAAGTTGGAAAAGCACTTGTGCATTACTCTGGCTATAGCGATCCAAGATTTCCAACCAAAGATCCTTTGCCGAATTCATAAGAATGAATGAATTCAATATTTCCGGCACCATAGAACTAAGGATCCAATAGGATACCATCTCATCACATCGAATCCAACGACGCATATCCTTGGAATTATCTTCTGGTCTCGTGATCGAACCATCCATAATTCCAATTTTCATCTTCGCTTCCAAAGCACGTCGCAATTGCTTGCTCCACGCAACGAAGTTTTTCCCGTCGAAGAGCATCTGCGTCAGCTGTGCATTAGGATTCTCAGAGTTCGACATCAATAGCGGATCTCATGAGGACATTACATTCACCTGCTTAATCTGTTTGTCCACCGCCATTAATCTTCAACAAGATTCTTGGAGAAATTGGACATATCGATAGAAACTATGTCAATCTGTTTGCAAAGAGATGAACAGAGAAAAGAAAAACACAATTTGAATCTCACTCTCACTCAATTGTACCTCGCTCGCTCTGATACCATGAAGAATGTAGGATCGAAATACAATTGTGATCCTCCATTAGAAAATCATGAAAGCTCAAATTGGGAATTTCTCTCGCTTTGTATATTGCACTCTCTCAGTTACAATTACAAAGCTCAACCGAAGCTATTTATGTACAAGAGAGAAGATGATTGTCAATAACCAGTACACACACCGACTACAAACAGATTAAACTAACAGGCTAACTAACTATGATGTCATATCAGTGACTAAATAATAAACTGGCTAACCACTAGTGACACATCAGCGTCACATAAGTCAACATTATTCCTCTGTTCCATTTCAGTTGAAGACTTTGGAACAGCTGAAAGTTGCATCAAAACCCAAATTCAAGCAAGTCAAAAAAGGGGGTAAAAGTCATGCTGGTAAATCAGTTATTGTTGCGAATGAGCATGTAGATGAGGATCTCGAAAGGGACGATTTAGATTGCTCATGAAAGGATTTGTACACTGCCCGACAACAAAGGTACTAATTCGAACAGAATAAACTACGGTTTTTCTTACCTAGGCACTAGGCAGAGGTTAATAATTTTCTATGAAGAAACAATTACCATAAAAATACATGCTTAAACCTTTTTTAAAGAAATTTAGAAACCTTTAAATAATGGGGAATCTCGCGAGGTAACTCTGAGGTTTTGCAAATTTTGCGAGGCGTCTATAGGTTTCAACTATTCCGCGTGATAACCCTCAATTCTTTAAAAATTTCGCCAAATAACCCAACGTTACTCGAATCGTTAAAAGAGCTGTTAAATTATTATATCTTTTAAGGTAAAAGTTGTTATTTGATATTTAAAAAAAAACAAATGTTAATAATTAATTTCACACAGAAAAAACAAAAAACAAAAGAAATTAATTTAGACATGGGTCGTGCATATTCTTCTATCTCATAAACTTTGTACTCATTTCATAACCTTTGTTTCTTTTGTTTTTCCCTTTTTATGTGTGATATTAATTATTAACATTTGTTTATCTTTTTCCTTTTTTAAATAAAAATAAAATAACAGATTTTTTACCTTAAAAAGTAATAATTTAACAACTCTTTTAACGATTCAAGTAATAGAGGGTTATTTGACAGAACTTTAAAGAGTTGAGGGTTACCTCGCAAAATAATTAAAACCTATGAACGCATCGTTAAATTTGCAAAATCTCAGGTTATCTCGCGAAATTCTCCTTAAATAATTCATATTGCACTGCTGGCATAGGCTAAAAATATAGATAACTAATTAGGTGTGCTCATTAATATATGTTAATATATCCAAATTCGGTAAACATAGGTACTCTAATTAATTGTTCTTTATTCTATACTAGTTTTCTCGGGCCTATTGTAAACTAATTTACGTTAATAGTTTGGATATAATTTCGAACTACTCTTTTAAAATGTGCACATTGGCATATATTCTGAAACCCCCTTACGTAAATCAGGACTTATTATGAAGTTTCAACAAACCATCTCTATTTTCACTCTTTTTAGGAAAAATAAAATACAATAAAATCACATCTTTTACCGCTATGGTCACTTGTAGATGTAAATGATAAAAACATCATTGTTTTAGGCTGTTTCTATTCGCACTACGTTTTTTGCCTTTTCGCACTACAAAAAGCTACGCCAGATACGTGCGAAGAAGGCAAAAAACGTATAAATACGTGGGAATTTTAAAAAAAAAAGTATAAAGGAGCTACGCCAGAATCTTGCGTACGCAAGATTCTGGCGTAGCTCCTTTGTAGGGACTTGGGGGAATTTTGGAAATTGGGCTTCTGCGCCAGAATCTGGCGTACGCAAGATTCTGGCGCAGCAAAAAAAAAACTTATTTTTGCCCTATAATCATGTAGAGAATTTCAATACGATTCCGTACATATAAAATTCGTCCAAAACGGACATCGTTTGCCCCTCCAAAAGCCCAAAATACGATGGTTGCCCCCATGGTCCTATTTGGGCCTATTTTGGCCCAATTTCTCGTATTTCAGGTTTTCACCCGTTTCTTTTATAATTCTTTCTATTGGGCCTATTGGAAGGATTATAGAAGAAACGGGTGAAAAACTAAAATACGAGAAATTGGGCCCAAATAGGCCCAGTATGAAGGATTGTAGAAGAAACGGGTGAAAAATTAAAAAAAACGAAAAATTGGGCCCAAATAGGCCCAATAGGAAGGATTATAGAAAAACGGGTGAAAAACTAAAATACGAGAAATTGGGCCCAAATAGGCCCAGTAGAAAGGATTGTAGAAGAAGCGGATGAAAAACTGAAAAAACAAAAAATTGGGCCCAAATAAGCCCAATAGAAAGGATTATTGAAGGAACGGGTGAAATACGAGAAATTGGGCTCAAATATGCCCAGTTTTTCATTATACTTCATATAATAACACTTATATGCTATAGTATTTCATTATATTTCATATAGTTATACTTATATACTATAGTATTTCATTAAATCTAGTATACTTAGACTTATATACTATAGTATTCTATTAAAATTCATATAGTTAAACTTATGTACTATAGTATTTCATTATATTTCTTATAGTTACACTTATATACTATAGTATTTCATTAAATCTAGTATACTTAGACTTATACACCATAGTATTTCATTAAATTTCATGTTGTGTTTAAGTATACTAGATTTAATGAAATACTATAATACATAAGTGTAACTATATGAAATTTAATGAAATACTATGGGGTATAAGTCTAAGTATACTAGATTTAATGAAATACTATAATATATACGTGTAACTATAGTACATAAGTGTCACTATATGAAATTTAATGAAATACTATGGTGTATAAGTCTAAGTATACTAGATTTAATGAAATACTATAGTATATACGTGTAACTATAGAAAATATAATGAAATACTATAGTATAGAAGTCTAAGTATACTAGATTTAATGAAATACTATAGTATATAAGTGTAACTATATGAAATTTAATCAAATACTATAGTATATAAGTCTAAGTATAAAATACTATAGTACATAAGTGTAACTATATGAAATATAATGAAATACTATAGTATATAAGTGTAACTATATGAGATTTAATAAAATACTATAATATATAAGTCTAAGTATACTAGATTTAATGAAATACTATAATACATAAGTGTAACTATATGAAATTTAATGAAATACTATGGTGTATAAGTCTAAGTATACTAGATTTAATGAAATACTATAGTATATAAGTGTAACTATAAGAAATATAATGAAATACTATAGTACATAAGTTTAACTATATGAATTTCAATAAAATACTATAGTATATAAGTCTAAGTATACTAGATTTAATGAAATACTATAATACATAAGTGTAATTATATGAAATTTAATGAAATACTATGGTGTATAAGTCTAAGTATACTAGATTTAATGAAATACTATAGTATATAAGTATAACTATAAGAAATATAATGAAATACTATAGTACATAAATGTAACTATATGAAATTTAATAGAATACTATAGTATATAAGTCTAAGTATACTAGATTTAATGAAATATTATAGTACATAAGTGTAACTATATGAAATATAATGAAATACTATAGTATATAAGTCTAAGTATACTAGATTTAATGAAATACTATAATACATAAGTGTAACTATATGAAATATAATGAAATATTAAATCTCATATAGTTACACTTATATACTATAGTATTTCATTAAATCTAGTATACTTAGACTTATATACTATAGAATTTTATTAAATCTCATATCGTTACACTTATATACTATAGTATTTCATTATATTTCATATAGTTACACTTATATACTATAGTATTTCATACTTAGACTTATATACTATAGTATTTGAATAAATTTCATATAGTTTAACTTATATACTATAGTATTTCATTAAATCTAGTATACTTAGACTTCTATACTATAGTATTTCATTTAATTTTCTATAGTTACACGTATATACTATAGTATTTCATTAAATCTAGTATACTTAGACTTATACCCCATAGTATTTCATTAAATTTCATATAGTTACACTTATGTATTATAGTATTTCATTAAATCTAGTATACTTAGACTTATATACTATTGTAATTCATTATATTTCATATAGTTACACTTATATATTATAGTATTTCATTAAATCTAGTATATTTAGACTTATATACTATAGTATTCTATTAAAATTCATATAGTTAAACTTATGTACTATAGTATTTCATTATATTTCTTATAGTTACACTTATATACTATAGTATTTCATTAAATCTAGTATACTTAGACTTATACACTATAGTATTTCATTAAATTTCATGTTGTGTCTAAGTATACTAGATTTAATGAAATACTATAATACATAAGTGTAACTATATGAAATTTAATGAAATACTATGGGGTATAAGTCTAAGTATACTAGATTTAATGAAATACTATAGTATATACGTGTAACTATAGTACATAAGTGTCACTATATGAAATTTAATGAAATACTATGGTGTATAAGTCTAAGTATACTAGATTTAATGAAATACTATAGTATATAAGTGTAACTATAAAAAATATAATGAAATACTATAGTACATAAGTGTAACTATATGAAATTTAACAGAATACTATAGTATATAAGTCTAAGTATACTAGATTTAATGAAATACTATAGTACATAAGTATAACTATATGAGATTTAATAAAATATTATAGTATATAAGTCTAAATATACTAGATTTTTATGAAATACTATAGTACATAAGTGTAATTATATGAAATATAATGAAATACTATAGTATATAAGTATAACTATATGAAATATAATGAAATACTATACCATATAAGTGTAACTATATGAAATATAAAGAAAAACTGGGCATATTTGAGCCCAATTTCTCGTATTTCACCCGTTTTTTCAATAATTCTTCTTATTGGGCTTATTTGGTCCCAATTTTTTGTTTTTTCAGTTTTTCATCCGTTTCTTCTACAATCCTTTCTACTGGGCCTATTTGGGTCCAATTTCTCGTATTTTAGTTTTTTACCCGTTTCTTCTATAATCCTTCCCATTGGGCCTATTTGGGCCCAATTTTTCATTTTTTCAATTTGTGACCCGTTTCTTCTACAATCCTTCCTACTAGGCTTATTTGGGCCCAATTTCTCGTATTTTAGTTTTTCACCCGTTTCTTCTATAATCCTTCCAATATGCCTAATAAGAATGATTATAGATGAAACGAGTGAAAAAATGAAATACGAAAAATTGAGCCAAAATAGGACCATGGGGGCAGCCATCGTATTTTGGGCTTTTGGAGGGGCAAACGATGTCCGTTTTGGACGAATTTTATATATAAGGACTCGTATTGAAATTCTCTACATGATTATGGGGCAATTTTTTATTTTTTTTTGCTGCGCCAAATTCTGGCGCAGAAGCCCAATTTCCAAAATTTCCCCAAGTCCCTACAAAGGAACTACGCCAGAATCTTGCGTAGCTCCTTTATACTTATTTTTTAAAATTCCCATGTATTTATACGTTTTTTGCCTTCTTCGAACGTATCTGGCGTAGTTTTTTATAGTACGAAAAGGCAAAAAACGTAGTGCAAATAGGGGGCTCGTTGCTTTATTATGAGAGACTTACTCAAGCTAGCTTTTATCTGAACCCGGGTCGAATCCGTTTTAACCAATTTTGTTGACCCAAAAATTTAACTACCGAAAAACTAGACTCGTTTTTATTCGAACCCGGTCAACTAAAACATGTACTGCCCGACATAGCCCGACATAAGTGTAACATTGGGTTAATAAAAATGGAACTAGAGGTGGTTTGTGTAACATTGAATTAATAAAAATGGAACTAGAGGTGTCTGAACATATTCGCAAAAATGGCAAGAATAATTGGTAAAAACGGGTAGAAGGAGAGACAATACTTTTTAAAATTGAAATGAAAAACCCACTCTCTAGTGTCCTCATCCATACAACAGAATGCAGAAGCAGATCCTCATCTATTAGTTTCACAATGACAAGTGAAATGGGAGAAATCCACCCCTACCGTCTAATTGGACGCAAAGTGTGAAGCTAGATGATTTGGAACAAGTTACAATTCCATTTATTTTGCAAATTGATAAACTAAGGGCTTGTTTGATATCAATATCAAGGATATGAAATATCGGGTATCGGTATGAGTATCAAGATATGGGTATGAATGATATCAAGGTATCGGGTATAAGTATAGATATGAGTGATATTTCTGATATACAAATTCCGAAAAAGATATCAAAATAAACTCTGATATCACTCATACCCATACCCTGATACTCATACCTGATGTCAAACAACAGATATCAGGATTATACTAAACACAGATATGTGTATTAGTGATATACATACCCATATCTGATATCATGATAGCAATACCAAACGGGATCTCACGCAATGAGGGAGACAAATTCCGGGTCTTGTTGAAGAGCAAGCATTGTATGTGGAGAAAGGCAAATCTCTACGCTCACACTTGCTTGGCTTTGTTTGCAAGGGCGTAAGATCACCTTCCCATCATACTTATTCGAACCAATGCGAACCGCCACAACTTTCCCCAACCCAAAGTCGACGCTATACACGTCTTCTCTGGGCACACCACCTATCACAACGATGTTTGGAGATGGCGGACCAACAAGCACAAACTACGGAGAGTTTATCCATTCAACAAACTCGTCCACCAAATGCTCATGGGTAAGCTCTTCCACCGCTCGGTGCACCAACGATGCCACCTTCCCCAAATTACTATCTCCTATCAACTTCGCAACTTTGATATGGTTGAAGGAAGCAACTACAAAACTCTCGAGCGAGGTAGTCTTGGGGAAGTGGCGGCACCACTCTTGACCTAGCATTGGCAACTGTGATGCACATACTATCTTTCTTAACCTGCCGTGCACGGACAATGGATCTCCATATAGCCGCCGATAACGCTTGGAATGATGAAATTTTATTGACGACCCCGCATTCTGCATTAGCTTTTGCCTTGAGGGATGCTATTGACTTAGAAGATAGATGGAAAATCACTTCCCTAAGTTTGTTGTTGTTGTTTCTCTCCACATTGTTTTTTTTGCTTTGGTTAACTCGTCGAGGAGGATATGGGGACATTTGAGTATTTTCCCGTGACCCCGGGAACCAGCGTTCACAAATAGGCGGCCTCAGGATGATCCTTGTGTCGACTTCGTCCGATTGGAATATCTCAGACCACGACGAGAGAAAGTACCAGAAGCTGGTTCCATCTACAATAGAATGGTTTGCGGAAAACCCAAGAAAGACACCATCAACCAACTCAGTTACTTGGACTACTAACATGGGTTCGTTAAGAGCATCATAGTTTCTTGGTATTCGCCCAAGATCAAAGAATGATTGAACTATAGTTGGTTTATAAGATGGAGAGATTATACCGTCCACAGTCACATCATCTAAAGTCGCATGAACAAACTTTGCTCCCGGGCCTTTGTTGCAGTCTACATACATGAAAGACTTGTGTATGTCCTCTTCTACTTTTGTCACAAGTTGACCTGCACAATGTGGATATAGTATATGAGTTTTTTTTAAAGGTATATATATATGCCTCACAAAAGCTAGTTAGAAATAAAAAAACGTAAAGTGAAGTATAAGCAAAAGTCGTGCTTTTGTGAGGTGAATCGTTCTGCTGACAAAATTGCTAAACTTGTCTTATCATCACGTATGACTATTTTACATTTCAATACAGAACTTTGTGTTCTCATCCGTCAGGATGCTCTAGGCCTGCCTAATGTCAGAAGGTAGATCCGTCTAATTCTTTCCTCATCGAAAAAAAAATTGTGCTTTCGAAAGTAAGGTCATCACAAAAGTTCTCTTGGAGAAAGTTTGGTGAAACTCCTTTGGAATTGTGCTCATCATGCAGAGGAATTAGGTCTTTCACATCCTTGATCTTGTCCGGAACAACAACTCAATCTCATCCAAATAAAGCTCCATCATCGAAAGATTGCATCTCAACAAAGAAAAGACGGGAAACAATGGGCCTTAATTAGAGCATCAATTTTTGTTTATAATTCTCGGTGTTGACTACTTAATTGTTTTATGGCACTTTCTTGTTGACGTTGATCGGTTCACCGGTTAATGGGTTGATCGTTTTTTTCGGCGTTGACCAGTTAATTATATATAAATATATAATTTTACCCGCCCGATGATGACACTTTCTTGTTGACATTTTTATGATTTCTTTTAGTGAAAAAATATATTGATGACACTTTGTATTTATGTACGAATGACACTGTGATGTACATATGATATGACATGTTTACGTTGGTGACACTTTCATATGTATGGATGATACTCTTAAACAAAAATAACATTTCTGAAAATGTCATCACATACATTTACATGTCATCCTTATGTACAAAATTCACCGCGTACCTTTACGTTGATGACACTTTGTATTTATCTACGGATGACACTTTGTACGAATATGTGACACTTTTATACATAGATGATACTTGTGAAAAATATCATCACGGATTTATACATGTATCATTGCCTACATAAAAAAGTGTCATCGTTTTGCATTGATAATCGTATATGTGTACGAATGACAATTTGTATGTATGGGTGACACTTTGTGTACAAGTGGGGGACATTGTGATACTTTTATACATATACACATGCGGAATATGTCATCACATATATATACGTGTCATTGCCTATATAAAAAATGTCTTCACATACACTTTGCATTGATAATACCTTGTATTTATGTGTCGATGACACTTCTATATAAAGGTGCATATATGACACTTGTCAAAAACGTCATCCACACACATTTTTTTTAAGCATCATCATGTACATATGTGTCTTGCTTCATAAAAAGTAACATCTAGTATACTTTACATTGATGACACCTTATACATATGTATCGGTAACACTTTATATATAAGTGTGACACTTGTGAAAAATATCAACACATACACATGGGCCTTTAGATCAAAAGAGCCCAAAGTTAGAAAAACTAATAAAACTTATTTGGAGGTTAGATAGTGAATTAATTTTTCAAATGGGCCTTTAGGCCAAATTCTCTCTTGTTTGAGTGTTATCTTTGCTAGTTTTGTTATAATAAACTATTGTACATGAATACCAATTAGACTTGTTAATCAGGTTGGTCAGGTCGGATTCAGTTCAGTCATTTTAGGTTCGGATTGAGTACAAGTAAGATCAATTTGGGTTGTGGTCAAGTCGGATCGGGTTGTTATAGGTTAGAGAACAGTTCGACTTAGCCAATAGGTCCAAAGCATCATTTAAAAAAAATGTTCACGTTAAAATATTATTAAATAATTTTTAATAATATAAATATGTAAAAAAACTAATTTTATTAATAAAATAAAAATACTATTAATTATGAATTGCTTTATAGATAATTGATATTAGTACGCTGAAATCATAATTTGTTTAAAATTTTTAATTTATACGATTGTGATTTTGAATTTCAAAAATTGTTCAAGTGTATTGAGATTGTTTTTCTTAGAATACTCGAACATATTCAAAGTATTTATATCTCATTTATTAAATGTATTTTAACAATAATTTTCTATGCTTAATATTTATTTGTTAATTGGGTTGGTCGGGTTCCGATATTACATTCTCGAGTCATATATATTCGGGTTCCGTAATTTTATTAGATGTTCATGTATTCATACTATATGCTCACAAAAGTTTATACTAGAAGTTACAAACTAAATTAAACTAGATTTGTAAAAAAACTTTATACTAGAAATTCATTGAGTATATCAAAGTATGCATCTCTATTATACTAAATTTGAACATCAAGTATAGTTTATAGTTAATAACCATTCACCTTTTACGTTTAGTATATTAAAATACACGTTTATTAAATGTGAACCTTTAGTGTACTAAATATGGACCTTAGTCTATGGGGTTCATATGTACAACTTTGAGCTTGTTCATGTTTGAAATTATTTTACTTGGTCAGTGTAGAATCGAGTGTGTTAGTACAAGGAACGATAGAACTGTTCCTTGGGCAGCGGAATATAGTAACAGATAACAAAGTAACAATAGCAACATTCTTTAGAGAGGAAAACTCAATCAACCAACTAGTTGACTGAGAAAAAACTCTACCCCTAGGTTTTACCCTAGTAGGATTTCAAATGTCAACTTGTGTTATTAATACTGGAATCACAATCGAGCAAGTCTTATCTCAATCTAGTTTACGCCTAGATATCTAGACTTCTACGTGTAACGTTCCTAACAACACCTTAGACACCCAAAACCCTATCAAGTACTCAGCTTACCAAAGCTTCGTACTTGCAAGTGTTTCTTCTCTTCTTTCTTCTTGCTCTGAATGCTCTAGCTTTGGAAATGCTGCGTTGCATGTGCATCTGATAACAGCAATTTGTCGTGCTAATTACTGCTATGCAAGTAATCCAAACAAACCTAATACGTAGTCCTAAGTAAGTAAGGGTCGAGTCCTCAGGGAGACAAATTCTATCTTTATGTATAATTTCTATGTCAATCTTAAAGTAACCAGAGGGGGGTTTTGTATGTTTTAGAATCACTAAGCATGCAAAAACAAACAAACGAAAGATGATGAATTCGGTAATTGGGGAAATAGTTCAGCCAAACAAACATCCACTATTCGTATGATAAGTTGATCATAGATAATCATGCAATGGAAATTCCTATTCGTTTTCTAAAGTAACTACAAGCACAACCAGATACTTATAGCACTAACTAATTAAACAACCATGAAACCATCAAGATTCAGTTTAACAGCAGCATTAAGGATAGGAATATAGATAGGATACAATCTAGCATAAAACAACCAGCTTTTATACTAGAATGTAAATCAGTTCTCTTCTACATAAGACTAGCACAACCAGTTACTAGTACGATGCAGTTGCTACTCCGATAAAGATATGCTCAACCAGTAACAATCTAAATCTAGCAATCAATCAATAGAGACAATACCTAGTTGCGCAGGCTAGAAACTGTCAATATTAATCATGAGCAATTCAAGCAAGAGAATAGATAAAATACATGCGATAGATAAGGAACGAAAATCTCACAACTAAATCAAGACGAAAGCTTCAATTGTCCGACTAAGCCAGGAAAGCTTAGTTCTTCATAACAAAGTACGTAGAATAGAGAAAAGATGAAAAACGATGATAAGGGAGGCCAAGCTCCCTTTTAACCCTAAATACTAGAAAATAATAAAAAGTCTTCAAAAGTAAATCAAAAACGAAATAATAAAAACACTAATAATAATCCAAAATAACAAAATAAGGAAAAGTGGTTCGGTTCCGCATCCGACGCGGCGGCGGTCGCCGTAAGAACACTTGTTGAGATTTCTTCGGTTCAGCTCCTGTAACACCTCCGTAAAAACGCCATAACTTTTGATTCCCAACTCGGATTGCGCTCATATTTTGAGGACTTGCAGTAGACTTCAAGAGCTAACTCCTAGAATTGGAATCACTCCATTTGGACGTCTGAGTAAAGAGAACGAATCAATTGAATTCAGCACATTGTTCTTGTACTCTCGTGTGGACTCTCTCCTTGGTTCTTCTTCGTCTCCTCAGTGGCCAACTCCTCTTCCTCTGGATATCTTCAATTTGCTTCTCCAGACCACCAAATCCACACTTCTCCTCTCTAACTCCATAATCCACAGTTGTGCACTAAATCCATCCAAATGGCACCTCAAACCTGATAACAACCTCTAGAAATGCACTACAAAATAGTACCGATCAGCATCCAATGATAGTCACTTCTTCCCATATGTATAGTCTTCAAAATATCCTATTGATACCCTAATTTTACTCAAAGGAAATCAAATCAAATCAAATATTCCTAAACAATCTTTTTACAATCTTTTCTAACAACTAAATCTTCAACAAACTTGTTCCTTGCGGCCCAAGACGTTTCCGAAGATCTCTTTCCAAAAATAGAAGAATCGGCAAGGCTAATAGCGCACGCGTCTCATCGTTCCTTGGCGTTGTTCCCTTGTATTTTCCTTCTCATCAACGCGCATCTCAACTTCTCAGTTTGCACATGCGCGTTGTTCCATTGTTGACTTCTCTCTTCCTTGCATATCTTGTTTTGATTCTTCACATGATTTTCAACGTTCCTTATTTTTCGAATTGTTCCTGAAACTCACAGTCACAATAAAACCATTAAGTGTAATTGGGTTTATCATCATCAAAACTAGAGGAAACATTCATCGTTCCAATAATTTCCCCCTTTTTGGTGATGACAAACCCATTCAAAATGTGCATATTCAAAACAACCAAGTAAGAAGTCAATCACATATGGTCAAGCATATTCAAAGTAATAACAATTGACAAAGTTCCCCCCTCAGAAAGTACATATAGAGATTTACCTTCAAGTTGCGTCAAGATTCTCCTTAGCACTAGCTTCTGTTATCAACTCTTCCTTGAGTTCATCTCACATTTTCCACACTTTCCTCTTTTGGCATCATCAAAAGATCACAGTACAAGCATGCAGTTCAAGACTAAATCGCAAATCAAGATAAAGCAATTCATTCATTAAGCAGGAAAGCAGTACAAAGCTAAGAGATCGAAACAAGCAAAGTCAAAAGATAAGAGAGAATTGCGCAAAAGACATGAAAACATAGAAAAATGAAAAATAGAGGGAAAGACGAGCTGGATAGTAACAAGAAACACTCATGTCTCAGGGCTCTTCATCAGCTTCCTCCTCCTTGTTCAAAAAGTGATCCAGAAGCAGTTTCATCGTGAGGTTCAACTGTACGAGCTCAACAAGGATTTGGTGTTGCATTGAGCTTCCCCGGGATGTTGCTTCGCCAACAAGCTTCTTCACGGTACCAGTCCCCATTCCATTGGAGTCACCCTTGAATTTCATCTTTTCCACACATGAGGAATCAAACTCACTACCCAGTGACACTTCATTCTCTTCTTTGTATAGCTCATCGCAAAGCAACAACATCTTCACCAATCTAGGATAGGCCAAGGAATGAGATTTGGCTTTGCACCTATCCATGTGACATAGAATCATCCTAGGAAGATCAATTTTCTCCCTTCTCATAAAGTGATCAAGCAAGAACATATCACAGAGAGTGAGGGTGGTGCATTTTTCTTGACGAGGCACAACGGCCATGGAGATGATGTTAAACGCCACCCTGTGAGCAAGCGTCATCCTTTCAGTATGCAGTTCCCAACACTGGAACCAAACAGTCGTTCTATACAGGCGACATTCTCATCATTGAACTCACTGGAGTTCTTCTCAAACTAAACTTCACAAAATCCACCCAAAGGAACAGACATTAGAGTGGAGAGTACCTTAGGCGTGAATGAGATGTCTTCCCCATCAATTTTTGAAGACACGGACATGGCATCTGCCTTGGAGAGATGATAATAGTGGTAGAACTCGCACACTTGAACTTCGTTCATTGTCACTCTTGTAGAACAAACTCGTTCCCAACCTTGGAAACGGAGGAGATCCAGTATCTCTTCCGCCTTGTGCTCAATGAAGAAACTTTCCTTAATGAGAAGAAGAGGGGGAATACATTTACCCTTAGAGAAGTCGAGAATTGTCTCGGAGACTGACATCTCCAATTTGGCTTTCTTCTTCTCTGATTTGGTAGCGAAACGCAGACGACCTGTGAGCGGCCTAGTGTAACACCCCCAAATCGTAACCCATTTGGAAATGTATTACCGCTAGTGACCTCGGTTTCCACACCGAAGCCACCCCAGGCTTTACCGGTTTAAATATAAATCATAAACAACAATGATGATGTAAACACCAAAATCTTTGGTTAAAACATATGTCTGGGGATTACATCCCAATCCCCATAGGACAAAACAAAGTAATCAGCGGAAGTCTTTGCAAAGTATAAATACAAGGGTCTTGATCGTAATGATCACCCGCCAAGGATCGCAACCTGATAAATCCATTAAAACACCGTTTGCTTTTATAGTAGTTCTAGCCTTTGTTTCTCGGATTCTTATCTGATGTTCCGAATCGAACGGATGACACCAGCCAACCATGCAGAGAACAATTACGGTTGGTTAGTCTAATGAAAGACTATGCAAGGGTACAAAGAAGAGTGGTTCGAAGTAGTCGTATTATGTTAGACTTATCGCTCCTCGAATCAAAACCGATAACGATAGTCAACCACCATACTCTACTGAAACATATGAAGAGGCATGATCAAGAGAAGATTCTGAAAGACCAAGTCTCACAGAAATCAATCCCAAAGAAGACTCCAACGAATTGAGTCTTATCGGAAATGTGACAAATGTTGGGGAACATTAATTAATCATACAAGCGTTCAAAACGACTTGATGTTTCGGTTCACGACCAACCTCACCGCTTAATGTGAATCCAGATTGGAAAGAGAACGGTACTCTGATCAAAGTCAAGACGAGCTTTCCTAGCTGTACTATTCCCTAGCTGCACTACTCGTCTGAAGTATATTAATCATGTGCTACGACGACAATTATCTTATTTAAATTCCCAATCGCGCATCACGTTATAGACTTTTAAATATATGTTTCGCCATGAGGGACATATATTGAGTATATGTTTCGCCATGAGGGACATATAGGACATATGTTTCGCCATGAGGGACATACTCCTGAATGGGACGAATCCTAAGATTTGTAGCATCAGTTAAGTTCCACCATCTCTATACCCGAGTATAGAGATTGGTCATGACCCACCAAATGGTTTTTGGGTTTATCACCCTTTGCACCATTAATCATTATTAAGAAACGACTGGACCTCGAATAGTACATCGCTCCTACGAATACTCGTGCTAACTAAACAGTTCAACACAGTAATAATCATATCAAAGCCCTCCAGGCTAATATCATGAATATATATCTATAATAGCGTTGTTCTAGCAGATATACAACCTATTATAATATCATATTCTTTTCACATCATTTATCAAACTATTCCCAATAGAATAGTAAATCATTCCAAATTAATTAACAATTAAACAATTGATAATTAATGGAAATATAGAATGATAAGCAAGAGCGAACCACCACTTGCCTTAGATTAGATGAAGCTTTAACAAGCTTAGAGATAACGGTTTCCGAGTTCGAAACTGGGACAGATCCTGGACAATAATTCCCTCTGGAATGACCCATAACGAGACCCTAAGTTAGATTCAATATCTACATATATGAATCTAAAAGAATAGGAAAAGGACCAAAGGAGTCAAGCCTCGCCCAAATCCAAACACACACGAACACACACCTCGGACAAGGCTCGCCGCGGGTGCGGTGGGGCCCTTGCCGCGGGGTGCGGTCGGTTAACAGTGGCGAGACTTCAACGATGGCAACGGGGGAAACACTCACCAAATCGATTCGTTCGACTTCAATTTGTTGTGGTTTTGATCTCCCAACACTTTAGACCTTTGAATAACTCTTAGGAGCACCTTTGTGAATACTCAAAGGAGTTCGATCACCTTCTCTACCAAAGTTCAAAGCTTGGCAACAATGGAATCTCAGAGGAAAAGAGGTGAAGTTACAGCTGTGTTAGAGCTCTCCTCCTCAACTTTCTCCCTCCTTTTATAAGCCAAACAAGCAGCTTACCATCAGATGACAACAAGGACGAGGTGGCCAGACAACTTGGAGTAGGCTAGGTGACTCGCCAAGCCTAGTTCTGCAGCTGCACAAGTTGCACTGCAACTTGTCGAGTGACAGCGGCTCACCGCGGGGTGCGGTGGCCGACTCTGTTATCGCCTCCAAATTTGGCCTTTGCCGCAGGTGCGGCCACTTGACCGCGGGGTGCGGTCAAGGCCATTTTTGCCCCTTTTTGTCCGTTTTGTCCTTTCTTACCAAGTGGTTAAATATTTTTAACCCCTGGTTAAATATATTCGTACACGAACGACCCTTTTAACCCAAAGATACCTTAACTGTATTTTATATTACTCAGAAAAATATTACAGAGGTCGCACATTGCATAGAATGTCCGTACTTCTCTGAATTTAATCTGACTTGTAATATGGTAATAAGAAAATTCAAAATTTGTAATACCCCTCAATTTTTAATAAGGGTATTTGGGTAATTTTCCCAACCTTCGTTCAAAATAATTATTTTGCTTCTAGTGGAGTTCGGATTTTCCGTAACATCCATGATATCTGAAATAATTCCTTGAGTGGTATAAAATACATTCGATGTATTTTCGGAAATTAGAATATTTGTTTGGATACAAACATATAATTTCCGGGGTTTAAAACTCATACCAAAGCCAATTCCCATAACACTGCCACGAATTCCCCCCTCTTGCCACGATACTCCCCCCCGTGTAAAATTTGTCGAGACACCCGTCAATATGGTGGTCGAGGCATGCTTACTCATTGGACAAGTGGAGGCCTGGAGAGTGATCTCATTGGGCTATTTAAGAAGCTAACCTGGAGAGCACCCAACCACTCCCCAGCTTCCCTTGCTCAGACCTCTTTCACCATCCCTTGTTTCGACCTCCTCCCGTCGGCGACGAAGAGCTCGCCACCCCTGTTTCGTCGTTGTTTCCCCTCCCTGATGTGTTGCTGTACTTCGTCAAGCTCCACCGAGCCCTGCTAGTGGCCGCCACTACCCCGGCGTCGACGAGCTCCTTCCCGACGAAAACGGAGTCGAGCCGCTGCCGCACCGGGCTTCTGTGCTCCGCCGCCGCTGCTCGCGTGTCGACGCCGCCAGGAGCTGCTGATGGTGGTCGCCACTCTCCGGCGACGAAGCTCCATCCCCGGCGTCGACGAGTCTCCTTTCCGGCGAGCGTCGAGCCATTGTGCGTGTTACTGTGTGCTGTTGTTGTGTGGAGGTAGAAGACAAGAAGTGGGACCCCCTCCTTTGTTTTGATTCTGTTGGGCCGTGAAGCCCAATTAGCCTTCCGTCCAGATTTAACCCAAAATTATACGAGCGGTATAATTTCGATTCCCTTTCATCCGTATTTTTTTCTTTAGGAAAATTTAATAAATATTTTTATGATTTATAATCATAAAAATTTATTAAATTTAATTCATTAAGTTCGTCCAGACAAATTAATTGATAATTAATTAATTTGTTAGTTAGAACGTGATTCACTGGATCGCGTGTGGACTCGTAATCCGTTGGAGCTATCTGAAGCTTAGGCCATATCCTCGAAAATGATATCATCAGTAATCATCTCGTCTAGATTCATCGCCGAATCTACTCCAGGCAAGTGGCGGTTCGCTCTTGCTCATCATTCCATACTTCCATTAATTATCAATTGTTTAGTTGTTAATTAATTTGGAATGATTTACTGTTTATGTTGGGAACAGTTTTGATAAATAATTTGATGAAAAGAAGTGTTGTTATAATAGGTTGTATATTGCTAGATACAGCGCTATTATGTTCGTAATGGTTTTGTGTGGATTTTAAATGTGAATTTCATATGAAAGATTATAATAGGTTGCATATACTGTTAGTAGCAACGCTATTTTGATATATATATATATATAGATGGATAGATCTATGATGTTGGCCTTGATGACTTTGATTTGATATGGTTGTTGAATGTGTTGAACTGTTTAGTTAGCACGAGTATTCGTAGGAGCGATGGACTA
This sequence comes from Rheum nobile, assembly GCA_027886185.1. Lineage (NCBI taxonomy): Eukaryota > Viridiplantae > Streptophyta > Magnoliopsida > Caryophyllales > Polygonaceae > Rheum > Rheum nobile. Next base: position 273,234 of record WOAB01000261.1, on the reverse strand, counting down.
TTCGAGGTCCAATCGTTTCTTAATAATGATTAATGGTGCAAAGGGTGATAAACCCAAAAACCATTTGGTGGGTCATGACCGATCTCTATACTCGGGTATAGAGATGGTGGCACTTAACTGATGCTACAAATCTTGGGATTCGTCCCATTCAGGAGTATGTCCCTCATGGCGAAACATATGTCCTATATGTCCCTCATGGCGAAACATATATTCAATATATGTCCCTCATGGCGATACATATATTTAAAAGCCTATAACGTGATGCGCGTTTTGGAATTAAATAAGATAAGTGCCGTCGTAGCACATGATTAATATACCTTGGGCGAGTAGTGCAGCTAAGTGTAGTGCAGCTAGGAAAGCTCGTCTTGACTTTGATCAGAGTAAAGTTTTCTTTCCAATCTGGATTCGCATTGTGCGATGAGGTTGGTCGTGAACCGAAACATCAAGTCGTTTTAAACGCTTGTGTGAAATTATAATGTTCCAGACATTTGTCATGCTTTCCGATAAGACTCAATTCATCAAATTCATTGGAGTCTTCTTTTGGGTTGATTGCTGTAAGACTCGGTCTTTCAGAATCTTCTCTTGATCATGCTGCTTGATATATTCCAGTAGGAGTATAGTGGTTGACTATCGTCATCGGTTTTCATTCGAGAAACGATGAGTCTAACCTAATACGACTACTTCGAACCACTCTGCTTTGTACCCTTGCATAGTCTTTCATTAGACTAACCAACCGTAATTGTTCTCTGCATGGTTGGTTGGTGTCATCCGTTCGATTCAGCACATCAGATAAGAATCCGAGAAACAAATGCTAGAACGACTATGAAGACAACGGTGGTTTTTGGATGTTTTAATGATTTTAATCAGGTTGAGATCCTTGGGAGATGATCATTGTGATCAAGACCCTTTTGTAAGATTTTGAAAGACTTTCGATGTATTTCAATTATTCTGAGTTTAATCCTTTTCGGAATTGGGATGTAATTCCGGAACTTATGGTTTCAATGAAAATTATGATGATTTTGTATCATAATTGTTCTTTAGGATTTGTGTTTCAATGGTAAAGCCTGGGGTGGCTTCGGTATGGAAACTGAGGTCACTGGCGGTAATACCTTTCCAAATGGATTAAGATTTGGGGGTATTACAAAATTTTACTTACAAAATGAGGGATATTACATTACCTCCCCCTTAAAAGAAGTTTCGACCCCGAAACTTAGGCCGAAAACAACTCGGGAAAGCGTCTAAGCATATCCTCCTCAGTCTCCCAGGTAACTTCTTCGGTTCTTGACTTGGACCATAGAATCCGTACCAACGGTACCACCTTGTTGCGCAAGTGCTTTCCACGGTGCTCGAGAATACGCACAGGTATCTCTTCATAAGTACCATTTGCTTGAATCTCAATGTCTTCATAGCTCAGCACATGAGACTCATCAGACACGTATTTCCTCAGCAAGGATACGTGGAACACATTATGCACTGGATGTGCCGATGGCGGCAATGCCAAATGGTACGCTAGAGATCCCACTCTGTCAAGAATTTCAAATGGTCCCACGTAGCGAGGGTTGAGCTTCCCACGCTTACCAAATCTGAACACGCCTTTAGATGGCGAGACTTTGACAAAGACCTTGTCACCAACCTCAAATTCAACATTCCTACGCTTCGAATCAGCATAAGACTTCTTGTCGATTTTGAGCTGTCAACATCCTTTGTTTTACCAAGGCAATGCCCAAGGCAGTCCTTTCGACTAGCTCTAGTCCGAGCGATAAGCAAAGACACTACAGTCTCATGTAGTATCTTCCGGTTCGATGCATCGGCTACTACATTAGCCTTGCCCGGATAATATAGCAATTCGATGTCGAAATCTTTAAATAGCTCCAACCGGCGGCGTTGTCTCATATTCAACTCCTTCTGAGTGAACACATATTTGAGGCTCTTGTGATCAGTGAAGACTTGGCAGTTCACACCATAGAGATAATGCCTCCAAATCTTCAACGCAAACACTACTGCTGCTAACTCTGGATCATGCGTCAGATAGTTTTCTTCATAGGTTTTCAGTTGTCTTGACGCATAAGCCATAACCTTGCCTCTTTGCATCAACACACAACCTAAACCACTCTTTGAAGCATCACTATAGACCGCATAATCATCAGTTCCGTCTGGTAGTGTTAGCACTGGTGCAGAGGTCAGACATTGCTTCAATTTCTGAAAATTGTCCTCACACTTGTCATTCCAAACAAACTTCTTGTGGACCTTACGAAATAGACCGGTCATAGGTAGAGCGATCTTAGAAAATCCCTCTACAAACCGTCTATAATATCCGGCAAGTCCAAGGAAACTGCGCACCTCCTTCACATTCTGAGGCCGCTTCCAGTTAGCTACTGCTTCAATCTTTTGGGGATCAACCATTACCCCCTTCTCATTGATCACATGGCCTAAGAAAGCCACTTTCTTGATCCAAAAAATCGCACTTAGACAATTTAGCGTACGACTTATTTTGTCTAAGGATTGACAATACAATCCGAAGGTGTTCCTCGTGAACTTCCTCATTCGGAGAATAAATCAAAATGTCATCGATGAAAACCACCACAGACTTATCCAAGTACTGGTGAAAACATCAATTCAATAAGTCCATAAAGACCGCTGGAGCGTTGGTAAGTCCGAGTGGCATGACTACGAACTCGTAGTGACCATATCTCGTCCGGAATGCAGTCCTCAGAATATCTTCATCACGAATTCTGAGCTGATGATAACCAGATCTCAGATCGATCTTGAAAAAGACTTTAGCTCCCTGCAACTGATCCAACAGATCATCAATCCTTGGCAAAGGATATTTGCTTTTGATCGTGACTTTATTCAACTCTCGATAGTCGATACAAAGCCGAAACGATCCAGCTTTCTTCTTGACAAACAAAACCAGGGCACCCCAAGGCGATGCACTCGGCCTTATATAACCCTTGTCAAGAAGATTCTCGAGTTGTTTCTTCAACTCTTGTATTTCCACAGGAGCCATCCGATACGGTGCCTTTGAAATCGGCGCGGTACCAGGCTCAAATCAATTGTAAACTTCACGTCACGATACGGGGGTAATCCAGGAATCTCTTCCGGAAAAACATCAGGAAATTCATGAATCACAGGAATATCAAGAACTAATGGTTCATCTTTCATGGGCACATCCAGATAGCAAAGGTACCCGACACAACCCTGTCGAAGTAGCTTAAACGCAGCCATCGCATTGATAAGCCTGCCGTTATCAGCGTCATTCTGACCCTTAAATTTGCACACACTCTGGCCCCCAGATGACACCGTCACAGTTCTTGCACTGAAGTCGATTACCACCCCATGACGTGTCAGCCAATCCATACCGAGAATAATGTCGTATGGAGCCATGGCAATACAGATCAAATCTGCCTCGAATTTCTTACCCTGGATGGTAATCGGAAATTCAGACAGACACTTAGTCCCCACTAAGCGTTCACTATTAGGAAGATTCATAACGAAAGGTTCACAACCTCGTTGCAAACTAAACCTAACTTGCTAACGCAACTCTCCGAAACGAAAGAATGGATACACCAGTTAGGTCCATCAGCCTCACGCATCTCGCACATGCGTTGACCTTGACCTCCAATCGTTCCTCTAGTACTTGGGGCCTTGGCCTGACTGGGTGAGTCGGGACCACAACTGGTGTATCCATTAACTCCCACGGCCTTGCCCTCCAACGAGCACGCTCAACCGTCTCATCCACCTGGCGATGCGCTTCAGCACTAATCGCCTTCCAAGTGGCAGGAGACAATGTCGAGTACTCCCGCTCAGGTGACAACACCGGACTTGGATAGATAAACTCCACTTCGGGTCCTCGTTGCCCACCAATAAGCGCTCCAAGTCATTGGACTTATGGCCCTGCCCCTCGAGGTCTTCCTCGGGGTCCTTCTTCTCAGGATCTTCCTCAAGGTCCTCTTCGGAAATCATCTCGATCATGAAGTCGTCGTTATAGTACCCTCTAGCGTACCTTGACAACTCTTCTTCATCCTCAGTGTCCTCCCCTGGCTCCTCTGTAGGCTCTTCCACAGGAACCACGGCCTCGTCGGACACTAGCACTACCGACTCAGAGAGTACGGTCTTCACCTCCTCGGGTGGACTACTAGGTTCACCGACCTCATAACACGACGAGGGAACCGGGAACTCAAGCCTATCTAGAGATGGCGGAGCCATCTCGGCTTCTTTCGAGTCCCTTGAAGAGAAACGAAAACACCCATATCTACGGGCGACGAATAGGGAGTTAGTCTTTCTAAATATGGAAGTGAACTTCCATATCAGACTAAAGAAGAAGGCACGACTATAAACGGTAATATTTCAAATTCTTTTCATTTCGAAAACTCAGAGCCTTTGAAAACATTTCTCAATTTAAAACGAGTAAATAGTTCATGAATTCCCAAACCCGTTTTAAAACTTTTGGCTCTGATACCAGATCTGTAACACCCCCAAATCGTAACCCATTTGGAAAGGTATTACCGCCAGTGACCTCGGTTTCCACACCAAAGCCACCCCAGGCTTTACCGGTTTAAATACAAATCATAAACAACAATCATGATGTAAACACCAAAATCTTTGGTTAAAACATATGTCTGGGGATTACATCCCAATCCCCATAGGACAAAACAGAGTAATCAGCGGAAGTCTTTGCAAAGTATAAATACAAGGGTCTTGATCGTAATGATCACCCGCCAAGGATCGTAACCTGATAAATCCATTAAAACACCGTTTGCTTTTATAGTCGTTCTAGCCTTTGTTTCTCAGATTCTTATTTGATGTGCCGAATCGAACGGATGACACCAGCCAACCATGCAGAGAACAATTACGGTTGGTTAGTATAATGAAAGACTATGCAAGGGTACAAAGAAGAGTGGTTCGAAGTAGTCGTATTAGGTTAGACTCATCGCTCCTCGAGTCAAAACCGATAACGATAGTCAACCACCATACTCTACTGAAACATATGAAGAGGCATGATCAAGAGAAGATTCTGAAAGACCAAGTCTCACAGAAATCAATCCCAAAGAAGACTCCAACGAATTGAGTCTTATCGGAAATGTGACAAATGTTGGGGAACATTAATTAATCATACAAGCGTTCAAAAACGACTTGATGTTTCGGTTCACGACCAACCTCACCGCTTAATGCGAATCCAGATTGGAAAGAGAACGGTACTCTGATCAAAGTCAAGACGAGCTTTCCTAGCTGTACTATTCCCTAGCTGCACTACTCGTCTGAAGTATATTAATCATGTGCTACGACGGCAATTATCTTATTTAAATTCCCAATCGCGCATCACGTTATAGACTTTTAAATATATGTTTCGCCATGAGGGACATATATTGAGTATATGTTTCGCCATGAGGGACATATAGGACATATGTTTCACCATGAGGGACATACTCCTGAATGGGACGAATCCTAAGATTTGTAGCATTAGTTAAGTGCCACCATCTCTATACCCGAGTATAGAGATTGGTCATGACCCACCAAATGGTTTTTGGGTTTATCACCCTTTGCACCATTAATCATTATTAAGAAACGACTGGACCTCGAATAGTACATCGCTCCTACGAATACTCGTGCTAACTAAACAGTTCAATACAGTAATAATCATATCAAAGCCCTCCAGGCTAATATCATGAATATATATCTATAATAGCGTTCTTCTAGCAGATATACAACCTATTATAATATCATATTCTTTTCACATCATTTATCAAACTATTCCCAATAGAACAGTAAATCATCCCAAATTAATTAACAATTAAACAATTGATAATTAATGGAAATATGGAATGATAAGCAAGAGCGAACCACCACTTGCCTTAGATTAGATGAAGCTTTAACAAGCTTAGAGATAACGGTTTCCGAGTCCGAAACTGGGACAGATCCTGGACAATAATTCCCTCTGGAACGACCCATAACGAGACCCTAAGTTAGATTCAATATCTACATATATGAATCTAAAAGAATAGGAAAAGGACCAAAGGAGTCAAGCCTCGCCCAAATCCAAACACACACGAACACACACCTCGGACAAGGCTCGTCGCGGGTGCGGTGGGGCCCTTGCCGCGGGGTGCGGTCGGTTAACAGTGGCGAGACTTCAACGATGGCAACGGGGGAAACACTCACCAAATCGATTCGTTCGACTTCGATTTGTTGTGGTTTTGATCTCCCAACACTTTAGACCTTTGAATAACTCTTAGGAGCACCTTTGTGAATACTCAAAGGAGTTCGATCACCTTCTCTAACAAAGTTCAAAGCTTGGCAACAATGGAATCTCAGAGGAAAAGAGGTAAAGTTGCAACTGTGTTAGAGCTCTCCTCCTCAACTTTCTCCCTCCTTTTATAAGCCAAACAAGCAGCTTACCATCAGATGACAACAAGGACGAGGTGGCCAGACAACTTGGAGTAGGCTAGGTGACTCGCCAAGCCTAGTTCTACAGCTGCACAAGTTGCACTGCAACTTGTCGAGTGACAGCGGCTCACCGCGGGGTGCGGTGGCGTGGCCGCGGGGTGCGGTGGCCGACTCTGTTACCGCCTCCAAATTTGGCCTTCGCCACAGGTGCGGCCACTTGACCGCGGGGTGCGGTCAAGGCCATTTTTGCCCCTTTTTGTCCGTTTTGTCCTTTCTTACCAAGTGGTTAAATATTTTTAACCCCTGGTTAAATATATTCGTACACGAACGACCCTTTTAACCCAAAGATACCTTAACTGTATTTTATATTACTCAGAAAAATATTACAGAGGTCGCACATTGCATAGAATGTCCGTACTTCTCTGAATTTAATCTGACTTGTAATATGGTCATAAGAAAATTCAACATTTTCCTTACAAAATGAGGGATATTACACCTAGGAACGATTTCGTCACCACCCGACTTGGTTGGAGTTGAATGCTCAGTGGAAGCTCGCCTAGTTCCCAAACAATGAACATCGTCGTCATCATCACTCTCTTCTTTCTCAGCAGCTAGAGCGATATCAACAGCCTCACATTTTCTGCTCTTGGGTTGAGGTCTCACCAAAGGTTGAGACTTGACACCCAACTGGTCCTCCACGGACTTCATAGACCGTTCATCCTCATCAACTCTGTCTTTGGAAGGAGAGGAAACTTCTTCTTCCTCATTAGCGGTGGCACTCGACACTGTGTCCTCCACAGAAACAAGCTCCAGAGAGGGAGCAAGATCCTGAGCTTTCAGTGGCGATGGAGATTTCGCCACCAGAGTGGATGTCGAAGCAGAGGGATCGACAACCTGTTCCATCGCGGCCTGAGCAATTTCAACTACAGAGGTGGGCATTGCGGACTTGGCTGGAGTGGCGTGGGCAGCCTTTGTGTGTTGAAGGGATAACATCCATGCATCAATATCAGCATCGGTCATCTTGTCGGTCACCTTTTGGGACACTTGGCTGGGAGAGGCCATTAGAGCTTTGGAGAGCGAGGAGGTGAGACGAGGAATTAGGGTAACGACAGAGAGTGAGAGCTATTTGGGAGAGATTGAGAGCAGGATAGATTGGGAAATAATATGGCGGTGAGGGATAGAGGTAGGTATTTATAGGAAATGTAAATATCTTGAGGAAATAATATCTTTCCAAACAAATCATAACCGACTTACCAAAATCCATCAAACGCAATCTTTTCTCTCTCCTCTGTCAACGGCACTTTTCACCTTTTTTACTTCGTTTACCGCATTGGCCGTTTGACGGGGCTAGAAATGCACAAGCAATTATCGTTGATTAGCCTCAATCAAAGTAAAATTTCCTAACAGACCTACTAAACAGAAGTATAGCAGACAAGTAAGGGTCGAACCCACAGGAAAGATTGATGCAGTGTGAAAGTGTGAATGACAAGTGACACGAACGGGGGGGTTTAGTTATCAAGAGGAAGCAAAGCAAACCAAAGCAAACAAGTTGAGTTGAGTTGAGAAAATATAATGAGGGAAAGTAGTTCTACTAGAGCGAAATCCACAGTACAGAGATAGAGTTCGATCACGGAAATCTATTCAATCCAAGTTCTTTAATTATCCTTATAGTTGTTCCCACCCTGATCTTAAGCACTACCGATTCTCACAGTTGTCGATAGACTTATTACTATGTCAATGACAAAATACCACCAGTCACGCCTGTCACGCGGTACCAGACCGGGGTACTTTACCACCAACAAAGCAATATCAATACACACAAGGATATAGGATACATGCAAGTAGAAAGACGTACAAGTACTCACTCCCCTACTTAACATGCAACTGATTCTCACTCACAATTGTACGCTCGGAACCCCTATACGCACAATTGTGTTTGCCACTAGATATGCACTCGGAACCCCTATATGCAAATCCTAGCAATTGATAAATAGTATTCAACCTAGCTGGCTAGACTATGAAGAATAACGATAAATCAATAATCAATATATCCAAGAGAATCAAACCAACATACATAAGAATAAGAACAAGGAATAGAAATCTCACAAACACATCAACTGCACTGCTTCAATTGTCTAGCAGAACAAAGAAAAGTTAGTTCTCCATCCAAGGGGATGAAAAACTACGAACTGGCAAAACTAAAACTAAACTTCTGTAAAAACTCAATCCTGAAATCTAGGTTAACAAAGAGTATTTAACCTAAATCCTAAAAGTAATAAAAATAATAAAAGGAAATAATAATAAAGATAATAACCAAAAATAAAACAAACGAATGGCGGAACTTAATCCCGAATTCTCGTGCAAGCCTCTCGTCTGCCCATCTCCAATTCCAGCTGATCTTCGGCTTCAACGCGGCATCTCTTTCACGCGTGGCTTCAATTCCCGCTTCAGCGCTTCTCAATTGGGCCGAGATCTTCCTTTTGGGCCTATCTCTTCAATTCCAAACATCACGTGAATTATTTAATTAAGCTCTTCGCCTCACGTGATGGCCGCGGGGCGCCAGCTCCCACCGCGGGGCGGTGATTTCCACCGCGGGGCGGCATCCTTCTCTGAGACCCACCGCCGGGTCGCGGTGGCTCTAGCGCGGGGCGTCAATTTCTGCCCACTCTTCTCTTCAGCTCTTTATTACTACCAAGTGTTGGTAGTCTTCTCCAATAAACTCCAACAGATCCTCATCATCTCCATCTAAGTTGTAAAACCCCTGATATCTTCAATTTTCTCCACAACTTCCGGATTACAGACTTAGCCTCAAAACTACTCATAAACTCCTCCAAATCATGCTAATAATTGCTAGTAAAGGTGTATGAAATGACACCTATCACCGTTCCTACACACAGAGCAGTCAAATCCCAAAACTAGTCGTTTCCAATAATCACCTGCAACCACATAAATGCCAACCACTGATTCAAGCGCCAACGTTCCACATAAAGTTCCCCCTTAATCTGAGCAGCTGTCTTCGTTCCCCTGAGACCATGAGTGTATAGCGAGGCTTGTCTGGATATTTCAAGTTGGGTTCATACAAAATATAGTATATCCAAACATATGGTAAGGAACAAATACAACTCAAATAATTATTCTCAGTAAAAAGTTTAACAAAGAAGGATCATAGGGAACGTCTACCTAAATCAAGGCTAAGGTAAGCTTTACAATCGATTATCATTTGGGCTTGTAATGAGGGACCAATCATCAAATCGGTCGTTTTGGGTCTCAAGTAAGATGTCATCAAGCAATTTAGTATTTCAACACAAATCAAAAGACAAAGTTGTAAGATCCATAAGACTAAGTAATCCTAGCATGAGCAAAAATCATGAAATAGCAAGATCAAGGAAAGGTAGTTAAGCATGAAACTTAATGAAGATTGTGATCAATTTAGCCAAGCATTGAGAGAATAGTGGACAAGGAATTCCTCAATTTAGAGAGATCATGCCAAGCAACAGCCGAAGATGCTCGAATGGTTCTTTGTCTAGTGCCTTGGTGAAAATATCAGCCACTTGATTTTCAGTCCTACAATGTTCCATTCTAATGAGACCAATATCAACATTATCACGAAGAAAATGATGACGAATGTCAATGTTCTTAGTACATGAATGATGAACTGGATTTTTCGAAATGTTAATAGCACTAGTATTATCACACATGATAGAAACAATGCCAAGAGACATACCAAAGTCCTCCAGTTGCTGCTTTAACCACAATACCTGAGCACAACAACTTGTTGTGGCAACATACTCAACTTCAACAGTGGAAAGGGTCACAAAGTTTTGCTTCTTGGAACCCCATGAGACAAGACATGGACCAAGGAATTGTGTCGTTTCAGAGATGCTTTTGTGATCGACTATGTGCCCAACAAAGTCAGCGTCAATGAATCCAACTAGGTTGAAGTCACATTTCTAGCTTGGGATACCATAGACATAGATGGTCCATTCCTTTGAGGTATCGAAAGATTCGCTTTACTTCCTTCAAGTGAGAGTCTTTAGGGTTGGATTGGATTCTAGCACAAAGACAAACACTAAAAAGAATATATGGCCTGCTTGCCGTGAGATAGAGGAGGGAACCGATCATTTTTCTATGCATTGTAGGATCAACATCTGTTCCATTTAAGTATGCATCTAAACGAGTGTTAGGAGAAATAGGAGTGACAATGGACTTTGCGGAATCCATACCATATTTCTTCAACAACTCCTTGATATATGTTTGTTGATGGATCTTCGCTCCTTGCTTAGTCTGCGTGACTTGTAATTCGAGGAAAAAGGATAGTTCCCCAATCGTACTCATTTCAAACTCACTACTCATAAGATTGTTGAACTTGTCTACAAGAGCAGGGTTAGTGGAACCAAAAATAATATCATCAACATAAACTTGAACAACCAGAGTCTCACCATTTTGTTCCAAAAGGAACAATGTCTTGTCAATTGTTCCTTGCCTGTATCCATTGGAAAAAAGGAATTGTACAAGTCTATCATACCAAGCGCAAGGGGCTTGCTTAAAACCATACAAAGCCTTATCTAATGCATACACATAAGAGGGACAACTGGCATCTTCAAAACTTGGGGGTTGCTTTACATATACTTCCTCCTAAAGATATCCGTTCAAGAATGTGATCTTGACGTCCATTTGGTATAATGTGAATCCTTTGTGTGCAACATAGGCGATGAGAAGACGGATAACTTCAATGCGGGCCACTGGAGCATAAGTCTCATCATAGTCTATCCCTTCTTGTTGATTGTACCCTTGAGCAACCAACCTTGCATTGTTCTTTGTAATCACACCTGAATCATCGAGCTTGTTCCTAAACACCCAACGAGTGCCAATGGCATGTTTGTTGCGGGGCAAAGGAACGAGGCTCCAGACTTTGTTCCTTTCAAACTGATGTAACTCTTCTTGCATAGTTATGATCCAGTCAGGTTCCTTAACGCTTCCTTGATAGACTTGGGCTCTACAAGAGAAATAAACGCATGGAGGGCACAGAACAAATTGATCTTAGAATGCAAACCTATTTCACCAAAGGGAGTGATAAGGTTGTCAATGTGATGAGCTTTTTGCACTCGAACATTCTTTGACACAACAACGAAGGGATATGCATGTTGAGTCTTAGAAGCATTCGTTGAAGATGAAGGCAAAGGAGCATCTTCATTTGGGACAGTTCCTTTAGTATTACTTAGAGAGTCGTCAACGTTGTCACCACCAGAAGTTCCAGGAGGAATAGTGGTATCAGCCTCATCATTGTTGAGATCCGCAACAATTGAATCATCAGTAGATGTTGAAGGAACATATGCAGCTTATGCCGAGCTGTTGGTATCAGCAGTGTTGCTTGTGGGAATATCTGGACTAGAAGTCCTTTGAGGAGTGGAATGGTGACTACCGACATTATCACCATCGTTCACACCACTTGGATTTCTTTGGGGAGGAGAACCATCTTCTTCATCATCAGAATCCTCTCTCTGCGTTCTTGGGTAACTGTCAACAGGGAACGATGTCTCCAGCTCGCTACTTGCACCTTTAGAGTTCTCATCAAAGACAACGTGGATGCTTACCTCAATTTTGCAAGTGTTCTTGTTGTAAACCTTGTAAGCCTTACTTGCTTTTGCATAGCCCAAAAAGATTCCTTCATCACTTTGTGGGTCAAACTTTCCCATATTATCATTCCCATTATTGTGAATGTAACACATGCATCCAAAGGCACGCAAGTGGGAAATATTGGGCTTGTGATCCCTTATTAGTTCATAAGAAGTTTTATTCAATGAAGGACGTAGCATGGCACGACTAAGGATAAAACATGCAGTGTTGATAGCTTCAGCCCAGAAGATTCGTGGAAGATTGCTTGCAATGTCTTCCAGGGTTCGATTCTTCCGTTCCACAACTCCATTCGGTTGTGGTGTCCTAGGCGCGGAAAAATCATGCGAAATGCCACGTTTCTCACAGAAATTGAGAAACATAGAGTTCTCAAACTCCATTCCATGGTCGGACCTTATTGCTTTCAGCTTCTTACCCAAACTGGTTTCCACCTTCTTGATGAACGTCTCGAATGCAGTGAAGACTTCATCCTTTGAAGAAAGAAAAATTGTCCAAGTAAATCTAGAATAATCATCGACAATCACGAAAACATACATGTTGCTTGCATGACTTCTTATCCTCACGGGACCACAGATATCCATATGGATCAGTTCCAGAGAATGAGAGGTAGTAACATCAGGTTTTAGCTTGAATGAGGAACGAGTCTGTTTCCCTCTCACACATGCATCACAAACTCCATGGAACTCTGATCTCACACTTGGGAGTCCACGAACATGTTCCTTTGCATGAAGCTTGTGAATCAGTCGAAGATTTGCATGTCCAAGCCTTCTATGCCACAGTTCCGTCTCATCAGCTATAGACGCAAAGCATAGAACTTCCTTTGGCTTGAATTCCTTGTCAACAATATATACATCTTTGAACCTGACTCCTCTGAGAATTATATTCTTGGTTTCGTGATCCTTGACATAGCAGTCTTTGGAAGTAAAGACAGTCTTGTTGTTCCCTTGATCACATAGTTATGCAACACTCAACAAACTGAAACCAAGTTCATGAACTAAACTTACCTCTCTTACCGTTATGTTTGAGTTTAGTTTTGTGTCTCCTATTCCTATGATTTCTCTGCATCTCTTATCTCCAAGGGCTATGCTCTCTCTGGAGTGTTTGTGAAGTGAGGTGAGTTGATCTTGTTTCCCGGTCATGTGGCACGAACAAGCAGTATCAATGTACCACTTCTCGTTCCCCCTCACTTCATCCTCTTGTTCCTCAGAAGGAACAGTTGAGTCACCGAGAACCATGGCACACATATCACCACCCCAAGCTTCAGGGTCTTCTCCATCGGATTCATTCTCATCGCCTCAAACAACAACGAAAGCCTTCTTGTCATTGTTCCCAGAATTGTTTACATGCTTCTTTTATTTGGAGCATGAGCTAGCATAGTGACCCTTCTCGTTACAATTGTAACAGGTTATGTCTTTGATGTCGCGCTTTTCACCATTGTTCCCTCCGTATCTGTTTCTTCATTTCATATAGAGGGAACGCATACCTCTAGTGAGTAAAGCAGTCTCTGGATCATCAGAGATTTCATCATCATCTTGATCATTCTCAATCATGTTGACTGCCTTCTCAACCATCAAGGCAATTCCTTTGCCTTTGTTAGTCATTCTCCCAGCTCTTTTTTCGTTGTCATACTTCTGAATCTTGCTAAAGACTTCATGGAACGTCAACTTGACACTGTTGGAATTCTCCTTTAAAATAGCCTTGGTCATCCTATGACGATGAGGAAGACCATCGATGATGATGAGAATCTTTTCATCAGTGAGGATCTCTTTATCTGAGATTGTGTGAGCAGTCAAGCGAGCAGTGATCTTTTCAAATCTAGCTTGGTAGGAACTCACTTCTTCATTATCTTCCATCCTGAGATTATAGAAGTCTTTTTTTTGTTGTGAAACGATCAATTTCACGGAGATCCTTGCTCCCCATGTACATCTGTTTCAGAGCAAGCCACTTAGCATTGATTGACTCACAAGATTGAAACTTTTGGACATCCTGTTGATTAACAGCATTGTTGATGAACATAGCCGTCTTGCAGTTCTTCTCCATTATTTGAAGATCTTCTTGATCCCATTTCTTCATTTTCTTCTTTTCTCAAGATCGACGATCTCACGGTCTCTAAGAGAGATGATCAACCAATATTGATAGGCATTACTTTAGACCCACTTGATGAAGAGAGTCTTCCAATGTTGGTATTGACCAACGAACAACAAAAGAGGCTTTGAAGAGTTTAATCCAACTTCAACAGTAGTCGTCATTGTTACCTGAAAATCTATAAGTAATACACAATCTAGAACAAACCTGCTCTGATAACAATTGTAGAATCGAGTGTGTTAGTACAAAGAACGATAGAACTGTTCCTTGGGCAGTTGAATACAGTAACAGATAACAAAGTAACAATAGCAACGTTCCTTAGAGAGGAAAACTCAATCAACCAACTAGTTGACTGAGAAAAACCTCTACCCCTAGGTACCCTAGTAGGATTTCAAATGTCGACTTGTGTTATTAATACTGAAATTACAATCGAGCAAGTCTTATCTCAATCTAGTTTACTCCTAGATATCTAGACTTCTACGTGTAACGTTCCTAACAATATCTTAGACACCCAAAACCCTATCAAGTACTCAACTTACCAAAGCTTCGTACTTGCAAGTGTTTCTTGTCTTCTTTCACTGAATGCTCTAGCTCTGGAAATGATGCGTTGCGTGTGAGTCCAATGATGGTCACTTCTTCCCATATATATAGTCTTCAAAATATCCTATTGATTTACCCTAATTTTACTCAAAGGAAATCAAATCAAATATTCCTAAACAATCTTTTCTAACAACTAAATCTTCAACAAACTTGTTCCTTGTGGCCCAAGACATTTCCGGAGATCTCTTTCCAAAATTAGAAGATTCGGCAAGGCTAACAGTGCGCGCGTCTCATCGTTCATTGGCGTTGTTCCCTTGTATTTTCCTTCTCATCAACACGCGTCTCAACTTCTCAGTTTGCACATGCACGTTGCTCCATTGTTGACTTCTCTGTTCCTTGCATATACTGTTTTGATTCTTCACATGGTTTTCATTGTTCCTAGTCTTTCGAATTGTTCATGAAACTCACAGTCACAATAAAACCATCAAGTGTAATCGGGTTTATCATCATCAAAACTAGAGGGAACATCATCGTTCCAACAGTCAGTGAATTTTATATGTAACATACACATGTTCATATATAGTTATCTAATCATAACTAGAGGTCCATATGTTTTGTGTTGATGTTCATATATGATAACGTCAATGTTAATAAACTAGAGGTTCATATGTTATGTGTTGATGTTCATATATTGTCATCTAAGGTTCATATATGATAACCACAAGGTTCATATTAAGGATATTTTAAGCCTAGTCATGATTACTTTGGACGGAAAATAGAAAATTAAATATTTGTGATGATGCATATAATTATTTTGAACGAAAAATTCAAAAATGTGTGCTCAAAACTGTCATTATTGGATAACTGAATTTATGGGATCAAAACTGTAACTATTTAAAAATATGGGATCAAAATTGTTATTATTTTAATAGTATAGGATCAAAAATATAATTATTAGACAAATACATGTCTTTTGAGTAATTACAGAGATTTGAGAATAAAAGAGTTTATTTTAACCCATAAATCATAATAATCCAATGATCTATATTACATCTCATTTATCATTTTCAAAAGTGTTTTCATTTGATTACAAATCTTATAAAATAAGTCTTTATTTGGGTAGGTGAGTGGAGAATGATAGTGGGTCTCTTTGGTTGAAATGAGTTGAAGTGGAACGGGACACTTCAACTCCCACTTTAATTCTATTTTTCTTAATGTTGGGGTGACATTAGACAAAACCCTTAAACTTCAACTAGTTTCTATTACGGTTCGGTAGAGATGAAATGAAAGTTGTAGTTGGTTGAAACTAGTTAAAGTTTAAGGGTTTTGCCTAATGTCACCCCCTAATATTAAGAAAAATAGAGTTAAAATAGGAGTCGAAGTGTCCTGTTCCACTTCAACTCATTTCAATCGAATATATCCTATATCTCTACCGAACAGAGCCGGTGTGTAGATAAGTGTATGATAAGGTATGATTGGAAAATCCATGCATCAATCTTGATAGGATCTCCATCCAAAAGACGCGAATCAGATGGAATAATGTCGCCTAATTTGATGCTAACAATGTCTCCAGGGACAAGAATCTCTTCCTCTTCTTCGGTCCATTTTCCTTCGCGTAGAACCTAGTACAACATCTTACCTCAATCAGAACAACATAAACTTCATAAATTCTTGAACTTTGTTTGGAGGGAATTGATGAAGTTAACCTTCGTTTTGGGAGCAAGACCCGCCATGAGCGCTGAAGCTGCGTTTCCAGCGTTGTTTTCTTCCCAGAAACTGATGGTGGAGTTGATCACGAGCAACGAGATGATCCCCACAAAGTCCTGCCAATCCGGAGGCCTGTCCTGCATTTTTTCAAAATATTATCTTGGAGTTTGTTTTTGTTTGTTTGTAGTTGGATGAGATATAAGAGAAGAAATCAAGATTTACTCCCTAATATTAAGAAAAATAGAGTTAAAATAGGAGTTGAAGTGTCCCGTTCCACTTCAACTCATTTCAACCGAATATATCCTATATCTCTACCGAACAGAGCCGGTGTGTAGATAAGTGTATGATAAGGTATGATTGGAAAATCCATGCATCTTGATCCTCCATTTAAACGCATAAATGGTAAGATTATTACTCACCCTAAGAATCGTCCTTACCACAAAGAGTGTCCTTAATTACCTGAACCCAACCTTATAGTCTCCGACATTACATCAGTATTAATTTAGCGTGCCTCGAATCAAAATATAAAAATAATAAGTTCATTTGATCTATTAGAATGTAAATTCGAGGAAATTAGGAAAAAACATATGTACCTGCTAGGGGATAAAAGTGAGCAAGAGTGGTTGACAGTGACCGCGCCTTTCCAAAAATTCAGATTTGAAGTAACTCGAAGGATCCTAAGTAGAATTCCTTCTTTGACTCATCATCAACAACACACTTTTGGGCAAATTTGTATGGATACCCCACTTGTTTAAAAAGTTTGTAATAATACCCCATAAATTAAAAACACGATTTCTATTTCACGCACCGGTAAAATTGTTATTTCACGCACCGGTTCGTCCGTGACGTACCAAATGAAGCCGCCCGTGACGAACGAAAGCACTCCGCCCGTGACGAACGAAAGCACTCCGTCCGTGACGCACCAACCCAATCCGTGCGTCACGGATGAACATTCTGATCCGCGACATGATTTTTGAATCGCCATAACTTTTGATTCTCTGGTCCAAATGGGCTGAAATTTGGAGGAGTTATATTTGACATCTTGATCGTTAATCTAACGTTGGAATCACTCAATTCGGAGTTACATAGAAACAGTTATACTTCTCCAAAGACAGGACAAAGAAATAGAGATCTTTTAAGCGTCAAAGCGAGTAGAGATACTTCTCCGTTCATTTCTCAGCTGATGGCGTTCGAACCTTCTTCTACAAGAAAGAGACGAGGTCGTAAGGTGACTTAAATGCTATTGTACTCGCATATTGTAATGCTATTGTGATCCATTATTGCAATGCTATTGTAATCCGACTTAAATGCTATTGTACTCGCCTTGGTGCTTAAGAGATCTCTATTTCTTTGTCCTGTCTTTGGATAAGTATAACGTTTTCTACATAACTCCGAATTGAGTGATTCCAACGTTAGATTAAAGATCAGATCAAGATGTCAACTATAACTCCTCCAAATTTCAGCGCGTTTGGACTAGGGAATCAAAAGTACGTTATGGCGATTCCAAAATCGTGTTGCAGATCAGCATGTTCATCTGTGACGGACGAAACATGTTCATCCGTGACAGACGAAACATGTTCATCTGTCACAGATGAAAATGCTTCGTCCGTCACGGATGAACATGTTTCGTCCGTCACAAATGAACCAAGGCGTTAAATTAAGTTTCTTTTATTGATGTTAACATCAATAAAGTAACTGTTTATAAACATATTCTGATTATGTTCAGTTTTTAAATTATATGACTTGATAGAGTTTGCATTGTAATTCAAAACAAAGACCTAGATAAATCGGATTTTGAAAAGAAAAACATTTATTAGAGTCTATTAATAGTACATAACTACTATATGTCCATGTGTCATGTACATGTTTGGATAAATATATACTATATATTTAACGGTATATCAATTGATAATATAAGATGCTATTGACTAACAAAAAATATTATAATAATTAAATTGTTTTAGCATGCTAAAAAATTAGAGAAGGATTATGTAGTTCAAGTAAATCATATGTTATTAAAGTAAGAATCAGACAATTAAACATAAGTTTCTTTTATAAATATGCATGAGAATGATTTATTCCATAAAGGTAACAAAACTTTAAGTAATATATTCATGAAACAATATAAAATATATTTTATGTATATATATTGCAAAAAAAAACTATGTGACACACCGACATTAAATCATATGTTATTAAAGTAAGAATCTAAAAGTATAGTGCAATTAATATACACACCGACATTAAAATGAACTATGTTTGGCCAAATTAGAGTCTTGATAATGCTTATAATTTCAATAAGATTGGCCATACATAAAAATAATAGAAAGCTTCGTTCATCTCGATTGTCAAATATTTCTCATTTGTTTTGAAGCAATCATATATATCTCTTCTTTCTAATGGTTTGAGATATCTCTACTCGCCTTGGCGCTTAAGAGATCTCTATTTATTTACCCCGTCTTTGGAGAAGTATAACTTTTTCTACGTAACTCGGAATTGAGTGATTCCAACGTCATATTAAAGATCAAGATGTCAACTATAACTCCTCCAAATTTCAGCGCGTTTGGACAAGAGAATCAAAAGTTATAGTGATTCCAAAATCGTGTCGCAGATCAGAATGTTCATCCGTGACGCACGGACGAGGTTGGTGCATCACGGACGGGGTGTTTTCGTTCGTCACGGGCGGAGTTCTTTCGTTCGTCATGGGCGACTTCATTTGGCACGTCATGGATGAACCGGTGCGTGAAATAACAATTTTGCCGGTGCGTGAAATAGCAATGGCCATTAAAAAATAGCAAAGTATGTCTATTTGGGTATTTTTGTCATAAATTTTATTTTCTTTTTCTTTTAAAATAAAAAGGCGAATTTGCATGGATACCCTACTTTTTAAAAAAGTTTGTATAAATACCCCATAAATTACAAAATAGTAAAGCATGCCTATTTGGGTATTTTTGCCATTTTTTTTCTTCTAAAAACAAAATCTGAAAAATAATTTTTTTAATCAAAAGAAACCCAAACTCAAATTATAATTATAATAGAGTATGTAAAATCGTAAAAACTAGTTTTCGTTTTTATATTAAAGATAGCAACTAAAAAGTATTAAAGATGGAAACTAAAGATATAGTGAAATCTTTATCAATAGTTTTTATGACGATCCTGTCATCATTTTTTCTAAATCCTGACAGTCATCCATTCAACCCTAAAACCTTAATTTGTTCCTCCTACACCATTGATTTCATCATATTTTTTTCACTATTTTTTTCCCAAAGTCGAGTGTTGTAATCTCCATGGAAGCATCCATGGGTAAATTTTGGTCCTGTTATACTACATATATTGTCATGACGGATTGTTTTTCAATGACATTGCCATGGCTTAGTGAAAATTATAAAGTAGTAAACAAAATCGTAAAAACTGGTTTTCGTTTTTATATTAAAGATAGCAACTAAAAAGTATTAAAGAGGAAACTAAAGATATAGTGAAATCTTTATCAAAAGTTTTTGTGACGATCCTGTCAACGTTTTTTCTAAATCCTGACAGTCGTCCATTCAACCCTAATCAACCCTAAAACCTTAATTTGTTCTACTCCGTTCCTCTTACAGCATTGATTTCATCATATGCTCACAATATTTTGTGTATTTTATCGGCCTCCACGTTTATCCTGTCAATCTTCAATATTTATCCTGTCACCAGAAATTATATTAAAAATGGGAAAAAAAATATTTAAGGAAAAAAACCCAAAATATTTACAACTAAGCGCG
This sequence comes from Rheum nobile, assembly GCA_027886185.1. Taxonomy (NCBI): domain Eukaryota; kingdom Viridiplantae; phylum Streptophyta; class Magnoliopsida; order Caryophyllales; family Polygonaceae; genus Rheum; species Rheum nobile. The sequence continues at coordinate 253,126 of WOAB01000261.1, read as the reverse complement.
TTTATTCTCTCTCCTATAATTACGGTTATTAAAAGATTTTGTGAGACCTTTAATTATTAATGAAATTAGAATTTATTTTTTGTAAAAAAAATCCTATTTTAACATTTGGGTATTTACTGCTATAATTTTAGATATACAATTAATTTATTAGGTATCTATACAACTTTGAAAAAACTAGGGTATTTTTGCAAAGGTGTTTCTAAAATGGCATATAGACTACTAATTCCACAAATAAAAAATAAATATTTTTATATGAAAAGAAACTCAAATTAAAATTATAAAAAAGTAAACAAAACCGTAAAACCGATTTTCGTTTTTTGTTATTAAAGATAGAAACTAAAGATGGAAAGTAAAGATTTAGTGAAATCGTTATCAAAAGTTTTGTAAGTGTCGCACCACAAATATTTTGTTCCTCTTTGTTCCTCTTACACCATTGATTTCATCATTTTTTTTCCGAATTCGAGTGTTGTAATCTTCATAGAAACATCCATGGGTAAGTTTTGTAAGTATCGCACCACAAATATTGTCTTGATGGGGTTGTTTTTCAATGTTATTGTGGGCGTAATATTCCTATGTTGTTGTGTTTGTGTATTTGTTAGGTCGAAGTAATTGACGACACATCTAGGTTCGAAGTCAATCTACAGAAATACTTACCATTAAGCTACATTCATTTTCAATTGGACAAGATACAAGATTTTCATCGGCCTCCATATTTATCTTGGCGTTCTTTAATATTTATCATGTCATCGGAAAATATATTAAAAAATGGAAAAAGAAAACATTTAAGGAAAAAATGGAAATACTTACCATTAAGCGCGTTTTTTCCCTCCCTCCTATAATCACGATTATAAAAGATGGAAATAACTAAAAGATTTTGTGAGATCTTAACAGAAACGGTTTTCTTTACAAAAACAATTATTAATGGAATTAGAATTTACCTTTTTCATAAAAAATCACTTGTTAGAGTTTGGGTATTTATTGCTATTATTTTGGATATAAATTTAGTTATTTTAGGCATTTTTACAACATTGTAAAACTAAGAGTATTTTTACAAAAGAGTTTATAAAAGGCGTATTAGCAAAAATACCAGATTTGCTTTTGCCAGTTGCAGAAATCCAAGATTTTCAACGGAATTGCAAAAGTATCAGAATTCTGTACGGATTCTGGCATTCTTGCTATTGTGGAGTGTGGAATTTAGCTTTTGTTTTAAATAGAAAATGGGTAAAAGCTGGCTAATATTATGTCTAAAAAATATAAAAGAAAGGGTTAATCTCTATTAATGAGGTTGAAGCCGCCGGTGGACAAAGGCATCACATCAGTGTGAAAAAATTTCAGCAAAGTGGACTTCGAATTGGCGGGCAAGTTTCCCTCCAAAAAATCTGGTCTCCCTCAACCTTTAATCCCTCCAGCTAACCTCCCCTGAAAAAATCCCTGAATATTCCTGAAGAACTTAAAAGCAGCCTGACCAGTTATTACACGTGAGATATTTCGCACCTGATATTTAACACCTGACGCTTGCAAATACAGCTTGAATGGGTAAGTAAATTCTCCTGAAAAACAATCAATTTTCCCCCTCTGTTCTGTATACGTGAAGTTCAAAAACCTTATTTATTTGTAGGTTCGAAACTAGTGTATGTGACGTTCATCAGTGGTGGAGAATGGAAAGAACAAGGGAAAAGGTGGTTGTATGAGGGTGATAGAATAGTGAAAGCCATGTTGCTTTCCCCTGACATGGACTTGGCTACACTGCGTAACAAATGGACTGAGAAGAACTCATTTGATGAAGAAAAATTGATTGTGCAATACGCTTATGAAAATAAACCAGAACTTACACCATCTTTATAAATGATGACGATGATCTTGATGCGTTCAAGTTCTTGAACATATGTGGAGAAAATTCAGCAAAGTGGAATATTGCGTTGTACACCAACCTTTTAAAGAAGGAAGAGATTTGAAGTGAAAGGGCTGAACATCGTACTCTTCCTTCAACAGCTCCACCACGAACTCAGAGCCAGAGCCAAGATAATAAAGACTTTTTTAGGTCATTTTTTAAACAAGACAGAGCACCTCACACAGATGTCAGGTCGATTGATGAAATTATTGAAGCTGACAACGATGCAGAGTTAAGGAGATTAAAAAGGGATGAAGTGAGGGGGAAATACAAGAGAAATTGTCCCCTGATAGTGGAAGACATTATATCATTGAGCAGCGATGATGATGACATTGAAGGTGCTACATCCAGAAACAAAGGGAAGCAGGCTATGACTGGTTATGCTAACAGTGGAGTTTCTTTGGAGGATGAAATAGAAGATGGCTTTGACTATGAGGGCTATTATGAATCAGGTGATGATGATTGTGTTGATGGTGTGGAAGGGTTAGGGTATGCTTCAGGGGATGATGTGAATACAGTTGGTCTAGATGATGTGTGGGAAGAAATTAATGGCATTGAGGGAACACAGAACGAGGAGCAAATAGAGGATGATAAAGAAGAAGAGGTTGATGTTGATGAAGACATGCTTAGAGTGCTTCAAAAGAGGTACTATCCAGCGGAGATGGAAATGTTAGTTGAAGATGAGAAAACAAGTGCAAACAAGTCCTCATATCCAACAATGAAGGTTGGTCAACTCTTCAATTGTAAGGAAGAGTTCAAAGCTGCACTCTTCTCCCTGGCAATGGAAAACTTCTATGAGATGCGTGTGAAGAGGTCCGATAAGTCCAATTATGAAGTTGCGTGCGTTGACGACAAATGCAAGTTTTTTTGTCGTGGCTCATTGTATCAAAAAACGTCGTTGTTTATGGTGAGACAATATGTTGCGGATCATACCTGTGGCATGAGAGTAAACCACAATCACCACAAAAGAGCAACTTCTCGGCTGATTGCCGATAAAGTACTTCACAAGTATGGTTTTCTTGCATTTGAATATATTTTTGTGATCAAAGGCCAATATGAATGCATGTATTGATTCACTTCGTTACATCTCAGGTTTTTAAACGGCCGTAAAGGCCTACTTGGTTCAGAAATTCAGGATTTCATGTTACAGCAAGGGATAAGGACAAGCTACTACAAAGCCAATCGAGCGCGGCTCTTCGCCCAGGTCATGGCATATGGTACAGCTGCGGATAGCTACAAGGCAATGTACTCTTACATGCACATGTTACAGAAATCTAATCCGGGAACATACACGAGAATAGTCAGAGATGCTGAGCAACGCTTCAAGTACGTCTTCTGGACTTTAGGTCCATGGATAAGGGCAGCGCCACATCTGAAAAAGGTCAGTATTCAGTCGTGATGTTGTTACGTCATGAGATATAGTTACTTTGTCAGGTAAATCTACTATATGACTGAATATGTGACAAACAGAAAATAGTTCTGCGTGTGTCAGGGCAACATCTGAGAAATAGTCAATTTGCCATTTTGTCAGGCTATATACCGTAGTTTCAAAGCTTATAACTCTGTTGTCAGGGCAACATCTGAGAAAATAGTTCTGCGTGTGTAGGTAATATCAGTTGATGGCACTCACCTCTCAGCCAAGTTCAAGGGGATACTTCTGTTGGCAACGGCACAAGATGGAAACGGCCAAATATATCCTCTTGCTGTTGCCGTTGTTAATAGTGAGAACGATGATGCATGGTCATTTTTCTTCAGTGAATTGAGGCTTGTTGTTCCTGATCATCCCGAGTTGTATTTCGTGTCTGATCGTCATCTTAGCATTGGGAAGGGTCTGAGAAATAGCTATCGTTTCGCCAAGCATGGATATTGCATATATCACATATACCAAAACTTCAAGAGGAAGTTTGGTAGGCAAGACCTCTTCGGCATATTCAAAAAAGTTGCTCATGCTTACACAGTAGCTGAGTTCAATCATCAGTTTGCTCAAATAACAGCTGCATCTCCAAAGATTGGTCAATATCTAAAAGAAGCTAGAGTTGAAAACTGGGCGAGAGCGCATTTTCATGGGAACAGGTTTAACATCATGACAAGCAACAACGCCGAGTGTCTCAATGGCTTGTGGAAAACACAGCGTCAGTGGCCTATTCTTGCTCTGTTTGATGCGATTGTTGAGACCATTTCTAAATGGTTTTGTCAAAGAAGGGAAGCGGCCTCAAACTGGGACCAATACTTGTCACCCTCTGTGTACACGCTGGTAGAGGTGAACTACAGAAGGGCAGCAAAGATGAGTGTTCGAAGACTAAGCCAGTTTGAAGCGGAGGTCATGGTAGGAACTTGTAGATACTCGGTGAACCTTAATGCTCGTACATGTGATTGTAACATGTTCCAGATTGATAAAGTTCATTGTGCTCATGCCATAGCGGTTGCAAGTGATAGGGGAGTGCGACTCACTGATCTCGTCCATCCCATGTTAAAGAACGAGTGCGTGAGAGAAGTGTACAAGGAAACTGTGCATCTTGTTCCTCCCACAGGCCGATGGTTAATTCCTGAAGCCGTGTCATCCATTCCATGCTGTCCACCAAATGTAAAACGTCCTCCTGGAAGGCCACGAATTAACCGATACAGGGCGACGTGGGAGGGGAACTATACTAGGAGGAGGCGGTGTTCGTATTGCGGCAACCAAGGCCACAACAAGCAGTACTGTAGGAGGAGAAGGACTGATGATGGACAATCATAGGAAGAGAATGGGTTAGTTTTTTTTGGGTTTACAATTGTCACCATGTTGTTGTTTTTGGGTGTTTATGCTAGTAAATGTTGTTGTTGGGTGTTTCATGGAAAATATGTATGGTTTAAGTCTATATAGGCATAAACCACACCTCTTTTTTGTGGGGGCTTCCTTTTGGATGATATACAAAGTACATAAATTAAATATTTTGCTTAAGATTTACTTGTCATCTTGAACCTTCATAAGAACCCTAGAATCAGGTGCGAAGTTATACTGACAAAGTTCTTAGGTTCTCTGCAAACGTTGCATTTTGTCCTGTCATCATCTTTGCTTAATAGTTGATGACTTGTCAGCATGATTCAGTGGTAAACTCCTCACAAGGAGAACCCATAAGACTGTAGAACACCCTGTAAAACAACGTATATGTCCTGACATAATCATTTGCTCGAGGAAAACCTAAAACATGCAAAACGACCTGTAACGCCACAATACGTCCTGTAAAACCCTAACATGGTCTGACAAAGGTATTTAAAAAATCGAATGAATAAACACAATCATGGTGCGAAGTTGTACTGACAAAGTTCTTAGGTTCTCTGCAAACGTTGCATTTTGTCCTGTCATCATCTTTGGGTTAAGAGTTGATGACTTCTCAGCATAAGTCAGTGTTAAACCCTATAAATGACAACCCATAAGACTGTAGAACACCGTGTAAAACAACGCATATGTCCTCACATACTCATTTGCTCGAGGAAAACCTTATACATACAAAACGACCTATAAAGCCACAATACGTCCTGTAAACGCCTAACATGGTCTGACAAAGGAATCTACAAAACCTAGTGAATAAACACAATCATCTGCGAACTCATTTCAGTTGCGAAGTCTATAAATGAACCTTCATAAGAACCCTAGAATCAGGTGCGAAGTTGTACTGACAAACGTAATACATAAATACGACTTGTAAATTCACAATACGTCCTGTAAAACTCCAACATGGTCTGAACCTTATAAACAGAAGCATTATATTACGTTGTTCAACTTTAAACAAAACGTGCCCTTCACATGGCATTCCCACACACACAAAAGAACAAAAAAACTAGCATTGCAAAGTTCATACATTAAAAACACTTATGCACACATACTCAGAAACTACACTGTTATGAAAACATTATCCCATCAAGATAGATATCGGGACTTTAGCTTTACCTCCAGCGACTGAGCATGGTCCAACACCCTTTTTATGTTGAGCTCAGTGAAGGTGGTGTCCCATTCAGTCTGCAGAAACACAAATTAAGCATCGTAGGCACGGCCCTTGCACATAGGAAGAAAATATACAACAAAAGCCTTACCAGTCTAAGCTTTAGCTTGATCCGGGCCTTTTCTTCTTCGGTCTGAGCCCCTTCCGGACTCACAGCAGTAAGCTCCTGCCCGAGGCGGCGCAAATCCTTAATTAAACTTACCAACTCCAAATCTCTGGCCACAATGTTGCGATTGTACTCCTGGAATTCAGCCTCGGTCATCTTCCGGCCTCCAACATGATCCTTCACTTCACGGGCAGATTGAAGCAGTTCATTTACGTATAAGTATGTCCCAGTCACAATGTGATGTTCTCCCGCCATGAATTTAGAGTATAGAGAGGGATTATTTGAAGAACGTGGGAGTGGGACTATTTGGGAAAGTGGGAGTGTTTGGAGATCCTTGGTAGAGAACTTTGGTAATGGACCGGTGAGTATTTGAAAAGACTTGGTAGAAAAGATTTGGGCAAGTAAGGGTGTACTTTTAGTGAAATTTTTAAGGGGTCAAATCGGAATGAAAAATTTCAAACTTACCCTCTTATTTCAAAGTGACCTGACAAACCTGAATACGTACTGTAACAATTTGTATAATGCCTGAGAAACCCGAAAAGGTAAAAACTATGTACGATGTTACATATCTCAGAAACAGAACAAGCATTAATCGGCAGTTGACATATGGTTGTTTGCAAGGCTTATAACTACGTTGTCAGGGCAAATTTTGAGTATGTAGAGAAGGAAGTGCGAGCATCGAAGTATTTTTAAGAACCTTGCTCCAGAGCCTGGGAAAAGCATTAAGACCTCGTTTGGTACGATTTTCATGTCAATCTGAAAACTTAAAATTTATTTCACTCCTTGTGTAATGGGCCATTCCAAGCTGAATGAACATTTTCACTCCATCTTAAAACCCAACGTTTCATCCATTCCAGCAAAATTGATCTACTTATTTTTTTCATAATCGCTCCTCTTAATCGAAAATTGCTAATGCGCCTCATAATTACTAAATAATTGACTAATATTAATTATTTATATTCAATAATATTAATTATTTTCATTGAAAAAACTTGATTATTTTTACTGATAATAAAATCTATTAAATAAAATTGGCCCCGTTATATTATTTTACCTATTCAAAATAACTCATTGCAAATACAACATTAAGTGACAACCTGAAAACTTACCCTAGAAGAGTTAAGTGGAAAGGATAAGGATGACGTCAGCTGAAGATTTATTCAAAAGCATATGTTGTGTACTTATTATGGCCTGACAAAGCAGCAAACGTCTTGTACGACTTTAATACTGCCTGACTGCGTCAAATCGTTGCCGCCGTAGTTGCAAATAATAGAGAGTATCTTATCCCTCTTGAAATAGTTTAAAAACCCAATTAAATTTTCATTTTAGGGTCCCTTTAATTTTGAAAAACTGTAAATGTGGAAGTTTTTATACAGTTTAAAAACCCATTTCATACTCTTTTGGTTTAAGGTGGAAGCTTGTACACGGTTTTTTAAGTATTTGTAAACGGTGTCAACAACGCTTGAATTTTTTGGACTGCACTCTGCATATAAGAAAAAGATGTTGACCTGACACACATCACATCAGGCATTGAACTTTCATTTCATTTCTCTTTCTTTAATAAAAACAAGAAAAACAAAGTATGGGCACAAGGAATATCCTCTTCTGGAGAGGGCACGAAAGAGGAACACCGTCATCATCGAAAATTGGCACAGAAGGAAAAACAAAGAATAACGCAGAGTCGAAAGAGGAACACCGTCTTCGAAAAGTTACCCGACATTGTAGGATAACAAACGGCTGGACACAAGGAAGATCATCTGTCAATTCAAATTCGTGGAGGAGAGGGCACGCAGCTGGTGAATCATCAACTCAAAAATGCTTCCATGGCTTCCCTGCAACAATACAAACATGCAAACACACTCAAAATTCGGGAAAACAGTTCTATGGGTGTCCATTATGGAAGGTATTGTTGAATGTCAAATTTCGTGCGACATATGCTTTTAAATTGGGATTTCATTTAGAATTAAATTAGTTGATTGGTTGAATTTTGTATTAAACCTTAGGCAGGGCACGATTGTAAATACTTCAAATGGGTGGATGGTCAAGCTTATAATAACCCCGCCAATGAGTCCATTCAAAGCGTAAGAGTTGTTGAAGAACACGGGGCAACCACTCGGCAAAATCTTATCTACCAACAACCGACTTCAATGAATGACATTATGAATATCAAAACAGAAAATTTCGTTTTGAAAGTTGTACTTGGTGTGGTGGTACTTGTGGTGTTACTTGTTGTCTTCGTTGTCCAATTTGTAACCTTATTGGTTAAATTATGATAACTACTCATAACCGTATGTTTACCAAGACAATGTATTTTGGTTCCTTGTTTATAAAACGAGGGTTTTCTGCAGGTAAAACATGAACATTTCTTGAATTAATCACCAATTTCCTTGAAAACATCCTTGAATTGTCATCACAATTTCAAATACAATTACCACATGTTGTTAGTACTCTGCCATTAGACGCGGGTTCTCCTGAATATATTTCATTTGTCATGAATATTCATGTACACATATTCGATGTTATTGCTCTGAAATTTTACTCTTTTTGCCCTGAACAATAGTACGTTTAGTATGACCATGATACGTTTTGTCCTGAAATGAAAATAGTCAAAAGTAGTAAATACGAGATTACGGGCAACCATAACAAACATAAACGTTTAGGATCTTCATTACAAAACAACCATAACAAACATAAACGTTTTGTCCTGAAATGCTAGCATTACATCCCTAAACAACCATACCAAACACCATAAAAAACAGCAAAAAAAATTACAAAACATCCCCACGGCCAACACCACGGCCATCATCACTGGGCCAGAGAAAGATCTGGAGTGTCCAGCACCACATACACCTTGACGCCGGTGACCCTCTCGCCGAGGCGGGCAAGGTCGTCATAGTCGGACTGTGTCTGCAGCGGTTGAAGAAACCGCTGGCCGGCTGATGGGACTTGTTCAAAAACTAAGGATTTTGAACCGTGAGAGAGCATGCTTATCTGACCATGGACGTACCAGATGTCCATCTTGTTGGCTGGAACTTTGAGGAGTTGGGTTCTCCTTCCCCTGTACTCGTGCGTAGTCAATAGGCCCATCACCCCGGTCGATGGCGATAGTTTCCCATCCCAGTACACTTGCAGGAAAACGTTCGAGTCGGCCATGTTACAAGAGATTTTTTTCGAAATGAGAGAGGAGTGCGAGGAGTTTGAGACAGGAAATGTGAGGGGTTGAGACAAGGCAAGAACGCTATTTATACACAAGGATGAGTGGATAACGGAGTTAATGACGGGTAGTTGAGGGATCACACGATATTTAATTAAAAATTAAGAGGGGTCAAATCGGGTATGCATTGGAAAGGATGACTTTGAATAAAATTTCTTCATCATGACCTGACAAAAGATATTACATACTGTAAGAGAGTAGAAGAACCTGACAAAGCTTATTGCCGAAGCTTTGGTTTTATTCGAAAACTAGTTAACCCCATCTTTAAAATAGCTTATTGCCAAAGCTTCGGTTTGATAACCATTTAAAAACGTTGTCTTTTCCTACGGTTATTTACCATTGTGATGTTTTTTCGAGTTCCGCCATAAGTCGTGGGATGACTTGGAATAAGATTTATACAAATTGACCTGACAAATATCAATATGTACTGTAAATATCTATTATGGACTGACTTATTTAACAATTAGAATAAAGCTTTGGTCTGAAGAACTAACCCCGCGGTTATAAACTGTTTTAACTGTTTTTAACCGTTTTTAACTGTTTTTGTACAGGTTCTGTTGTTTTATTTTTCGAATTTTTTAATCACCCTCATGAATGTAACCCTAACCGCCACCAACCCAAACAACTATTTATATACCCCCTCATCCACATTCTTCCTCATCCACAATCCGCTACAAAAACTTTTCGAATTTCCTCATCCAAAAACATCTTTGAATCACCCTAACAACTCTAATTTCCGTTCTCGTGCTTCTTTTGTTTCCATGGCTTATGAGCCTGACAACCATGAATGGGACCTTAATGATCACTTCGTTTACACAACTGTCCACACCGGAGGGAGACTCATCCCTTCAAGGGGACAAGATGCCATGATTTCCACCCATGTCTACCAAGGCGGATGGAGGCAAAACTGGAGGGCCCATGCTGAAAGGGTACGGGAAATCCATGGGTTACTGAACCAACTATTTTATTTTAACGATTCCGATCTAGGCGCCTCTTACTTCTTCGAAGTAGTTCCCCTCCATGGCGGGCCTCGTACCTTGAGGGCCTTACAGTGCCGCGGAGACGCTGTCGCCCTTGCCGCCCAAGGTAGAACCGTTGCTCTCATCAACATATTTATCACCCAAGATGTTGTTGATGAACTTCCGCAGCGTGACGGCCCAGAATCATCTGTCTCCTCCGCACATAATTAGTATCTGATGAAGGAATCTAGTTTAGTGACAATGTAATACAGTGTAGTATTTAGGAGGTTCTGTTGTTTTATGATACGTATGTCAAGTAGGAAGATGATAATGGCATATAGTGACTATATATAGTCAGTAGGTTATGAGATAGTATATTTGGTATGGTATGTTAATGTCGCAGGAATTAATATTTCATGTCAAGTGGGAAGACGATAATGTCATTGGATGACTTTGAATAAGATTTTCCTACGGTTAATTACCATTGGATGACTTTGAATAAGATTTCTACAGATGACCTGACTAACATCAATAAGCACTGTAATTTGCTTTTGTGGACTGACGTAAATCCGTAGTCTCGCCTGACAAATAAGAATATGCATTGGAAAGGGTGACTTTGAATAAGATTTCCTACGGTTAATTACCATTAAATGACTTCGAATAAGATGTCTACAAAATGACCTGACAAAGCTAAATACGTACTGTAAGTCAATATTGTTGACTGACGTAAGTAAAAAAAACCAAAATTAATATGGTCGCAAGAACTAACCCCGCGGTGAAAACCGGTTTTAACTGTTTTTTACCGTTTTTATCCGGTTTCGTACCTTTTTTTCCCGGTTTCATAACCGTTGACATGTAGCACAAATTTAGGTTAGTGTGTACTTTAACCCCCCTCTTTTTCAAGGCTATTTTCAAATAATAAACCATGTAACCTTTTTTAACTGTTTTTGTACCATGTTTTTATTCGGTTTCATAACCATTTATATGTAGAACAAAGCTTCGGTTTCAAAACCACTTAAAAACGTTGTCTTTTCCTACGGTTATTTACCATTGTGATGTTTCTTCCAGTTCCGCCATAAGTCATGGGATGACCTAGAATAAGATTTCTAAAAAATGACCTGACAAAGCTAAATATGTACTGTAAATTTATAATGTGTACTTTACCCCCCCCCCCCCCCCCCCCCCCCCCCCCTTTTACAGGCTATTTTTCGATTTCCAAAGCCTTTAAATGTAGGAAATATTAGGTTTCAATGTGGGAGTTTTTGTACGATGATTTGCAATAACTGGAAAGGATGAATTTGAAATAGATATATCAAAACAACCTGACAAATGTGAATATGTACTGTAAATCCGTAATTTGGCCTGACTTAAGTCACAATTGTTTTCCCTCTTTGGTTTTATTCGAAATCTAACCCCACCATTTTAAATGAAAACATGCTGAAGACATTCGAAATCTAACCCCACCTGGGTGCCTTTTGATGTAAAACCAATATCTTGGCTGACATAAACACCATCACAAGCATGTAAACATGCTGAAAACAGTATCTCTGAAATTCAAATACAATTATAAGTCGTGTTCCTAGCCAAATGTTTCCCAACAACACAATGCAATCACCACATTACATCAAAAGTCCTTAAAGACCATCCCAACAACATCTAAAAATACTATGAGCCATTTGACTTCTATGTGCATCTATGAATTTGTCTGACGACAGATCCAAGTTTGACATGCCGAGAATCAATAACTCAATGTACTTCAAGGTGTAGACCCCACAATCTCCTCTGCACGATGTACAAAACACGTTAGAATGTATATCAATTGCAGTTTGATAAGGATTTATTTGGGCATAAATACATGTATACTTACCCGCGCTTGTTCTGCTTAAGGTTATGACGACGGGACACCGACATTGGATTGTCCAATAACGGTTCACATCTCTTTGCCAGTGGCTCGTACATCTTGACATATCTTGGAACAGTCTCAACGATGGGGCGGATCATATCGAAAATTTCCTTGTCTTTGTACAGATCCACATTGCAGTCATAAACCATCACACACCAGTCGCATAGATCAATTTCTAAGGCAAACCAGTGCTTCCTTTCGATATTGAAGCACGCGTATATGCGTTCCGCATCATCCCATCTCTTCCCATACTCTCCCGGACATGAACCCATCATGTATGACAACATTTCATCCTTACCCTTACGTGGAGAATTTATCTGGAAGCACTCGAATTCTCGTTGCACATAGTTCTGCCAATATGAGTCAAGCACAACCACCTTCGAAAACCGCTGTGGATCCTCTGAAATCCTTTGACGATAAAGGAACATCATTTGCTCCATATGCTGTAATGGTGCAACAATGTTAATCTATCAACTCGAAACTATTTTACACATGCATACTATTTTCAAATAATGCATTGGAATATTACCAAACCGCCCAACCAGTTCTTTGGGGCAAACAATATCTCAAAGAACTCCTTGTCCAATGATTGTCCGGCCGGTCCAGTTCGGGGTTCAATACTGCATGATGGTACATATTCATTTGAATATTAAACAAGGATATATATATATTAGTACATATACAGGCTATATATAAGTTAGTCAGTCCACAAAGAATCAATTTCCGGTCAGAATTCTAGAAGTCAGGCCAGAAAAGTTTTTGACATTCATTTCATCAATTCCTTATTGAGTAGAGTGGATAAGTCACTAACCTCTCACTCTGCATCCACTTTACCAGCTCTGTCATCCCTTCCACCTTGCTATTTTTGGTAATCTTTTTTGCCAATTTCTGCTCATCCACATTGTGGTAGGGTGATTTTGCCTTGGCGGAAACTTCGCGAGTGCGAGTTGGATATGTCTTGTTCAGAACTTGGCTACCCTTCCTTGGTCTGCCCTTCCTCGGCACTTTGGACTCCTTGGTCTCCCCTTCATCACCCCCACGTCATCAAAATCAGCATGTGATACCTTCTCACCTTGTATTTCAGTCCGCGCCTCAACACCTAGCTCATCAAGCTTCGTCCCTCCCTCCACAACATCTCCTGTTGATTCCTCCATAACTCCTTCATTAACAGTGTTTTGTCCCTCGACATATCCCTTCGGTTCCTCCACAACTTGGTCATCAACCTTGGTCCTTCCCTCCACATCAGCTCCCTTTGCTACCTCCTCAACATCAACACCTCTGTCATCAACCTTGCTTCCTCCCTTCACAACAGCTTCATTTACTTCCTCCACAACTCCGTCATGCACACCCTCATCAGACACTGCTTTTGTTGCCACCTCAACTTGTGTTGCCACCACAGTCCCATCATTAACCAACTCATCATTAACCAACTCATTGATGAGTCCCTCCACATCTTGCGGTATTGCCTCATTAACCAGCTTCTCATCTGCATGTAGTATTGTACAAGTTTGGACAAGAACTGACAGTGGATCTGTTGCATCCCCTTGCTCTTCTTCCTCATCTACTATTGCGACATCTTCACCCGCCTCTTTCTGACCATCTGCATCATACACAACTATTTCACCAGCATTTGGCTCTCCATCCATTGTCTCCTGAAACGATGATATAAGATCTGAAATAAGCAAATATTTTTCGAATTTTGCTCAAATTGACTGAAATGTGCATATATGGACTGAATACATATATGGACTGAACTTTTTACTGAAACGATGATATATAGTCTGAAATGTGCACAAATGGACTGAAATATGTACATCTAGACTGAACTGTACATATAATAACTGAAAGTTTTGGGCATACATACCTCATCAGTCTCAGTCTCTTCGGACTCTCCCTCTTTGGAGTCATTGTCTTCGTCATCTTCAGACTCCATCTTTTCCTCTTCATCATTTGCCTCAGACTCCGTCTTTGCCTCCCTCATGCTCTGCTGGTGTTGGGGGATGTTGGGTTCATTATCACTGTTAACCTCCCCAGAGAGCTCCTGGTGTGTACTGATGTCTTGATCACTGGATGAAGATGCCCTTGTTCTAGGAGCTTTGGCTCTTATGAACTTGTTTAACTCAATAAATTCCTCCCTTAGAGCATGCATCATTTCATGCAATTCATTCAAACAACACATAATTTGCCTTGGGTCGAAACCCTCAATGTTTCCAGCTTGCCCTCCCTTAACAACTCCCTTGGCCTTTTTACCAGCATTTTTCCTTCTGGGCTTCAAGTGCTTAACAATCTCATCCAAGGATTTGTGTCCTTCCTCCTCTGGGAAATTATAGCTTTCTCCCAAGTCCTCTCCGTCCTCCTAAATAAGGATCTGTTTAGCAGGGAAATTCCCCTCTAGGGCATCAGAAATCGCATCCAAGCTTGGCCTACTCGATTTAAGCCACCTCACACCTCGGGGCTGCACAACTTTAGTAAGCTTTTGGGCAAATGTTCTGCCAATATGGGACACTGCCTCATACAACCATATCTGAAACAAACAGAATTGGAATTAATCCACAATTATGAACAGAGGCATTAACCTTTCTCAGTTTTACATACTCAACTACTAACACATTACCTGAAATACCATCGGGAAACCCCGTATGGTGTATCCTGCTCTGGCATTGTCTGAAACTGCAAGTGCAGCCTGAACTGTCTCTATTCTTGTGTCCAAAGCAGAAGCCAGACTTTGATGGAGGTCAAGATATGCACTCCTACCCCATGGGAAATTATTAAAACGATCTAAGTCTTCCGTCAGTTTGACATGAAAGGGTCTGACCTTCCTCTTCTTATCACCCCCAAGTACAACACCCTCAAGAATTAACAACAAGGCCATCTTCATCTTATATACATTGTCCTCCCGATAGGATAAGAACTTGTTTAAAAGGTTAGCAATAGTAATACTCCTCAACCCAAAAAATTCAAACACTGCATTCTTATCCTGCATACTGTCCTCCTCATCGGGCATCCCACAATTCAGTCTTGTTATTAGCCTAAACTCCTCTATTGAAAACCTACATGGTTGTCCACCAAGATCATACCATGTCTCAAACTGTTTTTTTGTGTCCAGTTGCCTAAACAAGACATGGTGAATCAGTTGTGCAGACAGTTTCATGTTTTTCATTATTTTGATTATTGGGCCAAAGGGCCCCTGCATAACTGTCTGCCAGTCTGTTCGAGTTAGTGTGTTCTCGATAAGAGAAAGATACTGAAGCCGTGAGTTCTGATTTATCCGACCGAAAAACAACTCCTCAGAATGCCACTTGTAACTTATCTGTAATGAATTACATTCACATATACATGACAGGTAAGAATGACTTTCATATTCACATAAAAGAGAGGCACCATCTTACTTTGTCAGGTAAAGATATATGTTTTCAGGATACAAAATAACTTGTCAGACTACATTGCGGTTTGCCAGGACAAATGGAAGTTGTTGAGGATAAGTCTTTACCCTATAGTATAACTTACACCTTTGTATCAACATGAATCAGGATACTATGACATTCTAACATTCTAACCACAGAACAAATACATGACATTCATATTCACATAAACCCTAAAACTTACCTTGTCAGGTAAGATAATTCGTTTCGTCAGACAATAATTTCGCTTGTCAGGCCATATGGATGTAACAGTTTAGGCTACTATAAATTTTGCACATCTCTCCGTGCTCTATTTATCACAGAGCAAATCATGTTCTCATTTTCACATAAGCCTAATTTTAGCATGCATCACATTCAGACAAAATTTGTTTTTTTTTTCAAGAAAATTAAGAGTTAGAGAAGATCACTAACCCCGCCAACCGACTTCGATGGCTCCTTCCTCGACCTCTTGGCTTTTGGTTCTTCAGTCATTCTCGGTTTCTTCTTCTGCATCGAAACGACTGGACTTGGTGATTCTTCTTCCTCTGACGAACTGTAGGCTCTCTTCTTTCGGCCCCTCGCCACTGGAGCCGCCTTCGCATTCGCGCTCTCCTCAACCCTTCTCTTCGACTCTGTAGAACCATTCGGCTTCTGCTTCTTCACTCTGCCGTTCGCAGACTGCAAACCTCTGGTCCTCACCATTGTCGATCTAGGGCTTTAGAAAGGGCTTCAAAAATGGCTTAATAAAGGGCTGAACAAAGGGAGAAAGGGCTTCTCGCCTTTGGGGATTTCGGATTTGCTGTGAGGAATACGCTTCAAGAGTTCAGGGATGAAAGGAAAAAAGTTGTTCAGCGGAGAACATTAATTGGGGAAGATGAGATGTGCTACCGGTTGAACAGGTATATAATTAGGCTTACTCATATACCCGTTTAACACTTAACTGCATCTTAGGCCGTTTTACTTATTTTGATTTTACCTTTTTGGTTTTCAAAAGTGTTGCAGCTTTATGACATATTTGCAATACTTTCTAAAATATGATATTTCTGTAAACAGCGTTTCGGAATCTGATAGTTTTTGCTAATACTTCTTTATAAAATAGGATATGGGCTACTAATTTTACTAATTAATTATTAGCAGGCTAGGGTTAGTATGTTAATTAGTTCATGAAGGTATATATTAGCGCTAGTATAATGTACGTGTCACGTGCCAACCTAATACAATCTAGTTATATAGTAGTGGTGTTAGTTGATTAATTGGCAGGGTTAGTCCGTTAGTTGAAGGTATTAGGTTGGTAGTTGGCAATTGATTAATTTCTTATGTATACTGATGGGGCCGTCGGATGTGGAACACAGCCATGAGAGAGGTCGAGACGAGTTGTGTTGGGTCGACACTAAAAGAGACGCTACGAGGCTACACTAGAAGTAAGGCGACGCGTTCCGTAACACGACTAGAGAAGATCATGTTTTCTTAAAATAGGATTGGTAATATATAAAGATACGTGGGCCTGTCTGTAGCTAATTCGTCGTACGTAAACAAGGAGTTTGGGTTGAAGATATGGGATAAAACATCTTATTGATATATATAGAAATTGATAATCCATATTATCTAAAGTATTTAGTAGCATACAAAGAAAGTCCTATCTTGTAATTATGAAAATCTTATGTCTATTAGGAAATGCCATACACCTTTATATAAGAATGGTATTTTTATCTTGTAACAACACACATTACAATTCAATCTTTCAATACGCAAAAGCTCTCAAGAGCTCTCTTTTCTAAACCATTCTCGAATAATCTATCAAAAATGCGTTGCATTGACCCCCATACTCTACAAACAAAGCAAATCAAGTCTTCTTACTTAATCTGCATAAAACATATACTATATTGAAACATACACAAGAAGTGCAAGATCCAATCGGAGACGTGGAGACTATATACACGTTGTTTTACGTTTAAGTGCACACACTTTGATGTGCTAGAATTTGGCGTACGTCATATTCTAGCGCACCAAAGGAAAATTAAGGTGTTTTTCGTGTTTTGGGAAGAAACTGGCGTATGGCAGAAAATGACATATGATATAAACATGATGGATCCAAAATCGTTTTGGTGGCTTGAATGAGGAGAGTTTTAATATATGGAATTTTTGAACCTATGTCTTTGGTTAAACACCTTATTTTAGAAAGTTGTGATTAGATGTTATTGGTGTAGTGATTTTAGTTTTTTAAAAAGAGTTTAAGCATTTTCTTTTAATTTTAAAAAAGAAAAATCTTAACCTACCGTTAATATATATATATATATATATATATAATTTTTTTATAAAACAACACCCATATTAATACCAATCTTCCCGTTGTTGGACCAATATAATAAATATTTTAATAAAAAAAACTTCATCAAACGATAAAAAACTTCCACCAGTCTGTCACGTGATCTTCCAATTTTTATTTGGTGAATTAATCCAATATATCATTTTCTATTTTGCTTTTTTTTTTTACGAGCAAACACTAGATTTTTTATATTAATCCGTATATATTTTGCTACTTGATCTTCCACTAAGTCATATAAGATATTTATCCGAAATCTTATGCATTATCCAAAATTAAATTATGGTTGTTTTTCTTTATCTGAATACGTCAATGATTGAGCAATATCTACATTAACAAATTTTGAATTTTTTTAATTATGAATTTTTTGGTAAGAAGAAGTTGAATGCAGGGGCGGAGCCACTATAGCCCCCGCTGAAATTTGTAATCTAGTGGTTGATTTAACTTCCTTCCTTTATAATATCTAAGTGAATAGATGCTCAAATCTTGAGAGTCCCTTCTCTCTATCTTTTTAAACCTCCTCTTTATCTTTTTTTTTTAATTTCTTTTTATGTGATAGTCATTTCTCTTTTTTTACATGCTATATAATATTATAGTATATACACTCCATTTTTATTAAATATTTTTTTATTATCTATAGTTCAAATAGATAGATTAAATTAAAATTTCGATACACGCATGTGATATTTCGATATCTCAAGGACAGTGCCAGATCTTGTTAAGAATGTTCACAATAGTAAGGTTGTCGCATTCAAGAATAATATCTCGAATTCCAAGTTCGTAGGCTTTGACCAGAGTGTTTCTGACCGCAAGGGCTTATGTTTTTAGAGCTGTCGAGATACCACATTTTTTCCCAAAAAGGAAGATATTTTCTCCTTTATTGTTACGGAATATGAATCCATAACTAGACTCACCATTGGTCTTTGTTGAGCCATCAGTGTTGATTTTAACAATTTGATCTGGTGGTTTTTTCCATTTTGTCCTCAGTCTTTTCTACTGTGTGTTTTAGTCTGTCTTTGATTAAGATCGGTCAAACAGTCTGGACTCCAATTTTTTGTCTTTTTCCATTGGATGATTAGATTTTTGATATAGAGTGGTACATCCTTTATAGCCTCAGTGTCATTGTTTGTTCTTCCAAAGCTTTGTTGATTTCTGTAAAACCAGATTTTCCACCAGGAAACCGCTAGTTCCACAAATTGTGTCTAATCTGTCTTGTCCCAGATTTCCTCCAAAATTTCGTATGTTTTTTTATTTCCCAAATTTAGAGATTTTACTATTCTATGGGTTTGGATGTTTATTTTTTCTATAGTTTTCAAGGTATGGTTACATTTAAATAATAGATGGTTAGAATCTTCAAGATTTACAGTGCATCGCACACAGCCCCGGGGTAGTGCCACTCCTTTTTCTGCTAACCTTGTTTTTATCAAGAGTCCATTTTTAATGATTTTTCAAAAAAAAAAATTAACTTTAGAAAAGGTGTTCAATTTCCAAATCCAAGTTGGAATCATATGTTGTATATCTTTTATTTGTAATAATCATGTTCATTGCAGAGTTTGTCGAGAATCATCCATTCTTATTGGCTTTCCAATACATTATGTCATTGATATTATTAAGAGGTATTGATATTGATGTGATTTGTTTAGAGAGATCTATAGGCAGCATTTGTTCAATTTTTGCTTTGTTACAGGTATTGTTTGGTAACATAAATTCTGCAACTGTCTCATTTTTGTTTATTGTTGGTTATAAGTTAATTTTTTCACACAATGGTTTATCAGACATCTATTTGTCCATCCAAAATTTAATAGTTCTATTATTTTCAACTTGTCAGATAATTCCTTTTTTAAATTCTGTTATGATTTCAGTCGTCTTTGACCACTGCCAAAAACAACTTCTTTTTTTCTCGTACGATAGGATATGTTGTGTTTTGAGATATTTTTATCCAAAAGTTATTTTCTTCGACCAAAATTTAAATTATAATACTTTATTCATATCCTTTAATTTTGCTAGTCCCAATCCAGCTCGGTGAATTGGTGAATTGTGTTTGCAAAAAGTTGTACTAATTTTATGCATTGGCAATGGCAATCCATACAATTGAAATGGGGTCAAATGCTGAGTCTACAAATGAAGCTTCAGTCAAAAGCAAGAAAAAATACCCCTCACATACAACTCCCCTTCACTCTTTTCCCCGCGCTTGTATGTGTTGGAGTTGGAGCTCTCACCAAATCCTGTAGCTCGCGATCACAAATGTGGAGAATCAGCCTTGGTTTCAACTAACTTTTTCAGGGTACTACCACATCCCTATATCAATCGCTTGATTCCGCTCTTACTTGATTGTGTAGAGTTTTTGTGCTTCGTTCGTATGGGGATTTCTAGGGTTTTTTCCCTTTTCAGGTAGGTGAATTGGGATTCAGGAGATGAGCAGAGAAAAGCCGCCTGAGCCCCTTGATTTCTTCATCTGGACTGTGGAGGTAGTCTACCTGTACCTTCAATTTTGATTAACAATCAGAACTTGGTCTTTCCGGCTTCTTTTGTGCTCTTATTTGATGTAATCTGAGAAAAATCTGCTGAGTATTTTGTGGTTCTTTTGGGATGTAATTTGTCCTGATTACTACCATGAAAAAATGCTGTTACCACTATACAAAGCTCTTTAGGTGGTGTTTGGGTTCCAATTTTGATTTTAGTATCAGACTGGAATTGGAACTCCATACCAAAGTGTTTTTCTTTTTATATATGTATGGAATTGAAAATGGGTTTGGAATTCAATTGAGGCCTATGAAATGGGGTTTGGGATCACCTGATTTGCAAACAATCACCAAAAACCGCCTTAGCTCTTCTTTGTTATCCGCTCATAGCAATTTCCACTTCTGTGTCGAAGAAATGACTGCAATGGCAAATACTGGCTAGGATTTCACTGTGGCTGGAATGCGTGTCTTGTGACACCGTGTCACAAGAGTAGAGAAGCAACATTTTGAAACTTCACTAACATTTTGGGATGATTCCATTGCTATTGCTTACCTGCAGTATCCTTGCTATGTATAAAAACTGTTTCAAGGGTTGTTTCGTGAAACTTATTTACTGTTTTCTTGCGTGGAGAGTACCATTATAGGGATAAACTAATGGCCGGCAGATAAGATTGGTTAGTGCTGATCCATTTAGTGCCTTTTGCGACGCATTCGTGATTGCTGAAAATTTGTGAAGGCTTTTAAAACCACATAAAAGTTGATGCTTGACTGCGAAGTTTTTGTGATGCTATTTTAAAGACTACTTTGTGAAAGCAAGTGGGCACCTTTCATAAACCTTCTGGTCGTACAAGACATCACTCTAACATGTTAACGGTAATCTGGTGTTATCTATTTACCACCAGAGAATGGCTATTGGTGCATGATAGTGGATTAAAAATTGGGTCAATATTGATCAATGATCTTCATATTATGTTGTCCATGCCATTCTTGTGAAAGGTTAGCTAGTCATTCTCTTACTATATTTTTTGAAGTAGCATAAACGAGTGGGTTAAGAGGAGGGAGATATACTTGTGTTCTCTTAAAAGGTGGAAAGTTTTGATCTTTCAGATATTTTTTTCTGCATATTTTTCTACTGGTTCTTTGCTTAACATGAAGCTTGATTCTATATCTCTGCATTTCGACCTCTTGATGACAATACATGGCTATATATTGCCTCTTCTTGACAACTGGTGTTGCTTGCTGCATGCTAGCTGAATCTCCAGCTTTTTTTTCCGATTGTCATCGTTTTTAATTTTAACGATAGGCCATTAGATCTGAGTTGCACATGTGTCTCCCTTTTCTTCCAGAATGTTGGCATGTGGTTGGACGAAATAAATCTCGGTAGTTACCGTGAGATTTTCAAGGAAAATGGTGTTAATGGTGAGTACTTGGAGGGTATGTCCATGTTCACAACTGAGCAGATACTTCGGTTTATAAGGCGCTGCCACATGAAATGGGGAGATTTCATTACACTATGCAAGGAACTTAGACGAATTAAAGGTTCTCTCTTCTCCTCTACACACCCTTCCCCCATCCCATGTAAAGTTGAGGCAGTGAAGTTAGAGATGAGACGAGGATTAGATATGACTTCCATGAAATCTAAAGGATGTTTCTTTTTATCATAAGATCTTGTTCTGGGTTCAAGGGTTGGTTATGAAACCATATAGGCAAGTTTAGCGACAAACATAGAAGTTGGATGATATAATAAAACCGAGATAAGGGTCTTAGGAGCCTTTAGAATGTGAATTTGCATATTAGTAAGGTTTTGTTTGTTAATCTTGTTCATGGTGGTTTACTGCTGGAGAATTGTGATAAGTTACATGTGCAACCCCACATGGTGGTGCTACTTTTCACGGGTTTTTCAGTTTCTATGCGTATACTTGAAACGACTTGATTTATGTCCATATTTGATATCATTACCTCTGAAATAAACTTGACAAGAAGAGGTTTTAGGGTTGAGTTATTCCTTCCATTTTCCTACCAGTTCTCGTCTTCTAACATGCATGACACGGTTTCTAGTTGCTTGCTTGAAAGGAGGGCAGAAGGTGCGCGGGCCTTGGTGGGCTCTGTCTTGTCTATCTCCAGTCTTTGGCAATGCAGCAAAGCGCAACAGACAATGCCGAGTAGTCTCATTGAAGCTGGAACCGTGATCAACACACTTAAAACATGTAAGCTTTACAAATCTTTTGAGTTTCATATGCAAAGTTGAGGTACAGGAAATAAAAAGGCTATGGTAAGAAAACGTTTTCCAATGGAGATCTCCCTATGTTGTTCATGGCTCGGATTCTTGTTTATTTTGTTAGGGCGTCTGCATTTGAAGCATGTGTGATGTCTTTTTGTCTCCTTTTTTTTCCTTTTGGGTTTTTTGTAAAGAATATCGTTTCAGTGGTCTTATTTGCGGGTCCAATTAAGAACCATTGCATTTGCACCTGTGTAATTTGTGGTTCCTTTTATCATACTTGTCGGTTGAGCTGACTGATGTTGGAAATCCCAAGTGCAGCATACAAAATCATGTTTTCTAACAACTATAGTGACCAAAGAAATTTGACCTAATGAGAAAAAAATTGAATTTTGAATATAGAATTAATTATGGTGACTTGAACATTGTTAGAATATATATACAACTAAGGGATTCTGTTTCACTTCATCAATGATCTCTGCCACTTGCCTCATTTGTGCATTTACTTGGCCAGTCCTTTATCAAGTTAGCCAAAGTCTGTATTAATGCTTTCGGGTCAAATATTACGCCCACTTTTGGATCATGCACAGAATCAACCGTCACCTGTTCAAGTTCAACATGATTTAAAATTAGAGCGATAACACAAACGGAAATTTGTTTGTATGAATGTTGAAGAAAATGTACGTAACACATACAACTAGAAAGCAAGGAGGCACTAAGCATACACCAAACCACTCTCAATAGGGTTGCCTAATTGGAACCCAAAAGGAAACTAAACCCTAACTTGGGTTTAACCAAAGAATGGTAATGTCACAAGGGCTGAGATCAATGTAGTTGAGCTGAAGTTTTTTTTTTTTTTCGGTATATTCCATTGAAGGCTAAAGAGTCTATATACAAGCCTAGAAAACCAAGGAAACTAACGATGTTATCCATATGTATTAAATTTAATTATATACAAAAATAATTCCTAACAATGAAGTGGATTTTAATTCTGTAACCAAAATGGTGTTTTTACAGTTTAAAATCAAACTAGTGCAAAATAGAGGAGACAAGAAATAACCAGTATGAATCATGGACGGTCCCTGAGTAGACAAATTTAGTAATAATAAGCAACTAGTTGGAAATGGAGCATGTGCATGAAATACTATGGAGTGTGTCAGAAACCTTTGCTAATTTCACAAAGTAGCTAAAACAATTAACTTATCTCCAGACTCGAAATGTAGCAGACATGTACCAGGTTGTAACTCGTGAGTCGGGTCAAACAAGCAAATTCTCAGGGGCCAGCTTAACTTTGATTATGTTAGCGTTTTGACTAAGGAATGAAGATACAATTACGTCAAATGCTCTACTTGTAGATTGATTTTGCTTGCATTAGTGTTGGTTGCCTCTTTTCTTTATTCTTTTTGTTTGCGAATTTCTGCTAGTACTTTTCACGTTTTAGAAATGAAAAGAATGATTTAAAACAATTACCACAACCGAGATTCCTTGTTTCTCCAAGGTGTCAAGATCAACATGAAGTGCACCATCACTTGGAACCAAAATTGCATTGACATAGTCACTTGGCTGCACAGGAAATGAATCAATGATTAATTCTAAAGCAATGTTCCTCCAGCTGTATAATATAAGAGAATCACATTGGCATAATAAAATAATGTATCATGCGTAGATAAAACAAATAAATACATATTAAAAACATCTGCTTCTGACCTGCCAACAACGACAAGAGTTTGACATCTATATGCATAGTTCGAGTGACATTACAATCTTGACTATAAACCTCTCGAGAAGGCCAAAACTGAATAATATATCCAAGCCAAACCTAGTCAAGTAATTTGAAGTTTTAATGGGCATCTCTATATCCTTGATTCCTTGGAACAGTATTTTAGCAAGAAATCTGTCTTTCTCTAAGCCCTTATCAGTTGTCAATGTGTATGAAACAGACAAATCAGTTGCTGAAGAGGAAAAGAAAATAATAACAGTGAAAGAAAGAAAAAGAATTATAAATTTCATAAAAATGGAAACCAAAGTTATTATGGGGCCCCTCAAACAGTTCACTTTCAAATGAATCAACTAAAAACGACTGGTAACTTATCAAGCTTTAGCCTTCCATATTTGTCACCCAAATCATGTGTCAATGTGTCATTTCAGTAGTGTCTCAGTTTAGGACACCAATATATATAACGTAATAAAATGACCAATATACACTTATGTACTCTCCATCCTCTCTCTATCTCTTCTATCTTATTACTCATGCTAAATTAATTACCTCTAATTTATCAGAGTTTAGTAGGGGTATTTAGGTCATCCTCTAAATTGTTATGATTGTCTTAACAACCGTAAAACATTGATATACGACACTAAACTAACGGAGGGAGCATATCATAGATTCATTGACAAATAATTGCTTCTGGACTAAGGTCCTAGCTTTATAATTTCAATTGAAGTTTGCAAAATCCGATCGGTTCAAGTGCTTACAGACCATTTCATTTACCATGTCCCTGCTTTCTTTTGAAACTTAAGAATTCTAAAACCTTACAACCAACAACGTTTCATTTACTATACCCCTGTTTTTTTTTTTAACTTAAGTCTACTAAACACCTAAAACCAAAAATTCCATATCCGATCAATTGTAATAATTTATCAACTGTAGCATTTAAATCCAATTTAATTATTCTCATCAAATCAACAAGTTATGCAAGTTGTGCAGTCGCTGTTGTTTATTGCACATAACAACACTTCCAAACTTTCTGTGTCTACAACTGTGCTACAATCCTTATCAAAGCATAAAAGGAAACTGCAGAAAGTGAATCAGCTTATTGAAGGGGAGAAGCAAAAGAGAAGCAGTAAACCAATCAGCATCTCGTGCAGACCTTAGAAAAACAATAATATACCATCAAAAGAGATTCAAGTAATTTCCAAGGATTGACTTACAGCTTTCTTGAGACAATTGTCTGGATTACCATAGATGCGATTAAGGGCATCAGTGATGGAGGTCACAAAGCATGAAGCAGAGAATCCACTAGTTTCACGATCATGTGTACCATTCAACATAAGTACCTGTAAAAGCATGTCTAGATAAAAACAGTGCTAAAGAAGCATTCCAATACATGAACAACGGGGGGAAATGGTTAAAGAAAACACCTAGCAGAAGATACAACAGCAAGTAACAAAATATGGGAACATTTGTTTCACTAGCCAGTAAATATATTCTTTAGAAAAGCACCTTGGGACATGTCCTTGAAGAGATGGTTTCTCCGATATCATTTAATACCTACAAGAAGACCGAACACGCAATAGGAAAAATAACTAATCCATTCAATATACTTCGCATCTTTGCAAAATCATATCTACATAAATTAACAATTACAGAACCTAGTCTAACGTTAATATGGAAAAAAGGAGGAACAAAAAAAACAAAAACTCTACACAGATATTATCCAGTGATCCATAATCCAGGCAGAGATGTATATATTGAAAGGGCTTGAACGCTTGCCCACATATGACAACCACTAATTATCTATTGGAATCAGGAGCAAGTTTTGGCAGCATTCAAAAAATGATGGCTTAGGTGAAAAGACACAGAGGGAGGAAACGTCAGTATTGATCATAAGAGCCTGACAGCCTTATAGTAACAGATTATTAGTAGTGGTTCGTTGTGACGGCTGGACCCCTGGATCGAGACCACAAGTTTACAGTACAAACTCTATAAAAATTATAGCTATGCTCAACTTAAATCCTAAGAGTATAACCTAATTCAATATACCCAATAAACTCTAATCAATGACGAAGAAGAATAACATAACTAATTAACTATAGAGAAACAGATATTATGTATGCTCTGTTCTCAACTTATGTTGCTATAACAACCACTTTTCCTTTTAAACACACTACTCCTTGTCATTTATCTTTTGCTTCTTTTTCATAATGGAATGTTTCACTTTGCATATTATCAGTATTTCAAAAGTGAGCACTGACAACAAAAAGAACAAAAATTTAGAAACTGCATAGACAAAAGGTGATTAAGACAAGTTGAATTTCAGCAATGTTTGTAAGTCTACTATACTAATCCATCTTTTTTGTTCAGCATCATGAACATAAAGTTCTATTCTATTATCAAAGATCAAACATAGGTTTCCATAAACTAATTCGATGATCACACGGGTCAAATTGTTAAAAAGATTGCAACTGATTTGAGTATATTACCAGAGAGGGACAGATTGAAGTAAAGAGAGACCCCATGGCATAAACAATGCAGTCTACACTGCATAACTGGGTCAGAACAGCTGGGTTGGCTTTGGGGAAGACCTGTTCAACATAAAGATTATATGACCATGGTGGCATGAGAAAAAATCATCTCCATCCCTTCAAAAGAAGACACAAATGTATGTATCAAATGGAAGGTTATAAACTTGCATAATTGATGAATTTTACTCATTCATGAGAAATTTAGCTAATGATCGTTCATGTACCCAAGACATAATGAAGGATAAGAAGAATACACTAGAGAGGCCATGAATAAGATACTAGTCATATGATTTTACAAACCAGCTTTGAAGCCAGATAATTGAAGTTCTCAAATGATAATGAAAGAACTCATGACCCTTGATATAATCAACTATTTGTTCCACCGATCATTTCTCATATTCACTATGTGTAAGGTGTAACTGTAGAGATAATTATGATCAAGATGATTCAATGCAACTAGATATTCAGTCACCTAGAGATGCTGAGACAGGATTAACAAGTTTTAGTGATTACTTGCTTAGATAAGCACAATCATTTCTGCACTTTCCAGAGTGGTTTTCGCCTTTCGGTGTATGTGGGGGTTTCAGTGGGTGGCTCACAATCAAGGTGCATGTCTTAGTTTGTTGTCTTTTACTCTTTTTTCTAGAATTTTACACTATTTTGGAGGGGTGGGGAAGTAGAAGATTTTTATTTGATAAGAATCGATGAAACAACAAAAAATTACTTCTCAGCAAAGGTTCAGAGAAAACAGCCAGCAATCACCTCATGCAACAAATTTTGTCCCTCACTAGACATGTAAAACACCCGCCTGATTCTTGAAGGAAGTGGTGGAGCTGAGTTGCAGTCCTGTTCATCATAATCAGTACATTAACGAAAGACAAGTATACAGACAACTATTGTACAAAATAATAAGTACATCATTTAGCTTACACTATCACTCTGTTTATGTCAATCTTACCTGCTAAATAAAAGCTGACAAGCCCTATCAAGCTAACCTTTAATATGTTTCCCTTGATGCAATTTTTTCTCAAAAATATTCAAAAAATTTGAAGGCATAGAAGTATTCTTACGAGTTGCTAGAAGTGTATAATGAAGAAGGAACCACCACTGGTTTACACAAGGAAGAAACAGAGAACTGGAACAGTGAGATGGTAAAGTCTGTTATTTGGGTTGTGCTAACTGATAAGGCTACTGGTGCTGATGCTTGCAATTAAACAAGTATAAATAAGGGTCGTCTGTTAGGATTAGATACTTATCCAACTTCCTAATTAGGCTCATGCCTTATTTTGGGACATTCAGAGCCTCTCTGGTGGTGAAGTAATAGTGGAGGATATCCTGGAGGGTTTCATTCCCTCGATTTGGCATTCCCTGTTTGTATGTGATTTCCTTGTGTGCATGCTTTTTATTGTCCAATATAGTGCCTTAAGATTTCAGTTGCTCTACTCGTTTCTGGAAAAAGGATATCTACCAATTGCAAATAATTAGTATAACAATTTGATTGCTACCCCACCAACTATAGCATTAGGTGATATAGACTAACCTAACATATGGAAGAGAAGTTTAAGAAAAAAAAACTCAAATGGCTCAATATGCAAACTTAGATAAATCTTGCATACGAATTGGGCTCACCTTATTTACTGGTCCCTTGGATCCACAGGTTGGATGAGATATCTCATTCTGACCCCGAATTATTGTTCCATCCTTTTGTTGAAGTAGTGGACATCAAAAAAAATGTCAGAACGGAGTGAAAGAAAGGAAAGCCAGATGAATTGCCATAATTCTGACGAAAAAGGTTTATAAAGGCCACTGTAAATGAAAGAAAATGCAGATGGATTTCTGTACAAAATCAAGAAAATCGGCAAAACATATACCTTCTATGACAAAAGATACCGTACTTCTAATGATTGCGCACAAATGTCATTGTATTACAAATTGCATTCGCAGTGGGATGAAAAGATGCTGAAAAGCATAATTGGTTTTGGTATTACTCATAATTTAGCAATACATGTTCTAGTTCTACCTAACTCACCCAATGACACCAAAATTCTTGGGGATGATAATCAGATCATGCAAATCCACTTTGTGATTGAGTGATTTCTTATCATATAGCATGACTTACTACTTAGGGCATGTTTGTCATGGCCAAAAAGCCAACTCAACAGCATGTTTTTGTCTTATCATTTAAGGGCCTTATTTAGCTACCTTATCCAGCCTTCAGCAGAAAATACTGTACGAGCATGACATGTCAAACATTTTATAGAATATTCAAAAACTTCACTCAATAAGTTATAGCAAATCAACTTTCTTCAGTATTCATAAATGAGATGAAATCATTAAAAATAAGAAAAATATGATGTTTCCCATCTGCATTTATTCTACGATTGATCCTTCTCTTTCCACATGTTATAATATATTACACTTTCAGTATAACATTCTCAGCATTAGATGGTCAAAATGCCTCATCTCTTGGCAAAAAGAAACATTGCAGGAAAATGGTAACCCTGAATGAAAAATGCTTTCAGACAGAACCTTCAAAACATAACCGAAAACCATTATAAAGCGACGAAAGACGGTTGATGAGACCAAAACAACATCAAATTAAGATAACCATACCCAAAGTTCGCATCCCAATGTCAATCGATCATTTGTTGAAATCACTGGGAGAACAAGGCTTTCCTTGGAAATTTCTGAGACGCGTGAGAACAAAAATATTGCAGCATCAAGAGACTGAAAGAATATGCGTGCTCCTGCAAAGAAAAAATTTCCTATGCTGCATTGAAATAAAAATAAGAAAATCAACTAACATAGCTCTTTCCCATCATAACATATTTTTTATATTAACATGCAACATGACCATCTTTATTAACATGTAATAGATACAAGATGGTAGAAAGGTGATGTAAAATTTATAGATAAGATGAAATAGCTCAAAGCATCCAACTTAATGGTGCCTTTCACAAAGTTTGCATCAAGAAAGGATAAGACAATGTGAATGCATCTGATGGGATAGAAAGTGAATTCAAATCAAATACACGGATTTAAACCCTCTGAAGGGCAACACCTTGACCAAATTAATTACTCCAGAAGTCGGGGCCAAAACTAAATCTCCGGCATTAAACAGACACTCTCCGGGCCAAAACACAGGCATTAGCCTTTCTCAAAATATCTCGGGCATTGTACTAAGACCCACCCCTATGTATATATGTTACCGCATGGTGCTTAAGACAATCTTCCTCACAGCCTACAACCACAATTTTAACCCTCAGTTGTCCAGCCCTCATAGTTCACTCTCCTTGCTAGTCACACACATCCCACAGTCAACCAATTCATATCGCATCCGATCAGCATCATTTTATAATTCCCTAAAGAAATTGGGTTTCTAATAAAGGATTAAGGGTCTGTTTGGATTGCTCAAGATAATGCATTAAAATAGGAATCCAAACGGACCCTAAAATTTGAGAACAAACAATCTTGGATATATTCCAAGTTTGTAACATTTTATGAAACTTGCTTCATATTCATTTTGCTAGTAAGAAGACATATCAGACAAAGAGTCACAGACATAGAGTCACAAATCAAATCCACTATAGTATTCCGTGTAAACAATAAAGTGGGAAAAACAAGCATGAATATATTGAAAGAAGGAAGATGTACCTGCCATTGCTGAAACAAAAAATTTCTTCTGACCTCATGAGGACCTATAGAAACAACAAAAGAACCATTTAATGCCAAATGAATTGCAGGGGTCTTTCACTTTTATCTATGATTGAAACTGAAGAAGTAAACAATTAAACTCTTAAAGCACTATAGCAATAGTATATTGCAAGAACAAAAATACATGCAATGATGAGAACATGAGATCTATACATTGAACTTTTTGCATACTTGTGACCATTAATGTAGCATAAGACACAGGAAAAAGAAATAAAAAACTTCACATCACCATACATAGTATATAAAGGCAAAAGAAAACAGCTATCTTATGATTATCCTCCACCTCAAGAACAATAAGAATTGTCAATTTCAACACCCCATTGAAGAAAAAGTCAGATGCTACAATTGACAAGTAAAGATGAGGAATTAGCAATCACACATTGCATGCTTCCTTGCAGATATAGTTTCCAAAATTGGCAAGAAGTGTAACCATAAACCATAACTGGTGAAAGATAATTGGCTAATGGCTGAAATATAATGATAACAAAACCTAACATGCTGTGGGGTTCATACTTGATGCTGGAAATAAACTAAGAATGCTCGAATTGTTTCCTTGTAAGACTTTGATACTCCTATCCATAAAGAATGCTCTCCTTCCTCCTCTCCTTCATTGCCCTCTACAATTTTATACCTGCCAAATTTTTAACTCAGTACTCAGTATGCCTACAGAAGCACCTGAATGAAAAGATTTCAGATTTCAAAATACAACCAATAGGACAACTCCATAACGTTTATAGATTTGACAATATCTAGCATCCAAAGGGAAATATACAAACATTGCATGTACATAACAATTTGATCCAACAAAGGCATTGATAGAAAATGAAGATACAGGTCAGAGGGATGCATATGTTGATTTTATCCCTACAGTCAAAGTTCACTATGGCTTCGTTTGGCACAAACTCCTGTCACGTTACAAGGATAAGTACTTTTTCAGCACAAATAAGTACGTTTGTGCTGAAGAAGTACAAGCTCCTAATAATGTGAAAGAAGTTTGTGCCAAATGAAGTGTATTTCAGTTTCAGATAATTATCCAACGCAGTCAATTTTCTACCATTAGTTCATTGTGAAAGATGAAAGTGAATATGGAACAGAGCATGGTATATGCATTAAGCATAAGCAAACATGTCACATGCTAATGCAGCGTGCTAATTCAAGCAAGCCAACTGATGAAATCAGCTTCTAACATTGGTCATTGTAGACTTGCTACATAAGAAGATGCAAAAAACGATTCAAACACCATAAGCATAATAAAGAAACATTGTGTCACTGCACCATTCTAACTTAGCATCTGTGGGATTAAGTGGTAAGCGGTGACCAAGCAATCTGTGCACAGCAACAGCCTCAGAGGTACTTTCGTCAGACAACCTTAAGCATCTAGAGCGTATGTCCCCAACAGCTGGACCACCTGAAATATCCACACAAAAATTGTCTTTACTTTCTATCAGGAACACAATTCCCCAAAGTAAAAGACACCCTATAAAAATAAGTTAGGTTACACGAGCACCAAACGGGACCCATAGAGGTATACGTTACGAACATGGCACATGCTAGTATCAAAAATTATAGTAAACATTATGGCAAAGAAATGGCATCATAATTATATATTCTTCTGTACACCAAGTAAGACAAATATATATAACTAAAAATCAAAGCAGAGATTAAAAAAGGCCATATGTAGGATGCAATTTCTTTTCAGGCAACGGAGCACACACATGAGAGCATAAATATTTGCATATCCTTCTATCAGTTACAAGCCATGGATCACATTCGCATTGCTCTTTGCTGGTTAATTAGCCTCAGCAGTTCCTATTTCTTACAATTGCAACTAAGATGATTTAAACCTAGATCTCATTAGCTTCATTCCAAGCAATGAACATCGAGAAGCTTCCTTAATTGAAGTAAACAACTACAGGAGATTATGTAGCAAAAGATCTGATATGTATAATAAAAGTGGCATGTTGATCTTAAACATCTATATTAGTTTGTTATTTGACTATCTTCCCCAAAATAACATGTGTATAAGCTTAACTTACTTTCCAAGAGCAAAAAGCTCACATTTCTTTTTCTTACTGCTCTATTTTTTATGCAAGATCACAAGTTTGTAGCACTACCTAATCTACATTGTACATCACACCTACTCAGTTTTGGTCAACCAATTTCTCCTCACAATATTTTCCCACCTGTATTATCAGGCAACAACACAATAAGACATCAAAGGAAAAACAATATAAAACAGATTATGAGCTGTTGAGCTTTACCAAGCACACGTACAATCTCAGCTGTACTCCCACCATCATCAGATACGGGCAAAACATGTGCAACCCGTGTAGTCAATTTCTTCAGCTCTTCAACAACACCATTGAAAGCTGTGCCACCTACAGCCAGAGACAAGACTAAATTGGCAAAGCAATTCTTCACTATAAGTCTATAATGGACAGTTATGTAACAAGGATGCTCGAAACCCAGACTTTAGGAATTTTACTTTCGAAGCTCAATGTCTACACTTCATTCATTTACCATACTTTTGACTTTTGAGCAGTACCTAGATACTTGATGAACTAAAACATATAGATTACACCACGTAGAGTTGGAATTACATTATAATGTAGATATTCAACCAATTCCTGAACAATGGCACGTATTAGTAAGCAATTTCTCATCAAAAGAAGAAAAATAATCATGGTGGATGAAAAAGTCCAAGTTCAATGAAAAAACTCCCGGCGGGACCAAAATCCAGATGCAACTAGGCGTCGCCGCGTCGATTTCAAACAAAACCTAGAAAGTTTCTTACGGAAATGAAGCGAATCAGAGAGAGAGATAGAGAGACGGTACCTGAGAAAACGAGGAGAGAAGGAGGAGAGGAGTCAGAATTGGGAAGGGGAAGCGAAGAGCGCGGGGAAGCCATTGTAGGAGAAGAAACGGAGAGAGGTTTGAGAGATGGAAAATGGGGAAAAGGAAGAAAAGGTTTGCATAAACAAGGAAGGAACAATCTATCCGCCATATCTTTTTTGGATCTCAAAGCTTTGTGAGGAGATGCAATTGATTGTCAGTTCACTTGTGAGTTATTGTGTTTTTACAACTACTAGCTTAGTTTGCCGTTGGATGAATTTTTATATTAATATTTATTATTATTAAAATTATATCGTTTATATATTTAAAAAATATTTAATTAGTGAAAATATGAATAAAATTAAGATAAGTATAATAATATTTTAAAAGTATTAATTAATAAATAAAGATCAATGTCTCCGTATATAATATATTAAATCAGGTTTCATACCAAAAATAAATGAATTAAAAGTAAATCTGAATAAAATGTGACTAATTAAATGAAAAAAAATATTTTTTTCAAAAAACACATAAATATTCTATCTAATATGAAAATCATGATCAAATAATATATTCGTTGAAAAGAAAATCAAGATCATATCTAAAATATTTTATATGATAATAATAGTTAAAAAAACATAATTTAGTAATGTGGTACGATGTGGATTAGACATATAATAATAAATGATGTATCGCAATGTCAAAACGGCAAATAGTCTTAGATAGGTTTTACTTAGTATTATTTAGTAAATTAGATGTCAAGGCTTCAAACCAATCATATGAATAGGTAACCTTGTAAATTTAAAAATATAAAGGTATGACAAATTAGTTACAAGATATGATAATACGTAGTCCTTTAAAACTATTTAAATTAATTTTGAATAATGTTATCCCACAAAAAATAAATATCTCCTTACTTTTTTTGAGATATTTCCATACTATTAATTTACATGGTCGCTAAATAGCGCTCGGGTGCTTTTACTTTTTAGCGCCCGGGCGCGGTCCGTCACAGACGGAGACGCGCCGTCCGTGATGGACCGCGACGCTCGTCTGTGACGGACCAAACCTTCAAACACCATTTGCATTAAATGCTACTTATCTCCACCTAACATAATTTAATTACCGAAATATCTTCACATATTACGGCCTCATACATCAATAAACCCAAATCACTCTTTTACTCTCAAACAAAGAAACTCTCAAACAAAAACTCTCATATACCATGGCAAATCATGATGATAATTTGCACCCGGGCGCTAGAGGGGATGATTCAACGATGTTTAGTCACGATGAGGTACGCTTTTATGTTTTTATTTCAAACTTTGAGTTTTTATGAAATTGCTAATACATGTAGATGAAAGTTGTGATATTTACTATTTACAAGTTAAAAATCACAACTTTCATGTTAGTTTGAGATTTTTTTGGATCTAGAAGGATTTTGATAAGTATGTTAGATAAGATATGTAGGTAAATTTATTGTTTGTAACTTGGAAAATTATAAGTGAATTTTTTTAATTTGACCGCTCTCGATTTGTGTAATGTCGAACGACTAGGATGTGTAGGTGTCCTTATCCGATGATTCACCATTGTCGAGTATATATACCTTTGTGGACTCGTCATCATCACGAATCTGCGTCTCATTTGATCGATCCGTTTGCTCGATTTCAAGCCTACCTCCAAAGTCAAAGTTCGACGTGGTCACAAGTGAATTGCGAATTTGTCTGATTCTGATTAGTGCATTGTCATGCTTTGATGGCTAGGATATTACGTAATGACCGTTTCATAAGACGATTGTACTTTTTGTATGTTGTATAATTTTTTTCAATATTTTGATTTGTATGTCACCTATCAAAATAATTAAGATAACTTATAGACATGTTTTGCAACTCATAGTGCATGATACAGAATGGTAGGAATTGGTCTGTGACGATACAGAATAACAGGAATTGGTCGGTTCCAAATAAACATAAACATTCCACAAAAGAGTTCACGTCGATTCCCAATAAACATAAATATCCAACAAAGAGTTCACATCAGTTCCAAATAAACATCTAACAAAGAGTTCACGTCAGCTCCAAATAAAAATAATCATCCAACAGATGTCGGTTCCAAATAAAAATAAACATCCAACAAAGGTCGTATGTGTCGGACGGGCCGTATGTCTCAGACGGGCCGTATGTCTCGGACGGGTCATATGTCACCGCCCCCTCCTATTAAATTCGATGGTGTTGCATTGTCGGGATTTGTTTGCTTGGCTTTTGACTTACTCTTACGCCGTGTGTAAGTGATATCGAGCACATCCTCACACGCAACATCTCTCCTACGTACACGTCCAGATCTAGTGTTGTCATCCATCTGCATCGTAAATAACAAAATACATAAGTTTATTTCGTACGTCGATTGACCACGGAAAGAAGATGGAAGAATTTTTTTTTAAAAAATCGTCTGTGACAGACGAACGTGGTTTGTCCGTCACGGACGAACACATTTCATCCGTGACGGATTGATGTGCTTTGTCCGTCACGGATGGACCACTTCCGGCCGTCACGGACGGAACGTGTTCGTCCGTGACGGACAACGTTGCCTTCCTCCCAAACGAATTCGTTCGTCTTCGCAGAACATCAATTCGTTCATTCGCAAATCATCAATTCGTTCGAAAAAAAACGGAAAATTTATACCATGTGAATGTAAATCTATGTAAATGATATCCATTACACATTATATTGATCTATAAACCTTAAAATTGGGATCTATAACTCAAATTTTGGACTATAATACCCAAAAATAAAATTTCCAAACTCATTCAAACCCTAGATCTGAATTCATGCTTTTACGTACATGTGAAATTTGCAAAAACAAACAACAAAACTTATATTTTTAGGGAGATGGTTGATTGGTTCTTCAAATGTGCCCCTTCTAAATCCGAATTGATGTGTTTAATGGGTTGATTTGTAATAAAAATGAGGGTGTTCTTGGCTAGGAACTAGGAAGAGAGGGAAGAAAGAAAGGGTGAGAGTTAAATTGAGGAAGAGAATGAGAGTGATATGTGTGTAATTTTGAAGGAAAATTCTTATATAGGTTCAAAGTGGGCTCTAAATAACAATTAATTAATGGGGTGCTTTATATAGCAATGGCCTAAGCGATATTTAATTATCCTAGTATATATAATGTATCATTTAGATGAGATATCATTATAATGAATTTGAAATCCAAAAAAGAATCAAAATAACAAAAATGAATTTTGATTTGGATATTGTGCGGACAAAGAAACATTAATTTAAAAAATGCATGAATTTTGATACGTGGTTTAGTTTATTTGAAAAGTACTCGCTTTAGTTTATCATGTCTCTTAATCTTTGATTTTATCAGATATGTTTATTTACTCTCTTTTTTTACACAAAGTTGTTATAACCAAATCTTTTAACATATCATATTAATCATGTAAAATAATAAATAAGTTAGTAGTTTAAAAAATTATTCGAGTTGATTAAGAACCATAAACTAAAATAAAGAATTAAGAAATTAAAAGAAATAATCATAAATCTGATATTCTAAATTAGTTTTGATATTGTACTTTCAATCTCATATCAAATATATTTTAATATTTTTTCTAGAAAAATAGTTCAAACCAAATCTTACGATCGTCGATCCAAATATGTAATAATTATATAAAAATTACATTTTATATACAAAAACATGTAATACAAAAAAATCTAAAAAACAAGCATAAAACTAAAAAATTATCCAAAATCCAATATATAAAAACATTAAAAGTATTTTAAGTGATAAAATATTTAACATAAATACAATAATGTATATAAGACAAATTAATTATTAAAGTCACCCGATTATCACTCGTCTTAAATCAAATTTTCAATAATTTATTTGAATCGAGCGCTCAGCTACAACTAATATGAATGATTTATATTCCTACGAGCAGCTATATCTATGTACACAGGGATGATATTGAATCTTGATGATAGGTAAGGTCAACTGGGTTTTGTTGGTTCTCGAGATCATAAAACTGTTGTTCGATCTACACTTTGTGGGTTTCATACGATATTCATAGGATACCATTCTATTTATTTTATGTAATTTGGCTCAGTGTACTAAAATTTCTTCTTGTTGCTAGTGCACACTTGGCATTTTCCTCCATTAAATATTTATTTACCAAGTCACCTATATATGTCTAAATATAATAAAATAAAACATCTTGGTCAAATGAAAGGAAATTGACATGGTTAGAGTCAAAGGTATGCTATAGGCGATTCATTCTCATTTAATTTGCATAAGTTAGGTGGGGAATTAGGACTATTTTAGTATGTATGATGTTCTTGCACGGGTGGCTTAGATACATATATATGTACTAGCTAGGGTTACCTATATTTCTCATGCCAAAATATAGGGTTTGACTACGTACGTGTTGGAAAAAAATGTGTCAGGTACCGCTAAATTAAATAATCAGTCATGGTCTTGGAAGCAAAATGAGCCGGTAAGAAGGGATTGAACATGGAAATGCTCAAAGCACTTTTGAGATCGAGAGAACGGTTTTCCGGGATATTAACTGCAAAGAAGAATCTCGACTTATATAAGTAGGCAATATTACTATACACGTTTATTTTTTAACGCATAGATAAAATTGTCTTTCAACGCATAAGGTCCTCACGTAACGTGGTGAGTCATACACCACGTTACGTATGAAAAAAACAAGGTCACACGTAACGTGTGGACCATATCCACACGTTACATGGGAAGTTGTCACATGAAGAGGAGACACTTAACGTGAGGAGAGTGTCCCCACGTTAAGTAGACCTGTTTTTTTTTATTAAGTAACGTTATACGAAGTATTTCGGTCTTCTTCGCTTAGTATCGAGTTTTACAATAAGATTGAAGTTATGATCGTATTGAGTCATTTACATTGCTATGACCATTATGCTCTTCCAATGTAAAGTTATCGATCGAGTCACCCCCATTCAACCTAAAGATAGCGTATGTTTAAAGTTTATGGTTTATGACATGTAATAGTTGTAGTATTTATTTGTGTTTTAATGTTGTGTATGAACCATAAGATTGTTTCTAAATACGCATTAGGGGAGGACTACCCCCATTGTGTAGCCCAACTTGTATTAATCTTTATAAGAACAATACAAAATGATCATCAACCTAGAAGACAATACAAATTGTTCATTATGCTGGTTGACTATAATCACATTTAACACACAATACAGAAAACAATACAAATTGTGTTCGTCTCCATCGGTGCTGGTGTAGGCACGACATACATGCCTATGAGGGCAGATCCAAACCAAGCGGTTGGAGAGAAGCTGAAGACGATATGTATTTGCCATGTCGAGAAACAGCAACATTTCATTGTGGTACGTTAATACAATCAAATAAGTTGAAACTATCTTATGTTAAAACATATGTATGATGCAATGACTTTTATGTAGATTGGCCTTGTCGAAACCTCGCCCTTGTCGGACCTTTACACCGCATGGGTGAGATTTCATGACCCGTCTGCGGATGCCTTGGTAGATCCATTCCTTGAACGATTGACGGGGTACCAAGCACACAAACCAAAGGGTCGCGGAAAGAAGAAAGTTAAAAATATCTTATGTTAAGACATATGTATGATGCAATGACTTTGATGTAATATCAAGACACATGTTCGCTGTATTTATAACCTGTTGGTGAATTTAGTGTCATCTGACAGATTTTTCCTTATCCCTCATCATTTTGCTAACCGGAAAGCCGAGGGCACCGCACGGCCTGTGCGGTCTTCGATGGTTTTTTTTGTGAAAAGCCGAGAGCACCGCACGGCCTGTGCGGTAAAACACACGGTCGTGCATTCATCGCTGTATTTTTTTTGAAAAGTCGAGAGCACCGCACGGCCTGTGCGGTAAAACGCACGGCCGTACAGTTTACACAGATTACATCCAAACAACACGTAACGTGTGGAACCTTTCCACACGTTATGTGTTGTTCTGTTCCACACGTAACATGTGGAATTCAAGTTCTAGTCCGTGCAGATCCATACGTGTTGTTGTTCTCCCATGGGTTATGCTGCATCTGCTCATGTACGTCCTGATAATACACAGGGATGTGATGGGGCAGTGGGCTCTGCTGAGGCGGCGAACTAAATATGGGGCCATAATAGTTATCATGATTCATTGTATCAGAATAACCTCAGAGCGGGCTCGCGTTGTAATCTGGGTACAATTGAGGCTCCGAGTCAGCCCGACCACCAGCGGCAGGAAAGATGGCACAACAGGCATCACTGGCGGATCCTGACTACTGCTAGCAGCTCCCGTCTGATAGAGGCTTGTCTTCTCCTGACGGTAGCAAATATTCATGTTTTTCTTTTTCTCGGACCTGGTAACCTCCTGTTCAGTCCGAAACGATTGGTCACGGACGAGGTTTCTTCGGTTCTTTCGGCTTGTTCTTTCACCGGGCTCCATCTACAGTAATATATCAAAATATTTTATTTCAAATAATACAATTCTGGAATCTGGAAAAATCGTCGGAGAGGTCGCCGGGAAGCCACCGGAGAAGACACCGGAGATCTGGAAATGGACATTCCACACGTAACATGTGGAGACAGACCACACGTTACGTGTGGAATGTCCATTTCCAAATCTCCGGCGACCTCTCAGGCGACTTTCCGGTGAATTTTCCAGATTCCGGCCACATTAAAATGCTCAAAATTTTCCAAAAAATCAAAAACATTCACACTAGTTTAACAGATCTAACTAAAATACCACTTGCATTTGGCTATTTTCATACAAATCCAACAAAAACCCTAAACACCCTTTCATACAAATCTAACAAATTTCCACCATTTCATACAAATATATCTATCAAATTAACCAACAAATGCAAATAACTACTTCAAAATTACACAAAACCAACTACAACAACATCAAAAACACATTAACAATATGGATCTATAATATACTAACAAAAAAAATACAAAATTAACAAAAAACTAAACAAGAATGAATACTCACTAACCTTAAAAGATTTTGATTCTACGTAACGTGCAGAGTTTGTTGACTCGTAACGAGGAGATCCACGAGGTACGTTACGCGGGATGGAGGACGAAAAAGAGAGGAGGCGACGGTTTAGGGTAGAGGAAGAAGAAAACAATTTTGGCTTTTAAAGCCACTTACATTCCACACGTAACGTGGGAAGCTGGTTCCCACGTTACGTGTGGAGCCCTTTCCCACGTAACGTGTGGAGACACTCCCCACGTTACGTGTGGAGGCTTGAAAAGCAACAAACTGCACATAACGTGGGTACCCTCTCCCCACGTTACGTGCCAGCCCTATGCGTTAAACATCAAAAATGCCTATGCGTTAAAAAGTAGGGGCCTTACTGATGTGTTCCTGCTTGTGAATGTCGGATCGATGATCTTGGTGGGAAGTCGTGCGGGTTGCTTCTGTGGTGGGATGAGTGGGACGCAGTGTTTGGAACGTCGCGTGAGTGGGAGAACGCGATATTGATGGTGGCTTGAGAGATGAGCGAAGCCGTAGCGTTGGCATCAGAGGGGATAGACTCGAAAAGATCGAGTGAGTGGCCATAGCGTCGGCAGCGGAGTTGGATAAACTCGATGAGGATCGAGTGGAGGCCGTAGCGTCGGCGGCAGAGGAATGGGGATGAGAAGTAAGAGTTTGAGGTGACGCCGATCTAAGAGATTGGAGGCAAAAGCTCTCGACAAATAGTCTTAGATTAAAATGAAGCGTAACCTAGTACAGAAGGTCGAGATGACCTTTTATAGGACATAACGGGACTCAGATGGGCCGAGTCTCGCCAAATGGGCCAGCCCACGCGACACGCGTGGAACACACGCCCCAAAAAGAAATAACTAATTAAAACATTAATGTTCTAAAATGACAAAACACTGAAAGGTCGCGTTCACTTGATCATGGAGAGTATCTTGATAGAGAACGCGTTCTCTAGACTTAGTTGGAGGCTTCTGAGGGAGAACGCGGTCTCTTGCGTTCCTTGGCTAGCGACGACGCGGACAACCATTGATTGTGTCGCGTTGGCGATTGCTTTGGCACACGATCTTGTTATTGGACCTTCTGAGCGAATGCTCATAGATTCCTCTTCCTCTGTGGCAGTCATGGTGGGTAGGAGCACATCACCCTCCCTCACTTGGCTGTGAAGCGTCCCCACTTCACCATCATCGAACTCTGGCTCCACATATGGTTGCAAGTCGGCGACGTTGAAGGTCGCATGGACACCGTAGTCTGGTGGGAGCTCGATCTCGTATGCGTTATCTCCAATGGCCTTCACAACACGAAAAGGGCCATCACCGCATTGGGCCAGCTTGGATTTACGCTTAGCTGGAAAACGGCCTTTGCGAAGATGCACCCATACCAAGTCCCCGGGGGCAAATATTATGCGACGGCGCCCACGGTTGTGATGTTTGGCATATTGATCAGCGCGGCGTTCCAGCTGCTCCCGTGTTCTTTGATGCAGATCCTTGATCATCGCGGCGCAGTTGGCCGCGCTAGGGTGCTCATTGTCTTTCAAAGGCTGCAACAACATGTCTAGAGGAGTAATTGGGTTTATTCCATAGACCACCTCAAACGGGGTGAGCTTTGTCGCGGAGTGCCTGGACTTGTTGTAAGAAAACTCAATAATTGCAAGTAAGTCTTCCCAACGCTTTGGGTTGGATTTGAGCATGGTCCTAAGGAGGGCTCCTAGGGTTCGATTGATCACCTCAGTTTGGCCATCTGTTTGTGGGTGGTAGCTAGTTGAAAACAAAAGTTTGGTACTCAACTTCCCCCAAAGTGTTCTCCAGAAAAGGCCAACGAATTTTGTATCGCGATCACTCACGACAGACCTAGGTATCCCATGTAAACGGACCACATTGTCAAAGAACAACGCGGCGACTTCACTAGCAGTGTGTGTGGTCTTACACGCGATGAAATGGGCCATTTTTGAAAACTTGTCCATAACTACAAAGATTGAATCTTTACCCTTACGAGAGAGAGGCAAACCTGTGATGAAGTCCATGGACAAATCTTTCCAAGGGCCTAATGGGATGGGCAATGGCGTGTAGAGACCATATGGATAAGAGCTAGATTTTGCGCGATGACACGTGACACAACTTGTGCAATATCGCGTCACTTGAGTGGTCATGCGCGGCCAAAAGAAATGCTCGCGAAGAGCAGCTAGAGTCTTGGTAACCCCAAAATGACCGCGTCCTTCATAGGCTTCTTGGATGAGGAGTTTCCTAACGGATGAGCTAGGAATGCACAAGTGCCCGACTTTGTAAAGATACCCCTCATGAAAGAGATACGTCTCAAACTCGCAGTCCCTAAGGCAGTGTTCTACAATTGGCTTAAAGAATGGATCAATCAAATATAGATCTTTAATCAACGCGAAGCCAAGGAGTTTAGATTGAAGATGAGTAAGGAGAACATACCTGCGAGAAAGGGCGTCGGCGACCACATTCTCCTTACTTTTTTTATGCACAACGACGTAGGGAAACGTCTCCATGAATTCTACCCAACGAGCATGGCGGCGGCTGAGGTGGGCTTGACTCTTCAGATAGCTGATGGCCGCGTGGTCCGAGTGGATCACGAACTCGCATGGCCAGAGGTAGTGTTGCCATGTCTTGAGTACGCGAACAAGAATGTAGAGCTCCTTGTCGTAGGTGGGGTAATTCAAAGTTGCCCATGTGAGCTTCTCGCTAAAGAACGCGATGGGCCTCTTCTCTTGGTGGAGGACTCCACCAATTCCCACATTGGACGCGTCACATCCCA
This sequence comes from Rheum nobile, assembly GCA_027886185.1. Lineage (NCBI taxonomy): Eukaryota > Viridiplantae > Streptophyta > Magnoliopsida > Caryophyllales > Polygonaceae > Rheum > Rheum nobile. The sequence continues at coordinate 210,099 of WOAB01000261.1, read as the reverse complement.
CTTCAAAGTGCTTGGTGAAGTCTGGTAGTTGAAGCAGTGATGCATTGCACAAGGCCTCTTTCAACGCGTTGAACGCGTGATTGTGGGTCTCCTTCCAATTCACTGTGACGCCTTTCTTTGTGAGCTCATGGAGTGGCGCGACGATGGAGCTGAAGTCGCGAACAAATCTTCTGTAGAAGCCTGCCAAGCCAAGGAAGCTTCTAACCATTGTTGGTGTTATGGGTGTTGGCCAATCTCGGATGGCCTTAACTTTGTCTTCATCTACGCGGAGTCCATCTTTAGAGACCACGTAGCCCAGAAAGTTCGTAGTGTCGGATGCAAAACGACACTTACCAAGGTTGGCATACAAGTGTTCGCGTCTCAAGCACTCTAACACAAGCCTAAGGTGCTTTACATGATTTTCTAGATTACGCGAGTACACCAGAATATCATCAAAGTATACTACAACAAACTTCCCCAGAAATTCCCTCAACACATGGTTTATGAGCCTCATGAACGTGCTTGGTGCATTGGTGAGATGATGTGTTCTTGCCTCCGATGACGAGCCAATTGTTAAAAGGTGGCGTCTTCGATCTAGTCTTGGTTGGGAAGTCACTCGATCTTTGTCAAACGTCGGTATTGGTGACGATTCACGAGCGAGAGATCTCGATGAATGAGGCGATGGAAGCGATTGATGGAGTGGATGGATAGTGATGGCGGAAGCGATTTGATGAGGGATAGGTGACTTGAAAAACAAGCCTTTGGTGTCGTAGCGTCGACTGCGGAGTAAGTGAGATGCGAAGGAAGACTTGGCTTGAAAGACCAAGCAATTGCCGTAGCATCGGCGGCGGAGGGAAGGGGATGCGAAGATAGAGGGGTTTGATGTCCGATCAAGGGAAGGAGGATAAACACTCTACTTGAAACCTTGATTAAATTTAAACGTAAAGAAATAACAAGAACATAGGAGGCTTTAAATAGCCAATGTATCTCGGTCAACACCTAATGAGCTTGGGCCGAAATGAGCCTAAGGGTTAGCCCATGCAAGGATGAAAAGGCATAAACCCTAAAAGATAGAAAGACATAAAAGGAAACTATCTAAACAAAGCTGGAAATACCAAATATAGAAATTGTCTTAAAAGAACGCGTTAAAGGGGTACAAACACCACGAGGAACATCGACTAAGGGTCGATGGCCTCGCGAGTGGGTGCACGCGATGTTGGCTCTGAAGAATGCGTTGTTTCACTCTCGATGGTGGCGAGGACGACGAGTCTTGGGTTGTCGTCTGGGCTTCCTTGGTTGGCGACAACGCGTGCGATAAGTGACGCGACGGCGGCGGCGATGGCCTTGGACCTAGACCTTGTCACTGGCCCCTCTGAGTGTAGGCTCATGGCTTCTTCCTTGTCTTGGGCCGTCATGAGAGGCAGGGTCACATCACCCTCCCCCACTTGGCTGTGAAGCGTCCCCGCTTCACCATCATCAAACTCTGGCTCAACATATGGAGTCAAGTCCGCCACGTTGAAGGACGCGTGGACTCCAAAATCTGGTGGGAGCTCGAGTTGATATGCATTGTCCCCTATGGCCTTGATCACGCGGAAGGGGCCATCTCCACGTGGTGCCAACTTGTTCCTATGCCGCGAGGGGAACCGCTATTTTCGCATGTGCACCCAGACGAGATCCCCAGGTGTAAAAACGATACGGCATCTTCCAGTGTTCTTCTGTGAAGCATACTGCGCGGCTCTTCTCTCCAATTGGTCTCTAGTTCTTCGATGAAGCTCTTGGACTTGCTCAGCGCGATTGGAGGCGGAGACATGCACTAGGGCTCACAGAGGTCGCGGCGACAAATCAAGTGGTGTCAAGGGATTCATGCCATACACCACTTCAAAAGGTGTCAACTTGGCCGCCGTGTGTCTGCATCTATTGTAACAAAACTCGACAAGTGATAGTAAGTCCTCCCAATGCCTAGGGTTGGCTTTGAGCATCGTGCGAAGGAGGGCTCCTAGAGTTATATTCGTGACCTTCCTTTGGCCATCGGTTTAGGGGTGGTAGCTAGTGGAAAATAGGAGTTTGGTTCCTAGCTTACCCCAAAGAGTTCTCCAAAAATGACCAACGAACTTAGAATCCCTATCACTCACTATGGTACATGAGACTCCATGAAGACGCACCACATGCTCAAAGAATAGATCGGCAATCTCACTAGCACTATGGGTTGTCTTACAAGCTATAAAATGTGCCATCTTAGAAAATCTATCTACGACCACAAAAATAGAGTCTTTACCTCATCTAGAGAGTGTCAAACCCGTGATGAAATCCATAGACAAATCTTCCCAGGGGGCACTAGGAACGAGCAAAGGAGTGTAGAGGCCGTGAGGACTAGATCTAGCTTTGGCTCTCTGGCAAGTCACACAACTTCTACAAAACCTAGTCACTTGGTGGGTCATCTTAGGCCAAAAGAAATGCTCTCTTAACGCGGCCAAGGTCTTACTAATCCCAAAGTGTCCACGACTCTCGTGTGCTTCCTGAATCAAAAGGAGCCTAATGGAAGACCTAGGGATGCAAAGGCGACTAGCCTTGTATAAATAACCCTCAGAAAGGAAATATGACTCAAACTCACGCGATCTCAGGCAATGCTCTAAAATAGGGGCAAAGAAAGGATCACTAGCATATAATTCTTTAATCAAAGCAAAACCCAAAACTTTAGTCTGCACATGAGTCAAGAGAACATACCTTCGAGATAACGCGTCAGCAACAATGTTCTCTTTTCATTTCTTGTGAACAACGACATAAGGAAATGTCTCCAGAAACTCCACCCAGCGAGCATGGCGTCGATTGAGGTGGGCTTGACTCTTCAAGTACCTCAACGCGGCGTGGTCGCTGTGGATGACAAATTCACGCGGCCAAAGGTAGTGTTGCCAAGTCTTTAGCACGCGTATGAGGGCATACAACTCTTTCTCGTAGGTGGGGTAATTGAGTGTGGCCCCTATGAGCTTCTCACTGAAATATGCAATGAGCCTCTTCTCTTGGTGTAGCACACCACCAATGCCTATGTCTGAGGCATCACACTCTACCTCGAAGTGTTTGTTGAAATCGGGAAGCTGGAGCAAAGGTGATTGGCACAAGGCCTTCTTCAAAGCCGAGAAGGCTTTTTCATGTGGCTGAAGCCACAAAACTGTTCTTCCATTCTTTGTCAGCTCATGTAGTGGCGCGACAATGGAGGAGAAGTCGCAAACAAAACGCCTATAAAATTCGGCGATGCCAAGAAAGCTACGCACCTGTGTCGGTGTCGTCGGAGTTGGCCATTCTTTGATGGCCGCGATCTTCTCTTCGTCGATGCGTAAGCCATCACTACTCACAATGTAGCCCAGAAAGTTGATTGACGCGGAGCAAAATGAGCACTTGGCCAGATTGGCGAATAGACTCTCGCGTCGAAGGCATTCGAGCACTAGGCGAAGGTGATCGACATGCTCTTCCAGGCCCCATGAATACACAAGGATGTCATCGAAATAAACGATAACAAACTTGCCAAGGAAAGTTCGCAAGACGTGGTTCATCATGTGCGTGAAGGTTCTCGGCGCGTTCATGAGCCGAAATGGCATGACAAGCCACTCGTAGAGCCCATACTTCGTCTTGAATGCGGTTTTCCACTCATCATCTTCTTTCATCCTGATCTGGTGATAACCACTCTTTAAATCTATCTTGGAGAATAGTGTGGCGCCATGAAGTTCATCAAGCATATCATCAAGGCGTGGAATAAGATGTCTATACTTGACGATGATCTGGTTAATCGTGCGACAATCTACACACATTCTCCAGGTGCCATCTTTCTTGGGCACAAGGATCACATGCACAACACAAGGGGAAAGAGATTCTCTTATGTAGCCGCGATCCAACAACTCTTGCACTTGGCGCTGTAGCTCTTGGGTCTCTTCTGGGCCAGCTCTATACGCAACGCGATTGGACAAGGACGCACCGGGTACAAGGTCAATCTGGTGCTCAATGCCTCTCAGTGGAGGTAAACCTTGTGGCAACTCATCAGGAAATACATCGTCGAACGCGGCGAGCAGGGTCGCGATGATTGGTGGCACGGACGCGTTGTTCGGCGACTCAGGGATGCATGGAGTTGGCACAAGCAGAAAACATGGAACTTTGCCAGTCAAACACGCAGTGAGGTCACTGGGTCTGGCTAAAAGCATGCGTTGCTCACATGTGCCTTGCAAAGGACGCGGCTGTGGCAACGGATCGGCAAACTTTGTCGATGGCGAGGCGCTGCGAGAAATCTGTGGGGAACTTGGTGTCCCAGCTGTGGCATTGTGTTTCTTCTTGCCAGTGCCTGGAGGAGACGAAGTATTGCTAGACTTGGAGGAGTTATGCCTCGGGAGTGCCTCTGGACACTCGTTTGACCTAGTAGACGCGACCTCAATGGCTTTCTGGCGATCGCGTTCAACCTGGTCCTGCAAGATCTCATGGGGAGACATTGGATGCAAAGTGATGCGCTTCCCATGGTAATTGAACACATAAGTGTTCAAATAGCCATCATGGAGCACGCGCCTGTCGAATTGCCATGGACGCCCAAGTAAAATATGGATGGCGTCCATTGCAATGACATCACAAAGTATAGAATCACAGTATTGCCCTATGGAAAAAGAAATTAAACATTGGCGAGATATTGTGTTACCTGGACTTGAAGAAATCCATTGGAGGGCATAAGGTTGTGGATGAACTTGAAGTGGTTGACGACCTTCTCATTCACAATATTAGCACATGATCCTCCATCAACATTAACACTCAAGGAAGCCGTCTGGACGAGATCTCTTGTGTGGAACAAGTTCTCGCGTTGATCGCGTAAGCTGGATTCCTTGACTGTGAGGAGACGACGCGTCACCAAGCTCAATGGTGTGCCCGCGTGTAGAGAAGCTGGTTCGTAGTCATAAGCGTCTTCGTCCTCTTCTGCGTTGCCTTCATCAATCGCGTCAAGTGTGGCCTCCTCATCATCATAGGACTCATAGCCAGCGGCGGAGAACAACACCTTGCGAGCATTGGGGGGTCTTTCTTGTAATGGCCTCGTCCACCACACTTGTAACACTCGACGTCGCACGTGCGATCTGTGCTCATTGGAGCCTGTCGTGGTGTGTTCTGGCGCGGCGCGGTGCTTGGCGGCAGTGGCTTTGCCTTGGGGATTTGGCTTGACGCGGCTGTGGTAGATGCACTAGGGAGAACATTAGAAGAAGGTAATCCACTAGGGTTAGAAGAATACTTTTGTTGGCCACTGGAATATGTGTAAGACTTTCGGCGAGAGATTTGTGCATGTATTTGCATCGTCGTATGTGTGAGTGTGTTCAAATCTTTGATGGGCAAAATCTCGAGTTGATCACGGATGTTGGTGTTCAAGCCACTCAAGAATTTCGTCCTCAAAGTTGATGGTGCAACAGAGATGTTGGCCTTGTAATACATGTCTTCAAGCTTGGAAAAGAACTCGAGTAGAGTCATTGACCCTTGGCGAGCCATGGCGATCTCCAATCTCATTTGATTCCTGTAGTCTGGAGGCACGTATTTCTTGGTCATCACGTAGACTAGTTGATGCCATTCTGTGACTCGTGTCTTGTGGCGACGAACGCAATCATCTTCGAATCTATGCCACCAAACGCGGGCGGCTCCTCAGAAGTTAAGCGTCGCGGCGTCGACATGCTCCTCAGGTGGCACTCGACAATATCTAAGGGTGTACTCCGTAGCCTACACTCATTCAAGAAAAATAGATGGATAGTATTCACCAAAGAAATGCTTGATTTTTACCTTGACTTGGTGTTGTTGGAATCGAGGCTGTAGAGGTGCTTGGTGGAACGCGTTGTTTGGCACGGCGTCGTAGAGAGGGTTCTCAAAGGCGCGCAATCCATGTGGTCTATCGCGTCCAACCTGGCGTCTATCGTGTTCTTGGCGATCTTCGCGTACATACTCATCCCTGGGCACGTAGGCGTCATCGCGTTGACGTCTTTGCGGCTGGGCATCATAGTTGTCGCGTCGAATGTCTCTAGGCATAACATCGCGGCGCTCGCCGCCAATGTCACGAACACGTTCTCCTTGGGGCTGGAGACGCGGTGGCGTATCCAATCTGAAGGGTGATCATGCAATTCAAGTGGATCTCCAAGAGGGGGGTGAAAAAAATTAGGGTTGACCATACCTGAGTCCTCGATCTCTTCGTCGTCATACTCGTCGAAGTCGTCGTGGACATTGGGTGTGATCAACGCGTAGCCATCAGATCCGTAACGCGGCGTTCGAACACTCTGGTGTCGAAGGTGATTGCGTACATCATGGCTCTGTGGTTGTGTAGGTGGTGTCCTCAAGTGATCATCGCGTCGCATATGCCCACTTGGTCTGCGACTGGGTCTCCTTGGCGTCGCGTCGGCTTGCTCGGCTCGGCGAGGGCGGCCTTCGTGTGGCGCTGAGTGCGATACGCGTCTCTGGATTCTCCTAGAGGCATAGCGATCATCAAAGTTGTATGGTTCAGAATACTCACCTTGAGTGTCCCCGGCGTCGCGATCGTAGTCGGAGTCGTTGTCAAAGCTAGCGGGTGTGGCTCTAGGGACGTAGCGGTCCGCGTGCGAGACGAAGCCTTGGCGACTCTCGATGACACTCTACATACGATTGAGTTACGGTTGGTGATGAGACGTCGACGGCATGCTTCCTTTGCCTTTGTCGATCCTTGTCATTGATGGACCCGCGTCGGTGGCTCCAGGTTGAGCCGGCGCGTCCATGGCACTAAGAGGAGTTGGAGTTGGCACGATGGGTGCCACGCGTTGTTGTGCTCTTAAGGCTGCATTCTTGATAGCTCCGTGATTCCCTCGATGATGGCGACGGACAAAGAGGAAGCAATGAAGGTGTGTTCGAATGGCTCGGTGACAAGAGCTCGCGCACGGGCAATGGAGCGAGCGACACAATCATTAGTCTTGCGGGCGCAAGCAAGTGACGCGGGTTCATCTAGTCCTAAATGGGTCCTTCTCTTGACCTATGAAGGGTTAGGTGAGGCCCCGCCTTAGTCGATCCCGCCAAGAAGAGCCAGCCGAAGGAGCAGCAAAAATGGCTCTACGAAGGTTTTCCGCGACCGCGGCAGACGCCGCCACGACCGCGGAAATATAGACAAGCAGGTCAAGAGCTTCAAGCCATTTTTCGTGGTCGCGGAACGTTGTTGCTTTTCTCGGAAATTTGTGTTGCCTCTCCGCGATCGCGGCGGTATTTTCCGCGGTCGCGGATTTGCCTCGACTTTTTATTTCCAAACATTTTCCACGAGCACGGATGTATTTCTGCGACCGCGGAAATGAGCCCGAGCGCTCGGTTTCTCGACTTTATTTCCGAACTCCTTTTAAGTTATTATTTTCGTTTGTCGCTATTTAAGACTTGAAACCCTAGTTTGTAATTTTTACGTTGAATTTGAGTAGTAAAGTTGAGTACGCTCCTTCCCTTGAGTTCTAACGTCAACTCTTCGATCCCACGGATCGTCTATCCCGTAGCTCGTCGCTTCGAGCAATTCTTACATCGTCTCTTCGGTGTTTCAAGATCATCTCTTTGATCTCTCCGTAATCTCTTTGACGTGTTTGAGGGTTATCTCTTTAGCCCTAGGAAAGCCATTACTTTGGCTACGGAAGAGAAGGAATCGAATTCAAGCTTAAGGAATCAAAGATCCTGCGTTGTAGACAACACTTCAGGGGTTGTTCGCATCAACTGGCATCAGAGCCTATCCAAGCTAAGTTTGTTCTTCTCTCTTATTGTGACTCTTTGAAATTTTCCGCTCGCAAACCCTAGAAATTTTTTTCTTACCACCACCATTACCGGATTTCCCACAACCACCCCACCACCACCGTTCGCCACCACCACCATCGTCCACCACCACCACTCCGTCCGCCACTCCCTCTCCCTCTCACGGCTGAACCCTAATTTTCCTTAGGCTTTGGTTACTTTTCCAACAACCCTAAAATCTATCCTCTAGCAACTCTTGTTTCCTTATTGGCATATTTGATTTCCTTGTTTCTTGTTGATCAAGTCTTGCTTCATCTTTGGATTAATTGCTAGATTAGTTGTTAGATTTTTTTCCCCTCATAGTTGTTTGTCTCTTCTTTCTTTTCCTGCACTTGCTTGTGTGGTTCTTTCTTCTTTGCTTCACAATCATATCAAAACAAAAACAAAGTGTGACCGTCTAAACAAAAACAACCATACTATTCTCACCTTCCATCAAACAAAAAAAAGGTTTGGGAAGACGGAAGCCCATAAATTCAAAAAAAAAACAAGGGCAGAGAACGCACCATACGGTCATACTCTATCTTCTCTTCTTTCATGTCTCTATGCAACTCTTATTGAAAAGGGCAAAGAAAAAATTTCAACTCTCTTGTGATTAATTCTGAGAAACTTGATTTGATCTTCTTGACCTTGGAAATTTTGTGTGTTGTTTGGGACGTGATTTGCTAGTTTTTGCTTTGTTGCCTTCCGTTCAAGCCTCTCCCTCCTCACGAGCAACCAAAATTAGTACGCCCAGCGGAAAATTTCTTGGTTCACTTTTGAGACAAGGACTTGGCTTGGATTTGTTCTTTTGCTTGGTGCACCTTACTCCTTGTGTTATATGCTTCGTATAAGTACGATGGAGGTTCCTCCGACAAGCTACTTTCCTTCTACGGGCAACCGCAGCCCCGGACAAATGGACTCCATCTCTGAGCGAATTGTCGCACTTCGTGCACTGAGTGAAAACATAGACCGCCAACTCGCCGCGCAGGCTGCCGAGTTTGCCCACCTTCGTTGGACCATAAGTGACATGAACTCTATGGGCCACCGCATCTCCCAACACATGGCCTCCGTCTATGCGTGAATTGACCAACTTCAAGCTTCACATGCCGCGCTGACTGCCAAGCTTGCGCAACATCGTCTGGCCATGAGTGACTTCAGGTTGACCACGGCTGACCCAATGTCGAACACCTTCGGCTACGAGTCTTTTGACGAGGACATCTACGCAGCCGGCCCGGTATTTGACACCTACGACGATGAGGAGGAGGAGAGATGGGCGAATACATATGCATCTCTATGGACGAGCACGACAACGTGCCTATTGGCTTGGTTCCACGCAGCGTTATTACCGCCAACGAGGATGGTGGGAGTTACCGCGACATCATCAATACAAAGGTGATCCAGTACTTCACGTTTGAGACGCCTCCACAACCCGACATTCACGGCAAATGCGAGAACCGGCTTCCCTTAGCCCGGTCCCGTGATGTCTCCCCAATAATTCAGGGACGTCTTCCTTGCTTTTTACTTGAACCTTTTGCGTGTCTCTTAAATGTTAAGGCTTTGGTTGATTTACCCCATACGGTGTCTACTCTTTTGCAGGAACGCAACGCAGGCCGACGTACCGTGGAATTTGTGCCCGGAGGCTTGGTATGGCTGCACTTGCGTCGCGATCTCTTTCCGTTCAAGCGCCACCGCAAGTGGGATGCTAGCGGTATTGGTCCATTTCAGGTGCTACAACGCCTTGGTGTCGACGCCTACCGCTTGATTTTACCCGATGACTATGGTGCGCATCCTACGTTCAATGCCGCTGCTCCCTCTCCTTATACGCCGCCTGCTTTTGACGACGAGGACGAAGCGGGGATGCTTCGCTGCCAAGAAGGGGAGACTGATAGCTCCGTGATTCCCTTGATGACGGCGACGGACGAAGAGGAAGCAATGAAGGTGCGTTCGAATGGCCCGGTGACAAGAGCTCGCGCACGGGCAATGGAGCGAGCGACACAATCATTAGTCTTGCGGGCGCAAGCAAGTGACGCGGGTTCATCTATTCCTAAATGGGTCCTTCTCTTGACCTATGAAGGGTTAGGTGAGGCCCCGCCTTAGTCGATCCCGCCAAGAAGAGCCAGCCGAAGGAGCAGAAAAAATGGCTCTACGAAGGTTTTCCGCGACCGCGGCAGACGCCGTCGCGACCGTGGAAATATAGACAAGCAGGTCGAGAGCTTTAGGCCATTTTCCGCGGTCGCGGAACATTGTTGCTTTTCTCGGAAATTTGTGTTGCCTCTCCGCGATCGCGGCGGTATTTTCCGCGGTCGCGGATTTGCCTCGACTTTTTATTTCCAAACATTTTCCGCGATCGCGGATGTATTTCTGCGACCGCGGAAATGAGCCTGAGCGCTCGGTTTCTCGACTTTATTTCCGAAGTCCTTTTAAGTTATTATTTTCGTTTGTCGCTATTTAAGACTTGAAACCCTAGTTTGTAATTTTTACGTTGAATTTGAGTAGTAAAGTTGAGTACGCTCCTTCCCTTGAGTTCTAACGTCAACTCTTCGATCCCACGGATCATCTATCCCGTAGCTCGTCGCTTCGAGCAATTCTTACATCGTCTCTTCGGTGTTTCAAGATCATCTCTTTGATCTCTCCGTCATCTTTTTGACATGTTTGAGGGTTATCTCTTTAGCCCTAGGAAAGCCATCACTTTGGCTACGGAAGAGAAGGAATCGAATTCAAGCTTGAGGAATCAAAGATCCTGCGTTACAGACAACACTTCAGGGGTTATTCGCATCAATTCTCTTGTCGAAGAGCTTGAATCAATTGTTGCTCCTCGGACAACTCTAAAATTGGATCTTGTGGTGTAGGGTTGAGAGGTGGTTGGTCTTGTTGCACCAACAATGGTGGTTGGGGGTTGGTGTTGTCAACGTCGCGTTCGTCTTCACTGTGTCCAATCGGCATGGTACCTATAACAAGACGGCCAAACATGTGAGTAAAAACGAACCAAAAGACAACAAAGAACAACAACCAAGCAAATCACTAGTCAAGTCACAAAGTTCACGTAGGTAGGGCTAGTTTGGTCTTGCCGTGAGGGCGGCTTGGCTTGACAAGAGATGGTGTATCAAGCAAGTTGCAATCAAACAAACAAGAACAAATTGAATCCCTAAAACAAACGTAAACAAAGCAACCTAATAAGTAAGAAAATATCTTCTAGGAAGCTTGACCTAGACGATGGAGAGGTTGAGAAGATGAGCTTAGACCGAGAGTGGGTTAGGGTTGCCTTATTTTGGCTTTACCTAACTTTGGATTTTTTTATATTTTTTTTAATATCTTTTCGATATTTTTTTTTAATATCCGAGATCTTATCTTTTGATCTTTCAGATTTGCAAAAGGAAACAAAATAAAAAGGTCTAAGTAACAAGAATATCACAAGTGTGATGTTTAGAGATAGGAGAGAGAAGATACGATTTTGATGATATCTTATATAAGGAAATTCGGTTAACAACCTAAAAAGTATTATCTAGCAAACAAGGAAACTCTATCCATGCAAGAAATAAGGAAACAACATATTCTAGCATGCAAGATAACAAATTACCTAACACACCAAAACTTGGGAAACAAGGAAAAAAATTCCGGCCAAGGTATTACCTTGTAGAAACCGAAGGTGAGCAAAGATGTGAAATGTATGGTTTTTTTCTCGCGATATCTCAGTAAAGGAAACGATGGGGTCAAGAAAAATTTTGTGAACAAAATGCAAACTTGAGTTCGTGACTTATAAGACTGCTGGGCTCTGATGCCAGTTGATGTGTTCTTTCCTCCAATGATGAGCCAATTGTCAAAAGGTGGCGTCTTGGATCTAGTCTTGGTTGGGAAGTCACTCGATCTTTGTCAAACGTCGGTGTTGGTGACGATTCGCGAGCGAGAAATCGCGATGAATGAGGCGATGGAAGCGATTGATGGAGTGGATGGATAGTGATGACGGAAGCGATTTGATGAGGGATAGGTGACTTGAAAGACAAGCCTTTGGTGTCGTAGCGTCGACTGCGGAGGAAGGGAGATGTGAAGGAAGACTTGGCTTGAAAGATCAAGCAATTGTCGTAGCGTCGGTGGCGGAGGGAAGGGGATGCGAAGATAGAGGGGTTTGACGTCCGATCAAGGGAAGGAGGATAAACACTCTACTTGAAACCTTGATTAAATTTGAACGTAAAGAAATAACAAGAACATAGGAGGCTTTAAATAGCCAATGTATCTCGGCCAAGACCTAATGAGCTTGGGCCGAAACGAGCCTAAGGGCTAGCCCATGCAAGCATGCAAAAGGCACAAACCTTAAAAGATAGAAAGACATAAAAGGAAACTATCTAAACAAAGCTGGAAATACCAAATATAGAAATTGTCTTAAAATAACGCGTTAAAGGGGTACAAACACCGCGAGGAACAATGACTAAGGGTCGATGGCCTCGCGAGTGGGTGCACGCGATGTTGGCTCTGAAGAACGCGTTGTTTCACTCTCGATGGTGGCGAGGGCGACGAGTCTTGGGTTGTCGTCTGGGCTTCCTTGGATGGCAACGGCGCGTGCAATAAGTGACGCGACGGCGGAGGCGATGGCCTTGGACCTAGACCTTGTCACTGGCCCCTCTGAGCTTAGGCTCATGGCTTCTTCCTCGTCTTGGGCCGTCATGGGAGGCAGGGTCACATCATGAGACCAAACGGCATGACTAGCCATTCATAAAGCCCATATTTGGTCTTGAACGCGGTCTTCCATTCATCACCCTCTTTCATGCGAATCTGGTGATAGCCGCTCTTCAAGTCAATCTTGGTGAAGTAGATCGCGCCGTGTAACTCATCGAGCATGTCGTCGAGGCGCGAGATGGGGTGCATGTACTTCACTGTGATTTGGTTGATGGCGCGGCAGTCGACACACATGCGCCATGAGCCATCTTTTTTTGGCACTAGGATCACGGGAACCGCGCAAGGGCTTAGAGATTCCCTTACGTAGCCGCGATCCAGAAGTTCTTGCACTTGGCGTTGTAGTTTCTTGGTTTCATCTGGTCCAGCGCGATAGGCAGCGCGATTTGGCAGAGAGGCACCAAGCACCAAATCAATTTGGTGCTCAATGCCTCGTAATGGTGGAAGGCCTTGGGAAAGCTCCTCTGGGAATAAGTCCTTGAACTCATCGAGCAGTTTGGAGATCGCGCTCGGTAAAGCTTCCATGAAGGGGCTCTCTGGATTGCAACGTGTAGGCACTAAAAGGAAACATGGTGCTTTGCCGCTTAAGGTAGCAGTGAGGTCGCTTGGGCGGGCCAGAAGCAATTTGTGCTCACATTTTCCTTGTAACGTGTCCGGTGCACCATCATGTCTACGCGTTCTCTCATTTTGCTCTTTGTTATTACAAACTCCTTCGTGCCCTTTGGGAGAACGCGTTCTTCTACTACTTGGGTCTTGGGTGCTGGTAGGAGTCCCCTGGTCTGGTTTGGAAATCGTCTGATTTGACGCGGTCTAGGCTCCTTCCAAAGCCTTCTGTCGATCACGCTCAACCTGGTCTTGTAAAATCTCATGAGGAGACATAGGTAAGAGCGTGATGCGTTTCCCGTGGTAAGTAAACACATAAGTGTTTAAATAGCCATCGTGAAGAACGCGCCTGTCGAATTGTCATGGGCACCCCAACAAAAGATGTGTTGCGTCCATTGCAATGACATCACAAATGACTGAATCCGTATACTGACCAATGGAGAAAGAAATAAGACATTGACGAGTTACAGTGTTACCAGAACTCGATGAAATCCATTGTAGCCCATATGGTTGTGGGTGAGGAGTGGTTGACAGGTTGAAATGGTTGACCACCTTTTCATTGATGATATTGCAACAGCTGCCGCCATCGATGATGACACTCAAGGACGCGGTCTTGACCAAGCAACGCGTATGGAATAGATTCTCGCGTTGGTCGACAAGGGTGGCTTCCTTGATAGTGAGGAGACGTCGCGTGACAAGGCTCAGTGGTGTGCCTTCATGTAGCGCGGTGGCTTCATAGGTGTAAGCTTCCTCCTCATCTTCGAATCCTTCCTCGATGGTCTCAAGGGGTGTGTCCTCCTCCTCATAAGACTCATATCCTACAGCGATGCTTGAGAAGAGGACTTTCTTGTTGTTTGGGCAATCTCTCTTGTAGTGCCCTCTTCCTCCACACTTGAAACACTCCAAGTCACGCGCGCGCTCTAGAGTTGGTGATGTGCCCTTTGTTGGCGTCGCACGAGGAGCATTGGTGGGTGTTGTCGCGATCTTCCCCTGTCGGCTTTGATTTGACGTGGTGGTTCTTGTGGGTGACTCGGGGTTTGCCAAGAGGATTGACGGCGACGCGATTGTTGGTTGTAGATTTGCATTGCGGTATGAGTCAAGGTATTCAGATCCTTGATTGGCAATATCTCGAGTTGGTCACGGATGAACACATTCAAGCCACTTAGAAACTTTGTTCACAGTGTGGACGGGGCGACACTGATGTTGGCTTTATAGTACATGTCCTCCAACTGTGAGAAGAACTCCAGAGGTGTTTTGGCGCCTTGACGCGCCATTGCGATCTCCATTCGCATCTGGTTTCTGTAGTCTGCTGGCACGTACTTCTGTGTCATGACATACACGAGCTGGTGCCACTCTGTGATGGGAGCAAGGTGTTGATGAACGCGATTGTCCACGAATCTGTGGTACCAAACACGTGAAACCCCTCTGAAATGTAGGGTTGCCGCGTCAACATGCTCCTCTGTGGGGACGCGACAATATCGCAAAGTATACTCTATAGCCTCCACCCATTCAAGAAACACAGTGGGGTCATATTCTCCAAAGAAATGATCAATTTTAACATTTACCTCATGGTGGCTAAGCCTTGGTGTGTGTTGAGCAGGGTGTGGCGCATAAGCGCGTTGTGCAGCTTCCTCAGCGCGATGATGAGGACGGCGAGCTTGGTGAGCCAAGACATCTTTAGTGACAAAGTCCCTAGGAGGCACATTGTACTCAGCGCGTCCTTGTCTTCATCTTTGAACTGGTGCATTGTGTTGGCGACGAAAGTCACGCGCCATGTCATCGTGGTGTTGGCCACGAGAGTCACGCGTGTTGTCGCCCATAACGCGATGTTGTTGTCTGACTGGTTGGAGTGGAGGTGGGATCCAATCTGCTGGCCTATCTTGGAGTTCAATGGGATCACCAAGGGGGGGTGGAAGGAGCCTGGATTGATGAGCCCTGCGTCATCGTCTAACTCATTGAAATCATCATGTATAGTCGGCGTTGTCGATCCATAGCCATCGGAGCCATAACACGGAGTACGTGCGCTTTGATGGCCAAGGTGGTCGTTGACGTCGAATGGCACTGGAGTGGGGTCATGGCGATGCTGATGCGGCTCAATGTCTGGGGCGCGATAAGATCGACGCGGCAAACCTGAGTCACGTTCTTCTCGTCTGACTCGGCCGACAAGCGGTGTTGAGGCAATCTCGCGGCGGCGTCTTGTTCCTCTGTCTTTATACTTGTCATTGAAGTCAAAGGGTTCAGAGTACTCACCATGGGAATCATCATCGCGGTCGGAACCGCTGTCGTAACCAGCTGGTGTTGCCCGCGGTGCATATCATTCACGATGCGACACATAGCCTTGGCGGCTTTTGATCACTGATTGGATCCTTTGAAGTCGCGGTTGCAAGTTTGAAGTGGAGGGCATCACTCCTTTGCCCTTGTCCACGCGTTGTTGACTTGGCCCGACTTCAGTGTGGCGCGGCGCGCCCATGGTGTCCATAAGGACCATTAAAGTTGGTGTCGGTTGTGCCGGCGCAGCGCGTTGCATGGCTTGAAATTGGGCAACTTGGCGCCTAAGTTCTTGGATCTCGCATTGTTCCTCCGAGAGCTCCAGAATGGGGTCTTGTTGGGGAGGATTGGCGAGTAGGGCCACTTCATGTTGCGCGATGTTTTGTGGTGGTGGGTGGTTGTTGTCATCTCCTTGGACATTCCCATCGGTGGGTGCCGTGAGGCTACCTATCACAATATGACCCGACATCGTGAGTAAAAACGAACAAAAGGCAATACAAAACCAAAGAACAAGTAAGCACTCAACAAGTAACAAGTGTTCACGTAGGAGGGCGCGTTCTTTTGGCCGTGAGGGCGGCTAAAGGCAAGCAAAGCAAGTGTGATATGCAAGCACAAAAGCAAACGAAACCAAAAGAAAGAAGTCCTAACCTTTAACGTAAACAACGCGTACACACAAGACACACCTTCAAGTGTGACACTAGACGGTGGAGGGATAAAGAAGATGAGCCTAGCCGTTGAGGGAAGAAGGTTGCCTTATTTTGGCTTTCCTTCCTTTTTTTTTTTTTTAAATTGTCGCATTTTTTTAATGCGACTTTGACTTTTGAAATTCAAATCTGAGGTCTTAGTCTTTGACTTTTGATTGAAGATTGGATAAAAATTAAATGAAATAAAAAAAACGACTAAGTAACTTAAGGAAAGAAATCGCGAGATTTACGCGATAGGAGAGAGAAGATTTAATGCAGATTATGACGATCAACACAAGAAAATATGGCAAGATATGTTAGCGAGATTCACGCGATTAATTAAGAAAATCTTTCAATTAATTACGCAGATTTCATGCAAACAAATCACACAATTTTCGCTGGGTGATCAAGCAATTATCGACCAAGAGATTCTCTTGTAGAAACCGAATGGACATGCAAGGAAGAAAAGAAAAAAAAATTGTGACAAACGCAGAAGCAAGGATGATGGGAAAAAAAATTGTGAACAAATGAGACTTGACAACCGACTTACAAGATCAAAGGCTCTGATGCCAGTTGATGAGTTCCGAGGTGGCTCGAAGCGCAAGGGCGGTCCGATCTAGGTAGGAGCGGCCGTGGATCCTTCTCCGTCGATAACCAGGATAAGTACGAACCACCTAGGTGATGGTTCGCGGGTCTCTAGTGCTCACTTTGGGGCGAGGGCGGGGCGGGGCGAGACGCTCGAAGCGACGAGCTACGAAATGAAGGGTGATGCGAAGTGAGAAAGTGTTTGACGCTCGAACCCGAAGAAGGAGGAAAACTCGACTCGTACTTTACTTGGGTTAAATTGAACGTGCTTTGAAAGGAATACAACAAAGCCTATTTAAAGGCACATGCTCGGCCAAGAACCTTAATGGGCTTGGGCCGAGTAACAAGCTAATGGGCTAGTCCACTCTACAAGAGTGAGCACACGTCCGAAATAGAAATGACTGAAATGGAAATGCTAAAACGGAAAACATACTAAAATGGGAAATACATAAAATAGGCTAAACTAGACTAAGTCTTCAACCAAGGAGGACGCCATGGTCTTGGGCGCCTCGGGCTCGTCGGAGCCCGGCTTGAGTCGATGCTGAGTCGCATCACTTACTATATTAGGGTGAGGACAATTTTGTCCGAATCGATAAATTCGACTGAACCAAGTTGGACCATGATTTGATTGAACTAGATCAACATGTTTTTTGGTTAATAGATTGGACCATTTTCGTATATATATATATGGCGCTCAGGTAAAACGAGTCTTATGGTGAAATGAGTGGACAATTTTGGAGCGTTGGATTGAGGGTGATAAATGGCTAGATTAGGAGATAGAAAATATGGTGTAATAGGGGTGTGAATCATGGAATAAATATCACAAAAGCTTTTTTGAATTTTATTAAATAACCACCTCCAAAATAGAAAGTTTAATGTAGATTTGGAGAGAGAAAGATATTGCATATCCCCATCAGCGTTAATTCTCAAGCCTCCATCGAGATCCGCGTTATTCAGTGTATTTTTAGTTAATACGAATATTCAGTGGAAGTTCGTGCATATCAATACATTTAATTAGTTGAAAATTAACACTATGCATATCGACACGAAAATTGTGAATATCGTTACATGTTCTTTGCATATTTGTTTATTTTGTTCATGTTCAATCGTATTCATACTGATATTCACTGTCCTATATCTGATATTCAAGTATTGTGAGTGCTTATTCATTATGTACATAATGCATCCACTGAATTGAAAAAAAATGTGCATATCTGTGCATATCAAAACACATTATTTGAATACCGTTCAAGTATTTCTGAATATCTGTTATTCGGTATCATACATATCTCATCCACACAAATGAATATCATATTCACGGCCAAGGAAATAACCCATAATTACAAATTGCATATCATACAAGTATATTATGCATATCACTGTACAAAAAATGCATATCCCATCCACATAATTGCATGGCCGTGATCGCTGCCCTTGAACCGCGCCCGTGGCTTGTTCTTTCCTGGCACTCAGTGAGATCTTCCTTGGCCGCGCCCGCGGCTTCCTTTCCGCGCCCGCGGCTTATTCTGCATATCAATGTATAGAAAATGCATATCACATCCACACAAATGAATATCACATTCACGGCCAATGAAATAATCTATCATAAAAATTGCATATCATACAAGTATATTCTGCATATCAATGTATGGAAAATGCATATCACATCCACACAAATGAATATCACAATCACGGCCAGTGAAATAATCTATTATAACAAATTGCATATCGTACAAGTATTATCTGCATATCAATGCATGGAAAATGCACATCCCTTCGATTCTCACCGAAAACGACACAATGACGTTAGCAAGTCCCCGAAAGCACCAAAACCGAAATCCCACGAAACTTTCTCATCGCCGCTTTCTTCCCAGCCGGCTCTTTCTCATCACCGCTTATTCTCACCTCTCTCTCTCTCTCTCTCTCTCTCTCTCTCTCTCTCTCTCTCTCTCTCTCTCTCTCTCTCTCTCTCTCTCTCTCTCTCTCTCTCTCTCTCTCTCTCTCTCTCTCTCTCTCTCTCTCTCTCTCCCCTCCCTCCCTTCTCTGCGTCCCCCCTCTCAGATCGGATCTCCATTGCCATCATTCTCACCGTCCCTCACCAGATCTGAGGTTTCTCCATGGAAAAGCTAACCGGTTCGATGTCTCCTCCGCCGCCGGTGAGCCTTGGCCACCAGCCGCGCTCTATGCCGGTGAGGGAGGATTGTTGGAGCGAGGACGCGACCTTCACCCTGATCGAATCCTGGTGCTAGCGCTACCTCGATCTCAATCGCGGTAACCTCCGCCAGAAGCACTGGCAGGCGGTCGCCGACGTCGTCAATAATCTCCATGTGCATCTCGTCGTCAACAATCTTCATCCTCGCCGCCCTCATGGGATTCGTCGTCTTCGCCTATGCCATCACCGACAAGGGCTCTGGATGCTTCAATGGAGGTGGAAGAATTTTTTAGGAGAGAGCATTGAGGGAGACGATGAACGGTTTTTGGAAGGATAAATGGAGAGACGATTTAATGGGAAAGTGAATCGGTGGATTGGAGAGAGAGGGAGTAAATTGGAGAAAACAAATCCCATAAATTTAGGTAATCTAGTGTGTGTCTTCTATTTAAATTATTTTGTACCTCCCTCCATTAAATCTTGTCCGTCAATCTCATCAACATCCAACGCACTAGATTCATTCACCCGTTTCACTATAAGAGTCTGTTTTACTAGAGCATAGATCTATATATATATAGGATGCATTGGAGTGAAAACACCCCAACCAAGAACGCTCAAAGGTGATAGAAACATTTAAGAGGGATGATGACAATTCCGTAAATAAAACCAACTCATTTATATTGAGTGTTGTCATCGACAATACCACAAAATATATATACTAATATTAAGAGGGTTTTGGGCCCATTGGCCCTTTAAGAATTTTCAATTAATAAAACTATCCCCTACTAGTTTTTATGTATTTTTCCTATCCCCTACTAGCTTATTTTATTATTTTTTCTCTCCCTCTTCTTTGTTTTTTCTCTCTCTAAAATATTGTTTTTTTGGGTTTAGGGTTTAGGGTGCAGTGTTTAGAGTTTAGGGAGAGGGGGTTAGTTTCTTAAAAAAAATGTCGCACATAGGTCATTTACCCAACTCATCCACTAATTAAGTTCTAATAAGAGTAATGGACTAATGGCGATCGATCAGTTCGAACGACATTGCCAAACCCGCAATGATAGAACTGTTCTAAATTAGGTTTGGCAGTCTCAAGCTACCATGACTTACTAAGCTCGGTATTCTGTAATGTGTTGTTAAATTAATTTATCGTGATTTAAATGCTTCTAATCTTGTGTCCAGTGGCGGATCCAGGAATTATCTGAAGAGGGGGTGAGATTACTTCGCATAATTGAATATTTGAATATATATATGTCGCTTAATATATATTAGTTTTAATAATTACAAAAATAGCGACAAAAGAGTTCATTACAGGAAATTGAAAATGATTAAGTCATGACATCATTTCCTACTCTTTAATTGGAAAAGGGGGTAAAATCCATCTTGCGAGTTCTCATACTCTAAAAATGTTGAATGATGACCTCATTATCATTGTTTCTAAAAACATCTTTCTCCATATAACACACAAGAGAATCAGTGAGAAAATCATCATCCATCTTGTTACGCAAATCGGTCTTGACAATATTCATTACAGAGAATGCTCTTTCCACTGTAGCAGTCGCAATAGGTAACACTAAAACCAACTCAATAAGACGATATACCAAGTGAAACACTTTGTGAATTCCTACTTCAACCATCTTCTTAGCAAGAGCTCCAATATTCTGCAACTTGGAGAAACTCTCATTATCTCTCATAGTAAAAATCCACACCATCAATTGGTTCTTAAGCTCCATTTTGTCACACTCGAAAAAGTCTTGTGGATATAATTCTGCAAGTCGAAGTAGCTTTGCCTCATTGAAATTGAAGAACAAATTCTTCGGATCAAGACATGCTATACAAGTGAGAAATTTTGTGCTTGACTCATTGAATCGGTTCTCCATCTCTTGACTAACTTGGTCAATTACCTAGAAATGTAGCATAATATTAATTTAATTAGTAAACAAATTAGTAAAATAGTGAAGAAGAAAATAATAAAATACCTGGCAAAATATCTCAACTCGAAAGTGGTAGTAATATGTAATAGGATGTCCAATATGTCTAGAACGATTGCGACCTGGAACATTATCCTCCATGTTGGGAATGATGATCTCATTCTTAGCACAAAAAATGTCGACTTCTTGTAATAGCACATCTCATGCATCCATTCTCCATCACATCTTGCACTTTCTTTCTAGTGTTTTGAAGCAAACAAACGGCCTCTAAAATATTTTGATTTTTGTTGCAAGAATTGTGACAACATATTTGTTATCCCCAATACTAGCATCATCAAGTGAGCAAGACAAACAAATTCATAATTCTCCATTTTTTCCACCATGCCACCGGCAATGCATCGAGTATTCACATTGGTTCCATCATCAAATATTATTTCAAGCACTTGAATGGTTAGGGACCACAAATATAAAAGACGAACAATGGTAGTATAGTGTGAACCCCAACGTGTAGCTCCCGACCGAGCTAAGCAACTTTCTTGATTCAAACCTCTCCCGGTAGAAATGTCACCATTTAGTAACCTTTCCACCAAATGTTCATGTTGCTTTTGCCGGAACTCATCTTTTCTTTTGCAAGATGCTCCAACCATGTTCGTAATCATGACATGTACTTGAACAAATTACTCACAAATTGATTAGTGCGTGAAACCGCCACAACAACTAATTGGAGTTGATGAGCAAAACAATGAATATACCTAGCACTTGGATTTTCATATAATATAAGAGTCTTCAATCCATTGAGCTCACCTCACATATTCGAAGCTCCATCATTTCCTTGCCCGACCTCTAATTTTAGAGATTGATAATCCATGTTTAGCAAAAAATTCATCAACTCCACTTTTCAAAGATAGTGCGGTGGTATCAACAACATGAACAACTCTAAGAAACCGTTCCACCACTACTCCATGGTTGTCTAAATATCTTAAGACAATAGCCATTTGCTCTTTTATCGAACTATCTCAAGCCTCATCAACCAATAAGGAGACGAACTTGTCCCCAATATCAATAATTATGGCCTTCATTGTCTCTGATGCACAAGCACTAATAATTTGCTTATGAATGTCATGACATGTAAGTTGGTGATTTCCTGGCGCATTCTCCATCGCCACCTTTCGAACATTAGGATTTTGTTCCCTTATCAAATCAAGTCTCTCGTCATGCCCCCGAAAAGCCATATCTTGTTGAAGTAGATATCTAATAGCATCCAAACTTGCGGTCAAACGAATACGGTAAGCATCACCTAATACTTCCTTTCCCAAAGCCACCTTTCTTGTCAAACTTTGTCTTTGATCCTTGAAAGCAAAGAATAGTGTTTGAGCATCATTATGTACACTACCTTGAGCTCCCACATGTTCTTTAAATTTATCACAAGCCTTCTTCCAATTACGAAATCCGATTGTGACAAATACACCATCTCCAAACCCTTTTCTTTCACCCGCTTTAAAAATATAACACCAAAAGCAAAATGTGGAATCTTTAAAGACACTATATTCCAACCACTTCCATCTCTTGAACCACTCAACTTGAAAACACCTCGAAGATTTACCAAACTTACTCCGTACAAAATCATGAGAAAGTGGTTGACAAGGACCCTTAATCACATATTCTCTCCTAACATCATCTCTAATCCGAGGAACATAATCGTTGATAGGTTTTCTCAATCCCGGATCACTAATCACATCACTCTCACATACTTGAGCTCTTTTGGGACTTGATCCACCCACATTCGCTTGACTATCAATATTTGAATGCTCATGAGATGCAATTGTAGGCTCAATAGTAGTCGGGATTGTTGACTTTTTACTCCGAATAACAAATTTATCCATAATCCTAATTAAAAAAAATCAATTTCACAATTCTAATTTTCAACCAATTTTCAATCAAACAAAATCAATCTCACATTTCAATTTTCAACCAACTATCAAATTAATCTAACCAACAAAACAACTAAACAAGTGAATAGGCAACAAACTTAAACAAAATCAATTTAATCCAAGTTCAACCAAAATTTATTCAAACCCTAAGTTTACTTGTATTTCATAAACAAATAGAGGGAGAGCTCATAATTTGTCACAGTCGCACAAGGGGGATCTTGGAGGAGAACGACGGGTCGCTGCCTCTCCGGTGTGGCGGGTTGTCGGTGAGCAGCGAGCTGTCCGACGTGGTCCCCGCTGGCAGTCGCAAGAAATCGCAAATTGCCAAGTTTTGTGAATGTGTTGGTTCACAGTAAACAAGAAAGAACAAAAGGGGTTTTTTGTTTTGTTTTTTAAAAATGAAGTATGACCTATTTAAATTTTTTAGCAAACGTTTTGGTTGGGGCCAATACGACGTCGTTTTGCTGCATTCTAAAAATAAAAATAAAAGATGGGTTCAGTTGAACCCGTCTTATTCACATCTGGTCAGCGACTCAGGCACTCAGTCAGCCCCAAATTGAAATCAACAAATCGCCATGGATGGAGGCCTACAAGCTTCGGAGGTCCGGCTCTCTAGCCAATCTTGGCGGTTCTTGGGGGCGAAGAAGGGGCGGCAGCCCACTCAAGCCCCCCCCCAGATCCGCCACTGATTGTGTCTGATATCTGTTGGTCATGATTCTAAACTTTTCCGGTCTTAACTGGATGATTTTTGTACATGGCTTTGGCCCTTTGAAATAGATTTTACCTTTTCTGAAAAGATTTTTTCTAGTGTGTGCCCAATAACTTTTCAATGTGTTCAACAATAATCTTTTTGGGTTGAGATCCGGTGAGGACGGGAAGGGAGGAGAGGAATGAGGACGCATGAGAGCCGTCAGACGGGAAGCAAATGGAGTGTCTAGATCACTTTTCAAAAATTCGGCAAAAATTCGGTAAAAATTCAGCACGGCCGAATTATTCACGAAAAAGACGGATTTGCGTGCACGCAAAGTGCATATTTGTGTGCATGCCAAATACACTGTTGTGTGCATGCCAAATACACTACGATGTGCACGTGAAATTCATTTTTGTGTGTACGCATATGGAATGAACAAAACGTGTACACATGAAAACACGATTGTGTGCATGCGAAGTATACTACCATTTGCATGTGAAGTAGTGTGCATGTGAAAATGACATGTTTGTTCATACGAAATGCACTACGTGCTATGTGTGCATGTGAAACAACGTAGGTGTGCATATGAAAATAACATATGTGTGCATGCGAAAATGACTCAAAGCGCATACGAAATAACATGTGTGCATACGTATGAAAACCAACGAAAATAATCTATGTGTGCATACGAAAATGACATGTGTGCACATGAAAACAACGTGTGTGTGCATGCAAACCAACGTATGTGTGCATACAGACTAAAATGCGGGTGCACGCATGACGCATTTTTTTTGCAAAAAATCCGGCCGTGCCGAATTGTATCCGAATTTTTTCTTTGGCTGATCTGGGTGCTCTTTTTCTTGATCCGACAGTCTTGGAGCGTCCTCGCTCATCTCCTAAACTCTCATCCTCACCTTATCTTTCTCAATCTTTTTAACCACTAATTTAACTTTTTTCAAAAAGAATTACTATTTTTACTTAACTTCTTAACATGTGTCCAAAAACACATACCAAAAAAATCGTTTCAAAAAATATATAACCATTAGAAATAAAGCTAGGTAAAGTTTCTATATAAGTTAGATATCGTAACGCATCTCAACGAATATATCAAGCCTAGATTTTAAAGCCACGGAAGTGGTCCATATATTTATGTGTAGTTATGTAAATACGTAGCTAATCAACACCAAATAACGTACACAGCAAAATACTCTTACATTTCCTTGTTTATTCTCTATCCTTTGTTTCTTTCTTCATCCTTTTCTACTCATTGCAAAAACATACACCTCAATCGGTTCATCCATCTGTCAGTCCAACTTGAATATTTCTCTGATTAATTAGATTTTGAACTCGAATTACTTGATTTTAAATTTGGGTCCAACCACCCTTGATTTAAAGAATTAACACATACGGATCGGAGTATATATGTACGTTTTCCAACTTTTGTGTGAACTAAGGTTTAAATGGGTGCATGTACGTTGGTTTAGTTAATTAAAGTCGACGGGGGTACGTATAATCAAACTTAATATAAAATAATCGGTGTAATTATACTGTAGCTTGCCACTAAAATTCTGTCAACAATACAATCAGTAGCAGACACATGAATTTGGTTTTTAAGTTTGATTTTTTTTTTATTTGAATCATCGATAATTTTATTAATATTTTAAAAATTCTTTTTACACTCGTATTATCATTTTTTAAAATTGTATTATCATTTTAAGTTTATATCATGAAAATATAAAATCACAAAAACCTAAATCTAAAATTGGACAGAATTACAAAATTTTTACCGGAGGAAAACGGACCTCTGGTTCAGCCATTGAATTCAATACACTGTCATTTGATTAGAGTTGATATATAATTTGTCAAGCTAGCAGACAACCGTGCACTCATGTAATTAAATTAAATTAAATTAAATTTATAGTTTCTTGTCAATTTTCGTATATACTTTTTGTACAACTTGATTGACTTTTTCCTCCCAATTCAAAAAGGGACAACGCATACAACATATATACATATACACACCCATGCAACGCTACTAGAGCTCAAAACAAACAACAAAAACACCAACGTACTTCTGACCAAATAGATATCAAACATATAGTAAAAAAAAAGAATATAATATATAATTTATACTATTGTTTATGTACGTGCAGCTTTGCATTAATGCAAAGAGAAAGAGTAGAGTGTAGATGGAGGGCATTGGTTAATGAGTAATTTAATTTTGGATGGTTTCCCCTTGGCCCTTTTCTCCTCTCCCCCCGATGCTCTCAACTGATCAAATCCTTCATAATCATGGCTTGGTTTCATTAATTTTTCACCTCAACAATATATAGAACGACGCCGTTTAATTTTTCACCTCAAGTTTGTAGCAGTAAGAAAAGGCCAAACAATTTTATAAATATTGAAAATTTAACTTCAGTATTTTAGTTATTTGCGATATACAATATAATTAACTAGTATCTCATTATCCCTTTCAAAGAGTTTAAAAAATAAACTAATAGTGTCTACGTTATATTTGTATTTGTTAGTTTGTATTGCATGGTTCTTAATTAATAGATTTTATTGATGGACTAGAAAAGAAACATTTACTTATTAAAAAAGCCAAGTAATTAAACTCGTATAAATCACATCATATATTATAAGTTTGATTTTTCTAACCTATGACTTTTTAAAATCTCATATATAAAAATATTAAATTAAATTTTAATTGTTAAAATTTGGTTAAGCATCTCTATTTTCCATAAGAAATGGAGGCATGCAGTATTGTCACATATCTTATAAGTCATTTACCTAATGACATTTCTATTTTCCATAAGAAAATAATCCTACTTTTTATCCATAAGCTGTAAATTCCAAGAAACTAAGAAAAATATGGCTTTATTGCTTATATATATATATATATATATATATAGCTCCTATAAGATTTAAGATCAGGTAAAACGGACTCTTATGGTAAAACAAAAGTACTAATCTAGAGCGTTGGATGAGAATGAAATTAATGGTTACGATTTAATCTAAAAAGTTACAAAATAGGCTGGTAGACTCACCCACACACAATTTTTTCTTTAGCATATTTTTAGGGATTTGTTTTAATCCCAAATCTTTTCCTGATTTGCTTCCCCTTTCATAACCTCTCTCTAACATATTACGCTCTCAGCAGTGGAGCGGTTTCTTCCTCTCCCAAATTGGTTTTGTCATCCGAAGAAGGAGAGATCCAAGAGATCGGTCTCGTCAACCCGGATCTACGAGATCGATCGCAGGATGTGGATCGGACGGTAGAGGAAGAGCGCGAGGTCGCCGGTGTGGCTCGCAGGTCTGAGCAGCGTCAGGTACTGGGCGTGAGAGGCTGGGGATGGCTCGGAGCAGTGCGGTGAAGTGGTCGTCGGTGGATCTGGGCGGCTCGGGGCAGGGTTCGCCGGCGCGGGTCTGGTGTGGTCGCGGGTGGTGGCGAGGGGGATCGCCGACAACAGAGGTGGGTTTCACAGTGGGGATTATGTGGCGGTTGACGTCAAGGCCGGGGTAGTACGGGACAAAGATCGCCGGTGCCTTGGAAGAGTCGCCGGTCAAGCACTCGTAGTCCGTTCGTGGAAGAGGATCGCCTGCGAGAGTTGTTCGTCCAGTACCAACTACCGCCGATGAAAACATCCGACTCGCCGGATTTGGAATCGGACAATGGAGGACTGAATCCGTCGTTGACTATGTACTTGCACGTGTGGAATCGGACAATGGAGGACCGAATCGGACAGTGGAGGTCTTCAACAGGTATGTACGACTGTGTGCAGAAGCATAAACAAGTGCACCACCAAGGTTCCTCATCTTACGCATCTCTTCCTTTCTTCCTCATCTTCGAATTTTAAAATTTCTCGTATTTCCGATTTTGAAAAGCTTCGATTACAGCGAGATCTGCCATGGATGAAGAGTACGACGTGGTTGTGCTCGGAAGTGGCCTCAAGAAATGCATCATCAGTGGCCTTCTCTCCGTCCACGGCCTCAGAGTAAACAAATTTGCTCAATTTCTAACCATTTTCATTACTGCTATATAATTATTGTGATATGCTAGCTATCTAGTTACTAATTTTCCCTTCACCATTTTAATTTCCAGGTCTTGACACCTACAATACTAATGGAGGGTGTTATCCATTTCGATCGTCATCCGTTTTGTAAGTTTTTTTTATAACTGTTTGTTATGTATATATTTCCAATTTATTTTTTAATAAAGTAAAAATTAGACGGATCCTATTTTTATGTTGGATTTAAGTCACATTGAGTAGTAGTTGATATTCAAATTTTATGATGTGATATTCACTATAATGTTGTTTATATTCATGAGGTTTCATGCGTTGAATAGTCGATATTCAAATTTTACGATGTGATATTCAATATAATGTTGTTCATATTCATGAGGTTTCATGCGTTGAATAGTCGATATTCAAATTTTATGATGTGATATTCAATATAATGTTCTTGATATTCATTATAATAATGTTGTTGATATTCATTATAATAATGTTGATATTCAGGTTGATCGTGCGACTGTGCGACCCAAAATCGACGCGACAATGTCATTGTTAAACCTTACCGCCATGAATCAAAGCTTCGAAGATATTGGGTGGTGATATTCGTGTAGTTAGGTGATGATATTCATGTACTTGGGTGACTATATTAATGTAATTGGGTGGTGGACGATATTCACAAAATGGGTAGTGATATTCACAAATTGAGTGGTGATATTCGTGTAACTGAATTTGATATTCATGTGATTAATTGAGATATCCATGTAACTTAGTGTGATATTCATATTATCAAGTGGTGAAATTCATGATTCAAGTAATGATATTCACATTTTTAAGATATTAAATATTTACTTATTAAATAGAAATCGATATTCAAACAAGCATGAACGATATTCATTAACAAATGATCGATATTCGTGAACACATTAACGATATTCACGAACTTTGGAAAATTATTAAACGAACAGAACGAATTTAAATCTAAACGAATTTAAAATAATCTTCCCATTTAAATTTTAAATATTTGAAGAATATCATTCTCTCTCCAATTACAAAACAACTTCCTATTTTGTAGGATATTAATTCCGATAATTCAATAAAAAAGGCAGGTTATTCAAATTCGGTACAATGTACTCCATGTAGCTTATTTTGCTTCATCAAATCCAGTCCTCCAATCTCTTCAATCCAACACTCCTTATTTGTATTTTCGTTTTACCACAATTTCCGTTTTATCGGAGTGCGCACCGCTCCTATAAAAACCCACTACGTTAGCTAGCTCCCACTCTCTCCGTTTCTCTTCTTACACGCAGCGCAAACGAAACAATGGAGGAGCGAGAAGAACGCCAGAGGAGGAGAAGAATCAGAAACAGAAACGACGTCGTCGGATCGAAAGCCACGTCGACAATGCGAGCGGTCGACGGGGAAACGACGTCGTCGTTCAGCATAAACGACCACGCGGACGTGCTATTGGAGGTCCTGAAGCGGCTTGACGCGCGCTCCTTGGGCGTGGGCGCGTGCGTGTGCCGACTCTGGAGTAGCCTCGCCCGCAACGACGTCGTTTGGGAGCACCTCTGCTTCCGCCACGTCACCCCGCCGCCTTCCCCCGCCGTCCGGTCCTTAGTCTCCTCACTCGGCGGCTACCGGCGGCTCTACACGCTCTGCGTCGAGCCGACTCTCTCTTCACTCCGAGTTGACTCAGAGTTGGCTCGCCGGGTCTGGACTCGCCACGGCGCTCAACTCGCTCTCTCCCTCTTCTGTGTGGACTACTATGAGAGGCTCGGCGGAGCTGGGATCCGCAGCGACGCGGCCACCTCCTCTCTCATGTTCCTCTGCGACCCCGTCAACGTTTGACTCAATTTCATTTTGGAATTGACTAATATTACTACAAAAAATAGGAGGAAAAGTTATAAAAATTGTAAGTTTAATTTAATTTCTTATTTTTGTATTTATTTGCTTCATATCTTTGTATTGTCTTTTGTATAAGGTTGGCTAGTAATGGGAAGCATGTAGTTGGATTTTGGCTTTTAAAATAGAATTGATTTATCTTTTTTTTTATTTGTTGTCTTCTTTCTCTATCTAATTCACCTAATTATATGATTGCTTCTCTCCATCTGTTTGTTCATTTAGTTTCTCCATTTTCTGTATCTAGTTAATCAAAATTTGATTAGTTTGGCCACTTTTTAATTTATTTAGGTTTATCTATCTTCATACCTATTAAGGAATATAAGATGCAATTGAGTACTTCAGATTATATACACGGATTTTATTTATTTATTTCTTAAGTATAAACAATTATGTTTATGTTCGCGTTATGTGACCATCGCTAATTCACGGAAATTTTACACACGGAAAATTAAATAACCTTATATAATTGATTTTTTCATATAAATAATGAAATCTTATACCACTACCCCAACTGAGATTATACGGTCTTTTATATTAACAATTGTCTTTCACTATCGCTCAAATAAGATGAGTTGTATAGGATATGCAAAGTATTGTTTGTTCAATACGGTAGACAATAGTCATAGATCTCTAAAATGATATATAATTATATCGACAAAACGTGGTTGGCTAGAAACTGAATAGGCCTTTAATTTTTGGTAATGCTCGTACGTAGGTGCATTTAATAAGGAAAATGACACCCGCTAATTATATTGTTAGTTCAACAAAACTAATTTCGATCCGTCACCAGCTTGTCGAAATCATCTTGTTTACGGAGTACTCATAGATTTTTACTTTGAAAGAAAAAAAATCTTACATTGTTGCATGAAGTTTATATTTTATATAAATTAGTATAGTACAGGTGTCTTACACGATTTTTTTATATATATATTTTAAAAAATAGTATATTAAAATTATACATTTAATTAATATAGAATTATGTAGGTACTAGTGTAGTATATATCCGTGCCTTGTACGTGATTTGTTTATTTCTTTTAATATTTTAAAAAAATAGTATATAAAAATTATATACTTAATTGATATAGAAATATATAGGTAGTGACTGTTAATTATAAAAGTAGATGAATGTTAATATAAAAAAGGACTAATTGAATCAAGAGTATAAACAGTAGAAAAATCAGTAGAGAAACATTCCATTAAAATAACAATAACTAGAAAAAAATAGTAGAGAAACATTTTGTTAAAAAAATAACATAGAAAAAAAAAACAATAGAGAAAAAACTACTTGATCAACTAAAATTCAGAATTTGAATTGGTGCAACTCATGACATATCCTTTCATGCTTGTAAATTCAGAATTTGGATTGGGATGATTAAGGATGAAAGGATAATTGAACCTCTATTGTGGGAGTTTATGTAATTACAGATTTTGTTTAGTTTGTGGAATTAAAAACTATCAATCAACCGAAACTAACAATGAAAGAGAAAAAAATATTTTTGGTATAGTATATATATGTTTAATTTGGAAGCAAAATGTTGCATTTATCATTGCAGATCTTGCAATTGCAAAGATGGGCGATTGCAGATTTTGGGAGCAAATAAAATTTTCAGTATAGTACGAATGTATTGTTGACTTGTTGATATTTTTGGAATCAAAATCTATTTTACTGCTATTTTCTAAGCAAAATTCAATACGGATGTATTTTGTGTTAAATTTTGGAAAGAATGGTGATTGTAGATTTTTGAAAGTTGTCTTTATTATTTTCTGTTTAATTTTGATATAGTGTATGGATGTTTAATTTGGAAACAAAATGTTGCCTTTATCATTACAGATATTGACCTTTAGTTTTGGTAATAGAATAATCTTGTATATAAGAATAAAGATATTACTCGAAATATCTTTATCATTGCAGATCTTGACCTTTATCATTGCAGATCTTGACCTTTAGTTTTGGTAATAGAATAATCTTGACCTTTAGTTTTGGAAACAAAATATTACTCGAAATATTAATTATATTGATTTTTAAAAAAGTCATGGTTAGTTACCGCCTAATATACGTGATACGTGTGGGCACAAGGAAAGACCCCACTCTAACTCCCTTCATTGCTCTAGAAACCGAAAATGAATAAAATGCCATGTGGTAGAAACAATGACAAGGTGCCATGTGGCATAAGAAGGGGTGAGTTTAATAGGAGGATGTCATATGGTTTAGAGGGGTTGTGCTTTAGTAGATATATAGTAGATTAAATTTTGGAAATAAGAGTGATTGCAGATTTTTGAAAGTTTTCTTTATCATTTTCTGTTTATTTTTGGTATAGTGTACATATGTTTAATTTGGAAGGAAAATATTGCCTTATCATTGCAGATCTTGACCCTTTAGTTTTGATAATAGAATAATCCTAAATATAAGAATAAAGATTTATGTAGATCTTCATTACTCGAAATATTGATTATATTGATTTTTAAAAAAATCCGAAAATGGATAAAATGTCATGTGGTAGAAACAATGACATGATGTCATGTGGCATAAGAGGGTATGCGTTAAATATGAGGATGTCATGTGGCTTAGAGAGTTAGAGGTACTATGGTTTAGTAGATATATAGTAGATTAAATTTTGGAAAGAATGGTAATTGTAGATTTTTGAAAGTTGCCTTTATTATTTTCTGTTTAATTTTGTATAGTATACAGACGTTTAATTTGGAAGGAAAATGTTGCCTTTATCATTGCAGATCTTTACCCTTTAGTTTTGGTAATAGAATAATCTTATATATAAGAATAAAGATTGTTGCACATCTTATACTACCCGAAATATTGATTATATTGTTTTAAAAAAAATGCATAAAATGACATGTGAACAAAACAATGACACGATGCCATATGGCCTAAGAAAGGGTGAGTTTAATAAGAGGATGTCATGTGGATTAGAGGGATTGTGGTTTAGTAGATATATAGTAAATTAAATTTTGAAAAGAAGGGTGATTGCAGATTTTTGAAAACTGTCTTATTATTTTATGTTTAATTTTGGTATAGTGTACAAATGCCTAATTTGGAATCAAAATATTGTCTTTATCATTACAGATCTCGACCCTATAGTTTTGGCAATAGAATGACCCTATATATAAGAATAGAGATTTTTGAAGATCTTGTATTACCCGAAATATTGATTATACTGTTTTTAAAACAAACTAAAATGGATAAAATGTCATGTGGTAGAAACAATGACAGGATGCCATGTTGCATAAGAAGGGATGAGCTTAGTAGGAGGATGCCATATGGCTTATGATGCGAT
The DNA here is from genome assembly GCA_027886185.1 of Rheum nobile. NCBI lineage: Eukaryota > Viridiplantae > Streptophyta > Magnoliopsida > Caryophyllales > Polygonaceae > Rheum > Rheum nobile. Next base: position 177,645 of record WOAB01000261.1, on the reverse strand, counting down.
CGATCCTCGTGGAGCAAGACCGATCTAGGTTCATATCGTTGTTCTTCCCAAGCAAGCACTCATTCTTCGCGTTCTTTGTGAACTCCTTCGAGGAAACAACGTTATGTCTTCTCTTCTTGAGTTTGGCGGATCAAACCCTGGCGGCGGATGGGTGGAGGGGTTCAATGTGATGAACACCCGAGGTGGTGGAAGGAGGCCAACGTTATGACTCCTTAGAGAACTTTGAGAAAAGGCTAGAAAGTCTTCAAAGAGAGAGAGATAGGTGAAGCCAAGGGATAAACTAGGAGTGACTCTCAACTATGTTTATCAAAACTCAACTTCAAGATTACAATAGGAGTGCAAGGGTACTTATAGGAAAAACAAGGGAAAACAAGGGTTTCACAAGCAAACCCTAATAGGCTTGGGTCTAAGACAACAAGGCTCAATCCATTACATAATCTCAAAATAGAAAAGCAATTTAAAACTAGCAAAGCTATAAATAACAAGCGGGCCCACAACCAAGGTGAGCATGCCAACGGGACATGGCTCATGAAACGATGTCATCAAGAGCACGCACGCCAGAGAGGCCCGGCCCGGAAATAGAACAACTTGGAAGCATTCATCAGAGAAGACGCCCTTCACTCGGCGCCATGGGGGACGCCCGGGACGCGCAAACCAGAGAAGCGCTAGACCAATGTCTTGTCCCAGGTCACTGGCCATCAGCTTAGAGTGGTTGTGATTTGGTAGATATGTAGTAGATTAAATTTTGGAAAAAAGTGTGATTGTAGATTTTTGAAAGTTGTCTTTATTATTTTTTGTTTAATTTTGGTATAGTATACGGATGTTTAATTTGGAAGCAAAATGCTGCCTTTATCATAGCAGATCTTGACTTTTTAGTTTTGATAATAGAATAATCCTATATATATGAATAAAGTTTTTTTGCAGATCTTGTATTACCCAAAATATTTATTATATTTATTTAAAAAAATAGATAAAATGTCATGTGGCAGAAACAATTATAGGATGCCATGTGTGGCATAAGAAGAGATGAATTTAATAGGAGGATGTCATGTGGCTTAGAAGAGTTGTGGTTTAGTAGGTATATAGTAGATTAAATTTTGGAAAGAAGGGTGATTGCAGATTTTTTGAAATTAAGTTGCCTTTATTATTTTCTGTTTAATTTTGATATAGTGTATGAATGTTTTATTTGGAAGCAAAATGTTGTCTTTATCATTGCAGATCTTGACCCATTAGCTTCAGTAATAGAATAATCCTTTATATAAGATTAAAGATTTTTGGAGATCTTGTATTATTCAAAATATTGATTATATTGATTTTTATAAAAATAAACGAAAATAGATAAAATGTCATGTGACGGAAACAATAATAAGATGCCATGTGGCATAAGAATGAGTAAGTTAAATAGGAGGATGCCACGTGGCTTAGAAGGATTGTGATTTAGTAGATATATAGTAGATTACTTGTAAATCTATACATATCATAAATGTATATAGTTGCCTAAAGTTTAAATTTGATAATGGCATACTATGAATATGTCATGTAAAAATATAATGTAAAATTTATGATAATTTTGTTATATTAATCTTTTTTTATAAAAAAAAATGTCAACACATATATAAACTTTTCCGAACAAAAATATTATCAATATTAATATATAACTAAAATATAAAATAATATGTGAGGTGGTAGTGATGTGGCATGATATCATTATTTGAAAGTTTAGGCGAAAGTTTTAAATGTCGAAGTGGTATGTGTCATTTTAAGGAATTGCTTTACTATTATACATTGATACTTTTGGTATGGTATTATATATATATATTAGTAATTCGATATATATCACAACTTATATAATTACCTATAATTTCAAGGCGTTTTTGCAGGAAACCACCCCTTATTTGTCCGAATTTGCACGGAACCACTGATAAGCACTACTTTGTAGGACTTAACTAAGAGTTGTTAGAGGGTTATTGGTGCCATTCGGGTAGATTTAGACACATTCTTGTGGCATGGTGTTTGGGAGCGAAGATTGGTGTTTTGGTGGTATTTTGAGCTTATTGGAGTATGGAGTTAGAGAGGAGAAGTGTGAATTTGGTGGTCTGGAAAAGCAAATTGAAGATATCCAGAGGAAGAGAAGTTGACCACTGAGGAGACGAAGAAGAACCAAGGAGAGAGTCCACACGAGAGTAGAAGGACAATGTGCTGAATTCAATTGATTCTTTCTCTCTACTCAGATATCCAAATACAGTGATTCCAATTCGAGAAGTTAGATCTTGAAGTCTACTACAAGTCTCCAAAATATGAGCGCAATCCAAGTTGGGAATCAAAAGTTATGAAGTTTTTACGGAAGTGACACAGAAGCTGAAAATCGAGCATTAACCGCGATCGCGGGTCTTGGGCCGCGATCGCGGGTCTTGGGCCGCGATCGCGGGTCTTGGGCCGCGATCGCGGGTCATCAGCGCCAAAAGCTGTGTCTTTTCCTGAGCTTATCTTTTCAGATTTCTTTTTCCCTTTTTCTTATTTTTAATTTAGTTTATTTCTTAATGGGCTAGGTCATTTTATTAGAGCCCTATAAATACTTTCTTTTAGCATTATGGTTGATATCCTTCCACACTTTAGTTGCAATTTTCGTTCATCGTTGTTTTCTTTTCCTTTGAAGTTTTCACCATGTCTATGAGGAGCTAAGCCTCTTTGGCTTAGTCCGGTAATGGAAGCATGAGTTTATTCATCTGGTTGTGAGGTTTTGTTCCTATCTATTTATTCTTATTGAGTTATATTATCTCTTCTAAGCTTATTCCATTGGATTTCATTAATTACACTAGCCCGCGCAACTAGTTGTTATTGGTGATTTTCATATTGTTAGGATTAGGAAACTGTTGGGCTAACGTCCTATTCTGCTGTAGCAACTACAATTTACATGCTCTGGTTGAAATTGTTCTATTGTAGGGAGAGATAATTACATGGTAAATGCATCTGAGCGAGCGTTCTGTGTATCCTGGTTAATTCTTATATGCATTGCTGCCTTTGGGTTGAACCTTTAGTGGTACTAGGGTTATTCATTGGTAAGGGTTCTTTGTGGAAGGTTTCCCTCTGAATTTACATAAGATCGGGACAGGAATAACCGAATAGGAAGATAAGACTTAATCTATGAACAACCTTTGAATGACTTATGTGGACATTACTTGGCTAAGTGTTTTTCTCTATTGATATTTCATCCATTCTACTTTGTTTTGTTTATTTCGTTTGCGACCAACCAACCTACAAAACCCCCCTCTTGTTACTATTGCATGCGAACAACACATAGATTAATTCCTTCCTCCCTGTGGATTCGACTCTTGCTTGCCCTAACTACTTGTTTAGGTTTGCTAGGATTTATTTGATTAGGTGATACGACGACTATCCCCCCTATCAAAATTGGCGCCCTTGCCTTTATATCGAAAATTATTTTAAACCACCCATTTTTGCTCCTCCGTTAACCAAAAGCCACCCAGAGCCTGTTTCTGTTAGATTTCCCGTTAGTTCGTTCGAAATGACTAAAATGCCCTTTGTTCTTTACTGAAAATTACTTGAAATGCCATTGTTTTTTAGCCGTTGAAGCCATTTTGAAGCCGATGGAATTTTTTCCAAAGTTTACCTTCTTCATTCCTCTTCACTGATAGATTTTTTTTTCGAACCAGGGCTCGATTTCCACCCAAAGGAGAAGGGAAGAGCAGAAGAGGAAGGAGGGTTGTGGTTTGGGAATTTTTTCGAACCAGGGCTCGATTTCCTGAAGGTGTTCGAAGGTGAAGAGCACAAGACGAAGGAGGAGAGCCCAATTCAAAGTTGTTCGAATCAGGGAAAAAGAGGTACGAGAACATCAAATTGATTGAGGTGTATTTCAATTGAGGTGTTCGAATTAGGGTTTAGGGTAGTATTACGCTTTGAAGCTGTTCAATTGGTGATTTATGTACATTTGCAGCTTCAAATTCCGATTTGTCTGAATTCCTAATTTTATTGAATTTCTACAATGGAAAACATTTTGTATTATGCAGCAATATGTCAACACAATCAGCATCTCAAAATTCCTACAATGGATCCGCATGTTGCTGGTGTAGGTTGAAAGCAAAAATTCGAACTGCCCATACTGACAAGAACTATGGAAGGAGGTTTTTGGGTTGCCTATTGTATAAAACAAACAGTTCTACTGGCTGTAACTACTTTGAATGGATTGATGCTCCATTTGAGACACAAGCAGAAGCCACAATTGCCAAGTTGGTCAACCAGAAGAGAGAAATGGAAATTAAGCTATACAAGGTAGAAGAAGAACTTATGGCAAAAGAGGAAGAAATCAGAAGGATTAAAGGTTCATTTAGGGTAGAGTTGTCATATGTTGTGGTTGTGTTGGTTTTTGCTTTCATTTGGTCCAACATGTAGTTAGTTGCTGGTGTTGGTCTTCTATGACAGTAATCCTCATCTTGTGTAAGACTGACAATTCTCAATGTTTTGGCTGTGTTTGCTTTCATGTGTGACATTTTCATCAATGCTCAATATTCTGTCTGTGTGCTCAATAACACAAAATGATCAGTGATTCATAATGCTCAATGACATTCATCCAAATGGTCAATAACACACAATGCTAATAGAATGTACAAATCATTTGTCCCTGCAATACCATAAAGATACCATATATTTCATGAGCAAAATACAATGTTTAAGACCAACATAAGTGGTGAAGTAATCATTCACTGCTAGAGTTTTGTCATACTGCATCTACTGGCCAATATTACCAAAAGATTAAACATCAGCTGTCTTAAACATCAGAAATACATAAACTGTCTTGAAAATTAGAAAATTAGAAATTCATTAACTGTCTTGAAAATCAGAAACATGATCTATTTTTTTGCACTGGAAGATCTTGTAGTCCTTTTGAGGCTCTTCTCCAAGCGAGTCCTGGTTGAGACAGACCCTGCAGACTTCCTTGTTTTCTTTCTTGAACCAGAAACAGACGCTGCAGCCCCTGTTGTGTATGTGGAAGTGCTTGCTTGGGATTGGAAAGGAATGAGCTGGCTTGTGGAAGGAGGCTGCATCAAAGCCTTTGTTAGTACCAATAAAGGCAATCACTCGAGACAACAATATAATAGACCACATCAAGATTTAGTATTTACACATAATTTGTACAAATACTTACCATTGGAGTTTGAGAAACTTGAGTTGGTAACACATTTTCTTCAGTCTGTACCATTGCACTTTCTATCATAGATTGTTGCAACAGACAACAATATGACAATTCAGGGTTAGAAACTGGGATCACATTAATTTGTACAATCCTAAAAGTAACACTTATCACATCAGGATCATTTTCATTTTCTAGTGCACCAGGGTTAGAAGACTCAGGTTCTGTTGTCCTCACCTGCATGAAAAAATAGAATAATTCAGTTAGAAGGTTTTTTGACAACATCAGGTTTGTTTGATATTTTAGGGTTTCTTGCAATAAACCTTTCTCTTAGTGTACTTCCTTTTCTGAATTTGAGTGGGTAATGTGCTCTCCTTAGCTGGTCTTCCACCTCTCTTACTAGTCTGTGGTGCCTCTGGTTCTTTAGCAGGATTCTTGCATATCTTCCTTGTGTGCCCTTCCTCTTCACAGTTGCCACATTTGTTCTTTCTAAACCTTTTCCTAGTACTCTTGGTCTTACTCTCTTCTCCAACTTCTTTTCTTCTTTTTTTCTTGGGCCTTCCTGGTTGAACCACAAGTTTAGGAGGGTCTAGATATCCCATTGTGTTGACATATTGCTGAATAATACAGAATGTTTTCCATTGTAGAAATTCAATAAAATTAGGAATTCAGACAAATCGGAATTTGAAGCTGCAAATGTACATAAATCACCAATTGAACAACTTCAAAGCGTAATACTACCCTAAACCCTAATTCGAACACCTCAATTGAAATACACCTCAATCAATTTGACGTTCTCGTACCTCTTTTGCCCTGATTCGAACAACTTCGAATTGGGCTCTCCTCCTTCGTCTTGTGCTCTTCACCTTCGAACACCTTCAGGAAATCGAGCCCTGCTTCGAAAAAATTCCCAAACCACAACCCTCCTTCCTCTTCTGCTCTTCCCTTCTCCTTTGGGTGGAAATCGAGCCCTGGTTCGAAAAAAAAATCTATAAGTGAAGAGGAATGAAGAAGGTAAACTTTGGAAAAAATTCCATCGGCTTCAAAATGGCTTCAACGGCTAAAAAACAATGGCATTTCAAGTAATTTTCAGTAAAGAACAAAGGGCATTTTAGTCATTTAGAACGAACTAACGGGAAATCTATGGACCGGAGACTGGACCGGACCGGTATGATTCGGTCCAAAGTTGAATGTTAAATATAGTTCTCCAAACCAAAGTTGAATGTTAAATATAGCGCTGTGCATCCGGTCCAGATCGGACCGGAATTTTTACAATCCTTGGACCGAAGACTGGACCAGACCGGTATGATTCGGTCCGGTTCCGGTCCGGTCCGGTCTTGGACCGGTAAACATATTTTTTTATTTTTTAGTTTTATATAAATGAAAAATTAACTATTTTCCCTATTTTTATAACTATTGTGTATAATATTAGACAATATTATTTGTTATTTATTTATATTTATAGTAGAAATTAATTTTTAATAGTGTTATGAGATATTAATATATAAAATTAAATTAAAAATAATAGAAAACCGGTCCATCCGGTCCGGACCGGAAACCGGCCGGGTTTGGACCGAACCGGACCGGAACCCGAATTTTAGAAATATGTGGACCGCGGACCGGACCGTAATTTCCCCGGTCCGGTCCTGGCATTTTCGATCCGGTCCGATCCGGTTTTCCGGTCCGGTCCAAATCTGCACACCCCTAGTTAAATAGAAGGCACATTATGTTATCTGAGCAAAAAAATGAAATGTTTCTATGATAAGTTTTACAAAAAACTAATGTTATATAAAAATTTATATGATACTACATAATAGTTTTAATGAAAGTGAAATGTTTCTTGTCTTTAACTAATTTCTTAGCTTATTCGATGTCACGTGGCATCGGCATGATGCCACGTGGTAGTAGGGAGGGGTTGGTTTATTATGGGGACGTCAAGTGGTTTAGTTGAGATTATGCTTTAGTATATATATATATATATAGTAGATTGAATAATTTTGTGGTTTATTCTGGAAAGAATTGATGTTAAAAAAATTACAGATTTATTTTAATGCATAAGAAATATATTGCAAAGAATAAAAATTTGCATAGAATATAATAATTTGTGTTACATTTTGAAAAGAATTGATTATAAAAATATTTTAGATCTATTTTAGTATAGTTTGTATAGGTTGTAAATTATAGCAGAGATATGATTTTCAAAATAAAACCAAAAAAAGGATAGTTTGCCATGTGGCCAAATTAATGACATGATGCCACGTGGCAATATGAAGGGGTGAGTTTATTCTAGGGGCACCAAGTGACTTAGTTGGGATTCTACTTTAGTATATATATATAGTAGATTGAATATCTTGTGGTTTATTTTGGAAAGAATTAATGTTAAAAATATTACACATTTATTTTAGTGCATAAGAAATATATTATAGAGAATAAAAATCTGCATAGAATTTAATATTTTGTGTTACATTTTGGAAAGAAGTGATTATAAAAATATTGTAAATCTATTTTAGTATAGTATGTATAGGCTGTAATTATTGTAGAGATTTGATTTTCAAAATAAAACCGAAAAAAGGATAGCTTGCCACATGACCAAATTAATGGCATGATGCCATGTGGCAGTAGGAAGGGGTGAGTTTATTCTGGGGGCGCCAAGTGGCTTAATTGAGATTCTGCTTTAGTATATATATAGTATATTTAGTATTATTGGAAGGAATATAAAATAAGTATTTTTATTAAAAGAATAAGTGATATAAAAATAATTTAATTGCATGTTATATATATATATATATTTTAAAAATATATATCTAACGGTTTTAGAATTTTGAGATATATTAAATTATAGCTTTTTCGGCATTCCATTTCAAATCTTCAACAAATGTGAGAATATTATAAAAAAGAGAAAAAAGAAAAATAATTTCTCGATTATCTAATGTTTCATATTTTTTATAGTAGGATAAATATATCTTTTAATATAATAGCTATATGACAAGTGGATTTTTTTTATTATATAACTATGCCCTCGAGCTTGAGGTTTTAATTATTTTCTGGTAGTTTCTTGTTAACTTACGCTTTCCAAACGGTGAAAACTTCTTTTTCAAACCCTTTAGGGCTCGTTTGGTATCACAATAGGAATCAAGTTGGAATGAGTAATCAGGTTGGTATGAAGAATGCGGTTAAGTGATTCCTAAGAGTTTGTGTTTGGTATAATTTTGGAGAGATGGAAGGAAGAGTAAAATTAGGTTTCTGTCATACCTCTAGTTTTATGTGAGTATGAGATGTAGTGTTATGGATGGGTATGAGTCATATCTTGGAATCATTTTCATACCCATACCTACCTCTACCAAACACTAAAACCGGTTTGACGCATTCCCAACCCCATTCCCTATACCTATGGTATAGAAACAAACGGCCCCTTATTGTGTTTAGCATTTGCTTCTACAAAAACATTAATGGTTTTTCTGATACGAAATGAGCAACTTCAAATAGGTTCATTCCTCTGGCCATAATACGATTAATCTTGCATGGGCTACATGAGCTCCGAGTAGTTTACCAGATAAATTGATAAGCCAGACATTCCCGACCCACCAAGCAAAAACGACATTCTTGATCAGGACTGGCTAAAGCTAAAGTTAATTTTTTATTGTCCTTCTAGCATATTAGTTTTGTTAAACTTTATTTGTCCTTTTACATATTTTGATTAAATTTTGCTAGATTTATCTTGTGCTCATTCTCTAAAATTAGACTTTTAGTTCTCTCACCCCAATTTTTCATGCATGTACACATCACACAATCAATTCCAAACTTCTAGTATTGATTACTTAATTATTGGTGTTAGAAACAATTGGATGATGGTATTTTGGACCAAAAATATTTTTCTTTAATGTGTGAAAAATGTTAAAAGAACAATCAAAGATTAACAGAGGGAGTATTAAAGAGCATTTCCACGTGGTAGAACCTTGTCAGGGAATATAAGGTTTTCATGACGCTGATCATGAGCCGCCAGGCCCGCCATCCAAGAAATAACCTTTATTTAATAGATTTTTTTTAGAAAGCCTCAAATTCAGGATCTTCTACTGCACGAGAAATGAAGTCATGGGTGCGTAGGTTCAAATCTAGGCGAACTACCCCAAGAGCACTCATCCATATACAAATTACCGATACAAATAACATAACGAAATGTAACAAACATTTATTGTAAAAAGCAACCCCAAACATTTGGGACCAAAAGCGGTTAATTGGCAGTGACCATTGAGTAAGTTTCTACTTGGGTTAGGTTAAAATCCCGGAATGTATTTACACCACCACCGTCTTCAAATAAAGTATTTTCTACTGCATCATTATGAATAACGCATACTAGAGCGACACCCAATACACTGGCCACTCCCATCATATGAAATGAATTCAATGTTCACTAATGAAACCCTTGAAAAAAAGAGGATCAGCTCCAAAACTCTTGATCAACTATAAACAAACAAGAATTTGGTTCTTGCTATGAACTTGATTTAGAAATTCATTTCAAATAATTAAACCTTTTCGAGCAGTTTTTTTCTAAGAACAAAAAAATATGTGCTAAAACAACCAATGCCAAGAAGAACAAAAGGCTTGGGGCACATAATGGGTCTTGAAGTACTTTTTTTTATATCTCCTTAGCCAAACAAAAAATAATAATATGTGACTTCTCGCCTTTCTCTCTGCTATCTTGGCGAAAGAATAGTCTTTATCTTAATGCGCCACTCACTCTCTTCCGAGTATGTAATAACCCTCATTTTATCATAAAGGTAATATGGTAAACTTTAATTTGATAAAATTAAAAGTTATGAAATTTATTTTATGTCTTTTAGAGGAGTAATTTAAATTTTCATTAACTTAAGTTCAAAAACTAGTTCAAAATAATTTTGTACAAATTATCAAATGAGTATAATAGTATGGTGAAGAAATAAACAAATAAGTATAATAATAAATATAGTTTAGAATTTAAATATAATAATAAAGATATACTCCGTATGATTTATTGTTTATCCATGAGGGGATAAAACAATAAATACTCTAAGTATGTTATCTCTTTAAGCTGGTCTAAATATGATTAACCTTATGTTAATTATAATTTATATAAAAGTTTATCAAATTTAACTTAGAATATTTAGATCAAGTTTAACAATTTCTGTAAAGGATTTAAGTAAGGTTAAAACCATTAGAATTATAACTTAAGCTTATTTTAACATAAGTTAAATTTCCTAAATATTAATTTTGGGCTAAAATAATACTAGAAACATAGAATTATTAAAATAATTAGGTTTGAAAAAAATTGGGTAATGTTTGCAATTTTTGAAAAAGTATTCAAGGACATTTTTGCCCCAAGTTTAAAAGTTGGGGCAAAAAATGCAAATAAGCCCAAAGCTGGAGGGTATTGTTCATCATCCCTACTGCCATGCCAGCCGTGAACTTCAAGAGCTCGGGCATGGCCGTTTTGTCCATAGATTTGGACTCATTTGGGCTCGACCCGATCAATTAACCTATGGGATTTTTAGAGGAGATACATATGCACATAATGCCGGTGGATTCGGATGGAAACAATCAAAAACGCAATCGAATTTTAACATATAAGGCAAGTTTTTACACGTTTTGGAAACTTTGGGAAATCGGGGCCAATCCGAGACCGTTTCCTTGAAAATTTTATATGTAATTGAAGCTCTCTCCGAGACCTATCCAAACCCTATAAATAGGGCTCCAATCGTAGTGGTTTCGACATCCAATTTTAACCTAGAACTCAAGAACCCTAGAAAATCACAGCCCTCTGTTACGGGATCAATTGTCGCCACAACGGAGCTTCATTGGCGCCGCCACCATTAGGTCCGCCTCGAAGTCTACTTCAAGATCCCCAAGGTTCCTCCGCCGGACAACCACCGTCGGGCCTCCAATTTTGATGATTTCCGTCGGCTGCCACCAACGTTGAACCAAATTGGGTATTTTTGGATTTTTGTCCGATTTTTAATTTCTTTTATTTTTCTTTGTTATTATTTGGCTTAATTAAGGTTAATTAAATTAATCTTAATTACTGAATAATAAGATGGAATTAATTTGATTTTAATAAAAAAAAAAAAATTTAATTAGAATTACTTTGGGTATTATCTTAGACTATGAATGGTTAAAATATAATTTTTCACCTAGATAATATTTTGGAGTGAAATTTTTGGACTTATAAATAAATTATGAGATTTATTTATTTATGAAAAGATTATTTAGAATATACGACTAATTTATTTTTAATCGTATAAATAATCGTTGTACCGATAAGCCTTGAAAATTGAATTAGTTGGAGATAAATTAATTCAATTTAAATATTGAGACATATACCCTTCAAAATTCAGTATGAAATAAATTATCTAATTATAATTTATTTTTGTGTGTGATTTGGGTACGTCTCGGATTTGCTTATGAAACGGAAATAGAGCAGAGATTCAAGTTGCTACTAGGAAACAATCATCCCCGTGATATTGTTCATCTCTCCGTGATTCAAGGCAAGTGGCGGTTCGCTCTTGCAAATTTATTCCATTTTTTATCTTAATTGCCAATGAATCGGTTGTGCTATTAAGTTGAGACAAATAATTCTTTTCTCGTTTGGGAACTTGTGTGAATAAATGGTGTGATTAATTGAACCTTATTATTAGGTTGTATAATATGCTAGTTACGACCCTTATATACATTGATATTATTATTATAGGGTGCTAGATATACTTGGTGTGGATTTGTTGTGCATTGGTGTGGATATATAAATGCTAGTTTAGCACGGGTATTCGTAGAAACGCTATTTTCTTGCGAGGTGTAGTCGTTTCTTTATAACTTTGTGTTAGGAGGATAAATGCCCTAAAGCTTTTGGTCATGACCTACCCCTATCTGAATATAGGTGGTGATGCACTTAGCTAGTGCCAATCTTCGGGGTTTGTTCTCATTCTATATCTCATTGCGAGATCTGTTGTGGAAATTAAAAGCTTCAACGTTAATACACGTTTTGAAATTAAATAAGATAAGTGTCTTGTTACACATAATTAATATGCCCTCGGGCGAGAAGTACAACGTGGAACCCGCCCGGACTCTTGTATTAGAGTAAGTCCTCTTTCCAATCTGGATTCACATTGTGCGGTGAGGTTGGTCGTGGACCCAAATAATCAAGGTCGGATTTCAAACTTTGTGTGAATTATAATGTTCCCAAACAAATTCATTAATTTTCCATAAGACTCATCTTCTTTGGAGTCTTCTTTTGTCACATACCTTTTCTTTCGTTTCAATGAAAGTATATGGGTTATATATCGTCTATCAGTATTTATTCAAGAGACAACGATAGTAACTAGATACAATCACCAGAACTATTCTATTTGAGCCCTTGCGTAGTCTTTCATTAGACTGACCAACCTTTCTCTTTCCTTGCATGGTTGGTTGGTGTCATCCGTCCTATACGGAACATCAGATGTTGGTCTCCGATGCCTTGAAGTAACAAATCGAAGACGAAGGCTTGCAGTTGAAGTTTAGTTTGAAGAATTTCAAGGTCGTTTAAATATAAGATTAAATTTCTAATCAATGTAATAGGTAATAGTTATATCCTAGTCATGTAATTAGGTTTTGTTTAAAAGTCTTCCGCTGTAATTTCAATATCATTTGTAAAACTTATCTCATCAAATTACGAGAGGAATTTTAATAAAAGATTGAGTTTCCCTTATACAAAGTCTTCCATTATTTACTCTTTATTATTTAATGTTTATTTATTTATTTAAGTATAATTGTTCCGATTAAAGCCTTGGATGACTTTTGACTTTATAGTCTGATATCACTAGTGTGTGGCAATACCAACGTAAGTTGAGGGTGTTACAGAGTAGGGTTAACAATAAAGTCAAATCAATCTCATTTTGATACCTTCCGGGTTTATCTCCTTCTAATATGAGTTATGGCCTTCCTCTTAATGTTGGTTGGCATCGAGTTGGAAATAGTAATTAAAACATCTAGAATAAAAGTGACACCAAGATTCTAAACTAGTAGCGTACAAAGAAAACCGTTACTAAACTAAAGGCTAAATCAATGGGCAATATGGTCTGATTGTAGATCTGCCTTACTCAAATCTAGTTGAAGGCCAAGTCAAGTCAGTCCTTTAGTGAAGAAAGCTCTATCCCACTTTATATAAGGGCCTTCTTGTTGGTATGAAAAAAGGGAAAAAAAACTTCTCCTTTGGTAGTGGATTCTCTTAACAACGAATGGATGACCAATGCAAGTTTCAAGGATAAAGTCTCCATGGTAAGGCTTCCAATATGCTCTTAGGTCCTCAACAAAGTAAGGCTCACTGAAATAGAAACTCCTTTTATCCTCTTTGGCTGTGTCCAAGTGAAGTGAAAATCGAGAATGAAGCGGATAGGTCTAATTCATCCAGCTTTGTTGTAAAAACACTGACTTCGAAGAAAGAAAGACCGAGTAGTCAGGCTCCAGGTGTCCCCTTTGAGATAGTATTCCCTTGGAAGAGCTTATACATATAGGGGATAGATGTGCTTACTTTAATTCATTATGGAAGAGGCAAAAGAATAGCGTAAGGTGAACTATCACGAAGATACAAAAAATAGTACTTTAAGACCCTTTAGTGTCCATGGCCTTTTATTCCGATCTTCTTGGCATCGGTTATTTCAGAACAATTTTTTTTGGCTCTTAAAAAGAGAAGATTTTTTTTGTTCATAGAAGGTACTAGGCCGTTAAAACGGGAGAAAAATGATTTGAACTCGTAATCACGAGATTACGAGGTATCACACTTGACAACTAAACTGGGAAAATTCATTCTTTCTTTCTTTAAAGATAAAATGAAAGCAAACAAATAGGTTCTACACGATTGGTGGCCTTTTATGTAAGAGCACTTGCGTCACATGATTTCTTTTTTATATACATGCAAACAGAAGGTATCCTTACAAACAAGAAGGCATATATAAATCATCACAACGGATGCTTTTTACAAATATTTTACAAGCTGATGAAACGGTAGAGCTTGAATCTAAAAACCGAAGACGAGATCGATACAGTTGTGTGCACCCATGGTACGGCGAAAGGTAATCCATAATGGCATTGCGTAGAAGAGTGGAGGAGATGTTAGAAGTAGCCAGAAAATCTGTGGCTTTGTTGGATTCTCGGTAGCAGTGATGAATCTGAAAATAATCCAGACCACGTAACAAGGATCGAATTTCCGTAATTATTGGAGATATTTCCCAAGGAATTTTCCATATTCCACGGATGACATTAATGACAGAAAGATTATCTCATTCAAGAACTACCCGCGTAAAATGAAGCGAAATAGCCCTACGAAGGCATTCAAGAGCGGCCAACGCCTCGACTTTAATAGGTGAGAAGCAGATAATCTGCCTATGGTCTAAGAAGACCACCTCACCAGAGTGGTTGCGGAATACGTATCCAATGTGTGTAGAGCCATTAGGTTTGACCGATGCGTCAAAATTTAATTTTATACAGTTAGGATGAGGTTTTCGCCATCGAGAAAATTGTCTAGAGCGCTTCTTTCTATTGTCAGAGGAATGCTGCTGGGATAAAGACAATGTTCAATCTTTGTAAGAAAGATAAGCATTGTTGACAATTTTCTGAATATTAATAGAATCTTTTATGAAGATTATAGAATTACGATCTTTTCAGATGGTCCACTAGAGAAAAATGATCGAAATAATATCTCTGTTTTTGGAGTGGAAGACTTGCGTCACATGATTTGTACATGGTAAGATCACCCCTTAATAGACATTTTTTTCCCGCAATCTTCAACCAAAAGAATAAAAATAGAAGAAGGATAATGTCTGTAGAAGCCATGGTTTATGGTTACACATCTTTAGCACATATTCTCTATTCTCGTTTTGTATAAATTCGAGAGAAAACAAAAACTCACATATCGTTATACCTTTTTTTTTTGTTTTATGATAAACTCACATATTCACAACCCATGAATTATAAACAAGGATTGCTGTAAGAAAAAACGAGGTTATTAGAATGATATGGATGGTTTTGATTCTTTTGTGGATTAAGGGTTTTTTTTGTTATATTTATAATGGTATTTATGTAGTTAAAGGCCTTTTTAATATAATTGTGTTTGATTAAATATATTTATAAACTTATTTTATTATAAATTATGAAGTAATAATTACACAAACTCCAAAACATTATAAATATTTATTTTTGATAAACCTTTTTATAAATGATAAAGCCATTATAAATGGTTTTACCAAACAAACCCTAAACTTTAGAAGATCATTGTGCTCATTTGACACAGTAATCTTAGTATACACCTAATTATAAATTATAATAAAAATTATATAGGTAATAAAGGTACATGTATATATAGATGAATCCTTGATTAGAAATCCACAACAAATACCGATTTCCTACGTACATCAACCCTTATTTCTTTAGGCAATGGCTAAATACACGCGGAAAAATAGCTAAATGGATGCTAATCTACACGCTTAAGCTAGGCGTGTGGTTTTACACGCTTAATCTAGGCGTATAGGGGTATTATTGATATTTTGAAAAGACAGACAGCATCCCACGAGAGAACCAAAAACACACGCTTAGCTTAGGCGTCTGGTTACACGCCTAAGCTAGGCGTGTAACCAGACGCCTAAGCTAAGTGTGTATATTTAGCTGTTGTACCAACGGCTATAATATACACGCTTAGCTTAGGCGTGTATATTATAGTTGTTGCTTAACGATTATATTTCTTTCTATTTATAGTCGAAAGTCCATTTCATTTCCCAGAAACTGAAATTGTGTACTCCTAAATTTTAAAGATGTATCATAGTGGTGAGAATAGTAGTGACGAACAAAACGAGTGGGTTCAAAGTGAAGAAGAAGAGGAGGAGGGCGACAAATGGATGCAGTCGAAATTTGTGTTAGACGAGGAAGACGAGGAAGCGGAAGGCGATTGGGACCCTAGCGGCGAATTTGTGGTTAGTGTTTAAAATATTGAGCTCATTCGTTCATCGTTATTTTAATTCGTAATTAGTGTCTTAAATATTGCACCAAATAAAAAAAATTGTTCTTTCGTTCATCGGTAATTTAATTCGTAATTAGTGTGTTAAATATTGTACTTATCTAGATAGTCAATATTTAGCATGAATTCGTAGTTATATAATTGGAAATCATATGTAGTGTAATGATGTAGTCATTAAAAAATTGAGCTCATTCGTTCATCGTTATTTTAATTCGTAATTAGTGTCTTAAATATTGCACCAAATTAAATAAAATTGCTCATTCGTTCATCGGTATTTTAATTCGTAATTAGTATCTTAAATATTGCACTTAATTAGGTAGTCAATATTTAGCATGAATTCGTAGTTATATAATTGGAAATCATATGTAGTGTATAACATAGTTAACATAAACCGCTACATTTATAGGGAAAAGATTATAAAAAGCATTTTACTACGGACCTAGTGTGGAATAGTAAGGAAGAATTGTACAAATGCGTGAAAGAAAAAGGAAAGGAGCTTGTGATAGCTTTGGTGAAGCGTAACTCAAGTCCGTACCAAATTAGTATAGTATGCGATAGGTTTGGGCCCTGGAGATCGGGGAGGCCGAAGGTGAACAAAAAGAATCCAGAGTTGCCGGTTCCTAAAATCCGAAAGTCGAGATCCAAAAAGTGTGGGTGTAAGTTTGAGATAATGGGTGTTCGCAAGAAGAAAGAGGCATGGACGGTTGGTGAAAAGTGGATGTTGGGTGTGATTGAAGGTCGGCACAACCATAAGCTACGAACTAGCTTTGAAGGCCATGCATTCATGGGTCGAATGACCGAGGCGGAGCAGGTGTGCGCTAGGAGGTGGGGAGACGGTCGCAAGACGCAGAATCAAATTGTTTCGGAATTGAGGCAAAACTTCCCGGGAAATGTGACTTCCAGGAAGCAAGTGGCCAACTTCTTGCAGAAGCTGCAGTACGAGGATTTGGGAGACTTAACGGTTACACAGTGGTCCATAAGGTTTATGGTTGAGCAGAAATACATAGTTCATCCTTTGAGGGATGCAAAGACTGATGAGGTTGCAATATTATTTTTTGCTAATCCGGAGTCGCTGCGGTTGTTGAAGAAGTTCCCGTACGTGATAATCATTGACGCGACATACAAGACAAACAAGTAAGTCATTAATTGTAATAATGTGTAGTTTATTATGACATAAATTGTTATAGTATTTCATTTAAAAATGTGTATTGTATTTTGAAATGTTTTCCGTAGATATGGAATGCCACTTGTGGAGATTGTTGGTTTCACCAACACTCATAAGACGTTCAACATTGCTTATGCATTCACCCGGGCGGAACAGATTTACCATTACACGTGGATAATGAGGAAAGTTCGAGCATTGTGTTTGGATTTGG
Organism: Rheum nobile; assembly: GCA_027886185.1. Classification (NCBI taxonomy): domain Eukaryota; kingdom Viridiplantae; phylum Streptophyta; class Magnoliopsida; order Caryophyllales; family Polygonaceae; genus Rheum; species Rheum nobile. The sequence continues at coordinate 160,106 of WOAB01000261.1, read as the reverse complement.
GAGTGATGCCTACTGCAATAATGACAGATTGTGAGAAGGCCCTCATAACTGCTATCCGGAGTGTTTTCGGCACCGAAGTTCAACACCTCTTGTGCTGGGTGCATATAAAGCACAACATCGAGGCACGTGCCTCGTCCATCTTGAAGAGGAAGGAAAGTGTGGATGCCTTTGCAAACCAATGTTGGGCACTTTTTTGCTCAGCTAGTGAAGAAAGCTATGAAGAGAGGCTTGCCGTATTACAGACATCGTGGAAGAAAGGCCTTGTCGGATACGTGGAGGGCACATGGCTTATTCCGTACAAGACGAGCATAGTAAGGGCGTGGACGGATCATCATCTTCATTTCTTCACGAGGACTTCAAACAGGTATGACGTGCACAATATGTTGTTTTTTGTACTCATAGTTGTTAATGTCGTACTAACGTCATGTGATTTGACAGGGTTGAGGGGATGCACAAGGTTTTGAAAGATATTATTGGCTCTAGCAGAGGGGGCTTCAACAGAGTGATCGTGAGGATTCACCATGCCATCATCCTTCAAATAGATCAGATTAGGGGGAGCATGAACCTTTCACTTTCCAAACGACCAACGGATTTCGATGATGCATCGATGCCGACAGTTGTACGAGCTACTTTTTCTAGGCTCTTCTACCAAGTGTCTGATAGGTGCTTTGATATGTTGTTGGGATATTACGATATGTTGAAGAAGGGGGAGTTCTCAGAAAAATGCAACGACCATTGGGTGAGAGATTGCCTCGGGTTGCCTTGCTTACACAGTATTGCAAGAGCCATCATTTCAAGAACACCTCTCATTCTGTCAGACGTTCACGAGTTCTGGAGGGACTTGGAATGGGAAGAGACTCCAACCACAACACTTGGCCCTTCTGCCTATGTTCGAATGGACATTATAGAGATTAGACTTCGTGAAATGTTTGCCAAGTTAGAGGTTGGAACATTGAAGAAAGGCACGACATTCCTACTAGGTGAGTTGTACGACGACTTGGAGAATCCAGAAGAGAGTACTTTGTTGGAGCCGACGGGAATCAAGTCAAAAGGAAGGCCAAGTGGTGCTAGGAACAAGGAGAAGGTGGATGAGAAGGCGGAGAAGAGGGATAAGTGCTTGTTTGAGAATAGACGGGATGAGCTCCACGAGAATGAGAAGAAGGCGGGGCCGAAGACAAAGGGGAAGGGGAAGGCAAGTGCGAGCACTGGTAGAGGCCCAAGTCGACCTAAAAACCAAGCAGGTGCATCTACTGCAGTAGTGATGGACTTTGACGACTTGCAATCCCAACCCATACTAGAAGAATCACAACCAGAAGATTTGCAGTGGCCTCAAGAACCAATTTTTCCCCTTGTTCATATGGGGTGAACTTTGGGATTGACAATGTGGATGACTTCTGGATTCCGTACATCAACAATGTTAGAGATGTACGCCCCGACGGACATTGTAGATATCGGTCGATGGCTGTATTGTTGGGGAGGCAAGAGCATGAATATGCCAACATCCGACGCGAGATGGTAACAGAGTTGCTTGACAAGCGAGAGCTATACGAGCCGATACGTTGCCGTCTTCGACAAGGGTATTGGGAGGATCTTATCTTGCAAGTGAACCATTGCAGAAGCCCTTGCTCAGAATTATACTGGCTTCACATGCCATTGATGGGTTTAGTGTTTGCCACACTCTATCATGTTGGTCTCGTCTTATTAACGTGGGAAGTTCCGACGTTTTGCTTACCGTTGAGGAATAGGACATCAATCATGGGACCTCCAGACAAGATTCTCGCCATGGCACACGTAGGCAATCATGATCACTTCATACCGGTAAAGGTTTTTTCTAATAAAAATATTTATGAAATTAGGTTACATTGTTTTCACTACTAAAATAGTTTGTGTGTGTATATGTAGGTGGTGCTTAAGGAATGGTCGCCAATACCGCACACACCTGGTGCATGGCGTAGAAACGCAGATCGAAACATTCTGTGGTAGACAACAAAGTTTGAGTTGAATTTGAAGATGTATCGAGATTACCGCATTGCATATTGTCGGGCACCAGATCATTTATGTATGTGGGAGACGGATCCGTTCATGTACTTGATTGATTACACGATTATGTAATGTAATATTTAGACAGCTTTGATGTGTTCATATCATTAATTTGATGTGTTTTTATTTAAGTTCGAAGTAGTACAAACTCGCTTTTTATCTCGATTTAATGGGCCTATACTGGCGCAAAGTAGTACAAAACATAACAAATCACATCCCTTGTTTCACTAATTATGATTGATTCATTTTGGAGCTAATTCTGCTTGATTCATTATCGATCTCCCTCTTTCGCTAATTCCGCTTGCTTCCTACAAAACATGACAAATAGTTACTTCTATCTTTCTAACACCTACAACGTTTATTTGTTAATTTTCGTAAACAATACCTACAAAGACCCTCATTCTGCTTTATAAGTTGTTTTCTTTCCTTCCACAACTCCATAATGACCTCGTATGCCCTCGTGTCGTATGGTGGATCGAACCACGCAAAGAAATCACATCCCCCTTTATTATCAGGTTTGTGGACATCGTACATCCCCAATTCTGGGCATCCCCAATACCTTCTTCCGTATTGCCACTGTCGGTCACAAGTGTGTATGACCGCCTTAAAATTACAGAAGCAAAATCTCTCTCCTGTACTTGAACTCGAACTCGACGAAGATGCCATACTAACATGTAACGAGTTTTTTGTAGGGATAGAGAAGGGTGTACAAGGCTTAGGACGACATTGTATGTTGGTATTTGTAGGATGAAATAGAGTCGTTGGACGGTTAGCCGTTGAAGAATGACCGTTACCAGACTACACGTATAATCTAAGCGTGTAGATACACGCTTAAGCTAAGCGTGTATCTACACGTTTAAGCTAAGCGTGTATCTACACGCTTAGCTTATACGTGTATCTACACGCTTAGCTATACAAACACTTAGACCTTGTCTTAGCTAATCTAATTTTGTGTTTTAACTAGGCCCAATGTTACAAAAACAATCTAAACCCTACGTATACTAGATAAGTCTAAGTGTACTAGATATAATGAAATACTATAGTATATAAGTGTAACTATATGAAATACTATAGTACATAAGTCTAAGTGTACTAGATATAATGAAATACTATAGTACATAAGTCTAAGTATACTAGATATAATGAAATACTATAGTACATAAGTCTAAGTATACTAGATATAATGAAATACTATAGTATATAAGTCTAAGTGTACTAGATATAATGAAATTGATACGGGGTTAGCCGTGTAGAAGATGGATCTAGGAAACGGATCTCAAAACAAAAGAAAACACAAGATTAGAACAATGGCGGAAGTGAAACTAATGGATAGGATAATAGATAGAACCAATAGAAACGACGAGAAAACCCGCTTGCTTGATAGCAAGGAACCTTGTCGAACGATCTACCAACCCGATCTCTACAACGCCACACAACCAAGAATCGCTGACGAACTTGGAGCACGGAGAGGATTGCTTATGAAGTACGAAATCACCAACTCCAGAGGGACTTGACAAAGACGAAAACAACTAAGCAGGAAAGAACAATCGATTGAGACTCTCACGGGGAGCCGAGTTTTCAAAGCAAAAACCAAGCTCTGTTTTTGTGTTTTAACAATATGAAAAATCTAACTAATGAAGAAGACAAGGGAGGCCTTAAATACCCTAGGAGGGCCGGCCCTAGCTTCCCAAAAACGGGTTACACTTAATCCCGAAATATCCGAAAATAGAAAGCTGAAAATAAATAAATAATAATCCTAAAAATATCCAATGCAGAAATTAATAAGATTAAACATATGTAACGTTGACCAATAAAGTCAACGCCTTGACTTTGGACTTGTCCTCTTCGTCATGTGATACATCATGTGCCATAAACGTCTCCAGCTCTTGACGTAGTTCCTTCAATCTTGACCTAGTAATCGGTCCATCAAAGGTTGGCACTAATGGCGGGGATGATTCCTCATCATTCTCCCCTTCTTGAAAAGGACTCATCCTCGAGTCATCAACATCAGCGGCTGCATAAGGGGTAAGATCACCGACATTGAAAATCGGGCTCACGCCATAGTCATCGGGCAGCTCCAACACATAGGCATTGTCGCCTACTCTCTTCAGCACCTTGAACGGTCCATCACCTCTGGGAGACAGCTTCGACTTCCTCTGCTCCGGGAACCGCTCCTTGCGCATGTGTAGCCACACCAAGTCGCCGGGCTTGAACAACACTTGACACCGGCCGTGATTAGCTCGGGCTGCGTTCTTCGCTGCAGTAGCTTCCAAACGAGCCTTAGTCCGCTCGTGCAGCTCCTTCATGAACTCAACCTGTCTATCAGCATCAAAGTCTGCTCGTTCCGGTAAAGGCAATGGCTTAAGATCCAAAGGGGTTAGGGGATTCAAACCATACACACATTCAAAAGGGGACATATTAGTAGAAGACTGAATAGTCCTATTATAAGCAAACTCAACATGTGGTAAGGCTTCTTCCCAACTTTTCAGATTAGATTTAATAACAGCCCTAAGAATAGTACCCAATGTACGGTTAGTGACCTCAGTTTGTCCATCTGTCTGGGGGTGACTAGCAGTAGAGAACAACAACTTAGTACCAAGTTTACCCCACAAAGTCTTCCAAAAGTAACTCAGAAATTTGACATCCCTATCACTCACAATAGTACGAGGTACACCATGCAACCGAACAATCTCTCTAAAGAACAAATCAGCAATATTCCTAGCATCATCAGTTTTATGGCAGGCAATAAAGTGAGCCATCTTAGAGAACCTATCAACAACCATAAATATAGAATCTCTCCCCTTCTTAGTCCTAGGCAATCCAACAATAAAATCCATACTAATATCAACCCAAGGAAAGAAAGGAATAGGCAAGGGAGTATAAAGACCATGCGGTTTTGCCTTAGATTTTGCCTGTAAGCACTCAATACAGCGTTTGATAAAATTCTCTACATCCCTAAGCATGTGTGGCCAATAGAAATGAGTATGCAACATGTTATAAGTCTTATCTCTACCAAAATGACCCATCAATCCACCTCTATGGGACTCATCAACAAGTAACAACCGTAGAGAACAAACAAGAATGCACACCTTATCAACTCGAAACAAGAATCCATCAAACAAGAAAAACTTATCAAATGAACCCTTTTCCACACAATGCTTATAAATCACTCCAAAATCAGCATCCATATCATACAACTCCTTAATATAAACGAATCCAAGGACCCGAGCATCCAAAGTAGTCAAGAGTGTATGTCTCCTAGAAAGGGCATCAGCTACAACATTATCTTTTCCTTTCTTATACTTAATCACATAGGGAAATGTTTCTATGAATTCCATCCACCTACCATGCCTCCTATCCAACTTATCTTGACTCCTAAAATGCTTTAAGGATTTATGATCAGTTTTAAGCACAAATTCTCTAGGCCAAAGGTAGTGTTGCCAAGTTTTCAGCACTCTAAACAAGGCATATAATTCTCTATCATAAGTAGAATAATTCAAGCATGCACCTTTCAACTTTTCAGAAAAGAAGGCAATAGGCTTACCTTCCTGCATGAGGACTCCTCCAATACCAATGCCAGAGGCGTCACACTCTACTTCAAAGGGGCGAGTGAAGTCAGGCAGAACCAGCAATGGCGCGTGTGTCAAACGATCCTTGAGAGTCTGGAACGCCTTTTCTTGAGCTTCACCCCAACGGAACGGAGTATTCTTCTTTGTGATCTCTGTCAGCGGGGCTGCAATGGTGCTAAAATCTCGAACGAACCTCCTGTAGAAGCCAGCCAGGCCGTGGAAACTGCGCACGTCACCTAGGTTCTTCGGGGTCGGCCAGTCACGGATGGCTTGCACCTTCTCTTGATCCACTTGCAGTCCATGAGCACTCACTACAAAACCAAGAAACACAACTCTGTCAGTGCAAAAATCACACTTCTTCAGATTTCCATTCAACTGTACAGCTCTGAGAGTGGATAAAACTTCCCTGAGGTGCTCTGCATGTGCTTCCAAAGATTTGCTGTAGATCAGAATATCATCAAAGTAAACTACAACAAATCTACCAATAAAAGATCTCAAGACATGATTCATAAGACGCATAAAAGTAGAGGGGGCATTAGTCAAACCGAAAGGCATAACAAGCCACTCATACAAACCAAACTTCGTCTTGAATGCTGTCTTCCATTCGTCTCCTTCCTTCATCCGGATTTGATGGTATCCACTGCGAAGATCGATCTTGGAAAAGGTGGAGGCGCCATGGAGCTCATCCAACATGTCATCGAGCCTGGGGATCGGGTGCCTGCACTTGATCGTGATGTTATTAATAGCCCTGCAATCAACACACATACGCCAAGTATTGTCCTTTTTGGGGACGAGTAAGACAGGCACAACACACTGGGATCGGCTCTCTCTAACATACCCTTTATCTAGAAGGTCCTGGACTTGGTTCTGGATTTCCTGGGTCTCAGTAGGGTTCATCCTATAGGCAGGCCGGTTGGGTAGGGTAGCACCGGGAATCAGGTCTATCTGGTGCTCAATGCCTCTAATAGGGGGTAGGCCAGGGGGTATCTCATTCGGGAAAACATCAAGGAACTCAGCTAAAAGGGTCTGGACAACAGCTGGGAGTGTAGCTCGGTCGTCGTCACCTAACAGGGTATATGCCTGACAAAGGGACATGAGGGCGACGTCCGGGGGAAGGTAATCTACCAGGTGGTCTCTGCTGGATGCTAAGAGCACTCGGCTAGGGGTAGAGGCGAGGGTGAGGTCGGTCCGTGTGGAGGCAGTGGATGGTTCGGCTGGGGACTTACCCTTACGCTCGGCCTCTCTTTTCTTATCATAAGCCTCAGCCACTTGAAGTGGCGTCATCGGTTTCAACACCACTTTCCTACCACGAAACTCAAAGGCATGTTGGTTAGTACGTCCATCATGAATAACATGTCTATCAAAATGCCAAGGACGACCCAACAAAATATGACAAGCTTGCATAGGAACAACATCACATAAAATTTCATCCTCATAAGTTCCTAGTTTAAGAGTGATCTTAGCTTGCCTATTCACCTTGAGTTCACCACAATCATTCATCCAATGAAGTCTATAAGGTCTAGGATGCAAAAAAAGTAGGGAGTTGCAGTTTATTAACTAGTTCAACACTAGCAATATTACAACAACTACCACCATCAATAATCATGTTGCAAACTTTCCCTTTAATAAGACATCTTGTATGAAACAAATTCTCACGCTGATTATCATCACAAGGAGCCTGATTAACATACAAAGTCCTCCTAACAATCAATGAATCACCATGCTCATATTCAATAAAATCCAAATCATCATCATTGGCATGCTCATTCATATCATGGCTAGCAACTAAATTTTCATGCTCAGTGTCAGACTCAGACTCTAACTCACCCAAATGATTAATCATCAAAACACGAGTATTAGGACAATCCTTCATGTAATGACCCTTTCCTTGACATTTAAAGCAAGTGATATCTCTAGCTCTAGGAGAAGGGTCAGCAGGGTTACCTCGTGTAACTGCAGGGGCGGGCCGTGTGGGCTGCTGTGGTGCGGTGGAGGTAGAGGGGTGCGCACCACGGGAATTCTGCTCATTGTCGCGAGGCGGACCGATTGCTGGGCAGGATCTCTGGTGTCCGGTGCGGCCCTGCTGCTGGTCGGGACGCCAGCTTTGGCGTTGTGGCACCGTGCGGTGTTGTTGGGTATAGCTGGACTTGAATTGTCTCTCCACTTTAATTGCTTGGTGTAGCAAATCTGTCATGGTAGAATAGGGATACAATTCTATAGTGTCAGCTAAATAAGGATGCAAGATACGTAGATACCTGGACATAGTGGCCTCTTCATCTTTGACGACGTTGTCGCGTGCCATGGCTATCTGCATATTGTTGTAGACCTCTTCAACACCTAAAGAGCCTTGCCTCATAGTCTCCAAACGGTTGCGGAGAACTCTATTGTGGTGGTGGGGAACGAAGCGGGCCCTCATCATAGCTCTCATCTGGTTCCATGTGTTGACCGGAGGGTCCATGGCTTGTCTTCGAGCCTTCACAACAGAATCCCACCAAACCAAAGCATAACCAGTAAATTCAAGAGCAGCGAGTTGTACCTTTTTATGTTCAGGGAAATTGTGGCAACCCCAAATCTGCTCAATCTTCGTCTCCCATTCAAGGTAGACGTCTGGATCACATTTTCCATCAAAAGCCGGGATCTTCACTTTGATTCGTCCAATGCCGTCTTGTTCGGCTTCACGGCGGCGGGGCTGTCCGCGGTCATTCCGGGGGCGGTAAGGACGCCACTCATTACGCTCCTCGCGCTCATAGTCCTGCATATCATCATCACCCCATAAACTAGAACGTATCGACATAGGAGGGGACTCAGACCTATCACGAGGTGCGGGATACCGAATCGGGCGTATGCGGTCGGTGCCAGTGGCTCTCGGTTGGCGATGCTCGTCCATCGCCGCTTGGTAGGTCGTGGCTTGGTCGACCAAGGGCTCGGTGGCGGGAAGCGGTGCGCTATGCGATGGACCAATGTGTTCCTGCGCAGCCGGGAGTGGGTTGGAGCGGGTCTCCAACGAGTCAAACTTCGCAGACAACTGCGCGACTGTAGAAGCCAACTGTTGTAGCATCGCCTGCATATCGACATGGGAACCATTTGCAGTAACTTGTTCATCACCGGAACCTGTCATGATCACCACTTAGATGAACACAGAAAGACATTAAGGTTAGGAAAACCAAAAAAAACTCTCAAGTGTTTGCACTCGGTGATTGTACAACCTGCGAAGTTAGGCTCGTAAATGACAAGTTCTCTATGTGCTCAAGATACGCAGCAAATCAAGGTCAAGCAGAGATGTAGTAGACAAGACAAGTAGATGTACGACGAAAAATGACTCAAACAAAAGCGAGACTAGAGAACGACTCAACAAGGAAAGCGACACAACTATAGTCACAAGAATGAAATGCAACTAAAGATGGGGGTATATATGTGTTTCGAACTCAAGAAAAGTGAATTGCAAGTCAGAAAGACGTACCTTTGTCGACTCGGAACGAAGCCAATTGGAGCCGAGAGTGACCCGAGGGAACGGAAGGGAGAAGGGGTTCGGGCAAGAGGGGGGGTAGTGCTCGACTGAGGGCAACCCGGGGTGGGACCCGGTCGGGTTGGGGTCGGGTGGGGCGAACTGAGAACAACCCGGGGTGGGACCCGGTCGGGTTGGGGTCGGGTGGGGCTGACTGAGCGCAACCCGGGGTGGGACCCGGTCGGGTTGGGGTCGGGTGGGGCTGACTGAGCGTAACCCGGTGGGGGCCCGGTCGGGTTGGGGTCGGATAGGGTGGACTGAGAGCAACCCGGGGTGGGACCCGGTCGGATTGGGGTCGGGTGGGGCTGATTGAGGAGAACTCGGGTGGGACCCGGTCGGGTTGGGGCCGGGTCGGTGGCAGGTACGTGAGGGCTGGGTTAACTGAGGCTCACCCGGTCTGGACCCGGTCGGGTTGGGGTCGGGTGGGGCTGACTGAGCGCAACCCGGTGGGGACCCGGTCGGGTTGTGGCCGGGTACTGTTGCGGCGGCAAAGAGGTCCGAAAAAAAATCTGAAACGGAACCCTAATTTTTTTTTATTTTTTTTTTGTATTTCGAAAAAAAAAATCTGAAAAATTCTCAAAAATCCCAGATGCCTTTTCCTCTTTTTTTTTTTGAATTTCGATAATGCTTTTTTTTTTTTTTTGATATAATTTTCTTTGAGGCAACTTGTTTTTCCTGGGATATTACACCATAAAGATAAAATAAAATCTCTAGAAAATCAAGCAAGTATCTTGAAGATTACCAAAATTGAACAACCGGATCTCTGGCGCGCACGAACCTGGACGCCGTCGTGTCTTGCTCGCCAAGCTAGGGTTCGAACAACAATGGAGGAAGGGGGGGGGGATTTTTTTTGGTGATTTTTGGACGGTTTTGATATGTTTTTGTGGATCCTCGTAGTCACAATCAACCGCAACGAACTCCTTTCCAAGACAAACAAGAGCAAACAATCAGTCAGACTAACAATTCACTAATGTGACTCAAACAAAGAAATTCAATTGACGATTGAAAACAGGAAGATCCAATTTTTGATGATGAATCTGGAACCGTCAAAGGCGATCCGAAGCCGCAAAGCTCTTGATACCAATTGATACGGGGTTAGCCGTGTAGAAGATGGATCTAGGCAACGGATCTCAAAACAAAAGAAAACACAAGATTAGAACAATGGCGGAAGTGAAACTAATGGATATGATAATAGATAGAACCAATAGAAACGACGAGAAAACCCGCTTGCTTGATAGCAAGGAACCTTGTCGAACGATCTACCAACCCGATCTCTACAACGCCACACAACCAAGAATCGCTGACGAACTTGGAGCACGGAGAGGATTGCTTATGAAGTACGAAATCACCAACTCCAGAGGGACTTGACAAAGACGAAAACAACTAAGCAGGAAAGAACAATCGATTGAGACTCTCACGGGGAGCCGAGTTTTCAAAGCAAAAACCAAGCTCTGTTTTTGTGTTTTAACAATATGAGAAATCTAACTAATGAAGAAGACAAGGGAGGCCTTAAATACCCTAGGAGGGCCGGCCCTAGCTTCCCAAAAACGGGTTACACTTAATCCCGAAATATCCGAAAATAGAAAGCTGAAAATAAATAAATAATAATCCTAAAAATATCCAATGCAGAAATTAATAAGATTAAACATATGTAACGTTGACCAATAAAGTCAATGCCTTGACTTTGGACTTGTCCTCTTCGTCATGTGATACATCATGTGCCATAAACGTCTCCAGCTCTTGACGTAGTTCCTTCAATCTTGACCTAGTAATCGGTCCATCAAAGGTCGGCACTAATGGCGGGGATGATTCCTCATCAGAAATACTATAGTACATAAGTCTAAGTGTACTAGATATAATGAAATACTATAGTATATAAGTCTAAGTATACTAGATATAATGAAATACTATAGTACATAAGTCTAAGTATACTAGATATAATGAAATACTATAGTATATAAGTCTAAGTGTACTAGATATAATGAAATACTATAGTACATAAGTCTAAGTGTACTAGATATAATGAAATACTATAGTACATAAGTCTAAGTGTACTAGATAAAATGAAATACTATAGTACATAAGTCTAAGTATACTATATATAATGAAATACTATAGTATATAAGTGTAACTATATGAAATATAATGAAATACTATAGTATATAAGTCTAAGTGTACTAGATATAATGAAATACTATAGTACATAAGTCTAAGTGTACTAGATATAATGAAATACTATATTATATAAGTCTAAGTGTACTAGATATAATGAAATACTATAGTATATAAGTCTAAGTGTACTAGATATAATGAAATACTATAGTACATAAGTCTAAGTATACTAGATATAATGAAATACTATAATATATAAGTCTAAGTATACTAGATATAATGAAATACTATAGTATATAAGTGTAACTAATGAAATATAATGAAATACTATAGTATATAAGTCTAAGTGTACTAGATATAATGAAATACTATAGTACATAAGTCTAAGTGTACTAGATATAATGAAATACTATAGTACATAAGTCTAAGTATACTAGATATAATGAAATACTATAGTATATAAGTGTAACTATATGAAATATAATGAGATACTATAGTATATAAGTCTAAGTGTACTAGATATAATGAAATACTATAGTACATAAGTCTAAGTGTACTAGATATAATGAAATACTATAGTATATAAGTCTAAGTGTACTAGATATAATGAAATACTATAGTATATAAGTCTAAGTATACTAGATATAATAAAATACTATAGTATATAATTGTAAGTATACTAGATTGTTAGGGTATTGGGTTCTTAGGGTTCATCACGCGCTTAAGCTAAGCTTGTTCATCACACGCTTAAGCTAAGCTTGTGACTACACGCTTAAGCTATGCGTCTAGGAACACGCTTAGCTTAAGCGTATGATTATGCATGGCGATGCATGGGACTGCCATGCATTCCCCATGCAGGTACGTTCAGAACGACTGGAATTAATGAGCTCCCAACCACCGTACGTTGTCCTTCTATTTTATGGTTCGATAACGTTATGTTGCTCTCTCGTACACATAGGTAAGCATCAAACCACATAATAAACATGACAAACATAGTAAACCAAATAAGATAAATACATAACGTTTACATAAATACTATGTACATATGAATCCTGTCTAATCCAAAACATAAAAACTACTGTGGCTGCGAGCCACTACCTTCGCCAGGTTCTGTGACAGAATCACGAAACATCTGGGACTGGCGAGGTGGGGGTGTGGCCATGGGGGGAGGCTGCCCAATCAGCATATGCAGCCATAACGCCGCGTGTTGCTCGAACGTCCGTGTCGCCTCCTCAGGTGTGCGTAAATAAGTGCGGATATCAGCGACAACCACCTGAATACGCTGTATAGAAAGCAAGTAATATTTGTCAAAATATTGCAAAATATAAAATTATAGATAAATCATTCAAATAATTCGACAAAAGTTAGCGTACCGCGACTGCGTCAACGCCTGGAGAGACGCGGATAGGGCCGACCGGACGATCACGTCTGACTGAACCGGGATCGACCAATGGATGAGAACACTCGTCATACCAATCTAAATAATCGGCAGACATGTCCCACCCATGTGTCGCAACCGATCCCTGGAGGTCAATCAGGGGTCTCGGGTCTGCATCCCAAGCCAGTAGAAGCTCATCCGCAAAACTCACCTCGTATCCCTTGATTTCCGCTTTCCTGACGACCTTGGCCGGCTGAATAGGCAGAACTGGGATAGGCTGCATCATCCCAAACTGCCTGAGGACTCTGTCCGGGTGGTACGACTCCTGAACATCTACAATGCGCAGTATACCGCGAAACCTGGCAGGAGCTACCTCAGGAGCCTGGAAGTCCAACCCCACCCAGGGGGTCCAAGTAACCTGTAAAGTCAAAAAGGCAAAGTGAATACATACATACTAAAATAAATTAAAGACTAAGATATCGAAAATTACGTGTACTATTCTACCTCCTCGTATCTCATGCGGTCCAACATGCGGCGTATGGCGATCAAACGACCGGTGTCTCTACTGTTCGGCACCTCCGCGACACCAGAAACAGCTCCTCCAAAGGCCTGAGGGTTCGTGACATATTGTTCCCGAAAATGTGGGAAATATGCCCAAACCCAGCACTGTAAATGAATAACTAAGGACATTAATGACCAAAATATTAAAACGTAACTTAATATTTGACTAATCTATCTAATATCTTACTGTTAGGAAACAGAACTCTGGAACTTAGGTTCCCCTGAGAGTTCCTTTCCTCAGTTTCTCTACTTTTGACGATGACAAATATTATGATACTAATGTTTTATCTCAAAGATGTGTTTTAAGGAACCACAGGAATTTACCGAAGGCAAGAAAGCCAAACAAGACAAGGGAACCAAAGGAACAAGACAGATGAAGGAAACCAGAGGAACCCAGGTGTGCCCAGAAACTGAGAAATCTGGGGACACACAACCTCGGACAAAAGGTGTTAAAATCGACTTGTCTGAAGCTTCCAAAAGACTGCCAATACCCAGAGCAAATCAACAACATATCCAGAAACGCTCAACCTCGGACAGAGAAGGTGAAAGCGACATGACATAAAGACGTCGCTGTCCAGAAGACAGTTCCCAAGCGGCCAGCTTGTTCAACCTCGGACGAAAGTATTTGGACAACGACATAGCAAGGCTCGTCTGAGGTAGTTGACCAACCAAGAGAGATTCTGAGTTGCCTAGGTTGTTTGCACATGCCAAGAACAACGTGGATCAAGGAGAACCACTCATCCTAGGGCAAGCTCAATCTGTGGGAACCCAGAGAGGATCGAGCTGCGAAGAATCCTCTATAAAAGGAAGACTAACCCAAGGGTTATCTTCAAGCACTGAAACACGACTCACACTCATTAGAAAATATCTAGTGTGAACCTCCAAACAAGATCATCAAAGCAAACCGATATCAAGAGGAACCAGTCAAGGAAGAAGAGCTGAGTGCTAAGTTCATGTGACTGTAAGTGATAGTTCCTAGGTGCGAAAGTCCGTTTCTTGGATTGATTATTGATTGTGTTAAGTTATCTAGGATTGTCTAACTGTGTGTAAGGCAAAGGAACTGTGTGTTCGTTCCTAGGATAAGCTGTAACCAAAAGAAATAAGAAATCAAGAAGTAGACTTTGAAATCCTTTCGAAAGAAAGGTAGTGGTTTTTATCCTGGATTGCTAGTTGGCAATCAAAAGTTTCCACTATAAGGAACTGGTCATTTGTTTGATTGTTTATTTCCGCTGCGAAAGGAACTGAGAATTGATATTCTGAGTTCCTTAGATTTTTATCTAACAATCACGATCCTACAATTGGTATCAGAGCAGGAAAAGCTCTAGATCTTTGTAAAGTTTGCAGATCATGTCTCAACCAAGCAAGTTTGAGCTCGGAATCTCCACCAATAAGCCACATCTCCAAAAGAAAGGAGAAGAAACATGGTGGGAAAAGTGCATGGAAAGCCACATCAAAACCAACGACTACCAATGCTGGAGGATAGTCGAAAATGGAGATGGCTATGTCGATCTTACCATGAAGGAAGAAGATTGGAAACCAGAACACTATGTCATCATGGAGAAGAATGCCAAGGCCAGGCAGTTCATCCTCAATGGATTGGACAGAGAAGACATGGACAAGGTCATATGCATCAAGACAACGAAGGAGATGTGGAAAGCTCTCAAGGAGATGCATGAAGGAAGTTAGGAACTAAAGCAAAGCAGAAAGTTTGCTTTGGAAGGAGAATATCACACCTTCAAAATGATGGAAACTGAGACCATCTCAGAGTACTATTCCCGCTTCAACAGATTGATTGGAAAGTTGACAGCGGCGGGAGTCGATCTAGATGAAGTTTCCAAGTCCCTAGTGGTCATCAATGGACTCAACTCCAAGTTCACCCTTCTCAAGGGAATCATGAAGAACACTCCAGGCATCCAATCCCTTCCATTGACCCAAGTCATAGGGAAACTGGAGGTTGAAGAAGGAGAGCACACCAAGGCCAATGCCGATAAGAAACTAGAGAAAAGAATTGCCCTCAAGATCTCTAAAGCCTTCTTTAGGCTCGAGATTGAGGAAGAGAACTCAGACTTAGAGGAAGAGGAGGACGAACTTACGGCCCTCTTCACAAAGAACATCAAAAAATTCTTTGTGAAGGGAAGGTTCCAAAAGGGCAGTTCCTCCCACAATGGACCCAGAAGAGATCTCAAGGAAGTCTCCTGTTACGAGTGCAAGGAAAAGGGACACTACGCTAAGAATTGTCCCAACAAGGAAGACTCAAAGGAAGAAGAAAGACCTCAGAGAAAGAAGGCTCTCGTAGCCTCATGGGGAGAAGACTCAGATGAGGAACTGGATCTCAGTGGCTTCTTTGGAGGAAGATGTCTCATGACAAAAGGAGACTCAAGCGACTCAGAAGACCTTGAGGTAACTTCTGACGATCTCTTAAAATCCCTAGTTGATTGTGATAAGAAACAACTTCTTAAGATCATAAAGAAACTAGGAAAGGAAACCAGTTCCCTTCAACAGAAACTAGATGATTGTGAAGATGAAATTGCTTGCTTGACTGTTGAGAATTCTGTTTGGAGTAAGAAACTTGATGAAACTGAGAAAGACCTAGCTGAAACTCACTCCAAACTCATTGATATTAGGAATGTGCATGCTAGTCACCTTAAAACTTGCAAATCTTGTGATGAAACTAGCATAGATTCTATCAAAGTTCCCTTGTATGCTAACCCACCTGGAAATGACATGCTTCAATCCATAATTGATAGGTTAGACATTCTCACTAATTCCATTAATGAAAAAATGATAAATCAAACTATTTTTGTGAGACAACGCTATGGAATAGGATATGTCAATAATAAAGGGAATAATGATGCTGAAGAAGAAAAGGCTAGGCGAGAACTTGTTGAGATGAATGAGAATCTCAGTATTGCTCTTGCCACTTCTCGTGATAGGAATCAATTCCTATCAGAGAAGATCATGGTCCTTGAGAACAAGGCTGAGGTTGCCAAACGTCTCAATGAAGGCTCTCAAAGTCCTAAGAAGGAACCAAAGGGAAAAGAAAAGATGGTTCCTGAAAACCAATGGTTCACCAATTCCTTTGCTCACAAAAGATATATTGACATGGCCCATAGCAAGGTTATAAACAATGTTGATTTTAACAAAAGGAAAACTGAAAAACCTTTTAGGCCAGGAAAATGAAAATATGGACATGTTGTTTACAATCGTTTGTGTACCTACTGTGGTAAGAATGGTCATTACAACACTGATTGTGCTAAGAAAATGAACTTTGAAAAGGAGAAAAGTACTCATTACCATGAAAGGAACCAGTTCCCTGGTTATTCACAGACTCGCAATGCTAATCCCCCCAGTAAAGCCAAGCTTCGCTGGGTTCAGAAATCTTAGTTCCCTTATGTGCAGAAAGAAGAGATGCAACCTCAACTATGGTACATCGACAGTGGGTGCTCATGCCATATGACTCGAAGAAGAAATCAAATGACCTCTCTTCAACCTCTCCAAGGAGGGAACATATCCTTTGGAGACAAAAGCAAAGGGAAAATCTGTGGAATAGGAACTGTGAAACTCAACGATCACATTCAGGTAAACAAAGTTCACCTTGTTGATAATCTTGGTTTTGACCTAATAAGTGTGTCACAACTGTGTGATCAAGGAGACAATGAAGTTAGATTCAGATCAAACGAATGTTCAGTCCTTGACTCCTCGGGACAAATCATCCTAAAAGGGAAAAGATTCAACAATGTCTACATAATTGATCCATCCTTTGTTCCCAAGGAGAAACTTTGTCTCTCAACTGTGAATGACCAAGCTGATTTGTGGCATCAACGCCTCGGTCATGCTAGCACCAAACTGATTCAAAAGCTACACTCAAAGGAGCTAGTCAGAGGGCTGCCAAAGCTAAGTGGCACATCTAAGGAACTGTGCTCTGACTGTGTAAAAGGGAAACAAGCTCGTAGTTCCTTCAAGTCCAAAAACATGGTAAGCACCTCAAGGCCTCTTGAACTCATCCACATGGATCTGTGTGGACCCATGAGAGTTCAGAGTCTAGGAGGGAATAGGTATATCTTTGTTCTTGTCGATGACTTCTCTCGCTTTACTTGGACCATCTTTATTAAATCTAAGAGTGAAGTTATTGACCGCTTTAAAGATCTGGTTCCCTTGTTAGAAAAATCTCTTGATTGTTCACTCAATGCTATTCGGTCTGACCATGGTACCGAATTCGAAAATGGAGAATTTCTAACCTTTTGCAGTGAGCATGGAATTGATCACAACTTCTCTGCACCATATACTCCTCAACAAAATGGAGTAGTGGAAAGGAAGAACATAACTTTGGAAGACATGGCTCGGACTATGCTGATCTCAAGTGGACTCTCTCAATCATTTTGGGCTGAGGTGATCAACACAGCTTGCTACATCATAAATCGAGCCATGCTTCGCCCAATCACAGAAAAGACACCCTATGAGCTCCTAAGAGGAAGAGTTCCCAACATCTCACATCTGAGAGTGTTCGGATGCAAGTGCTTTGTGCACAACAATGGGAAGGACAATCTTGGCAAATTCGACCCAAAAAGTGATGAAGGAATCTTCATTGGATATGCCTCGGGTAGCAAGGCGTACAAAGTCTTCAACAAAAGGACTAAAAAGGTAGAAGAAAGTGTTCATGTTATTTTTAATGAAAAATCACTTGGAAAGATTGTGCAGAACACCACCAATTCCTTTGAAGACCCGTTTCCCAAGTCATATCAAGAAAATCCAGATGAAGATGTCACTCCACCCAGTTCCTGCACTGCTGCTCGGAACCCTCCAATGGCTCCTCCACCAGTTCCCATGAACAATGAACAATAATCCATTTCTGGGAATCATGAGTATGACGACAATATCTATGGAGACCTCAATGACTCATCTTCCCACATGATCTTCAATGGAGAAGGTGATCCCAACCAAGAAGCTGAATGCTCAACTCAGAATGTCTCCACATCAAATGCTCTAGCCCCCAACAGAGAAAGAATAGTCGTCAAGCCTCCAATCAGGTACGAACATCTAACCTTCTTTGCCTTCAATGCCTTTCTATCTATTGGGGAACCAAAGAACATAGGTGAGGCACTGAAGGACGCGGACTGGATCCAAGCTATGCAAGAAGAGCTTCATCAGTTTGAAAGGAACAAAGTATGGCATCTAGTTCCTCATCCCAAGGATAAACACATCATAGGAACCAGATGGGTTTTCATAAACAAGCTGGATGATACAGGAGCTGTGATAAGGAACAAAGCGAGACTTGTAGCTCAAGGATACAATCAACAAGAAGGAATCGACTATGATGAAACCTATGCTCCAGTGGCAAGGATTGAGGCAATAAGATTGTTGATTGCCTTCGCATCACACAAAGGGTTCAAGTTGTTCCAAATGGATGTAAAGACGGCCTTCCTCAATGGAATTCTTCAAGAAGAAGTCTATGTGAAGCAACCTCCAGGTTTTGAAGATGATGATCATCCAGATCATGTCTACTTTCTAGACAAGGCACTCTATGGCCTCAAGCAAGCTCCCAGAGCTTGGTATGATCGTCTTGCCCAGTTCCTACTTTCAAATGGCTACAGGCGTGGAGTTATTGATAAGACTCTCTTCATCCTAGAAGAAGAAGGTAACATCTTAGTGGTTCAAATCTATGTTGATGATATCATTTTTTGTTCCACTAACCTGTCCCTTGTAGACAAGTTCAAAGACTTGATGAGCAGTGAATTTGAAATGAGTTTAATTGGGGAACTCACATTCTTCCTCGGATTACAAATCACTCAAAAGGAAGATGATATTCAAATCCACCAACAGAAATATGTCGGGAAACTACTGAAGAAGTTCAAAATGGATTCATGCAAGCCTCTCTCCACTCCCATATCCACCATTGCCCATCTGGATAAGGACCACTCGAGTCCTCTAGTGGAGGAGAAGCTCTATAGAGGTATGATAGGCTCACTCATGTACCTAACCGCTAGTCGACCAGACATTGTCTTTGCTGTTGGCTTGTGTGCTAGGTTCCAATCTTGTCCGAGAGAAACCCACTTGGCTGCTGTGAAGAGAATACTTCGATATCTCAAGGGAACTGAGGATCTCTGCATTTGGTACCCCAAAGAATGTCCCTTTGAGCTCATGGGTTTCACTGATGCTGATTATGCTGGATATTTGGTGGATAGAAAGAGCACTTATGGAATGGCACAGTTCCTAGGCCCTTGCCTTGTGTCATGGGGATCAAAGAAACAAGTTGCAGTCTCCCTCCCCACCACAGAATCCGAGTACATTGCAGCCGCCTCCTGCTGTTCCCAACTTCTCTGGCTAAAGCAACAACTCGCGGACTTTGGTATGTCTTATGGCCCTCTCACTATTCTTTGTGATAACACTAGTGCCATAAACATCTCTAAAAATCATGTGCATCATACTAGGACCAAGCATATTGACATAAGACATCATTTTCTTAGAGATCATGTTGAGAAGGGAAACATCATTATGATTTTTTGTAGAACTGAAGATCAGGTTGCAGATATTTTCACCAAGGCTTTGAATAGAGTTCATTTCGAGAACCTTAGATTGGAACTAGAAATGATTCCTATTACTCAGTAGTTATCTTAGTTTAAAGAATTCCTTCCAGTTCCCCTGATTGACTAGTTTAAGTTATTTAACTTGTTGAGTCTTGATATCCTTGTGTTATATATTTTGCTACAAACCCTTCTTGTCATAATGGTCTCTTACAAAGGCTTAGATAAATTTTTCTGGTTCGTTTCCTTTTGGTCCTCATTATTCTTTCAACTCCTCATTGTTCAAATTTATTTGATGGCCCAAAAGTCACAATCTGATCATATTTCTATCCCAACAATACAAGTCGAAATGATGATTGTGTACTAAGACCTACCCTTGCCTCATTGATTAATTCAATTCTCTATGATTCATCTCTAAACCCTCTCTGAGAATTAATGTGCAATGCGATAAATGGCCTACCCTGATTTCGCGTATGGGAACGTATCTTTTGGTTCCAATGTTTGCCCCACATCAAAGGTTCTCATACATCCCTCTAGCACGCTGAATATATCGCCAGAAAGGAACCAGAATGCAACGCTTCTCCAACGGCTAGATTGACACCTCCCAGAAGTTATTTATGGCAAATCTCAGAAGCTCAGACCGATCTTATCAGTTAGCAGGCTCCCCTCTTCTCTGAATGGGCAAGTTTTGAATTATTTTGATCCGTTCCAAAAAGCTGCAATTAGCCTTCAATGCTCCGGACTCTCCCCAATCCTCTCAACGGCTAGATTTGCTTCAATGGTCTCTTCAGCCCTCACCGCCTTTAAAGAGTGGCCCTGTTCATCCAAGCTAATCCCACAACTCGTCATTTCTCTGATCTTTTGCTTCTCCTTCTCTCAAACACAGAAATCCTTAAATCCTCAAAAATGGCCAACCAAAACCCTAATGTTATCCTGGATGAGGAAGAGGCTGCCATTCTCAGAGCCTTTCGAGAAAAGAAGACAGCTTCATCTTCTAAGCCCATTTCTGCCACCTCCTCTCAAAAATCCCAACCTAAAGAGAAAGCAGTGGAGAACCCTGTGGAGAAACCAGTGGAGCAACCCGAAGAGAAACTTGAGGAGCCACCAAAGGAACAGGCTGAGGAGAAAGCCATGGCCATCACTCTGGCCTCTGAATCGGCCACCAAATCCGCCTCCGAAGGTGGCTCTCATGACTCCTCGCCTGACAAGTCTCTCCAAGAGCTCCTCAGCCCTCAACCCTCACCAGTAAGCCTCAAATCTAAAACCACCTCTAACCCTGATCCCTCAGTCGCCACTAGAATGAAACAAAGAAAGAAGAGCTTCCAAGCTATAGTTCCCTATGAGGCCAAATCCACAAAAGAAACCAAATCCACAAAAAGAGCCAAAATCACCACCCTCTCTGCCTCTTCCTCCCTGGGTCACGTCTCTTCTCTAAGAGGAAGATCCTTAAGCCTCTCATAATCGGCAAGGAATTCTGGACCCAAGAGTTGGCAGAAGAAGATGAGGAAATGTTTGGAGAGGCCCTAGACGAGCTCCATTCTCTGCTACAGTTTCAAGGCTGGGATGAGATGTTGACTGAGCCCTTCTCTGCTTCTGATGAGGTCGTCCGCCTGTTTTACCAGTCCATGGAGTTTGTGCCCGCAAAGGAGAATTGTCCCTGTAACGAAGCCATTCTCATATGGAAGGGAACCAGTTATCCTCTGTCCGCCAACCTAATTGCGTCTGCTCTAGGGATTGAGTCAAGGTCTGGGTTTGGCATTCTCCCTCAGAAAAAGGGATGGCCCAAGGGAAAGGGCTACAAATCCAAGGGAGCAGTGGTCAAGAAAATCTACGACGGCGCCTCCCCTTCATCTTTGGAGACAAAGGATCTCTCCATCGCAAACAGGCTGTTACACTTCTGGATCACCCGCAATCTGGTTCCCAGACAAGAGCACAGGAACGATGTTTTCATCACAGACGCCATTTATATGGACAAAGTACTCTTTGGTGTTCAATTGGATCTCCCTCGTATTGTGTTGGCTCACATGCAGTTTTGTGCATCTCATGACTCCCATGCTTTACCCTTCCCCCATATCATCAAGAATATCCTCTCTAACCTTCACCAGTACCCAGACGATCTGTCTGAGACAGTCTACAGCAAGTGTCTTACCATTGCCACAGTTCGGAAGTTGAAGACTAAGGAACAACTGCCTAACCCTTCTGAAGCTCAAGAAATTCCGCCTAAGGAAAAGGCGAGTTCCCAGGACCCTTTTAGTTCCCGACCACAGCTCAACCCCTCTTTAGACTCTTCTGCGATCCTTGCTGCTCTGGATCGTATTGAAAAGGCAATCATGGAAGGCTTGACTGCCATACCGATCGCCCTCCATGATCAAGTAAAAGAGTTGGGGCGCATAAGTTCTGCTGTTGTGGATCTGGTAGAAGTCCTTCAAAAGGATTGGCAATGTGCAATCAGTGCTCATCAGGCCACGGGCCAAAACGTAGGAACTGACGACAAAGCTGAAGACGAGGAGGCCACTGCTGTACCATAGGAACGCTTGTTCTTGTTCCCAGTGTTGTACCACCACAGCGTGCTAGTAGTTTCCCTTAGGATCCTACTCCCCTCGTCTATCCACTTGTTGTCCCTCCTAAGATTGCTTTTGTTGTTATCTTTGTCGTTTGTTGTCCTGTTGTTGGTCCTTGTTGGTTGTTGTTTATGTTGTTTTGTTGTTGGTCTTACCCGTCTTTGAACAATGTTCAGTTTAAGCTCTAATGATTATCTTTTGGTTTCGTTCAACCCAGGTGTGCCCAGAAACCGAGAAATCTGGGGACACACAACCTCGGACAAAAGGTGTTAAAATCGACTTGTCCGAAGCTTCCAAAAGCCTGCCAATACCCAGAGCAAAACAACAACATATCCAGAAACGCTCAACCTCGGACAGAGAAGGTGAAAGCGACATGACATAGAGACGTCGCTGTCCAGAAGGCAGTTCCCAAGCGGCCAGCTTGTTCAACCTCGGACGGAAGTATTTGGACAACGACATAGCAAGGCTCGTCTGAGGTAGTTGACCAACCAAGAGAGATTCTGAGCTGCCTAGGTTGTTTGCACATGCCAAGAACAACGTGGATCAAGGAGAACCACTCATCCTAGGGCAAGCTCAATCTGTGAGAACCCAGAGAGGATCGAGCTGCGAAGAATCCTTTATAAAAGGAAGACTAACCCAAGGGTTATCTTCAAGCACTAAAACACGACTCACACTCATTAGCAAATATCTAGTGTGAACCTCCAAACAAGATCATCAAAGCAAACCGAGATCAAGAGGAACCAATCAAGGAAGAAGAGCTGAGTGCTAAGTTCCTATGACTGTAAGTGATAGTTCTTAGGTGCGAAAGTCTGTTTCTTGGATTGATTATTGATTGTGTTAAGTTATCTAGGATTGTCTAACTGTGTGTAAGGCAAAGGAACTGTGTGTTCGTTCCTAGGATAAGCTGTAACCAAAAGAGATAAGAAATCAAGAAGTAGACTTTGAAATCCTTTCGAAAGAAAGGTAGTGGTTTTTATCCTGGATTGCTAGTTGGCAATCAAAGGTTTTCACTATAAGGAACTGGTCATTTGTTTGATTGTTTATTTCCGCTGCGAAAGGAACTGAGAATTGATATTCTGAGTTCCTTAAGTTTTTATCTAACAATCACGATCCTACACTTACCCTGATCAGAATCCCGCACGATGCAATGCCCTGTGCTCCACGCCTAGACGCCTCTCCCAAGTTGTGGTAGACGTACGCTAGAATCCCAGCTCCCCATGCAGTGTCGCATGTGACGTCGTGGTCAAACAAAAGCGCCAACCACTTCTGCTTCGCGGCGTTAGTCGACTTGTCCACCAGGACAGTCGAGCCGAGAAGCAAGAAGAGGTAGTACATAGCAATAACGCCCTCGTCACGAACCTCACTCCTCATCCAAGCCTCCAGTACTGTAGTCTCTAAATGCCCCAAAGGAATACCACCAGCTGTGTGCCATCTCCTCACCTCCTCCTCAGCAACGCCCAGATCAGCACATATGCACTGTCTCACTGTCGGCTCATCGAGGTCTGAAGTGCAGCTCCTCCCACGTATGGGAACCTGTAAGATCTGGTGAATATCAGCAAGGGTGATGGTCATCTCTCTGAAGGGCATATGAAATGTGTTCGTCTTGGGATGCCATCTCTCCACAAATGCCGAAATCAACGCCGCATCCATGCTGCATGCTATGCCTAGTGTGCGTAGACCGGTAAGCCCGCTCCGCTCCGCCAGCCTAAACCACGTATGTGGCTCAGGGCTAATGTAATGCTCGTGTGTAGAACAATGGGCTGTGCGGAAATGGATCCTCAGAATCTTACGACTCTGAATTAATGGTATTTAAAATTAGTATATAATTTCGAATAAAAAACATTTATAGGTAAAACACATAAACTAAAAAACCTAAAACATACCGGGTCCTGCTCCGCCTGACGACGGGCTACCCCGCTATGACCAGGCTCCGCCTACTCGGCAATCTGAGGAACATGAGCATCCTCAACAACTGCAACGTCTCCTCTACGTCTCCGTCTCCTCTGCTGTACATGAGGCGGCATATGCGGAAGTGCCTCAGGAGTGGGCTGAGGTATAGGACGGTCAAATATAGCCCGAGCAATGTGTGTATCGTAGCTAGGGAGAAGAATTGGACACCTTGGGCCTCCAGGCATCCAAGGATGGTAAGTATGTACAATAAATGGACCGGGAGGAGGTGGAGAAGAAGGACCAGCATGAGGTGGAGAAGAAGGACCAGCATGAGGTGGAGAAGAATGACCGACATAAAGTGGAGAAGAAATATCGACAGAAGGTGTAGAAGAAGGACCGGCATGTGATGTAGAGGGGACATGAGTAGGTATCGACCCAAAAAAGGCGGGGAATGAAAAAATGGAATGTCGTCCGTACTCAACTCCTGCGTCGGTAATGTAGGCTCCACAGACTCAACAAAGTCATACCCTGCCCCATGACGCGACTGCTCCTCAACAGCCTCATCATCAACCGTCATGGGCTCAGCTACCCAGTCCTCGGCGTCCTCCAAATAGTCATCATCAGCGGTGCCGGTCATAGGCGGCTGCGAAGATACCGCACTAGACGACAATATATCAGTACTCACAGTACCGGTGCGGCGACGAATAGACTCCGATATACCAACACGCCGGGTGCGGTCAGCAACAACAGGTGTCGGCTCCGTCCGCCCAGTAGGGGTGATGACCGCCAATATACTCTAATTTTTAGATACTATTTTAATTAGGGACTAATTAATACATTTAGGAACTTAAATGATTAATTTTAGAATTTATTATACTTGTTATTTTCTAAATATACTATACGAGCCAATAATTCTAATCTATAACTACCTAATTTACAAAAATTAGGGACTAATTATTTACTAAATTATTCTATTTCAAATTAACAACATTATTTACTAAATTATTTAATAAATTATTTGCTAAATTAGAGACTAATTATTTACAAAAACAATTACGATAATAATGATCAATTTAAAATTTAAAATAATATCGCTCGTAGACCGATTTGACTCGATCCAGGCGTCATCGGAGTTGTATCCGCTAGGTCCCTAGCTCGACCTCCCCTTCCACCACGGGTCCGAGCTCCGCCGGAAACCACCAAGCCCTCCTCCTCCTCCTCTACCGCCATCCACACAGACATTCCGCCGGAGCTCGCACCACCGGCGACGGAACTACCTCCGCCGCCTGCAGTCGCCTTTGCGCCTCCTCCATCAGCCTTCGCGTCGCTAGCCTCTCTCGGCGTCGCGCCAGTGGGAGCGCCCCCGGTCGCCCCTTGCTCCAGATTTCTGGCTGCCGCTCCGCCGCCGCTTTTGGACCTCTCTCCGCCGCCAATGAACTCGCCCAAACCATCCCAATCACAATCCATGCCTAATTTCAAACAATCGAAGCAAATGGAGGAGAGATTTCGTCGAAATCGTTTTCGAATTTTTTAGGTTTTGAACGCGTCGGGAGAAAGAAGACGAAGTGGAAACTTAAGCGTCTAAAACCAGACGCCTAACTTAGGCGTCTGGTTTTACTGGGGAATGGGCAAAGGCTATTGGGTCGGCCCAATAACCCATATAACCACACGCCTAGATTAGGCGTCTGGCCAAACGCCTAAGTTAGGCGTCTGGCCAAACGCCTAAGTTAGGCGTCTGGTTTTACTGGGGAATGGGCAAAGGCTATTGGGCCGGCCCAATAACCCATATAACCACACACCTAGATTAGGCGCCTGGTTAAACGCCTAAGCTAAGCGTGTGGTTCATACATGTTTTCGAAAATGGCAAGAATACCCCTCCACGCTTAGCTTAGGCGTGTAAAAGCAGACGTATACCTTAAGCGTGTAGAATAGCGTCCATTTAGATAATTTTCCGCGTGTATTTAGCTTGTCCGTTTCTTTATAAGAGGCACAATCATTATAAGAGGAAAATGGAAAATCAAACTCATGATTACGTACATGATGTTATGCAGCTTATGCTAATGATCTAAGTTGAAAAGACTTCACATCCTATATCACATTACATATACCAACACATCTGTGCACCTCTATTAAAAAGTGTTAGCTCGCATGTTGGTGATAAATATTTTTTGTACTTAGGATGCTATTATTTTTTTTATTATTATTAAAATAAAATATTAATTATATTATAGTTACAAAAAGTTAGTGGGGAGTCGAGATACAATCTGGGCCCCCACTCCTTTAGCAATGGCAAAACTGATCCTAGTGAAAATATGTGCCGCAGTCCGTGCCTCAATGTCTTGAGCTTGAGAAAATTTCTGTATCCTCTTGAGTAGGGCCATAGCATCCGGCTCAAGTTCCCCTAACGAAGAAAAAGAGAAGGGTAAGAAACCATAACCAATAGCCTTGCACTTAGCTTGATACTTGACCCGCTTACGATGCGCCGCCTCAATCACAACACGCCCTGGCACGAAGTCAGACATCCCAGATTGCGTCAGAGTTGATGACCCAGTCAAGTCAATACAAACATCAAGCCCAGCATCCCAGGAGTAAAGTAACATGTCTGCAGGTCGGAGAGGTTTCCCGTCTCCCCCACACAGTCCAATATCAACCTCTTTACCAGTTGAGATCCCGAAACGATAACAAACATTCACCAAAGTATCACGGACAACATTATGTCGATGTTTAATACCAACAATACCTGCACACGACACAGCATGATCTCCAAAAATGTCTCCCTCAAAGACCCTGGAGCAAGCAGAGCAAGGCTTCGAAATGGAAAACAGAGGGATGCCCAATTGATAGCACAACACACAACGATACGTCTTAACATTCATAGTCTGACCCAAACCTGAAATCGGGACAACCCTAAGCCAATCAGTGGCACAGTCTCCACACTGAGAACTCCACAAAGCCATCTGTCGCGGTGACAAGGAAAAAGTAGTTTCTGCATCTTTCGTAATCTTCGTGAAATATATATCTGCCAATTTCTTCATGAGTTGGGGGACAGCGATCTCACTAGGATTACTCAAAATGTCAGTCCCTACCTTTGTGTTAAAAGAACACAAGGCATCTTCAAAAACAGGCCCTGATGTTGTGACAGCAGCATGATGAAGGAGCTTATTCTGTCGGCCAGCGGATTGCAAACGTGATGCCAGAAATGCATAGATCAGAACATCACTTGCAGAATAAACACCAAAGCCCCCAAACTTAAAGGGCAAAGTGGCAAGCCTCCATTGCCAGTTGCCAAACCCCGGTCCAGAAGCGGTGACAATACGTTCCAAGGAACATCGAAGAGCTTGGTCAAACTTAAGCTGGGCAGACTCAAAGACACGAGGCGAGCATGTACGCATAGCAAAATAGAGTCTTGAAACTCCAGTACAAGCACGCAACAACAATAACTCACATTGAGGGTCACCAATCTTAGCAACCGCATCCATAAGCGCAATAGTTTTGTCCACTCTCTTCATCACAAGCTCACTACTGAACTCGAAATCAACACTGACAGGTCCACCAAGAAGTTTAACCCCATGCAGCGGCCTAGCACTGTTAGGTGGAAAGACACCTGCTAGCCTACTCCTAGGGTCTTCTTTCGGCCAAAAAACTTCCGTTTTATCAACATTGAGGTGTAGGCCATATCGGGATCCATCCTCAATAATCAGTTGTAGAACCTTCCCCACAACCAAGGTATCACCAACAATAGTGCCATCATCTAAATACCAAGCCTGCAAACACAACTGAAAAGTACCCCTGATTTTGCACACCAAGGGATGCAACACTAAAGCAAATAGTAAAGGGCCGAGAGGATCCCCCTGTTGCACCCCCTGGCACGACCACAAGGTGTGTTCCCCATAGTACAACCTAGCTGGATTGGAGTAGCAAAATTCAACCCAACGAGAAATAGCAGGACAACGAAGCCGGACTTCACGGATCATGACCTCCCGATCAACCAAGTTGAAAGCATTTCTAAAGTCCACCAACAACATAGTAAGACCCTCAGCATCACCACGATCCTCAATCAAACGATTCATAGCATGGAGAATGGCTTCGCCCCCACCAGACACACCAACACCAAACTGAAAATCATCTAAATAACCACTCAAGGAATGACCAATCAAGGAGGCACTAACCTTGGAAACCAAACGCCTCCAAACAGTACCCACAGCAATAGGGCGAATACCGCCGCCAGGCTTAACAAGCGGTGTGAGAGGAGCACTAGCAATGTACTCGCCCAACACCTTAGGACATTTCCCATCCAGAAAGAGATTAATCACTTGGGTGATAGAATCGACTAACTCATCAGAAATAGCAACAGCAGCCCCGCTCAAGCAATCCATAAGATGTTGAGCACGTAAACCATCCCTTCCACATGATGTACCACGCGGAAAACTCTTAATTCTATCCAAAACAACATCTTTAGACGCGACGAAGTTATGGTGATCAATAGGAGTGTTAGGTAAAGAGGGCGCTGGCGAGAAAGGATGTTTAGCCTTTAAATCCTCAAGAGTAGCACTATTATAAGGAGCAATGCCAGAAGAGGAAAGAACTCTGACGGCAGCGGTGTAATGTCCATCACAAATCTTCCTCTTACACTGCTTGATATTACGCTCGCCCAAATCAAGGTCCTCCTCATCAACTTCTGACAAAGGAGGAGAGGTTTCGGTAAGAGTTTCCATAACAAGCTGCAAAGTACTCCCAGGCTTACTCCAAGAACGAATAGCATTGACTATACATTCCTCCTGCATCAGCCGCTTGTTAGCAGACCTGGACTCACGGTTACTTCTCGGAGAAAAAAGTTTTCAGAATACAAGTAGGCAACACCAACAATCTAACCCAACCACCGATGTCGACCGGATTGCTAATCACCTTATCAAGCGCTCCTTTCAAGACCTGAGAGAACCCAAGGCGACACCTAGGGGGAATAGATTTCACAGTTCGTAACCTTTTGGAAAGGATACGATCGAGGAGAGCGACATTGAAAGTACACTGTTGTTCTATCACCAAACCAACATCATGAACAAGCTGCACAGGAGAAGAGGTAACTTGTGGCATGGTAAAATCATAAAGCACAAATCTAACCACACCATCACCAACATCAGGAGGCTGTACAAAATCAGAAGCCCTTCCATGGCGACATTTAGAACGTAGAGAGTGTGTTTTGAAACATACCCCACACAGCCAAATCCCCATCCTCTTAAAAGTAGTTTCGGCCTCAGTGAAAACAAGCATGTTAGAAGAAAGAGCATCTCTTGTCGTTACCTGAGCATCCCCCGCACAATGACGATCTCTAAGATGCGTGATCAAGGACGTCTTGGTAAGCCCTTGTCCACCACCATCTTGACATCCGTTGAGACCCACGAACGGACAATGAAACCGAACCGTAATAGGCGGCATCGACATGCAAAAACAAAGACCAGCAAAATCCAGCAACCACCAGCAAAATTCAGAAATCAACGCCTGCTAAACCGGAGAGGGAGAACCACCGAGAAAACTGAATTCCCAAACACCTCACCGACGAACACAGAACAACCCTCAACACACCTCACCGGCGAACCACCGCCCAGCTGCGCGCCTGCAAAAGACCGGAGAAGCACACCGAAAGATTTCGCAACCGAACGCCGCCCCTGAAACCGCAGAACGCGAAACCGAACGCCGCCCCTGAAACCACCGCTGCACATCAACGTGGAAGGAGACACCCACCCATGGCCGCCATCCACCTTATTATTATTATTATTATTATTATTATTATTATTATTATTATTATTATTATTATTATTATTATTATTATTATTATTATTATTGTTACTCGTCATAAGTTGTAAAAAATAAAACAGTACATACATTTATACATAGCAGCAAACTTCATATGATTGATATACTCAAGTAAAATTTATATACAAACGTAGCTTATTGAAAGTTTGAACGGGAGAGATATGAGAAAATTGGACATGGTCATGGTTATGTATGGCAAGGTTGGTTTGACTTGGGTGTATGTAATAGGATAAAGTTTTCAATAATTTCTTTTTATCAGCACATTATTGGTAATTTATTAATCATTCAATCTTATCAACTATTATAGTGAGGTAGTATATATCTATTGGGTGGTTGCCACTATTTATCACTCTCATTAAATATATTTAGCATAATACTAATATAATTATTATTGTAAAAACAAAATCAAGTAATTGTGTGTAGCTTAGTGATTTAAGTGTCTCACAAGAACCTATTAGATCATAGGTTCAAGTCTTTCTTAAGGTCATTTTGACCATTTTTTTTGGCTTTCATTAAACATACTATCAATGATATATATGTTCTTGATAGACCCTTTATATAAACCTAAAATTGTATAATAAATAATATAAACAACGATAACTATAATATTTTCCTTCTTAAAATGCTTTTATCTACAAGAGTTAATTCATCCACCTTTTTTTAAAATTTAATTTCAAACCAATTTTTTTTTATAGCTCCATCAGTATTAATGTATACAATACCAAATGTTAAAAGGTTCGTATTTCATAAGATATATATCTATTAAATTATTTTCACATTCTAATATATTCAAATCAAAATAGACAATCAATTACTTGATGCATTACTAAATTTATTTTCTTAACAATTATTTATTAATTTTAAACGATAAAACCTTTTTGTGGTATTGTTATGTATATAGTACTCTTATAGTGTATATATGTGTTTGTCCTTTCGTCTATGTTTCCACCATGGCTATAAACTTGCAACACAATATATATTTGTTTTTAATCCTTCTTTCTAACCCTCTCAACATTATCAAATTTTGTAATTAAGACCATTTTTTAAAATGACAAATAATCATCATTTATAATGATTGTAACATTCAAACCAAAAAGGACAGACAAAGTCAACGATCATAAATTAATATTAAACTCTTTATAGTATTTCATAAAACACCCATTAATTCACAAAAAAATATTCACCTTCCAAAAACATTTAATTATTATACATTTATACATAACATGATGTAACACCCCCAAATTTACTCTTGAAAGTATTACTGCCAGTGACCTCGGATTCCTCATCCCGAAGTCACCCCAGACTTTTTCAGTTGATATAAATCATCAAACAACAATTATGATACAAAATATCATAACCTTCGATTAAAACCATAGTCGCGGAATTTCAACACAATTTCAAATACGACCAAATATATCAGAAATACAGCGGAAGTCTTTATAATACAGAGTAGTCTTAATACAAGACCTTTTTAACACATCGGAAGTCTTTGAAATAACAACAGGGTCTTGATCGCAATGATCACCCGCCAAGGATCCTTAACCTGGATAAAACTTTTCAAAACACCGTTTTCCTTCATAGTCGTTCTAGCCTTTTTGGACCTGCAACCTATCTGATGTGCCGAATCGAACGGATGACACCAGCCAACCATGCAGAGAACAATTTCGGTTGGTTAGTCTAAATGAATAGACCATGCAAGGGCACAAAGCAGAGTGGTTCGAAGTAGTCATATTAGGTTAGACTCGTCGTCTCTCGAATAATAGTCGAGTACGATAGTCAACCACCATACTACTACTAGAATATATTAAAAGGCATGATCAAGAGATGATTTTGGAAGACCGAGTCTTACAGCAATAAATCCCAAAAGAAGACTCCAACTGAAATGAGCCTTATAGGAAAATTATGATGAATGTTTGGGAACATTAATACACACAAACATTAAAAACAAGTTGGTGTTTCGATTCATAACCGACCTCACCGCTTAACGCGAATTCATATTAGAAAGAGAACTTTACTCTGACCCAAGTCAAGACGAGTTCTCCTAACTGCACTACTCTTAGCTGCACTAATCTTAGCTGTACTAATATTAGCTGCACTACTCTTAGCTGCACTAATATTAGCTGTAATACTCTTAGCTGCAATACTCTTAGCTGCACTCATCTTAGCTGCACTACTCTTAGCTGCACTACTCTTAGATACACTAATCTTAGCTGCACTAATATTAGTTGCACTAATCTTAGCTGCACTAATATTAGCTGTACTACTCTTAATTATAATACTCTCCCAAGAGTATACTAAAATATATGCATTACCGCACTTAACTTATTCACAACGCACTTAACTTAAAATAGGAGAACACACATTTCTCATTTCCTTAAATGAGAAATCCCAAGCTCACACATTACTTCTTATAATCAGACATTAACCTTAATAACCTCGAATCTTACAACCTCAATTTCCTTAAAGATACTTCCCACAATTCCATTACTCATTCTCATCGAATTTGGCCCTTATGCCAAATTCTAACTTAAATCCTTTAAAATTCAAGAACAATCACAATATCTTATTCCTACGTTTCTCGAAACGTATCCCATGAGATATTACTCTTAATTCCTTAAGATATCATTCTGAAAATGATTCATCTACTATAATGCTTATAACACAAGCTCACTTATAAGAGATAACTCTTAATCTCTTAGAACATTAACTCCACACATTTATCCTTAATCACTTCATCATCTCACAACCTTATCTCCATACTACACATCATGTAATAATTCTTACTGAATTCTTATTACCTCAGGATCATCAACATATCCTATCCTTAAACTGTGACCTTTCTATTTAAGTGGTCACCTCTTAACACAATAACTTTACAACTTAATCTTCTTCAAAGAGTTGCACCTTAAGCCTTATAGATGACATACTCACAAGATGTCCATCCTTAACAGTTTCCAAGAGTCATAACTCTTCATCCTCTGGAAATTCCACTTATCGAGTCCAACGACTCGTACTGTCTTTAAACGACTTATTTCTATCTTAAATCCTTATATTCCGTATACCATAGACTATCTATCCAGGACTTAATCGCATTATTTCCTTATATTATTTCAAACGAATCTCAATTAGATCTCCCCAAAGGATACCTATGATTTCGTACACTTGGCTTTCCCAAAAGCTTTAACCATTGGTCCTACATGGGTCATACTTTACGTATGATCCTGACCATTCTAACTCCGGATTTCACAGTCTTACTTAAGACCACATTAGGGAAAATGAGTTCCTGAAGAATTATTCTCTTAGTCAATTATTCATTCATAACACTTTATCCACACTAATGCATACAACATGATTAAGAGCAGATACAAAGCTTTAAACCTTAGGGTGACAATTATGTCCACCCAATTAGTACAACTACCAAAACTTATTAATTATGTGCGACAACGGCACTTATCTTATTTCATTCTAAACGTGCATCACGTTAAGCTTTTAAATCTCATCACAAGAGATATCAGATCTCCTCACAAGAGGTGAAGAAGGGATGAACCCCAAGAGATGACATCTCCTCACAAGAGATATCAGATCTCCTCACAAGAGATGAAGAAGGGATGAACCCCAAGAGATGACATCTCCTCACAAGAGATGTCAGATCTCCTCACAAGAGATGAAGAAGGGATGAACCCCAAGATTTATTAATTATGTGCTTAACTGCACTTATTTTATTAAATTCTAACATGATTAACACGTTATAAGCTTTTAGATCATCTCATCCCTCAGGATAAAGAGATAAAAGTCGGGAACTAAATCCCTAAGACGAAGTTGACTCGGGAACTAAATCCCTGAAGTCGAATCGGGAACAAAATCCCTAGAAGCGGCACCAGCTGTGTGCACAAACCCTGAGTAAGGGTATGGTCAAGACCAGAGAAGGATGGTAGGAACTAAATCCTAACCACCATGTTATCAAGAAATGACTAGCACTCGCAATGAGATACTCAGTAGCGTTCCTACGAATACTCGTGCTAACTAAACAGTTTAACACGGTAATAATTCACAACAAAGCCATCGCGGCCAATAACAGATAAAATAGCGTTGTTCTAACAAATATACAACCTATCGTAATATCTGTATTTAAACACATATATATATATATAATAGCGTTGTTCTAGCAGATATACAACCTATTATAATATCTTATTTTAATCATATTATTTAACAAAATTGTTCCCAACGCAAACAGTAAATCATCCCAAATTAATTAACAACTAAACAATTTATAATTAATTGAAATATGGAATGATGAGCAAGAGCGAACCGCCACTTGCCTTATATCCGACGAAAGCTTAGCAAGGCTTGGAGACAACATTGGGTTTCCGGGCTCGACGCAGGGACAGATCTGAGACCACAGATTCCTCCGGATCGACCCAAAATAAAACCCTAAGTTAGATTCGATATCTACATATACGAATCTAAAAGAATACGAAAGGAATCGAAGGAACAAAGTCCTGATCGAGACCACAAAGCCCAAGCCACACCACGACTGCCCAGCCATACCGCGGGTGCAATGGCATCTGGCCGAGGGTGCGGTGGCGTTTCAGTGGTGAGACGATCTCAACGACTCACCGGGGAAGATGACGGGGCGACGTGTCCGGGCTCAGTTTGTGGTGGCTCCAACTTCTGGACATCTAACACCACCTTGAGAGCACCACCAACACCAACCAATCTCTGGCGACAACACCGACGAGAACTTCGAAACTCCGGCGATATTCAAGCTTTTCGGCGAAGGCCTTGGGAGAGAGAGAGAGTCGAGAGAGAGAGAGAGAGCTCAAAGAGAGAGAGAGAGCCGTGAGGGAGAGAGCTCAAAGAGAGAGATTTCGTGAGGGAGAGAGAGAAAAAATGAGAGAGAGGGCTTATATATAGCCTAGATATTTTATATAAAATATCTCAACAAATATCTCATAAATATCTCAATAAATATCTCACAAATATCTCAACAAATATCTCACAAATATCTCAACAAATATCTTGCGTAAATATCTTACACAAATATCTTACGTAAATATCTTATACAAATATCTTGTGTAAATATTTTACACAATTATCTTGCGTAAATATCTAAGCCCTGAAATTACATCGAATGTAATTTATTCCACTCAGAGAATTATTACGGAGAGCAAGGATTTTACCGAAAATCCAACTCCACTGAAAGCGAAAAATTTATCGAACGAAGGATGAGAAAATTACCCAAATACCCTTACTAAAAATGAGGGATATTACACATGCCACTTAATCATACCGGTAACCCATTGATATTTAACCATCCAACAAAAAGATTATCTTCTTCTTCCACTGAGTTTGTTCTCCTATATTCGATTGTAATTGTCAATTGGATGATAAAAAATGCTTTCATAACAAGAAAGAAAAAAGTAACAATATCAACAAATTGGAATTATTATTTGCTATATCCTCTAATATCCAAGTTACAATTCAACCAAGATTTTTCTTATAGAAAATGGTGCCTTTTAGTGTTGATAATTGGTATGTATTTACAATATTTTAATTTTTAATATTACTTCAAAAATACAAATTACTTCATCAAGGACTAAATAGATAGCTTGATAGATCAATCTATATCTATTATACATTATTTATTTATATATTTATATTTTTTTTTATACATATATGATTAGATTTTTCCACCATTTATTGCTTTCAGATCACCCTCAACATAATACCTATATAATTATCACTGTAAAAGAATAAACAAAAATCACATATAGCCTAAAGGTAATAGTATTTCTTAGGAGACAATAGATCATAGCTTCAAAACACACAAACAACCTTTCATTAAAATAATTTTAGCCCCCACTTATTGATCTAATTAATTTTAAAAATACTTATATGTTAAATACATATAAAAAAAGTCAAAATACCATTATAGGTCGTAGCTCATCGATCGGTTCAACAAATATAAACAAAAATATTTCATTTGATGATTATATGGGATTATTTTGTTACAATTACATAGGAGTTCTATAATTATTAGTAAAATATATTGTAATTTAAAAAAGAATGTAGTAAGATAGTATTTCCACATGTACTTTTAGAGAATATATATCTTAAATAAATTAATTAATAAGTTCAAATAAATGTTTAGAATTACGGGAGATTTAGTGGTATGTCATTCAAATTTTAATTGTAATGTACACAATTAAATAAATGAGTAAGATATGTATGTATGATTTATTTGAATATGCAATGAATTAAAGGCTCATTAATCCTAATATGATCAATGCATGTCATTATTGACCATCCTATCAAAAGGATTAAAGAGTAATGGTTTCAACTTTGTGGATAAGAAGCAAGATTTGGGAAGGACCAAAAGAGCTTATAAGTAAAAAAATATGGTGGAAGGTGCAAAGGATTGTAGATGTTGAATCATGAAGGTAATATATTGATTTATTTCTATTTTAAACTTTACAAGTAATTAGTTTCTTGATATATATTAGAACTTTTTTAGTTTTGTTTAAGATTACCATCAATTTGCAAGATTCGAGTGAAAGAATTTATCCAATCATCAATGGTAAGATATAAAATTTCATTAATTTTTAGTACAAAATTTAGTTATATATTTATCAATAATAATAATTGTATGTCATTTTCGTGTTGGGTATAAGAGAATGAAGAAATAGGTTGAGATTACTATTTATCAAATTTCATAAACATGAAAACCATTACTTATAACATTAACTTTAAAACGCGATTTTATGACAAATTTAAAATATGTAAATAGAAAAATCAACTACTTTCAAAGTGGCCTTTCTTAACAAATTATTTCAGACGACCCAGTAAAAATATTATAATATTTTAACTTATTGGTTAAGTTGGTTTTCTAAGTAACTTTTTTTCTTACTTCCACTTGCTTTACTTGCGAAAAATATATTTTTAATTTATATTAACGCCTTGATAATAGTTACATGCTATTAAATTACAATGTAATTTAATTGACATACTTAAATTTAAAATATGGAGTTATAAGACAATTTTAAAAATAAGAATTCCCAAATAAGACTCATTTAATAGTATATATCAAAACGAAGTACATACGTTGCACATGTAGCATAATGTTAATTTTATTTTATATATGTTAGTTGTTGCATATTTATAAATTTATCAATGAAAGTAGAGTCAAAATAATAAAATTAAAAATATAATATAAAATATTTTTTAAATTTAAATAATATTTAGAAATTAATAAGAAATGTTATGTGCGTAGCACGTGCATAAATACTAGTTTTTCAGAATTCTTAAACCAATACATATATAGTGCATGGTAGTATATCGGTCACTTCATGTGAATGTAATGTAAATGCTTGTTATTTAACAGGTTTTGGCCTTTCATATCATCAGTTTCATAACGTTTGTTGCCCTAGTCAATTCCTTCTCAAGATAATGGTTGGTAGCATTAGGTAACACTAGAAAAAGTATATAAAATGCAATAGAGGTAAATCAAGATATCGATGAAATTGAAATCCACTTATTAAGCTTTTTTAGGAGTTGAAGTCGTAGTTAAAGTTACAGCGAAGTTAAAATGAAGCTAGAGTTCACGTGATACCTAACAAGCTTGACACTCCAAATTCGATTTCATTTTCCCATTGTAATGACATAGTATTTCTATGAACCAAAAAGAGATAGTGTACGTTAGTTTTTTTAAAGTATATCTAGTTATATAAAATTTCCAGATAATGTCCCTCATATTATAATGTCATTTACCACATTGCGGCCAAAATATCTCTTACTCTCCTTTTTGCCCGTTACTCATTTTCCACTTAACGACCTTATCTCTCCATCCATCTTCTCTTTGTCCAGATTTGCAAATACGCAAAAATTATAATACCAACGAACTCAAAACATTAATCAAATTTATACTTAAAAATCTTAAATCACAAGCTGGTCTCAATTGAAATTTGAAGCACAAAATTAACACACCATTTTCATCTTTCATGTGTTGATCTATGTGTGTTTGACATTTTACAAGTACATGGGGCGCTATTAAAATGTGGCAGGAGATGGCTCGATGACACTCTACAACACACCATTTCATACAACGATCCCTGCAACAAGATCCTCCCCACTTCATTCTTGATTAAGGTCGATTGGCCATCTTATATGCAACAATGCCATTGTTGAGGTCTCCACCCTCGACATTGTTGGGAATGAGTACTTTTTCGTGATGAACCACAACGGACGCCGTCTTCAATACCAAAAAAATGGTTGAATCAACATCACGAACATGAAAAATACGATCAAATCGATGGCTTAATACACTTTTCTAGTATTGTATTTCGATCTTCATACCTTTCCTCTAAGGAGATTCGAAAGCCTAAAGGGTTGCACGAAATCGATACGGGGATAAGCTACCAACCTGATCTTGTTCTAGGCTCCTTTCATCAAGATCACATACTTAGAATATGTGTTTATGTACTTTCGACTTAGATTACTTAGAATTCTTAGATCGATCAAGTTCGTAACCCCTTGTCAACACCCATGTCACCCTATATATAGAGTATGAGACGTTCCACATATCTTGGAGAAAAGGAAATGGACGGTTAAAGGGGTTAAAATCGTTGAAAAGAGCACAACGACCTTTTTTTATACAAGATCACTTTAGAAAAAAGAAGTCACAACATTGAAACAAATTAAGAGAATCAAACAAACCGACATTGAAAGCAAGATTGTCTAGGAAAGGGAAGAGTATGACACAAATACGGGAAGGGAAAAACCAACACGGCTTCTGTGCCGTTGGGAAACAAGTCAGTTGGACACTCTTTTGGAAGAGCGAACGAAACCGCGATGGGAACAAGATGCATCATGATCAAGGGAGGAGAATGAGGGACACTATTGAAACTTTTCAAAACTCGGGATATTAATCAGAAATGACCAAATCACTAGGTCATCAATCGCCAATTAAAAAATTATATGTGTTTTTTTATGTACACTATTAAAAATTTAAAACTAAAAACATTTTAGGGACACAAGTTTGCCTTTACATTTTTTTTAATAAGGTAAAAATTAGACCGAAAATCACAAAAAAGACGGTTTCTCAATCTATAGCATCCTCGCGGATGAGAACTACAAGTTCTAAAGTATTTCTAAAATCTTCCAAGGGACTTCGCTGGGCTAGCTTCGCAATGTAGTCAGCAATATCGTTTGCCTTTACAGTTAAAAATGAGGTGATTTAAAATTTTCAAACC
The DNA here is from genome assembly GCA_027886185.1 of Rheum nobile. Classification (NCBI taxonomy): domain Eukaryota; kingdom Viridiplantae; phylum Streptophyta; class Magnoliopsida; order Caryophyllales; family Polygonaceae; genus Rheum; species Rheum nobile. The sequence goes on along the minus strand of WOAB01000261.1, from coordinate 120,907 downwards.
AATCAATACAATAGAGTAGCAAATAAGCATTTTGGATGTAACTTTTATTTGAACTATATATACGGAGTATTGACAAACAATGATATTTTTATAGTTGTCAAATCTTCTCAGCTTAACTGGCAAGCATGATAACCCGTGATACTAAAAATGAGTTCAAATTCTCTTCCTCGTTGTAATGCCTAGTGCCTCTTATGAGAAAAAAAACATTTTTTTATAGCTTCAGTAAACTTCAACTAGCATTTAAACTAGATAATTGAACAAGTAAACAACACCTTATGCTAATAAAAGGTCGCAATTACTTAGTCGATTGAGTTCAGTTCAAGTAATTTTAAAGAGGGTTATTTTCGGGACTGGTTGTTGTCGAATTAGGTTATTTCAAGTATGATAGCTTCAAGGTTCGAGTTATGGTCGATCATTTCAAGTTCAACTCATTATTGCATTCGATCTTGTAAGTTTGACTCATTAGTTAGGATACTCAACATTTTCATCCAAGTTTTATTAAGATGTTTACCAAGAATGTAGAATTTGAAGAATTAGATCATTGATGAGTTGTTCAATAATGAGAGATTTACTTATAAGTTATAACTTTATTGTCACCGAAGTTCGTTTTAAGTCTATGGAGATGTTTTTACGCTGTTAAGGAGCAAATTATCTACGTTCTCCTTTTTACACATAGCTATAGCAATGTGTGAGATCAATATAGCAATGTTTATAAATATGCATGTGTATTGTATCGTGTCCCTTATTTACACTTGAAAGACATGAGGTGGGCTCAAAATTTTGTTAAAGAAGAGAAGACTACTACCAAAATTTGTCGAGAACCAACATTTATGAGTTGTACGGAAGAATAACAACATATTAGATATGGTAGCAAAGTTATGTCTTGAGCATTGAGGCCTTGACTCTTGAGTACTTGCAAAAACAATTTGTGGTGCTTCTTCTTGATGTTCTTTTAGTTCTAAGTATGCTTAAGTGGCTAGGTTCTTATGTACATTCTATTATGACTTGCTTTCAAAAAAACAAATATTATGACTTAACGAAAATAGTAGGAGAAAAAAATACAAAGTTTCATACAACTCTTATACAGTTGTTTACTTGTTTTTTATATTATTAGGCACCAAGTTGACAACCAACATATAAACACATACACAAATAGAAAAAAAGGCCAAAGAATAAATACACACAAAAGAAAAATACTTTTTATATTAATAAAATATGTAATCAATAAGTAAAGGAATCACAGCAAAAATTCAATTGACAAAACTACCCATCACCAATCTCACCTCCAAAAAGTAATAGAAGATTAATTAATTTTTCCTAAAAACCTAAAATTAAAATATATATTTAATTTTTTTTAATTCTAAAAAAAGAGTGCGTATTACACACTAGTGTGCACCATAGAACAACCTCCAATTAAATACCTTACTACTATAAACAGGGCTTATTTTTAACCAGATTATATTACAACATCCTTTATCATTTTTATTTATTTGGTGTTACTATTTTTGGTCGGAGACATTTCCGCCTCCCCCGCCGCCGGCCGCCGGAATCCAGACGCTCCTCGCCAGAATTTCTCCCTCAAAATTTCCTTCTTCTTCTTCTAGGATTTGTGGGTTGCTTTTGTTCTTCTAATTCTCCAGCTTTAATTTGGTAATTAAAGTGGACATGAGCTTAATTTTTCCGTTTTCTTTTTCAGATTTTTCGAGTCCGCAGATCTAGCAAATTGGTCCGATTTGATCTGCTAAAGTCTTGGCGAGGAAATTACTGACCGTTTGAAGCTGTTTGACGATCTGTTTGTTGGTGATTTTTCTCCGCAGCTCTTCACTCAGTAAGTTTGAGTTGATTTATTCCCCCTTTTTTTTTTCTCCTTCTCATTTTTACTGTTTGTTTCCTAGTTATTCTGCAACTATGTTGCTTCTGGATGCTGTTTTGCTTGCAAGGGTCTTGTAGATTGATGATTTTGTTGCCTTGCTGGTGAATTGGACCAAATCGATTGAATTTGATTCAATTTATTTAATTGAGATGCGCTGTTGAATTCCCAGCTGCTTCTAGGGTTTTTCAGTTGAATCTCGTAATTTTTAAGAATTTTCACCAATTCTGTCGCCCTGTATCCACATGTTGTATTATAGATCTAAATTGGTAAATTCTAATTTGAATCTCCGATTTTTGCCTCATTTCTAGGGTTTTGTTGATAAGCACATTGCAGTCTGCAGAGTAGTGGAAATCTATGCCTTTAGCTGGTTTTACTTCACTAATTGTATGTTTCAAAATAGAACTTCACTAATTGAACAGGATTGCACGCTATTTAGATTTCTTCTATTACAGTTTGTTTCCACTTTTGTTGGGTTTTTGTGAGATTTGTTCTTCTGAGCTTGCAAACTTTCTGATCCGGTCACGTTAAGATTGGTATTTGTTCAACCTCTAGCACTTTAATATAACCCTTGGTGTAGAACTTTGTTCTGTTGCATCTATAAGAGCTCTTTGATTCTTCAGATCATAAGAATTAATAGCCGTATTCTGTAGTTTTCAATATGATTATTTAAGAAATATACTTTCTCCATCAATGCACAGATGTTTGGCCTGCTTCAAATTGCTGTTCAAGTTCAAGTATTGGCCTTTGTTTGTGGTCCTGTTCACTGTTGATGTGCTGAGTTATATCTATTGAATCCTAACATGGAAACAAATAAAGAGGAGGCTCTTAAGGCCAAGGAGAATGCCGATAAGCGGTTTTCTGTGAAGGACTATGCTGCCGCAAGGAGTTTTGCTTTCAAGGCTCAGACATTGTTCCCGGAGCTAGACGGGGTTTCTCAAATGGTTGCAACTTTTGACGTTTACGCCGCTTCTGAGAAGAGAATTAATGGAGAAGTTGACTTTTACTCGGTTCTCGGGGTAAAGCCGTCTGCAGACCGTTCAATGATTAAAAAGCGGTACAAGAAGCTGGCTGTTTTGCTGCACCCAGACAAAAATAAAACAGTGGGTGCTGACGGGGCGTTTAAGCTTGTTTCAGAAGCTTGGACTCTTTTATCAGATGCAGCCAGGAGAGCTTCATATGATCTCAAGAGGAACAATACTCAACTGCCGTCTACCGTTGTTACTGGGGCGACGTATCCTGATACTTGTCCCGGTTCTGCAGCGCCTCCTTCATTCTGGACCGTTTGCACGTCTTGTCAAGTTCAGTACGAGTATCTCAGGAAGTACGTTAATAAGAGGCTGTCTTGCAAGAACTGCCGGGCAACTTTCATTGCTGTGGAACTGGGAACTGCGCCAATTGATGGCTCTTACACCGTCTCCTGGTCTTCTTCTTATGGGAAGGATAGTGGATATGGAGGTCATGGATACAAAGGCGCCTCGTACTTCCCCAACAGCGGTGCGCATGTCCAAGGGCAAGGGAAAGGGGCCCCGGGATATCATTCAGGGCATGGATCTGAGTATTCCTCCAATATGTCGTTTCAATGGGGCGCCTGTCCCGGCACCTCTGCTGGATATGCTGATCCAAATGGATATACTAACGGGTATGTTAGTAAACCGGGTAAAAAGGTCAAGGCATCGACTGGAACTGTGAACAACATGGTGGGTGACGGGAACGCTAATGGTTCGTTTGGGTACAATGGAGCCGCTACTGTAAAGACTACTCGTCCTTACAAAAAGAGAAAGCTTGAGCTAGGTGGAGCTGTTTCCCTAAATGGTAATGACGTTGGACCACGGTTTGCCTCGGAAGCAGGATTCGTTGGAGACGGAAGCAGCATTGTCAGTCCCAAATTTTCGGTCTCACATGACAATTCAAGTAGGCAACATCCTATCCCATCCCCTCTAGATGCAAGATACTTGTTGATTAAGAAGGCGAGAACCGGGATCCAGAAGAAGTTGGGGGAGATGAAGGCGGCCTCAGCTGAAAAGAAGAAAATACTCGGTGGCGTTGTTGGTAGATTTATTGGAGCTAGAAGGAAAGCAAAACCGGGCGTTTCTGATTTAGAGCCGCAGAGAAGCGGGCCCATCACGCTAGTCGTTCCTGACCCCGACTTCCATGACTTCGACAAGGACAGGACCGAAGAATGCTTCAAGCCGAAGCAGATATGGGCCATATACGACGAAGAGGACGGGATGCCCAGGCTGTATTGCCTGATCCGTCAGATCATTTCAGTGAATCCATTCAGGATGCACATCAGCTACTTGAGTTCGAAATCCGACACTGAATTTGGGCTCGTGAACTGGATCAACTCCGGGTTCACAAAGTCGTGTGGGCACTTCAGGGCGTTCAACTCCGACGTGGTCGAGCAGGTGAACATGTTCTCTCATCTCTTGAGCCGAGAGAAGGCTGGCAGGGGCGGTTTCGTTCGGATCTACCCGAGACGTGGGGACGTGTGGGCGGTTTATAGGAACTGGTCACCCGAATGGAACCGAACAACCCCTTACGAAGAGAGACACCAGTATGACATGGTGGAGGTCCTTGATTATTCTGAAGAGCTCGGCGTCAGTGTGGTCCCACTGATCAAGCTAGACGGGTTCAAGACTGTGTACCGTAGGAGTACCGACAAAGACGCTACCGGGTGGGTCCCGAGGAGAGAAATGCTAAGATTCTCGCACCAGGTCCCGTCTTGGCTGCTTAAAGACGAGAAAGATCTGCCCGACGGGTGCTGGGATTTGGATCCGGCTGCAACACCAGACGAGCTGCTGCAGACGCCCAGTGAAGTGATGGTTGAGGATAAACCCAAGACACTTGAAGAACTATGCCCGTAGTTCTCGGGATAGGTCTTTATAGAAAGTTTAGGGTAGCTATGGTGGCGATCCGGAGCCATCAAAACAGGACCCAGAAGATTTTAAGGGGTTCGTAGCCGCCATTTGAGTCTTTGGAGTGTTCAAGTTAGGTAACTTTTCGTTCCTGAATTCTTCATTGATTTTCTACTGTTTTTTTATTTTTACAGAACTGCTTCTGTTACGTAACTCAGTATTCTAGTAACCCTTCGGACGTATTTGGTTATGGCACACTGCTTGATATGATATTTATGATCACAAGTTTCAGGAGGAAGTAAGTAGTGCGTATTAGATTTGGTTTCTTACTGATCCAGATTTCTGAAAATTTGTGCGTTTTACACTTTTGATTAGCACATCGGTAATCGGTCGGATCGGATCTTTTTCTACTCCAAATCAGGATCGTGCTGGATTTGGCATGATTTTTCCCGAATGAATCCAATTCAATCCGATTTGATTTTTGCAACATTTGTTATTGTAGCCACGTTCTAACCTCGAAGTTTCAAGGCTTTGTGGGTTAGCTGGAGAGTTGACTTTTGTCCCTCTTTTGGTTTATGCATTTGTACATACTACAAGAAGTACTTTTCAGATCATTCACAGTACACACACCAGGAATTTCTTGAACTTGTATAAAGACAAAATTGTTTAAAAAAACTCCAAATTCAGAAAATTATGGAGACGGAAGTTTCTTGTTGTGGGAATGCGAGATTCTCTGTATCGTATCACCGAGTTTGATTTCCGCCTCCCCATTAGCATGTTTAATGGAGTCCCTTGGAGGAGTGGGTTCTTTAGGGGCTGGCTTTTAGGATGATTTAATTGCTAAAAGTCTATACTAACTACAGCATTGGCTGTCCTCGAAAAACGCTCCCAAAAGAGAAAACCCTAGCCCTGAAAAATGAAGCCCACGTCTCGACCCTTACGCCGCCACCTTCCCCTGCAAATCCATGTTTGTTTTCATATCCTTTGCCTTTCTCCTCTATGAATTTGACCCAGTAATTCCAGTTTAATCTTCTTGATTCGAACTCCCAATTCCCGAACCATATAATCAGCCAATTCACCCATTAATCATGAGCTTTCGGCCAAATACCGAGAACGGTGATGCTCTTAATGAACCAGAACACTCAAATTAGGAACATACTTGGGTCCCTTGTTTGTTCATGGTGGGGCGAGATTCATTCAACACCTGGCCAAGATTCATCCTGTTTGACTCTTGTTTTGGTAACACTGTATTTGTACTTGACTCACCTCTCTCCCTAGTTCGCTTGACTCTCTTTTGCTTGTTGTATTTTTCTTTGTTTGCTTTGTTGTTTTTAACTGGTTTTACCGTTGCCGATTTATTGGCCTCTTAAGTTTTCCGACGTTGTTGTCGGTACTCGAATTTTTACCTTATCAATTTTTATTTTTTTGCTAACCCTTTGTTTGGCTAAATGTTTATTAAAGGGAGAGAGAGGATAGTAAAAGAGGGTAGAAAAATGATAGGAAAAGAAAAGACAGAATTTTAAATAAATGTTGTTTGGTTAGGGTGGAAAGGAAAGGGTGGAATTTTAAAAATGTTGTTTGGGAAGTGGGGGAAAGTAAAAGAAAATGTGAGTTGGATGAGTTTGATTTTTTTTTCTTCTAAATATTGTTAAGAAATAGGAATTAATCCCCCCAAATCCCTAGTTTATTTTATCTTTCTTTCTCCTAGTTTACTCTCAAATCTCTTCTAATAATTCAGCCAAACAACGTCTATTAATTTCCCTTCCTTTCCCATCCTCATTTTTTCCTTCCAATACTGACTTCCAAACAAAGGGTAAAAGTCCCTAGGTGTCTTGGGGGCTTTTAGGTTTAGTTTAAATTATAATTATATTATTTTGTTTTTATTAAATTATCAATATATCATTTATTATATTAAATTATAATTATACCCCTTATTATATATTAAATTAAAAATTTATAAAAAAAAACATACATAAAATATATTAATGCTATTTCAATTTAATTATGTTTGCAGATGCAATCAATTGTTTTCTCTACATGATTCTACACCACATGAAATTCTAGAAAATGCCAACACATTAAAGCATCTCTATGCTTAGTAAAAACAACAACATGGTATTACATGATATGTTTCCAGATGCAATCAATTGCTTTCTCTGCATGATTTTACACCACATGAAATTATAGAAAATGTCAACACATTAAAGCATCTCTATATTTAGTAAAAAAAAAAGCATGGTATCACATGCTATGTTTGCAGAATCAATCAATTGATTTCTCTACATGATTTTACACCACATGAAATTATAGAAAATGCCAACACATTAAAGCATCTCTATGCTTGGTAAAAAAAAAAAAACATGATTTCACATGCTATGTTTGCAAAAACAATCAATTGCTTTCTCTGTATGATTTTACACCACATGAAAATCTAGAAAATGCCAACACATTAAAGCATTGGTATCACATAAATAAACTTGCACTACATTAAGTAAAGCTTTCATTACAAGATCCAAAGATGAATTACAATATTGAAATATGCATTACAAGATTGAAACATCGGAAATAAAAACATGCAAAGCGGAAAACTACAAAGACATCTTCCTCGCAACTACATGGATAACTCTTAAGAGGCGAATTCTTGCATCAATTGCATCTTGACAACTTCTTCCTCCGGTGTGCAATCATACTTCCCCATCAAATACTGGAGCATGTCCCACCTCCTGCTCCTATCGATATTCTTATGTTCCATCTCCTTGGTCTTTTGTTCCATCTCCATGGTCTTGATCTGAAGATATTGCGCTTGCTTCTCCCTCTTCCGTGCCTCCTTTGCCATCTTCTCATGGACTTTATTCTGGATGATAATTTTTTTCTCTTTCGAGCGTACTTTCTCCATCATCTTCAGCACAGCTTGTGGATGCAAATTTCCCCCCTTTCATTTAGCCTTCTTGATGCCCTCAAGACGCTTAAAAATCCCAGTGAAAGCACTCGTTGGAGTATCTTGATTAGAGCCTTCCATATTAATAGACGATCTTTTCGAGCTTGGGGCACTTCCCGAGCTTTGGTTCGTCCCGCTGGCCTGGTGCAAATAAGAATAGCTCCATTTTGGCTCGTATCGAAGAGCCTCCCATGCATGCTCATATAAAAACCTTTTTCCCGTTTCATTTAAAAACAACTCATGTGCATTCTTCATAACATCATCCTCCGACTCCCCACTTTTTTTTATTAACACATGCATGTTGATACGTACCAACAAACTTATTCACAAAAGGATTCATTGTATGCCATCTATTCTTAACACTTTTCAAAGTTCGCTCACCTTGATCTGGTTTTTTATAAGTGTTCCAATAGTCTTGAATTCGCTTTCAGAATGCCTCAGATGTCTGATTGGTGTTGGTTACGGGGTCCTTAGTGGTGTTTAAGTACCCACTGATGAGGAGCACATCATCAACCCTACTCCAGGCGCATTTCGTGGATTTATGGGCGTCACCGACATCACCACCACGAGCAGCACGACCACGACCACTGCTTTGAGTTTGATCCGGTGACTCAACAACATGTTGAGGTTGTGTGCTAAAGCTTGGGATCTCCATTGACTGAGTAACACCTCCGTATGTGTATTGATTTTGTGAATTTTGTAAGAGGATCTCCATCACCGACGTCCAATAATTCTGATTGAAATCCACCGAATATTCTACCCTAAACCCTAAACCCATCACCGACGTCCATTAACAGCGAGATCGTTCATCACCGGCGAGATCGAACTCCCGGTACCACCACCGCGCGGCGGAGCCAGATCGAACTCCCTCCACGCGGCGCCCAGGGCACCCGCCGACACCCACCGCCGGCACGGCAGTGAGTGCCGCGCACCACTGACACGGTGCAAATAGCACCGTGTCAGGGCGCAAGTAGCGCTTCCGTTTAAGTTTTAGTTATTCGACAAAATTTTATATTAAAAAATAATTTTGTTAACAATCAGGTAGTCTAAACACATATATACGTATAACACATGTACAAAACTCTAAATAAACATGCCATATATATGTGATTAGTTGCAATCAATTATCAAATAAAATAAGAAAAGGAAAAGAAAATTGATCACCTTTACTTATTGAGACTTGAGAGTGTTATTTATTAGATATTAATCAAAATTCTCTCATCTTATACATACACACCCGAGATTTTTTGAAAAGCAAACAACTAACATTATTTTACAGTATCTAGATTATCAACTGACAGTATCTAGATATTTTCTACTTTATTCAAAAACAAAATAATTATTAATTAATTGAATTTTTAAATAAGTGGAGTCAAGTAAAATTTCAACCAATCAATTATTTTAATATAGATGATGTGACACTATTCAACAGACGACACGTGATAGAAATTACTACTGCTTTAGTATTTAGTAATAATTACTTTCGAACTACGACACTCGTTCAGTCGTACCATATACTATGAGACTAACTTAAGAGTTTAAAAATATTAAACAATTGATTAAAAAAGAGACTTCGAAGATGACTTGGATTTTTCTAGACAATATATATATATATTTATGTCGATAAGGAAGTTTCTAAGAGTTTCAAATTCTTTTGAAACATATTGACATTATTAAATGAAGGAATTTTAATATGCACACCCCTAGAGGCTTCAATACCTTTATCATTCTTGATTTAGTCTCACAGCAAATTGTTAAAAACCTCTCTTTTGATTCAAAGCGGTGGAGTTGTGGAGTTGATGAGTTCTGAAGATCTTTAATCTGACGACAATATTTTGGACAATATCCATATATATATATAAGATAACTTGGGTGAAAAGATCCTGCTAGAATTTTGAATTTAAATTTTAACTCGTTAGGATTTGCCAAAGATATAATCTGTATATTTTTTATAGTCAAATAAAAAATCATTTACATTTTTTTTTATTTTGTTTAATTATTAAAAAAAGTAGTTAGTTCAGCATAATCTTACCTACCCTTTATTTAGGGTCTGTTCGATTCGTCAGTTAAGTCAATTTAAAATGACTTAACAGAACTTAATTAAAAATTTAAGTCAGGATGACTGAACTTACTTACAAAGTCCGTTCGGTTCGCCAAAAATTTAAGTCGACTTAAAGTGATTTAAAACGACTGAACTTACTAAAAAAATTTAAGCTAGGAATCCTGACTTTTTTTATTTGAGGTGACTGAACTTAACAAAAAAAATATCCAACCCCTAGTTTAGTTTTATTGAATTCAGTCATCTATTTTAGTTCAGTTTCAGTCTAGTTCAGTCGTCAGCTTAAATTTTACCTTACATCTTCAGTTTAGTTTTGTATCCAGTTCAGTTTCAGTTCAATTTAGTCTCTGCGAACCGAACAGACCCTTACTTTCCAACCATACCTACCCTTTACTATCCCACTATATATTAGTATCAATGATTTTAGTTAGTATATATTTATAATTTAAAACTATCCTAAATAATAATAATATGATTTATTTGGACTTAATCATATTAAAATTTGTAAAAAAAAATACATAAAATTTCTAAAATTTATTTACAATGTAATTTTCATATAAAGAAATTAAATGATATTTATTTTATTTTAAACCACCAATAATAATAATAAAATGATTTATTTTCACTTAATGATACTTATAATACAAAAAAATATTAAAATCTATCAAATATATACAAAATGAATGTCTATGGATAGAGAAAAATGTAATTAGAATTATGTACTTTTTTTTAACTAGCCAATTTTTATATAAATGAATTTAAAAAAAACGGCTAACCATGAATAAATCCTGGCCGTGCGTGGCGTGCCATGCGGCGCGCATCAGGCACGCGAGCGCGCGCCAATCAACGCGCGCCGCGTGGCACTTTCATGTCAGCCAAATGAAGGGGCGCGTTTGGTTTCCCAGCTAAACAACGCCGTTTTTATTCCATTTCAAGGCAAAAAAAGTACCCGGCCAAACAGCCCCTTATGCTTAAATGCTTGGGACGGTCCCGAAATTTGCCCAATTCTTAGGACCTTTGCTGGGTCTTTTAACCCAAATTCAATCTTTTATTATATTTTGCTAAAAGACCCAGCTAAAAGCCTTGGATAAAATTGCCCTTTAACAACCTAATTTTCTCCTATGACCAAAAATAATAACATAAAGGGCATGTTTGGCATGACACAGTTTACATTAACAAGCCTCCATATCAACTAAAACTACCTTATTAGCCAACCATACCAACCATACCTTCAGAAATTGCGTATAAAACTTGAAATCTTGAATAGCCAGCTTCTGGTAACAAAGGAGCACCGAATATACACTACCACCATGAATTAGGGTTATTAGCCCTGAGCTTTTACCTTAACAAGGACCCATTCATTTCCTGCAATAATGTGTATCAAAAGGGATATTATTTTTATGAACTTATAAGCACTATTTCCCCAAGGCTTGATTGGGTGAAAAACATATGTTGCAGAAAACCAAATAACATGAACACATGACATGAATATGATTGATTGACTTAAGCATATGCAATGTCACATATACCTTGCAAGGCCCAAAGATGGCATCATAGTTTCAGCACTCCATCAAAGAAGCCAAATGATTTCCATTTACACTCAAACCATGCTACCAATAATCCCCACATGAGCATTTTCCATCAGCAAAGTGATGAAACCTGTTAGAATCTCTCAAGACGATCTGACAACCAACAATGCTCGACAAACACTTAAAGGCGGAGTGGCAGTCACCACAGACCCTCAGATTCTTCATGATCCTGATTCTCTTACAAGTTAACTTCCTTGTAAGAACGAAAGCAATAGCTAGCTTTTCGCTGTGATAGCTCAGGAGTTCTTCCTTGCTCTCATCATCAAGATCATACAAAGCAGAATCAGTTTGAGGCACATATCCAGCATCCTTCATCTTCTTCTGCAGTTCCTTGAGTTTCGCGTAGATAGCGTCTTTCTCCGGATGAGAATTGTCTCCAGAGACGAAGACATGTATACCGTCCTTCATGGTGACCCAACTGCACCCTGCCTCTTTCTTCACAGACGCGACTCTCATTGAAGACCTAGCTTTTGCTACGTTCTCCCACCTTCCTCTGGAGGCGTACATGTTAGCGAGAAGCACGTAATTCACTCCAGTGTCGGGTTCCAGCTCTAGAAGCTTGTCTGCAGCCATTCTCCCGAGCTCTCCACCATGCCCACTTGTTCGAGCACAAGCACCCAGAACCGTCCTCCAAATGAGTGCGTTTGGTCTTATTGGCATCTCATTGATGAACTTTTCGACCTTAGCCAGGTCACCAGCACGCCCTAGGACATCAACCATACAAGAGAAGTGCTCCATTTTCGGGGACAGCTTGTAATCATTACTCATGGACTCGAAATGTTTGAATGCCTCCCCAACCAATCCTGCGTGGCTACATGCAGATAAGACGGCAACGAACGTAACATGATCTGGCGGTTGCTCAGCTTGCTTCATCTGTCTAAACAGCTCAAAAGCCTTATTTACATGTCCATGCCGAGCATAAGCTGCTATCATGGAGTTCCAGGAATACAGATTCTTTGTAGGCATCCTCTCAAAGAATGTTGAAGCATAATCTACTCTTCCGCATTTTGCATACATGTCAACGAGTGCACTGCCTACTACAACATCAGAATCCAGACACGCTCTTATTTGACAACCATGAACTTCCATCCCGCGCTCCAGTGTTGCAATAGACGCACACGCACTGAGGATAGTGGCAAATGTGAATTGGTCTAGTTTACTACCATTTTGCAACATGAGCCACACTAGGTCCATTGCCTTAGACAATTGCTCATTATTTACATACCCATGAATCATGGAATTCCAGCTTATTTCATCCCGTCTTCCAGCCATTCTGGAGAATATTTTCTCGCAATTCTCCATCTCCCCGCACTTGCCATAGCAAGAAATTAGTGCATTTTCAACGGTGTTATCATTTATCATGGAGTACTTCAACGCCAAACCATGTATCTGCTGGCTCAACGAATTAACCGAAAGTGCAGATACTGCTGAAAGGACGTTTACAAAAGTTACTTTGTTCAGGCTCCATCCAGATTGCAACATTTCCATGAAACATTCCACAGCTTTTGCAGAAGATGTTTCCAAATCAGCCAATGCCCCTATTATAGTGTTCCAGGACACCTGATCGTATACTGGCATTAGAGAATAGAATCTCAGGCATTCATCCAAGTCTCCACTCTCAGCATACAATGTGAGAAGAGCATTCGAAACTGAGACATCATGATCAAGTGCCAGTTTGAGCCCTTCACAATGTATCTGCGCTCCAAGGTTGAGCCAACCGAGCGTTGCACTAGAACTCAGAGCACTAATTAATGAAAAGTTTGAGGGCTTAACCCCAGAATTTCTCATCCTACAGAAGTTTGCTAAAGCTGCTACACAATGGTTATTCTGATCAAGTCCGGAAATTAAAGTATTCCATGAAACTACGTCCCTCTCCGGTATGAGTTTAAACACTGAAGAAGCATAGTCTATAGCGCCACATTTTGCATACATATTAATCAAGCCGTTACCGATTGCAATCTTGGAATCAATTAAACCAGTTCTAGCTACATAAGCATGAAGCTCTTTGCCTAATCGCCTTCCGTCTTCTGGTACATCGAATTCAGCAAAGGCACTTAATAGAACCACATAGGAATCAAGGTTAAGTTTAACTAGATTTTTCATCTTCTTAAATACATCAGCTGCTTCTTCCCCTCTCTTCTGCTTCACTAGTCCTACCATTAACCCATTCACAGAGACTGCATTTATTAAGCTTAGTTGTTCCAAGATCCTACGAGCATAGTCAATCAATCCAAATCTAGCATATCCACTAACCAAAGCACTTCCTACATACAAGTCACTCAGAAATCCGGATTTCTGAACTCGTGCAAGCATTTGGTCAAGAATGAACGAGTCGGGATCTGGAGAAGCAGATGCTGCCGCAATCAAGCTGCCATAAGTGTATTCATTAGTCTCCAAACTGAAAGCCATGTCCTCATACTGCATTGCTGAGAAGAGTCCAAAAGCAGCAACTGCATCTCCTCTTTGGGAGTAAACTGAGATTATAGAATTCCATGAAATTGAATTCTTATACATCATTTCTTCAAACACCTTCCTGGAATTATACGATGACTCGAAACAACTCCCGTACATTGAAATCAAGGCGTTGTTTACCGCCACATCATAGGAAAACCATGTCTTTGATAATAAACCATGAGTTTGCATCCCAAACATAATCCCTTTTGATCCCAACTCCTGGCATGCACGCAGGACGCTTCCGAACACATAGCAATTAGGCAAAAACCCTTGGAAAACCATATCCTGGAAAAGGGCACACGCATGATCAGCCATGCCACCTCGCACATACCCAGATATCAAAGACGCCCAGCTAACCACATTCCTCTCAGGCATTTCGTCAAACATCTTCTGTGCATAGCCTAAGTCTCCCACCCTAACAAGGAAATTAATCAAAGTATTAGACAAGAACACCTCCCCCAAAAGGCCATGTTTCAGCAGCTTCAAATGAAGATGCTTTGCCTCCTCCGGACGACAAGAATCCGCATACTGATAAACCAGAAGATCCCTAAGTTCACGGCCGGGAGATGTAAAACAAGTGGGTTCCGCAGATTGAACCGCGGAGAAGTCAGAAGAAGAAGGCTTTGTTGGGTTAGTGACATTTTGCGAAGAATCCAATGATTGAACGGATTGACACTCTGCTGTTGGGTTGCAATTCAAATCAAAAGGGTTGATAGTAGGAACTGAAGAAGGTGAAGAGAAAACGGTTGCTAGAGAAGAGAATCTAGAGAAGCGCCCATGGAGTTGAAGGGTGGACGTTGATGTGAGCAGCCGAAGAGGCATGATATTGCGAGGGGAAATTTCCCGCCAGATGAAGTAAGCAGTTGTGTTGCGTTTGGATTTCATTCATAGCAGATTAGCAGTAGTTAAAAGGAGGGTGATACATCCTACACAAATAAAAATTCTACACCTCTTGACACTTGGCAAAGAATTACTGAAAATTAATTTACGATAAGTGTGCCCAGTTTAAAAGTAATTTCAATATATTTTTAATTTGTTTTACAGTCCCAATGCCCTTCCTCCTCCCCTCTATCCTTCTTCCTCCTCTATTCACCGCTCCACACCAGCTTATCCCAATGCCCAATTCATGTTTTGAATTTCTTGTCCATGGAAACTTCAACTCTCTCAGCTTATCCCAATTCAAACTCTAATTCCATCCCCAATTTCCTATTTCCAGAACTCCAGCCTCATCTTCTTCACCAACACTTCGACTTCTCCGGCTATTAATAGGCCTTCGACCGCTACGTCGCCGGCGCAGGGAAGCCGACATCGTCAGTGAGCATCTCCGGCGTGCTGAACTTCATGGACGGGGTGGTAAACTCGTGTTGCGACGGGCGGGTGATGGTGTTCACGATGACGACGAAGGACGGAATAGACCCCCAGCTGCTCCGGCCGGGGCGCGTCGACGTCCACATCCACTTTCCGATGTGCGATTTCAACAATTTCAAGAGCCTAGCGAGCAATTACCTTGGGGTAAGGGACCACAAGCTCTTTCCGATGGTGGAGGAGATGTTCCAGAGCGGATTCACGCTCAGCCCGGCGGAGATCGGCGAGCTGATGGTGGTGAACCGGAACTCGCCGAGCCGGGCGCTGAAGTCGGTCATAACGGCGATGCAGACGACGGGAGGAGACGGGAGAAGTAGCGCGAAGAGAAGCGGCGGGGCTTTGGCGGTGGATGCGGGGAGGGTATCGATTGACTCGTCGGATTCCGCGATGGTTGGTTGCAAGGACGGCGTGAAGGAGTTCCGCAAGTTCTACGGGCTGTTGAGGCGGATTCCGCAATTGGGTGTGTATATGCTAATATTGCCGCAGGGTTACTTTTGTAGAATGTTGTCTTTCAATCGGAATAGTAATGGGGTACAAAAGCATAAAGGAAATGCAAGGGGGGAGATGAAGAGTTTTTAGTTTTATATATTTTTTGAAATGAAAAAGTTAAAAACTCCTATAATTATAAGTATTACTCTCTCCGTCCCTTTTTTTTTTTTCTTATTGTTTAGGATTGAATACAAGTATTTAGAAATTAAATAAAAGTACAAAATCTGAATATTTAAAGTATAATATCTGATACAAGTAGAAAATCTAAACATCCCAAAATATTCAAAATTTGAAAATTACATTAAAATCTGAAAATTACAATTTTGGAAGAACAATTTTGGAGGGATTAAAAATCTGAAAACCCACTAAACCTAAACATACTAAACATTCAAAATCTGAAAATTACATTAACTAATGATATTTCAACATTCAAGGCACAGAGATTGGGAATTTCATTTACCCCCAATCTGAGAAGAATATAAAGGCAGAGGAAATCCCATTTCAGAAAGCATTCAAAGCTTTCTGAAAAACTAAGCCAAAGAGCCAGAGCATATAAAGAGCATCATTGACTGCTGGTGATGGCTTCAGCCTTAGACTTAAATGATGCTCTATTTCCAGTTGATGCAGACTGTGAGGATGACACTGTTATGGAAGAAATTGGGGACATGGAAGGAAATCTTCTTTTTGATCTAAACCAGGAGCCAGAGAATGAAGACACTGACCAGGAATCAATAGGTCATCACCAGTCCACACATCAAGCAGAAACAGAGCATGGAACAGGGGAAGCAGGTCATCATCAACCATCACACAGAAGGCTCAACAGTGAAAGGAGAATGCACATCTTGGTATGGCTTCTACAACGAGCAAATGAAGGAAATCTTGGACGGGGGACAATCAAGGCAGCTGCACAAGAGTTCAACTTGTCAGCAAGAACCATAAGCAAGCTATGGAATACAACAAAGAAGCAGAAGATTGTTGGACAGAACTACAATGCGAGTACACACTTTCACAACTGTGGTAGAAAGAGAGTACAAGTGCCAAATCAAGCAATTACAGCATTGCAAATGGGGGAGAGGTCATGCATCAGAGATTTATCTACCAAACTGGATATTTCAAAAAGTACAGTCCATAGAATGATAAAAAAGGAACAACTAAGGCCACATACAAATCCACTCCATCCTAGCTTGAAGGATCCCAACAGAATCACAAGATTGGAATGGGTTTTAATGCTATTGCAAGGGAACACATCAACACATAAGAGAGAATACTATACAATGTATGATTTTGTTCATCTAGATGAAAAGTGGTTCAATCTCATCAAGAAATCACAGAGGGTTTACTTAGCATCCAATGAAAAGGGGCAATACAGATCAACAAGCAGCAACAAATTCATACCAAAAGTGATGTTTACAGCAGTGGTAGCTAGGCCTAGATATAACCAAGAGGGAGAATGCACATTTGATGGGAAGATATGTATCTTCCCATTCACATATCAAGAGCCAGCAAAAAGAAGTTCAAAAAACAGAGACAAGGGGACAATGATCACAAAGATTGTTGAATCTGTAAATCAAGCAGTGACAAGGGACATGCTCATCAACCAAATCATACCAGCAATCAAGCAGAAATGGCCAGAAGATGGGGGACACAAGACTATATTCATACAACAGGATAATGCAAAGGCACACATCACTCAATCAGATCCAGAATGACAACAGGTATATCAACAAGATGATTTCACTTTCATTCTAATTCAGCAGCCACCAAACAGTCCAGATTTAAACATATTAGACCTAGGGTTTTTTAGATCTATCCAATCATTAATGCATAAGAAAATGCCCAAGGATGTTGAGAAAATGCTAGATGCAGTGAATTGGGCATTTTATGAGTTAGATCCAGAGACTCTAAGCAGTGTTTGGATGACATTACAGTTTGTAATGAATGAAATACTAAAGGCAAAGGGGACAAATGATTATGATTTGCCACATGTGGGCAATAAGAAATTGAAAGCAACATGAAATCTACACACTCAAGTCAAGGCACCAATGTGGGCAGTAATAGAAGCATGAGACATTGTCAAAAATGGTGCACGACTACCTCCACATCAACCAAGAACAAATGGGGTACATGACAATCATCAACCATCAACACAGATTGTAACACAAGACAATCATCAACTATCAACACAAATTGCAGCACGAGACAATCATCAACCATCAACACAGATTGCAGAGATAGAGACTCAGAGAGCAAACACTTTAATTTGTTCACAAGACAGTAAAGAACAGATCATCATAGAATAGCACATTATTGTGCTATTCGATCTGCAATAGCCTAGGATGGAAAAGATTTTGGAAAAGGTATGCATTTTGGGATTATATATTTTGGGGACAAATGGGATAGGATGACAAAAATAAGTTGTATTGGATGCCACATATTTTGTGTAAAGCTATATATGAATGCAAATTTGAGATTATATATTTTGGGGACAAATGGGATATGATGGCAAATAGGAGGACTTTGGATACCACATATTTTGTGTAGAGCTATATATGAATGCAGATTTAAGTTTTATTAAAGTATTCAAAGCACACAGAGAATTTACTAGAAATAATACTAGTCTCAGTTGTCCCCAAACATCACTGATAATCACTCTTTCAATAAATCCTAATTGCAACCAGGAGCTCCTTCAGTCACAATGTAACTCGTGGCTCAAGCACAGATATGACTTATTGAAGTTTTGGGAGTGATTATCTCAACTTTCAAGATTCATCATTGACATAACATTAAAGTATTCAAAGCACACAGAGAATTTGTTGGAAATAATACTAGTCTCAGTTGTCCCCAAACATCACTGATAATCATCTTTCAATAAACTCTAACTGCAACCAAGAGCCCCTTCAGTCACAATATAACTGGTGGCTCAAGCACAGATAGGATTTATTGAAGTTTTGGGAGTGATTATCTCAGCTTTCAGGATTCATCATTGACATCACAATACCCCAAAAATCAGAAACAAGAACAACAAAACAGGATACCTGAACAGGGAAGGAAGAAGATGAAACAGTGATGGAGGGAGTACATAACTACAAGGGGACATGTATTTTGGTCATTTGGGGCCAACAGTTCAAGGGGACATTATTAGTTTCTATATCAAGTTCCACAAGAAATCACTACAATCTGCACAATGAAATCAACACAGGAAATCACTACAGATATCAAGTTCAACACAGGAAATCACAACAGATAAGGGACTGGGGCCAACACAGGAAATCACAACAGATAGTTCAAGGGGATATTATTAGTTTCTATACAAGTTCCACAAGAAATCACTACAATCTGCACAATGAAATCAACACAGGAAATCACTATAGATATCAAGTTCAACACAGGAATCACAACAGATAAGGGACTGGGGCCAACACAGGAAATCACAACATATAGCATCATCAAGTATCAAGTTCAACAGTAACATGCAAACAACCTGCATAATGAAAGCATGCAGTATGAAGTTCAACATCACCCAAAAACTCAAGAACAAGAATCTGCAGTATCAAGTTAACATGCAAGGCATAAAAAATCATCATAAGGTAACATGCAAGGCATAAGAAATCATCATAAGATAACATGCAATGCATAAGATAACATACAAGGCATAATAGGTTGTAATTTAAAAAACAGAGGACAAATAAAGGCGGGGACTTAGCTACGCATCATCATCGGAATCAGAGATTTCCACCACTTCAACTGGGGGCTTTGCATCAATTCTTCCACAGCACCCGATCTCCGGGGACTTAGAGTCAGGTCCTACAGAGGGTTCGCCTTCATCGTCGCAATCGTCGAGGACAATCACCAGAGGGCCCTCCACAGTAGGTTCTTCAGATCGATTGGGGCTGAAAGTGTGATTGTCCTTGCATTCACGATGCATCTCACAGTAGGGATCCATTGAGCACTTGAAGGAACCTTCAGATTCCAATGGAGTAGTGGAATCCTTCCAGAAAGAATTAGAGGAGCGACTCATCTCGCCGAAACCCTAGATCAAAACCCATAGAAGCCCTAGAAATAAAAAAGGACAAATCAGAAACCCACAGAAACCCTAGATCGAAACCCACAGAAACCCTAGAAACCAAAAGGGACAAATCAGAAACCCACAAAAACCCTAGATCGAAACCCACAGAAACCCTAGAAACCAAAAGGGACAAATCAACCGCTGAAAAGGGGACAATCAGAGGATACAAGCCAACCCAACTCAAATCCACCCAGGGACTCAAACGAGAGTCAGAGAAGATCGAGATCTAGGGTTTTTTTGAGGGGCCGATTCAAGATCCAGCAAATAAGACCACGAAACTCTTTATATAGTGCCCCATAGAGAGAAGATCAAGAGAGATAAGATGATCGAGAGAGAGAGGCTGATCGAGAGAGAGAGAGAAGAGATGAAGATATCAGGGAGTGGTTACTAGGGTTTAGGGGAAAAAAATGTTTATATAGTGCCCCAGTTTAGATCTGTTATTTTGTAGTGACATGAGGGTATTTTGGTCATTTTTCAATATCCCAAAATAGAAATAAGAACAACAAAACGGGATACCGGATAAGGAAAGGGAGAAGAAGAAAAAGGGACGGAGGGAGTAGCATGTATAAATCTTACTTTTTTTACATTTGGCAAAAGGTGTAAAAATTATATCCTTCACTTAGTGTAAGTGTAGATTTGTCCTAGTTAAAACACTCAATCCGCCAAGCTGAGATTTTTGGGGTTCGATTTTATGAGACACGACAAGGCAAAACTATAATCTAATGTCATTTCTAGTCTTTATTTTTTATTAAGAACGGAAATTTCATCTGATAATTCTGAGTTTTTTACTTTTTCGCGATTTTTTTAAAGATTTTGACAATTTTGACTAGTAATTTTGAATTTTTGACAATTTTGTCTGGTAATCCTGAGTTTTTGATTTTTTTTCCGCAAAATCTCCTCAAATTTTGTCAATTTCGTGTAGTAATCATGAGTTTTATTTTTTTTTACCGGATATCCCTCCATCCATTTCATTTAAAAAAAACGTTAACTTTACTTTTTTAGGGATTAGGGGTTTAGGTTTAGGGTTTTATGGTTTAGGGTTTTTACGAAATACCCAAATCGTTAAATACAAACGGTTTCAATTTTTTACAAAAATAATCCATAAACCCTAAAAACGTTTTTAGGGTTAAGGGATTTAGGGTTTAGGTGTAGGTTTAGGGTATATGTTTAGGACTTAAGGGTTTAGGATTTGGGGTTTAGGGTTTATGTTTAGGGTAGTGCGGAAATATAAACCCTAACCCTAAACCCCTAAGCCCTAAACACAAACCCTAAACCCTACACCTTAACCCTAAATCCCTAAGCACTTAGCCCTAAAAACTTTTTTAGGGTTAATTTTAAAAAAATGAAACCGTTTATATTTAACGATTTGGGTATTTTTCGAAAAAAATTAAAGTTAACGTTTTCTTAAGTGAATTGATGGAGGGGTATCCGGCGAAAAAAATTAAAACTCAGGGTTACCGCACGAAATTGACAAAACTTGAGGGGATTTCGCAAAAAAGTCAAAAACTCAGGGTTATCAGACGAAATTGTAAAAAAATCAGGGTTACCAGACGAAATTTCCGTATTAAAAAATATTTGATACATTAGAGTTTTAGATAATGATTTATTGGTAAATTGCAAGGTGTGTTATTAGAACACATAATTTATGCATTCTCTTTGATGGCGGATGAGAAGCGACGGTGGCATACTCATCGAGCACATCGCTCTTCAATGACGAACAAGAAACAAAGGAGGAAGCAGAGCTTCGTCACGCAACCCTCATCGAGCGACAGAGGAGCTACGGCGACCAAGGAGAGTGCGCGGTCTTGCGAGTTCAGAGAAGCAGGAAAAGGGTTCGATGACGGGTTCCCTTGAGCAACATTAGCGAGCCCCGTCAAACCACGACCTAGAGTAGGTGGGCGCGAAGAAGACCCAGAGGAGGATCCACGACCACGCCCAACCCCTACAAAAAGCGACTGACTTTCACCACATTTTTGGCGAAGCTCCTCCCACCAATCTGGGTAGCTGTGAAGCTTAAAACAATAAGACACCTCACGGCCTAAACGACCGCAGTGGGTGCATGTGGGTTTGTCGGACCGATTAGAGGACTCAGAGCGACCAACATGAGAAGGTTTAGTTGAAGAGGATTTACCATGAACAACAAAGCAACTGCGTCTTGACTAGCAGCCCGTTCAGTCGAAATTGTCTTGTGTCGCTCCTCTTGAACAACAAGAGAATATACCCGATTGGCCGATTTAGTCCGAGTAGTGGATCTTGTGCCAAAATATGAGAACGCAACGTCCCATAAGAGCCGTCATCAAGGCCTATAAAAAATTGATGAACCGCCTCCTCCTCTCGTTCGGTTTGAAGTTCGAAAACCTAAACACACTTGCAGCCAGTACATGTGCAGCAGCGAGGCTTGATATAAGTCTGAAATTCGTCTTGTAAGTGCTTGAGTCGCCCAAAATAAACGGCAACAACCAGCCGTTCTGATGACATTGAGCGATCTCGATACGAAGTTGATGAACCCGAGGAGCGTTTCCAATGGAGAAGCGCTGCTGAATTTCATCCCAGAGCTTCACAGACTCGCAATAAGTCAATGAAGAGCGAATAGAAGAATCAAAAGATTGAAGAATCCACCCAATCATCATGGAGTTGGCGCTACACCAGTCTTCGTAGCGAGGATTGGTTTCAACCGGTTGAGTAATCCGACCATCAATGAACGGAAGCTTGTGACGTGCACAAGAAGCGTTACGCAATGCTTGCTCCCATTCCTGATAATTCTCGCCCTTTACGATCACAAGAATAAGCTACATGTCCGTGTGGTCCGAGGGGTAGAGATAATAAGGAGATGTCATGTCAAGACCTCCCTGCTTCGAGGCAGAATCTGAATCGGTCAACGTCATGGATCACTAACGAACAGAAGCAAACAAGAAATTTAGAGGAACGATGATTGCAGAGGAAGACGCAGGGTGACTTTGACGCCATGTAGAATTAGGCACACGGAAGTATTTCCTCTTCGATCTTATTCTCATTGAAACTATCAACATATATACAAGGGTGGGATCATTATCCTAGATATTAGATCCTATAAACAAGGAAAGGATAGAATACTTAACTAATTTATACTCTCTTCGTCCCATAATATAAGCCTCATTTGGGAACGCGTCACTGTTCACCGTTGAAGCTTCGGTTTAAAATTTCTTCCAATATATAACAAAAAACATAGTCATGTGGGGTCTTGTTTGATTCGTCTCAACGAGTACTTTAATAATATCAAAAAATTATAATTGTTAGGATTATGTAATTAGAGATATTAACGATACAAAATCCGTCCCGACGGATGTGACCGGGTCAAATGGAACTTATATTTTGGGACAGAGGGAGTACAATATAGGCATAAAGATAATATTTCCCAATACTCACATCTAGTGGAACTGAATTGAGGGGATAGGAAGATGAGGCCGGTGGGGGATTTGAAGAATTAAGATTGTGTCATTGAAAGAACACGAGCTGAATTGGTTGAAGATTTATTGGAACTGGAAATAACAGAACGGGTTCTAAGGTAGGTTGATCAGATTTATTAACCCCTATTACGACGTAAACATATCATAACTTAAATATTAATTTTTTTTAACTAATATGAATATAAAATTTTATTTAAGGCTTCAACTTATTCAGAAAAATAAAATTTTGTTAAAGGATGATCTATAAATTATAGGTGAAAAATATTTACTGATTTGAAGATCGTATAACATTTATATATATGAAAATAATGTTGGGTTATGGAGCCTGAAGCGTAAGGATGTACGCGTAAAGACAGAGAAGGCAACTGAGAGGAGCCGCCGGGTCGCGGTGAGACTGGACGCCCCGCGGTGGGCGTCGGTTTTACAATGGATGGACAACTGAGAGTTACCGCCGGGTCGCGGTGGGATTGGCGCCCCGCGGTGGGAGTCGCCGCCCTGCGGTGGAAGTCACCACCCCGCGGTGGGCGCTGGGCCGTTTCTCGTGTGTCGTGTTTTTGGGCCCATT
Organism: Rheum nobile; assembly: GCA_027886185.1. Classification (NCBI taxonomy): domain Eukaryota; kingdom Viridiplantae; phylum Streptophyta; class Magnoliopsida; order Caryophyllales; family Polygonaceae; genus Rheum; species Rheum nobile. Next base: position 97,208 of record WOAB01000261.1, on the reverse strand, counting down.
AGGTTTAATTCGTGTTTGCTATTTAAACCCTAGTTTCTTGTAATCGTCGTTATCACATTCAAAAGAGAGAAAAAGTATCCTGGCCTGGTAGTGTCCCCAGACGTAGTCATTCCTGACGAATTGGGTTAACAATTCTTGTGTTCTTTGTCTTGTTTTCTTGTCGTTACTACGTTCAAATCCTAACAACTGGTATCAGAGCGAGGTTCTGGAAGTAACGATGGGAAGCGGAAAGTCACCAGTAGAGAAGTTCGATGGCACGAATTTTGGATTCTGGAAGATGCAGATCGAGGATTACCTGTATGGTAAAGATTTGTATTTGCCGCTGGGTGAGAAGCCGGAAGACATGAAGGAAGACGAGTGGAAGTTGCTGGACAGGAAAACGATGAGCGTGATCCACCTGTCGCTGTCCAGGAACGTGGCACATCACATGGTCAAGACAGAGACGACGAAGGGGATGCTGAAAATTCTTTTCGCGGTGTATGAGAAACCCTCTGCGGTGAACAAGGTTCACCTGATGCGAAGGTTGTTCAATCTGCGGATGACGGAGAGTACATCGGTCGCCAATCACTTGAACGAGTTCAACATGACGATCGCCCAACTGAGTTCAGTGGAGATTGATTTCGACGATGAGGTACAAGCCCTAATCTTGTTGTCTTCTTTACCAGAGAGTTGGAGCGGGACAGTTACTGCTGTTAGTGCTTCGGCGGGGAAGGCAAAGATCAAGTTTGATGAAGTGAGAGATCTGATTATCAGCGAAGAAATCCACAGGAAGGCGTCAGGTTCTACCTCTAGATCAGCCTTGAATACGGATAGCAGGGGCATGAAAGACTCTAAGAAGTCGAATCGTGGCAGATCAAAGTCTAGAGGGAAGGATAAGCCCAAGGACAAGAGCAAGATCAAGTGTTGGAATTGTGATGAGAACGGTCATTACAAGAGTGAATGTAAAGCACCGTTGAAGAACAAGTCAGCGAATTCAGCCAGTGAGGATATAGCAGACGCGTTGACTCTGAGCGATTCAACGACATGAACCACTGCAGATGCATCTATTCTGAGCGCGAGCAGTCCATTGGAGTCTTGGGTATTAGACTCTGGATCTTCGTTTCATTCTTGCAGCAGTGCTGATATCTTGGATCGCTACACCTCTGAAGATTTTGGAAAGGTCTATCTTGCTGATGATGAGGCTTTGAAAATCGTAGGGAAGGGTGATGTCAGAATCAGAGCGCCGAACGGATCTGTGCTACAGTTGCATGGAGTGAGGCATATTTCTGGTTTGAAGAGAAACTTGCTTTCCATTGGCCAGTTGGATGACGAGGGCTATGAAGTAACCTTCAGCTGTAACAGTTGGAAGATAACCAAGGGAGCTATGGTGGTAGCTCGTGGAAAGAAGGAGGGGACGCTGTACATGACGAGCAACATCCGTGATAGCATTGCTGTTGCAGGAGTGAACTGTGATGCAGATTTGTGGCACTGTCGTCTGGGACACATGAGTCAGAAAGGGATACAGGTGCTATGCTCGAAGGGCTTGCTGCTAGGTCTTAAGTCCGTTGAGATCAGGCTGTGTGAGGACTGTGTGCTCGGGAAGCAGAAAAGAATGAGCTTTGCGAGAGGAGGCAGAACCTTGAAGAAGCAGAAGTTGGAGTTGATCCACAATGACTTGTGGGGGCCAGCACCGGTGACATCTCTGGGTGGAGCGTCATACTACATGACTGATAAGCACTACTTTATAGGGCTTAACTAAGAGTTATTAGAGGGTTATTGGTGCCATTCAGGTAGATTTAGACACATTCTTGTGGCATGGCGTTTGGGGGCGACGTCTGGTGTTTTTGGAGGTGTTTGAGCTATTTTGGATATCATAGGAGACACTGAGGAAGGAAGCCACCAAAAGAAGACGCCAAGGAAGCGAAGACGAGAGGTTAGGAGGCGAAGCCAAGGAGTGAAGGCCGAGCATTAACCGCGACCGCGGGCAAGGGTGCCGCGATCGCGGTTCCTCAGGCAATTCGAGATATTTCTGCAGGCGCGGAAGAATTCGAAGAGCGCGGAGCTACAAGCAACCGCGATCGCGGTCCATTACCCGCGATCGCGGGTCATCACGGCAGACTTATTTTGGGATTTCCCGAATCTATCTTTCCTAATTTCTTTATTTCATTTTAATTATTTTCGTTTTCTATTTTCAGTTGGGCTAGGTCATTTGTTAAGCCCACCTATTTATACTCTCTTAGTTTTAGGTTTTGAAAAGGAGAGACTCTCATATCAGGTTTTAGTTTACATCATCGTTGTTTTCTCAAGACTATGGAAGGCTAAGCACTTTTGCTTAGTCTGGCAATGGAAGCTTAAGTTTTGATTATTGGTTGTGAGGTTATATTCCCTTTCTTAATTCCTATTGAGCTATATCTCTTCTCTTAAGCAAAATATCATTGAATAATTATTGATTTGTCTAGACAGGCCATCTAGGTTTATTGATTGTTACTCATATTGCTATGACTAGGAAACTGTTGGGCTAACGTCCTGGTCTGGAGTGGCAAGCATAGGTTTTATTTGATTTGGTGGATTTTATATGTAGAGATTTGATTACATGTTGAATGCTTCTGGTTGAGGTGTTATGTATATCCTGGTTAATTCTTATGTTCATTGCTGCCTTTGGGTTGAATCACTAGTGGTGCTAGGGTTATTCATTGGTAAGGGTTCTTAGGGATGGTTTCCTTATTAATCTACACAAGATCGGGACAAGAATAATCATAGGAAGGAATTGGAAGTAATCTAGGATCAACCAACCAAAACTTAAGTGGAAATTGCCTGGCTAAGTGTTTTCTCACATTTGATTGCATACTATTTATTCTGTTTTTATTTTCTACTTGATTAAAACCTCAAAAACCCCCCTTTGTTACTACTGTTCGATTGGTATTCAATTTGTGACAGGAATATAGACGCTTGTGATTCTCTTGGGATTTCGACCCTTGCTTTCTTACTATACTAGTTTGGAAGTTGAGGTTTACTTTGATTTGGCATAACGACCTTAGGCCTCGTCAAATTTGGCACCGTTGTCGGGGAATCACTGTCTGTTTTCTTGTAAATAAATTGAATATTGATCTTTCTAGGGAACCTATCTTACGATTCCCTCTAACATTACTAACGTTTCATTGACGAAGTGCAATTCAGAGTAGATAATTCTGTTGGAGAACTCTAGCTATGGCGCAAGAAAGCATGACATTGTTGGAGAACTCTAGCTATGGTGAGAACACACTGCTGGCACTCACCCAGACACTTCAAGCATTAACACAAGCGGTGATTCAAGCCGGTGCAAACAACGCACAAGTAATGAAAGAGGATTCTCTCAGCTCTCCCAGCAAAATTATACTCTGCACCAATCCTCTCAGCAATCTATATTAATCTTGGGTGCATCACTGGGACAACCAAGGCATTGGCCACCTGCAATGGCGGAAACTCAAAGCAAGGACTGCGAACATCAGCAGGAAGCCAATGCAGTCACCGTGAGAAGTGGAAAAAGGGCGAATGACCCCTATGCTGTGGAAAAGGATGAAGCGCCAATAAGGGTTGCACACTGGGAAGAACCGCGATCACGGTTATATCACGGAAAAGGCGAGAAACAGTGAGGAGGATCCGCGATTGCGGGTCGAAAACCGCGATCGCGAGGCGAAAGATCGAGAATCAGAATATGTCGTCAGCGAACCGCGACCGCGGGGTGAAAACCGCGACCGCGGGTTGAACATGGAGGATTACACAGAATATATCCAGCCAGAATTTCCCCCGCTCAACCCTGAAAAGCCACCTGCACCATTTCCCGAGGCATTGAAGGAGAAAAGAAGGCCAAAGACTAACCAAGAGATCTTTGACATCTTCAGCAAATGTGAGCTCTCTCAGCAAAATCATATTCAGCACCAATCATCTCATCAAACTTTGTTAAGCTTGGGTGCATCAATGGAGCGGCTGACGCAATGGATACCTGCTATAGCAGAATCTCAACCCAAGGGCAATGCTGCCCAGCGGCATGTTGAGGAGAAGGAAGAATTTGGAGAGCTCCCCGCAGAAGAGAAACCGTGACCGCGGGAGGAGTGCTGCAACCACGGTATGCTGGGTGAAATAGGGCATTGTGCTGAATTTGATGATGAGGTTGAGAAGGACCTCGAAGAGAAAATCAAAAGCTTCAAGAACAGTATGCTACCTGACGCGGTATGTTCTCCTGAAATTGAAGAGGAGATGGACGAGGATAGGGACTATGAGCCCCAAAACTACACTCAACATGAATGGCCCTTGCTGGAGTCCCAAATTCCCATCACACCTCCCCCTGAGGCTCTCAATGGAAGCAAGCCAGAAGCTCCTTTGGTCACACTGGCCAACAACATCCCTCGTTGTGCAGATTCTGTGAAGGCGAGGCGGAAGATAGGAAAGAAGCCGAAGGTGAAGCAAAAGAGTGAGGTTGCAGGCCAGATGTCGGATTACCTCATACTAGACACGGGGCAGGATAGGCGTACAACCTCTGCAATGCTGGGAAGAGAATTCTTGAAGATGACAACTGCGGTCATGGATACGAAGGGTGATCCGCTCACAATGAAAGGCAGAAGGAAGGGGGTACAGTCGTACCTGAAGAGGCACCCCCCAGATTTGGAACCAAGAAAGGTGGTCGCTGTAAGCGACCCGGGATGAATAGAGAGCACCATGTCGAGCCATGACAGTAACCAAGGCGCTGCTCGGGAGGCAACCCGAGGTAAGACTTTCAACTTAGTTTTTCTTTCAGAAGCTTAGTTTTCCCTTGTTTTCGAAATTTTTGTTCTGTTTTTGTTCGACTAAACCACGCAGAAAAGCCGAGAAGAAACCGCGACCGCGGCATAAAACCCGCGATCGCGGTCGGAGAAAGTCGAGCAAAAACCGCGATCGCGGCATAAAACCTGCGATCGCGGCCCCATGGCGCACTGCGAATTAGGGTTTAGTCTGACAAAAAAAAAAAACGCGATCGCGGGTACTGTTCACCCGCGATCGCGGGGTTACTGTTCATCGGTAAAAAAAGAAAAAATCGTATGTTACCCGCGATCGCGGCCTTCACTGCCGCAATCGCGGTTCCTCCACGGTGTTCCTTCCATAGCGATTCTTCCACGACGGTTCCCTCCTTTATGGCGGTTATTTCCACGACGGTTCATTCATGGCGGTTCTGAGGCGGTCTTTCTTCATCATGTTCGCGAGCAACAACCGGTGTACCCTTGATCCATCCATTATTGTTGTCCCCTGCGGTACGACTTCACCTATGCGTCACCACCTGTGCATACTGAGTTCGGAGTTCCAGCATTCCATGATCTATTTCTTGGGAAGTTCGACTGTTGAAGTGGTGATGAAGTTTATGGGGATCCCTACATCCCTGAGTACCTTCCTGGCGTTATTGACGAAGACTACCACCCCGGCGTACGCTCAGTGAGTTCTTCCTTTCTTCCCCTCATATTTTTCTTTGTCTTCCATACATTGAGGACAATGCATGATTCAAGCATGGGAGAGTAGAAAGTACTTGCTTTCTATCTTGTAAATTAGTTTCGATTTCAGCATTGTTATTTTCATTCAGCATTGTCCATTGTTCGCATTCCCTTTAAAAAAAAATTTAAAAAAAGTCAAAAAAGCAAAAAAGACATACATGAAAATCCCGGAACAAGTCAAAAACCCGAAAGGGCGGCTTGGGTAATAAGCAGGTGGCCCGGACCAGTGCTAGGCTGGGGTAAAAAGGTGTCTGAGTGACGTGAGCATATGTGAGCACCTCTATGAAAAAAATACGAGTGGCTAGGATGAAAACCCGAAAGGGCTCCTAGGCAAAATGAGTGAAAAGAAGAGGAGTGAAATTTAGGATCTCATTTTACCTGGAGGGGCGACATAAGAAGAGGAGACAAAGAAGGATTGTCGGGTAGGTCACTCTGGGAGGCATAAGGAGTCATAGATGGAGGCTAGGATTAGAGGTCACTTTACACTATTGGATGTCCGGGCTAAGCTTGGGGAAAGTACTCTGCTTGCCCCTTAAGCTTGTTGATGGAGGATGTATTGTGAATGAGATTGGTGCCAGGAGCTTTGGCATGGATTAAGCGCAACTCTTAGTACATTGTGTTTGGAGAGATGCTTCCTGAGGCCTTGGGTGTTTCATTGGAGGAGTAGGCTCATTATTAGCTTACTCGAGGGCGAGCAAGGTCTAAGCATGAGGGAGTTTGATAAGCACTGCTTTGTAGGGCTTAACTAAGAGTTATTAGAGGGTTATTGGTGCCATTCGGGTAGATTTAGACACATTCTTGTGGCATGGCATTTGGGGGCGAAGTCTGGTGTTTTTGGAGGTGTTTGAGCTATTTTGGATATCATAGGAGACACTGAGGAAGGAAGCCACCAAAAGAAGACGCCAAGGAAGCGAAGACGAGAGGTTAGGAGGCGAAGCCAAGGAGTGAAGGCCGAGCATTAACCGCGACCGCGGGCAAGGGTGCCGCGATCGCGGTTCCTCGGGCAATTCGAGATATTTCTGCAGGCACGGAAGAATGCGAAGAGCGCGAAGCTACAAGAAACCGCGATCGCGGTCCATTACCCGCGATCGCGGGTCATCACGGCAGACTTATTTCGGGATTTCCCGAATCTATCTTTCCTAATTTCTTTATTTCATTTTAATTATTTTCTTTTCTATTTTTAGTTGGGCTAGGTCATTTGTTAAGCCCACCTATTTATACTCTCTTAGTTTTAGGTTTTGAAAAGGAGAGACTATTATATCAGGTTTTAGTTTTACATCATCGTTGTTTTCTCAAGACTATGGAAGGCTAAGCACTTTTGCTTAGTCTGGCAATGGAAGCTTAAGTTTTGATTATTGGTTGTGAGGTTATGTTCCCTTTCTTAATTCCTATTGATCTATATCTCTTCTCTTAAGCAGAATATCATTGAATAATTATTGATTTGTCTAGACAGGCCATCTAGGTTTATTGATTGTTACTCATATTGCTATGACTAGGAAACTGTTGGGCTAACGCCTGGTCTGGAGTGGCAAGCATAGGTTTTATTTGCTTTGGTGGATTTTATATGTAGAGATTTGATTACATGTTGAATGCTTCTGGTTGAGGTGTTATGTGTATCCTGGTTAATTATTATGTTCATTGCTGCCTTTGGGTTGAATCACTAGTGGTGCTAGGGTTATTCATTGGTAAGGGTTCTTAGGGATGGTTTTCTTATTAATCTACACAAGAACGGGACAAGAATAATCATAGGAAGGAATTGGAAGTAATCTAGGATCAACCAACCAAAACTTAAGTGGAAATTGCCTGGCTAATTGTTTTCTCACATTTGATTGCATACTATTTATTCTGTTTTTATTTTCTACTTGATTAAAACCTCAAAAACCCCCCTTTGTTACTACTATTCGATTGGTATTCAATTTGTGACAGGAATATAGACGCTTGTGATTCTCTTGGGATTTCGACCCTTGCTTGCTTACTATACTAGTTTGGAAGTTGAGGTTTACTTTGATTTGACATAACGACCTTAGGCCACGTCAATGACCTTCATTGACGATGCTATAAGAAAGGTATGGGTCTATTTTCTGAAGCAAAAATCTGATGCGTTTGATTCCTTCAGAAAGTGGAAGGCTCTAGTAGAGACTGACACAGGTCTTAAGGTGAAGTGCTTGAGATCTGATAATGGTGGAGAGTATGAGCTTCGCGAGTTCAAGGACTTTTGTGCTGAGAATGGAATTCGCATGGAGAAGACCTTGAAAGGAACCCCTCAGGAGAACGACATCGCTGAGCGTATGAACAAGACCCTGAATGAGCGTGCTAGGAGCATGAGGCTGAAGTGTGGGCTTCCAAAGATGTTCTGGGCGGATGCAGTAAACACTGCTGCATTCTTGATCAACCGAGGGCCATCAACTCCCTTGGAGAATGGGATACCAGAGGAAGCTTGGAGTGGCAAAGAGGTAAATTTGTCTTTCCTTCGGATATTTGGATGTGTTTCATATGTCCACATTGCTCCTGTTGAGAGAAGCAAGCTGGATGCAAAGTCTGTCAAGTGCACGTTCATCGGATATGGTGGTGATGATTTCGGATACCCGTTCAGGGATGAGCAGAGCAAGAAGGTTATTCGCAGTCGAGATGTCGTTTTCAATGAGCAGGTGATGTACAATGATAGTCTGGGTGCATCAGAAACAACTAGTTCTGAACCTGAGACTGTGAAGTTAGATATCTCACACTCGGGTGGGAGCAAGGTGGTTCGTAACGACCAGGAGGCTGTTGAGGAGGAGCCAAGCACCCCAGTGATTCCGCTGCGGAGGTCCACCAGAGAACGTGGATCGCTTGATAGATTTTCACCTTCAAACTACTATCTGTTGTTGACTGATGGTGGTGAGCCAGAGTGTTATGCAGAGGCATCTCGTGGAGAACATGTGAGCAAGTGGAAGCTCGCCATGGATGATGAGATGGATTCGTTGTTGACCAACGGAACCTGGGAGCTAGTTGAGCTTCCATCAGACAAGAAGGCATTGCATAACAAGTGGGCTTACAGATTCAAGGAGGAGGCGAATAGAAGGAAGCGTTACAAAGCAAGGCTGGTTGTGACGCGAAAGACTCGCAAGGTCTTGCAGTTGATGAAGATTCGTGGAACTGAGAATCCTGCAGACATGCTGACTAAGGCTGTGACCTTAGAGAAGTTGAAGCTTTGCATGGCTTCAACTGGCCTTGGTAACTGAGTTGAAGGCCTGGCACTACTACCAGATATGGGTTGATGAGGAAGACGATTACGGTTGGATCAGTCTCTGGGTGGGAGATTGTTGGGTTATGGAGCCTGAAGCGTAAGGATGTACGCGTAAAGGCAGAGAAGGCAACTGAGAGGAGCCGCCGGGTCGCGGTGAGACTGGACGCCCCGCGGTGGGCGTCGGTTTTACAATGGATGAACAACTGAGAGTTACTGCCGGGTCGCGGTGGGATTGGCGCTCCGCGGTGGAAGCCCCGCGGTGGGAGTCGCCGCCCTGCGGTGGAAGTCACCGCCCCGCGGTGGGAGCCGCCGCCCCGCGGTGGGAGCCGCCGCCCCGCGGTGGGAGCCGCCGCCCCGCGGTGGGCGCTGGGCCGTTTCTCGCGTGTTGTGTTTTTGGACCCATTAGGTTTAATTCGTGTTTGCTATTTAAACCCTAGTTCATTGTAATCGTCATTATCACATTCAAAAGAGAGAAAAAGTATCCTGATTTAGTAGTGCCCCCAGACGTAGTCATTCTTGACGAACTGGGTTAACAATTATTGTGTTCTTTGTCTTGTTTTCTTATCGTTACTACGTTCAAATCCTAACAAATAATATTGTACGTATTAGATCGAATTGAAATGGGGCCACTATGTTTACTACACATATACTTGTAATCTAAATGGTCCATACATATTTTGCAAATATGACACACAACATTTATTGTAGAGTGATCGAATGGTGACACTATCACCACATAATTAGATTGAAGTGGAATAATGGTGACACTATTACCACATAATTAGAATTTGAATAGTAGCAAATACAGTGTAAAACGTGCACACCAATAATAGTAGGTGGAAGCTAGTGAAATGGTGACACTCTTACTACATAATTAGAGTTTAAATGGTGAGGTATAAAACAGAACGTTAATTGCCTACCCTTTCAGTTTCATCGATCCATCACCACTTTCTTTTGATTCTCCACTTTTTCTAGTGCTCTTGGCTTCCTGCAGGCAGGCTGCAGCCGACTACACGTACACCTATCAGGATCGTGAGGGCAGCGAGCATGGCCACAAATCCCGTGACCCCGGCCAATCGAGCGCGCACGACGGAGAATATAATGCGGTTTGGGATGAGTTTTCATTTACTGGATATGTGACCTTGCTCGCCGCCCTGCCAACCCTGATAACAGTTCATGGTCTACGGTTACTACCGGAGGTGCGCGCAACGCAACAATTTTGCCCTTGAGTGCATGTAGCTTTTCGAATATATAACTCTAAAATCATTATTGAATTTGGATATAGCAGAAATAAATTAGCCCGCCGGGTTCTTTTCAAATTTGGTTTCGTTAAAAAATATTTCGAAGATAATATTGCTATCTGTTACTGATCAGATAATAACATAATGCTTACATTAAAGAGATGGATAAACTAGTGTAAGACTCGTGCCATGCACGAGAAATCGTATATATATATATAAATGAAATATATTGAATCATAAAAAAACATTTAACTTGTTAACAATTAAATAATAAAATATTCATATACCTAACAAATAAATTCAAACAAATGAACTCAAAATATTGTTATATCATATTATGGAAGACCTCCTTATATACCACATTTATTGTCCTATTTGATGTACAATTATTTTTATCACAGATCAAAACAGTCAACCCGTCTCTGTTTATAACCCTTGAAAATGCAACATAAAGTTGATCGTGTGTAAATACTGGTCTTGGAAGAAACAAACCAACTCGAGAAAGAGACCGCCCTTGGCTTTTGTTAATTGTCATGGCAAAACAAACGATGAGAGGAAATTGTATGCGTCTCAACTTAAAAGGCAACGTGACATCTGATGGAGTGAGCGTCAAGCGAGGAATGATAACCTCTCTTTGTTATTCGCGACGCCGAGATTTTATTTCGTCCGAGATCCGTTTTGTTTTATTTCTTTTTATTTTATTTCTTTATTATTTCGTTTAATTTCCTTTTAGGAAGATATTATTTCTTATCTTAGGAATTAAGTTTTGCTAGGTTATTTTACCTCTCTTTGTTAGCAGCCTTTTCATTATCACAAAATCACTTTATCGTTCATTATTTTCCCTTAGAGTTTTATGCTTTGAAGACTATGAAGAAATAAACAACCATTGCTTAGTCCGACAATTTCAGCCTTCGTTTGTATTTGGTTGTGAGATTATAACTCTATTTCATTTCCTTTGATTATATTGATTCTCTTTGTGCTTCATCCCATTGATTCTTGCTGATTTGACTAGCCTGATCATCTAGTTGATATTAGTGATTTTCTATTGCTAGGGTTTGGATATTTCTGGTTGAAATCCCTTATCTTGAATAGCAACCGCAATTTACAGGAATTGGTTGTGAATGTTTATTGTGAAGAGAATTGATTACATGTCGAGTACTGATTAGTTGTTAAGTATTGCATGTATCCTGCTTAATTCCTATGCTTACTGCTGCCGTTAGATTGAATCTTGATGGTTTCTTGATTGTTTAATGGTAAGTATTTTCAGGGCTGGTTGACCTGTCTATATACATAAGATCGGAATAGGAATATTCATTAGTAGGAATTGGAGATAATCTAGGATCAACCAATCAAACTGAAGTGTGGATATTTGTCTGGCTAAGTTACTTCTCATCCATTGATTACATCTTTTGCATTGATTTACTTTGTTACTTGATACAAACCAAAATCCCCCCTTTTGTTACTATTGGCATACAACCTTTGCATATAGGAAGATTGCTTACCTCCCTGTGGGATCGATCTTTATTTACCCTACTACGTTAGTTATGTTTTTGAGGTTATTTGATAGGTATCTACGACAAACCCCTCATCAAATTTGGCGTTGTTGCCGGGGACGCAAAGTTTCAATTTTTCCTTTTTGTTTGTTTGTGTGCCAACTATTGTGTGGACCTATCTTATGGTCCACACCCGTGCTACTAACCCTCCAATCTTAGATCTTGATACAGAGATTGAGAAAACAATTTCCAGGAACCGTAGAGCAGCCCGTACGCAACTCGAGATGGATGAGGAACAGACTTTGAGGCAGTTGACTGCGCCGAATCTAGAACATCAGCCGCTCGCTCTGCAATTTCCGGAGTTGGCAGATGGCGTGAATTTTGAGCTAAAATATGGGTTGATTCATTTACTACCCCACTTTCATGAGATGAGTAGAGAAGACCCCAACAAACATCTCTCTGAATTCCACACTGTCTGCAGCAGCATGAAGCCAAGGAACATCACTGAGGACCAGATCAAGCTGAGAGCCTTTCCTTTCTCTTTGAAGGATGCGGCCAATGATTGGTTATATTATTTGGCCCCAGGAAGCATAGATACATGGGCGAAGATGAAGAAAGCCTTCCTGGAGAAATACTTCCCTACAACGAAGCTCAATAGCTTGAAGAGGAACATTAGCAACATCGAACAACATGCTACTGAGACGTTGTATGAGTATTATGAGAGGTTCAAGAGGTTGATATCAAGCTGTCCATACCATGGTTATTCTGACCAAGACCTCGTTCTATATCTATATGGGGGACTTCTTGATGATGAGCGCAAGATGGTGAACGCAACTTGTGGCGGTAACATTCTCAACAAGACGCCGGCTGTAGCATTCGAGATATTCTTTGAGCTATCAGAGGGCTCAAGGCAATTCAGCAAGAGAGCAAGCGCTCAAGCTGTTAAGGCCGCAGATTCTGAGCCATCATCCTCACTACTTTCTGAGATGGCTGAGATGAAAGAGATGATGAGGAGGTTTATGATGAAAGGCAACCAGCAGTAAGTCAAGGCATGTGGCATCTGCTATGACACGATGCACCCTACTGATGCGTGTCCCACACTGCAAGAGCCCACTACTGAAGTGAATGCTATAGGAGGTTTTGGTCCAAAGAGGCCAAGATATGACCCGTACTCTAACACCTACAATCCAGGGTGGAGAGATCACCCTAATTTGAGGTACGGGAACCAACAGAATCCTCCTCAGGGCCGTGATGACCAGGAGTTTCACCCGAGACCACAACAGTTTCCACCACGCCAACAACAATTTCAGCAGCCTGGAGGTCAACAACAACAGTTCAGACCACAATACGAGCCTAGACCTCAAGGACAAAGTTCCAGTTCATCTATGTCTGTTGACGATCAGATCAAGTCTCTTGCGGAGTGCATGACCGGTATTACTCAGACGGTGTCCACCATGCAGAACAACATGATACAATTTCAACAGGAGACCAAGTCTAGTATTCAGAACTTGGAGAAACAGGTGGGGCAGATCTCCATGGCCGTGAGCAAACTAGAGGCCAAGGATGTGCGTAAACTCCCGTCACAGACGAAATTGAATCTAGTGCGGAACGTCAGTGCGATGACGCTAAGGAGTGGAACGCAATGGAATAAAGTGACAGAGGCTGCAGAGGAGAAACCGCGACCGCGGTTTGCTTACTGACGAGGATATTATAGGACAACAAAACAAAAACCGCGACCGTGGGATGCAAAGCCGCGACCATGGAAGCCCAGAAGAAGAACCGCGGCCGCGGCAAGATTTCCGCGACCACGAAAGTGTCTCTAGAAGATGAGAAATTTTTGAAGAAATTCCGTGATCACGGGCCCAAAGCCCCGACCGCGGATAACCTGTTGACGTACAAGACGACTACGTTCGTCCATATTTTCCTCCGCTCAGTTTGCTGAAGCCACCCGTGCCATTCCTTGAGGCACTGAAGAACACCAGAAGGCTGGAAAACAACAAGGAGATCTTCGAGACCTTTAGTAATTGCGAGGTAAACATTCCATTGATCACATTAATTAAGAGCATTCCTCGTTATGCGATTTTTTTTAAGGAATTATGTAAGATCAAGAGGAAGCAGCGAGGGACAACGAAGAAGAAGGTCTAGGTGAATGAGAATGTATCCACTATGCTGCAAAAGTGGATGCCCAAGAAGTGCAGTGACCCTGGCATGTTTAGCATTCCTTGCAAGATAGGTGACACCACGTTCGATAAAGCCATGCTGGATTTGGGTGCATCTATAAATGTATTGCCTCTCTCGCTGTATGAATCTTTGGGGCTTAGACCATTGCATAAGACAAGGATGGTGATTCAATTGGTGGATATGTCTACTGTGTCCCCCAAGGGAGTCGTGCATGATGTTCTAGTAGAGGTCGATAAGCTGATTTTCCCTGCTAACTTCTTTGTGTTGGATACGGGACAAGACAAGCATGCAGCCCCTGTGATGTTGGGTAGGCCGTTTATGAAAACGGCGAACACAAAGATCGATGTGAGTAGTGGTTCACTCACCATGGAGTTTGATGGGTTGAGGGTCGAATACAACATTGATGATGCAAAGAGACACCCTCTTGATTTTGATCCCAAGTGTTTGGTTGGTGTGGACAACCCAAGCTGATTTGAAGGGCACCATGTCGAGCCACGACAGTAACCAAGGCACTGCTCGGGAGGCAACCCGAGGTATGTAATTCCTTTCATGTTTTTTCTTTTCAAGTTATCATTATTTTTGTTTCGTTTTTAGACTAAACTGTAGGTTGGAGTTTCGAAGACAGAATCAGCAAAGCAACAGACGCGAAACCGCGACCGCGGAAATATTTCTGCGACCGCGGTTTCATCACTGTAAGTCCACTCCTCCGGAAAAAAAAAACAAAACAAATTTGCAGACACCGCGACCGCGGCCTTAAAACCGCGATCGCGGCTCAATTGTCCGATTTTTACTACAAGATACGGCGCACATCATGCTGCCAAGGAGGAGACATTAGCCCGACATTTTTATTTGGCATCGATGATGGCCCGACATTAGACAACTGATGGGGAGGAGCTCCAGAGCCAACTGCAGATACGATGATTGATATGGAGCGATAGAGCCCGCTACACGATTACACTAGGGCTCCAAATTTGTGTTCGTTGAAGGCTCGTGCAACCCCGTTTCTTTGATGTACCACTTCACCTTACAGTGGATCTATTTGGTTGCACGAGGATTTGCTTGAGTAGGACCGCCACAACACCAGAGACTTGTGGTTTCAATGATTTACCGCCAGCACCAACATCCAAGTCCAGGCTACCTCGGCGACGGTCGTGAGTACTTTTCTGCCTTCCCCAGTGTTTCATCTTTTTGTCTTTTATTACATTGAGGACAATGCAATATTTAAGCATGGGGGAATGATCTATACTTGCTAGTCGTCTGAGAAAGAAAGAAAAAAAAGAAAAGAAAAGAAAAAAGAAAAGAAAATCCTGGGCTAAGTCAAAAACCCGAAAGGGCGGCTTAGGCAATAAGCAGGTGGCTCGGACTAGCATTAGGCTGGGGTAATAAGAGGTCAAGAGTGAAGTGAGTTTTGTGAGCCCATCTATAGAAAAATGAAATGAGTGGCTAAGTGAAAACCCGAAAGGGCGCCTGGGCAAAATGAGTGAAAAGAATAAGAGTGATTATTAGGATTTCTCATTTTTCCTAGCGTGGTGACATAAGTGTTGGAGCTATAAGGAGGATTCGGGTAGGTCACTTTGGGAGTTATAAGAAGATAGACTGGAGCTAGGATTAGATGGTCACATTCACTCTATAGTGTTCGGGTTAAGCTTGGGGGAAGTACTCTGCTTTCCTTGAAGCTTGTGTGTTGTGTTGATTGTGTTGGTGCCCTGGAGATTCATGATTAGGTGCAGTTCTTAGTGGAGATAGTTTTGCTGTGCTTCTTGAGACCTTGGGTATTTCATTGGAGGAGTAGGTTTCTATTAGCTTACTCGAGGACGAGCAGGGTCTAAGCATAGGGGAATTTGATACGCTCTACTTTATAGTGCGTAACTAGAAGTTGTTACCGGATATTAGGTACCATTTTGTGTGGGTTTAGAAGATATTTGAGGAGAATGGAGTTGTGGAGAAGAAGTAGTGATATGGTGGATTTTAGTGCATATTGTGAAGACATTGAAGATAAGGCGAAGCCACCACAAGAGAAGACCGCAAGCGAGAAGCAGAAGATCGCAGCAGAAGCTTTTCCGCGAGCGCGGAAGGACGAGCCGCGATCGCGGATTGACAACAGAGGCAAGGGTTCGACAAAGCACAGAACTGCGGTCGCGGTTTACAACCCGCGGTCGCGGGTACTGTTCATCCGCGGCGCCGAGATCCGTTTTGTTTTATTTCTTTATTATTTCGTTTAATTTCCTTTTAGGAAGATATTATTTCTTATCTTAGGAATTAGGTTTTGCTAGGTTATTTTACCTCTCTTTGTTAGCAGTCTTTTCATTATCACAAAATCACTTTATCGTTCATTATTTTCCCTTAGAGTTTTATGCTTTGAAGACTATGAAGAACTAAGCAACCATTGCTTATTCCGACGATTGAAGCCTTCGTTTGTATTTGGTTGTGAGATTATAACTCTATTTCCTTTTCTTTGATTATATTGATTCTCTTTGTGCTTCATCCCATTGATTCTTGCTGATTTGACTAGCCTGATCATCTAGTTGATATTAGTGATTTTCTATTGCTAGGGTTTGGATATTTCTGGTTGAAATCCCTTATCTTGTGTAGCAACCGCAATTTACAGGAACTGGTTGTGAATGTTTATTGTGAAGAGAATTGATTACATGTCGAGTACTGACTAGCTGTTAAGTATTGCATGTATCCTGCTTAATTCCTATGCTTACTGCTGTCGTTAGATTGAATCTTGATGGTTTCTTGATTGTTTAATGGTAAGTATTTTCAGGGCTGGTTGACCTGTCTATATACATAAGATCGGAATAAGAATATTCATTGGTAGGAATTAGAGATAATCTAGGATCAACCAATCAAACTGAAGTGTGTATATTTGTCTGGCTAAGTTACTTCTCATCCATTGATTACATCTTTTGCATTGATTTACTTTGTTATTTGATACAAACCAAAATGCCCCCTTTTGTTACTATTGGCATACAACCTTTGCATATAGGAAGATTGCTTACCTCCCTGTGGGATCGATCCTTATTTACCCTACTACGTTAGTTAGGTTTTTGAGGTTATTTGATAGGTGTCTACGACAAACCCCTCATCAACCTGCAATCGTAGTATTGCTTAATTTCATCAACGTTATTGTCAGAACCTTCGGTATAGATTGCTACAGTTGCCCTATCACGCCCTTTGTTTATGTACTTGAACAAATATTTTATAGACCTGGCTTGATTGCACCATTCAACATTTATGTGAGCTCCGTACTTCAACAAAAGTGTTGGATTGTATGGAACTACATATCTGCTGTCCAACTTATGTTCATTTTTATCCACAGTTCTGCCAGTATTCCTTCTTTTGTATACGGATAGCCATCGTCATCAACATTAGTTGTATCCTGAAATGTCTTAGGATAGTGTTTTATACACTTCCCTTCCTGCATACAGACGTTTTTTGGGTTCATCAAGCCACAAGGACCATGCATCATACATTCTGTAACAACTAGGGGTGTTCATCCGGTTCGGACCGGATTTTTTTAAAAATGCGGATCATAGACCGGACCGGACCGGTCTTATTCGGCCCGGTCCGGTCTAAGACCGGATTAGATCGGAATTTTAAAAAAAATTAAATTAAATTCTTATTTAATATCTAAAAAAACATTTATACTCCTAACTTATTAACTTAAAGAAAAGATCTATAAATTAAATATTTAAACTCCTAAGTTATTATTTTTTATTTAAAAAAAAACGGTCCAATCGATCCGGAGCGGTTTTTTTCTGGGTTTGGACCGGACCGGACCGGATTAAGGGAAAAAGCTGGACCGGAGACCGGACCGTAATTTCACCGGTCCGGTCTTTTTCGATTCGATTTTCTGGTCCGGGCAAGATTTGAACAACCCTAGTAACAACTTTATACAGTTTCAGTTGGGTGACAGGATTAGGAATGTCTGCACAAATCACTATGTCAATGTCTTCAACACTATTTATCTTATTATCACGATTACAAAAATATGAGCATGAGGCAGTCCTCGCTTTTGGAACTCAATAGTATGGATGACTGCAAAAATGAATAGTGTAGTAAAATTTTGATTTCAAGCGACATATATAATGTATAATATAAACTCCTATAAAAAAGTGGATCGGATTTAACGATTATGTAAATAATTGATTGATGTAATAATACCTGCATTACCCTTTTCAAATATTTGGCCTGATTTCAACTCGTTGAGCATCTCATCAAGCTTGCTTTTGAATATCCTCCTGATAATGTATGTCCTATCTTCCGATGCAAGATTTTTTTTTTCCAGAGCTCTGATTAATTCAGGCCACTTTGGGTTGCAAGTGAATGTAATAAATAAATCAGGGTGTCCATACGCCTTGCATATTCTCATTGCATCTTGATAATTCTGGATCATATACCTTTTACTTCCGGCAAAAGATGAAGGTAAATGAACACGCTTTCCAACGGATGAAGGTTCAGTGTTTTCTCTAACAACAGCTTCAACAATACTCTTATATTTAATTTTCTGACCTGAACTTTGTCTGATTATGTCGAAGGTAATTAAGCCTTATTGATTCAATCATCGTAAAAGAATCAACCAAAAATTGTTGGAATAACTTCTTGCATGGCAAAATCAACGATCCTTTTGCAGGTCTATCTTGAATCCTGAATGCAAAAAACTCTCTCATACTACACTTGAATCTCTTTCTGGAAGAAATGTTGCCCACATCATTGAGTTCAATATCGATCCTGAATCCATCCTTACCATATGGAAACAACATCGGGTACTGTATGTAATACCCACACCATATTGGGTCGGCCCATCACAGGGCACAATTGGTAACAAGAGGGCATTGGACTTCTTGTTAAAGCGTGAGGTCTCGAGTTTGATACTCACGAACAACCTCTTGGCGAATGGCTGCCTGTTATAGGTAGAGCCCCCAAGGAAGGGTTGTGGTGTATGGGCTGTAGCCCTGTGATGGGCCGGCCCAATGTGATATGGGTATTACAAAAAAGTACACTTTTTATGTGGGATAGGGGCCTCCGAGAACAACGGCCCAGCCATTTCTATCCCCCATGGGCCGCAGCCCATGTACCCCAACCCATCCCCCAAATTGGGGAGGTTGTTCGTGAGTCTCAAACTCGAGACCTCACGCTTTGGCAAGGAAGCGTGGGCTGCGGCCCATGGGGGATAGAAATGGCTGGGCCGTTGTGCTCGGAGGCCCCTATCCCACATAAAAAGTGTACTTTTATATAATACCACAACCACTTGGGCCGGCCCATCACAGGGCTGCAGCCCATACACCCCAACCCTTCCTTGAGGGCTCCACCTATAACAGGCATCCATTCGCCAAGAGGTTGTTGGTGAGTCTCAAACTCGAGACCTCACCCTTTAACAAGAAGTCGAACGCCCTCTTGTTACCAATTATGCAACACAATTTGTGGCAAGGAAGCGTAAGGCTTCTTGTCAAAGCGTGATGTCTCGAGTTCGAGACTCACGAACAACCTCCCCAGTTTGGGGGATGGGTTGGGGTACATGGGCTGCGGCCCATGGGGGATAGAAATGGATGGGCCGTTGTGCTCGGAGGCCCCTATCCCACATAAAAAGTGTACTTTTTATGTAATACCACAGCCACATGGGCCGACCCATCACAGGGCTACAGCCTATACACCCCAACCCTTCCTTGGGGGCTCCACCTATAACAGGCAGCCATTCGCCAAGAGGTTGTTCGTGAGTCTCGAACTCGAGACCTCACGCTTTAACAAGAAGTCCAACGCCCTCTTGTTACCAATTATGGTGCACTCACGAACAACCTCTTGGCGAATGGCTGTCTGTTATAGATGGAGCCCCCAAGGAAGGGTTGGGATGTATGGGCTGCAGCCCTGTGATGGGCCGGCCCATGTGGCTGTGGTATTACACTGTAGAGGTAGGTACAATGGGTGCCATTCACTAATACGTGTCAACACATGATCCTTGTTTCAACAATAATATCTCTCATGTCACCATGTGCTTCCATATCATCAACATTAAGAGTCGCAATCTTCCATCAATGTCTCTTGTATAGATGAGTCTTAGTTTCAAATCTGATTGAAAATTTTCTGCAATCCGTTCTCTGGCCATTCTATATGCCTTCGCCACTGGATTATTATAATCTATCATTTCCTTCAAATCATGCACAACCGAAACCTTGAACGATTTTTTTTCATTTGATATGCATTTAGTAAAAGTTAATATTATTAGCCTTTATAGGTACATCCTAAAATATGAAATAACTTGAATATAAACATCAATATATTTATATGCAAGCAAAAATGACCTAATAGGAAATTTAACATAGAAAAATTAAAAGCAAAACATACCTATGAGCGCGAATTCGGTTTTCTTCTTCGTTCTCCGTATCATATATATAGAGCTGATAAAATTTTGGTCTATATCCACTACTTGGCATCAAAGTACCTATCTTGTGACAATTCTAACCATTTAGACAGAATGAGTAAGGGCCATGACCCTTGTTAACGGTAATTCTTTCACCCATTGATTTAAATGAAAACATCATATTGTATGATCTAATATTTTTGATGAAGTGGCTGTTTCGTGGATATTTATTCTGCAGAAGGTTGATTAGAAGCTGTGGTGGAGCCTTTAAATAGGGCAACTCAACCTTCCCTTTCATGCAACATATAGAGAATATTGGTTTTGTTAGAGTTTTAGACTTATCGAATCTTTCCTCATACCACATTAAAGCACCACAAAATTCACATGTGTATGATTGATCTCCAATGTTAGCATATTCTACGTAGAAAAATACAGAATTCACTCTTATTAAATAATGATAAAAGGTTCAACAAAAAAATTGACAAAACAATTGACAGAATAAGTTGACAGCAGGTTTATCAACAAAAAAGATCAATATTGGACAACAAAATTGAAAGATAAAATTCAAACAAAGTTTACAACACAAAAACTAAGCAAATAGCTTCAAGAAATGACACAACTTCAGTAATATGACAGTAACAACAGAAAACATCAGTCAAAAGACAGTAACTTGTCAAAGAATGCCAAAGAAATTATAGCAGATGATAAAAATACTCCTATATCTGTCAAGATATGTATAAATACAGATAGACACATATAGACATTTCCATATGCTTCATATACACCTATATTAGAATCAAAGTACTATTTTTTTACATAAACACTTCAAAGCAGTTTTCAATTGTTTCACTTCACATCAAAATCAACACCTAAAGCTGAAGAGTTCAATATGAAATGAAAAAAACATTTAACAAATTTATAACATACAAATTTCATTGTTTGTTTCGAGTTGATCGACTGAGTGCCTGAACGATCCGTGTGCCTCAGTTTTGTTTTGGGAATTTGGAACGCATATTGGTCGAGTGCCTAGCCAATCTACATGCCTCTGTTTTTTTTTATGAAATTGATATTGGTTAATATTTTTCACCCAAAACAACTTGCACGTGTCGAACAATGACGCTTACAACATGTGTCTTGCAGTCGCTTCAAGATATCTTGTTATCAAACTTAGGTATGCCCAATGTGCTCACGGTCCCTCAGTCCTCTGCTACTTCCTTCAACACCTGGGATCTCTTTTGATGGAGTGGGGATTAAGTTTTCGCTAGACACCCTAGACGTGATGTTCGGGATTAGTTGTAGGAATGTAGTTGACTTGGGCTCGCTAGTTGCTGCTCTCAAGGGCAATAAGCGCCTCAATTGAATCATATGACTTGTTTGATTAGGCACACGAGGTGTGCAACATGCATCAAAGTCAACCCTAGTTGCTTGTTTGGCGAGCATGAGTATGGTGTAGTTGGTGCTCACCTTGCATGATCATGACCTAAATGGACATATTTGCACGCTATTAATAAATTACACAACACTCTTGGATTTCATTTCTCTTATTTTTTGGTAAAAAAAGAAAAAAAAACTCTTCGATTGAATTCTTTGAAACGGTCTATGGATGGGTTCCCTCCGGATTGTAAGATCTATATCCCTAATCTTCACACTTTTTGTCTTCACATCACAATCTTCAAATGTCTACCAACTACACTACTTCAGTGGAGTTCACCGATGTCACCAACCCTTAAAAGATGAAATCACGGCTCAAAGACCTGCTCTCGGGCATCATCAGCGAGCACGCTACAGGTGCAAATTATGGTGTTGGCTTTGACGTCCACATGTTTAGACCTACAACATTTGCAGGTTGTATCTTTCAACCACTGCAACATGTTGTTGTATTTAATCCATCTTTGTAATAGGCTAAGTGTTAGGATGGCAAGATGAGGGTTTAATGAGCAAACCGGGTTCAAATGGGGTAGATCGGGTTTAGCAGGAAATTGGCTGGTTTGGAGACTTGGACGTTTGTTGCTTTACTTGGGCCTAAAGCCCAAACTGATGAGATTGGCCCATTGGAAGAGGAGTCCATCATCGAGCTAAAACGCGGCTTCTTGCTAAGTGAAACAATGCATTTTTTGACGTCTCCTTTAACCTAGCTATAAAAGCCTCACAGGTTCTACTGTGCACACTTAACCTAACTCTGCGTCGCTCAAATTCACAGAGAGAGAAAGAAAAAAGAGAAAAAAGAGAAGAGAAAAATAGCTTGCGAAGCGTCTCCGGTGGTCTTGTCGCTGGCGTTTCCCTTGGTGGCCGCCTTGGTCATTGTCTTCGAAGTCGTCGTCTACGATCTTCAATTGGCTTGAGAGGGGGCCGAATCCCTTTCCTTTGTCTTTTTCGTCTTTTGTTTTCTCTGCTTGTTCCCTGTGCTATATTTTGTTTCCTGTTTGGTTCGTGTGTTGCTCTCTTGTAACCAACACTTCTTGTTTTTCGATCTTTAGTGCATTTGGGGTGAGTCTCCCTTCCTGAGGCCCCATGGAGTAGGTGTATTCGAAACACATCAACAATCTTTGGTGTTCTTTCTCGATTTCCTTTAGTTTGCGTTTGTTGATCTTTGCGAAACCGAGTTAGAATCTTGTTGTTGTTGTTGTTGTTGACGTATTCGAGCGAATCTCAATATCAAAGTGGTATTAGAGCCTTTCTCTGATCTGTTGTGCTTCCGTTGTTGTTTTGTGTGTTTGAGATTCTCTATGACTATTGAGGATCTTGACTTAAACTGTTAGTTTCTAGGGTTTGCTCTTGTTACTCGTGTGTTGATCGAGCAAGAGAAATCTTGTGATCTCTGGTGCTTTCGTGTCTGTTGAATGTTAGGGTTTTTACTGTTGGCTCATACTGTATCTTGTTCCATTTACTGCTTGCGTGCTCTTGTCGGTGTTGGCAGAAAGTATAAGGCTGAAACTGTAATAACCCCTAAAAGTCCCAATTGTCGTTTTGTAAGCAAGACGTGTTAGGCAATTTCTGTAACCTCTATAGGAACAATTTGAACGTATTCGTAAACGTTTAATAAACTTTGGGTCTTAAAATTATTTGAGGGGTGCTAAAACCAAAGATTTAGCAAAGACCGCGACCAAATACCCAGAGCGCGAGCGCGGCAGTTCCGCGACCGCGGTTTTGAAACCGCGACCACGGAAAACTCGGATCGTTGTGGTTTTGCCCAGGGGTAAACCGCAATCGCAGAAAACCTCTATTCGTCTTCTTCGTCTGCTTCCAGAAGGCCGACGCTCGAAATTTCCCCTCGTGCCGAACGATGGGGAGTTGGATCGGTTGGCTTGCTCGGCGTTGAGGTGAACTCCTCCTTCTCTGAGCCTATAAATAGGAGTTGTAGCCGAGCTTCTCCATCATCCTCAAGCTTCCTCCTTCTCTCGTTAAAGTTGTGTTTGTCATCGGAGTTTCGTCGCCGGATTCGAAGTCGTCGCCGTGGGAGTTCTTGGGTGTTGGAGGTGCTCTTTTGTCCAGAAGCGAAGTTGTTGTGCCTCGTCGTCGTCGGTATGACTCAAAAATTTGAGTTAAGTTTGCGTCGGGATGGAGTCCCACGACCGCGGCCGGGCAGAGACCCGCGACCCCGGCTGGGCGCTAAACCGCGATCGCGGTTATAAAACCGCGGGCACAGTTTTGCCCAGCAAGGCCGCGATCGCGGTTATGCCATCCGCGACCGCGTTACTGGCCTTTTTCCTTCGTTTCGCTTTGTCTTTTCGTATCGTATCTAACTTAGGGTTTTGTCGTAAAACTCATCGTCGTCGTAGGGAAGCGTACTCAATTGCAAGTTTCCAGATCTCGGAACCCGATCTCTTCGTTAGTCTAGTTTAAGGCAAGTGGCGGTTCACTCTTGCTCATTATTCCATGTTTCCCTTGATTATCGATTATTTGATTGTTAATTAAGTTGGAATAAAAGTTGTTGTTTTTATGTTTGGGAACAGATTTGATAAAGCAATGTGTTAAAATATGGATTATAATAGGTTGTATATACTGTTAGAAACAACGCTATTATATATTTATATATGATATTACCGTAATGGTCTTGGTGTGGATTTATATGTGAACTTACATGCTTAGTTAGCACGAGTATTCGTAGGAACGCTATGTACCTTGTGAGGTCTAGTCGTTTCTTTATAAGTGGTATTAGGAGGATTTTGCCCTAGTACTTCTGGTCATGACCGTACCCTTATTATAAGGGTAGGTGCACTTAGCTAGTGCCAATGTATGGGATTCTTTCTCAGAAATATCTCTCGTATCGAGATGATGTGTATTAAAAAGCTATAACGTGAATGTTTGTTTTGGAGTTAAATAAGATAAGTGCTTTTACGCACATAATTAATATACCCTCGGGCGAGGAGTACAACGTGGAAACCGCCTGGACTCTTGTTGGAGTAAGTCTTCTTTCCAATCTGAATTCGCATTGCGCGGTGAGGTTGGTCGTGGACCCAAATAATCAAGGTCGTGTTTTAAACTTGTGTGAAAACTTAAACGTTCCCAAACAATTGTCATACGTTTCCCATAAGACTCAATTCCTTTGGAGTCTTCTCTTCATACATTTCCCATAAGACTCAATTCCTTTGGAGTCTTCTCTTGATCATTCCTTTTCTTGTGTTTCCGTAGAAGTATTGAAGTTCACCTCGTGTATCGGCTATTATTCGAGAAGCGATGGGTGTAACTTAATACGACTACTTAGAATCTTTTTATTTGTACCCTTGCATAGTCTTTCATTAGACTAACCAACCGGTTTTTATTCCTTTGCATGGTTGGCTGGTGTCATCCGTCTCATACGGCACATCAGGTAAATTTCCTCATCCTTGAAGGCCAGATTCTGACGTTGAAGGTAGTTGACGTTTTAAGTGTTTTCCCTAAGGTTGAAGATCCTACCGTGAGATCGCACAGTTCAAAACCCCTTTATGGCGTTTATTTATTTCAAAGACTTCCGCTGTAATAAATGTTTTCTGTATTTGGTTACCAGTTGTAACTTATGACGTTGGTATAAATAATATTTGGTCAACTCGCACATTATTTACTAAAGTTTGTAGTGTTATATCATGTGTTATAAAATCGGTAAGCCTTGGGTGACCCCGGGTGTGTATTCTGAGGTCACTGGCGGTAATATTTCCAAAGGTATTTTGGGGGTGTTACAGATTTGGTATCAGAGCTAAAAGTTTTAAAATGATTTACGTTTTCAAATCGTTTTTTTTAAAATAAAACTTTGTAAACCGTTCTTCGTTTATAGTAAAGAAATTTATTGGGTATTTCAAAAGACAAGTCAAGGTATTTAACAAAATCATACTTTTTGAGTAGTTTTTTTGAAACCTCTGCCGTTCTAGTCGTGCCTTCTTCTCCTGTCTAATATAGAAAGTTAGCTTCTATATTTAGAAAGTTCTAATTCTCCCTCGTCATCTCGCATGCAATGGGTGCTGTTGTATCGCAATTGAAGGGAAGAAAGGACGCTGAGGTAGCTTCGCCACCTAAGGCTGAGTTTGAGTCCCCTGTTCTTCCGTGTTGCGCTAAGGTCGGGATTACGGTTAGTCCTCACGAGGAGGAGAAGACCGTGCTTGAGGAGTCGGTGGTTCTGGTATCCGACGGGATGGAAGATCCCGAGGAGGTCCCCGAAGAGGAGGACCCCGAGGAGGATCCCGAGGAAGATCCTGAGGAAGACCCAGAGGAGGACCCCGAATAGGATCCTGAGGAGGACCCTGAGGAGAACCTCGAGGTCTATGATACTGATCTGGGTCTGGAGCACCTGCTTGTGGATGGAGAAGATCCGGGGATGCAATTCATCTTCCCTAGCCCAGAGATGCCACTGTTTCCGGAGTACACGCCCATGTCCCTTGCTACTTGGGAGGCACTTTGGGTATCCGGTGCTGATAGGGTGGAGTATGAGCCGTTGGATGCGCCAGTGGGTCCGCATCCTATCCACGCACCCAGAGAGCCGGTGATGAGTCCTACTTCTCGTCATGTACACCATCAGAGTGAAATGGCTTCCACCGAGGCTCGTCACCAAGTGGAAGAGATGTCGGAGCAAGCTCGTAGGCGAGCGAGACCGTGGGAGGCTCCTGTGGACGTTCCCACTCAGCAGGCAAGGGTCAGGCCCCGTGTGCTGAGTCCAGTCTCATCTCATGCTGGATGATGTCCACGAGCTTCAAGAGAACATTAGGCGGGCCAAGCAACTTATCAACCCGCACTACCAGTTTGATGTGGCAGATTTTCGCCCAGGGTTCTTGGATCGGTTTTGTTATCCACCTGTGCCTAGGGAAGGGCCAAGCGTTCCTAGGGAGGGGCCACGTATTCTGGGTCCTAGTAGCTCGAGGAGGCCAGCTCCGGAACCAGAGGATAGATCACCTCCGAAGAGATATCGAAGGGCTGATGATTACAGGAATCTCTTCAAAGACCCATCAAGGGGACAGTAGCAAGTCGTAGTGATCTTTTCTAGTTTTTTTTCCTTTCGTTGTTTTTAGAGCATTAGCCTCCTAACAGTTTTGTCTCATCGTTTAGAAAGGTTATTGTAAGACTTATAAATCATGGTTCGGTTCTTTCATCAATAAAGTTTTCCAGTTTAATCTACTCCGAATCAATTACATATATTGCGCGTCTTTAAATGTTATAATAATTTTATGGAGTATTTTAATAATTGATCAGCAAACAGATGGTGAACACAAGGAACACAACCCGTGTTGGTGCTGGGTTGAGTAACAACCCAAGGTTGAACCTGAGGAGTGCCGCTAATCAGGGGGATGAGAGCGAATCGGCCTCTCACAATAACCCAACTGGCAATAGCCATGTTCAGGCTAACCCTCAGGTTGTCTTTGATGCTGCGGCCGTAGAGGCCATTCGAAGGATCGTGGTGCAGGCTGTCACCGAGATAGTTCGGCCAGCTGTACCACAAGCGCAAGGTGTCCCAGTTCCTCAGGTTATTCCTGAATTTGAGGAGCCAGTGGACCATGCACCTCAGGTCGTTACCGTCAGAAATGGAGGGAACTACGGTCGGGCCTTGAAGGCCATTAGCTCGATGAGGCCGGATAGCTATGACGGTACCGGAGAACCAGTCAAGGTAGCATATTGGTTCTCATATATGGAACGGTTATTCTGGAATGTCGATTGCACTGAGGCTGAGAAAGTGCACATTGCCTCTCTTCAACTTAAGAATGTGGCTAGTGAATGGTGGGAGAGCACTGGATTAGCTGAACATCCCGCGTTAAATTGGGGTATGTTCAAGACAAAGATGACCGATCGTTTCTTTTCCCGTGCTATGAGGGAGGAGAAACATAAGGAGTTCCTTTATCCTAAGACTGATGGGCTGAAGGTGACTGAGCTAGCTGCAAAGTTTAACCACCTGTTGCAATATGCTGGACCGAAAGTGTCGAGTGAGGAGCAGAAAATCTGGCATTTCCATGAGTGGATGAACCCGGATATTAAGCCGTTGATGGTGCGCCACAACTGCTCTACTCTGGAGCAGTATGTGAATGCCGCCTATAAGCTAGAAGTGACTCTAGAGGAGTCGACAAAGAAGCGTAATCGCCAAAGATCGGCGCAGAGCCAGCCTCAGGCTAGTGGGTTTAAATGACCCGCACCACCGTCGCACTTTGCCAAGTCTGGTCGGGCAAGGACTGAGGTGGCACAGTCTGGTCCTACTCAACGCTCGGGCCAGAGCAAGAACCCGATTCAGTGCTATAACTGCGGAACGCCGGGGCACAAGAGCAATTAGTACACGAAGGGTAAGAGAACGTGCTTTGCATGCGGAAAGGAGGG
Source organism: Rheum nobile (assembly GCA_027886185.1). Lineage (NCBI taxonomy): Eukaryota > Viridiplantae > Streptophyta > Magnoliopsida > Caryophyllales > Polygonaceae > Rheum > Rheum nobile. Next base: position 69,462 of record WOAB01000261.1, on the reverse strand, counting down.
GCATTTGCATAATTTTTGTCCTCAAAGGAGGCAGAAGGAGGCTAAGTCACAACAAGGGTCAGTTAGCCATAACAACCGACCTCGATTCAAGCCTGTAGGGACTCCTAGTACCTCGATGCAGACAACTGCTCAGAACAAGAGAAAGGCCCCAGCTGCTCCAGTGGGTCAGGGTCATCGGCTGTACGAGACGCGTGAGGCTGACGGACCGAACACTTCAATTGCTCAAGGTACTATATACCTTCACTCTACATCCGTGTGCATATTGTTTGATTCTGGTGCCACTCATTCTTTTATTTCGGAAAAGTGTGTAAATAAGTTAGGGTTGAAGTGCAATGAATCTTGCGAACCATTCGTGGTGAACCTTCCCAATGGTCAGCAATTAGTAGGGACCAAGCGACTGTCTGAATTTCCGATTACTATTCAAGGTCGGAAGTTCAAAGCGGACTAGATTTGCATAGCCAGAGGCTCCATACGACATCATTCTCGGGATGGACTGGATGATGCGTCACGGGGCGGTAATCGATTTCAGCTCAAGGACAGTGACAGTTTCATCCGGGGGCTAGTTTGTGTGTAAGTTCAAGGGTCGTAATGACGCTGATAACGGAAAGCTTATCAATGCGATGGTTGCATGTAAGCTACTTCGACAAGGTTGTGTCGGGTACGTGTGCTATCTGGATAAACCCAAGAAGGAAGAGACTTCAGTTCATGATGTCCCTGTCATATGCGAGTATCCGAATGTTTTTCCTGATGAGATTCCCGATTTACCCCCGAATCGTGACGTGGAGTTCACTATTGATCTAGAGCCTAGAACCTCGCCGATTTCTAAAGCACCTTATCGGATGGCTCCAGCGGAGATGCATGAATTGAAGAAACAGCTTGAAGAGCTACTCGAGAACGGGTATATAAGGCCGAATGCATCGCCTTGGGGCGCTCTTGTCTTGTTTGTCAAGAAAAAGGATGGTTCGTTCAGACTTTGTATCGACTATCGAGAGTTGAACAAGGTTACCATCAATAATAAGTATCCTTTGCCAAGGATAGATGATCTTTTGGATCAACTGCAGGGAGCGAAAGTCTTTTCCAAGATCGATTTGAGGTCTGGTTATCATCAGCTCAGGATTCGTGAGAAAGATATTCCGAGGACTGCGTTCCGGACGAGATATGGACACTACGAGTTTGTAGTCATGCCATTTGGGCTTACCAATGCTCCGGCAGTTTTCATGGGTCTGATGCACAGATGTTTCCATCAGTATCTGGACAAGTTTGTGGTGGTGTTTATCGACGATATCCTGATCTACTCTCCGAGCGAAGAGGCTCACGAGGAGCATCTTCGTATCACATTGTCGGTCCTTAGACAAAATCAACTATATGCAAAGTTGTCTAAGTGTGACTTCTAGATTAAGAAAGTGGCTTTCTTAGGCCACGTGATCAATGAGAATGGGGTTATGGTCGACCCTCAGAAGATCGAAGCAGTAGCCGACTGGAAGCAACCTCAGAACATGAAGGAGGTGTGCAGTTTCTTGGGACTTGCAGGTTATTACAGACGGTTCATGGAGAGATTTTCAAAGATCGCTCTACCCATGACCGGGTTGCTCCGCAAGGTCCATAAGAAGTTCATATGGGACGACAAGTGCGAGGCAAGTTTTCAGAAGTTGAAAAAGTGCCTGACGTCCGCACCAGTTTTGACGCTACCAGATGGATCTGATGGTTATGTGGTCTTTAGTGACACTTCAAAGCATGGGTTAGGATGTGTATTAATGCAAAAGGGAAAGTTTATTGCATACGCATCTCGGCAACTGAAGACCTATGAAGCAAACTATCCAACGCATGATATGGAATTAATAGTTGTGGTTTTCGCGCTGAAGATTTGAAGGCACTATCTCTATGGTGTTTGATGCCAGATCTTTATCGACCACAAGAGTCTCAAGTATGTGTTCACTCAGAAGGAGTTGAATATGAGGCAGCGTCGCTGGTTAGAGCTACTCAAGGATTATGACATCGAGTTGCTATATCATCCGGGCAAGGCTAACGTGGTAGCCGATGCTTTGAGCCGGAAGACGCCGTATGAAACCGTAGTAGCTCTACTCACTGCCCAAACCGAACTGTGTCAAAGATTGTGCGAGATTGATGTCTTGTATGATCAGCGTCGAGGATGCCTGAATATGTTGGAGATTCAGGCTACGCTACTCGATCAGATCAAGGAGAAGTAGGTTGATGATTTGATCTTAGTGAAGTTAAGCAGTGAAGTAATGGATGGGAAAGCTCCGGGATTTGTGATTCAAGATGATGGATCACTCTGGTTTCAGGACCGGATCTGTGTGCCTGACATAGTTGGCCTTCGTCAATTGGTGATGAAGGAGGCCCATTCGTAAGCTTATTCTGTACATCCAGGATCCAGTAAGATGTACAAAGACCTCATATAGAAATTCTGGTGGCCCAACATGAAGTGGGATGTAGCAGAATTTGTGGCCAGATGCTTGACTTGTCAGAAGGTCAAGATTGAACACCGTAGACCAGGTGGTGAATTGCAACCTCTCCCAGTGCTAGAGTGGAAGTGGGAGGATATTGCGATGGACTTCGTCACGGGGTTGCCAAAGACTCAGAGTCAAAAGGATGCCATATGGGTGATCATTGACCGGCTCACAAAGAGTGTTCATTTCGTGGCCATCAAGTCAACTTGGGGAACCCAAAAGCTATCAGAAGTTTTCCTACACGAGATTGTCTGATTGCATGGTACGCCAAAAACCATTGTATTGGATCGTGATGGTCGATTTATGTCAAGGATCTGGAAGGAACTCCACAAGGCCATGAGAACAGAGTTAATGTTCAGTACTGCATTTCATCCTCAGACGGATGGACAGTCTGAAAGGACCATTCAGACACTTGAGGATATGCTGAGAGCTTGTGTGCTAGATCGTCTGACCAACTGGGAGAATAGCTTAAGTCTGATTGAGTTCACATACAATAACAGCTGGCATTCCACCATCAAGATGGCTCCATTCGAGGCTTTGTACGGTCGAAAGTGCAGATCTCCGATTTGTTGGGATGAGAATGCCGACAATATTCTGCTCGGACCGGAGTTAGTCGAGAGGACTGCCTCGGATATTGCCTTGATCAGACAGAGGATGCTTATAGCCCAGAGTCGACAGAAGTCCTATGCTGATTTGAAGCGCAGGAATGTCGAGTTAGAGGTTGGTGACAAGGTATTTGTCAGGGTGTCGCCATCCAAGGGTGTGTTTAGGTTCGGCAAGCATGGGAAGCTCAACCCTCGCTACGTGGGACCATTCAAGATCCTTAACATAGTTGGATCTTTAGCATACCATTTGGCATTGCCGCCGTCGGCACACCTTGTGCATAACGTGTTTCACGTGTCTTTGCTGAGGAAGTATGTGCCAGATGAGTCGCATGTGCTGAGTTACGATGACATCAAGATTCAGGCAAATGGTACATACGAGGAGAGACCTGTGCGTATTCTCGAACGCCGCAAGAAGCACTTGAGGAACATAGTGGTACCATTAGTGCGAATCCTCTGGTCCAAGTCAGGATCCGAGGAGGTGACGTGGGAAACTTGGGAGATTGAGTCTGATATGCTAAGTCATTTTCCCGAGCTGTTTTCGGCCTAGTTTCGGGGTCAAAACTTTTTTTTTAAGGGGGAGGTATTGTAATAACCCCTAAAAGTCCCAACTGTCGTTTTGTAAGCAAGATGTGTTGGGTAATTTATGTAACCTCTGTAGGAACCATTTGAACGTATTCGTAAACGTTTAATAAACTTTGGGTCTTAAAATTATTTGAGGGGTGCTAAAACCAAAGATTTAGCAAAGACCGCGATAAAGACCGCGACCAAAGACCCAGAGCGCGAGCGCGGCAGTTCCGCGACCGCGGTTCTGAAACCGCGACCGCGGAAAACTCGGATCGTCGTGGTTTTGCCCAAGGGCAAACCGCGATCGCGGTTCTGAAACCGCGATCGCGGGAAACCTTTGTTCGTCTGCTTCCAGAAGGCCGACGCTCGAAATTTCCCCTCGTGCCGAACGACGGGGAGTTGGATCGGTTGGCTTGCTTGGCGTTGAGGTGAACTCCTCCTTCTCTGAGCCTATAAATAGGAGTTGTAGCCGAGCTTGTCCATCATCCTCAAGCTTCTCCATCATCCTCAAGCTTCCGGCCTTGCTGGGCGCAGTTTTGCCCAACAAGGCCGCGATCGCGATTATGCCATCCGCGACCGCGGCACTGGCCTTTTTCCTTCATTTCGCTTCGTCTTTTCATATCGTATCTAACTTAGGGTTTTGTCATAAAACTCATCGTCGTCGTAGGGAACCGTACTCAAGTGCAAGTTTCCAGATCTCGAAACCCGATCTCTTTGTTCGTCTAGTTTAAGGCAAGTGGCGGTTCACTCTTGCTCATTATTCCATGTTTCCCTTGATTATCGATTATTTGATTGTTAATTAAGTTGGAATAAAAGTTGTTGTTTTTATGTTTGGGAACAGATTTGATAAAACAATGTGTTAAAATATGGATTATAATAGGTTGTATATACTGTTACAAACAATGCTATTATATATTTATATATGATATTACCATAATGGCCTTGGTGTGGATTTATATGTGAACTTACATGCTTAGTTAGCACGAGTATTCGTATGAACGCTATGTACCTTGCGAGGTCTAGTCGTTTCTTTATAAGTGGTATTAGGAGGATTTTGCCCTAGTACTTCTGGTCATGATCGTACCCTTATTCTAAGGGTAGGTGCACTTAGCTAGTGCCAACGTATGGGATTCTTTCTCAGAAATATATCTCGTATCGAGATGATGTGTATTAAAAAGTTGTAACGTGAATGTTTGTTTTGGAATTAAATAAGATAAGTGCTTTTACGCACATAATTAACATACCCTCGGGCGAGGAGTACAACATGGAAACCACCCAGACTCTTATTGGAGTAAGTCTTCTTTCTAATCTGAATTCGCATTGCGCGGTGAGGTTGGTCGTGGACCCAAATAATCAAGGTCGTGTTTTAAACTTGTGTGAAAACTTAAACGTTCCCAAACAATTGTCATGCGTTTCCCATAAGACTCAATTCCTTTGGAGTCTTCTCTTCATACATTTCCCATAAGACTCAATTCTTTTGGAGTCTTCTCTTGATCATTCCTTTTCTTGTGTTTCCGTAGAAGTATTGAAGTTCACCTCGTGTATCGGCTATTATTCGAGAAGCGATGGGTGTAACTTAATACGACTACTTAGAACCTTTTTATTTGTACCCTTGCATAGTCTTTCATTAGATTAACCAACCGGTTTTTATTCCTTTGCATGGTTGGCTGGTGTCATCTGTCTCATACGGCACATCAGGTAAATTTCCTCATCCATGAAGGCCAGATTCCGACGTTGAAGGTAGTTGACATTTTAAGTGTTTTCCCTAAGGTTGAAGATCCTGGCGTGAGATCGCACAGTTCAAAACCCCTTTATGGCGTTTATTTATTTTAAAGACTTTCGCTATAATAAATGTTTTCTGTATTTGGTTACCAGTTATAACTTATGACGTTGGTATAAATAATATTTGGTCAACTCACACATTATTTACTAAAGTTTGCAGTGTTATATCATGTGTTATAAAATCGGTAAGCCTTGGATGACCCCGGGTGTGTATTCTGAGGTCACTGGCGGTAATATTTTCAAAGGTATTTTGGGGGTGTTACATAAACCTTATGATGGGAATAGTGATTTTACAATGTGGAAAGTGAAAATGAAGGCAATCTTAATTAAGGAGAAATGCTATAAAGCGATCTCTGAGGAGTGGCCGATTGGGATATCAAATGTTAACATGAAAGATATGCAAGATATTGCCCACTTGAGATAATGATATGGCTCACTGGCGAAATAGATTGTCAGGTGGTGAGTTTTACTCAACCTAAGGCCCTCTAGGAAGCTTTAGAAAATATATTCCTTGCTAGATCCTTGCCTAGTCGTAATTCACTATTGTGCAAGTTGTTCACTTTTAAGATGGATGTCTCTTTGACTGTGAATGAGAATTTTGATAATTTCCTGAGAATGACTCAAGATTTAAAGAGCTGTGATGATGAGATTACAGAAACCCACCAAGCTGTCTTGTTGTTAAATTCTCTTCCCTCTTAGTTTGATACTTTGAAAGATGTTATATATTATGGTCGTGATGAGTTGACCTTGACTAAGATAACTGAGTCTATAATTCAAAAGGATGATATCCTTAAGGTGTTTAAGTCTAAAAATAAGACTAAGAATGACACTAAAAATGACTCTAAATCAGAGGTGTTGATGGCTAAGGGAAAATGGAAGAAAAATCGAAAGAATTCCAGTAAGGATAAAAATGAAAATAAAGATGGTAAATCTTCTGAGAAAGCTAAAGCTAAGTGCTATTACTGTAACAAAGAAGGCCATTTTTCTAAAGACTGTCACAAGAGAATTAGAGATGAGAAAAACAAAGAAAAAGAAAACTCTGGATTCTTTGGTGTGTGTGAGTCTTGCCTTGAATATTCTCATGAATTGCTTATGGTTGCAAATGATTATACTTGCAATGAATGGATTCTTGACTCTGGATGTATCATGCTACACCTCATAAGGGTTTCGTTAACTCTCTGTCTAGTTGTGATGGGGGTGAGGTTATGTTGGGTGAGCATACTACTTTATCTATTAAGGGTATTGGGTCAGTTCCTATGAGAATGCATGATGGAAAAATAAGGGTGATTCAAAATGTTAGGTGGGTTCCAAACTTGAGAAGGAATCTTCTGTCTGAATCTATGTTTGATGATCTTAATTGTCAAATTAATACTCATCATGGAATAAAGGATGTAATTAGAGATAATACAGTCCGTATTAGAAGCATTAATAAGGGAAAGCTTTATTATGTGATTGCCTCTCTTGATTTAAATGTATATACTGATGTGGTTAAGCATGGTGATTTGGATTACACAAAACTTTGGCATGATAGACTTGGTCATATATGCAATACTGGCTTGTTGAACTTGTTTAAACATGGTTTAATTGATACGTATCATCATGACCTAGAATTCTTTGAGAATTGCATTTATGGTAAAAAGACTAGTCACAGCTTTGGCAAGTCCACATATACTACTTGCAAACCCCTAGAGTATGTTCACTCTGATCTCTGGGGGCCTGCACAAGTAGATACAATTGGGGGAAGGAAATACTTCATCTCCCTAATTGATCACAACTCAAGAAAAGTATAGATGTACTTGTTGAAATCAAAGGATGAAGCCTTTGACTCTTTTAAGTCCTTGAGGACCATGGTAGAGAGTCAAACTGGATACAAGCTTAAGTGCCTTAAAACTGACAATCATTCTGAGTTTTGCAATAATACCTTGGAATCTGTACTGTAAAGAACATGGAATAAAAATGCATCTAACAATGCATGGCATCCCTCAATAGAATGGCCCAGTTGAGAAGATGAATATGATACTGTTAGAAAAGGCCAGATGCATGCTTATTAGTGCAGGAATGAGACCATCAATGTGGGAGAGGCAGTATTTACTGCTGCCTACTTCATAAATTGATCTCCTTCCTCTATTGTGAAATATAAGACTCCACAAGAGTTGTGGATGTAATAACCCCTAAAAGTCCCGAATTGTCATTTTGTAAGAAGGACATAATGGGCAATTTCTGTAATCTCAGTAAGATTATTTGATCATAATAATATTCGTTTAAAGGGTATCGATTCAGTGTATTGGGTCTTAGAATATTTTTAGTAATGCTAAAAATAAGAATTTAGCACGCCCTTAAACGAAATCCGCGACCAAAGGATGCGCTCGCGGCATTTCCGCGACCGCGGAAGTGTTTCCGCGACCGCGGAAGTGTTTCCGCGACCGCGAAAGTGTTTCCGCGACCGCGGAAGTGTTTCCGCGACCGCGGAAGTGTTTCCGCGACCGCGGAAGTGTTTCCGCGACCGCGGAAGTGTTTCCGCGACCGCGGAAGTGTTTCCGCGACCGCGGAAGTGTTTCCGCGACCGCGGAAACCCTGTTCATCGTCTCCTTCAATTCTTCCCGCGTTTCGACGTTTGGCTTGACCGGCGTTTCGCCGATGGAGGGAGGCCGATCGGTTGGAGTGCCCCGGCGTTGAGCCCTCCTCACCCTATAATTAGGGGTCTTCATCTTTGGAAATCTTCATCCACAGCTCTCGATCCCTCTCTTCCTCTTGATTTTGTGCCCTCGCCGGAGTTCTTGCCTTCGTCGGAGTTTCGCCGGAGCTTTGGTGTCGCCAGAGGTATCTTGGAGGCTGGGAAGTAGTAGTGGTCGTAGTGAGCCCTCGTCCGAGCCAAGAAGTGGTCGTCTCGTCGTCGGTAAGCCTCGAAGCCGAGTTGGAGTCGCATCGGAAGGGAGATCCGCGACCGCGGGGATGAACTCCGTGACTACGGCTCTGCCCAGAATTCCGCGATCGCGGAAGTCCAAACCGCGACCGTGGCTTGCCTTAGCAAGCGCGATCGTGGCTTGGGCATTCACGGTCACGGCTTAGGCTTTTGTTTCTTCGATTCATATCGTTTATACGTTCGTATAGTTTATTCGTTCATACCGAATCTAACTTAGGGTTCCGTCTTTTGTCTTGACATCGTCGTAGGAATCCGTTTCAGATTCCAGTTCCCAGATACCCGGAACCGACATCTCCGTTCGTCTAAATTAAGGCAAGTGGCGGTTCGCTCTTGCTTATCATTCCATATTTCCTTTAGTTATCAATTATTTAATTGTTAATTAAATTGGAATGAAGTGTTGTTTTCGTTTGGGAACAGATTTAAATGATGTGATAAAATATGATTCTATAATAGATTGTATATATTGCTAGAAACAACGCTATTATACATGTTAATTACCATGATGGCATTGGTGTGGATTTATGTGTGGACTTAATGTGTAGTTAGAACGAGTATTCGTAGGAACGCTATGTACCTTGCGAGGTCTAGTCGTTTCTTTATAACTGGTATTAGGAGGATTTTGCCCTAGTACTATCTGATCATGATTGTACCCTTACTCAGGGTAGGTGCACACAGCTGGTGCCACAATCGGGATTAATTCCCAAGTTATCTCTCGTGTCGAGATGATATATATTAAAAGCTTTAACGTGAATGTACGTTTTGTAATTAAATAAGATAAGTGTGGTTATGCACATAATTAATGAACCTTCGGGCGAGAAGTACAACTTGAAACCCGCCCGGACTTCGGTTAGAGTAAGTCTTCTCTCCAATCTGGATTCGCACTGCGCGGTGAGGTTGGTCGTGGACCCAAATGATCAAGTCATTTTAAACGCTTGTGTGAAACTATAACGTTCCCAAACACTTGTCATACGTTCCGAAAGACTCAACTTCTTTGGAGTCTTCTCTTCATATATTTCCCTTAAGACTCATTTCTTTGGAGTCTTCTCTTGATCATACATTTTCTTATGTTTCTGTAGAAGTGTTGAGGTTCACTGTCGCCATCGGCTATTACTCGAGAATCGATGAGTGTAACCTAACACGACTACTTAGAACCTTTTTATTTCTACCCTTGCATAGTCTTTCATTAGACTAACCAACCGGTTATTTTTCTTTGCATGGTTGGCTGGTGTCATCCGTCTCATACGACACATCAGGTAAACTTCCCTTTCTGTGAAGGCCAGAATACGATGATGAAGGCAGATAATGGTTTAAGTGTTTTTCCAAGGTTGAAGATCCTAGGCGTGAGATCGCGCAGATCGAAACCCCTTTATGGTGTTTATTAATTTTCAAAGACTTCCGCTGTGTTAAACAATTATGTATTTGGTTTGTATTTGATTGAGAACAGTTGTAAAACCATGACATTGGTTTGAATAATATTTGGTAATCTTTATGATATTTAATAAAGTTTGTACTATTATATGGTTGTTATTTAATGATTTAGCCTTGGGTGACCCCAGACGTGTATTCTGAGGTCATTGGCGGTAATACTTTCAAGGGAGAATTTGTGGGTGTTACAGTGGACAAGAAAAAGCCCAGCATGGAACACTTAAGGCCATCTAGCTGCACATCTTACTCCCAAATTTCACAAGGAAAGATGCAGCCTAGGGTCCAAAAGTGTGTCATGTTGGGCTATCCAGAAGGTGTCAAAGGATATAAATTACTACTTGTGCAGCCTCATGGCTACAAAGTAATAACATCCAGAGATGTGACCTTCAATGAGAAAGACTTTCATTTCAAAGATAAGCTAAATGTTCCAAATGAGAGTACATGTACTCATGAAGACAAAAGTAACACAATTGTCCCTTTGGGATAGTTCTATGTGCCTGATGACCACCAAAACAACTTTGAAGAAGAGTTTGACATAGGATACTCTTCTACTGAAAACTTCACTGGTTCAGAATATGGCTCTAAAGATGGACCACACAATCCCACACAAGAAAGTATGGATGAACTCACTAATGCTGGTCTGCAACCTCACCAATTAGGTGGGGGAGTTAATGAACATTCTAACTCTATAGTTGGATCTCCTGTTGTGCATGATAACGTTTCTCATGATTCTGAAATGCATGATTTAGCTGACTATCAACTAGTTAGAGACAGATAACCTAGGATAAGAATTCATAGAAAGTTCACTGCTAATATTGTTGAGTTTGCCTTTCTTGTTGCTGATATGGTTGCTTCTTTCACTCTTGAAACCTATGAATAAGTTGTGAAATGTTCTAGTGCAAATGAATGGATGGAAGCTATGCATGAAGATATACAATCTATGCATGTTAATTATACTTGGACTCTGGTTCCTAAACCTACCAATGTTAGACTCATAGACTATAAACGGATTTATAAGCTTGAAGAATGGGCTAATGATCTTAATCCGCCTAGATACAAAGCTAGGCTTGTGGCCAAGGACTTTACTAAAAAAGAAGGTGTTGACTATAATGACATTTTTGCTCATGTTGTTAAGTATAAAACCATGCCTCTCGTGCTTGCTATGACATCTGTGTTTGACTGGGAACTTGAACAGATGGATGTGAAAACTACTTTCCTGCATGGTGACTTAAATGAAACCATATACATGAAACAACCTAAGGGCTTCATAGATATACAAAAACTTGAGCATGCTTGTCTGCTAAAAAAGTCTATATATGGTTTAAAACAGTCACCTAAGCAGTGAAATATCAAGTTTGACACTTGCATGAAACATCTTGGCTTCATAAGAAGCAAATGTGATATCTGCCTCTATTTCAAAAATGTGAAAACTAAAGCTCCTATTTACATTCTATTGTATGTTGATGATATGCTCTTGATCAGTAGCTCTAAAGTTGCTATTTCTGGTACTAAAATGGACCTTAAAAGGCATTTTGACATGAAGGACTTAGGTCTTGCACAGAAAATTCTAGGAGTTAGAATTCTTAGAGATAAAGACAAGAAAATCATGAGATTATCACAAGTTGATTACTTGCATAAGGTGTTGGATAGATTTGTTATGTTGCATGCTAAGTCCTCACCTATCCCCTTAGGAGGGCACCTTGAGCTCTCTAAGAGAATGCGCTCCACTTCTGCCTCTGACATTGAAAAAATGAGGAATGTCCCCTATGATGTTGTTGTAGGCTCTGTGATGTATGCTATATTATGTACTAGGCATGACCTTGCCTTTGCAATAAGTGTCTTGAGCAGGTACATGTCTAATCCAAGTGGAAAACACTGGGCAACTATGAAATATGCTCTTAAGTACATTTCTGGTACTAGAAACATGGGCGTCATCTACACTGAACATACTACAAGGTCTTATCTACAAGGTTTTGTGGATTCATACTATGCTAGTAACAAGGACAATCGTAAGTTTACTACCTCCTACTTTTACACCTGGGATGGGAACTGCATCTCCTAGAAATCCCAACAGCAATCCATTATGGCTTTATCTTTAACTGAGGCTGAATATATAGCTGCAACTGAGGCATGTAAAGAGGCTTCATGGCTAAAAGGTATACTGCATGATATAGAGAATAAGACATATGTGTCAGTTCTCAATATGGATAGTTAAAGTGCTTTGTATCTTTGCAAAGACCATGTTTATCACAAGAGAACTAAGCACATAGATGTCAGGTTCCATTTCATTCGAAATGAAGTGGAAAAACAACAGATAAAAGTGGTGAAAATTACTAGAGATATCAACCCAACTGACTTTGGCACTAAAGTTGTCCCTTCTAGCAAATTTGTGTTTTGCAGGGACAACCTCCATATCGATGTTCATTGAGATATGGGCTTGGGCCGACAACGGACAGGATATGATCTCCTTATACACTGTTGGGTCGCTTAACTTGTATTTCTATTCAAAGTTCGGATTATAAGGGCATTTGTTGTATTTAATCCATCTTTGTAATAGGCTAAGTGTTAGGATGGCAAGATGATGGTTTAATGAGCAAACCGGGTTGGAATGGGGTAGACCGGGTTCAACAGAAAATTGGCTGGTTTGGAGACTTGGACGTTTGCTGCTTTACTTGGGCCTAAAGCCCAAATTGATGAGATTGGCCCATTGGAAGAGGAGTCCATCAACAAGCTAAAACGCGGCTTCTTGCTAAGTGAAACGACGCGTTTTTTGACGTGTCCTTTAACCTAGCTATAAAAGCCTCACGGGTTCTACTGTGCACACTTGACCTAACTCTGTGCCGCTCAAATTCACACACACAAAGAGAGAGAGAGAGAGAGAGAGAGAGAGAGAGGAGAGAGGAGAGAGGAGAGGAGAGAAGACAAGAAGAGCTTGCGAAGCGTCTCCAGTGGTCTTGTCGCCGGCGTTTCCCTTGGTCACCATCTTCAAAGTCGTCGTCTGCGATCTTCAATTGCCTTGAGAGGGGGCCGAATCCCTTTCCTTCGTCTTCTGTTTTCTCTGCTTGTTCCATGTGCTCTCTTTTGTTTCCCGTTGGGTTTGTGCGTTGCTCTCTTGTAACCAACACTTCCTGTTTTTCGATCTTTAGTGCATTTGGGGTGAGTCTCCCTTTCCGAGGCTCCGTGGAGTAGGTTTATCCGAATCACGTCAACAATCTTTGGTGTTCTTTCTCGCTTTTCTTTAGTTTGCATTTGTTGATCTTTGCGAAACCAAGTTAGAATCTTGTTGTTGTTGACGTATTCGAGCGAATCTCGATATCACATGTCTTGCTCTCCACCTCAATAACTTTGCTAGCAAACCCATTCCCTTGGAGCTTGTTCCTTCCTTGACCACCCATGCATCACATTCGTTGGAGTGGGGATAAAATATTTGCTGGAATCGCTTGACACCTACTTCAACGAGATCAAGTGTAGGAATGCGGTCGACCTGGGCTTGCTTGTGTAAAGTCAAAATTAGCATTTGCCGCAACTAATAACAACCTAAAACCTTCCATATTTCAGCCTCTATATTATTATAGGCCTAAATTGATACGTGACACCAAGGGTTATCCCCGTATAATTGTTTGTTTCATTCTTCCATAAGTCTTATATATTTCCTTCGATTTTCCAGAAGCAAAACCAAATTCTTTCTACACAAGATCTTATTTGAATTACTCAAGAACTCACTTTTAATTACCAAATTAAATGAGAACAAGTAAATGTGACAATCCCTCAACTCTTGGATCTCAAATTGAGTGTTCTACTTTAGTAATTGTTTATCTTCGGTGGCAGCCAGGAAACTAGAATTGCCCTTGAGAAGCAAAGAAAAATAAGACATTTAACGCTCGACTTAATTTTACATTAACTTGAAAAGGTTTAAATTGAAATGAAAAAGGAAAAAATAAGATAAATATATTTAGTAACAATTTTATTTACAAGAATATGAATAAAAGTTACAAGATTTTCTAACAATGTGAAAAATAACATGATAAAATAAAAATCTAAGATAAGATAAGATAATTAAGGAAACTGATAAATCAGGTAGGATATTGTAGAACACTCAGTAAGATCTATTTTCTACCATCTTTTCGTTGGAATTTCAACTCGACATAAACTATGAAGTCGTTCTTTGAGTTAGCTTTTCAACTCATCATGAATGAACATGATATCAATTTACTAATTAAAGTTATGGCCATTTTACTAAACACTATACAAACTTGATGGGATCATAATCGAAAATCCGAAAGTTCTCATGTCTTAACCCTCTTCCTTGGGGTCGTGACCTTTGTCCATAAAAGATGTTGAGTGGCTTGTATCGGACGTCAAAAGATATCTGAGTTTCGTGTGTGTATAGATCTATTGCTCATACAGGAAAATCATTGAGTTAGGTTGCCTTGAACCGAATAAGGAAGAGTTTATTGTTACGGGATGATACTCCATATCCTTTAATTCATCTCAAAATACATATGATTCATGATTCAACACATTCAACTCACTTTTAAACTATTTACTTTTCAACCTCAACTTTGAGAAATTAATTTAATCACAAGTATAAAATTTTTACAATGTAAAAAAATTTAAAAAGTGTCAGATGCGAAAAAAATTTTCATGTGAGTATGTGTAATGAGCACGTGGACAAATTTGTGCATGTATGTGCTTGACTTTGTTAAGTGAAACACATGCAAGAACTTATAAACTTCAGAATATGCATAGACAAAGACTTATAAACTTTAGAATATGCACAAGCAAAAACTCATAAACTTTAGAATATCCAATAGGTCTTTTACTATATATGCGTGAGTTTGTGTAAGTTGAAATTAAAAACTCATGCGTATACAAGCAAAAACTTGTGCACTTCTAGAATGAGCACAAGTTTGTACCTATGGAGGAACGCTCCGGTAAAACGAGAGTTATGATAAAACGAAAGTACTAATCTGGAGCGTTGGATTGATGGTGATGGATGGTTGGATGAATATGTTATATAATAGATAATATGGTAGGGGTGTAACTACCAAATCTAACCTAATATGGCAATTAATCAAATTTTAATTAACAAAAAAAATTAAATGGGTTGTTACATGAGAGAGAAATAGAATATTATTCTCTTTCCTAATCGTCTTCAATCGATATTTAAATGGTGTTATTCATTATAATAATTTTATCGATATTCATACAGCCAATAATCAATATTCATTCAAAATGTTTTGATATTCACGTAATTTTGAAATCGATATTCATATAAGCAAATTCGATATTCATGAAAATAGTGTCGATATTCAGATTTTAATTCGCATATGATGATTATCGGTTATATGAATTAGGCGATATTCATACAAACTGTATTGATATTCGTGTGTTAATTTTAAGCTTTTGGAAACGATTCATGATTTTCGAAACTTTTTGTTTGTATCTGGTGAATATCGCAAATCCAATTTTGAATATCGACTACTCAACGCATGAAACCTACATCCAACATGAATATGAACAACATTATAGTGAATATCACATCATACAATTTGAATATCAATTACTCAACGCATGACACTTAAATCCAATATGAATATAAAAAGAATGTGTATGAATATCACAATAAATAATTTGAATATCACATATAAAAACGTGAATATCAACGATAAATAACTCATACAACACCATCAACAAGCATAATCTGAATCCACGTGAATATCAACATTACTATAATGAATAACACCACAGAGAAACTGAATATCATACATACAATATCTAAATCATAAATATCAAAACACATAAATTGTAACACTGTGAATAACAATACTGTTAACATGAATATCAATGATAAATAACTCATACAACACCATCAACAAGTAGAATCTGAATCCACGTGAATGTCAACATTATTATAATGAATAACACCACACAGAAACTGAATATCATATATGCAATATCAAAACAAATAAATTGTAACACTGTGAATAACAATATTGTTAACATGAATAACAATGCAGATATGAGCGGAAACGGCCGTAGACGTGGGGGCTTGGAGGCCAAGCCGACGACGGTGAATGAGGCGGCGCCGTGCGGTAAGCGGATATGAGGATGAAGGTGTATGTACGCCGACGGGGTTGAAGGATCGCTTGGTTACGCCGGTGGAGAGGAGCTCGGATCATCTGCCGCCGGCGTGGAAGTAGCAGCCTCGTTGTTCGCCTGTGGATTTACAGTTCCATTGTTTCCATATGCATTCGACGCAGCAACACCGCCGCTCTGAACCGACTCCATCACAACGCCTTGATCGCTGCCTTGATTTACCGGTGAGATTCAAGTAGTATATTGGATTGAGAGGAATTCCAATTCAGATTTGCCTAAATAGTAAACAAGTTCCTAAAAAAACAACTAATAGAAACAAATTGACTTCAGCATTCAGATCTCTTTTTTGCTAATTGTGATTTGTTGTTGAATCGATGAACACAAAACATACTTAGAGGTGCTTCAAAATTCAAATACAAATATAAACAAATTCGGACCAAATTCAAACGGAAGGATAACCATATATATGATAAGTACAAATATTTGTTTGTAAATATCCATCACACATTCTCATGTTAATTTTTTTTCTCATTTATTCCAAACTCATAAATTAAACGGCGCAAAACCGCGCAGTCGCTTTTTTTTAGCCGCGCACTTCCCCATGGGCGGCTCGACATGCCGCCGAGAAAACCCGAGTTCCATAGGCGGCTCTACGAGCCGCCCATGATGGGTTCAGTTTAGGGATTTTTTTTTGAAATAAATAAAAATGTGTTTTTAAAAACCGGTTCATTGAAACCGGGGTTGTGGGCGGCATTTCGTGCCGCCCAAGAAACTGGGTCAGTGAACCGGGTTTTTTGGGGGGACAGGGTTCATAGGCGGCACTTCCTGCCGCCCAGGGTTCATGGACGGCACGTGGTGCCGCCCAGTGAGTATACGTTTCACTCCCAACGGTCGATGTGGGCTGCACGTAGGGCCGCCCAGTACAGGTGTATCCGACTATATAAATTAGGGATGGTGGTATTGTATTGTATCCAAATCTAGAAACTCATTTTCATAATAAATGTCGTCGTCAAGCGGTTCTGGTTGTAGGGGATTGTCGGAGTCCTCTTCGAGCGCTAACACATCTGTAGATGATGAGGGTGATTTGCAGGCGCCAATTTCTCCCGAGTACTTCAAGGTATGTAATATTGTAATTTTTACTATATAAAATAATTAGATCTTAAATGTACTTAGTCTTTGAAATATTAAACTGTTTTGAAATAATATTTAATTTGTTGATATTAGTTTTTAGAAATTTAATTATTAATTAGTCTCTAATGTGGTAATTTTTGTATATAAATAGGGTGATTCTAGTGATGATGGATTTATAGCTATCGACTTCTCATCCCATTTTACTACTACTGAGATATTTCCTAGTAAGGAAGGATTGAGAGATTGGGTGCAAAGGGTAGATTTTAGTCTTTTTATGGTGATCACTACTAAATCATCAAATCCTAAAAAGATTATACTTCACTGTGAGAGATCCGGGTTACCTAGGTTCGGCAAGAAGAAGGTGGTAGTCGATGGTATAAAGGTCAGCCCGATACGAGTAAATAAAACTAGGTCAAAAAAGAAGGGTTGTCCCTTTTTGCTGCATGGTACTTTTAGGGAAGGAAATGTTATTAGAGATCCTGGGTGGACCTTATCGGTTGTTAGTGGATCCCATAACCATATGCTTTCTACCACCTTGACCGGCCATGCATTTGCTACCCGACTTACGAAGGAGCAGCGTAGAAAAGTGATGATTGATACTACGGCGGGTGCAAGACCCAAGGTTATTTCTACATAGCTTAGGAATGAATATTCGAGTGCAACGAGTTCGAGGAATCAGGTGTACACTGTTAGGGCTAAGGAGAGGTTGAAATCCCTGGGCAATCTGAATGTGACACAATGGTCATTGGGATTTTTGAATGAGAAAGGCTATTTGTTGGACACTGCTACTAAGACGAGGGAAGATGGGAATGAGGTTTTGGCGTGCTTGTTTATTTCTCATCCAGACGCTCGACATTTGTTGTGCATGTTTCCTAATGTCGTCATTATGGATTCGACCTACAAAACCAACAGGTAAACCTTAGTCTTTTTTGTATTATGTGTAGATAATGGTATTTTCTGCGGGTTTTAATTTTTGTGTGTGTTGCATTTATAGGTACGGTATGCCTTTGTTCCAGATTGTTGGGTTTACTTGCACCAACTACACATATTGCATTGCTCTTGTGTTCATGGAAAGGGAGACGACAAACCACTATGCATGGGCGCTGAGACGATTGAAGTGGTTGTACGGGGAGAAAAATCCCGTATGTATCATGTCTGATCGAGAGCTAGGACTGATCAAGGCTTCCAAACTGGTGTTTCCGAAGGTTCGTCATCACTTGTTTCAGGTCCATGTAGACCGTAATGTGAAGGCATATGCTAAGACGATGAAGATTGACGAGAAGAAATTCTCGGGAAGTGTTCGTCGGGTGATGAGGTCTCACACAAAGGAGGAGTACAGAGAGCGGCTTGCTCACTTTAAGGGAATATGGAGTGAAGGCTTGGTGCGATATGTGGAGCAAACTTGGTTTAATGAGCATAAGAAGAAGCTGGTTGCGGCATGGTGTGATGATGTTCTCCATTTTGCCACAAGAACATCAAACAGGTAACTTTCATACAAACATTTGCAATCAAATTGGGTTATAAAATTTATTTAGTTAATTGTATACGAATATATTATTTTCAGGGTTGAGGGTCAGCACTCTATGCTTAAGGACATGATTGAGACATCCGTCGGAGGGTTCGACACACTTGTGCAGCACATCGACAACATGTTTGTTGATCAGCATCGGAAGATCCGATATGAGATGACCAAGAACTGCACTGCCTTTCCCATGGAGATAGTGAAAGGCCCTGAGTGGGTTAAGGTGTTCTTCAAGCGCATCCTTGAAAAGTGCTCTGAAAAATGCCTGAGGATGTTGTATGCCCAAGCTGTGTTAGCAAAGGAGGGGAAAATTGGGAACAAATGTGCTGATTTTTGGTGGAGGTCCACACTGGGGCTGCCTTGCCCACACACAATTAAGGTCTATGTGGAGACGGGTTATCTGTTAGTGCCTGAAGAGGTTGATATTTTCTGGAAGCAGATCCGATGGGAAGGGGTGGATGCTAAGGATCTTGATGTCGATGATGGTGTTTCACTGACAGCGGACAATGTCACGGTGGATGACTTCGTTGAAGAGTACTTATGTGGGACAGTTGAGGGATTTGATTTGAAGAAGATGGCGGAAAAGTGGCGTGAGTCAAAGGACCCTACATCGTGCGATATTCAAGACCCGCCACGTGGTGAGACCAAGAAGGGGAGGCCTAGGATGAATGCGAGAAAGACCGGTACGAAGAGGAAAATGTGTTGGGACGAGCATGTGGATGCAAACATGAAGAAGGAGAAGCAGAAGATGAAGATGGAGGATGAGGAGCTGGGAGTGGATGAGGAGGATGAGCCTGCAGAGAAAGAGACGACCAATGTGAAATCGTCCGTTGGATCCCCGGGATCGAAAGGATGCCCTTCTAGCGGACGACCTCACAGTGGAGTTTCAACAACAAAGGGGAGTGCCACTAAACCTGCAAAGCCGAAATCTGCTTCAACCAAGTCCAAGTCGGGTTCAAACAAGCCGGTCAAGTATCTCGGCTTCAACTGGGGGCACAAGAATATTGATCATTTCATGCTCGCCTACATTTCTGGAGTTCAAAATGTCAAAGGTGATGGTCATTATGGGTTCCGTTCTCTTGCCGTTTTGTTGTGTCGCCAAGAAGACGAGTACATTGATGTCCGGTTAGGGCTTTCGAAGCACGTCCAGGCACATGGAGCGAACTACGTAGCGATTCTTGTGGAGAAAGCGTTGACGTTGGAAGAATTTGTTAGGAAATTGAATTATATTCCTTCACCGTGCACGGCAAACTTCTTGTGTATAATGCCTATTACTGGGTTGGCGTTTGCAACGGAACACCAAGTGGCTGTTGTTGTCTTATCATGGTTCGGA
Source organism: Rheum nobile (assembly GCA_027886185.1). NCBI lineage: Eukaryota > Viridiplantae > Streptophyta > Magnoliopsida > Caryophyllales > Polygonaceae > Rheum > Rheum nobile. The sequence goes on along the minus strand of WOAB01000261.1, from coordinate 49,610 downwards.
CCGCACACATGTCTTCCATTGTGGGCCCCCCCGGGTGCCGAGCCTCCGACAAAGGTTTATGCGATAGCACATGTAGGCAGGAGAGACCATTACGTACCGGTACGTGGAGTCCTACTCTCTCGTATTTACTTATTCTTTCATAATTTTTTTAGTAACTGTATTGTTTACGTGTACAGATTTGGCTTGTTAATGACCATTGTCCCATTCCACCGCCTCCAAGACCATGGCACATTTACAAGGATCCAAGTGTTGATGGATGGGATAGTCATGAGCGCTTCAAGGATAGGTTCAAGAATTATGTAGAGGAGCGAGCATATCATGGGCGACCTGACATACTTACCTAGGTTTTTTGGATTGTAATCGACTTTATATATGATATTGTATTTCCTTTTGTGTGAAAGTTTGATTGAGATTGATCGTATATTGTGTTTTTAATCATTTGTTTTTGAGAATTGAAAAAAATCGGGAAAATGCTATACGAGACAATAATATTACTAATCATTAACAAAAACACGTTCACGAAAACATTAAAGCGTACACTAGTTTAACATGAAACATAAAAAAAAGCTATCTAATCCCCGTCCGAATCGGCCTCCCCGCCATCATCATAGCTGCCGTTGTCCACCACAGATTCCGAATCTTCTAAAAGACTGGGGATATGGCGTCTCGGGTGTGCAGACTCTGTGTAAATGGGAACTGGAACACCAGGTCTGTAAAGAGCCATAATTTTAGCTATCTGATCCTCGTGTACCACCTCACAGAGTCGTGGAGGATCCACGCCTGCTGGAAAGTAAAAAATCCGACCAGGGGAAACCCCGTCTCCAGGCTCGAGATGGTAAAATAACGCCAAGTACAAGAAGAAACCTAATGACAACCCCCCCTCTCCAGGCTCGAGATCCCCCATCCGCAACGTGCGGACCTCGCCACCTTCGTAGCCATGGAAAAACACGTCCATTCCACTTCGTTGGCGTATCATTCGATTGTAGGTGATTCGCCCATTTTCTTAAACTTCGAGAACCAAAGGCGCCATTACCTTAAATAGAACCGAAGAAAAGTTTGTGAGGAGTGGAAATTGTGTGTATTTCGAGGGGTTTTGGGGCCGTATTTATAGATAGGACCGTTGTGGGCGGCCCACAGAGCAGCCCATGAGGGTACTGGGCGGCACACAGTGCCGCCCATATCATTTCATCACCACAACTCCGTTGTACAGCCTATGGGCGGCACACAGTGCCGCCCATATCATTTCATCACCACAACTCCGCTGTACAGCCCATGGGCGGCACAGTGTGCAGCCCATGGGCTGTACAGCGTGCCTCCCAAGATGCCTATAAATAGGCCATACGAGGTCCCCTTTCTACCAAGCTTGTCTCACCCAAAGAGGCAAGCTTTCACATCCAAGAGGAAGGGATGTGTTTGATCGCGGTAAGAAAAATAAATATATGTATTTTATTGATTATTTACGTTATTAGGTTGTAGTATTCGTTGGAATCTAATTAAATAATATTTTATTTCAGATACAAGAATTCAATATCGTGGGTTTCGTCGTCTAGCATTTTCAGAACTTCAGTCCCGGAGGAACACAGTCAACCGCCTTTTCCACCTTCACTAGTGAGCTTAAACTGAACTGTCTTGTATTCATTGTAGACTCACGTCATGTTGTGGTCATTTCCAACAGTGCGTTAAGATGGATGTGATTGCCTTGTGGTCATTATCCTCTTGACCGAGTCAAGAGTCCTAGGACGAACCTCCTTCGGTCATGTCGTGCATGCTGAGCTGCTCTTTTTTCCTCGCTGCAGCACATAAAAACATGGGATCTTCAAATTTCGGTATTTGTAGGATTTCAAGTTTTTCTGTGATGCAGCAAGAAAAAAAGAGCAGATCAGCATGAACGACATGGCCCAAGGAGGTTCGTCCTAGGACTCTTGACTCGGTCAAGAGGATAATGTCCACAAGGCAATCGCATCCATCTTAACGCACTGTTGAAAATGACCACAACATGACGTGAGTCTACAATGAATACAAGACAGTTCGGTTTAAGCTCACTAGTGAAGGTGGAAAAGGCGGTTGTTTGTGTTCCTCTTGACCAAGTCAAGAGTCCTAGGACGAACCTCCTTGGGCCATGGCGTACATGCTGATCTGCTCTTTTTTCCTGGCTGCAGCACAGAAAAACATGGGATCTCCATATTTCAGTATTTGTAGGATTTCAAGTTTTTCTGTGATGCATCTAGGAGAAGGAGCATATCAGCATGAACGCCGTGGTCCTAGGAGGTTCATCCTGGGCTCTTGAGTGAATGTATATGTATAGTGCAAGAGTTGTGTATGTCATTTGTTCCAGTGTGTATGTATTTTTTTTAAGTGTGTAAGCCATCAGTGAATGTATATGTGTTTTTAGAATTTGTACGTGTTTTTAGTATGTGTATGTAATTTAAGCCATCGGTGAATGTATATGTGTTTTTAGAATTTGTTCGTGTTTTTAGTATGTGTATGTAATTTAAGAATATACATGTGTTTTTTAGAAATAACGCACGAAAATCCAACAAACCAATAAGCAAAGAACTAAAACTAGAAACGACGGAACAAATATCTAAATACGAAACCAATAAAGCCAAAAGTCATACTTAATTTACTGGAATTTCAATCCCCAAAAACGTACAAACACAAAAGTCAAAAGTCATACTACGAACTCTCCGTCTCACTATCAGATGAGTCATCTAGATGTGGAGTGGAAGCACTAGCTAAGGACACATCCGAACCCACGCCTGGTGCCCATACTGGAGGAACATAAGAGGTCGGCTGAGACGATGCCTGCTGAGCTGCTGCACGCTCTTCCGCCATCCTAGATGATTCGGCTCTCTCAAATATAGTAGCGTCTGCACTATATGCATGGGAAGGCATCTGTGAAGCCCGTACAAGCGGTGGAGCTACAGGAATGACGTCACTGAAAAGGATGTCATGCAAATGCTGAAAGTGCTCCCTACACCCTAAACAACCTCCTCCAGACATAAGCTCCTGAAGATAGGCCTGGCTCATCGCATGACGCTGCAAATGAAAACAAACATTTTAAAAACATAGACTTTCATAAAATAATTTAAAAGAATAAAATGAGAAAAAAACATACCCTTTGCAAGTTGATAGCCGGAGGTGGTCCTCTACTGATACGAGGCTGGACTGGCGCATGCGGACTCACGTAAGGATGCGACACCTGTAGATACCAGTCCAGGTACACGTCGTGGACATCCCAAGCCATCGTCGCAGGAGGACTCGCCAAGATATGGGGGCAAAGATGATGCTCACGCTGGTCCCACTATAACCTATTTACAAATATAACTATATTCATTTTACCCACTATAACCTATTTACATATGTCCAAATATTATTTTCTTACAAACAAAATAATATATTAAATTTTCATTACAATGATATATTTAATATTATTTAACACTGTAATTGAGTCTATTACCTATACTATTTTTTATCAGATAATGATTTAATAATCTAAAATCCAAGTATATATAAATCTACAAGTGCAGTAACAATTTAATTAAATAAATTAGATTTAACGATTACAAATTTAAAAAACACCATACCTTTTCAGTTGGCCTCCGTTCATATTTTCGCTTTTGGCGAACGGGAATTTCACCCAAGTCTGACATAGCTTGATGAGCAACCGCGCACGCGACGTCAAAGGCATTCTCCGCCGCAATATCGCCCAAAAACCCCCAATATCGCCCTCCTCGACATCGGTTATGGGCGGCACCACGAGCGGCCCAGATTCCTCCATAGTGGGCGGCACGCTGTGCAGCCCAGCCTCGCCTCCCTCCTCGGCCCCCGCTTCGCCTCCTTCCTCCGCCAGCCTCGCTTCCTCCACCGCGTCCCTTGCTTCAGCCGCCTCCTCCGCCGCGTCGCCACCCCTCTCCCCCAGCCTCGCCTCCTCCAACGCCTCGTCGCTGCTGCCCCCCGTCAAACAGAGATTGGCCGCCGATGCCGCCGCCGCCAACGTCGAATCGGCCGTCGATTCTGGTACATCGCCGCCGTCTCCGCCAAGAACTCCTGCCGCAGCCATCTGATTTTCCGTCCGTTCTTCCTCCGCCAAGAACTCCCATATGTCGTCAACCGAAAATTCGCCACCGGGATCCATTTTCGCTGTCGAACTCTGGAAATCGCGATCGGAGAAGACGACCCTGGGCGGCTTTTAATAACGCCGAGAAGACGACCCTGGGCGGCAAGCTGTGCCGCCCACATTTCAATTTCAAATTCAAATTCGCCCTTTGGCGGGAAGCTGTGCCGCCCACAATTTTGGGTTTACACTTGGCGGCTTACCGTGCCGCCGAGTTTTAACCCGGTTTCTAGAAAACCATATTTTTAATTTTAAAATAAATAAATTAAATTACAAAATCGGGTTCTACAAAAACTTAAAAATCTGGGCGGCAATATGTGCCGCCCAGGTACAATTCGGGTTCATAAAAAACCGGTTTGCATGGGCGGCATTAGGTGCCGCCCATGTGCAAACCGGGTTTTTGGAAGGGTATTCTGGGCGGAATGTAGAGCCGCCTAAGAGGAAGTTCGCGGCTAAAAAAAATCGAGTGCGCGGTTTATCGGCCTAAATTAAATCAACCAAATTTGACCCGACTTAAGTTGAAAGAGGAAATGACCCAAATTGAAATAACAAAAAATAAGTTCCGAACTTGTAAGCTAAAAATCGAGGAATCAACCAACGTGCGGTACTTGGCTACTGAATTCTTTTCCAAACTAAATGGGTTCGGACACAAACAAATTCTAAGAATAGGTTGTCTATCCAGTTTCGGGATAAGTCGTTGCGCCGCACATAGACTATTCTTAAAAGAGTCGCTGATCAACACAACGACTTAGGACAAATAAGAGAAAATGTATTAAACTTTTTTTATAATAAATTGCCGCCGAGAAGAAAAGTGATTCACATTTTTTTATAAAAAAAAATCGTTGGTACAGACAGCGATTCATATTTTTTTGACCTGACGAAAAAAACAAATGAGACTAAGGTGCAGAGTGACTCTAGTATTTAGCAAAAATGTAAAAATACATTTTCCAAATTGAAAGTTAAGAGTCGTTATATAGAATAATGACTCTTACATGTTTTTTTTTGTTTTTTTAATGTAAAAAATGCAGTTTTTAAAATAAAAAATGAAAAGAACACATAAAAGTCATTGTACTATACAGAGACTCTTACTTGTTTTTCATTTTTTAAATGTAGAACTGCACATTTTAAATTAAAGAAAAGAAAGTAAGAGCCGTTGTACACATTAACGACTCTTGCATGTTTTTCTATTTTGTTTAAAATAAATCCAATTTTCAAAAAAAAATATAAGAGTCGTTGTTCCGTACAATGACTCTTACATATTATTTATTTTTCAATATAAAAATAAGTTTTTAAAAAATAAAATATTGCATGAGTCGTTGGTAGGTACAACGATTCAGTATTTTTTATTTTTTATAATAACACCTCAGCTTCGGTATAAGTCGCTATTTTTTTATAGCGTCTTTTAAAAATTTAATCGTTATCCACAATAGCGACTTATCCCGAAGCTTTACCATCCAACCTATTTTCGAAATTTGTTTTTACTCGGCCTATTTCAGGAATAAAATTCAACAAAGTGCAATTTCGGAAGAAAAAAAATCCTTGGCTACTTGCATAGTGACGATAGAAATTAACGCTTGTAGTTGGAGAATGATGCTAATCACACTTATCATGTGCCATTGAAGAAGATGTTGGTATGTTTGAGGACAGGAAACAATTCTAAACAATGTTCAACTGTTTCATGACAGGAAACAATCACAATTCACAAACCAATACAGTGAGGATTACTAAGCTATGAAAAATCTAACAATAGATAAGGATAGGAACCATATAAGATTAATTGAAAATGCATGCTTTGAAATTCCTTAGACTGACCCCCACTAACTAGACATGATTCATTTGTAATCGTATCACCTAGCTGTTAATTTAAAGCAATCTTTGCAACCTGCGCTAGCTACAACTTGACAGGTCGTATAAGTCAGGTTGGATTCGGTTATATCGGGTTTCGGTTGAAAAGGGGTCGGGTTAGATTAGAGGTTAAGTCAGGTTGGGTCATTACAAGTCAGCGGACGGTTCGGGTTGATCAACGGGTCAAAAACGTCCTTTTTTAAATATTTGGTTCACTATTAAAATATTCTTAAATAGTTAAAACTAATTTAAATATGTCAAAATAAGTTGAAATCAACTAACAATATAATAATAATATTATTAATTATTTCGATGTAATTGATATTAGTACACCAAAATCATATTTTATTTTTAATTTTTAAGTTATAGTATATTAACTTATAAATCATAAAAAATTATATAAGTATAACAATGTTTTTTTTAGGATAATTGAGCATATTACCATTATTTATATGTCATTTATCATATATATTTTGTGTTATATTTTACTAATACTCCGCATTTATTCGTTAATCGGGTCAGGTTCGGGTTGGTCGGGTTTAGTCATACATTCTCGGGTTAGATTCGGTTCGGTAAATTCGGGTTACCAAAAATTTCGGCCAGATCGGGTCGGGTCCAAAAGCGGGTCTTTTATCTATGAGTGGTAAATTATAGGATTAGTCCCTAACATTTTCATTGTTTTCTATCTTAGTCCCCAACCTCTAAATTGGTCTAAATTAGTCTTTCATGTTTGCTTTTCTTTCTATGATAGTTCCTAACCTCTCAAACATTTCAAATTAGTCTCCAAAACTGTTTTTCATTTAACAATAGTCCATAACCTTCCATTACATATTATTTTTAGAAGTATTAGCAAAAACTACCAGATTCCGAAACGCCGTTTGCAGAAATATCATGTTTTAGAAAGTATTGCAAATATGCCATAAAGCTGCAACACTTTTGAAAACCAAAAAGGTAAAATCAAAATAAGTAAAACGGCCTAAGATGCAGTTAAGTGTTAAACGGGTATATGAGTAAGCCTAATTATATACCTGTTCAACCGGTAGCACATCTCATCTTCCCCAATTAATGTTCTCCGCTGAACAACTTTTTTCCTTTCATCCCTGAACTCTTGAAGCGTATTCCTCACAGCAAATCCGAAATCCCCAAAGGCGAGAAGCCCTTTCTCCCTTTGTTCAGCCCTTTGTTAAGCCCTTTTTGAAGCCCTAGATCGACAATGGTGAGGACCAGAGGTTTGCAGTCTGCGAACGACAGAGTGAAGAAGCAGAAGCCGAATGGTTCTACAGAGTCGAAGAGAAGGGTTGAGGAGAGCGCGAATGCGAAGGCGACTCCAGTGGCGAGGGGCCGAAAGAAGAGAGCCTACAGTTCGTCAGAGGAAGAAGAATCACCAAGTCCAGTCGTTTCGATGCAGAAGAAGAAACCGAGAATGGCTGAAGAACCAAAAGCCAAGAGGTCGAGGAAGGAGCCATCGAAGTCGGTTGGCGGGGTTAGTGATCTTCTCTAACTCTTAATTTTCTTGAAAAAAAAAACAAATTTTGTCTGATGCATGCTAAAATTAGGCTTATGTGAAAATGAGAACATGATTTGCTCTGTGATAAACAGAGCACGGAGAGATGTGCAAAATTTATAGTAGCCTAAACTGTTACATCCATATGGCCTGACAAGCAAAATTATTGTCTGACGAAACGAATTATCTTACCTGACAAAGTACGTTTTAGGGTTTATGTGAATATGAATGTCATGTATTTGTTCTGTGGTTAGAATGTTAGAATGTCATAGTATCCTGATTCATGTTGATAAAAAGGTGTAAGTTATACTATAGGGTAAAGACTTATCCTCAACAACTTCCATTTGTCCTGGCAAACCGTAATGTAGTCTGACAAGTTATTTTATATCCTGAAAACATATATCTTTACCTGAGAAAGTAAGATGGTGCCTCTCTTTTATGTGAATATGAAAGTCATTCTTACATGTCATGTATATGTGAATGTAATTCATTACAAATAAGTTACAAGTGGCATTCTGAGGAGTTGTTTTTCGGTCGGATAAATCAGAACTCACGGCTTCAGTATCTTTCTCTTATCGAGAACACACTAACTCGAACAGACTGGCAGACAGTTATGAAGGGGCCCTTTTGGCCCAATAATCAAAATAATGAAAAACATGAAACTGTCTGCACAACTGATTCACCATGTCTTGTTTAGGCAACTGGACACAAAAAAGCAGTTTGAGACATGGTATGATCTTGGTGGACAACCATGTAGGTTTTCAATAGAGGAGTTTAGGCTAATAACAGGACTGAATTGTGGGATGCCCGATGAGGAGGACAATATACAGGATAAGAATACAGTGTTTGAATTTTTTGGGGTGAGGAGTATTACTATTGCTAACCTTTAAAACAAGTTCTTATCCTATCGGGAGGACAATGTATATAAGAGGAAGGTCAGACCCTTTCATGTCAAACTGACGGAAGACTTAGATCGTTTCAATAATTTCCCATGGGGTAGGAGTGCATATCTTGACCTCCATCAAAGTCTGGCTTCTGCTTTGGACACAAGAATGGAGACAGTTCAGGCTGCACTTGCAGTTTTAGACAATGCCAGAGCAGGATACACCATACGGGGTTTCCCGATGGTGTTTCAGGTAATGTGTTAGTAGTTGAGTATGTAAAACTGAGAAATGTTAATGCCTCTGTTCATAATTGTGGATTAATTCCAATTCTGTTTGTTTCAGATATGGTTGTATGAGGCAGTGCCCCATATTGGCAGAACATTTGCCCAAAAGCTTACTAAAGTTGTGCAGCCCCGAGGTGTGAGGTGGCTTAAATCGAGTAGGCCAAGCTTGGATGCGATTTCTGATGTCCTAGAGGGGAATTTCCCTGCTAAACAGATCCTTGTTGAGGAGGACGGAGAGGACTTGGGAGAAAGCTGTTATTTCCCGGAGGAGGAAGGACACAAATCCTTGGATGAGATTGTTAAGCACTTGAAGCTCAGAAGGAAAAATGCTGGTAAAAAGGCCAAGGGAGTTGGTAAGGGAGGGCAAGCTGGAAATATTAAGGGTTTCGACCTAAGGCAAATTATGTGTTGTTTGAATGAATTGCATGAAATGATGCATGCTCTAAGGGAGGAATTTATTGAGTTAAACAAGTTCATAAGAGCCAAAGCTCCTAGAACAGGGGCATCTTCATCTAGTGATCAAGACATCAGTACACACCAGGAGCTCTCTGGGGAGGTTAACAGTGATAATGAACCCAACATCCCCCAACACCAGCAGAGCATGAGGGAGGCAAAGACGGAGTCTGAGGCAAATGATGAAGAGGAAAAGATGGAGTCTGAAGATGACGAAGACAATGACTCCAAAGAGGGATAGTCCGAAGAGACTGAGACTGATGAGGTATGTATGCCTAAAACTTTCAGTTATTATATGTACAGTTTAGTCCAGATGTACATATTTCAGTCCATTTGTGCACATTTCAGACCATATATCATCGTTTCAGTAAAAAGTTCAGTCCATATATGTATTCAGTCCATATATGCACATTTCAGTCAATTTGAGCACAATTCGAAAAATATTTGCTTATTTCAGACCTTATATCATCGTTTCAGGAGACAATGGATGGAGAGCCAAATGCTGGTGAAATAGTTGTGTATGATGCAGGTAATGTAGGTGGTCAGAAAGAGGCGGGTGAAGATGTCACAATAGTAGATGAGGAAGAAGAGCAAGGGGATGCAACAGATCCACTGTCAGTTCTTGTCCAAACTTGTACAATACTACATGCAGATGAGAAGCTGGTTAATGAGGCAACACCGCAAGATACGGAGGGACTCATCAATGAGTTGGTTAATGACGAGTTGGTTAATGATGAGACTGTGGTGGCAACACAAGTTGAGGTGGCAACAAAAGCAGTGTCTGATGAGGGTGTGCATGACGGAGTTGTGGAGGAAGTAAAGGAAGCTGTTGTGAAGGGAGGAAGCAAGGTTGATGACAGAGGTGTTGATGTTGAGGAGGTAGCAAAGGGAGCTGATGTGGAGGGAAGGACCAAGGTTGATGACCAAGTTGTGGAGGAACCGAAGGGAGATGTCGAGGTACAAAACACTGTTAATGAAGGAGTTATGGAGGAATCAACGGGAGATGTTGTGGAGGGAGGGACGAAGCTTGATGAGCTAGGTGTTGAGGCGCGGACTGAAATACAAGGTGAGAAGGTATCACAGGCTGATTTTGATGACGTGGGGGGTGATGAAGGGGAGACCAAGGAGTCCAAAGTGCCGAGGAAGGGCAGACCAAGGAAGGGTAGCCAAGTTCCGAACAAGACATATCCAACTCGCACTCGCGAAGTTTCCGCCAAGGCAAAATCACCCTACCGCAATGTGGATGAGCAGAAATTGGCAAAAAAGATTACCAAAAATAGCAAGGTGGAAGGGATGACAGAGCTGGTAAAGTGGATGCAGAGTGAGAGGTTAGTGACTTATCCACTCTATTCAATAAGGAATTGATGAAATGAATGTCAAAAACTTTTCTGGCCTGACTTCTAGAATTCTGACTGGAAATTGATTCTTTGTGGACTGACTAACTTATATATAGCCTGTATATGTACTAATATATATATATCCTTGTTTAATATTCAAATGAATATGTACCATCATGCAGTATTGAACCCCGAACTGGACCGGCCGGGCAATCATTGGACAAGGAGTTCTTTGAGATATTGTTTGCCCCAAAGAACTGGTTGGGCGGTTTGGTAATATTCCAATACATTATTTGAAAATAGTATGCATGTGTAAAATAGTTTCGAGTTGATAGATTAACATTGTTGCACCATTACAACATATGGAGCAAATGATGTTCCTTTATCGTCAAAGGATTTCAGAGGATCCATAGCGGTTTTCGAAAGTGGTTGTGCTTGATCCATATTGGCAGAACTATGTGCAACGGGAATTCGAGTGCTTCCAGATAAATTCTCCACGTAAGGGTAAGGATGAAATGTTGTCATACATGATGGGTTCATGTCCGGGAGAGTATGGGAAGAGATGGGATGATGCGGAACACATATACACGTGCTTCAATATCGAAAGGAAGCACTGGTTTGCCTTAGAAATTGATCTATGCGACTGGTGTGTGACGGTTTATGACTGCAATGTGGATCTGTACAAAGACAAGGAAATTTTCGATATGATCCGCCCCATCGTTGAGACTGTTCCAAGATATGCCAAGATGTACGAGCCACTGGCAAAGAGATGTGAACCGTTATTGGACAATCCAATGTCGGTGTCCCGTCGTCATAACCTTAAGCAGAACAAGCGCGGGTAAGTATACATGTATTTATGCCCAAATAAATCCTTATCAAACTGCAATTGATATACATTCTAACGTGTTTTGTACATCGTGTAGAGGAGATTGTGGGGTCTACACCTTGAAGTACATTGAGTTATTGATTCTCGGCATGTCAAACTTGGATCTGTCGTCGGACAAATTCATAGATGCACATAGAAGTCAAATGGCTCATAGTATTTTTAGATATTGTTGGGATGGTCTTTAAGGACTTTTGATGTAATGTGGTGATTGCATTGTGTTGTTGGGAAACATTTGGTGGTGTTAGATTTCGAATAAAACCAAAGAGGGGGGAAAATTGTGACTTAAGTCAGGCCAAATTACGGATTTATAGTACATATTCACATTTGTCAGGTTGTTTTGATATATCTATTTCAAATTCATCCTTTCCAGTTATTGCAAATCATCGTACAAAAACTCCCACATTGAAACCTAATATTTCCTACATTTAAAGGGTTTGGAAATCGAAAAATAGCCTATAAAAAAAGGGGGGGGGGGGGGGGGGGGGGGGGGTAAAGTACACATTATAAATTTACAGTACATATTTAGCTTTGTCAGGTCATTTTTTAGAAATCTTATTCTAGGTCATCCCATGACTTATGGCGGAACTGGAAGAAACATCACAATGGTAAATAACCGTAGGAAAAGACAACGTTTTTAAGTGGTTTTGAAACCGAAGCTTTGTTCTACATATAAATGGTTATGAAACCGAATAAAAACATGGTACAAAAACAGTTAAAAAAGGTTACAGGGATTATTATTTGAAAATAGCCTTGCAAAAGAGAGGGGTTAAAGTACACACTAACCTAAATTTGTGCTACATGTCAACGGTTATGAAACCGGGAAAAAAAGGTACGAAACCGGATAAAAACGGTAAAAAACAGTTAAAACCGGTTTTCACCGCGGGGTTAGTTCTTGCGACCATATTAATTTTGTTTTTTTTTTACTTACGTCAGTCAACAATATTGACTTACAATACGTATTTAGCTTTGTCAGGTCATTTTGTAGACATCTTATTCAAAGTCATTTAATGGTAATTAACCGTAGGAAATCTTATTCAAAGTCACCCTTTCCAATGCATATTCTTATTTGTCAGGCGAGACTACGGATTTACGTCAGTCCATAAAAGCGAATTACAGTGCTTATTGATGTTAGTCAGGTCATCTGTAGAAATCTTCTTCAAAGTCATCCAATGGTAATTAACCGTAGGAAAATCTTATTCAAAGTCATCTAATGACATTATCGTCTACCCACTTGACATGAAATATTAATTCCTGCGACATTAACATACCATACCAAATATACTATCTCATAACCTACTGACTATATATAGTCACTATATGTCATTATCATCTTCCTACTTGACATACGTATCATAAAACAACAGAACCTCCTAAATACTACACTGTATTACATTGTCACTAAACTAGATTCCTTCATCAGATACTAATTATGTGCGGAGGAGACAGATGATTCCGGGCCGTCACGCTGCGGAAGTTCATCAACAACATCTTGGGTGATAAATATGTTGATGAGAGCAACGGTTCTACCTTGGGCGGCAAGGGCGACAGCGTCTCCGCGGCGCTATAAGGCCCTCAAGGTACGAGGCCCGCCATGGGGGGGAACTACTTCGAAGAAGTAAGAGGCGCCTAGATCGGAATCGTTAAAATAAAATAGTTGGTTCAGTAACCCATGGATTTCCCGTACCCTTTCAGCATGGGCCCTCCAGTTTTGCCTCCGTCCGCCTTGGTAGACATGGGTGGAAATCATGGCATCTTGTCCCATTGAAGGGATGAGTCTCCCTCCGGTGTGGACAGTTGTGTAAACGAAGTGATCATTAAGGTCCCATTCATGGTTGTCAGGCTCATAAGCCATGGAAACAAAAGAAGCACGAGAACGGAAATTAGAGTTGTTAGGGTGATTCGAAGATGTTTTTGGATGAGGAAATTCGAAAAGTTTTTGTAGCGGATTGTGGATGAGGAAGAATGTGGATGAGGGGGTATATAAATAGTTGTTTGGGTTGGTGGCGGTTAGGGTTACATTCATGAGGGTGATTAAAAAATTCGAAAAATAAAATAACAGAACCTGTACAAAAACAGTTAAAAACGGTTAAAAACAGTTAAAACAGTTTATAACCGTGGGGTTAGTTCTTCAGACCAAAGATTTATTCTAATTGTTAAATAAGTCAGTCCACAATAGATATTTACAGTACATATTGATATTTGTCAGGTCAATTTGTATAAATCTTATTTCAAGTCATCCCACGACTTATGGCGGAACTCGAAGAAACATCACAATGGTAAATAACCGTAGGAAAATACAACGTTTTTAAATGGTTATCAAACCGAAGCTTTGGGAATAAGCTATTTTAAAGATGGGGTTAACTAGTTTTCGAATAAAACCAAAGCTTCGGCAATAAGCTTTGTCAGGTTCTTCTACTCTCTTACAGTATGTAATATCTTTTGTCAGGTCATGATGAAGAAATTTTATTCAAAGTCATCCTTTCCAATGCATACCCGATTTGACCCCTCTTAATTTTTAATTAAATATCGTGTGATCCCTCAACTACCCGTCATTAACTCCGTTATCCACTCATCCTTGTGTATAAATAGCGTTCTTGCCTTGTCCCTGTGATACCCCGTAATTCGGTAAGGATTATTTTGGGAATTTTTGGAATTTTCCCGAACACCCGTTTAGTACGTCGGATTTAATTCAGAAAGTCGGAGACATTCTGTAATGTGCTCTGTATCTGTAATATTTTTCTCAGTGAAATAATATACAGACAAGGTGCCTTAGATTTTAATTGTCGTTCGCGTACGATAAATTTTTATCCCGGTTTAACGTCAGGCTTGTTCCAAGCTGAATGGGCGGGAAAAGGGAGAAACGGCGACCGCCGTGGTTGGGCCCGAGGAGTCGGCGTGTCAGCTTCTAGCTGGCCGCGACAGGCCTAGCGACGGCGACCGCCGCGTGCCCGCCGCAGGCTAAAAACGGCGCCCGCCGTGTTTGTCTAGTGGGCATTGCCCGTTGGTCGCCGGCGGTAATCGAGGCGCGCCGATCTGCTTTCGGCCGCGTCTCAGGGTTTGGCTGAAGCTCCCAGGAGTTTGGCTATAAATAGGGGTGTTTGGGAGAAGGTTTTGAAGCCCTTCCAACCCCGAATCGCTGCCGGATTTCCTTCTCGTCGGAGTTGGTTTTCGCCGGAGTTTGAAGGTCTCGCCGGTGTTGCTTTGGTGTGTTTCCTGAGTGCCTTTGTGAAGCTTTTGGTTAGCCTTGGAGGTTAGAAGCCAAAGCAAGTCGAAGGAGGCCGAACCACTCGTGTTTTGGGGTGAGATTTCTCTCGTTCTGTGTCGTCTGAGTTCGTCACATCGACCGCCACCAAGAACGGCGACCGCCGCCAGTGCCCAGAAGGCCTTCATGGCTTTGGCTTGGTTGGTTGTCGTCGTGGCGTCGTTTCTTTCGGTTTCCTTTCGTCTTTCCTTAGATTCGTACTAGTTATGTCGGATCTAACCTAGGGTTCCTTTTTGGGTCGACTCGAAGGTGTTTATGCTAGTGGAGCTATACGCGTGTCGAGCCCGGAATCCCGTTGTCTCTGCTTTGTTCCAGATCTGCAGCGGACTAAGGCAAGTGGCGGTTCGCTCTTGCTCATCGTTCCATATTTACATTAATTATCAGCTGTTTATCTGAGTAATTAATTTGGAATGATTATCTGTGTTTGTCTGGAAAAGGTTTTATAAACTATTTTGGAAAATCATATAATAGGTTGTATATCTGCTAGAACGACACTATTATCTGTGATCGCCTTCCGAGCATTTATGTGGGCTAATAGGAAAAGTAATTCAAGTAAGGATTAGTTGTTTCTATTATCTATATGTTTAAGTCGATTGCCTGGATGGCTTTAATGTGAATGATTGTTGTGTTAGACTGTTTAGTTAACACGAGTGTTTGTAGGAACGCTAATCCAAGTAAGGATTAGT
The DNA here is from genome assembly GCA_027886185.1 of Rheum nobile. Classification (NCBI taxonomy): domain Eukaryota; kingdom Viridiplantae; phylum Streptophyta; class Magnoliopsida; order Caryophyllales; family Polygonaceae; genus Rheum; species Rheum nobile. The sequence continues at coordinate 34,352 of WOAB01000261.1, read as the reverse complement.
CGTTTCTTTATAACTTAATGTGCGTAGGAACGCTAATCCAAGTAAGGATTAGTCGTTTATTTATAATTTAATATTCGTGGGAATGCTAATCCAAGTAAGGATTTGTCGTTTCTTTAAATCATAATATTCCTCGGGGTTATTGCCGAATAATTTAAGGGTCATGACCTATGCTTCTTATCCACATGTAAGGATATGAAGTGTTTTAAGCGCCTTGCAAGCGCCGTTGGATGAGCTTAATTGCAGTCCTGTGTTTTAAGCACTTAGCTAGTGCATTGGGGTGGACGTAACTGTCACCCTGTAAAATAAACTGTAAGCGCTATGGCAGTGCAATCAGGGTGAACGTAAGATCACCCGGTGTCATCATAACTTTCGTGTTCTCGGAATAATATTAAAAGACTCAACACTGTGTGTGTGGGTGTTGTAATTTAATAAGATAAGTGCAGTTAATCACATAATTAAAGTGTAAGCACTGTAATAGTGTAATCACGGTGAACGTAAGGTCACCCGGTGTATTAATAACGCCGTTGTTACTCGGCATAATGATGTTAAGTCCCGCGTGTGGGTTGTGTGTGTTTTAATTTGGGTCGACATGATTGTCACCCTGAGATTTAAGATGTGTGCCGCTCTTAATAACATTAACGTGTTTCAGTAATGTGTATTTTGTAATTAAATAAGATATGTGCCCGAGTGCACATGATTAATAAACCCATGGCGAGTAGTGCAGCTAAGTAATAGTGCAGCTAGGAAAGCTCGTCTCGACTTGAATGTAGTACGTTCTCTTTCCGATCTGGATTCGCTGTATGCGATGAGGTTGGTCGTGAACTGAAGCATCTCAGTCAACTTTTAAATCATTGTTGTTTGATTCTGTTAAACATTCCAGATTTGTCATATTTCCTTAAAGACTCAATCTCTTGGAGTCTCTTTTCGAGTCGATTTCTGTGAAGATGAAGTCTTCCAGAATCTTCTCTCATGCATACCTCTTGTTGTTATTCCGTGAAAGTGTCGGGTTATGTATCGTCCCTTCGGTTATTATTCGAGGGACAATGATAGTAAACGGTTTCGATCACTCGAACCACTATGCTTTTTACCCTTGCTAGTCTATTTAAGTAGACTAACCCACGAACTTTGTTCTCCGCATATGGGCTGGTGTCATCCGTTCGATTCGGCACATCAGATAGAGTGTAGATGAGAAGACTAGAAGGACTATGGAGTCGACGGTGGTTTTCCGACGTTTTTAATAATTTCTTTTAATCAGGTTGAGATCCTTGGGCAGGTGATCATTACGATCACAACCCTTTTTAATATCTTTTAAAAGTCTTCCGCTGTACCTTGTTTAAGATTTCCGTTGTAATTTATTTAAACTCTGTGTTGGTCCTATTCGGGATTGGGATGTAATCCCGGGACTCGTGTTTTATATGAATAAGGTTATCATTTTGTATCATTGTATTTCATGATTTGTATTTAAACGGTAAAGCCTTGGGTGATCTCGGTAAGGAACACTGGGGTCACTGGCGGTAATACCTTTCCAAAAGGGTTATGTTTTGGGGGTGTTACAGTTGTGGTATCAGAGCCAAAGGTTGTTTTAAAACGGGTTTGGATTTTTATAAATCATTTATCCGTTTTTGAAAATGCTTTAAGAAGGGCTCTGAATTTTTTCAAAGTGAAAAGAGTTTGAAAACACCGTTCATAGTCCTGTCTTCTATATGGTCTGATATAGTAAGTTTGCTTCTATATCTAGAAAGACTAATTCCTTCCCCGTTGCCCCGTATGATATGGGTGCATTCTATTCTCTTCAGAAGAATCGGGAGAAGCCAAGGTGGTCTCGCTATACCCAATAAGGCTTGAATTCCCAGTTCTCTCATTTTGAGTTAAGGTTGTAGAACCTAGTAACTCGGTTTGAGTTCATCAATAGAAATTACCAAGTTGATCTATTCTAAGTTGATTTTATTACAATAAGTATATCAGAAGATACTAACGTGATAAAATCCTTGGAATTTGATCGGTAAACAGATGGTGAACACAAGGAACGTTATCCGTGCTGGTGCTGGGCCGAGTAATGACCCTAGACCAAATGCAAGGAATGTTGCAGACCCAACAGGAGAGCGTGAGTCTGTCTTTAACAATAACCAGGGAGGCAATGGCCAAGCTCAGGCCAACGCTCCGATGATGTTTGATGCTGCAACAGTGGAGGCAATTCGAGGAATTGTCATGCAGGCAATCATAGATGTTATGCGACCAGTTGCACCACAAGTACAAGGTGGTCCAGTTCCTCAGGCTATTCCTGAAGTCGAGGAATCAGTGGAGCAAGTACCTCAGATCAATGTTGTCAGAAACAGAGGAACTTACGGGCAAGCATTAAAAGCCGTGAGTTCAATGAGGCCTGACAGCTATGACGGTACTGGAGAACCGGTCAGGGTGACCTATTGGTTCTCACATATGGAACGGTTGTTCCGGAACATTAATTGCACTCAGGCTGGAAAAGTGCACATCGCCTCTCTTCAACTCAAGGATGTGGCTAGCGAATGGTGGGAAAGCACCGGTCTGGCTGACCATCCCGAGCTGAATTGGAGCATGTTCAAAACCAAGATGACCGATCGTTTCTTTTCCCGAGCTATGAGGGAGGAGAAGCATAAGGAATTTCTGTACCCGCAGACTGATGGGTTAAAGGTGAGTGAGCTCGCAGCTAAGTTCAATCACTTGATGCAGTACGCTGGACCTGAGGTGTCAACCGAGGAGCAGAAGATCTGGTACTTCCATGGATGGATGAATCCAGAGATCAAGCCTCTAATGTTGCGACATGGTTGTTCTACGTTAGAACAATATGTTGATGCAGCCTACAAGACGGAAGTCTCATTGGAAGAGTCTGCCCTTAAGAGGGAGAAGCAAGTTAAGGGAAAGGGTGGGCAACAAGATCGCCAGGTTGGTTCATTCAAACGACCGGCATCGCCTACCAAGTTTGAAAGGTCTGGTCGTGCTAAGACCGAGACAACTCAGTCGGACTCTGCCAGAGGCTCAGGTTGGAGCGGCGGAGCAATTCAGTGCCACAATTGTGGTGAAGTGGGGCATAAAAGTTTTGTTTGCCAAAAGGACAAGAGGATGTGTCATAATTGTGGAAGAGAAGGCCACATAAAAACATACTGCAGACTGAAGGGTCAGGGACCAATGCAGTCTTATCAGGCGTCAAATGTTGGAGGTGGACAGAACCCAAGGCCAGTGGTATCCACTCCTGAGCAGTCTATGGCTCGTAATAAAGGCAAAGCGCCTATGGGGTCTTCAGGCCAAGGGCAACGACTCTTCATAATGAGTCAAGCCAATGGAGAAGAACCCTGATCCATTAAGTTGTATTTGTGTTAAGACTTTCTTTAAGATTAAGGAGTAACGACGTGTATCGGTAATCTCCGTGGTATTAAGATCTGCGTGGTCGACTTTTGTCAATTAATGTAATGTTTGATGTTAATGAAGTGTTTCCATGTTTTGGAAAATTTCAGAATGTGTTATCATTGCGAATTAGTTGTTCATACGAAACCATGTAAGTGTCGGGAACAACTTATGCCAAGTAAGGATAAAGATTGTCGGACTTATGGTGGTGGAGTATTGTGAACAACTTAGATGTTCGTCCCATGTGTGGTTAATCCCAGGGTCGACTCTGTTGTTTAAATCTAAATCCACTCCTAAGATTCTTCTTCATACATAGAGTATGTCATCTATAAGATCGGATGCAGCTCTTTGAGGAAGATTAAGTGGTGAAGCGGTCATGTTGAGAGGAAAGGTTGCAGTTAAGGATGGGATATGTTGATGATCCCGATGTATTAAAGATTCAGTAAGGAGAATTGTCTATATACACCTAAGGAGTACTGTGGTAAGCGTTATCTCATACGCTGAGTTCTTCCGAGATTTCTTAAGGAAAGGGAATGAACTTGTAGAGTTTTGTTCGTAGAGATCAGGAGCTATCTCTCATGCGTGAGTTTGTGCCATGAGCATTAAGGCGGATGAATCATTTTCAGAATGATATCCTAAGGAATTAAGAATAATATCTCGTGTGATCCATTTCAAGGATGAAGTGATTAAGGATGTTGGATCCAGGTGGTAAGATTGGTGTTGAGGTAGTATCCTCATTGGCTTAATGCAAGTTTCGGGGTCGAAACTTATTTTAAGGGGGGTGATGTGATACCCCGTAATTCGGTAAGGATTATTTTGGGAATTTTTGGAATTTTCCCGAACACCCGTTTAGTACGTCGGATTTAATTCAGAAAGTCGGAGACATTCTGTAATGTGCTTTGTATCTGTAATATTTTTCTCAGTGAAATAATATACAGACAAGATGCCTTAGAATTTAATTGTCGTTCACGTACGATAAATTTTTATCCCGGTTTAACGTCAGGCTCGTTCAAAGCTGAATGGGCGGGAAAAGGGAGAAACGGCGACCGCTGTGGTTGGGCCCGAGGAGTCGGCGTGTCAGCTTCTAGCTGGCCACGACAGGCCTAGCGACGGCGACCGCCGCATTTACAGCGACCGCCGCGTGCCCGCCGCAGGCTAAAAACGGTGCCCGCCGTGTTTGTCCAGTGGGCATTGCCCGTTGGTCGCCGACGGTAATCGAGGCGCGCCGATCTGCTTTCGGCCGCGTCTCAGGGTTTGGCTGAAGCTCCCAGGAGTTTGGCTATAAATAGGGGTGTTTGGAAGAAGGTTTTGAAGCCCTTCCAACCCCGAATCGCTGCCGGATTTCCTTCTCGTCGGAGTTGGTTTTCGCCAGAGTTTGAAGGTCTCGTCGGTGTTGCTTTGGTGTGTTTCCTGAGTGCCTTTGTGAAGCTTTTGGTTAGCCTTGGAGGTTAGAAGCCAAAGCAAGTCAAAGGAGGCCGAACCGCTCGTGTTTTGGGGTGAGATTTCTCTCGTTCTGTGTTGTCTGAGTTCGTCACGGCGACCGCCGTGATGAATGCGGCGACCGCCGCCAAGAACGGCGACCGCCGCCAGTGCCCAGAAGGCCTTCATGGATTTGTCTTGGTTGGTTGTCGTCGTGGCGTCGTTTCTTTCGGTTTCCTTTCGTCTTTCCTTAGATTCGTACTAGTTATGTCGGATCTAACCTAGGGTTCCTTTTTGGGTCGACTCGAAGGTGTTTATGCTAGTGGAGCTATACGCGTGTCGAGCCCGGAATCCCGTTGTCTCTGCTTTGTTCCAGATCTGCAGCGGACTAAGGCAAGTGGCGGTTCGCTCTTGCTCATCGTTCCATATTTACATTAATTATCAGCTATTTATCCGAGTAATTAATTTGGAATGATTATTTGTGTTTGTCTGGAAAAGGTTTTATAAACTGTTTTGGAAAATCATATAATAGGTTGTATATCTGCTAGAACGACGCTATTATCTGTGATCGCCTTCCGGGCATTTATGTGGGCTAATAGGAAAACTAATCCAAGTAAGGATTAGTTGTTTCTATTATCTCTATGTTTAAGTCGATTGCCTGGATGGCTTTAATGTGAATGATTGTTGTGTTAGACTGTTTAGTTAACACGAGTGTTTGTAGGAACGCTAATCCAAGTAAGGATTAGTCATTTCTTTATAACTTAATGTGCGTAGGAACGCTAATCCAAGTAAGGATTAGTCGTTTCTTTATAATTTAATATTCCTGGGAACGCTAATCCAAGTAAGGATTTGTCGTTTCTTTAAATCATAATATTCCTCGGGGTTATTGCCGAATAATTTAAGGGTCATGACCTATGCTTCTTATCCACATGTAAGGATCTGAAGTGTTTTAAGCGCCTTATAAGCGCCGTTGGATGAGCTTAATTGCAGTCCTGTGTTTTAAGCACTTAGCTAGTGCATTGGGGTGGACGTAACTGTCACCCTGTAAAATAAACTGTAAGCGCTGTGGCAGTGCAATCAGGGTGAACGTAAGATCACCCGGTGTCATCATAACTTCCGTGTTCTCGGAATAATATTAAAAGCCTCAACACTGTGTGTGTGGGTGTTGTAATTTAATAAGATAAGTGCAGTTAAGCACATAATTAAAGTGTAAGCATTGTAATAGTGCAATCACGGTGAACGTAAGGTCACCCGGTGTATTAATAACGCCGTTGTTACTCGGCATAATGATGTTAAGTCCCGCGTGTGGGTTGTGTGTGTTTTAATTTGGGTCGACATGATTGTCACCCTGAGATTTAAGCTGTGTACCGCTCTTAATAACATTAATGTGTTTCAGTAATGTGTGTTTTGTAATTAAATAAGATATGTGCCCGAGTGCACATGATTAATAAACCCATGGCGAGTAGTGCAACTAAGTAATAGTGCAGCTAGGAAAGTTCGTCTCGACTTGAATGTAGTACGTTCTCTTTCCGATCTGGATTCGCTGTATGCGATGAGGTTGGTCGTGAACTGAAGCATCTCAGTCAACTTTTAAATCATTGTTGTTTGATTCTGTTAAACATTCCAGATTTGTCATATTTCCTTAAAGACTCAATCTCTTGGAGTCTCTTTTCGAGTCGATTTCTGTGAAGATGAAGTCTTCCAGAATCTTCTCTCATGCATACCTCTTGTTGTTATTCCGTGAAAGTGCCGGGTTATGTATCGTCCCTTTGGTTATTATTCGAGGGACAATGATAGTAAACGGTTTCGATCACTCGAACCACTCTGCTTTTTACCCTTGCTAGTCTATTTAAGTAGACTAACCCATGAACTTTGTTCTCCGCATGTGGGCTGGTGTCATCCGTTCGATTCGGCACATCAGATAGAGTGTAGATGAGAAGACTAGAAGGACTATGGAGTCGACGGTGGTTTTCCGACGTTTTTAATAATTTCTTTTAATTAGGTTGAGATCCTTGGGCAGGTGATCATTACGATCACAACCCTTTTTAATATCTTTTAAAAGTCTTCCGCTGTACCTTGTTTAAGATTTCCGTTGTAATTTATTTAAACTCTGTGTTGGTCCTATTCGGGATTGGGATGTAATCCCGGGACTCGTGTTTTATATGAATAAGGTTATCATTTTGTATCATTGTATTTCATGATTTGTATTTAAACGGTAAAGCCTTGGGTGATCTCGGTAAGGAACACTGGGGTCACTGGCGGTAATACCTTTCCAAAAGGGTTAAGTTTTGGGGGTGTTACAGTCCCAACCCCTCACATTTCATGTCTCAAACTCCTCGCACTCCTCTCTCATTTCGAAAAAATTCTCTTGCAACATGGCCGACTCGAACGTTTTCCTGCAAGTGTACTGGGATGGGAAACTATCGCCATCGACCGGGGTGATGGCCCTATTGACTACGCACGAGTACAGGGGAAGGAGAACCCAACTCCTCAAAGTTCCAGCCAACAAGATGGACATCTGGTACGTCCATGGTCAGATAAGCATGCTCTCTCCCGGTTCAAAATCCTTAGTTTTTGAACAGGTCCCATCAGCCGGCTAGCGGTTTCTTCAACCGCTGCAGACACAGTCCGACTATGACGACCTTGCCCGCCTCGGCGAGAGGGTCGCCGGCATCAAGGTGTATGTGGTGCTGGACACTCCAGATCTTTCTCTGGCCCAGTGATGATGGCCGTGGGGATGTTTTGTAACTTTTTTTGCTGTTTTTTATGGTGTTTGGTATGGTTGTTTAGGGATGTAATGCTAGCATTTCAGGACAAAACGTTTATGTTTGTTATGGTTGTTTTGTAATGAAGATCCTAAACGTTTATGTTTGTTATGGTTGCCCGTAATCTCGCATTTACTACTTTTGACTATTTTCATTTCAGGACAAAACGTATCATGGTCATACTAGACGTACTATTGTTCAGGGCAAAAAGAGTAAAATTTCATAGCAATAACATCGAATATGTGTACATGAATATTCATGACAAATGAAATATATTCAGGAGAACCCGCGTCTAATGGCAGAGTACTAACAACATGTGGTAATTGTATTTGAAATTGTGATGACAATTCAAGGATGTTTTCAAGGAAATTGGTGATTAATTCAAGAAATATTCATGTTTTACCTGCAGAAAACCCTCGTTTTATAAACAAGGAACCAGAATACATTGTCTTGGTAAACATACGGTTATGAGTAGTTATCATAATTTAACCAACAAGGTTACAAATTGGACAACGAAGACAACAAGTAACACCACAAGTACCACCACACCAAGTACAACTTTCAAAACGAAATTTTCTGTTTTGATATTCATAATGTCATTCATTGAAGTCGGTTGTTGGTAGATAAGATTTTGCCGAGTGGTTGCCCCGTGTTCTTCAACAACTCTTACGCTTTGAATGGACTCATTGGCGGGGTTATTATAAGCTTGACCATCCACCCATTTGAAGTATTTGCAATCGTGCCCTGCCTAAGGTTTAAAACAAAATTCAACCAATCAACTAATTTAATTCTAAATGAAATCCCAATTTAAAAGCATATGTCGCACGGAATTTGACATTCAACAATACCTTCCATAATGGACACCCATAGAACTGTTTTCCCGAATTTTGAGTGTGTTTGCATGTTTGTATTGTTGCAGGGAAGCCATGGAAGCATTTTTGAGTTGATGATTCACCAGCTGCGTGCCCTCTCCTCCACGAATTTGAATTGGCAGATGATCTTCCTTGTGTCCAGCCGTTTGTCATCCTACAATGTCGGGCAACTTTTCAAAGACGGTGTTCCTCTTTCGACTCTGCGCTGTTCTTTGTTTTTCCTTCTGTGCCAATTTTCGATGATGACGGTGTTCCTCTTTCGTGCCCTCTCCAGAAGAGGATATTCCTTGTGCCCATACTTTGTTTTTCTTGTTTTTATTAAAGAAAGAGAAATGAAATGAAAGTTCAATGCTTGATGTGATGTGTGTCAGGTCAACATCTTTTTCTTATATGCAGAGTGCAGTCCAAAAAATTCAAGCGTTGTTGACACCGTTTACAAATACTTAAAAAACTGTGTACAAGCTTCCACCTTAAACCAAAAGAGTATGAAATGGGTTTTTAAACTGTACAAAAACTTCCACATTTACAATTTTTCAAAATTAAAAGGACCCTAAAATGAAAATTTAATTGGGTTTTTAAACTATTTCAAGAGGGATAAGATACTCTCTATTATTTGCAACTACGGCGGCAACGATTTGACGCAGTCAGGCAGTATTAAAGTCGTACAAGACGTTTGCTGCTTTGTCAGGCCATAATAAGTACACAACATCGGCTTTTGAATAAATCTTCAGCTGACGTCATCCTTATCCTTTCCACTTAACTCTTCTAGGGTAAGTTTTCAGGTTGTCACTTAATGTTGTATTTGCAATGAGTTATTTTGAATAGGTAAAATAATATAACGGGGCCAATTTTATTTAATAGATTTTATTATCAGTAAAAATAATCAAGTTTTTTCAATGAAAATAATTAATATTATTGAATATAAATAATTAATATTAGTCAATTATTTAGTAATTATGAGGCGCATTAGCAATTTTCGATTAAGAGGAGCGATTATGAAAAAAATAAGTAGATCAATTTTGCTGGAATGGATGAAACGTTGGGTTTTAAGATGGAATGAAAATGTTCCTTCAGCTTGGAATGGCCCATTACACAAGGAGTGAAATAAATTTTAAGTTTTCAGATTGACATGAAAATCGTACCAAACGAGGTCTTAATGCTTTTCCCAGGCTCTGGAGCAAGGTTCTTACAAATACTTCGATGCTCGCACTTCCTTCTCTACATACTCAAAATTTGCCCTGACAACGTAGTTATAAGCCTTGCAAACAACCATATGTCGACTGACGATTAATGCTTGTTCTGTTTCTGAGATATGTAACATCGTACATAGTTTTTACCTTTTCGGGTTTCTCAGGCATTATACAAATTGTTACAGTACGTATTCAGGTTTGTCAGGTCACTTTGAAATAAGAGGGTAAGTTTGAAATTTTTCATTCCGATTTGACCCCTTAAAAATTTCACTAAAAGTACACCCTTACTTGCCCAAATCTTTTCTACCAAGCCTCTTCAAATACTCACCGGTCAATTACCAAAGTTTTCTACCAAGGATCTCCAAGCACTCCCACTTTCCCAAATAGTCCCACTCCCACGTTCTTCAAATAATCCCTCTCTATACTCTAAATTCATGGCGGGAGAACATCACATTGTGACTGGGACATACTTATACGTAAATGAACTGCTTCAATCTGCCCGTGAAGTGAAGGATCATGTTGGAGGCCGAAAGATGACCGAGGCCGAATTCCAGGAGTACAATCGCAACATTGTGGCCAGAGATTTGGAGTTAGTAAGTTTAATTAAGGATTTGCGCCGCCTCGGGCAGGAGCTTACTGCTGTGAGTCCGGAAGGGGCTCAGACCGAAGAAGAAAAGGCCCGGATCAAGCTAAAGCTTAGACTGGTAAGGCTTTTGTTGTATATTTTCTTCCTATGTGCAAGGGCCGTGCCTACGATGCTTAATTTGTGTTTCTGCAGACTGAATGGGACACCACCTTCACTGAGCTCAACATAAAAAGGGTGTTGGACCATGCTCAGTCGCTGGAGGGAAAGCTGAAGTCCCGATATCTATCTTGATGGGATAATGTTTTCATAACAGTGTAGTTTCTGAGTATGTGTGCATAAGTGTTTTTAATGTATGAACTTTGCAATGCTAGTTTTTTTTGTTATTTTGTGTGTGGGAATGCCATGTGAAGGGCACGTTTTGTTTAAAGTTGAACAACGTAATATAATGCTTCTGTTTATAAGGTTCAGACCATGTTGGAGTTTTACAAGACGTATTGTGAATTTACAGGTCGTATTTATGTATTACGTTTGTCAGTACAACTTCGCACCTGATTCTAGGGTTCTTATGAAGGTTCATTTATAGACTTCGCAACTGAAATGGGTTCGCAGATGATTGTGTTTATTCACTAGGTTTTGTAGATTCCTTTGTCAGACCATGTTAGGCGTTTACAGGACGTATTGTGGCTTTACAGGTCGTTTTGTATGTATAAGGTTTTCCTCGAGCAAATGAGTATGTGAGGACATAAGCATTGTTTTACACGGTGTTCTACAGTCTTATGGGTTGTCATTTATAGGGTTTAACACTGACTCATGCTGAGAAGTCATCAACTCTTAACCCAAAGATGATGACAGGACAAAATGCAACGTTTGCAGAGAACCTAAGAACTTTGTCAGTACAACTTCGCACCATGATTGTGTTTATTCATTCGGTTTTTTAAATACCTTTGTCAGACCATGTTAGGGTTTTACAGGACGTATTGTGGCGTTACAGGTCATTTTGCATGTTTTAGGTTTTCCTCGAGCAAATGATTATGTCAGGACATATACGTTGTTTTACAGGGTGTTCTACAGTCTTATGGGTTCTCCTTGTGAGGAGTTTACCACTGACTCATGCTGACAAGTCATCAACTATTAAGCAAAGATGATGACAGGACAAAATGCAACGTTTGCAGAGAACCTAAGAACTTTGTCAGTACAACTTCGCACCTGATTCTAGGGTTCTTATGAAGGTTCAAGATGACAAGTAAATCTTAAGCAAAATATTTAATTTATGTACTTTGTATATCATCCAAAAGGAATCCCCCACAAAAAAGAGGTGTGGTTTACGCCTATATAGACTTAAACCATACATCTTTTCCATGAAACACCCAACAACAACATTTACTAGCATAAACACCCAAAAACAACAACATGGTGACAATTGTAAACCCAAAAAAAACTAACCCATTCTCTTCCTATGATTGTCCATCATCAGTCCTTCTCCTCCTACAATACTGCTTGTTGTGGCCTTGGTTGCCGTAATACGAACACCGCCTCCTCCTAGTATAGTTCCCCTCCCACGTCGTCCTATATCGGTTAATTCGTGGCCTTCCAGGAGGACGTTTTACATTTGGTGGACAGCATGGAATGGATGACACGGCTTCAGGAATTGACCATCGGCCTGTGGGAGGAACAAGATGCACAGTTTCCTTGTACACTTCTCTCACGCACTCGTTCTTGAACATGGGATGGACGAGATCAGTGAGTCGCACTCCCCTATCACTTGTAACCGCTATGGCATGAGCACAAGGAACTTTATCAATCTGGAACATGTTACAATCACATGTACGAGCATTAAGGTTCACCGAGTATCTACAAGTTCCTACCATGACCTCCGCTTCAAACTGGCTTAGTCTTCGAACACTCATCTTTGCTGCCCTTCTGTAGTTCACCTCTACCAGCGTGTACACAGAGGGTGACAAGTATTGGTCCCAGTTTGAGGCCGCTTCCCTTCTTTGACAAAACCATTTAGAAATGGTCTCAACAATCGCATCAAACAGAGCAAGAATAGGCCACTAACGCTGTGTTTTCCACAATCCATTGAGACACTCGGCGTTGTTGCTTGTCATGATGTTAAACCTGTTCCCATGAAAATGCGCTCTCACCCAGTTTTCAACTCCAGCTTCTTTTAGATATTGACCAATCTTTGGTGATGCAGCTGTTATTTGAGCAAACTGATGATTGAACTCAGCTACTGTGTAAGCATGAGCAGCTTTTTTGAATATGCCAAAGAGGTATTGCCTACCAAACTTCCTCTTGAAGTTTTGGTATATGTGATATATGCAATATCCATGCTTGGCGAAACGATAGCTATTTCTCAGACCCTTCCCAATGCTAAGATGACGATCAGACACGAAATACAACTCGGGATGATCAGGAACAACAAGCCTCAATTCACTGAAGAAAAATGACCATGCATCATCGTTCTCACTATTAACAACGGCAACAGCAAGGGGATATATTTGGCCGTTTCCATCTTGTGCCGTTGCCAACAGAAGTATCCCCTTGAACTTGGCTGAGAGGTGAGTGCCATCAACTGATATTACCTACACACGCAGAACTATTTTCTCAGATGTTGCCTTGACAACAGAGTTATAAGCTTTGAAACTACGGTATATAGCCTGATAAAATGACAAATTGACTATTTCTCAGATGTTGCCCTGACACACGCAGAACTATTTTCTGTTTGTCACATATTCAGTCATATAGTAGATTTACCTGACAAAGTAACTATATCTCCTGACGTAACAACATCACGACTGAATACTGACCTTTTTCAGATGTGGCGCTGCCCTTATCCATGGACCTAAAGTCCAGAAGACATACTTGAAGCGTTGCTCAGCATCTCTGACTATTCTCGTGTATGTTCCCGGATTAGATTTCTGTAACATGTGCATGTAAGAGTACATTGCCTTGTAGCTATCCGCAGCTGTACCATGTGCCATGACCTGGGCGAAGAGCCGCGCTCGATTGGCTTTGTAGTAGCTTGTCCTTATCCCTTGCTGTAACATGAAATCCTGAATTTCTGAAGCAAGTAGGCCTTTACGGCCGTTTAAAAACCTGAGATGTAACGAAGTGAATCAATACATGCATTCATATTGGCCTTTGATCACAAAAATATATTCAAATGCAAGAAAACCATACTTGTGAAGTACTTTATCGGCAATCAGCCGAGAAGTTGCTCCTTTGTGGTGATTGTGATTTACTCTCATGCCACAGGTATGATCCGCAACATATTGTCGCACCATAAACAATGACGTTTTTCGATACAATGAGCCACAATAAAAAAACTTGCATTTGTCATCAACGCACGCAACTTCATAATTGGACTTATCGGGCCTCTTCACACGCATCTCATAGAAGTTTTCCATTGCCAGGGAGAAGAGTGCAACTTTGAACTCTTCCTTACAATTGAAGAGTTGACCAACTTTCATTGTTGGATATGAGGACTTGTTTGCACTTGTTTCCTCATCTTCAACTAACATTTCCATCTCCGCTGGATAGTACCTCTTTTGAAGCACTCTAAGCATGTCTTCATCAACAACAACTTCTTCTTCTTTATCATCCTCTATTTGCTCCTCGTTCTGTGTTCCCTCAATGCCATTAATTTCTTCCCACACATCATCTAGACCAACTGTATTCACATCATCCCCTGAAGCATACCCTAACCCTTCCACACCATCAACACAATCATCATCACCTGATTCATAATAGCCCTCATAGTCAAAGCCATCTTCTATTTCATCCTCCAAAGAAACTCCACTGTTGGCATAATCAGTCATAGCCTGCTTCCCTTTGTTTCTGGATGTAGCACCTTCAATGTCCTCATCATCGCTGCTCAATGATATAATGTCTTCCACTATCAGGGGACAATTTCTCTTGTATTTCCCCCTCACTTCATCCCTTTTTAATCTCCTTAACTCTGCATCGTTGTCAGCTTCAATAATTTCATCAATCGACCTGACATCTGTGTGAGGTGCTCTGTCTTGTTTAAAAAATGACCTGAAAAAGTCTTTATTATCTTGGCTCTGGCTCTGAGTTCATGGTGGAGCTGTTGAAGGAAGAGTACGATGTTCAGCCCTTTCACTTCGAATCTCTTCCTGCTTTAAAAGGTTGGTGTACAACGCAATATTCCACTTTGCTGAATTTTCTCCACATATGTTCAAGAACTTGAACGCATCAAGATCGTCGTCATCATTTATAAAGATGGGTGTAAGTTCTGGTTTATTTTCATAAGCGTATTGCACAATCAATTTTTCTTTATCAAATGGGTTCTTCTCAGTCCATTTGTTGCGCAGTGTAGCCAAGTCCATGTCAGGGGAAAGCAACATGGCTTTCACTATTCTATCACCCTCATACAACCACCTTTTCCCTTGTTCTTTCCATTCTCCACCACTGATGAACGTCACATACACTAGTTTCGAACCTACAAATAAATAAGGTTTTTGAACTTCACGTATACAGAACAGAGGGGGAAAATTGATTGTTTTTCAGGAGAATTTACTTACCCATTCAAGCTGTATTTGCAAGCGTCAGGTGTTAAATATCAGGTGCGAAATATCTCACGTGTAATAACTGGTCAGGCTGCTTTTAAGTTCTCCAGGAATATTCAGGGATTTTTTCAGGGGAGGTTAGCTGGAGGGATTAAAGGTTGAGGGAGGCCAGATTTTTTGGAGGGAAACTTGCCCGCCAATTCGAAGTCCACTTTGCTGAAATTTTTTCACACTGATGTGATGCCTCTGTCCATCGGCGGCTTCAACCTCATTAAGAGAGATTAACCCTTTCTTTTATATTTTTTAGACATAATATTAGCCAGCTTTTACCCATTTTCTATTTAAAATAAAAGCTAAATTCCACACTCCACAATAGCAAGAATGCCAGAATCCGTACAGAATTCTGATACTTTTGCAATTCCGTTGAAAATCTTGGATTTCTAAAACTGGCAAAATCAAATATGGTATTTTTGCTAATACGCCTTATTTTTATAGTAGAATAAGATCTAGTTTCCCTTAGTGGAGAAAAAAATTACTTTAAGACCAAATAAAATTTGAGACCACTTTATTTTATTCATCGTTATTTATCCTATGATATACTATTAAAATTAATAACATAAATTTGTGATACCTTACAAACATATCAACCGAACAAAATCAAACAACCTTTTATTAGCGATTTTAAAAACAAATATATATAGAGGCGCTCAGGTAAAACGAGTCTTGTGGTGAAACGAGTGGACAATTTTGGAGCGTTGGATTGAGGGTGATAAATGGCTAGATTAGGAGAGAGAAAATAGGGTGTAGTGGGGGTGTGAATCATGGAATAAATATCACAAAAATCTTTTTTGAATTTTATTAAATAACCACCTCCAAAATAGGAAGTTTAATGTAGATATGGAGAGAGAAAGATATTGCATATCCCCATCAGTGTTATTCCTCAAGCCTCTACCGAGATCCGCGTTATTCACTGTGTTTTTAGTTAATATGCATATTCAGTGAAAGTTCGTGCATATCAATACATTTAATTAGTTGAAAATTAACATTATGCATATCGACACGAAAATTGTGAATATCGTTAAATGTTCTTTGCATATGTGTTTATTTTGTTCATGTTCCATCGTATTCATGTTGATATTCACTGTCCTATATCTGATATTCAAGTATTGTGAGTGCTTATTCATTATGTATATAATGCATCCACTAAATTAAAAAAAATGTGCATATCAAAACACATTATTTGAATATCGTTCAAGTATTTCTGAATATCTGTTATTCAGTATCATGCATATCCCATCCACACAAATGAATATCATATTCACGGCCAAGGAAATAATCCATAATTACAAGTTGCATATCATACAAGTATATTCCGCATATCCCTGTACAGAAAATGCATATCCCATCCACATAATTGCATGGCCGCGATCGCTGCCCTTGAACCGCGCCTGCGGCTTGTTCTTTCCTGGCACTTGTTTTGGGGCGAAAAGATCAAACGACCTAAATCGCCTTAGACGGGGTAACTAGTCGATCGAATTATAGATATCAAACCAATCTAAATAGACAATCAACCAATAAAGAAGAAATACGAGAAAGCAAAGTGATTTTATTGATATATTGACGATTGAGCCGGATCAAAGTACAACTTATCCTTGGAGGACGAGAGATCGGATCTGGTCTGACCGGTGACTCTAGGGCTCGACCGGTGGGGATTGAGCGATGTTTCGAGGAGAGTAAGCTAGAATCAGTGTGTTCGTTTGTTTTTCTTCAGAGTAAATCAGCGGATGTGGTGTTGTAATCGTGTGTGTCTTTGCCTGCCCGATCGAGGTCCATATATGGCAACTTTTCCCTTCCGACCGTTATCCATCGTTGGCAATATTTCGTGCTTTAATTCTGGGCGAGATCGTTGGGATTTGCCCTTAATTGCCGTCATAATCTTTGTGTTGAATGTTGTGGCCATTACCTTCAATCAGGCATTTAATGCTCGAGCGAGATCCTCGGAGTTGGTCGGGTGCTACTCGTCTGCAGGGTGTCCGACGCTTCTTTCCGTTCTCTCTTGGACTTCGATTTCGTTTGGACCTGGGCCCAGCTTGCTCGTCTGATTTCCTTGGATATGGGCCCAACAATAGCCCCAAGTTGTTTTGGGCTCGAGGCTTGCTAAGGGATGGAGTCCAAACAACTTTCCACCACACGATCTCCACCTTCTGGTTTTGGTGCGTCAGACCAGGGCTACGTGGCGAAAATCGCGTGGCACGATGGAACATTTCTGAAGTCTGCCGTCTCCCTCCATAAATTCAAAACAGGCTTTTTCCGATTTGACTTCATCTTCTCCCTTTGCATCTTCATCTGGTAGGTTTTCTCAAGTCCTTCAAAGATTGCTCTTCGATTCCCTCCCCTTTCTGTTTTAGAAATGGTCTCCAGTGAAGCTTCTGAGTCGTCGGCGACTCATTCGAACTCGAGCAAGGACGAGGTCCCCCCCTTTTCATTCTGAAAGAGACAGACGCTCTGACGAGTATGCTGTCGCAAGCGAAATTGGAGCAGATCCTCCAAGTCGGAGGCTTTCCTCCGGAGACGGTTGCGAGGCTGCCGCATCCAGATGGGAGGGCCGACGCTCGCTATGAAGGATGGGTTTGCTTCTACGCGTACCCATTTAGGATTGGGCACAAATTTCCCTTCTCCTCTCTCGTCAGAGACTTCTTGGCGACCCTGGCGCTTGCGCCGTGTCAAGTTATGCCACAAGCGTGGCGAATCCTCAGGGTTCTGGACCTGTTGAATGTCCAGTCTGGGGCTGGCTTCAATTTTGACGCTTTGTGGTACAACTACTCGTTGGGGTCGAATAGTTCTTCCCATGTCCAGATGCATATCCGATCGGGTCGGAAGCCCCTGGTGTTCAATCTGGACGTGAACGGCCGCGGATGGAGGTCGAAGTTTTTCTTCGTCGAGCGTTCATCTCTTGAGAAGGGGGGCGACTGCTCGTTCTTGTTGTCGGAGTGGCAAGTCGAGAGTATGTGTTCGACCTCTCTTGAGAAGGGGGGTTTTAACTTTTCTTTTTTGTAGTTCCTCAGGCGGAAGAGTTGGAAGTTTACGCTCAATCAGAGGGTTTGTTGAAGATTATTCTCAGCATCCCTGCGTCGGAGAGGAAGTTTGCAAAACGTCAATTTGCTGTCGACCTCCCCTGCTACCCTAGACGTTATGTCAACTGTCTTGTCGTCTCGTGTCAAGTGTGAGTTCTGATTTCTGTTATACTTGTGTTTTTTATTTCGTCATCTGCTTTGTGATTTTCGCATTGTCTGTCATGTCAGCGTCTCCGGCCGGTCGGTCGAGTGCTCGTCTGAAAGGAGTGTCCGAGAAGGGCTTGATAGAACAGAAGAAGGCGGCGGCCAAAGCTTCGTTGAGTAAATCGACTCTGGCGGAAACAATGCTCCAGGCCAAGGTTGGCTCGAAGAGGAAGGCGGGTGCCTCTTCTGGTGACGCGAAGGCGGCAGAGATTCCAAAGAAGAAGGGGATGACTACTCGAGGAGTCGACAAGATTGACGCGGTTGGTCAATCGATTGCTGACCTCTTCCACGCCCAGGACCCGACTCTGAAATCCGAGGTTGACGACGTCGCTCCCCTGGACTGCATTGGTGAAGCGGGATGCTCCGCGTGGAGGGTAAGTTGCCTTGTCGTGTTTTTTCTTTCCTTTTCGTGGTTTTGACTGAAACATTTGATTGGCTTTGTTTTCCTTCCAGACTTTTCAGTACCTCTTTGGGGTGTATTCCAGTGTCAAAACAATGGCCACTAAAGCCGAGGACAGGGCTGCTAGGTCAGAGTCTGACCTTGCGTCTTTGAAGAGCAAGTTGGAAGGGGCTGAGAGTCATTATCGGGAGGCTGAGCGCCGCTTTGTCAGGGAGCTGAGGAACTACCAAGATGACTTGGATGCGTGTCGAAGAGAGCTCAGTGAGAGCCAATCGGGTGTCAAGGAAAAAGTGAAGCAGGCTCGGATTGAGTCCGGTCGGATCACAGGCGACGTAGGCGCTTTTTACGCGCTGAAGTCGTGTGTCGAGATGATGGAGGAGTTTGACGAAGGCAAGAAGGGGATTTGGGACTTGAAGGCAGAGAAGGAGACCATGGACTCCCTCTTTCCGAAGGGGAATCCAGGCCTGGAGCTCTTTCAATTGGCCGGCGTCGGAGAGGAAACTTTGGATGGAAGTGCCGGCGAGGATGAGGCCTACTCTGGTGATACCGAGCCACTCGAGCCCCAACCTTCTCTTGACCCTGCCCCTACTGAAGGTAATGTTGCCGACCCCAATCCTTGATTTGTTTTTCTTGCAGTCTGACTTGTGATCCCACTTGTGTGTGGGTAAGACATTCTGTGTTTTGGCGATCCGTCCACCATCGCGGGTCACAGAATATTTTTTAGTGGATGTTTCTGAAGTTCTACGCAGATGTAGGCAGACAATGTGTTTTGGCGGCTCGTCCACCATCGCGGGTCGCATATTTGTAAAAAATGCTCTAGACTTTTATTTGATGCATACTGTTTTTTACAAAGGATCGTATGTCTGTGCGTTTCGTACACGTCGTCAGACTATTCTAGAGAAGTTTGTCGATGACGCTTGTGTTCTATGTGTTGGGTTTGCCCGTGTGCTCCGTCGAGTAGGGCTTGCCGTATGTATGTAAAAAAGGAGGCCTGCAAATGTATATGTTTGTGTTAGTCATGACTTTGAGCCGGGGAGGGAAAGCAATATGTTTCTATTGCGTAAATGTAATAAGGTGTCTTAACCTTATGTATTGTATAAGGCAGGCGGTGTGCTGACGTGCCTGTTTTGTTCATCTCCCCGTGTTCCGATCGATCGTGTAAATGTAGTATAAGCGCTTTTGTTTATGACTGGATCCAGTGTGTATGTCGATGTCGTCCTGTACTTATGTTTTGCAAGGAAGAAGTCCTTACTTAGTGTCAAAAGAAACATGTCAAGAAATAAAGTTGTGCATGCGACAACAAGTAATATACGATATGTGGAGATAGAAGTGGTATAACTTTATATGTGTCGCGTTCCAACTTCTTGGGATCGGTCGACCGTCTTTGTCCTCTAGTTGGTATGCTCCTTGTCCGACTACTTCAGTGATTAGGTAGGGTCCTTTCCACTGAGGTGCAAGCTTTCCATCGGTCGGACTCTTGGTATTCTGGAACGTTATTCTGAGGACCCAGTCCTCAACCTTAAAGACTTTGGCACGAACGTTCTTATTGTAGCTCCTTGCGACTTGTTGTTGGAACTTGACCATCCTGATCCGAGCTCTTTCTCTAGTCTCGTCCACCGTATCCAGGTTGTGTGCTAGTTTAACGTCGTTCTGCTTGTTTGTTTGAAGGCTGCAACGAGCAGTCGGAACCAATAACTCAGCGGGGATGACCGCCTCACTCCCATAGACGAGTGAAAACGGCGACTGTCCGATCGCATTCTTTGGAGTGGTCCTGTCGGACCAGAGGATGAATGGGAGTTCGTTTGCCCATTTGCCTTTAGCCCATGTGAGGCATTTCTTGAAGTTATTGATGATGATTTTGTTGTTGGACTCGGCGTCCGTTGGATTGTGGATACCGAGGGGTGGAGGTGATTAACTTGATGCCCCATTGGTCGCAAAAGGCTCGAGTCTTATGGCTGATGAACTGGGAGCCATTGTCGCACACGATTTCTGATGGGATGCCAAATCTGCACAAGATATTGCGTTTTATAAATGAAATGACGTGTTGATCTTTTACCTCTCTGTAGGCTTCAACTTCGATCCATTTGGAGAAGTAGTCTGTCATGGCGAGGAAGAAGACTCTTTGACCCAACGCAGGTGGGAGTTTCCCGACGATGTCCATTCCCTAGCTCATAAAGGGCCATGGCGCTAGAGTCGGATGGAGGAGCTCCGAAGGTTGATGAGGAACGGGTGTGTGGCGTTGACAGGCGTTGCACTTCTTGGTGTATTCCATAGCGTCTTTGTTCATGGTGGGCCAGTAGTATCCATTTCGCAAGGCTTTTCAGGAGAGGCTTCGTCCACCGGTATGGTTTCTGCACTCTCCCTCATGTAACGATTGTAGGATACGTCCGACCTCTGGAGTCTTGAGGCACCGTAGGAGTATCCCTATGATAGATCTTTTGTACAAGATGTTATCTATGAAATCAAAAGAGAGTGTTTGTACCTTTAGCCTTTTTTCTTCTGTTTTGTCGTTGGGCAGGATGCCGTCTCTTAGCCATTTGATGTAAGGCAGTGTCCAGTCGTCATGGGTGTTGACAACGTCTTCTTCTGGTCGGTCGCCTATCTCCATCGCGACAAGTTCCTCTAATGGTGTGGTTGACTCACTGGATGTTCTCGGGATGGCTGGCGTCATGATGTGTGCCAACGGGATGTATGGAATTTCCTTTGGATCCAAGACGGACCCTAGATTGGCGAGTGCGTCAGCTTGAGAATTAAGATGTCTTGGTACCTGTCTGATGTCGAATGTTTGGAATTGGTTGATCAGCTTTTTAGCTACTTCCAGGTAGGCTATCAATCTGACGTCTTTTGCATTGTATGACCCTTGTACTTGGTTTACGACCAGGAGGGAGTCGCAGATGACTTCGATCTCTTGAATTCCTAGGTCACGGGCCAGGATGAGTTCGAATAAGAGTGCCTCGTATTCAGCTTCATTGTTGGTCGCGTTCCATTCGCACCTCACGGCCTGGGCTATCTTGTCCCCTTGTGGCGATTTCAGCACGACCCCTAGCCCCGATCCTCTGGCGTTCGACGCGCCGTCGGTATGGAGTTCCCATTTACTTGTTTCCTCCGTCACGAGCAATTGTGCTGCCTCTTTAGCGGCTTCTTATTCTAGGGTCGGGCTGAAGTCTGCCACAAAGTCAGCCAAGGCCTGCGACTTGATCGCCGTTCTGGGCTCATACTCGATGTCGTAGCCGCTAAGGTGTATGGCCCATTTGGTCATTCGTCCTGTGAACTCAGGTTTCCTCATGATTGCTCTCATGGGATGATTAGTGCGGACAATTATAGTGTGGGATTCAAAATAAGGTTTGAGCTTGTTCGAGGCCATTACCAATGATAGTACAAGTTTTTCAAGCGACGAGTACCTTGTTTCCGCTGGTAGTAGCGTTCGACTAACGTAGTATATTGGCGATTTCTTGCCATCCTCTTCTCTGATCAGTACTACACTCACAGCTGACTCCGACACTGCTAGATATAGCAATAATGGCTCGTCGTCTTTGGGCTTGGTCAGTAACATGGGACTCGCAAGATATTCCTTTAGGTTCTGAAATGCAGCTTCGTGCTCTTCCGTCCATTGAAAGGATTTGTTCTTCTTGAGAGCGTCGTGAAAGGGTTTACATTTGTCGAATGACTTTGAGATGAATCTGTTCAGAGCTGCTATCCGACCTGTTAGTTTTTGCACGTCCTTGACGCATAGGGGGGATCGGAGGTTGATGAGGGCCTTGACCTGTTCTAGGCTGGCTTCTATTCCTCTTTGCGTCACCATGTACCCTAGGAATTTTCCTGACGACACCCCGAAAGAACACTTCATAGGATTCAATTTCATGTTGTATCTTTTTAGTACCTCGAAGCTGTCGCGGAGGTGGTCAATATGATCTTCCTTCTTCTTTGGCTTGACCAGCATGTCGTCTATGTAGACTTCCATCGTGTCCCTGATCTGGTCTTTAAACATCTTGTTGACCAGTCGTTGGTAGGTAGCCCCTGCATTTTTTAGTCCGAAGGGCATTACTTTGTAACAATAGATACCTTGGCTTGTGATGAATGTCATCTTCTCTTGGTCCTCGGGCTCCATGAGGATTTGATTGTAGCCACTGAATGCGTCCATGAAGGTTAACATTTCGTGTACCGCCGTTGCGTCGACCATGGCATCGATGTGGGGGAGTGGAAACGAGTCTTTAGGACAAGCTTTGTTGAGATCGGTGAAGTCGATGCAGACTCTCCACTTGCCATTCTTCTTTTGAACTATGACTACGTTGGCCAGCCAGTCGGGATAGTGGACTTCCCTTATCTTCCCTGTTTCTAACAAGCTCTTGACTTCGTCGTCGACTATCTTGTTTCGCTGTGGGGCGAACTTTCTGCGTGTTTGCTTCATAGGGGGGTGAGATGGATCTACATTCAACTTATGAGTAATAATGTTCGGAGATATACCGACCATGTTCTCGTGTGACCATGCAAAACCATCAGTATTGGATCTGAGAAAATCAAGAATTTGTTGTCTGGTCGAGTCGTCCAAATCCGACCCGACCCTTACCGTTTGGTTTGGCTTTGAAGGATCTAGCACGATTTGGTCGAGTTTTTCCATTTTTGGTTCGACGTATTGTTGGGCCTAGCATCCCCTGGGAAGATGGATCGAGCAAATCAAGCCCAAGCCCACGACGGATCGGAAGAACAAGGAAAAAGCCCAGAGGAGGCGACAACGCTACTCCAGTCGAACGCCCTCCGACAAGATCGCGAAGATCCCGCCAAGCATTAAATGCCAGGATTGATCAACGGCCACAGCATTTACACAGCACCATAATAAGCAGTATTTAAATGGCAGAATCTCCGTAATCAAATCCGGGCGTTGAAGATAAGGATGGAATAAAAATGTAAACGTTCAGAGGCATGAAAAACTTACCATATATGGACGAGAAGAAGAGAAAGAGAAGAGGAGAGAGGACTACGACTGAGATCCAATCGTTCTCGCTCAGAAAAAAGAACATAACAACATACTCGCTCTCAGCTTAGCTTTCGGATATTTATCCTAGTCTATTCTCCACCGGTGGCAACCTTGAAGTCGCCGGTCGAGTACAACACGACCTATTGTCTTACTACGATAAGTTGTATCTTGATTCGATCCGATTAATACAATATCTAATAATATCATCTTATTACTCTACATTTACTCTTTGCTTGTCTATTATCTGTTTGGTTTGGATTGTTTCCTATCACTCGATCGACTAGTTACCCCGTCTGAGGCGATTTAGGTCGTCCGATCTTTTCGTCCCAAAACACGTATCGACTAGGTCCCTCGCCGCTCTGTGATTGCTATGCGGCCTTATGCTCGACGGTGCTTTTCATGGAGGCGACATAGCATTCCTTGGTTTCCCTCTGGTCTCCCTTGATTTCTTGGACTCCCTACTTGGTAGGGAACTTGATGACTTGATGGTACGTCGAAGGTACCGCCTTCATAGCGTGTATCCATGGCCTGCCAAGAATACAATTATAGGGAGACGGACAATCTAGGACTAGGAATTTCACCTGTTGGTTGACTCCTCCGGCGTACGTTGTGAGAACGATTTCGCCGATAGTGTGCTTAACCTCGCCACTAAACCCGACCAGTGGGGTCGATTTCCTGATCAGGTCGTCCTCACTGTTGGGCCTGGATTCTCCAAAAAAAAGATCAGACCCTCGATCGAGCCCAAGCCCATCGCCATTCGAAAGGTCAAACAATGAAAGCCCAGAAAAGCCGACAAGACTTCTCTGGTCGAGCGTCATCCGACAGGGTCACGAAGATCCCGCCACGCATTTAATGCCCGGATCATGCAACGTCTACAACATTTAAACCACCACTATTACCAGCAATTTAATGGCGAAAGATATCGAAGAAGCACAATGGTCATAAAGAGTAAATGGACTTACCATATTGAGACGACGAGGAAGATAAAAATTCAACTCTCACAACTATGCTAGGGACACGCTTTCTTACGGAGATAACTCACCAAAATAGCACTCTGGCGGCCCATCTAGCTCTAAAAACGGTTACCTACGTCTGACCCCTGTCGGTCGCCACTCACAAGTCACCGGTCGAGTCCCACTCGATCTCTGGTTTTATTACGATAAGTTGTATCACGATTCAATCCGATTCACACGACATCTAATAAAATCGTCTTGTTATTACATATTTATTTCTTGTTTATCTATTATTTACTTGGTTTGGATTGTTTCCTATCGTCCAGTCGACTAGTTACCCCATCTAAGGCGATTTAGGTCGTCCGATCTTTTCGTCCCAAAACAATTTGGCGCCCACCGTGGTGCAACTTGTCGATCACCTTTCCGAAATCTTCCAACCATGGCTATTGATCCTCCTACTGACAACCAAGAACTACGTCTCGAAGGCAAAACCCAAACCACAGAAAACCCAACCGAAAATCCTACTCCAACCCAGTTCCAAGAACTCTCTCAGAAAATGGCCGCCCTTCAAGAGGAACTAGCCCAGCAACGTCAGAAGACCGAAGCCCTAGCCGCTTTGTCAACCCAATCCGAAGCCGAGATTGCACAACTAACCCGTGAGAACGAGTCTCTTAAGTCGCAGGTACAATCAGTGGTCTCAGGATCTAGGAACGCGCCCGCCCACGGCGGTGCCCGAACGCGCCTCGACATGGACAATATCGAGCCAACGCCTCCGAGCATACGACGTCCCGGACACGCTGAGGGTAAATCTCGAACTCCTTTTGCTAGTCCATTTTCGACTAACCATGTCACCTTTCCTACACCGATCGGGTCTGTTGGGGCCCGAATCGACGAAACACAGGTTGCCAGTCCGCCAGATGTCATGGCCCTTTTTCAGCAAACGCTCGACCGACACATGAAGGCGATCGACGATCGTTTCAACAGGCTCCCAAGAGTCCCGCAACCGATCGAGAGAGAAGCGTCCGGCGGATTCGAAGAATCCCCGTTCATCGAAGAAATCGCAAGGGTCGAGATCCCCAAGAAGTTCCATCTCCCCAACATGGCGACATTCGACGACACCACCGATCCAGATGACCATATCTCTCTCTATAAACAAAAACTAATGGCTGCATCTGTTTCAAGGGAGAGCCGCGAGGCTATCATGTGCAAAAGCTTTGGCACGACCCTCATGGGCCCCGCACTAACTTGGTTTATGCGTTTGCCTCAGGGAGCGATCGCATCATTTGCGGATCTGGTCAACTCTTTTAAGAGCCAGTTCGCCAGCAGTCGGAAGCATGAGAAACAATCGAGTGACCTCTACCGAGTCACACAAAGATACAATGAACCTCTCCGAAATTATCTTAACAGGTACAACAAAGAGAAAGTGGGGATCCACCACTGTGACGTCACAACGTCTATCGAAGCATTCCGACAAGGCCTGGTCAAAGACAGCAATCTCTACGACGAGCTTACCAAGTATCCATGCAAAAGTTTCGAAGATGTTCAGGCCAAAACTATGGCCGAGGTAAGGCTGGAAGAAGACCGTGAGTCGCGTAAAGCCTCACGCGGACCCGATCCATCCGATCGCAAACATTCCTCCGACAATCGTCGAGACAGACGCCCACATCCTTATTCTCGTAATCGAAACGAATCAAATTAGGTAAATTCTCTCCAAGACAGGTCACAGGAATGGAGGGACGGTTCTGCGTTGCCTCCTAGGGTCCAGTCTTATAACTTCAACGTTTCCGTGTCGGAGCTCGTCAAGAGTTTCGACAAGTATGGAAAAGACGTAAGATGGCCCCGAAAGAGCGACCGCCTGGACGTCAAGAAGGACATGAGTCGATGGTGTGAATTCCACGGCGACCATGGTCATTCGACCGACGAGTGCATCGCCCTGCGAAAAGAGGTCGCTAGGCTGCTCTCACAGGGGCTCCTACACGACGTCATCTCGGAACGGGAAAAAGCCACTATGGAACGCCGAGATCAGGTAAAACAGAACAAACCCCCATCTCCTGTCCATACGAAAGTTGTCAATACCATTTCAGGCGGATCTGACATATGCGGGAACACATACTCCGCGGCTAAGCGACATGCCAAGGAAAGCAAAGGCGACAAGCCCGAGGCATCAGAACTCAAGCCAAGGAGGGCATCTAAACTTCCGACGGTCACATTCGACGAGTCCGACTCCGACGGGTCGGATAGTCACCATGACGGTCTGGTAATCTCTTTGTCCATTGGTAATTGCTTAATCCGGAGAATACTAATCGATACAGGGAGTTCGACAAACATCTTGACCCTCGATGCTCTCAAAGAAATGGGTCTGGCTAAGAACGATCTAGTCAAGAAGTCGACCCCACTGGTCGGGTTCAGCGGCGAGGTTAAGCACACGACTGGTGAAATCATTCTGACCACATACGCTGGAGGAATCAATCAACAGGTTAAATTCTTAGTCCTAGACTGTCCATCTCCCTATAATTGTATTCTTGGCAGGCCATGGATACACGCTATGAAGGCAGTACCTTCAACATATCATCAAGTCATCAAATTCCCCACTGAGTGGGGATTCCAAGAAATCAAAGGAGATCAGAGGACCGCAAAGGAATGCTATGTCGCTTCCATGAAGAACGCGGTCGAACACAAGATCGCATAGCAACCACAGATCGGCGAAGGACCTAGTCGATACGTTGAACCAGAAATGGAGAAACTCGACGAGATCGCACTAGACCCTTCAAAGCCAAACCAAACGGTAAGGGTCGGGTCGGACCTGGACGACTCGACCAGACGACAACTTCTCAACTTTCTCAGGACCAATGCCGACTGTTTCGCATGGTCGCATGAGGATATGGTCGGGATATCTCCCAACATTATTACTCATCAATTAAATGTGGATCCATCTCATCCCCCTGTCAAGCAAAAACGCAGGAAATTCGCCCCCGAACGGAACAAAATAATCGACGACGAAGTCAGAAGCTTATTGGAAACCGGAAAAATTAGGGAGGTCCACTACCCTGAATGGCTGGCCAACATGGTCGTGGTTCAGAAGAAGAACGGCAAATGGAGAGTCTGCATCGACTTCACAGACCTCAACAAGGCTTGTCCCAAGGACTCGTTTCCTCTGCCTCACATCGACGCCATGGTCGACGCCACAGCAGGACACGAAATGCTCACCTTCATGGACGCCTTCAGTGGCTACAATCAGATCCTTATGGATCCCGACGATCAAGAAAAAACAGCATTCATCACCAGTCAAGGTATCTATTGCGACAAAGTAATGCCCTTTGGTCTGAAAAATGCAGGGGCTACATACCAACGATTGGTCAACAAAATGTTCAAAGACCAAATCGGAGAAACGATGGAAGTCTATATTGACGACATGTTTGTCAAGTCCAAAAAGAAAGAAGATCACATAGACCACCTACGCGACAGCTTCGAAGTGCTCAAAAGGTACAACATGAAACTAAACCCTACTAAATGATCCTTTGGAGTGTCGTCAGGGAAGTTCTTAGGATACATGGTGACACAAAGAGGAGTAGAGGCCAGCCCAGAGCAGATCAAAGCTCTCATCAACCTCCGATCCCCCAATGTGTCAAAGACGTACAGAAGCTCACAGGTCGGATAGCAGCTCTGAACAGATTCATCTCCAAATCATCCGACAAATGCAAACCCTTCCACGACGCGCTCAAGAAGAACAAGTCCTTTCAATGGACGGAAGAACACGAAGCAGCATTCCAGAACCTCAAAGAGTACCTGGCCAGTCCCATGTTACTGGCCAAACCTAAAGGCGACGAGCCCTTATTTCTTTATCTTGCAGTATCAGAGTCGGCCGTAAGCGCTGTACTGGTCAGAGAGGAGGATGGCAAACAGTCGCCAATATACTACGTCAGTCGGACGCTATTATCAGCCGAAACGAGGTATTCGTCACTTGAAAAGCTCATACTATCATTGGTAATGGCTTCAAATAAACTCAAACCATATTTTGAATCTCATACCATTACTGTTCGCACTAATCATCCCATGAGAGCTATCATGAGGAAACCCGAGTTCATAGGACGAATGACCAAATGGGCCATACACCTCAGTGGTTACGACATCGAATACGAGCCTAGGACGGCGATCAAGTCGCAAGCCTTAGCCGACTTTGTGGTCGATTTTAGTCCGACCCTAGAGCAAGAAGCCACTAAAGAAGCGACACAACTACTCGCGACAGACGAGACAGGTACATGGGAGCTCCACACAGATGGGGCATCGAACGCCAGAGGATCGGGGCTTGGGGTCGTACTGAAATCGCCACAGGGGGACAAGATAGCTCAAGCTGTCCGATGTGAGTGGGATGCGACCAACAACGAAGCTGAATACGAAGCACTCATATTCGGACTCATCCTGGCCCGCGACCTAGGGGTCCGAGAGATCGAAGTCGTCTGCGACTCCCTGTTGGTCGTAAACCAGATATAAGGTTCGTACAACGCCAAGGATACCAGAATGGTAGCCTACCTGGAGGTATCCAGGAAACTAATCGAACAATTCCAGACATTCAACATCCGACAGGTACCCAGGGACCTTAACTCCCAAGCTGACGCACTCGCCAATTTAGGATCCGTCCTAAACCCGAAAGAATTTCCACATATACCATTGGCCCACATCACGACGTCAGCCGTCCCAAGAACATCCATCGAGTTAACAACATCACTTGAAGAACTCGTCGCCATGGAAATAGACGACCGACCCGAAGAGGACATCATCGACGCCGATGATGACTGGATGCTACCTTATTTCAGGTGGTTAAAAGATGGCATTCTACCCGACGACAAGACAGAAGCAAAAAGGCTCAAGGTACAAGCACTATCTTACGATATCATTGACAATATCTTGTACAAAAGATCTGTTACAGGATTACTCCTGTGATGCCTTAAGACTCCAAAAGTCGGACGTATCTTACAATCGTTACACAAAGGAGAGTGTGGCAACCACACCGGCGGACGAAGCCTCTCAGGAAAGGCCCTACGAAATGGGTACTATTGGCCGACGATGAACGAAGATGCCATGGAATACACTAAGAGGTGCGACGCCTGTCAGCGGCATGCACCCGTACATCATCAACCGTCAGAGCTACTCCATCCGACCTTAGCTCCATGGCCCTTTATGAGATGGGGAATGGACATTGTCGGAAAGCTCCCCCCCCCCCGCGTCGGGACAAAGAGTCTTCTTCCTCGCTATGACGGACTACTTCTCCAAATGGATCGAAGCCGAAGCCTACAGAGAGGTAAAAGATCAACACGTCATTTCATTCATAAAACGCAATATCTTGTGCAGATTTGGCATCCTATCAGAAATCGTGTGCGACAACGGCTCTCAATTCATCAGTCATAAGACTCGAACCTTTTGTGACCAATGGAACATCAAATTGGTCACATCTACACCTCGGTATCCACAATCCAACGGACAAGCCGAATCCAGCAACAAGATCATTATCAACAACCTCAAGAAATGCCTCACAGGGACTAAAGGCAAATGGGCAGACGAACTCCCACTTATTCTCTGGTCCGACAGGACCACTCCAAAGAATGCGACTGGGCAATCGCCTTTCTCTCTCGTCTACGGGAGCGAGGCAGTCATCCCGGCTGAGTTACTGGTTCCGACCGCTCGCTACAACCTTTAGACAAACGAACAAAATGACATCGAACTAGCACATAATCTCGACACAGTGGACGAAATCAGAGAGAAAGCTCGAATCAGGATGGTCAGGTTCCAACAACAAGTCGCAAGGAGTTACAACAAGAACGTCCGAATCAAGGCATTCAAGGTCGGAGACTGGGTCCTAAGGAAGACATTCCAGAACACCAAGAACCCATCCGACGGAAAGCTAGCACCACAATGGGAAGGACCTTACTTGATCACCGAAGTGGTCGGACAAGGAGCATATCAGTTAGAAGACAAAGACGGACAACCAATCCCGAGGAGTTGGAACGCAGCACATCTCAAGCTATACCATTTCTGAACCGATAAGGTAAAAACATCACGCAAAACTCTATACATCGCATATACATTGCTACCTATCGCATGCTATCATGTATACATTGCCATATGTCGCACATATATCGCATGCTATCGCATATACATTGCCATATGTCGCACATATATCGCATGCTATCATGTATACATTGCCATCTGTCACACATATATCGCATGCTATCGCATATACATTGCCATCTGTCGCACATATATCGCATGCTATCGCATATACATTGCCATCTGTCGCATACATATCGCATGCCATCGCATGCCATCGCATGCCATCGCATGCCATCGCATGCCATCGCATGCCATCGCATGCCATCGCATGCCATCGCATGCCATCGCTACTTTCTTTTACATGTCATCATCTGACACTAAGCGAGGATTTCCTCCTTACAAAAAATACAAATGCAGAACAGCATTTACATTGGACCCCGTCGTCCGCAAATGGACCCAGTCGTCCGCAAATGGATCCTGTCATCCGCATATAGCGCTTACATTACACGATCGATCGGATTACGGGGAGATGACAACACAGGCACGTCGGCACACCGCCTGCCTTATACAAAACATAAGGTACAAGCACCTTATTACATTCACGCAATTAAACATAAGGAACAAACACCTTATTATATATTGCTTACCTCCCCGGCATAATGTCATGACTAACACATACACAAACACGTCACAGGCCTGCCCTACATACATACACACAGTGAAACCCCACTCGACGGAGCACACGGGTGAAACCGACATACACGATATACTAAACGTCGTCAACAACTTCCTCGAAAGTTCGACGAACATGTACAAAACAAACTAGCATGCAATTCTACATGGAAAAACACATTTGCAGCAAAATAAAAAGCATTTTTATAAATACGCGACCCGCGATAGCGGACGGGTCGCCAAACCACATTGTCTGCCTACACATCTGTAGGACTTCATTAAACAGAAATATTCTGCGACCCACGATGGTGGACGGGTCGCCAAAACATACATTATCCACAGGCGCCAAATGTCTAAACCCACACACAAGTGGGACAAACAAAGTCAAGCATCGGGAACAACAACGTTACCGTCGGCAGGGGCTGGCTCCAATGGGGCTATCTCGTCGGTCGGCTTAGCATCGCCAGAATGAGCTTCGTCCTCATCGGCACCTTCATCCACAGCCTCTTCTCCGACGCCGGCTAAGCAGAACAGCTCCTGGCCAGGATCGCCCTTTGGGAACATAGAGTCCAAAGTCTCCTTCCCCGTCTTCAGGTCCCAGAGCTCGTGCTTGCCCTCATTGAACTCTTCAATCATCTCAATGCGCGACTTCACAGCATAGAACGCCCCCACATCGCCAGCAATCTGACCATCGGCGATACGAGCCCGCCTCACTTCATCTTCAATGCCTGCCTGACACTCTTCAAGCTCCCTCTGACACACAACCAACTCCCCCTGACAACTCTTCATGTCTCTAACGAGGCGACGCTCGATTTCACGGAAGCGGCTCTCCGCTCCTTCTAATTTAGTCCTCAAGGACGCAAGATCGGACTCTGACCTAGCAGCCCGATCCTCGGCCTTGGCGACCATCGCCTTGACGCCAGAATATGCCCCCAAAAGATAGTGAAAAGACTACAATCTCACACGGCGACACGACACACGATCAGAAGACATGATCGAACAAAAAAGAAAAAAAGACACAAAAAAGGACAATTCACCTTCCACGCGGAGCACCCCGCTTCACCAATGCAGTCGAGGGGAGAGACGTCATCAACCTCCGACTTCAAAGTCGGGTCCTGAGCATGAAAAAGGTCGACAATCGACTGCCCAACGGCACCGATCTTGCCAATCCCCTCGGCGGTCATGTCCTTCTTCTTCTTGGATACCTCCACCTCGACGTCATCGGGACAAGTGATCGCTTTCCTCTTAGAACCAGATTTGCCCGGGGCCGTCAGGTCAATCAGAGCCGATTTGCTCGCCGCCGCCTTGGCGACTGCCTTCCTTTGCTCAATCAAACTTTTCCCTGATGCCACCCTCAATCGAGCACTTGACCGACCACCAGGGGAACCTGACACGACAGGACAACAAAAAAGGAGAAATCCTTAAGCACACGACAAAACGAAAAACGTTGAAAAGACTTCTAAAAGCCGAAAGTCTACCTTTCGCATGAGACGATGAAACATTTGACATGTCTTCTTGGGGAGCAGGAGTCGTCGACATCAAGTTGATGTTCACAAATTTCCTCTCAGACGCAGGAACCTCAAGCACAATCTTCGACAAGCCCTCTGATTGGCTACTCACTTCCAGATCCTCTAGTTCGGGAACTACAAAGAAGAAAAGTTAAAACAAGAGTTAAGACACAAAAACACGAAAGGAAAGGCAAATACATACTATCGACTCGCCACTCCGTCAACAAAAACGGACATTCCCCCTCCTTCTCCAGAGAAGAGCGTTCGACGAAAAAGAACTTCGACCCCCATCCACGGTCGTTGACATCTAGACTCTGCACCAAAGATTTCCGACCAGGTCGAACACGCAACTGAACGCGACAAGAACTCCTCGACCCAATGAAGTAGTTATACCACAGAGCATCAAAATCAAAATCAGCTCATGTCCGGACATTCACAAGGTCTAAGACCCTAAGAACTCTCCACGCCTGAGGCATCACTTGACATGGCGCCAACGCCAAAGTAGCTAGAAAGTCCCTCACAAGGGGGGAAAAGGAAACTTATGCCCTATTCTAAACGGGTAAGAGTAGAAGCAGACCTATCCCTCGTAGCGAGCATCGGCCCTCTCATCTGGATCGGGCAGTCTGGCGACCGTCTCCGGCGGAAAGCCTCCAACTTGGAGCACCTGATCCAGTTCCGCCTGGGACATGGTGCTAATTAACGCATCAGACTCCTTTAGAATGAAACGAGGAGGAGCTTCTTCCCCACAAGAATCAGAAAGAGTCTTCGACGACTCAGAAGCCTCAAGAGAAACCATGTCGAGAATAGAGAGGGGAGGGAATCGAAGAGCTATGGTTAAGGAAAGCAGAAAGCAATGGAAAAGAGAGACCAAGAGGCTTACCAGAAACTTGCGAAGGAAGATGATGAAGAGCAATCGATTCCATCTGCTATGAATGTATGGAGGGAAGTGAAGACCTGCAGAGGCGTCGCATCAAGCCTCGATCACGCGCCACGTAGCCCTGAGCGAACGCGTTAAATCGGAAGGTGGAGATTGTGTCTAGAGAAGTTGCCACGAATTCCGGTCAACTTGCCTAAACCGTAAGCCCATAGCAACTTGGGGCTATTGTTGGGCCTGGATTCTCCAAAAAAAAGATCAGACCCTCGATCGAGCCCAAGCCCATCGCCATTCGGAAGGTCAAACAATGAAAGCCCAGAAAAGCCGACAAGACTTCTCTAGTCGAGCGTCATCCGACAGGGTCGCGAAGATCCCGCCACGCATTTAATGCCCGAATCAGAACGTCTATAACACTTAAACCACCACCATTACCAGCAATTTAATGGCGAAATCTTCGCCATTACGTCCAGCATAGAAGACAAAGATATCGAAGAAGCACAACGGTCACAAAGAGTAAATGGACCTTACCATATTGAGACGACAAGGAAGATACAAATTCAACTCTCA
Source organism: Rheum nobile (assembly GCA_027886185.1). Classification (NCBI taxonomy): domain Eukaryota; kingdom Viridiplantae; phylum Streptophyta; class Magnoliopsida; order Caryophyllales; family Polygonaceae; genus Rheum; species Rheum nobile. The sequence goes on along the minus strand of WOAB01000261.1, from coordinate 335 downwards.
CAATATGCTAGGGACACGCTGTTCTTACGGAGATAACTCACCAAAATAGCACTCTGGCGGCCCATCTAGCTCTAAAAACGGTTACCTATGTCTGACCCCTGCCGGTCGCCACCTCACAAGTCACTAGTCGAGTCCCACTCGATCTCTGGTTTTATTTCGACTAGTTGTATCCACGATTCAATCCAATTCACACGACATCTAATAAATCGTCTTGTTATTACATATTTATTTCTTGTTTATCTATTATTACTTGGTTTGGATTGTTCCTATCGTCAGTCGACTAGTTACCCGTCTAAGGCGATTTAGGTCGTCCGATCTTTTCGTCCCAAAAACAC